>JAGSMX010000015.1:6977083-8372500 GCA_029286785.1 Meandrusa payeni
TACCGCAGGCCGTCTGACTATGTCGGAAATAGATGTCCCTCAATGTCCAAGGTTAAAGCGGACATGTTAGTGAACCACCTAACAAACGAGGATGCCGAAAACCGGGCAAAGTGGAGGAGACTAAGTAGAAAAGCGGACCCTGGCTGTAGTCCGGCAAAACGCTAGGCAGAAGAAGAAGATATATATATGTACATATATAAATATATAATATATAATAAATAAATAGATATAGAAGAGGCTAGTGAAGATTTACTTCAATTGTGCAGTCTAAATCACCAACGTTTTTTTTTATTCTTTAATAGAGCAAGTGCTTGACCACGATTCCACTCGAAAATCCAGATAAAGCATGGTAAAGATCACTAGCTTTGTAAATATCTATTCAAATCTCATAAAACTACCCTTGAAGTACATCCTTTCCAATGAAACAATGAATAATTGAAATCGGTTCGCGTGAAAGTCCATTTCGTCCATTTGTCGCGCACATACTTATTGCAAATTAAAGACTTATATGGCATTCTCATGGATGCCATCATCAGAATTAGACGACACACGGGAACCAACCTTGGATCAACGTCAAATTTAAAATAAAAAAAGAATCATCCAAATAGGTTTAGCTAGTCGAAAGTTATGAGGCTACAAACACATAGACGATTTGAGAACCTTTTTTGTTTGCGTGTGTGAGCGTATAAGATCGTAAAGCTGCTTAGTCATTAGGTAGAAGCCGTCGAGGATAAATAGATCAATATTTTTCTCATAAAGGGATTCCACAATACCATCTTGCGCCATTGTTTGCGAACTTTCAACTAAATAAGATAAAGCACACCGCGCGAGTTTTTCCGACGCCCATTCAGACGTCTCGCTGCCGGGGGCCGCTATAAATTCACGACTGCTTGTGATTAATTAAGGTTGGTGATAACAAAATAACGAGTTTCAGACGTAGTGCCTGACTTGAAAGCCGTCTGAGGCGAAACTATTTATCTGCGCATGCTGGTATTGCCATAATAAATTCTCCTCTTCCAACAAATGACCGGCAACGTGTTCCAGACTTACGTTGCAATTTTTCCAAAGTACATATATACTTTAGTATTCTCCTTCCAATGTGTAAAGACGATTGGGGGTAACCTATGAACACGATGATAGTGAATTTTAAATACTACTTGAAATGCAATTTTATAATTTTGATACGATGGAAAATGGACGTTCACCCATAAACACCCAAAAGAGATTGCACGTCCGTAGCCTAATATTTAAAAGTTGGGTTAGTCATGGCGAAACGCAGTCTGCTATTGGCTTACATTGAAGTATCACCTTTAGTTACTTTAGTACCTAGTTATCACCTGCCTGTTGCAAAAAGTGATTAAAAGCGACGGCTTCATAGATGATAAGGATTTTTATCACCGTAAAAGTGGACGCGGGAGGAAGGCAACACGGAGTGGTCGTGTACCACGTCGGTATTCTGAAAGGTCGTGGTATTTCATCGTGCCGTGATCGTCATCAGAAGCTGTTACAGAGTGACGTCGACGATCAGGGTCCTTCAGATCGATTGGACTATCTGGGTCTGCCAATAGATGTCGGGGGTTGACATGATCTAGATACTTGGCGTTTCTTGCGTTACTTTCTTCCACGCTCTATCAACCTGTGTAAGCAACTGTCACTAGCGGTGTTTTCGAACCTATGATTTGGGGACCTTCAAGAAACGAGTTTACTCGGTTCTCAAAGGCCGGCAACACATCTGCAGATCGTCCAGTGCTGTGGATGTTCACGTGACGGTGATCACTTAAGATCAAGTGAGCCGAAAGCTCGTATGCGTCTTTTCCTATAAAAAAAGTAAGTAGTATTTGTAAGCATTGCTTACTCTGTGGAGTGATTATGTAGATTTGTGACTGCTAGTTTTGTCCCCACAATTTTATTATACTTTCGATGTAATAGACATTTAATATTGACTATGATTATCGTAAATGTCAGAATATTATATTTTATGTGTAATGGCAACACACTAGAGCTGTCACCTGTAGGTGGGTGGTATCGTGTATCTAACTGATCACTTGATCGTGAACATTCGTCGTGAGAAGATCTGATTTGTTACCGTGACTGTTTTGTATAACTATTATCAAGTATTAAATCCATTTTATATCCTGCATTTTTTCGGAATTCAAGATCTGAATCCTTCATATTAGCATTACTTTCGATTAGATTGGGATAGACCATCCAATAGAAATATAAGTACACTTTGGACCGGCTCTATTCGATGGTTTCGCACAATTCGGAAATATAATGAAAAGAGAGAAAGTTACGTGACTAGAAATGTTAAGTAGAAGTGAGGACAAAGGATAAGTAGGGGACAACTTAGGTAAACAATGAATGAATTGTGTGAATAACATTATAAATAGAGCTGTGAGTAATACGAGTATTGTTCAAGACAAAGATGAGAATGAACCTATCGTGATGAACAGATATTTACTTTAATGAAATTAATCTTTAAATGAAGAAAGAAAAAGTAAGAAAATGTGTGGGTACAAGTATATTTATAAGCAAAAACAAAAACTGACTTCAAATAGAACTAAACGTTAAACACTATTAGCCGTGGACGCTCTTTTTGTATTTACGAATTATCATTACGAAATAGAATTAATCAGAACGTAACCAATTTCTCATCAAACTACCTTTGAAGTACATCCTTTCCAAAAAAAATTAGTCATGGAATTCGGTTGGCGTGCTATTGAGCTAGACGTGCATTTGTGGAGTACATACTTGATGCGGTTTTCTCAAACATGCCATTGTCAGAATTGGGCCAAATTTTAATGGGACCACGTGCGTCAATAGTCTAATGGTTTAGGGTACGGTATGCGAATCGTAATGTCGTAAGTTCGAATACAACATTCGACTATTGAATCATCTCCTTGCACAAAATTAAACTTTGGATGGTTAACAAGAATGTTAGTTATATTTTTAGGGAAAAAATTTTGTTAGCAATCATTTTTTTACATTATGAATACTTTACTGTGCGATTGGCAATTTTAATTTTATTTTATAATTTCTTATCAAGACTGGTGATTCAATTTATTTGTTGTTTTTTTATGCTTGACCACGATGACACCTGATGTTAAGTGGTGATATTATAGTGGAAAGATGGTACGCTCTAGTTTAGTAAGTGCCTATTCACTCTACTCTTGAAAGCTCCCACGTCGTACTTGAATGGAAAGACTGACGCCTGCAACTTGTTCCACTCCTTTGCTATACACACGATGAACGATGACTTAAATCGCTTCGTTCGAAAACGCAGAACATTGACTATGGAAGGGTAGAGACCCGACGAATGTGTAAACGAGAATTAACTTGTGTAATTCCTGTGCACACTCTGCAAAATGTAATCAGTAAAACACCGAAAGGCTGGCCAACCTTTTTTTTTACGCGGGGGAATCCTTTTTCCGGACCATCCTCCGGAATCCTGGGTGGGCCCTGGGGGATGTGTGGGACTTGGTCTGGGCGACCCCTACCCACTGAACCTTCCGCTAATGCCATCAGCCGTTATAATTGGAGTGCCCCGGATCTGACTTCTTCCTCTAAAGGGTACTTCTCCGGCAATTAGAGAAGTCCCGACAACGCCGATGCATTACGGGGCCAGGTACCCAGCCTGGCCCCGCTTCGGATTACTGGGGAGAAGGCTAGCCAACCTGCGCCGGTATTTGTTATGTACCACAGTATAATTGTAATGATGAGATTTGATCAATCCCTCTATAATAAATTAAAAAATATATAATATAATTAATTATGAGGTAACCTTGGTACTTCTAGAAGCATCAATTATAGCCCGACCAGCGCGTTTGTATACTTCCGACGGTGTAACTACTTGTAATGCATTTTACACATTAACACCGAACGTGAAGCCAGCTTATGTAACACTGCGCAAATGTGATCGTGTTAAAGGTAACAGTCAAGATAAAATGGAATTTTAAGTTATACTGCAAAATCGTATGTAAAATTAACTCATTGTTTTTGTGAAATTCATTGTTTAAAAAAATAATTTCTGCTTCCAATCTCTTCTGAATTAATATTTGTATTAGTGTGTATGCGTTTTTTTTTCAATCGACTTCAAAATATCAGTATTTTGACGAGCCAAACCAAATACTAACTTCAAATCGAATCAACCGTTAAACGCTATTACGTGCGGACGAATACAAAGGTATTTACGAATTATCGTAGGAATATTACGAAATACAAGTAATCAAAGCCTAAGCAATATCTCATCGAACTACTTTTGAATTTGAAGTACATGCTTTCCAATAAAAAATGAATTATCGAAATCGGTTGGCGTGATATTTCAAAAAATATCATCACAATCGGTTTACCCAATTTTTAATTATGAAGTAACTAATATATAAAAGAAACATACAGTCTAATTGAGAGCCTCTTTCTTCTTTGAAGTCGATTGAAAAGGATTTCACGTAATTGTAGACCACTGATTATCAAACTTATTTCGTTTACCGCCCCCTTTGAAAATCAGTTATTTTTCAGCACCCCCAATTTTTATACACCCCTAAAACATACTTTACACAATTTCATTACTTTAATTAATTTAGTTATATTAGTCGGGTTCTGATGTTTAAACTTACGTTCTAAATTAGAATTTTTTAACAGCGAAAGCAAAGAATACCCAACTTTATAAAAAAAAAAATATTTTAATAAAATAAAAAAAAAACAATATTTGTAGTCAGTTTTGGTTTTTATACTTATCTAATAAAATGGATGAATTTGGTGATATTTAATAAGTTTGTTGAAATTAGTGTTAGTGACAGTTGGTCCTACTGAAAATTATAATCTATAAAATTAATGGACTGACTAATATAAAAGTACTTTAGTTTAGTCAACTAAAGTACTTTTATCGGTGGTCGGCCATCAAGGCCGTTTCCACTTCCGTCTTTGAAAGTGATGCATATACTAGAAATTTAGGATAAAAAGGAGAGGACTCTCTCTGTAGACAATCAGTGTACAGTTTAGAACAAGTGAGTTATGCTGGAGGAAAAGCCCTTTAAAAGTGAATCTCTGAAACAAAGTCAGTAAGTCGTTTGGTAACTTTCAAATAATTTCTCTTTTTAGTTAGCAACGTTGTCACAGCACTAAAACTATGCTATCAAATGAAAAGAGAAATATGAGAAAGACTATTATAGAGCATCTTCGTACAGATTTACGATTATAAAATATGGTAAAAAAGTTAGTTTTTGTTTGAATAAACTCAAGCTCTTTTACTTGCAGGTTTCCTTGTACGCCTAATTAAAGCTCGGTGATAACGTTATTTCGCCAAAGGCGCACTTGCTTCAACAGCACTGCCTCTTTTGATGGTAGCCTTGTAAGACATGCTCCGCTGCCTCGAATAAATGTGAATTCAATTATATACGTCCTTTGAGCAGTAGGATTTCACGTAATATGATTTTGGCTTAAATTGAACCCTAAGGGTAGCGCTGTATATGGACGAAATGATTTTTGAAAATGGTGAAGAAATTATTCTATACTAGCGTACCCACGTCAACGAGCTAGATTTTGCTTTATTTTATTTAAACAATAAACTTACATAATTCATTATTTAATTCACTCTGTATATTAGTCCCTCCCAGTCTAGCAATGTTTAAAAATAGGTTGAAGTCATGGCTGGTTGAGAGGGTATTTTACAGTGTGGAGGAATTAACAAATGAAATTACTAATTAAAATCATTTTATTTCTTCGATGTACTATTTTTTCATTATTTTTCTATAATTTGTATACATTTTAATAGTACTAATAATTTGTAATAATTTTTAGTAAATAATTGCCTTGTAATTTATGTTGCCAATAAAATCTGAATCTGAATCTATTCATTCTCTTCTATTCTCTTCTCGAACGGGTGAAGATCATTACTATTACTATGTACATATCAGTAAATACAAAATCATTGTTATCATTTAGGGATTTAATATTCACTATACTTCAATATACTCCATTGTACTTTAATTATGGTTCATAATGACATAAATATACACAACGCATGTGTCAATACAAATTTGGTTTATAAAACAATAGAATATCATCATAGTAAATAAAAGGTGTATTTGACAGTTCAAAAAGGGGATTTCATTATTGATTTTATTTTATACATTTTACATATAAGATTATACACATTAAAGGCATCTTAAAAACCTATTTTAGGTTTGTCTGGATGCTCAGAATTCAGTTCTCGTACAATTTCACAATATTAGTAATATCCACCGTAACACGTTCGTCACGAGTTGTTGTAGGCATTTTATGCAAACGAACGCACACCTATAGTACGCGAAGACGCCTCTTGCTCCGATATTTGACAGTTCATTTAGTTACACGATTACTCTTAATTCAAATCAATCTAAAGATTCCCCGAAAGTTTCATTAAAATCGGTCCAGCCGTTTCGAAGGATATACGGATCAAAACCACACACATTCTGTTTTAAATATAAAGATTTCGTTTTTTGTTCTATAAGAATTACATGATCTAATTCCGCACTAAATGCCCGCCTAATGCGTATTAAATGTCTAATTTTATAACGTAATAAAGCATTCCTTCTTGTATGGAAGAAGAGTGGAATCCTAGCGTTTACAAATACCCACTAAATAAATCCGAAATATATTTGGGAACAACATTTTGAAGAGTTGGATTGTCACCTGCAGTATTACAAAATCAGTACGATACAGCTACAACTGTTGGACTTAATCAATTTCATTTATTCGATTGAGAAATTCAAGTAAATTAAATCAAGGACATATCTCACGAATCCCGTTAAATAAAGTGCAATAAAATTTATCCAAAAACTTTGAATAGAGTTTAAACATTTTTTTATATGACGAACTACACAGATTGGGCAGAGAAGCTGGCCTTGACTGCGTTGCCGGAGTGAGAGGTGGCATAGCTCTTAGGTCGCTTAGCCTAACCTCTATCGCTAGTAACTCGACACAAAGGTCCCCGGTGAGGTAACCTCAGCGGACGGTTACTTTGTTACGTGTAAGCATTCGAGGACCGAACCACTACTCGGTCGGTTGCTGTTTAACGGATAAAGATATTTAAATTTGTGTAAAAGGAAAGCAGAAGTTAAAGTAGCCATCAATTCAATTTGATTTAAAAATATAAATGCAATAAATTTCTAAAGCTTATCGAAATCGTATTAAAGAATAAATTGAAAACCGTCCCCGCCCATTGTTTACCATTCCACAAAGCTGGACGCCAACCGACCGTACTCGCAATGCTAGAATAAGCATTCCAACAAAATAAAACGGTCGACGGTCGCTGTAATAATATCATCTACAATCTGTGGTCTGATCGGCCAGCCCCCGTATATTAAACAGTTTACAGCACTGCAATGTCTACCACTTGCAATTCTCCACGCTTAGTTTTTCCACAAAAATTTCTTTTCAGTGCTACCAATTTGCACATAGCTCTAGTTTGTTTACGTTTCCTTTTGTCGGCTGATTTGTTGGCTGCCCGCTGTGGGTTTTTTTCTGCTTTCTCCATTTTGTGCGCCTTAATTATGTTGTTGTTACGTGTTATTTATTTGACTTGTGCTTGATTTATCTTTTCATGTACATTTATTGCTACAATTTTAAGAGCTGTTATAGCTTTGTCGTAATAGATCAACGATTTAGTAGATGCAAGTTAATATTTAGAATCATTGTTATTTATTTATTTATTTATAGGAAGATCGACAGCAATACTCGTACAATGTACAAAAAAGATATAAAAATAATTAAGAAACAGACTGCCAATAACAGATCTTCGCGAATACGAAAAACTTTACAAATATTTTATTGTGTGAGCAAAAACAATAATAATAAAAAACCCTAATAATATTTTTTTTTCAACTAAAGAAATTGTGATAGAATTCCCGTCTTATTGCTGCAGTTGTAGTATTAAATATGTCTATTTCTGTCCTTTTAGAATATCTATTAAGCGTGTGACCAGCGCGCCACATAAATGAATTTTGACGATAGTTGGAAGATGTCAAAGGGAGATGGATAGGAATATGATAGCGCGCTGATTTCTTGGGCACGTTAAATTTTATTTTCGAGAGAAGAAAGGGACAGTCAATGCTATTATTGATAATATTCAGCAAAAGGTGCCAGGTCTGAAAGGTTTCGCGATGAATAACTAACGGAAAAATTTGAAATTGAGCATAGTATTTCAGGTAGTCATGCGAGTTATAGGTGTAACGAAATTACCATCAGTATGTAGTCTCCAAAACCATACCACAATTGCAGCAGTCCTGCGAAAATTTTTGCTCCATCTATTCTCTATGGACTATTCTCTTCCCACTATGTCTGTTCGCGATCGTGTCTCGGTTGTGGCCGGCCCATTGCCACTCCAATTTGCTAGCATGCCAAGACCAAAAGGAAGTAAGAAGGATGGGTGCGGTATATACCTAAGTATTGACGTCGGCAGACGAGTTGCAGATGATGGTGATATTAAAGAATAAGTCGTTGGAAGGTGAATGAACATTAACGTGAGTAATACCTAAGTAATAGTTACTGAAAGAGATTTCAGAATATAGCGAAAGGATCTTTAATCTCATTAGAATATATTGTGTTGTAGTGTGTAGTTTAGCAAGTAGATGAGTTTGAATTATCGGGCTGTAAGTACGTGACTATTTCTATTAACTTTATACGAGTATGTAGTACTAGTATGATCAAGCAATACTGCGACTTGATATACCAGAACTCGGAACCTTCGACTAGGTGAACCGATTTTGATGATTCTTTTTTATTTGAAAGCTAGTACTCTTCGTGTGGTTCCAATTTGATTAACATTATCAGTTCTGATAATGGTATCCTTGAGAAAACCATATGTCTTTTTTTTTTTTTTAATGACGAACTATACAAATTGGGCAGAGAAGCTAGCCTTGACTGCGTCACCGGATTGAGAGGTGGCACAGCTCTTAGGTCGCTTAGTCTGAACCTCTATCGCTAGTAACTCGACACAAAGGTCCCCCCGGTGAGGGGTAACTTCGGCTTGGACGGTTACTATGTTACGTGTAAGCATTCCGAGAGGACCGGACCACTACTCGGTCGGTTGCTATTTCACGCATAAAGATATTTAAATTTGTGTAAAAGGGAAAGCAGAAGTTAAAGTAGCCATCAATTCAATTTGATTTAAAAATATAAATGCAATAAATTTCTAAAAGCTTATCCGAAATCGTATTAAAGAATAAATTGAAAACCGTCCCCGCCCATTGTTTACCATTCCACAAAGCTGGACGCCAACCGACCGTACTCGCAATGCTAGAATAAGCATTCCAACAAAATAAAACGGTCGACGGTCGCTGTAATAATATCATCTACAATCTGTGGTCTGATCGGCCAGCCCCCGTATATTAAACAGTTTACAGCACTGCAATGTCTACCACTTGCAATTCTCCACGCTTAGTTTTTCCACAAAAATTTCTTTTCAGTGCTACCAATTTGCACATAGCTCTAGTTTGTTTACGTTTCCTTTTGTCGGCTGATTTGTTGGCTGCCCGCTGTGGGTTTTTTTCTGCTTTCTCCATTTTGTGCGCCTTAATTATGGTGTTGTTGTGTTATTTATTTGACTTGTGCTTGATTTATCTTTTCATGTACATTTATTGTTACAATTTTAAGAGCTGTTATAGCTTTGTCGTAATAGATCGACGATTTAGTAGATGTGAGTTAATTTTTAGTATCATTGTTATTTATTTATTTATAGGAAGATCAACAGCAATACAATGTACAAAAAAGATATAAAAATAATTAAGAAACAGACTGCCAATAACAGATCTTCGCGAATACGAAAACTTTACAAATATTTTATTGTGTGAGCAAAACAATAATAATAAAAACCCTAATAATTTTTTTTTTCAAATAAAGAAATTTCGATAGAATTCCCGTTTTATTGCTGCAGTTGTAGTATTAAATATGTCTATTTCTGTCCTTTTAGAATATCTACTAAGCGTGTGACCAGCGCGCCACATAAATGAATTTTGACGATAGTTGGAAGATGCCAAAGGGAGATGGATAGGAATATGATAGCGCGCTGATTTCTTGGGCACGTTAAAATTTAGTTTCGAGAGAAGAAAGGGACAGTCAATGCAATTATTGATAATATTCAGCAAAAAGGTTATGTCTGTTGCCTCGCGACGAATAACTAACGGAAAAATTTGAAATTGAGCATAGTATTTCAGGTAGTCATGCGAGTTATAGGTGTAACGAAATTACCATCAGTATGTAGTCTCCAAAACCATACCACAATTGCAGCAGTCCTGCGAAAATCTTCGCTCCATCTATTATCTATGGACTATTCTCTTCCCACTACGTCTGTTCGCGATCGTGTCTCGGTTGTGGCCGGCCCATTGCCACTCCAATTTGCTAGCATGCCAAGACCAAAAGGAAGTAAGAAGGATGGATGTGGTATATACGTAAGTATTGACGTCGGCAGACGAGTTGCAGATGATGGTGATATTAAAGAATAAGTCGTTGGAAGGTGCATGAACATTAACGTGAGTAATACCTAAGTAATAGTTACTGAAAGAGATTTCAGAATATATCGAAAGGATCTTTTATCTGATTCGAATATATTGTGTTGTAGTGTGTAGTTTAGCAAGTAGATGAGTTTGAATTATCGGGCTGTAAGTACGTGACTATTTCTATTTATTTTCATCTTTACACGAGTATTTAATACTGGTATGATCAAGCAATACTGCGACTTGATTTACCAGAACTCGGAACTTTCGATTAGGTGAACCGATTTTGATGATTCTTTTTTATTTGAAAGCTAGTACTCCTTGTGTGGTTCTAATTTGATTAACATTATCAGTTCTGATAATGGTATTCTTCGGAAAACCATATGTCTTTTTTTTTTTTTTAATGACGAACTACACAGATTGGCCAGAGAAGCTGGCCTTGACTGCTTCACCGGATTGAGAGGTGGCATAGCTCTTAGGTCGCTTAGCCTGAACCTCTATTGCTAGTAACTCGACACAAGGGTCCCCCCGGTGAGAGGTAACCTCGGCTTGGACGGTTACTATGTTACGCGTAAGCATGCCGATCCGAGGGCGCCCGAGAGGGCCGAACCACGACTCGGTCGGTTGCTATTTCACGGATAATCTAAGAGACATTCAAAAGCTAAACTAACTTTGAGTGCCACTTCGGGAAGCGTTGGCGCTGGGAGAAGAAGTGGCCGAAGAAACTCCAGCAACGCTCCTAACATCTAAGGGGTGGGGACCATATGTCTTACATTTGCATTAAGTATGTGCGCGACAAAAAGACGAATGACTCAATATCACGCCAACCGATTTCCATGAATATTTTTTTATTAGAAAGGGTGTATTTCTAGGGTAATTTGATGAGAGTTTGGTTATGTTCTGATAAATTCAATTTCGTAATATTGCTACGATTCAGAAATACAAAGAGGCGTCCGTGTGTAATAGCGTTTGACTTTTGATTTGATTTGAAGAATTTATATCCGGTTTAAAGTCGTACAAATAATACGACTTCACTCTCACCACATTTACCATTTCTCAGGGCTACAGCATTCGACTGCGAGTTCAAAATTGTATTATTCAAATATAGAAATAAATTGTAGTGCACTTCTCAAATTGCTAAAAGAGTATTCCACGGAATCTTGTAAATGTACAAAATTGTTACCAGAAGTTTCATAAGCAAATTTTGTTTGTACTGTGTAAACTTCGTGCTTTATCTGGAAATTTTCTACAATAAAATTTGCGTTTTATTAGCACTCTTCTTGACTGTACTCTATACAGAATCTGTTTTGTATCGGCAAACGATAAAATATATTTGCCGTTGAATAAACTTCAACTATTTCAACTTTGTTCAGTGATTGTATTATTTAGGATTGATAAAATCAATTTATAATACTTATTAAATTTATGTTCTAGCATAACTTAAGGAGTATATTTTAGATACACACACACTCACACACATACATAATAACATCTTCTTATATTTTAAATTTAATAACAAATTAGATTTTATGATGTTTGGTGTGATTTTGTGATAAAATCCCAAAAACGTAGTTTCCATTTTCATTTTATTTTTTAAGAGTTATCTGTATTTTATTTGGTTTCAAAAAAATTTTTTTTTTGACGAACTAACGCAATTGGCCAGAGAGGCTGCTACTGCTTCACCGGATTGAGAGGTGGCATAGCTCTTAGGTCGCTTAGCCTGAACCTCTATAAATTAATTTTAATTAATTTATTTTTTATTTGTTTGTGTCTCGAGGTGGGCGTAACACAACTGCGACACAGTTACCGACTATTTTAACAGTTTACGAAAGTTCAGTAAGGGTAATTTTTTTGTCTAAATTATTATGTTTATTTATTATTAACTATTTCTACCAATCAAACGTCAATAGCCTAATGATTTAAGGTACGGTCTGCGAATCGTAAGATCATAGTTACGAATCCACCATTGAACTATTGACGTGAACCATCTCCTATCTGAAGCTTAGTTGGAATTTTCTTTTTCAAAAATCATTGGAAAAAAGATTATAAATAAAATAAGCTGTTAACAAAGGCTTCGATATTATGAGTTGTCAAAATTTTTACCACATTTAAGCGCAATTATTTTATGTCGTGAATGTCTGTGGCTGGTTGTTTCTAATTATTTTTAATGTACGTTTTCATTTCTATTTTTTTAATTATTACGTATGTAGTTATTCGCCGTTTTATATTATTTAACTAATAAAATTACGTATTTATTGAGACTATGTTACTCCTTATTACATTAGCTATCTGGCAGCCAAAATCTCGTCAAAATCGGTCCAGCCATTTAGATTTTTTTAGATTGGATTTAGGTATAAGAAACTTTATTCTCACTTTAGACATATTGTAAAACAATATGATCGCTGGCACACGAAAGGAGTCACCTAACGTATATAATTGCTTGGAGACGATTAGCTATCGTTGAGGATTTTATTAAGTTGTATTTTGAACGCGCTAAGTGTGTATACCCTTTTGATGTGTGCGGGTTTTTTGTGGTACAGTTGTGCTTCTTCAAAACAAATCGATCTTTTACCGTAATTTGTTCTAACTTACGGTATGATTAACATTCCAGAGATAAGCCAGAACAGACAGACAGATAAAAATGTTACTTTGGTGAATATGTACCGTATATACCTTCATATGCATGTAGTAAAAAGCGGCTTGTTGTTTCCAATATTTT
Organism: Meandrusa payeni; assembly: GCA_029286785.1. Lineage (NCBI taxonomy): Eukaryota > Metazoa > Arthropoda > Insecta > Lepidoptera > Papilionidae > Meandrusa > Meandrusa payeni. The sequence continues at coordinate 6,990,272 of JAGSMX010000015.1, forward strand.
CAATATTTTATTATATAATTTAAACTTTATACGTTTAATTATCATATTATTTATTTTATTTTTTGACTTATTAATATATTTATTTATGTATCATATTTATTGTACTCTTATTGTCTGTATAAATTCCATATAAAAGTAGTATTGCGCGCGCACGTCTTTAGGTAGTCCCGGGCACCGCTGAAAATCAGCGCTATCGGATCCTTGCGACAGCATATGCTGAGTCGGTGTCCGATATTGGCATCATATGCTTTGTATTATTTGTCTATATTTTATTATTAAAACAGACACTTCGATTTTATTTATTTGTATAGATATATTATATTTTTATAGTTCAAATTATATTTAAGAAGAGATCGCTCTCAGCGATAAGGTCGCCATTGTACAACGAACTGTTAAATGTACCTTAGTTATGTAATGCCTTTTGTTTGATTTTGGTGTACAATAAAGTTATATCTATCTATCTATCTATCTATATTTAATATATTTATATGTTTTGTATGCATGTCTGTGTGTATAAATAAAGAAATTAACTGTTACTTTTTTTTTTGTTTTTATGTAATCTAATAAAATAAAGCTTCTAAATAAATAATTTCGGAAACAAAATTATATTGGGTCCCTAGTAAATTAATTCTGCATCAAAAAGCACGCCTATACTAACTTAATCCCTTCCATAAACTTGTACTTAAGTACGCAATTAAGGATAATATGATTCCCCGTGCTTAATCCCGGTCGCTGCACATTATACCTATTTAACGGGATTCCGGGACACGGTTATGAGTTCCGGACGTAATCCCGGTGTAATTGTTGTCCGAGAAATGCCTTCAAAGTTCACAGTCGTAATTACGGCGGGCGGAATATCCGAGATCTTAGTTCTGTGTTTTCACTTTGCATGACTGTGATTGCTCAAAGTAAAAAATATTTACGAATTAAAATTTTTGCTCAAGGGGAGGAAATCTTCAACAAGGTACCCTGTCTTCTGAGAGAAGGTGAGGCTATGTGGGGTTTTTACCCACTACAACCTCCCCGGCGGCCCTTCCTCGGCGCATGGCGAGGGGCTACGTGATCTCCAGAGTAACGCACCGGAGCACACGCACTGTGCTCTTAGTAGAGCACGTCCTGGGTGTGGGACGGTTACTCTCTCCCCCCCTGTGTCGTATTGCAAGGCGACACGGGCCTGCCGATGTCGAAAATCGGAACAGAATTTCAATCTTTTTTTTTGTTAACGGGGAGGAAATCTTCAAAAGATACCCCGCCTTCTGGGGAGAAGGCGGCGTTTATGTGGGGTTTTTACCCACTAAAACCTCCTCGGTGCATGACGAGGGGCTCCGGGATCTCCAGTGGAACACACCGTAGCCCCTTTGTACTGTGCTTAAGGAGAGCTTAAGGAGTCCGTGTCGCCTTGCCCTCGCAGTGCAAGGCGACACGGACAAGCCGATGTCGCCTTCTTCCCGGTTCCACCTTGGCGGACGACAAAGGCCCCCATCGTTGTCGCCCAATTAGCCCGAGGCCCCTTTTAGTCGCCTTTTACGATAGGTAGGGGATACCGTAGTCTTATACTTGGGAGCCCAGAACTACAGGGCTGATAAAAAAAACCTACTTCAAATAGTATCAAACGTTAAACATTTTCATTAATCATTACGCGCAGACCTTTTCGAATTATCGTAGGAATATTACGAAATAGAATTAATCAAAACCTAACCATGCAACTCTTAGTACACATCGATCTAATAAAAAATTGATCATCGAAATCGATATTCGTCAATTGGCGCACAAACTTGATGCAAATTAAAGACTTATATGGTTTTCTCACGCCGTTGTCAGAATTGGACTAAATTATAGGGCAATGGAACCGCAAAAAAAATCGAGAACCTCCTTTTTTGAAGTCGTTTGATAATAAAGAGAATATTGACGCCACAACTTATTAATGTAGCTATGATACTTTGGAAATAAAACAGAAATAAATCCGCATGCAATAGCGTTTAATATTTGATTGTATTGTATATGAAGTATTTGATTTTAGTCTTAAATTATTTGAGATAAGAATGAATTATATTTATTAAGACGTCCTATATAATATACATAATTCATCTACGGAGACTATTTTTAACACACAAATTAATATTAGGTTCATAAATATGAAATTACCGTTTTGTCGTACTGGCCACTTTGATTTTTTTTTTAATGACGAACTACACAGGTTGGCCAGAGAAGCTGGCCTTGACTGCTTCAACGGATTGAGAGGTGGCATAGCTCTTAGGTCGCTTAGCGGTCGGTTGCTATTTCACGGATAATCTAAGAGACATTCAAAAACTTTTTTTTATTTTGTTGACGGGGAGGAAATCTAAAAGAGGCATTCAAAAGCTAAACTAACTTTGAGTGCCACTTCGGGAAGCGTTGGCGCTGGGAGAAGAAGTGGCCGAAGAAACTCCAGCAACGGTCCTAACATCTAAGGGGTGGGGCCTGCCCATAGGACATTTTGATCTCAAATATCGCCTCTTTGGATAGGCATTCCAATTTCAAATTTATACTATACATGCATTTATTTTTCAAAAACCGTAATCCATATGTTTTTTCCATCTTTGGTTTGTCTTTCCGTCACACAGTTTACAAAATGGAAAACTTAAAATATCGCGTTATTTACCTAATAATATCAAGAGACGACATGTTTAATATCGACATCGTAATTTGATATTTACGTGCAAAATGTTATAGCAACTTTTACAATTGGCACCCAAGTAAGAAGGCGGGTGTAACCACAATTTTCCTCGAAACTTCTGTACAAATTCGTATTCATTCCTGGCGTAAGAGCGATCGTTTTCTACGTAGCATTAAGTGAATGAAGTTTCACAAAGTACTACACAACTAGCACATATATGAAATAAAATTATTCACGAGAGTTATTCAGCCACAGAAATAACTTTACGCGTGGATTATTTTCGCGCGGTTTGACTTAACATAAAAGCCGTCTCGCGTGTATGTTACTTTAATAACGAATTCAAATAAGTTTTAAAGATTTGAATATGTTTTATTAAATATGTTCTAAAAAATAAGCTCTTACGCCATTTTAAGCCTTTTTCCACAGAGTTCAAAAAAGAAGATTCAATTCCTCCGTATGTTTTTTTATGCGTGTAAACTAGCGCTTGACCATGATCCCATCTGGTGTTAAGTGGTGATATAGTCTAGTATAGTTTAGTAAGTGCCTATTCACTCTACTCTTGAAGGCTCTCACGTCGTACTTAGACGGAAAGACTGACGCCGGCAACTTATTCCACCCCTTTGCTGTACGCACGATGAACGATGAGTCAAATCGCTTCGTCATCGACTATAAAAGGGTGGAGACCCGCCGAGTGTCTAAACGTCCGAAGGTAGAATGGGGATGGAGGAATTAACTCGTGTAATTCCTGTGCACACTCTCCAAAATGTAATCTGTACAACACCGAAAGGCTGGCCACCTTGCGCCTGTGCTCAAGACTATCTAGGTGTAGATGTATATAGTATGTTCGACAATCTCAAAACTTTGGTCTTGTTGAACCGATTTTGATAGTTATTTTTGAGAAATTGGTGCTTCCTATTTGGTCCTATTACAATTTGGTCCAATTCTGACAGTGGCGGCCGTAAGAAAACCACATACTTAACGCAAATTTATGATTTAAATTTGCACTAAGTATGTATGAATAAATGGACGAATAACTCAATCGAAATCACGGTCGCGATCAATAATCGATTTCAACGATTTATTTTCTATTGGAAAGGTTGTAGTTCAAGGGTTCAAGTTCTGATTAATTATATTTCGTAATATTCCTACAGTAATTAGAAAATTCAAAGAGGACGTCCGCGTGTCTATTACAAGCGTTTAACGTTATACTATACGTATATACGTCGTACGTATAATATACGTATATACGTCATATCATAAATGTCAATCCTATTCAATTACTACTTCTTTCGCAATAGAAAAACTCTTTTGCAACCAGTGTCTGTGTTAAGATGTTTGTCGTCGCGTTATTTATTGTTGTTATTATATTGGTAGAAATAATTTATATGGCAATACAAAGTTTGGGGGGTCGGCTAGTACACTAATAAATATATTTTCTTTACAAATGTATAAATGAAAACAGCAACATTTTAGCACAGTTAGCATAATATGTTATGTGCCTTCAAAATTGGTTACATAGCCAAACAAACTCGTAAACAGTAGAGAGATTTCGGATCTAGATAGTGGCTGGCGTCCAGCATGATTGCAGTTCTCAAAGGGACCACATACATGCGACAAGATAGGCTGAATTTGCACTCGTAAGCACATAGGGATGTAAACATTATCGATTAAATATATCGATAACATTTAATTTATTTATTTATAATATTTTTTACAGTTGGAAAACCGGACTGTGGACTCCCAAGCGCTCAAATGTATCTATTCTCTCCCAACTCGCCGTAAAAACTAGACTGTCCACTGCGTGTCTACAGGGCGTACTATCATATTTCGGGCATATAATGCGTAGAGGGGTGGCAACCTTGAAAAGTTGGTCATCGTTGGCAATACAGAAGGCAAGTATAATATATTATTATTTATATTTCATCATTATATTATTCGTATCTAAATTATAATTACCAAATAACATGGTTTACAACAACAACTAGCAAAGCTTGGCCATCCCAGTCCTTATTAGTAATATTTCATATCGATATTCAATTAATTGCGACATAACGTGACATCACTAGCGACGGCTTAATGGGACCACGCGAATCAATAACTGCTGACCATATCATTACAAATATTCGTTTTCAATCAATTCCAATTCGATCGAGTTTCGTCTATATATCTATCAACATAATAACTAGTTTCGATTGCATCGATCAGAGCGAGGTGGCTTTTACCTAAGTTTAACAAAACTGTCAAACTGTTATGTAGAAGCGGAGGAAAAAGTTGAAGGGATTTGTTAGCTTTCTTTGTAGATAAATAATAAAGTGAGTGGCGTTAGCATATGGTACGCTAAGTCCAGCCCTGTAGTTCTGAGCTGTCATGAATAAGACTACGGTATCCCCTGCCTGTCGTACAAGGCGACTAAAAGGGGCCTCGGATTCACTGGGCGACAAGGGTGGGGGCCTGCGTCGTCCACCAAAGTGGACCCGGGAAGAAGGCGACATCGGCTGGCCTGTGTCGCCTTGCGCTGCGAAGACATAGGGGGAGGTAAGCCTCCCCGAACGATGCTCGCTAAGCTGGTGAGAGAACCGGTGCGTTGCACGTCATGCACCGAGGAAAGGGCCACCGGGGAGGTTCTAGTGGGTAAGAACCCCACATAACCTCCTTCCCCTCAGAAGGCGGGGTATCTTTTTGAAGATTTCCTCTCCGTCAACAAAAAAAAAATGGTACGCTAACTCAACACAACGTAAGTATATTTACGAGTAATAAAAACCGACTTCAAATAGAATCATACGTTAAACGTACGTAAATACGTAAAACTTAATCAGAATTTAACCAAACTTACATCAAACTACTCTTAAAGTAAATACTTTGCATTAAAGAATGAATCAGCGAAATCCGTTGGCGTGATATTGAGTTATTCGTCCATTTGTGATTATTCTGCACATTTAAGACGTATATGGTTTTCTCATCTGGCCCACACTGGAAGCACCAACTTTCAAATAAAAGAAGAATCATCGAAATCGGTTCACCCAGTCGATAGTAAATAAATAATCGATTAATTTTATTTTGAAATTTGAAATACATTCCAGCTTTGGCTCTTGCATCGCATGGTCGTGCTTCCGTACTCCTGCGAGTAAGTGTCTAAACTCACTGTCCTTTTCAGGCGCTGTGTGCGAGCGCTGTCAGCGAGCGTCGGTCCTGTGTTGCTGTCTCTGTCGTATTTGTCGCTTCTAACGACTTGCGATTAGAGTATAAGTAGAACTAATTAGAATCACTTGCGGTCGGTGGATACCTGACGGTGTGAACGAAGCCGACTGTAGGTCCCCCGGTACCTAGCGGTGCCCTTCAGGAAACGCGAAAGCCGGAAGGGGTTGACAAGGTTGGCCTTTGGTATACTGCCATAGTCAACAGTCAACCCTCGTTAAGCCTTTTAGTGCCCGGGTAGTTTTAATTAACTTAAGGACACACCCAGAGGTGCCTCATAAGAAGGCACCTCGGACGCACAGTAGGCACACATCCTCCCTGCCTATACCCGGCAGGGAAGGAGGCAGGGCCACACACCCCGGCGTCCCACCGGGACCCCTGCTAATTGTGCCCCCCCAAACCAACCCACCCCACGCGTGGAAAATACGTAAAATGAGTCGTGAAAACGACAAAATGTCGGAATGGCTCCGGGCTCGTCACCCGGACCTTTATCACCAATTCAGGGCTGAATACGACGAAGCCCAATCGCGGCCCTCTTCAAGGGCGTCCTCTAGCGCCGAGGAGTTAGGCTCCCCGAGCGTTGAACCTGCCTCCGACATGGAGGTGGGTAAGTCCGACACGGAGAGTGACGTCTCCGTAGAAGGCGAAGGCCTCTTTGTTGAGGTCTCCAAGAAAAAGAGGAAGAAGCGCCGATCGGCCACTTCCTCCCTTTCTAATAGTCCCACCCCGCCCACCAAAGCGCACAGGGGACCAGCAGACTCCGCGGCGTCGCGGACTCTGCCCCCCACCCCTACCCCAACACGCGAGACGGCAATCGCCGGACCCTCTCGCGCGCCCTCGCGCCTCGCGATCCCCGCACACCCGTCGCACCCCGTACTACCGCCGCGCCCGCGTAGGTCCCGCCGGTCTGTCCAAGCCCCTCCGGTCTATCTGACGGATAGATCGCAGTGGGCGCGTGTACAATCGGCAATGCCCCACGCCAAGCTGGTGCCGACACTAGCTGGCGATAAAATCCGCATACAGGCGGAAGACGCGGAATCCTTCCGCCAAGTCACTGCATTTATGCAGCAGTGCAACATTTATTTCTTTACTTATGCGCTCCCGGAAGAGCGCACCCTGCGGGCGATTATCAAAAGGATCCCCGCTGAGGTATCAGTTGAAGAGGTCACCGCCGACCTAAAGGAGCAAGGCCTCCCAATAATTCATGTACACCGCATGCTCAGACAGCGGAACAAGACCCCTTTAGATATGGTCCAGGTCACCTTAGAGCGCACCCCCGAGGGCAAGCGCATCTTCGACCTTAAATCACTCTGCCGGTTCGCGCGTATCTCCGTAGAGGTACCGCGCAAAACAGGCTTGCCCGGGCAATGCCATCGCTGTCAACTGTACGGCCACTCGGCGCGCAACTGCTTCGCGCGACCCCGATGCGTCAAGTGCCTAAAAGACCACGGCACCCGCGATTGTCCTCGTCCAAAGGACAAAGCCCTCCAGACGGAGGAGCCTGCTTGCGTATTGTGCAAGCAGACGGGCCACACGGCCAACTGGAAGGGGTGCCCGAATGCTCCCCAACGTAAACGGCCGGCCGTTAAAACCGCGCCCGCCGCCGCCAAACGTACGCCGGTGCCGCCACCGTCCGCGTTCCCGCCACTACGACCTGCGTGGCAGTCGCCGCTTAGCTATACAGCGGCGGCCGCAGCGACTACCCATTTCGCGCCACTTACGCGCCCGGTGCCGGCTTCGACCGCACCGACCACCACTCGCCGAGCCAGGCACGGCAATCCGCGCCTCAAACCGAAACGTCCGACATTCCGCGGCCTTCGAATCACTGAACAACCTATTTAGTTCAGTGAACATCGAAGACCTTATAGGATTTGCCAACGAGTATGTCAACGCGAAGAATCTGGGCTCGAAAGCAGCCCTCATTCTTAAATACCAACACGTCCTTATGGCGTTGCGATGACTCCCGCAGCTAGAGTCAAACCCGTTCGTTGACCGTCGCGTTTTTAATGCGAACGGGCTTAGGGAACAAAAAGACGAAGTCGCGAACTTCGTCCGCGAACATCAAGTCGACGTAATGTTAGTGCAGGAGACATTTCTCAAACCCTCCGTTCGTGATCCGAAGATTGCGAACTATAACATCGTTAGGAATGATAGAGCCGGCGCCCAAGGCGGCGGCACTCTCATTTACTATAGGAGGTCCTTGCATTGCGTTCCGATCGCCACGCCGCGTTTAGCGCACCTCGAGGCCTCGGTCTGCCAGCTAGCCATGACAGGCCACGCCCCTATCACATTTGCTTCGGTGTATCTTCCTTGCCACCGTAGCAAAGAAATTCTCAGATCGGACTTCGAAGCTCTCCTCTCTCTCGGAGATGCTACGATTTTAGCCGGCGATTTCAATAGCAAGCATCCTCGGTGGTTCTCTCGTATGACCAATCCGCGCGGGCTGGCCCTCGAATCTCTGGTTGATTCTCTCGACTTCGAGATCGTGGGACCACAAGAGCCCACTCATTTCCCACATAATGTGGATCACACACCGGATGTCTTAGACATTGCTATTCTCCGTCATGTCACTCTCACAGTGACCAACCCGTACGTGATTCACGAGCTTCACTCGGATCACCGCCCCGTACTTCTGCGGCTTGGGCCCTCAGCTCAAACCGCCCCCCAAACTAAAACCGTCATCGACTGGCACAAACTTGAGTCCCAATTGAAAGATGCCAGCTCCCCTCACTTAGAAGCGTTTCCTGAGAACGTAGATTCTCCGCTCAAAACCAATCTCGCTGCGCACGCGCTCACGAGACACATTCAGACAGTCATTACTGACTGCTCCCAGGAGGTACCGGTCATTGACGATCAGCGATGGGTCCTGCCTTCTGAAATCCGTGATCTCATGAGACGTAAGAACGCAGCCGCTAGGGCTTACGATCTGTACCCTACCGTGCGTCACCGTTGGCAGCTACATAAATTACAGCGTGAGGTGAAAACACGCATAGCTGCCTATAGGAACGAGCGGTGGAACAGTACGTTAAGCGAAATTCGTCCTTCCCACTTGGCATTTTGAGTTTACCAAAATCGCTCAAACGCGACCCCGACCATGGATGCCACCTCTCACCCGTCCCAATCTCCCGCCAGCTTCACTGGACGAGGAGAAGGCCGAGTGTCTGGCTGACAGTCTCGAGTCTCAGTGCTCTCCCAGCGCCCTTCCGGTCGACCCCGCCCACCTCCTCAGGGTGGAGGGTTTGGTCGAACGGAGGGCGAACGAACCATCCGCGATCCCGTTCCACCGATTACGTGTACCGAGGTTGAGGATGTGTTAAAAAATTTGCGTCCCCGCAAAGCCCCCGGTCTAGACGGCATACCTAATCTGGTTGCCAGACGCCTTCCAGAGAATATTATACGCCTTTTAGTTATAATATTCAACGCCGCCATTTCACAAGGCATCTTCCCCAACGAGTGGAAGGAAGCCGTAGTGATAGGGTTCTTCAAGCCCGGCAAAGTGCGCACCGATCCCTCTTCTTATCGGCCAATTAGTCTCCTCTCCGTTCTGGGGAAGGTGTACGAACGGCTCATCTTAGCTCGATTACGCGCCTTCATGGTTTCGCGAGAGCTTCCTATCCCAGAGCAGTTTGGCTTCCGTGCCAAACACTCGTGCATTCCAACAGGTGCTCCGCATCACGGAGCACATACATGCCAAGTCAATCATCGGCATGCACACGGGAGCCATCTTCCTGGACGTGGCGAAGGCATTCGACAAAGTCTGGCACGCCGGGCTCGTATACAAGCTGTACGAGCTCGAGGTGCCGGACTATCTCGTACGCACAGTACGAGACTTCCTTACGGGTCGAACCTTCACGTACCGCGTCGAGGGAGTGCGCTCCACTCCTCGTCCCGTTCGCGCCGGAGTACCGCAAGGCTCCGTGCTAGGTCCAGTCCTATACACGCTCTACACCAACGACATCCCGCGCTCACGTAGAGCGGAGCTAGCCCTTTCGCCGACGATACTGGCATATATGCTTCGGGGCGTTCCCCGAAATTATTCTCAAGAAACTCCAGACCGCGGCCAATGCCTTAGGGATTGGTTCCGGAAATGGAGGATCGAAATCAACCCGGCTAAGAGCGCAGCCATGTACTTTTCGAGACAAGCCAGGCGTAGCCCTCCGTCTCTCCCCAATATCCAGCTTCTCGGTAGTCCCATTCCTGGGTCACCGAAACTAAATACCTCGGTGTACTTCTGGATCCGAGACTCAGCTTCGACCGCACGTAACTCGAGTTAGAACCGGGCTGCCCACGTAATGGGCCGCCTATATCACTTAATCAATAAAAGAGTAAAATGTCCCTTCGTAATAAGGTGACACTCTACAAAGCAGTAATACGTCCCGTTATGACGTACGCGAGCCCGGTCTTCGCGCATGCCTCCCCGTCATATTCACCGACTCCAGGTTATCCAAAATCGTTTTCTGCGACGAGCCACGGGTGCGCCGTGGTTCGTACGCAACCGCGAATTACATGTCGATACAGGGCTGCCGACGATAGCCCAATTCTTTAAGCAGGCATCTCGACGGTTTTTCGAGACTGCCACCAAACATTCAAATAAACTTCTTGTGAGTGCCGCCACTTACAAGGCTATCCCCACTTGTAAATTCAGACGCGTCGCCCGGAGGCCGAGACATGTCCTCGACGATCCGGACGATGTGATCACTGCTGCACAGGCTAGATCTCTACAAAGCCACAAAGCGTCCATCCGCGACCGTCGGAGGTTGCGAATAATCCTTGCGCGATACAAGCACTTCATGGGGAAACCCCACCCTCTCGATAGGATTAGAGCGTTGCTGGAGTTTCTTCGGCCACTTCTTCTCCCAGCGCTAACGCTTCCCGAAGTGGCATATAAGTTAGTTTAGCTTAGATTGTCCCAGTAGATTTTGTTAATAAAATAGCTACCGACCGAGTCGTGGTTCGGCCCTCTCGGGCGCCCTCGGATCGGACTGCTAACGCGTAATAATGGTAACCGTCCGCCGAGGTTACCCTCACCGGGGACCCTTGTGTCGAGTTACCACCTAATAGAGGTTCAGGCTAAGCGATCTAAGAGCTGTGCCACCTCTCAAATCCGGTGAAGCAGTAAAGGCCAGCTTCTGTGCCAACTGTGATAGTTCGTCAAAAAAAAAAAAAAAAAAAAAAAAAAAAAAAAAAAATTTTGAAATATTCCTACGATATTTCGTAAATATAAAGGGTGTCCGCACGTAATAGCTTTGACGTTTGATTTGAAGTCGTTTTTTCTCTCGTAAATATACTTGTACATTTATTGCAGTGTGAATTTGACTTACTGTTAAATCGTCGCTGTTTCTGTCTACCTCGCTTGGAGTAAAAGTAAGAGCGTAATTTTTTTGACCATTCGACTATTGCCGTGAACCATGTCCTAGCACAAGCTTAAGCTTAGTTGGAATGGTTAAAGATTGATCAAGATCAAGATTGGATCATGATCAAGATTGGATCAAGATCAAGATCAAAATGGATCAAGATTGTTAGTAATATTTCTGAAAAAAAAAAGAAATATTGCTAGCTTTCTTTAAAAAAAAATTGTATTCAACAATGATAGAGTTTCATTCGCTGTAGTTTAAACAATTATTATGTTTCCCAGTACAAAACGTAACTTACATTCACACGAATTTAGAAATAGAGAGAAAAAATGTTTTAAAATCAAATGGAAACAGTAAAGACGGAACAACAATGACAAACACATCTGACGTTGAAGTGAACAAGGGTTGCAAATAAAATGTTATAGAGTAATAAAGCACAGAGGGAAACAACGAGGATCCCGGCCGGTTAGGTTAATGCTATTAATATTATTAACGTGAATGTTTGTGAATATCTATGTGAAGTGTTAGTCTTTCACGTGAAAACTACTGAATGAATTTTTATGAAACTTTACAATAATATCGATTACAGATCAAGGTAACACATATGCTGAGACGGTGTCCGATATTGGCATCATATGTTTTGTATTATTTGTCCGTGTAACTTTAATTGTGTTTTGTCTATTTTTCATTCTTTTTAATGTGTGTTATATTCAGTGATGCCAATAAATAAATGTCTATGTCTATGTCTATGTCTATGTCTATGTCTATGTCTATGTCTATGTCTATGTCTATGTCTATGTCTATGTCTATGTCTATGTTCCATGTCTATGTCTATGTCTATGTCTATGTCTATGTCTATGTCTATGTCTATGTCTATGTCTATGTCTATGTCTATGTCTATGTGTCTATGTCTATGTCTATGTCTATGTCTATGTCTATGTCTATGTCTATGTCTATGTCTATGTCTATGTCTATGTCTATGTCTATGTCTATGTCTATGTCTATGTCTATGTCTATGTCTATGTCTATGTCTATGTCTATGTCTATGTCTATGTCTATGTCTATGTCTATGTCTATGTCTATGTCTATGTCTATGTCTGTCTATGTCTATGTCTATGTCTATGTCTATGTCTATGTCTATGTCTATGTCTATGTCTATGTCTATGTCTATGTCTATGTCTATGTCTATGTCTATGTCTATGTCTATGTCTATGTCTATGTCTATGTCTATGTCTATGTCTATGTCTATGTCTATGTCTATGTCTATGTCTATGTCTATGTGCTTTCATCTTCCTTTGGCATCTTCCAACTATCGTCAAAATTCATTTATGTGGCGCGCTGGTCACACGCTCAATAAATATTCGAAAAGAACAGAAATAGACATATTTAATACTACAACTGTAGCAATAAGACGGGCATTCTATCGAAATTTCTTTAGTTTAAAATTGTTAGTAGGATTTTATCATTAATGTTTTTGCTCACACATTAAAATAATTATGAAATTATATATATATATATATATATATATATATATATATCCATCCGCGACCGTCGGAGGTTGCGAATAATCCTTGCGCGATACAAGCACTTCATGGGGAAACCCCACCCTCTCGATAGGATTAGGAGCGTTGCTGGAGTTTCTTCGGCCACTTCTTCTCCCAGCGCTAACGCTTCCCGAAGTGGCATATAAGTTAGTTTAGCTTAGATTGTCCCAGTAGATTTTGTTAATAAAATAGCTACCGACCGAGTCGTGGTTCGGCCCTCTCGGGCGCCCTCGGATCGGACTGCTAACGCGTAATAATGGTAACCGCCGAGTAAGTTATTCTCACCGGGGACCCTTGTGTCGAGTTACCACCTAATAGAGGTTCAGGCTAAGCGATCTAAGAGCTGTGCCACCTCTCAAATCCGGTGAAGCAGTAAAGGCCAGCTTCTCTGTGCCAACTGTGATAGTTCGTCAAAAATTTTGAAATATTCCTACGATATTTCGTAAATATAAAGGGTGTCCTCCGCACGTAATAGCTTTTGACGTTTGATTTGAAGTTGATTTTTTTCGTAAATATACTTATACATTTATTGCAGTGTGAATTTGACTTACTGTTAAATCGTTGCTGTTTCTGTCTACCTCGCTTGTAGTAAAAGTAAGAGCGTAATATTTTTTTTTGACCATTCGACTATTGCCGTGAACCATGTCCTAGCACAAGCTTAAGCTTAGTTGGAATGGTTAAAGATTGATCAAGATCAAAATTGGATCAAGATCAAGATTGATCAAGATCAAGATCAAAATTGGATCAAGATTGTTAGTAATATTTCTGAAAAAAAAAAGAAATATTGCTAGCTTTCTTTAAAAAAAAAAATTGTATTCAACTATGATAGAGTTTCATTCGCTGTAGTTTAAACAATTATTATGTTTCCCAGTACAAAACGTAATTTACATTCACACGAATTTAGAAATAGAGAAAAATGTTTTAAAATCAAATGGAAACAGTAAAGACGAACAACAATGACAAACACATCTGACGTTGAAGTGAACAAGGGTTGCAAATAAAATGTTATAGAGTAATAAAGCACAGAGGGAAACAACGAGGATCCCGGCCGGTTAGGTTAATGCTATTAATATTATTAACGTGAATGTTTGTGAATATCTATGTGAAGTGTTAGTCTTTCACGTGAAAACTACTGAATGAATTTTTATGAAACTTTACAATAATATCGATTACAGATCAAGGTAACACATATGCTGAGACGGTGTCCGATATTGGCATCATATGTTTTGTATTATTTGTCCGTGTAACTTTAACTGTGTTTTGTCTATTTTTCATTCTTTTTAATGTGTGTTATATTCAGTGATGCCAATAAATAAATGTCTATGTCTATGTCTATGTCTATGTCTATGTCTATGTCTATGTCTATGTCTATGTCTATGTCTATGTCTATGTCTGTCTATGTCTATGTCTATGTCTATGTCTATGTCATGTCTATGTCTATGTCTATGTCTATGTCTATGTCTATGTCTATGTCTATGTCTATGTCTATGTCTATGTCTATGTCTATGTCTATGTCTATGTCTATGTCTATGTCTATGTCTATGTCTATGTCTATGTGTCTATGTCTATGTCTATGTCTATGTCTATGTCTATGTCTATGTCTATGTCTATGTCTATGTCTATGTCTATGTCTATGTCATGTCTATGTCTATGTCTATGTCTATGTCTATGTCTATGTCTATGTCTATGTCTATGTCTATGTCTGTCTATGTCTATGTCTATGTCTATGTCTGTCTATGTCTATGTCTATGTCTATGTCTATGTCTATGTCTATGTCTATGTCTATGTCTATGTCTATGTCTATGTCTATGTCTATGTCTATGTCTATGTCTATGTCTATGTCTATGTCTATGTCTATGTCCATGTCCATGTCTATGTCTATGTCTATATGCTTTCATCTTCCTTTGGCATCTTCCAACTATCGTCAAAATTCATTTATGTGGTGCGCTGGTCACACGCTCAATAAATATTCAAAAAGTACAGAAGTAGACATCTTTAATACAACTGTAGCAATAAGGCGGGCATTCTATCGAAATTTCTTTGGTTGAAAAATTGTTCGTAGGATTTTTATCATTAATGTTTTTGCTCACACATTAAAATAATTATGAAATTTTTCGTATTCGCGAAGATCTGTTATTGGCAGTCTGTTTCTTAATTATTATATCTTTTGTAAATTTTATTGCTGTTGATCTGCCTGTAAATAAATACATATATATATATATATATATATATATATATTAGTGGGTATGTTTCATATAGGCTCTGAAACGGCTGAATCGATTTCAATGAAATTTTCAGATAATATTCAGATTGACCTGGCGAGTAATCCTGTAAAGTTGCACAAGAATTGCTGGCTTAATATCATTGGCCTGAGAACATCTGGAAGTGCGAAATATTTCATGATTACTGTCGAGCTAGATCAAGACCCGTGGTAGCTCAGTGTCCGGGCGGTCGCCTCAAGTTGCATGTACGCTAGCAACCCGAATTCAATCCCCGGTGCCGGCACCAATAAATTTGTTGTTGCAATTTTATGTGCTGATTAACCACGCGCTCGGCGGTGAAGGAAAACATCGAGAGGAAACCTACATGTCTTAGAAAATTTTTCCACGACATGTGATGTCTGCCAATCCGCATTAGGGCCGCGTGGCAGACTGTGCCCTTATACTGTCTTTACAGAGAAGGCCTCTGCCCAGCAGTGGGACATATATATTATATATATAAAGGCTGTAACTTTAGATCATGTGGACTACTTGATGATGTTGAGAGATAACTCTGAATTGTTCATATTAAAATTTAATGAAAATCAGGTAGAGTCATTATAATTATTCCTTATCTGTGATCGACATTTCAAACATATCTATTGGTTCATAAGTGTTTATCAGATAATTTACATTCAGACGAAATAAGAACCTCGTTCTCTTTTGAAGTCGGTTGAAAAAGAACTAAGGGCAGTTTTAATTATGCAAAATCGGCGATGTATGACCACCTATTGGGGTCGACCGGCGCTAGCGGGGCGCAGTTTTAAAATTGAAACAATGGCCGGGGAAATGAGAAGCGGTCGCTTTGTACCAGTGGACCTGATAGTTTTGATAGACTCGTTTTGAAAGAAACCATTCGACGTTTACTTTGACACAACAGTTTAACGGACTAATTATCGTTTAACTAAGAAGATTGGTGGTTGGTTAGGATACATGGGTAAGTATATGTCCCATTATTAGGCACAGACCTGTGTAAAGACATTATAAAGCATAGTCCGCCACACACACCCAGTGTGGATTGGCAGACTTATCCTGTCTTAGAATTTTTTTTTTAAATTGGTTTCTTTTTTTGTTTTTCCACAACGCCGTGTGTATTTAATCAACACTTAAAATTGCAACATACAAATTCTTTGGTGCCGGCGCCGGGGATCGAATTCGGATTGCTAGCAGGTGGGGGAGTAACCCCCGCCCAGGACGTGCTCTCCTAAGAGCACAGTGCAAAGGGGCTCCAGTGCGTTCCTCTGGAGATCCCGGAGCCCCTCACCATGCATCGAGGAAGGGCCGCCGGGGAGGGTTTAGTGGGTAAAAACCCCCCATTATCCCCATACTCCTTCTGGGGGGAAGGCGAGGAGATCTTGTTGAAAATTTCCTTCCCGTGAACAAAAAAAGGGATGCTTGTGTCGTGTTACAAATCAATCAAAGAGTTATACCACCTCTCAATCCGATGAAGCAGCGAAAGTCACCTTCACTGGCTAAATTGTGTACTACGTATAAAAAAATGATATTACTTCACCTTAGCTTAGTAATGCCACTATTTCGATATCGCTCAAGCACACCTTTACGCAATTTATTGAGTCCATTCCACGTTGATACACGCACGTAGACGTTGACCTTAACGTCTAGTTAATGGACCTTCGAGTGGAATTTGTACCATATCGTAATTAATTCCCTACTGGAAATGGGAATACTCTATTCTGTAGGGACATTAACAGACTTTTATTCATAGAACAGATACAATATTCTTTATTACATCTATAAATAGAATTAAAAAAAAACTATTTGCTATAAAAAAACCGTTTAATCGAATTCAAAAAAGTAGCAGATTCTCAATTCGTCTGTATATTTTCTTACATATTTGTTACCTGACCGCGAGGTCGAAGCCCGACACGTTGGACTGACCAGATCCGCACCACTCTAGGCACGTCGGTTAGCGATGCTCTGCGCACGGCTGCAGATAAAGGAAAATGGCGACGGATCTCTAAAACCAAACTGTTCCCACGAGATGGTCACGACCCTCAAGGAAACCGACGCGAGGAGGAGGAGGATTTGTTACCTGATAATTTTCGACTGGGCGAACCGATTTGGATAATTATTTTTCGATTTGAAAGCTGTTTCTTTATAAAGATATTTAATAAAATTAAAGAACCAGCAAGAATAGAATAAAAGTTTATTTGTATGGTCATGTATGACTACAAAGATTAAAAAAAATGAATAAAAGAACAGAAACAAGAAAATGGACGAATAACTTATACTTCGTACAGCAAAGGACTGGAATAGTTTGCCCGCGTCTGTCTTTCCTTCCGATTACAACGTGGGTATTTTCAAGAGTAGAGTGAATAGGCATTTACTAAGCTAGTGCGCCTTAACATCCAGGACTG
The DNA here is from genome assembly GCA_029286785.1 of Meandrusa payeni. NCBI lineage: Eukaryota > Metazoa > Arthropoda > Insecta > Lepidoptera > Papilionidae > Meandrusa > Meandrusa payeni. Next base: position 7,007,657 of record JAGSMX010000015.1, read on the forward strand.
CATTTCCACTTAACATCAGGTGGGATCGTAGTCAAGCACTTGCTTAGAAATTATATATATATATATATATTTATATATATATATATAGCATACTAACAGATTCCGATGATTCTATTTTTGTTGGAAAACTGTAAAAGAGGTTCTAATTAATTCTATTTCGTAATATTATTTGAGATCGTTTTTTTGTTTTTACTCGTAAATTTACTTGTTCTGTATAAAAATTCCATCATATTGGAGCATGATAAAGTTATCTATTTGAAATGTTATATAAACAGTTTAAAAGTAATTTTAAAAGAAAAGAAATACTGGTCAGAATAATGCAGTGCACTTCAAATGTTTCCTGAGGTGAAATTCTCAACAAAAATTTCAGAACAAGCTGCCGGTATATAGTGGCGCTAACGCCTCCCACATCTGCGCTTATATTACGTTAAAGGAACTTTATTTTAGTTCACCTAAACACGTAGAATAAGGAAAAAGCAACACTCGTGTTACAGATAAGAAAGAATTCGTGTAAAATTATGCTTAATATTTCAACAGCGCTACAATAGTTTTTAAATCTTACCATGTTTGAACAATTCCCTCGCATTATATTCAATGTTCTTTCTTTGTGACGAACAACACAGATTAGCCAGAGAAGCTGACTTTTACTGCTTCACCAGATCAAGGGTGGAGATTCGTAGTAACTCGCTGCCACAAGAGTCCGCTCGGTGCGTCCAAATCATTCGATCATTTTCCATTGACTTCAAAAAGGTGGTTCTCAATAGGGATGTTCATGCCAAAAATATATCAATATATTTTTCGATATAATATTTCGTGAGATTGTATCGATACTACGCGATATATTGTACAAAACGATATTTTTCATATATCTAAATTTGTTTATAATTAATTAGTGCTTAATATTAGATTTTAGAAAATTTTTGTACTAATAGAGTACTCGGCGCGTAACTGAGAGGTTCTCGCTTCGGAAAGCAGTCCAGACTATTTGATTTGATTCTGCTAGCAGTACAGGCTACATGTATAGATTATAAAATAGCATCCATATATCAATATTTTATATAATAGCGATATATATCGTGCACTCCTAGTTCTCAATTCGTCTGCATGTCTATTTTTATGTTTGTTGCCTCATAACTTTTGACTGGGTGATCCGAATTTGTTAGTTCTTTTTTTATTCGATACTGGTGCTTCCCATTTTTAGTTCAAGTCTGACAATGGGATCATGAGAAAATCATATAAGTCTAGAATTTGCGTTAAGTATGTGCATATGGGCGCAAATCGCCTAGTATCGGAACTACGCATTAAATAAAAGTTCAGCGCCATCTGTGATGGGACTGTGTAAGAACGATATTTGTTCATACGAAATTAACGTAATCATGTTAAATAAATCATTGAAAGTTGTGTTAAATTCATTTACATATTTATTGTGAATATTTAACTATATTTCATTAATTATTTGTAGTTATTTTATTTGTTTGTTACAAAGGAAGTCAAATATTCCGTAACGGTTTAACTTATTGAGAGATCAATATAAAAACGACTGTATTTTGTAATTACGTGACATTATCGTACCGACCGTCGTGATACAACAAAGCAAGCCAGCATTCTTGTACTGACCGTCGTAAGCAAGCTAACATTCTTGTATCGACCGTCGTGATACAACAAAGCAAGCCGACATTCTTGTACTGACCGTCGTGATACAACAAGCAAGCTAGCAAGCGGAATCTGGAGTGGGTACTTCATTATGGATTCCGACAACGAAACCCCTGGCATAACGCCGACATGCACGATAAATGGACGAATAACTCAATATCACGGCAACCGATTTCGATGATTCATTTTTTATTGGTAAGGATGTACATCCGGGATGTAAGTACGTACAAGAATAATTTGATGAAAGTTTGAATAGGTTCTGATTAATTTTATTTCGTAATATTCCTGCGATAATTCGTAAATACAAAAAGGGTGTCCACAAGTAATAACATTTGATTCAATTTGAAGTCGATTTATGTTTTTGCTCGTAAATATACTTGTTTTCATTTAACGACACACACTACACCCACTCACCATTGGCCGTTGATTACGGCACAACCTGTATATAGGCTGATTATTTTTAACCAAAACATTTTATATATATATAATCATCTAAAATAATCTAAGTTCCATTATCTAAATGAACGCAAACGTGGAGCGAGGACTCGCCACCAAGTTATTGAAGTTAATGAATGTTACTTAACGTATTTACCTACCGTCCCTAATATTTACCTGCTTCGAGTGGCGTCTGGCCGGTCTGGTATTTCTTTGTAGCACCCTCTCTAACGTGCCTAAGTGAATCGTTTCTATTTTCGATTATCCAAACTATTAACCGACTTCTAAAAAGGAGATTGACTGGGTGAACTGATCAGAACTACCTTTAGAGTCCTGTCCAATAAAAAATTAATCATCGAAATCAGTTGGTGTGATATTGACCTATTCGTCCATATGTTTCGCACATACTTATTGCAAATTTAAGACGTATATGGTTGTATAATAGATAGCACTGTCAGAACTGGAAAATTTAAATTTAAACGGAAACAAACGGGAAGCTTTTAATCAAAATCGGTCCAGCCCACTCGAGAGTTATGAGGTAACAAACATAATGAAAAAACAAAAAAAATTGATAGACTCCTTTTTGAAGTCGGTTGAAAAAGGCTTCGTTATTATAATTATAATGGCTTATACTGAAGTCCGCTATAAAATCATTGCGAAAAACTTATGACATGTTATAAAAAATTACCTGAATGAAAGTCACTTATAAAGCTAATGAATTCCCAAAATTCTTATGAAGCTGAACACCAGCCAAAAGTGAGGATTAATTTGAAAACTTAACTCGAATTCGTTATCGTTTACTCCCCAGCTCACTCTCAAACTACAACTTAATTAAAGTTGATGAGAAAAAACAGCTATTTCTGTGGAGTGGCCGGTATTATATAAAAGAAAGCGACGCGACACGCCCGACTTTATCACGGAGATGGAATGAAGATATAAAACGGGGAACTTTCCTAACTGTCTTCATCATAGTGGTGGATTTATGGAGCTTCCAGTTCCAACGGGGGACCTTTTAGAACCGTTACTGTCGAAAAGACACAGAGCATAACATATCTGAATTATAACATCTCTTTACGAAGTTAATGTTTTAGTAACTGGATAACTGATTTTTTTTATAACAACACTTCTTTACGCATAGTTTGCCTCGGAAGTAAGCTGTTGAGAGCGGTACGAAAAGTCTGATAGGGCGAAGCCAGTGTACAATCGTCTATATGCTATATATATAAATTTTAAAATAGTATTTACATACACATAGATGGAAATAAAAAAGTTTTACTTTAGTCGTGTGATCGTTTTTGTTTTTTATTAGAAATAGTGATTATGTTTATCTTTGTACTAAAATATAGATAAAAATAACACAACGTCAGATTTTTTTACGAGCCTTATTGCTACTGTATTTTTAAGGCACGGTAATTTTTTACCTTTTTTTAATATACTTAGATACGATTTAGATGCGTTGATGAAGAGCGATAGTTTTTCTCATAAAATAAGGTACTTGACAAAAAAATATAGTACTGGAGACATCTTGATTTGAACCCAGATTTTCATTGCGAAAAAACACTTATAAAACGACATTTAAAAAAATATTTATCCTAACTATAGCGATTTATCGCCCTCGCAATCATCTGCCTACTAAATTTCATGTAAAACTTTGGAGCCGTTTCCAGGATTCAGAATACATATAATGTACACAAGAATTGCTCGTTTAAGGATTAGAATAAAGATAGTTAAGTAAAAAAGTTAATTAACAGCATATATATTTGTCCCACGGTTGGGCAATAGCCTTCTCTGTAAAGAGTTATTAAGGGTATAGTCAGTAGACCCCTCAATGGGGGGACCCTTGTGTCGAGTTACTAGCAATAGAGTTTCAGGCTAAGCGACCTAAGAGCTATGCCACCTCTCAATCCGGTGAAGCAGTCAAGGCCAGCCTCTCTGGCCAATCTGTGTAGTTCATCATTAAAAAAAAATAGTCCGTAGACTCCATACTCATCATAAAGAAGGACAAACCCACTATATATATCCGTTTAAAAAAAGAACATTCAAGTTTTATTACATTTACCTACTTAAATAACTTAAGGCCATAAACGTAGCTCGGCTACGCAAAAGCTGCGAAAGTTCGTCGAATTTAAAAAGCTCCCGGCATAAACAAGAAGCGTGTATTAAAACCTTGGTCCTGATAAGAGCCGGGAGACTCGGTAGCTCGGAGTTAATCATGAATCGCAGGCCTTATTTACATAATGTTTCCTTTATCCAACTTGCTTAGAGGATAGAAAAGATTTGCTTAGGGTGCGTAGCAGTAATAACTACGTCGCAATTCATGAGCTTTAATCACTTATTCGTGCAGAAGACAAGGGGAAACTGCACTTTTCTCCCACGAAACTAATCATGAGCATGCAAAATACCATCCGGCGACATGCTGAGTCCAGCTCACATGGTGTGAAATATGTTACGGGTCCACTAGAGCGACTCATCAGGCTCAGTGCGTACATAATGTTACTGGTGACAACAACACGCTATCACACCTAACACCACCTGAAGCAAAAACAGCTCCGCAAGAAGATTACTCGCTGGTCTGACCAAATTAAAAACATAGTGGGAATCGACATTCCGACCGCAATGAGAGAAGCCGAGGACAGAGCAGTGTGGAACCAGCTCAGTGAAGGCGCTTCAAGTTAAGCACGACCTTCAGAAATGTAGAATACGATGAAGAAGAAGAAGAAGAAGAACAGTATCACTTATTAATTACTTATTCAAAGAATCAATAGCCGTAGGGTCAGGGTACGTTCTGTGAATCTTAAGGTTGTACGTTCGAATTCACCATTCGACTATTGACGTGAATAATCCTACACAAGCGTAAACCTAGTTGGCATGGTTAACAAGAATTGTTAGTAATATTTGATAAAAAAAACCCTAACAAAACGCCCCGACTGCATTACTATTTAAAAAAAAATCTTTTTCCGATCCCTAAACATCACTCATCATATTATCAGCTTACGTCTATCCATTGTGTGGCCTTCCAACATATACGCTCCTCCGCTTTCCACATCCAGCCACTCCTGTCTATCCTTATAAAATCGGTGGTCCATCTGGAGGCGTTTTACGCTTCTCTGACCTATGCGTGGCACACGAGTATGTCATAGGTTGACACAAAACACGCCTCTTTTATATAAGGGTGTAAATTATGAAAATAAAACTAAATGCAATACAGTATAAGCCAAAATAATTAAAAAAATTTATATAATAATGAAGTACAAAATAGAATTTTGAATAAAATACATCGAGTGTTCACTTCAAATCGAACAATTTATCTGATTTTATCGGACGCCCCATTGACGAAACGCGAACAAAAATGTAGCCGCATTCACGCTTAGTTCGCCGCTCGAATAATTATACGTAAGCTTATTAGTAGGAAAATAGAGCTGAACAGTTTGCCGTTCAATCAAATTAGTGTAAACAAGTGACAAATTACGCGTGGAATTAGCGTTGAAAACATTACATTGATTGGATGTTACTAAACCACTATGACGCTGTAATACACCGGCAGCGTAATGTATTCGAAATGAATGCGCGACACGCGTATATACGTTCGTAGATAGTAATATATTGTGGCCGGCTGGGATCGCGGATGCGAATTTAATATCTGTCAGGAGCAGGGAGTAGCGCGTGCGACGTATTACTTCGCGTTACGGTCACCACATTTGATGCAAATTGTAATAACTTTCTTTTTTATAAATATTCGTTTATGAAGTAACTACTTACGAGTACATACCACTGTTGGGAACTAACTTTCTGTGTAAAGACTGTACCAAGGCATAGATTTTTTTTCATAAATACGTCCTGACATTCTTGTTAACCATTCGAACTAAGGTTAAGCTTGTGCTAGGAGATAGTTCACTCCAGCCCTGTGGTTCTGGGCTCGACAAGGGCCTTTATCGTCCGCCGTAGTGGACCCGGGAGGAAGGCGGCATCGGCTGGCCCGTATCGCCTTGCACTGCGAGGGCACAGGGGGGGAATGATTAACCTCCCCCCGAGACGTGCTCTCTCTCCGGTGCAGGCATCAACAAATTTGCAGTTGCAATTTTGTGCTGACTTTCAGACGCGCTCGAAAGTGAAGGACAACATCACATACTATATGTGAAATGTCATTGAAATATTACATAATATTTATTAGTGTTGAAAGCACCGTCCGTAACGCAATTACGTCGAACCGTATAGCAGTATTATGAGACATCTCATTTCACGTGTTCGTTCCTATTGTACCCGATGGGAGAGTTGTTGTTTATACAAATATTCCGCACGATGATACTATAAAACGTATAACCTGTTACAATAGAATATTTTATCCGTGTAAAAGCAAGCGTCTTTTTTATTTTTGTTGACGGGCTGGGAAACCTTTAATCAAAAAGAAGAAAAGGGAAGGCGGGAAGTTATGTGGGGTTTTTACACTCTAAACCCCTAGCTAATTATGATGGCGAAACAACGTTTGCCGGATCAGCTAGTAGGTATATATATAAAGTTGCAGTCTTTTTATTTATATATACCCCACGGTTGGGCACAGGCCTTCTCTGTAAAGAGAGAAAAGGTAATAGTCCGCCACGCACACCTAGTGCGGGTTAGTAGACTTCACATGTCTTAGAATTTTTTCCTTCACCGCCTTGCGCATGGTAAATCGAAACATAAAATTGCAACAACAAATTTTCCGTTCGAACTCGGGTTGCTGGCATACTATGTAACTTGAGGCAACTGCCCGGACACTGAGCTACCACGGTATATAAATTTCTACATATTACATAATGCACAGTAATATACCTTCGGCAAAGTGCCACCTCTCTAATCGACGGTTCCGCCGGACCTCCTCTGGCAAAGGGTTCTCTTCGAGGGCCCTCCTATCCGAGACATAGTCGGACACCTCGGCGAGAACCCCCGCCACGAGGATCGCCGGCCTGGCGAGGTTGCTGCCGCCCACGAAACGAGTGTACTCCTTTCTCAAACGACAGCAACGTCGTTTGTCCTTTTTCTTATTTAAAACTATATTGAAATAGATTTAGACGACATAAGTTCTCTTTACACGCAGCCTTGGCCAAGTGCTTGGTAAATTTTCCTTACTCAACGCGCATGCTATATTTGCATAATGATAACTCTAGTATGCAAACGTTCCAATTTCAAAGGGACAGTGCAAAATAATATTTTTGCCTAGTGATTTCGTTACGTAGGCATCACACTTCTCCGTAGATATACGTAGACGCGATGTCCAGTTACATACGACATAACTCACTAGATGTAACATTTGTAAACGCTTTAAGTCACGAACTGTTAGAGGGTGATGGAAATTAAAAAAGTATAAACAAAAACAAAAACCAACTTCAAATCGAATCAAACGTTAAACGTTATTACTTGCGGACGCCCTCTTTGTATTTCCGAATTATTGTGATATTATGAAATAAAATGAATCAGAACCTAACCAAACATTCATCAATCTACTCTTGAAGTACAAGTTTCTTTTCCAATAAAAAATAGTTTTTTTTCGAAAGCAGTTGTCGTGATATTGAGTTATTCGTCCATTTGTGGTGCACTTGATGCAAATTTTAGACTTTAATGGTTTTCTCATGGATCCCATTGTCAGAATTGGACCATGTTTAAATGGGACCACACGGATAGCACCAGCTTCCAAATAAAAAAGTATCATTAAAATCGTATACCCAGTCAAAAGTTCATAACTTTTACTTTACCTTTACGGTAAAAACAAAAAATACAAACAAAAAGACATTACAAACAAAAACACTAAAAATATTTTTATAATATTTGCGTATGGTGTGTAAAAAATATATATTAAGAACAGCCTGTATCGAACGCTCACACGCATTGAGGCGTCTTCGCTTACTGGGTGCGGTGTGTGGTGTGGTGTATGGGTGTGTGCGTTCGTTTGCAAAAGATGCTCGCAACGGCTCGTGACGAGGTGTTGCGGTGTTCTCTTTTTATATCACTAATACTGTAAAAATGGACGAGAACTGAATGCTGAGCATCCAGACAAACCTTGGATAGGTTTTTGGGATGCGCTTTATTGTGTAAATTTTATTTGTAAAATGTTTTAAATAAATAAAAAAAAAACAGATTCATCTGTATTCGTAATACATTACGGATCTTGTACAACTATGAAAATATGGCACAAGCATCTATATACAATTTCTTTACTTCAAAAAATCTTGTAGTTATTACGGGCATCGTAGTTCATGAACCTGTCAAAAATTAACTGCCGCTCGCTCTTATGACATTTTAATTTAAAAAACTACATACAGCAGGCATATTAAACGAGCACATAGACATAGATTTATAGACTATAGTTTATTATTATATTAAAATAGTTCATATATAGTCATAAATTTATAGCTTTAGTTTATTATTACATGATCTAATTCCCTCATCCCCGTTACACCTCAAACGTCCCTCAAACCCGAACGAAGCGCTTTGCTTCGTCTTTCAATATTCGTACAGTAAAGGACTGGAATAGTTTGCCCACGTCTGTCTTTCCCTCCGATTACAATGTGGGTATTTTCAAGAGTAGAGTGAATAGGCGTTTACTAAGCTAGTGCACCTTACCATCCAGGACTGCATTTCCACTTAACAACAGGTGGAATCGTAGTCAAGCACTTGCCTAGAAAGCATAAAAAAAAACCTATTTTAAAATTGAAACCTAAACGTGTTGAATGAAAAGAATTGATTGGAGAGTGGGCGTTTATAGCAGTGACGTAATAACCTTTTACAAATGTTGCTATAATTATACCCTAAAATTGTACTATATGCAACTTTTAGGTTTTAAATAAAAAATTATGTGTTTTAAAAGATTTCTGTCTATACTATTATTGTTATTTTTAAATTTTGCACTGTTTATCCGTTTGTGACCTCTTGTTTTGGTAACACTTGCAATTTAACACTTATCTTTCTTTATTTATATATATATATAAAATATAACACTTTATATAATTTGTGACGGGTAAAAAAATGGTGTCGTATTTCTTGTGCGTTGTAAACTTAGCTTTATCTGTCTGATCAGTCGTGAATAATTATTGTATTATATTGATATTTACATTGAAAGGTTTATATTAATCGTCGCATAAATTATGAAACTATCTCTTACCCCCGGTCTTGCCTACGTAGCGTCTGTTTTTCTTCTTCCCGACGCCGTTCTTCGTTACCGTAGTTCGTGTCCGATCTGAAAATATTTCGTCATTGTTTTTCCATTCTGCCTTGCTATTGGCTTTTTGGAAAGCGATATATATATCTATATATCTCAATCTCAATTTCTCCTTAAGTTAAAATAATCATTAGTTAAATATTAAATAACGAAGAACTGTTAAAAAACGCCAAGTGGTTTTCCAATGGGTTCAACGACCTTTATATAGTCGATCTTAGTTAATCTTATACCATACACATTATGTACAGATAAAGTTCAGTTACGGTATTATTAAGCACAGCCGACCGTTTGCTTTTTAAAGGGTTTTGGGAGGGTAAGGACTTCGAAGAGGGTAGCTGAGGGAAGGGGTAAGTCGATTTAAATTCTTTTCTCATACATACAGATTTCCTCACAATGCGTTCGTTTACTGCCGGGATAAATAGTTACAATATACAATTTTACAGACCCTAGTACAGGAATCAAAGTAGGGTTGCCCGGTGTCATGAAATTTTAAAGTAGAAGCAAATACCTTGGGATGTAATGTTATGTAATCTGTAAACGCTTTTAAAAATAAATTAAAACACCTGATGTTAAAGTTACAAAAAGATAATATCCCCGCGATATCAGTGGCTTGTTGGTTCCAATATTTTCAATATTTCATTATATAAACTTTATACGTTCAATTATCATATTATTTATTTTAGTTTATTTTTGACTTAATAAAATATTTATTTAAGATATTTTTTTATGTATTATTTTATTGTATAAAATATATTTTAATCTCATAACAGTTTCATTCATGTATCATATTTATTGTACTCTTATTGTCTGAATAAATTCCATATAAAAGTAGTATTGCGCGCGCACGTCTTTAGGTAGTCCCGGGCACCGCTGAAAATCAGCTCTGTCGCATCCTTGCGACAGCATTTGCTGAGACGGTGTCCGATTTTGGCATCATATATTTTGTATTATTTGTCCGTGTAACTTTAACTGTGTTTTGTCTATTTTTCATTCTTTTTTAATGTGTGTTATATTCTGTCTGTGATGTGTTTTTGTATTGTGATGCCATTAAATAAATGTCTATGTCTATGTCTAATGCAGGACAAATTCACTATCAAGTGTGGTATTTTTTTAACATAAGTATCGGATTAAACGTAAGAGCAGTACGAATTGATTGCTACAATGTTTGTTTACTTCAATAATTCTCGTTGAATACTGGATTTCTACTGCATTTAGTAGTTTCTATAATACTGTACATTTAAGAGTAAAACCCGACATAACAATAGAATAGGAATATTAAGAAATATAATTAATCAGAATAATAATAATAATAAATCTTTATTAGTCACCAAAGAAAATGTTTAAACAAAGAAATATGAAGTCCCTGACTCCTGAGCTAGGTTCAATTGGACCTGTGTTTCAAGGGTCAGTGTCTTCTCCCATTTGAAAAGCACAATAAAATACAATATTTTATAAATTTGTGTGTGTGTGTTGGTGTGTGTGTGTAAATTTGTGTTTGTGTATGTCCCTCAGCTCTATATTATATTCAATTTTATTAAATTAGGAGGCGTTCAGTCTGAATATAATCCAACTCTAGTAAATATTTTTTACAAACTAATTTACATTTATGATTCGACAAAGGATGAATTTTTAAGATTTTATTTAACCTATTATACAAGAAAGTGGCTCTGAAGCTCTGCTGTTGACGTGCAGTTGCTGTTCTATATTTAATATATGGGCAGATGTTCTTTATTACCCGTCTAGTACTAACATTACTGCAATTATATGACGTAAGTTGGTGTTGTAAACATATCAGTTAAAAATGTAACCAAACTCGCATCAAACTACTCTAAGTACATACTTTCCAAAAAACAAATGAATCATCGAAATTGGTTGTCGTGTTATTGAGTTATTCGTCCATTTGTCGCGCACATATTTGATGCAAATGTAAAACTTATATGGTTTTCTGTTTTTTCAGAAATAGGACCACACGAGAAGCGACAGCTTTCAAATAAAAAATCTTCCAAAACAATTCACACAGTCGAAACTTATAAGGTCACAAACATAAAAATATGCAGACTAATTAAGAACCTCCTACTTTCTTGAAGTCAGTTGAACTTGACTTTAAATCAAATTAAACGTGACGGTTGAAACATTAAATAAATACAAAATACAAATACTTTATTCAAAAAATTCCTTACAAATACACGAACTCCCTGACTCCTGAACTAGGAGTTAGACCTGTATCTCAGGAATCAGTACCTCTCCCACTGCCATACATCAATTTCATTTACAAATTTAATTTAACAAAGATATAAAAAATTTAAAGAAAAATTAAATAAATATTCGTATAGAAATAAACAATTTTTAAACTCTAAAAAAATTAAACGCTACTGTTAGCTGGCAACACATGACACCCTGCGATTGTTATGCATAATAACTACTTCCAATGATATCTTAATGATTTACCTGAACCTTACTGTATCTTTAATTCGTAATTAATAATTGAGTTGATCGTCACATGAACTTGGTATTGTAAACAAAAATAGTTTAGTAAAAAAAAATAGTTGTAACTTTATTAGGTCCTAATCTGACTTCTAATTAATTTTGTATAAAGATTGTGAGGACGCGCAGTTGTCACGGTATTCGTTACAAATAATTCTTTGTACAACGTTACGCTGTCTCAATAAAGCGAGTGTATTAGTTGTTGGACTATTTTATTCTACGAGACCTACAAATTATAACACTACACAAACTCACTTATTCATTTCCGAAGTGCTAGGTAAACAATATTATTGATGGGGCAATTTTTTATTTAATAGTACAATATTGGCGCTTTGTCTACGAATCCAGCCAGCCGTGCCTGTAACCATGGCCGGATCCTATGGTCGTCGTAACGACACTGAGATAACAATGGTACTCACGGTTGACGGTTGTCACCGTCTACTCCGCTAGGATTTGAAGAATGAAGAACGGTGAGAGCTTATGTAACGGAAGGATTAGTGAGGAGCGGATGTGGAGCGAAATGTGGTGGGTGTGTGTGTGGGGTTCAAATTATCATATACAATAGTCTGTCGTTATACTTATTTTTCTATTTGTGATAGGTGGAAATTAAAATATTTAACGAAATAAAGCATTTAGTTAGAAATATGTATATAGAACAGTGTGTCTATATATAATGCAAATCAAAAATAACCAGCACAAGTTTCCAATCTAAATTAAATCGAGTCGTAGCATTCCGCTACGACCACTATATAGCTATCTCTCGTAGACTGCAAACATAAACTTTAAAATGAAGGTAGAAGGTGGACTAATTGATTTACTCGAAAACCCATTAAAATGATTTACATTTAGGAAACGCTGCGTTTATGTAATGGCGAAATTAAAAAGTAGCCCCGCTTTGCTCCCCTGCCTCGTCCAGTCTAATTCACCCTGGCGTTAGCTCCGCACCCGAAGAGGGGTGATTACCCCTTTATTGCTCCCACGCGCCACCCCTAATGCATGACACTATTACGCTAGATGTGAACTAATGCTTCCAATGTCTTTTCTTGCAAAATTATTGTTATTCTTTGTGCTTCCCATCTAAACAACAATAAGTTATAAAAATAACTGCCGCCTTCCTTTTTTAAGCAAGTTTCCTTCGTAACTTCCTGAATAAATTGTCACCCAATATCTATGCTGATATTTTATGAGTTTTTCTTTTCATTGAATGCTAAAATACGAAAGTTGTTATTATATAAACAATTATGGCGTAGCGGACTACGCCCTAATACTCTCCTTACAGAGAATGCCTGTGCCCAACAGTGAGACATATTTTTATTTATTAATCTAAACTTATTGTAACAATTTAAACGAACGTTCACCTTTGTTAAGGCGGGTTTAATGAAAAATTAAGATAAATACATACACATAATAACACGACATATATACACATGAATATATAGATAACCTATATAATATGTGTTAGCTGGCAACACCTGACACCCAGCGATTGTTATACATAATAACTACTTCCAATGATATCTTAATAATTTACCTGAACCTTATTGTATCTTTAATTCATAATTAATAATTTAGTTGATCGCCACATGAACTTGGCATTGTAAACAATAGTTTAACCTTATTAGTTCCTAATCTGACTTCTAATTAATTTTGTATAAAGATGGCGAGGACGCGCAGTTGTGACGTTTGACTCGATATAAATAATTCTTTGTACAACGTTACGCTGTCTCAATAAAGCGAGTGTATTAGTTGTTGGACTATTTTATTCTACGAGACCTACAGATTATAACATATGAGTATAAACCTAGACAAATAATACATGCAAGGAGTATATGACAGATAATAATTACATATACGAAGTTTAACGTTAAGTAATGATGACTTATTTTAATATAACAAAAACCAATTTAATTTTATTTAAAGGCAGTAACTGTAACTAACATTTGATCTAAACGTCATTGTTGCTTGCATAAATAAATAATTATTAATCTTCAATCTGACCCATTATATAAACAGTGTATAAACTATTGTATCAAACAATAGAACACGTTACATTACTGACAATCAAAACTTTCAAACCATTGTGAAAACAAGTTTATACCTCTACAAACTGAACGTACCGGGGAAAGGGCATTGTGTTCCCCACAATGTCACTGTGTACAATGACCTCAACGTTTCTAAACATTACATTATAAATACACGCAGAGTTGTAAATTAGCTCTACTATATTGTAACCCATGGGGATTTTATCTCTTAAAAAAACTATTATTTCGACAAAACAACATTTAAACATTATAAAAGCTATATAATTACAAAACTAAAAAGTTAGCTCAGATCACAAAAAGCAGTAAATATAGCTGTAAGCAAAAATAAAGGGTTGGTTAAGAAAGTTTGAATATCTCGGAAGATAAAGACGCTAGCTAACTGAAATAAATTGTGCATGATAGACAATTAAATATTTTAAAATAAAATATTTTTATTAATTTATTTATATTTGTTTAAATAACATCAACTTGAACAAAAAAGGGTATCTTATGTACACTTGGATAATACAGTATTTTATTTAAATTTTATTTATTTATTTATAAACTCTTTATTGTTTACACTTATGAAATAAAATTAAAAAAAAAAGAAAATTTAATTAAAATACATAAACAATGGGCGGCCGTATCGCTAACAGCGATCTCTTCCAGGCAACCTTTGGAAGGAGAGGAATAATAAAAAGAAGCGGAGGGAGATTTTAATTAAAAAATAAATTTTAAATTCAATTTTAGTACTTTTTTTTTGTTAACGTAGAGGAAATCTTCAGAAAGATACCCCGCGTTCTTGGGGGAAGGCGGCGGTTATGTGGGGTTTTTACCCACTAAAACCTCCCCAGTGGCCCTTCCTCGGTGCATGGTGAGGGGCTCCGGGATCTCCAGTGGAACGCACCGGAGCCCCTCTGCACTGTGCTCAGGGAGAGCACTTCCCGGGGGTAGGTTACTCCCTCCCCCCATGTGCCATCGCAGTGCAAGGCGACACGGGCCAGCCGATGTCGCCTTGCACTGCGAGATCTTCCCGGGTCCACCTTGGCGGACGACAAAGGCACCCTTGTCGCCCAATGAACCCGAGGCCCCTTTTAAAATTTTAGTACTTAGTGTTGCCTCCATGTGGCGATATAATAAAATCCAAATTTTTGATCGTACTGATTTGAAGTGATATCTGTCTTTCCTTGTGGGTGGCAGACATGAGTGTTCGCAATAATTGAATATTAAATTTACCCCTTTAATATTTTTAAATAAAATAACATAAATTGAATTCAAAAGTTAACACTGCTCACAATGTCACAGCTACTGTAATATGTGACAAACGAAAGCAAATCGTTTAAAATCCAATGCTATTTGGCAGCCGACAAAGGGAGTTGTCGCCAATATTCTTGAGTTCCCTCTTTCCGGAATACGAAGTATTTCGGTTTCTCAAGAGATGCTTCAACTAAGAGATATCAGTAGTTAGAAATTCATTTAATTGGAGAAAGCAAAATATCACGATAAATTTACTTTTCAATTAACATTACGAGATATTGAACAGTTAAAGGAAATGAGATTTCTTGTAATTCGAAAACAGACAAATTATCATGTTAAATGTCTACTGTGATTGTTATTATAGCCGTAATGGCTAGGTAACCGATACAGCAGTATAATAAACGTTAATTCCTATGGTGATGATAACAAAATAATTGGATTCAATGAGCATTTTAAAGTCATCGTTAGAATTAAGTTATCTAGCTTATTAAGTTTGATACAAACGCGCTATGTTAGGTGTTTTTTTACGAAATCATTTTTTATATAGTTTATAAACTAGCGCTTGACCACGACCTGATGTTAAATGGAAACGCAGTCCTGGCTGGTAAGGCACAAACTTAGTTCCAGTCTCTTGATGTACGAACAATGAAAGACGAAGTAAAGGGTTTCATTCGGATTTGAGGGATGTTCAGATGATGATGAATGAATAATGAAATCCAGCAGTTTTGCAATTTGCGTCGTTCTGTCGATCATTTCAGTATACCTAAGATTTTAAATAATATAAATATGGTACTTTCAGTGGTAAAATGTACACAGAACTATTTACTACTTATTAGAAAGAAATTTCTGTCGATCCAAGGTTATCTGGAAGAGATCGCTCTTAGCGATAAGACCGTCATTGCGAATGCAATATCGTGATGTATCAATATTTATGATTTCTGTGATGTATTTATTCATTCAGGATATACGGGCAAGTGAGGTGAGAAAGGAAGGGCGGGGGATTGAGCGCGATTAGCGCAATGTCCGGTCACCTCATGTTACGTAGTACGCTAGCAAAACAAGTTCGATTCCCGGTGCTGGCACCAATAAATTTGTTGTTGCAATTTTATGTGCTGATTTACCACGCGCTCGGCGAACGAAAACATCGTGAAGAAACTTACATGTCGTAGAAAGATTTTTCTCCATGTGAAGTCTGCCAATCCGCACTAAGTGTGCGTGGCGGACTACGCCCTAATATTCTCTTTACAGAGAATGCCTGTGCCCAACAGTGGGAGATATTTAAAGGCTGTAACTATACTATACTGAATCTTAACGTAAGCACGCCAACATTAAATACGACAAATCGTTTATTAACACTTTATTTATGATGTCATTTATGTTATTTATTATTTAATTTGTAAAAAAACCTTATTTATACACAACCGATTCCTGTCCGCCTTAGTTCTCACAGGTTTCTTGTCTGAAAATCAGCGCTGTGCTACATGTTTGAGCACAGCACATGCTGAGCCAACCCCTTTTCGGCACATGGTCGATTTTGTTCTTTTTCAATTTTTTATTTGTTTTTGTTATTTTTTTTGTCTTGTTTTACTAGTTTTTTCTGTGTTCTTGTGTCAAATAAATATTTATTCTACTCTATTCTATTCTATTATATACGGAAAAGCGAGAAAGAGTTTGCACAAATTCATATTAAACTTAGAAAAATACACATCATTATTGTATTCCAAAAAATCGTTGTAGTATAATTGCCACTCGCGTCGAGATGTTTCTCCCGTTCAGAATATTTCCCAGTGAAAGTTTCCCATTCCATGGTTCGTTCGACGTAAAAATCAAGTGTCATTCGCGATTCATAATTGTGCTCCCGAACACTTTGCCACTCATCGCATCGATAAGTGGACCTCTATTCTTACTATGGTAGAGAAGGCATGAAAAATAAATTGAACATATAAAAAATCGTTGGATATGTCTTTTGACCACAGTAATAGGAGAAATTAAAAAGCAGCTGTTTTCGCTTGATTACAAGCAAACAGAAGAAATATATATGCTTCTACTTAAAATATAAATACCACACTCATCACACACACACATACACGCACATTCAAACTATAACACGTCCGTAACGAATTTATTTATATATGAATATTTTTTTTTTAGATTTTTTTTATTTTGAGAGGGAAGTGATTCCTGAGATACAGGTTTAACACCTAGTTGAGGAGTCAGGGACTTCGTGTATTTATTGTAAAGACATTTTTGAATAAATTATTATTAAAAAAAAACGTATTTATGGCAACGAAACTTGTCGTGCCACAGAAGAACGTGCATACTGAACCGACAATGAATATTTGGGGTAACCATGCTCGATAATATACAATGAGTATGTGCTAGGAAGCCTGGGAAACTTAACATCTAACTAGGAAACTAAATCAAAATGTAACAATACTAAAGTAAAAGAAATAGATAATGCAGATTGGCAGACTTAAGAAGTCTTAGAAAATTTTTCTAATACATCTAGGTTTCCTCACGATCTGGAAGACTCCGAATTTCTCCGGACGGGATCGGAAGAGAGCCGATCCCGTTCGCACAGTGAAGAGGGGCTCCGGTGCGTTCCACTGGAGATCCCGGAGCCCCTGACCATGCACCAAGAAAGGGCCACCAGGGAGGTTTTGATAGATAGATAGATAGATAAATCCTTTATTGCACCAAATAAAATGTACAAAGGCGAACGTAATGCTAATTAGCATTTTCTTCCAGCTAACCTTTAGTGGTTAAGAGCAGGCTAAGGGTAGTGCCGCTAAAAATAGAGTTTTACAACTATTATTTAAATAAATATACATTTACATATACATAAATAGATATTTCTATATAAATTTAATAATATACATACACATGGAATGTATATAACGACAATAAATATACCAGTTTGTAATTTTTCATTGTTTGAGTAGAAAGTATTCAGATACACGCGATTTAAAGACATTATTATATAGGCGGTATCATGTGAGGTTTTAATGGGTAAAAACCTCACATGATACCGCCTTGTTGAAGATTTTCCCCGTCAACAAAAAGGTTTCCTCACGATGTTTTCCTTCATTCTTTGATTTGAAGTCGGTTTTTGTTTTGCTTGTAAATATACTCGTTTGTTCTCCAGTTTAATACATTTAAAATGTTTCCCATCAATGCATATATTCGTTAAAGTTATATATATTACAGTAATCTCGTAGATTAAAAATTGTTAAAGGTTCAAAAAAAAGTTTTGCATAAAATTTTAAAGCGTGCACAGCGGTTGCGTTAAGTACTTTTCAATTTTTTAACCGTTTCAATGGGCGGATTTAATACAGGATTTATTTTACTATTATACTGCGATGAATGACGGTCACAATGATCGCTGTTGAAAGTTGATTTAAAAAGCTCTTTAGTTTAGGCAGTATTACTGTCGGGCACCACGTCTTTATAATATTATTAACAAAAAACAAAATTTAACAAAAGTAAATAAGTTAAAACTAAAACATAAGATTAACAACTTGTTGAGAGATAATTTAAATTGTGTTGTAGAATATAGTTAAAATAGTAAAGAAAAATATAATTTTCTTTTTATAAAATTCTGTCAAATGTCATCATGTCAACGAGACATTTGAATTTATAAAATAATTTATGTAGAATACGGATAAATATTGAAAATAAAAAAAAAACATAAAATGTCGTTTATTTTATAAAAGAGAAAGTCAGCAGTGTTTATTTATTAATTTAAATCTAGTTTTTGTTTCTGGTAACCTCTCTTTTGTCTGTGGTTAACTGTCAAATGGTGTGTTGCGTCACTTTGCGTTTTATCAATTTTTTTCTTCTTTTTTTTTAAAGAAAGCTAGCAATATTTCTTTTTTTTTTCATAAATATTACTAACAATCTTGTTAACCATTTCAACTAAGCTTAAGCTCGTGCTAGGACATGGTTCACGGTAATAGTCGAATGGTGGATTCGGACCCACGACCTTACGATTCGCAGGCCGCACCCTAAACCATTAGGCTATTGACGCTTGTAAATATATCCCATTTGATAAGATAAACCTATTTCGTTTACTTATATCATAATACAACTGGTTAAAGGATTTCATTTTTGAAAAGTGTGAAAAACTGTTTGTGATTTGAGATATACACACACATACAATTTAAGTATAAATTATTATGTAGAAATTAATGTATGGTGTGCACAATTGCAACATAACGGGAGTACTGTTGTGGTTGTACTGAGGTACTGTTTCCTATAATACAGAATTTCCTAGTTTAGGAGACAGTACGTCATTATAATAAATAATAATAATAAATACTTTATTCAAAAATTTTCCTTACAAATACACGAACTCCCTGACTCCTGAACTAGGAGTTAAACCTGTCTCAGGAATCAGTGCCCTCTCCCGCTGCCATACATCAATTTCATTTACAAATAATTTAACTAACATAAAGAAAAATATTTTTAATTTAACAAAGATATATAAGATTTACAAGAAAAATTAAATAAATATTCGTATGTAAATAAATAAATGTGGACGTGTAGTTTTTTGAATATGCGTGTGTGTGTGTGAGTGTTTATATGTGGTATTTATTTCATTTTAGTCATTAGTTCATGGTATAAAAAAAGATATTATTATATTTATAATGAAATAAAAAAATTTAGAATAGCTTGTTAGGTAAACAATATTATTCATGGGGCTCCCTACTAAGGGCCCGCCAAATCGTCACCAAGGACGTCAAATATTTCATTTGTCAAAAAATGGTTATAAATTTTATTTTAAATTTCTTATTTGGTTTAGTTACATTAATTTTATAAAAAATTTAAAGAACAAGAAAGTTCAGTTCGATTTCGAATTTCCGCGTGCTTCTTTTTTTTATTTTTTTTTGAAATCAGTTCCTAGTTGTTGCGGTCTGTTAGGGAGCTAAGAAAACGGTTATTTTTTAAAATAATCTGCCAGCCATACATTTTTTGGTTATAAGGCATTTTAGTAAATATACTACGTTTTTCATATCCCATTTTTAAATTTAGACCTATAATTGTTATTTTAATCGTCATAAATAACCAGTGTTTAATCGTTTTTATAAATCAGAAAAAAAAACGAGACTTACATTGATACTTCTTTTTAATAAATTTTTGAAGTTCATTTCTGACTTATTTCGAAAAAAGCTAAGCTAACGGATATGTCCGTTAAATATACTAATAACCGTTTATAACGTCATTGATCAAAAACAAGAAATTCTATTCACAACAAACAAGGGAGGATCTCAGTGTAAAGACATTAGACAATCGATGACTAAATCTAAATAGGAAAACTTGGAACGCGTCTCCACGAATTTGACGTTTGGCGCCACCCCAAAAATACATCCCTGGCGTTCACTTTGATCGCATAACTTCTAACAGCAACATTATGTGTAAGTTATTTGAAAGAAATCATAAACATGTATTCAATTTATGTCTTTATGTTTGACTTAATTTAACCGTGGTGGATAATGTGCACCACATAATGGGGAATGTGCTAAACATGAAGCGAAAGTCGTAAATAGATAGACTTTTTTTTTTTTTGTTAACGGGGAGGAAATCTTCAAAAAGATACCCCGCCTTCTGGGGGGAAGGCGGCGGTTATGTGGGGTTTTTACCCACTAAAACCTCCCCGGTGGCCCTTTCCTCGGTGCATGACGAGGGGCTCCGGGATCTCCAGTGGAACGCACCGGAGCCCCTCTGCACTGTGCTCAAGGAGAGCACGTCCCGGGGGGTGAGGATTCTCCCTCCCCCCCTGTGCCCTCATAGTGCAAGGCTACACGGGCCAGCCGATGTCGCCTTCTTCCCGGGTCCACCTTAGCGGACGACAAAGGCCCCCACCCTTGTCGCCCAGTGAACCCGAGGCCCCTTTTAGTCGCCTTATACGACAGGCAGGGGATACCGTAGTCTTATTCTTGAGAGCCCAGAACTACAGGGCTGAAATAGATAGACTTACACTGAGGGAACAACATGTGGGTGCTTTTTTAATGTTGTTGTCTGACCAGACCTCAGAGGGAGCGAGGAAGCTGGTGGCTATGCAATGCAACATAGATGAATTTCTTTCTGCGTATGTCAAAATGGGCAGGACATATTGGTTATACACCTTGGTCTTGAGGCATTGTGGGAGCTTGGACTTAAATACGTTGTCGAATTTTCCAAAGGCAGCCCAGCCCAGCCGTATTTGTTACATTTGAAATATAAATTGCCAACTACTACAAGAATATCTTCGAATATTCGGCCATAAAATCTAAAGTACTTAGACACTAGACGTTTTTTTTCTTTTTATACTAAAACTATCTTAATTTTTGATACTGACTGTCTCCGCTATACGTCTCTTACGTAGTAGATTTTATGTTTGTCAGAAAGCTTTGTGTTCTCACCCCCTCCGGTGGCCTAGAGCTTTTAAGTCACGTAAAAAAATCAAATGCCTTTCCCTTGCGTTTATATCTTAAAAGTTGACAGTTTTTATGCGAGTAACTTTACATTGGTACCTTCGCGAAGTTTATAAGCCTCTAACTCTGTTCAAGCGTTGCCCTACGGTTGTTCGTCCTAAATACTGTGACAACTTTCGTCTATAAGCACGGGTAGTTATGAAATTTCATATAATGTACGGTAGTTGTAGTCGACATTCATTTTATGTTTGATACCTTATAAGTTTCGACTGGGTGAAACGATTTTATTGATTCTTTTTTTATCTGAAAAGTCACATTTACAGTGTATTAGTGTAATTCTGAGAATGGCATCCATGAAAAACCCTATAATCAAATTAAATACCATGGAACCACTCTTTTTTAATTTCTAAACCATTAGGCTATTGACGCTTCCATAGTAAATTCATTCCATAATTTCCTAATTGTCAAGTGCTTAGAAATTGATTCTCGAGTAAGCGTTTGTATGAAGCCTTAATGATAGCTTTTTTTTAAATTTATTACAAATAAAATTTTACAGGAAAGGGAATATACATATAACTTACCGCTATATAAACCGCAATGGTTTGTCACTAGCGCCAAAGTGTCCGTCTTGCGTTCCTAAATAACTTTTTAATATACTCTTAATGTTTTTGTGAGTTATACAATTCCATATATCTGAGGGTAGTTCACTAATTAATCTAGGCACGATGTATCTTGCCGTGATATAAGTATGTTTAGTGATAAATATTATTAGCACAAAACACTTGGAACAAATATTGGTCCTTAAGAGAAATATTTAAAAGCAACATGCCAACAAATCTGAAAACGAAGCTTATGACGTCATGCCTCCTACCGTGCCTAACCTACGGATGTCAAACATGGAGGTATACATCCAAAGTTGAAAACAGGGTTATTGCCTGCCAGCGTGGAATGGAAGGTAGCATGCTCAACATCAAAAAAGCGCAAAAAAATCGTCACGCAAAAATTAGAAATATGATCAAAGCCAAAGATGCTCTGAGCTCTGCTAAGGGACTGAAATGGAAATGGGCGGGGCACGTAGCAAGACTGGAGGATGGGAGATGGACCAGCAGGGTTACAAAGTGGGAGGGTCCATACGGCAAGCGCCTCAGAGGACGCCCCCACATGAGATGGGAAGATGACATAACTAAATTAGCTGGCCCCTGCTGGCCACAATTGGCACGGGACAGAAAGAAATGGAATTCTTTAGAGGAGGCCTTCACCTTCGCCTGAGGAGGGGTTCTTGCAATACATGGAATATTAACTCACTACACTTTTTACTAATTACATTTTAAGCTAATGTATCTATTAGCAAATTAGTTTTTTTTAATATAACTTATCCTATAACTCTGTACATTTTTTTGCAGGAAATAAAAGGCTTTATTATTATTATTATTAGTGATAAATATATTACAGAAGCAAAAACATTGAATATGTTTTAAAAAATTACAAAAGCAATGAAACCGGAAGTATACCTTTAAAGTCATTAATCCAGAGTCTTTTTAAAAAGTTGGACAATAATAGACTTGTTGCAAATACATTGTCGGCCTCATAAACTTTTGCTACGGCGAATGGAAAGCATGCGCCGTTTTAAAAAGAATTCAAAGTGAATTACGCAATTTTAATGATCTACCTGAAGTTCTTAGCAACGCCTACTTGCAACCTGTATTTTAAAAATGAAGTCGAGACGTAAACTTCACCTCGCATGCCTCCTGTTTGGTGTTATTAATTTTCAAAGGCCTTCTTATTTGTGCAAAAGCTCACTATGGTTTCGGAGACAAGCCGCTATAACAACCGGCAGCGCTCGCACCAGTTAAGTATACAAACCCACAAGTCTACTGCATTCCGTAGTAGTTTTGCGATATGCGGCGTCAAAATGTTGGAATAACATCCCCCCGCCTATTAGGACGTCTAAAACATTACTTATTTAAAAAAAAAAATTAAAAGTTTCTTAACCGAGTCTCAACGTAACCACGCCAACATCAATTACGACAAATCGTTTATATTACACTATATTTATGTTATTTATTATGTAATTTGTTTATATATATGTATATATATATATATTTATATATATATGTATCTACAGCTGCTTTTTTAATATATACATTTATATATAATATTTATGAAACTTTATGTATTGTACACTATAATAATACACAACCGAATGGTGTCCGCCTTAGTCTTCACAGGTTTTGGCTGAAAACCAGCGCTGTGCTACATGTGTGAGCACAGCACATGCTGAGCCAACCCTTTTCGGCACAATTTCTTTTTGTTCTTTTCTTTATGTTGTTTCTGTTTACTTTTGTTTATGTTGTTTTGTTTTGTTTTACCTGTTGTTTCTGTGTTCTTGTTCAATTTCAATTTCAACCAGAACAAATGTCTCAGTTACATAAACTAATTACTAACATTCATTTACATGCTATTTACATATGTTAGACCCGTGGTAGATCATTTTCCGGGCGATCACCTCAGTACGTTGCATAGTACGCTAACAACCCGAGTTCGATTCCCGGTGACGGCCCCAATAAATTTGAAGTTGTAATTTTATGTGCTGATTGACAACGCGCTCGGTGAAAACATCGTAAGGCAACTTAAATTTTTTCTAAGACATGTGAAGTCTACCAACCTGCACTAATGCCACCTGGCGGACTATGCCCTTATACTCTCTTTACAGAGAAGGCCCAGCTGTGGGACTTAGAAAACATCATTCATCATGTAATTTATTTATACGTTTATTATACATGTTACTTTTTACTAGTTTTTGTATAGTTTCTAAGCAAGTGCTTGACTACGATCCCATCTGATGTTAAGTGGAAATGCAGTCCTGGATGGTAAGGCGGACTTAGTAAATTATTATTCCCTCTACTCTTGAAAATACCCACATTGTAATCGGAAGGACAAAACGAAAACGTTTCTGTCATCTGTTCTAAGCTCTATGTTATGTCTGTTGTACATGGTGGACTATGTCGCGGTTACCTGAAAGCCTTGCAAGCTCAAGCTCGCAAGCGAATAATTTTATATAGATTGCAAGTAAAAATTCAAACTCGGAAGCTTTTAGAGATGCGAACTTTACCGTTTTTTTTAAATTTATTTTTAAAACAACATTTCCTCAGTGAGTTTTTTTGCAAATATTACAAGAGCTTAAAGCTTTTACGTATATAGTAGTGATCCGCAATTGTCAGATGCCAGCCGCATTTTGCCTTTTATTGCACGTTTTTTGCCGTGAATAGCGAAACAAACCTTAACATTCCGATTTATTTTTAATGTTGTATGTTAGTTCGTTCCTTATATACCTTATACTCTAGACAAGGCTTATATTGAAATATGTTTTGACGTAAAAACGTCTTATAAATTGATGATAGCGGGTGGCATTCACGTCAAAATGTAGCGTTACGGTCGTGTCTCGAACCGAGTAACCGATCATTCACGATCGATGTTCTGCGTGTCTGAATGTGTGTGAGCGAGAGTGCGGATTGAGAGAGAGGGGGTAGCGCCGATATTGAGTGAGAGCGCAGAGAAAAAAATGACCGAACAAGTAAGGTAAATAATTCATAAATAAGAAAAAAAAATAACCTTAAGCGGCCAGCTCTACTTGGTCTTGCGAAATAATGCAAATTATAATGACAGATAATAAATAAAAAAAAATCGTATTTTCATTTTAATTTTATGATACATGTATATTATTAGTCCGTGCCAAGTGCTCATTGTTCTAGGATTCCTTGTCACGTATTTAACGTCCAAGCGCCTTGCTCCCAGACACCTATGGTTTTAAAAAAAATTGTTTAAATAATATTCTTGTTAACCATTCCAACTAAGCTTTAGCTTGTGCTAGGAGATGGTTCACGTCAATATTCCGGTGGTGGATTCGAACCTGCGACGACTTTATTAGGCTATTGACGCTTATAAACAAAATTAAAAAGATATAAAAGTAATTTTGTTCTTCATAACCGTACTACAATTTAAGTATTGTAACACTCCGCCTAGTAATGCAAACTATGTTAACCTTTGTAAGAAGTACAGTAATGTACATACCTATTTCACGTCAGCAATGCCTCCATACGTAAGTATTATATAAGTATATTTAGTGAAGAGGACTCTGACCGCTGGGCTGGTCCACAAATTGAAAGTCGCACAACGAGCGATGGAAAGAGCTATGCTCGGCATTTCTCTATGGGATAGAATCCGAAACGAAGAAATTCTACGGAGAACAAAGGTGGTCGACATAGCTCTTAAAGTCAGCAAGCCGGCCACATCTGTCGAGTCAGTGACGGCAGATGGGGAGTAAAATGGATCTGGAGAGAAGCGTAGGGCACTCTCCTCCAGATGGACCGACGACCTTGCAAGGATAGCCGGAAGTGGCTGGATGCGGAAAGCGGAGGATCGTATGTGGTAGAAGGCATTGGGGAAGGCCTATTTCCAGCAGTGGATAGACACAGGCTGATGATGATGATGATGATGAAATTTAGTGAAGTTTTGTCTGCGGGACCTTGATGCTGTTTTCCAATCCTGTGTTAGTACTTAAGTTTGGGTATCTTTAGTGTTTTTTTTGTTCCTAACTTATTTGTGAAAATCTGCTAAGCTAGTGATATAACTGTAAATTATATAAGAAGCAATGAATAGCTGTAAGTTTTTCTCTATTAAATAAATTTATGTCATTTAAAATATTGTCACAGTACCAATCCGTTTACACGAGAAAGCCTTTGTGATTAATTAAACGGTCTTTTTCACTGTAATTACGTCCTTTGTAACTTGACCCGGCGTACACTGCACTTTAAATATAGACGCGAAACTGCTAAATGGCTCCAACTCTACGTCTCCCACGACGATCTTTAGGCAAAAAAAATATGACGTAAACATTTTTAAAGCTGCGATTGCCATTGCCCGACCTTTGGTATATTTTGAGAGACATTTTAGAGAGCGATAAATCATCGCTTACATCAAGTATATTTACGGGTAAAAACCAAAAACCGACTTCAAAATGAAACGGTACATATAGGCTCCGAATCGGCTGGATCGATTTCAATGAAACTTTCAGGGAATCTTCAGATTGACCTGACGAGTAATCCTGTAAGTTTGGTGACGATCGGAGCACTCCTCTTTTTGAACTGTCAAATACAACCTTTATTTACTATGATAAAATTCTATTGTTTTATAATTCAAATTTGTATTGACACATGCGTTGTGTATATTTATGTCGTTATGAACCATATTGAAGACCAGTGGACTATATTGATGTATAATAAAGTATACTGAAGTATAGTATTATAGATAATTATTAAGGATTTTAAAGTATTCAAGGTAATTATTTCTGACATAAACTTGAGCCCGACATGTTTTTGTATAAACGACAAGAATGATATTTTATTTACTGTTATGTACATGGCTGTAGGTAGTGATCTTCTCCTAGTCGAGTATACAATAGAAGAGAACGAATACGGAGAGAAATGAATAATTTAAAATATTTAGGAGAGTTAAATTAAATATTTAATGATTGATATATAAATCTCCTTTGTGTCTCCTATGTTCTTTATGAATAATCGTGACAACTAAACTTCTGTCAACTCTCATATGTAATGCTTATTTCTTTAGCTAATTAAAGCCAAGTTTCCTAATTGGTTATTCGTTATTATGTATCAATGATGTAAGTTTATTGTTTAAATAGAATACTGGGTACTCTAGTGTAATCAGAAAAACGCGTTCTTGGCACCTTAATTATCTGCCCCTCCCTCGACCCCACTTCAGTCCCCTTATTCGAAGACAAAGGGAAGGTAATAGACGTCGTCTGCTAACGTCCCGCCACGACGACTAGCTTAATCAACTTCAATTGACGCAGAAGCGATAATGACTCGAAGCGAATCGGCATTATCTAATCGATATACGACAATGTAAGCCCCCCCTTTTCACAAAAGTTCCAATCCGACTTTTATCACTTGGCAAACTCCCGCAAAAAGCAACGCTCCGTGAAGCCGTCACAACTCTGTAACTTGTGTAATAAAACGGGAGAAGGCCTCCTATCGGAAAATCGGCTGGAATTATAAAATGGAATTCCGCTTTAATTCAGATGGGTGAATTCGTAACAGTCTACTATCCCGACCTGCTATCAAGTGGGATGTATGTATGGTAATTGAATTCTTAATCCCCCTGAACGTCCTGCAAAGTCATTGAATTGCCTCTGGATTGATGTGTCTTTATTACGGTAGATAATCCTTACTAATAAATATAAAGGAAGCTACTTAATAAGCTTTTAGTATGTGTGATAACCTGTAGGTCTTGTGAAATGAAATAGTCCAATAACTAACAAGGAATTATTTATAACGAATACCGTCACAAATGCGCTTCCTCACAATCTTTATACAAAATTAATTAGAAGTCAGATTACGAACTAATAAAGTTAAATTATGTGACGATCAAATAAATTATTAATTATGAATTAAAGATACCAACATCTCTTTTACTAAAAATTCTAAAAAACGCAGCAACCGACGCGCTAGCTTTCTTCTAATACCAAAACTTAGAACGAATTACGGTAAAAGATCAATTTGTTTTGAAGGAGCACAGCTGTATAACAAAACACCAGCACACGTCAAGAGGGTAGACACACTTAGCGCATTCAAAATGCAACTTGTTAAATTCCTTAACGACAGTTAATCGTCCCAATGCAAATGAATGCGTTAGGAGTTCTTCCTTAAGCAAGCGAACTTATTGTTTTATAAAATAATTTTTTATTGTTCTCATGTAAGTGACCTTTAATGTCTATAGTGAGAATAAACTTTCTAAAACCTAAAAAAAAACTAATTAAAGATACAATAAGGTTCAGGTAAATCGCTAAGAAATCATTGGAAGTAGTTATTATATATAACACTAGCTGGTTGCCATGTGTTGCTAGCTAACATACTCGTATGTTAATGTAACAGTCTAAATATTACATATATGTACCAATGTCAGGCTTAGATCTATTAATTATAAGGGCGTCGTCCGCCACGCGGCCCTAGTGTGGATTGGCAGACTTCACATCTCTTAGAAAATTCTCTAACATTTGTAGGTTTCCTCACGATGTTTACCGTCACCGCCGAGTGCTCGGTAAATAAACAATTTGAATTGCAATAGACCCACGGGGGGAAGAAGGTTGATTTAGTGGATAAGAAAACTTCTCTGTCATCATTAAGCATAATCATCAGCCAACAATATTTTTTTTCAGCACTATTACTTAACAGAAGAAGCGTCAATAGCCTAATGGTTTAGGGTACGGCCTGCGAATCGTAAGGTCGTGGGTTCGAATCCACCATTGGACTATTGCCGTGAACCATGTCCTAGCACAAGCTTAAGCTTAGTAGGAATGGTTAACAAGATTGTTAGTAATATTTCTGAAAAAAAAAGAAATATTGCTAACTTTCTTTTTTTAAAAAAAAAAATTCGTGTTAACCATTCCGACTAAGCTTAAACTTGTGCTAGGAGATGGTACACGTCAATAGTCGACGATTGATTCGAACCAACATCCTCACGATTCACAGACCGTACCCTAAATCATTAGGCTAGTTACGCTTCATTAAATAATAAACTTTTTTTTATAATTTCTAAGCAAGTGCTTGACTACGATCCCACCTGATGTTAAGTGGAAATGCAGTCCTGGATGGTAAGGCGCACTAGCTTAGTAAATGCCTATTCACTCTACTCTTGAAAATACCCACATTGTAATCGGAAGGAAAGACAGACGCGGGCAC
Organism: Meandrusa payeni; assembly: GCA_029286785.1. Classification (NCBI taxonomy): domain Eukaryota; kingdom Metazoa; phylum Arthropoda; class Insecta; order Lepidoptera; family Papilionidae; genus Meandrusa; species Meandrusa payeni. Next base: position 7,036,872 of record JAGSMX010000015.1, read on the forward strand.
ACTATTCCAGTCCTTTGCTGTACGAAGAATGAAAGACGAAGCAAACTGGAAAAGGATAGTCAACACAGTCAATAAAGTTCAATTTATATTTGAAAAATTTGAATAAATACGTATTATGATCTGTGAGCTGTACAAAACGGGGTCGGGATCCAGTGGCACAAGCCCCCTGATACTAGTCCCCTGCGTCTCGCAATAATAAAACAGGTGACTTACCACCTCGATGTCCTGGTCTTCGCTTGCATGTTCCCGGTTCACTCTCTCAAGCCTTAATCAAGTTAATAAGTCAATGTCTGAACACGCTAACAATGCACTAATGCCACCGTATTGCACTGCTCCCCGTAAACAATTTCAAATCAAATTACGAACCTCGTTAATGACGCGCCGAGAACCGATAAATAACCGCGTCCGCACGCTAAATTACGACGACACCGAACGGTTCTGCAACTGGTGAGCGACTGGGCAGATAGTGCACGCCTTGCGCTGCGTCCGACAGCAACGCTTTACCAAATACCCGCGTGTCATATAAAACAAAAATAAAAAAATATCGTCGCACCGTCATTCGTGTGACAGATATGTTACCGTGTAAAATGAATTTGTCGGTATTCAACTGTACCGAACGTTATCTATATCAATAAATAATACACACGGATAGTTAACCTCAATTTTTTTTATGCGTATAAACTAGCGCTTGACCACGATCCCACCTGGTGTCATGTGGTGATATAGTCGAAAGATCGTACGTGCTAGTTTAGTAAGTGCCTATTCACTCTACTCTTGAAGGCTCCCACGTCGCACTTGGACGGGAAGACTGACGGCGACAACTTATTCCACTCCTTTGCTGTACGCACGATGAAGTTACATTGGAACACTTGAAAATATATTTAAGCACATTTTTTCACTGTTACTGTAATCATTTTTCAGAACATAAAAAAGAGTATAACTTCAAAAATACATTATCCAGATAAATAGAGATGTAATTTTACATGGTTAAATAACACGTAACCGTATCGCAAATGCTCTCTGTAGACACACCACGTGATATTGCAAAGTTTTTCCCTCACAGTCCACATAAATACATTAAAATCATTCGACAGTTGTGATCTATGACTGTTTCAAGCGGCGAACGTTTATCGGAATGAAAGCGAACGCTCCGGGAGCGCAGTTATAGCTCGCTTAATGGTCAAACTTTTGTACGTCTAGCCTGTTCAAATTTGCCGATTTTCGCTACGGATAACCTTTGTATATTTATCACTCTACGCTATTGTTTGATTCGTCTTCTATTCAATATTTGAACACGTACTTTATAATGTTTTAGATTTGGCAAACCGATATACAATGTAAAATTGAAAATATCATAACGTAAAGCGTTTGATTACTGCATTAATCCGACTCTCTCAGAATCAAGTAATTTTATCGGCTTAAATTGCTTTTGCACTTTAAATATCAAATGAGTTGACAAATATCAAAATAAGAACACTTATGAAGCTAAACTTGTTTACGCTTGACATGCTTGACTTCGGGAGTAAGCTGAATGCGTTACGAAAAGTCTGATCGGACGACGTGAACGATAGTTGAAAGGGAGATGTAAGTTAGAAAAGAAAGAAAGAGTGATAGATACGTTTAGCATTCTCTAGGAACAAGAGAGACGTGCAAGTATATATTTTCTATCTAAGACATAGTCTATTGTCTGTATGACACTGTAGGAGCAAAAGAGAGTGAGAGAGCAGTGCGCGCACATTTTCTTTCTGTCTCGAACAATCAAAAGGATCTTGACGTATACAAGAGTTACCAGCTAGATTTTCATGCTACTCGGAATCAAAATTCCTCTCGAAAACAAGGCCAAGGTGGTGATTATAAATCTCACAATACATGTGGTCTCGAGTTGGAGTGTTGCCAGTCTTGGGAGATTCAACGCTACCACAACACAAGTTTGTATAATTATGTACGTCGGCTTCTAATTATTAATGTATTCATTGAATACGTAGATAGCCTACAGTTTTTGAGACAGTAATCTTATTAAGCTCTAGATAATTACGTTACTAACTTTGAATGGTTTATAAAGTTTAGTTTTAGGTGAAGACAATTGCAAAGAAACATAATACACCAATCCGACTTCAAGACTGGATTTCATCCCATAGTTGTGGACATCCCTCAAACCAAAATGAAGCGCTTTGCTTCGTCTATCATTATTCGTACAGCAAAAGACTAGATAGTTTTCCCCCGCCGTTTACAATGTAGTTGTATATATAATACGAGCATACCGTCCAAAACGCTACGCTAACATACTAACCGCAGCTGCGATTTCAAGTTGGAAATCGGGCATTAAACAGCCTTTTCAAATACTTTCAATCGACGCTTTTGGAAACCACCTTTTAAATTGCAATCAACTATATGAAATATATGTTTTAAAGTCTATTGGAAATACATTCAATACAAATATTATTTACTAATACAATATTAACCATCACAAGTATTACGGTATATATACCAAAAAATTTTTCGGCAATTTTTGTTTGTCTGTTTGTTCCGGCTAATCTCAGCAACGGCTGGACTGATTTCGACGGGACTTTACTAGCAGATAGCTGATGTAATAAGGAGTAAGTTTTTAATTTTAGTAAAATATAAATAAATAGTTTTTAATAGCGGGTAACACTGCGAGGCTCAGATAGTAAAGAAATAAATAAATTAGACATTGGCAATGCATATCGGAGACAATTTAAATGATTTTTTTTAACTCGTAATACTAACATTCTTGACAATTCCAACTAAGTTTAAACTTGTGTAGAAGATGGTTCACGGCAATAGTCGAATGGTGGATTCGAAATTCCCACCTTACCTTATTTGTTGTTGCAATTTTATGTGCTGATTCACCACGCGCTCGGCGGTGAAGGAAAACATCGTGAGGAAACCTACATGTGACTTGACGTGAGAAATTCTAATAGCATTTCTAACACACATGAAGTCTGCCAATATGGACTATGCTCTTATACTCTCTTTACAGAGGAGACCGGTGCCCGACAGTGGGACATATATAAACGCTGTTACTTTATGTGCGCCACAAATGAACAAACATCGATTTCGATGATCCATTTTTTATTAGAAGGATGTGTTCTTTAAGAATAGTTTGATGAGAGTTTGGTTAGATGGTAAAGATAAAGGCTGTCACTGTAACTTTTTTCTTTGCTTTGACACGTCGTAAATTCACGACACCATAAAATATTGCTTCAATAAACGTCGCTATCATTATCAATTAACCACCAAGCAAGTTGATCCATCGCTTATGACGTGTTTCTTCATTACAAGCGAACTTTGGCCGCTTTGTTGATTAGTTAGTTAATCGATCCATTTGCCCGCGCCTGATTAATGCCAAAGTTACTTTAAGGCAAATTAATGTCTCAACTCTGTCAAGTTGGTGATAGATGGAGGAGGAAAGTGTTGGAATGGCTTTTTTTTTGTTGACGGGGACGAAATCTCCACAAAGATACCCCGCCTTCTGGGGGGAAGGCGGTGGTTATGTGGGGTTCTTACCCATTAAAACCTCCCCGGTGACCCTTTCTTCGGTGCATGGCGAGGGGCTCCGGGATCTCCAATGGAACGCACCGGAGCCCCTCTGCACTGTGCTCAAGGAGAGCACGTCCCGGGAGGGGAGGTTTTTCCCTCCCCTGTGCCCTCGCAGCGCAAGGCGACACGGGCCAGCCGATATCGCCTTCTTCCCAGGTCCACTTTGGTGGACGATTCAGGCCCTTGTCGCCCAGTGAACCCGAGGCCCCTTTTAGTCGCCTTGTACGACAGGCAGGGGATACCGTAGTCTTATTCTTGAGAGCCCAGAACTACAGGGCTGAATGGAATGGCTCCTCCATTCCAACACTTTCCTTTCGTAGGCCTCCCTCCAGATGGAACGATGACCGAGATATAAAGGTAGCAGGTAGTGGCTGGATGTGGATTTTTTTTTGATAAACTACACAGATTGGCCAGAGAAGCTGGCCTTGACTGCTTCACCGGATTGAGAGGTAGCATAGCTCTTAGGTCGTTTAGCCTGAACCTCTATCGCTAGTAACTCGACGCAAGAGTCCCCCCGGTGAGGGGTAACCTCGGCTTTGAAGGTTAATATGTTACGCGTACGCCGAACCACGACTCGGTCGGTTGCTATTTCGATAATCGTTGAAGCATTCGGGATGCGTTGGAAGAAGAAGTGGCCGAAGAAACTCCAGCAACGCTCCTGACATCTGTGGGGTGGGGAGGATGTGGAAAGCAGGGGATCTTATTTGGTGGATGTATATTTCTGGCAGTGGATTGATGATGATGAATGTCTCAACTTTGGAAATAAAATACTTACAAGTCAAGTAACACATCGAAAGAATGTTTAAAGCACAAGTATATTTACGAAAAACAAAAACAGACTTCTGTTATAATTTGTAGGTCTCTTAGAATGTAATAGTCCAACAACTAATACACTCGCTTAATTGAGACAGCATAACGTTGTACAAAGAATTATTTAAAACGAATACCGTCACAACTGCGCGTCCTCACAATCTTTATACAAAATTAATTAGAAGTCAGATTACGAACTAATAAAGTTACAACTATTGTTTACAATGCCAAGTTAATGTGACGATCAACTAAATTATTAATTATGAATTAGAGATACAATAAGTTTGAGGTAAATCACTAAGATATCATTGGAAGTAGTTATTATGCATAACAATCGCTGGGTGTCATGTGTTGCCAGCTAACAATTCCAAAGAACATCCCATCAAAGAGATCATAAAAAAATGATTCACCAGTCAAAAAATCGGTTAACGTGATATTGAGTTATTCGTACATTTGTAGCGCACATACATGATGCAAATTCAACACTTATATGGTTTTCTCACGGATTCTGTTGTTAGAGTTGGACCAAATTTAATTGAGTCCACCAGCGGGAAGCACAACAAAGAATCCCTCAAACCCGAACGAAGCGCTTCGCTTCGTCTTTCATTATTTACACAGCAAAGGACTGGAATAATTTGCCCACGTCTGTCTTTCCATCCGATTACAATGTGGGTATTTCCAAAAGTAGAGTGAATAAGCATTTACTAAGCTAGTGCGCCTTACCATCCAGGACTGCATCCACTCCATCCACTCCACTTCGCCACTCCACTTTCACTTAACATCAGGTAAGGTCGTAGTCAAGCACTTGCTTAGAAAGTATTAAAAAAATCACCGAAATCAGTTTATAATCAATAGTTCTGAGGTAAAAATACATTAAAAACAGTACAGTTGAATAGAGACCCCCCTCCGTTTTTGAAGTCAGTTAAAATGACCCTCAATAAATCTACGGAAAGAACCCGAACATCAAATCGTTGTCGCACAAAATACTGTCAAAATAAACTGTACATATTAATTTTCAGTTCACCTAAAAGGTTTGGTGAAAATTTCATATTTTTATTTCAGCAAACACGTTGGGAGCCTTTAATTAATTAATAACGGATCACCTGTATATCGATAAATTTGTACATGGCAACTGCAATTCGACAAAATGGAAAACGTCACCATCGTGCAAAAAAATATTTTTCAACATATAAATTTTTCATCGAACGTTTAGGCGTTTGATAATAAATTGGCACGGATATGATTGATGGTGCATGGCGGGAATAACATCTATGCGAGGAATAAAAATCGCCAATGTATATGGACGACTATTGTGTAGAAACGACCGAATCACACTAATGGCACGATCAGAGATAACAGTGTTATCAAAATTAACATTAAATTTAGTAGTAAATATAGCTATAATATACGTATAAGGCTGGCAACCCGAACTCTATCCCGGTGCCGGCACCAATGAATTTGTTTGTTGCAATTTTAAGTACTGCATTACCACACGCGGTGAACGAAACCTTTTTTTGTTCACGAGGAGGAAATCTTCAGAAAGATACCTTCTGGGGAAGGCGGCGGTTATGTGGGGTTTTTACCCACTAAAACCTCCCCGGTGGCTTCCTCGGTGCATGGTGAGGGGAACGCACCGGAGCCCCTCTGCACTGTGCTCAAGGAGAGCACTTCCCGGGAGGGAGGTTACTCCCCTGTGCCCTCGCAGTGCAAGGCGACACGGGCCAGCCGATGTCGCCTTCTTCCCGGGTCCACCTTGGCGGACGACAAAGGCCCCCACCCTTGTCGCCCAGTGAACCCGAGGCCCCTTTTAGTCGCCTTCTACGACAGGCAGGGGATACCGTAGTCTTATTCATGAGAGCCCAAAACTACAGGGCAGAACGAAACCTACAAATTGTAAAATATATTTTAAGACAAATTTGCCAATCCGCGATAGGCTCACAACCTGTTACAATTTTTTTTAAAGATGTTTTTTCACAAGTCTTGTAAACATTCTTGTTAACCATTCCAAATAAGCGTAGGTTTGTGTTCTAGATGGTTCACGTCAATAGTTGGTTGGTGGATTCGAAACCACGACCTTACCATTCACTAAACCATTAAGCTATTGACGCTTCAAATGGCACATATTATAATAATTCGAACGGTAAAAGTTTCAAAACATAACAAATACCGCAACATTAAGAATGAAAGTTTAAAAAAAGAACAAATCTAAAATTGTTCTCTTCAGCGCGTAAAACCTTTTTAAAAGAAACTCCTCGGTGGGTTTATCCATATAATTAAAAAGCTGGGAATTGAAAGGCGCGAGGAGACCGCGATGCGACAGTTTCTCTGTATGTGTGTACATTACTCATTTCCTTAACGACGCCAGAGGCGGGGCGGCGTTACCAGATATTACGTGCTTTTTTACGGGACTGGTCGAATGAAATTCCATTCGGGGAGTGTATTTTATTACGTCTTTATTCACGAATACCATTACGGTATTAGTTATTGTAATGTTTTCGATGCAAATTGAACCTCTTAAATGTAATTTGTCCGCCTACGTATTACGTGTAAATGTGACGTCATCAATTCAGCTTGTTTCGTATATTTTTCGAATGTTGCTGTTCTGCAGTGATAGGCGAGTTGCTTTCAACTTTACATTATGTGAGAATTACTCATTGTATTTAAATAATTTTAAGGATTTTATTGCGTTTTAATCTTCTTTCTGTTATTTCACCCTAAAGTTTTATTTAGAGAAAAGAATTACGACAAAACTTACATTATCCCGGACCTGCATCGACTAAAATCTCTAGTTTTGGTTTATTTTCCATCATTTAATTTAACGTGTGTGTCTAATTATACGCATCAACCTCCCACGGCGAGCCTCCAGATAGAGTCGTGTTAGCGTTTCATCATCTCGCCCCGGAGAAAGGCCCAGTAAGGAAAACCGGGCCTCCTGCGTCTGCGGCAAAGCTAACCTCCCCAAACGGGTGGAGCCGGTGCACCCTGCCAGCCCGCTAAGGAGGTTGAAGAAGGCGGGCGAACTTCTCCTTGCTCCCCTTAGTCTGCGCCGGAGCGAGTCAGATAGAGAGGTTTTCTCCATTGCCCGCTCCAACCGCCTCCTTTTGCGTCATAACCTGTTCAAAGAAGGAGACCAGAAACTGCCACTATCTCTCTCCGTCAAGCATTGCATTCACAATGCTCACCAAAGAGATATCCGGCACGACTAACGGCACACGCTTTCAGTGTGTACGATGCCGTTTTTGTTCCATCACCGCACAACTGTGCCCAAGTTAATCTAATTCAACGTCACCCCCTAATTATAACGTGATTTTTTTTATAAAGAAAATTTTTTTTCATAAATATTACTAATATTCTTGCTAACAACCAAGCTTAAAGTGTTAGGAGATGGTTCACGTCAATAGTTAATATATGTAGTGGATTCTTATTTACGGCCTTACGATTCACTGACCGTACCCTAAGCCATGAGGCTAATAACGCTTCTTGTACATGATTATGACTGAGGGTAAAGTGTCCGAAACGTTGGGAACTTAAGAATTAACCTGGATAAAATCTGTAAAATTACTTTTCAAACTACTTTGACAAAAGAGATGATTTATGAAAATTCACTAGCATCATTATACGTGTTTATACGGATAGGAAAGGATTTTGGTGACTCAGCAATTACGGTCGTACTACGAAAAATTAAATTCCCTTTTGCTGGTTGTAAAAAAATATACCGTCTCTTCGACTCCTGCCTGTTTTAATGGGCAAAGTGTTGCGACAACATTATCGTAGGCGCTATAATTTCTTACCAACTTTTTGTACTTTGTACTTATCACAGAGTAAAAGATTCAGTTACGTTAACATATAATGTATTATCAATGACAACCGAGCACCGGTGCCAAAGATAAGAGTCTATATAAATTACTATCTCTGGTTAGGTCGTATTATAAAACCGTATCTGAAAGTTGTATGTAGTGCGACTGTATTTGTTTAAAAATTGCGATCGACTATTCATAGGTCGCCGAACTCGAATCAAAGGTTTTTGAGTTTTTCTGTTTGCTTGTTCGGTGGAGATTCGAAAACTAATGGACGAATTTTCAAATGTCTCACGCGACAACTTTAAAACTGATGATAATAGAACTATTTATTGAGACTGGTTGTATAGATATATAAAGCATATCGACGCTGGAAAGCAAAAACGTAGTAACCCACAAAAATGAAATTGTTCACCAGAGCCGAAAAACCATTTCAACTTTTTTTAAAAAACATTATAACTTTCGTGTTTGTGGCCCTAGAGCTGTCATTTTTTATTTTTTGCTAAGTATTGTACCACGGCATTAATCTAGAGCAGTGATTCTGAACCTTTTTTTGTTGCGGCACATATCTAACGATTTTAAAATTTGGCGGCACACAAAGAAAAACACAAAAATTATTTACTTACTTCAACAACCCGTTGTAAAGCAAATAATAAAATAATTTATTTTTTTGTGGTTTTAAATATATATTCATGTTAAAAATATATTTTTTAAATGATATGATTTAATTATATTAACATTATAATATGTTTGCAAAATTTGGCGGCACAGTGGTTGAGAATCACTGATCTAGTAGTTTTCTTACTAGTTTTCCTAAAAGAAAATCGTTTTACGGTACAAAAAATAAAAGAGTAGTGACAACCTTGACAATCATATTTTCGCTATTTTGCATTTAATTGTTACAAGTCATATTTCATTCACGCCCCTTTTTTTTCTGATTCCATTGACGTAAAAAAGTTAAAATGGCCATATGTGTCTCTTACTACGTTTTTGCTTTCCAGTGTCGATATATATTATAAGTAAAGATTAATCTGATGAAGGTGTGACGGAAATTATCACTCTTAAATAGTAGACTGCAGCTGCAGTATACGTGCTTAGAGGAGGACGCCAGACAATCAACTGCTGGTAATGTAGCATTCGATGCTAATCATTTTCCGTCTCGATTCATTTCAATGACGAGTACAGATGTTTAAAAAGATCAAATATCTGCAGGTGACTTGTTTGCACGTGTTTTAAAGTCCATCTTCACAGCTATATAGCACAAGAAATGGCAAACAAAAATATATTTTTCTATGTATAAATGAGGTTTTCACTATAAGCAAATGATTCTGTAATGAATGTCTGATTAAAATGGAGCTTCAAGAAAATTTCTTTCCAACCTATTTAAGCCAGACTTCGCGAAAAGTATTAATATAATCTCTAAAACTCTTCTTAGGTATTACGAAACTCCTACTCAGTAAGCATAGACTAAACATTAAAAAAAATAACTTATTTATTGTCATATATTTATTTTTATTTTGATCATAAAACAACGCGTACAATCGCTAAGTGTAACATTGTTGTTTATTTCTATGTTAGATATATGTTACCTTATTTTAACTAGATGTATATAAACAGTTCCTTACCTGACATTGGTGATTTGTATAAACTTAAAATCGGCTCTGATAAAAGGTGGCCTGAGGCTTCTGAAAAAAAAATACACCTCTTAGAAATAACACCATTTGAAGAACCACAACTAATTCTCGTCGCGAAAGTCAGCCATTTTGTTTTTATATGAACTATGCTGTCAGTAAGGCGGCCTCTGCCGTTTCAATGGATTTTTGCAGAGCAAAGCTCTTAGATAGCCTGGACTTATTTAAGGAGTAACGTGGCACAAGGGCCCCTCGAGAGGACAAACTTTATTTGCAATTTTTGTTCCATTTGCTTTTTATTTAAATTATTTAGTCGTCGAAAGTAGTCGTTGATCGAAGTTATTAATTTTTTTTAAAAAAAAAGAAAGCTAGCAATATTTCTTTTTTTTTCAGAAATATTACTAACAATCTTGTTAACCATTCCAATTAAGCTTAAGCTTGTGCTAGGACATGGTTCACGGCAATAGTCCAATGGTGGATTCGAACCCATGACCTTACGATTCGCAGGCCGTACCCAACACCGTTAGGCTATTGACGCTTCAAGAAAAAAAAAATTTGCTACGCATTTTGTTCATGGTACAAGATTTCTTTTATTTATTTTTAGACCTTAAGTTTTTTTTAATTTTTACAAAAAGTAAAATACAAAAAAATATCATACAAAATAAAAACATTATAAAAACCTAACCCAGTGTGTGTCACCGGCAACGAAGCAGAGCCCAAGTAACCGGTGGTTAGGGCGACATAGAGAGAAACCTCCTGACGATGCGTGACGTGCCCAGGAATACTGCTTTTGTACAATACAATATTCCTTATATTATTAGTAATGCTAACACGATAAGGAACAATCTAATAACGGAGGATACTGAAGACCGGGCAAAGTGGACTGAATACTGAATAGAAAAGCAGACCCTAGTAGTAACACATAGGATGCAAAACGTGTTGTAGCGCTTTTATGGTCTGACGACCGACGCAGGAGTCATCTTTTAAACAAGTTTATTTAGTAGTAAAAACAAAAACTTTTTTCCTTTTTTAGGGGATATAAACTAGTGCTTGACCACGATCCAACCTGTTTTTGGGAGATTTAGTCGAAAGACTTTATGCGCTAGTTTAGTAAGTGCTTATTCACTCTACTCTTGAAGGCTCCCACGTCGTATTTGGACGGAAAGACTGATGTCGGCAACTTGTTCTACCCCTTTTCTGAACGCACAATGAACGATAACTCAAATCGCTTCGTTCGGACGCGCGGAACATCGACTATTAAAGGGTGGAGACCAGCTGAATGGTATCCCCATTATTCCCGTATAGTACATGTTAGAATCCTAACCAAACTCTCATCAAACTACTCCTAAAGTACATCCTTTCCAATAAAATTATCAACGCGGTGTGATATTGAGCTATTCGTCCATTTGTCGCGCACATACATGCAAATTTGAGACTTACATGGTCAGAACTTGACCAAGTTGAAACGAGACCACATGGGACCACCACACTAAACAATAAAAGAAATCGGTCCACAAAGTCGAAAGTTACGAGGTAATACAAATAAAGAAAAATACAAACGAATTAAGTACCTACTTTTTTGAAGTCGGTTGAAAAAGAGAACTTAAAAAATTTACGGATTCAAATTGTTTTATTTTATTTCTATTCCACATTGAATTTAATATGCAACAAATAAACAAAGAGATTTTATTGCACCATAGACAAAAAAAAAGCACCGGCCCGTAGAACGCAAAGAGCGTTTTATGTAGAATTATTTCCGCTACTTTCGAAGTAATTTCACATTTAAGTTTCCTAACTCGATCGCAAACGAACTCTCGACGTCTCTACAAGAATAATGTGAATCGCGTAAATGCAAGGAAACGCTTTAAAGCGCTGAAAAAGCTTATCCTACGAACAATAGATCTTTTAATGGAATTTAACGTTCAACCTTTTTTTTTGTTACCGAAAAATGAAAAGACATGTTCGGATAATGACACAATTTCAAAACACTTGAATCAGAATCGTTTATTTGTTGACTATAGAATTAAAAAAAATATTACTAAGTTATTCTTTTTTTTCCAGACAACACTACTAACATTGTTAACCATTCCAACAAAGCTTAAGCTTGTGATACGATATGGTTCACGTCAAAAGTCGAATGGTGGATACGAACCTACGACCTTACGATTCGCAAAGCGTAACCTAAACAATTAGGCTATTGACTATTAAAAAAGAAAATTGGCAGCGCTAAGCGTGCACAAAAATCAAAAAATACAATACAAAGAATAGAAAAATAAATGTAAACAAATAATTTGAATTCCAAAAAAGCACAATTTTTTTTATAATTTCAAAGCGCTTGACTACGATCCCACCTGTTGTAAAGTGGAAATGCAGTCCTGGATGTAAGGCGCACTAGCTTAGTAAATGCGTATTCTACTCTTGAAAATACCCACATTGTAATCGGAGGGAAAGATAGACGCGAGCAAACTAGAGAGACGAAGCAATGCCTTTAGGTTTGAGGGGTGTCAACATCAAAAGAATGATACAGCAGTACATCTTGAAGTCTGATGGTGGAACAGAGACGAATTAGTTCATATAATTAGCATTGAAAGTAATAAAAATTGTCTTTGATAAATTCTAGTCAGTAGTCTGCGATCTGACATCTGCTGTCACTAGTTAAAACATCTCTTGCGTCAAAATTAAATAATTAAAAGTACAACTACGATTGTATCTTGTAAAGAACATTATTTTTGATGAGAGAAGGACCTGATCCATTCGTGTTATTATAATCATAACTAGAAACTGTGTAAAGGAGTAGAAAAAGACAAGATTGTGATAAGGTGTCGAAGCAGTGAGTTGTCAAAATTTTAAATCTGTGTTAACGGTCAGTGCATTCAAGTATTTAAAGGTCCATATAGTGTTACGGAATACACGTAAGTAGCTCCTAAAAATACTTTTTAATGAACAACCAATAACAAATAAAGCAACCAAAAAAAACATCGTATTTACATCAACAATCATAGATATTTCTATAGTTTAATTGCTATCTGCTATTGGAAATAGAATAGTTAATGCACAAATCAGTACAGAAATACACAACTATATTATTGTTTATGTTATTGAGTAAGCCTAAGGAAAACAAAACTTGTAACAAAAAAAAGTGGGTAAGAGTGTTTGTCAAGAAAAGCTAATATCATTGCAACGTCATAAAAAACGTCAACTTCAAATTTGTGACATCTACCATAGACAATCAAGAATCTTTTAAATCTGCACTAAATCATTTTAAACAGGAATTAATCTTTATTAAAATAGAATTTATTTATTAATTTAATTTTAAAGACAGCTTAGTTAGTTTGTAAGTATTTATCTGTCCAGTTATAAGTAATCTTTTCTTTAATTTTTGTTCTAATTATATATATTTTTCTAATTAGATATTTATACATATAATAAATATTTTTGTATAAATTGTCACACCAAAGTGTTGCACGCTAAAATAATAATAGTGATTATTAACTTGTGAATAATGTCGTTGGTGCTATATTTTTTTTAGTAGTAATTCTTTTATAATTTCAATTATACTGTTTTTATTGTCCCAAATAAAGAGAAAAAAAAAGGAGATAATTGACAAAATTCCACCCATTGCTAAATCTAAAAGCTAAATGCTAATAACGAATTGAATTTCTTATTAATGTTTTTATTGTTTATTTAATATATCTTCTTAAAGTGCCTCTCCGACTAGGGAAGGTTGGCAGTCAGTTCACCATATCTCTTCCTGTCTCTTGCGAGGCGAAAGAGTTGGATGGCACTCGCTTATATATTATTATAAAATTTAAAAAGTATTTACATTAGTTGTAATTTTGTTTTTATCTTGTTATTTTAGTTGCCAGTAATATGATAAGAATTAATTATAATATTGCTAATAAAAACTCCGTGACAAATTAGTGGCCAATACGTACGTGACATGTCAACTTCTAAAATTAAATTAATCTACGAAGTCGTAATTCTTTTTGAAGCTTCGAAATGCGGTTCTAACCTTCGCTCTTGATTTATTATCTTCGTTGCATGACACTACAAACATTTTTAAATTCTTTTTACACTGTGACGTTGGCGTCTTATTTCTGCCACGTTCCAGGAATTTCGCGACACTGATAGTTTGTGTAAAACATTGTTTTGTTATAGACCAAGGAGGATTTATTGGGATAAACAATATTGATATTTTTCAAATTATTTATTTTTGGAATACATTTCTTGCATATACTAATAAATCTCTTATCAACACAATTATTTTTTTTTTATAAATTGCAGAATGTCTAAGGTTCTTGTAACCAGGCCATAAAAATTAAAAAAAAATTATCCTTCAACTTGTCAAATCATATAATCTACACGAATTTTAATGTAATAAAAATTAGTAATTTCTTAAATTCTATATTTGAATTTAATTTATTTCTTACGGATAAATTGTTTTCATTCCTTGTTCTTAAAATATCTTTTTGTTAAAACAAATTTATCAAATATTTTTAATTTTATTTAAATTATTTTTAATTCTTCTTTTACCACTAACAATGTCCTATTTCTGTGTTCATTTGAGTACAGTTATTGTCATATATTTATAATTAAAAATGAAACAAATTATTGAATCCAATATTGCGTCACAGAAATTCTTAATATAATTATGTGAAAACTATCAGTCGTGCATCGCTATTATTATATTGCCGCCATAAACGATTGTCAGAGGCCGCAATCCATTATGCCAATAACAAGTGTTTTATGTGTTTGTATTATTTACCACACATGTTTTTTTACGATGTATGTATGTGTATGTTTATTATTATATATCTATAAATTTGAACACACTTAACTAACACTTGCATCTGTATGGATAATTTTTGGAAGAGGCTAACGTCTAAGATACAGGCTCGGCCTAGTTTAGACATTAGAAAATGCATTTTTTTTATAAAAATATTTTTATTTTTTATTAAAATTTAAGTAAATGTTTGTCTATTAAAAACTCCCGTCGATTCTATTTCATTATACCTTTCGATCTTAAACTTGCCTGGAAGAGATGCCAGGCATGTGTCCTGTCGCTGACAGATCCGGGACACCCCGCTCATTACGGCTGACGGCATTCGCGGTAGGTTTAGTGGGTATGGGCCGCCCAGGCCGAGTCCCACACATCCCTCCGGGCCCACCCAGGGTACCGGAGGATGGTTAATAACTCGATTCCCCGCGTTAACAAAAAAAAAAAAAAAAAAGATGCCAGGCATTATTTAACGAGTGACTTTGTATTTTTGTGAGTTATATTTTTATTTTATTTTATTTATAAAAATAATAAAGAGCAAATAATGTAAAAAAAAAATATTTTTATCACAAATAATATTCTCCCTTTCATACATGCAGAATCATAGTCGATGTTTATTCATAAATAAAATTCAGTCTCTAATTATATTGCGCCTACGTGATATGTCAACACCAATAGCACATTAGTTTTGTGTTGAGGCAACATTTTTTTTTCTTTTAATTTTACATCTGAAAATAATCCCTTTTATGGCATGACTCATAAACCAGTCGCACCTGGGAAATTATTTCAAAGCTATATTATACTTATACTGCAAAAAGTACAAAGTGTAAATATATTATATATAAATTAATTTTAATCTTTATTTAATTTTGTTAATTTTATGCTGTGTTTTTAATTTAAATTATTTTAATTCTTCTTTAACCACTAACAATGTCCTATGTCTGTGTTCATTTGAGTACAGTTTTTGTCATTTATTTATAATTAAAAATGAAACAAATTATTGAATCCAATATTGCGTCACAGAAATTCTTAATATAATTATGTGAAAACTATCAGTCGTGCATTGCTATTATTATATTGCCGCCATAAACGATTGTCAGAGGCCGCAATCCATTATGCCAATAACAAGTTTTTTATGTGTTTGTATTATTTACCACACATGTTTTTTTACGATATATGCATGTGTATGTTTATTATTATATATCTACAAAAATTTGAACACACTCAACTAACACTCGCATCTGTATAAATAATTTTTGGAAGAGGCTAACGTCTAAGATACAGGCTCGGCCTAGTTTAGACGTTAGAAAATGCATTTTTTTTATTAAAATTTAAGTAAATGTTTGTCTATTAAAAACTCCCGTCGATTCTATTTCATTATTCCTTTCGATCTTAAACTTGCCTGGAAGAGATGCCAGGCATGTGTCCTGTCGCTGACAGATCCGGGACACCCCGCTCATTACGGCTGACGGCATTCGCGGTAGGTTTAGTGGGTATGGGCCGCCCAGGCCGAGTCCCACACATCCCTCCGGGCCCACCCAGGGTACCGGAGGATGGTTAATAACTCGATTCCCCGCGTTAACAAAAAAAAAAAAAGATGCCAGGCATTATTTAAGGAGTGACTTTGTATTTTTGTGAGTTATTTTTTTATTTTATTTTATTTATAAACATAATAAAGAGCAAATAATGTAAAAAAAATATATATTTTTACCACAAATAATATTCTCTCTTTCATACATGCAGAGCAATTAATCATAGTCGATGTTTATTCATAAATAAAATTCAGTCTCTAATTATATTGCGCCTACGTGATATGTCAACACCTATAGCACATTAGTTTTGTGTTGAGGCAACATTTTTTTTTCTTTTAATTTTACATCTGAAAATAATCCCTTTTATGGCATGACTCATAAACCAGTCGCACCTGGGAAATTATTTCAAAGCTATATTATACTTATACTGCAAAAAGTACAAAGTGTAAATATATTATATATAAATTAATTTTAATCTTTATTTAATTTTGTTAATTTTATGCTGTGTTTTTAATTTAAATTTATTTTAATCTGTGTACCCATAACCATATGTATTTCTGTAATGTATCATGTGTATGCCATTAAAGTTTAAAAGAAATCCAATTATTAATAAATAAATATATAATAATTACAATACACTGTTAGTAAATATTATAGTGTGTTTACTATATATAATTATGATTACTTCTACCATAGAAAGAGTTCAGTATTTACTGTATTATAAACAATTCTTGTGTCTTATTTAGCTCTCCTGCCCTACGGGCTTGTAAGAGATTATAGAGATAAGACCGCCCTCGCCCTTAAGTTATGTTTAGTTATTACTTAATTTTATTATACCTACTTTAAAATTAGTAATAAAGTATATTGTAGTTTTTTTTATATACTTAATAGGCTCACGTTTGGCTTGCTTGATGGAAGGCGAAGATGAAGCCTAGGATAGAGCACGTGAGCCTATAAGGTGTCTGTTCATATTGGACTTAAAGGTGTCCAGATTGTACCCGTGAGGAAAGACTGAACGCGGCAGAGAGTTCCATTCCTTAGTCCGCATAAGTTGCATTATTGTTGTTAAAACTTTTATTATTTACATAATTATTTTTTTAAAACATATTTTATTACGAGCCTATTATGTTTTTGAATTTCGAACAATTTTAAAAAAGAATATGAAAAACAAATTTGTATTTAAAATTCTTTTTTTAAAAAATCGAATTAGAAATATGAAACGGCTTCAAAAATTATCACGCCTACTAAATGTTCACACTACTAACATAGTTGTATGTAGCGACTACACACTTTAATGGGAATTAACGTTTCATATTGTGTTATTTCAGAAAATGTATTTATTAATTTAAATTATTAATTAAATTTTATTATCATTTAGTTTGTTATGTTAACATTTTTTTATTTTATAATATTTTTATTGTTTATTTAATATTTTCTTTTTTAATTGAATATGGTTAAAACGTATGTTTGGTTGCCAGTGCTTCGTTAGTAATTGTTTATCTTTCTATTTTATGGCTGACTTTCACGGCAAGGTAAGCATTTGAGACTCACCTCCGCAAATTAAAGACATCGCTGATGATTTTATAGAAACCGGTTCTCAAATAACTTATCCCTAACTCTTACTAGCACGTCTAATACTTTTAATACACTTAAAAGCTTCCCTACAATACTTTTTTTAAATTCTATTATATAGGCGAGAAGGCAATGGAATATTAAACTTTTGTACTTGCAATAAGATATCGTTTCTCTACAACTATTATTAAATTTATTATAGAAAAAATGGCACTAGAAAGACACGCTATTACAAATCGATCTAATTGAAATCATATGCTATGTCAATTCACAAATACACTGTTTGAAAATGAATACATCAAAACATTGGAACTAAATAATACCGAACGATCGGAACGCGGCGTGTTATCATAAGCGGTTGTTCATAGTCGCGTAGTGTTGTTTACGCGATGTTACCGCGTCGGACGGCGGATGTCGTCGGTTGTGTGGCGCGGCCGTCAGAGGCACGACTGGCGGACGGCCGGTCGTGGCGCGAGACGTCACGTCACTTGTCGCCCGCGCCGCGCATGCGCTTGTCGCCAACATCCGCGCGCCGTGCGACTTATCGCGTTCACGTCACCATTTCAATAGTTGGTTTATTAGTTTTTTTATATGTTCAACATATATTTATGAATAATTAACAGCGTATATACATATATACGCCGTTAATTATATTGTCTTGTGTCAAATTATCCAAGAGGGAAATTCAAGAAACTCCTAATACAAGTTGAGTTAATTTCAGCTGCTAGCTCCCACATTCACTTGTTAACCATGTCTCACTTGATTCTCAGTGGGAGTAAAACAAATAAAGATTTTATTATCTTAAACATTTATGTCCCACTGCTGGGCACAGGCCTTCTCTGTAAAGAGTAATGAAATAGTCCGCCATAGAAACATAGTTTAATTGGCAGACTTCTAATTTCTTAGAAAATTTTCTAACACATGTAGATTTCGTCACGATGCTTTCAAAAATATAGCCACCACGCAACTTATACTCTGACTTGAACAGAATATTTTGAGCCCAAAATTACATAGATAAGTGAAATATTTTACAGTACACTGCTACATTCTTGGGTTAACTATATACACAATCGATCTATTCAATCAGTATTAAACGTAGTGACACTAAAAGTAGCATCGAAACGGAAAACTCTCTTTAAACAAACTAGCTGACGACTTTAAACGATTACATTGATTAGTCGTGCCAAATAGACGATTTTATCGGGCTGTGTCGTTACAGATTAAATTCATTCTACAATTCCGGTTTGCATTCACGTTTGCTGACTGAAATTTCAAGTCAGAATTTATATAAAACTAGCTGCGCTTTTCTTCTTCTTCTTGTGTCTCTCCATCACTAACGGTCGGCAGTCAGTCTTCTAAACTTCTCCTTATTCATGGCAAAGCGGAATAGTGCTTCGACTGTTTTTATTCCAGTCCATTCCCTGATGTTCCTTAGCCATGACTTTTTCCTTCTTTCCACCCCTCTTTTTCCTCCTATTTTTCCCATTACAATCAATTGCAGCAGTCGGCACCTATCATGTCGCAGGATATGGCCTAGGTACGAGATCTTACGATGCTTGATTATTTTCACCAGTTCGGTGTTCTTCTACATTCGGGCAGCTGCGCTGTTACCGGCTATTAAAAACTTTTAAAATAATAGCAGCCCAAGTTAATCCTTATTACATCATCTATCTGCCTGTGAAATTCGCGTCGTCCAGTCGTTACAGAGATTAGTCGGAACAAACATATAGACAAAACTAGAATGGTAATAATATTTTCTTTAAAAAATCTTTGCTAGCTTTTTTTAAAAAAATGCAGCAGTCTTGCGCAATGAGTTATCATATAGCTTAAGTTGAAACAAGTTTTTTAAAGGAATCAATTAAGAAATGGTTAATATACAACAACTAAGCTATCAAAGTTTTACATTAAAAAAGCTAGATATGTTTTTTTTTTTCACGAATATTACTAACATCCATGTTAACCATTCCAACGAACGTTGGGAAGTCTGTTACCCTAAGATTAGACGCTTTATTCAATATAACCGTATTCGAAATCATTAAGTTAATAATTTGATAAAACAGATGAAACATTAACCTCACAAAAGATACAATTCACATAGTTACAAACTTGGAAAAGAGATTTCATTTCGTTAAAAGCGAAATTCTCAAATGATAAACTTTAATTGGATTCAAAAAGTAGATTTTAATTAAAGTTTATACTGACAAAGTTTTCCATTTAAAATATATTTTATAATAAAAATATTTCAATCTAATATTTTATACATTTGTTAATGAACTATAAATTTCCAGAATAAATTCATTAAAAAAGCACATTTTGAAATATAATTAAATAATTTCTTACGTCGTTTATTTAAAAACTAATAATTTATGAACTTTTCAATAAACGTTAATTTATGTACTCGAATTATACATCATTATATAATTCGTTTATATCATTATTTTAATTCTTCGCTGCTTTAAATTAATAAAAATAAATTTGTATTCATTATGTTTTTAAAATAAAAAAAAATCTTTCTATAAAAATGATTTTAATACTTCTAAAGCAAGTGTTTGACCACCATCCCACCAGATGTTAAGTGGAAATGCAGTCATTTTTTTTTGGGGACTTTGGCCCTTTCGGGCATGTCAGCCCTATCATACCCTAACTTTTGGTAATAAACATCGATCGCATGAAGCGAGGAAAAAAGTCATCAATGTTGCATAGCGTAGCCACTAGCCTCGCTCCCTCTGAGGTCGGGTCAGACAGCAACATTAAAAAAGCACCCATATGTTGTTCCTTCAGTTTAAGACTATCTATTAATGACTCTCTTGTTAAATACAGTCCAGGATGGTTTTTGATGGGGTATAAACTAGTGCTGGACCTTGACCACGATTCCACCTGATAAGTGGTGATTATCTAAAGATGGCACGCGCTAGTTTAGTAAGTGCTTATTCAGTCTAGTCTTGAAGGCTTCCACATCGTACTTGGACGGAAAGACTGACGCCAGCAACTCCTTTGCTGTACGCACGATGAACGATGAATGCGGATCATAACTATGAAAGTGGACTAGGTTAGTAAATGCCTATTTACTCTATTCGTGAAAATACCCACATTGTAATCGGAGGGAAAGACAGACGCGGGCAAAATATACTAGTCCTTTGCTGTACGAATAGTGACGACTAATATGAATTACCGTAAAGACCGCCTTCTTTATGATTGACAAGTTTCTTGGCTGAAAATCAGCGCTGTGTTATGTGACGGATTGTTTTATGAAACGTAAATCTCTCTTTCTATCTTGACTAACTTAAATCTCCCTCTCAACTTCCCACCACCTCATCCGATCTCACTTTTCGTAGCGTATTAACCAGCTTACTTCCCAAGTCAAGAATGCGTAGAGAAGTTTGACTTCAAAAGACCAGTGAATATTTTCCAAATGAGTTTGGACAAGTCCATATATATCTGGCCTACATCCAAGACTATAATCACAATTTGCAGCCTGTATTCTAAAACTTTTTTCCAACGTACAAGTGGAAACGTGTCATATTTCACTAACAAGATAAATTGACGCCGGCAACTTCACGTGAATAGAGGTAAATGAATCTCTTTCGTGAGTATAGAGCACGTCTTTTTATCTCAAAATTAAATTCATCCCGGTAGATGTCGCAAAGCCGAGACTGTAGGGTAAATATTTTTATCATTATATTAATACGAGACACAAAACCTTTCTACTACGTCTTACGAAAATTGTGACGGAGGAGAATGAAATCTCCCCACACTTATAATGTATACTAGCTGCGCCCCGCTGTGTTACCGGCGATTTACAACTATTTATTGTAGCCTAAGTTACTCATTTACATAATCTATCTGCAAGTGAAAGTCCCTTCAAAATCGGTTCAGCCGTATCCAGTTATTAGTTGGAACAAATAGACAAACAAACGGACGTATAAAAATATAGTAAAAAGAAGTTATTTTTAAATGACTTTAAGATAAGGTTCTCAATTTGTCTGTGTGTTTTTTTATGTTTGTTACCGATTTAGATGATTCTATTTTATGTGATTATATTTTAAATTTATTTATTTTTTAAAGAAAGTTAGCAATATTTCTTTTTTTTTCAGAAATATTACTAACAATCTTGTTAACCATTCCAACTATTTTGTTTTTAATTGTTGCGCAATAAAGAATATTCATTCATTCATTCATTTATGTTTATGCTCGTTTATACATACTTAGTATTGAATAAGTCAAAACGCCAGAATGTATAAAATTTTTGCTCAAAACATCTCTAAAGGCGCGTGTTAGAAGCAAGTACATCACGATATCGATTCCTGCTTAAATTTTCATTTCGGTAATGTTCCACTTTTGTTCTCATCCCGTGACGTCATTTACCTGCTTAGATGGATGCACGGCCCTGTGAGCAATCGTTTTCGTTCAGTCGAGCAGAAAGCTTGGCGGGATTTTTTTTACACAGTTTTTTTTTTGTTAAAAAGTGACACTACTCTTTGAACCGGCCTATTCAGATGTTAACATTTTGCGATGTTTTTTTTATTGTGACCGTAATATGAACATCATTGTTATATCGTTAGCTTTAGAGTTCAAATTCGAATGACACTGGTTTTGTGACTGTGGGAACATACAATTGAAATCATTTTTTTTTCGTAATTCTGTGACTAAGATTTACAAACGGCCTTGTCCGCTACAATGGACCGGGGAAGAAGACGATATCGGTTCACTCGTGTCGTCATGCACAGCGGCGACTTGAGGAGGGAGTAACCTCCCCGGGACGTGCTTTCTGAGCACAGTGCAGAGCGGCTCCGGTGCGTTTCTCTGGAGATCCCGGAGCCCTCACCATGTACCGAAGAAAGGCCACCGGGGAGGTTTTAGTTAGTAAAAACCCGACATAACCTCGCCTCGCAGAAGGCGGGGTATCTTGTTGAAGATTTCCTCCCCGTAAACAAAAAAAATTGAATGATTCTTTTTATTAGAATGGTAGATCCATTTAGATTCTTTAAAAGTAGTTTCATGAAAAATTGGTTAGGTTGTCATTATTGATATCTTAATATTCCTACGATAATTCGGAAATACAAAGAGGGCGTCCACGCATTTAACGTTATTTTTAAAATAAAGTTAACAATATTTGTGGAGGACTTAACTTCAGAAGTGGATATTTTTAGCAACTTATTTATTAGGTTCAAAACTTTAATTGTAAGTAAATTCTCCTGACTGGATTCTGTTTGCTTCTTCTAGTTGGTACGCGGATGCAAATTGTAAATTATAATAAACTAAACATTCTCGGCACTGTTGGTCGATAAAAACTTGTAAAAATATATAATGTAACATAATAGACAATAAGGACTGTTTGTTGCCACAATAAAGAGAAAAAAAGAAAATATTTCTTTTTTTTTTTTAGAAATATTACTATTATTATATAAGTAGGTATTACTATTTGATTCGGTTTTTGTTTTTACTTGTAAATATACTTGTTTAAGTAAGAAATATACTTTGATGATTTTTTTTTATATACAGTAGTGAAATCTGTCCCTCGAAACTTATATTATTGGAAGAAATTTTAAAATCTATCCCTCGCGACCTTTAAAGTTTGTTAATTCAATTTAATTAGCCTTTAAAAGATTATTTCGTAGAAATCTAGAAATTTCTTAGAGAAAATTCCATGCAAGCAGCAGAGGCCTGGAATGGTTTGCCTGCGTCTGTCTCTCACTCCGATTGCAATAAATCCTCAAAAGTAGATTGAATAGGCATTTACTAACTTACCGTCCAGGACTGCATTTCCACTTAACATCAGGTGGGATCGTAGTCAAGCACTTTCTTAGACAGTATAAAAATAAAAATAAAATAACACGATTCTTTAAGGAATCGTTAGTATTAAATAAGATAGAAGGAAAATTATAAAGTGGGGCACGTCTATCGTCACGTGACTGCTTTGATAATGAATCTGAATTCATGATTCATTCATGACTCGGCATTATTTATCCGCGTCCCTCTGCCCCCCTTTCTAGTCATCGCCTTTTTTTTCATGCAGAGCTTATGAAAATAACAAATTTCGTATATTATTTTTAACGTCGGAAAACGAAAATATGATGGACTGAAAAGAACGAATAGGAGTTACGTGGGAAATTAACATGTTATATTTATATGGGCTGGGTTGGGCGGCATTCGGAAGACTTCGCACCATCCTCACTTCACAAATACCTCAATGCCTGTTGTCGAGAATCCGACATCTGTTCGGGAGGAGACGCGGGGGGCGGAAGCTTTTTATTTAGTCCCAGGACTCTTTCACCTGTAGACAAAAGTCTTCAACCAGTGCGTCCTCCCAGCCATGACCTATGGTGCAGAGATTTGGATTCTGACCGTTGGGCTGGTCCACAAGCTGAAAGTCGCACGACGAGCGATGGAAAGAGCTATGCTCGGCATTTCTCTAAGGGATAGAATTCGAAACGAAGAAATTCGATGGAGAACAAAGGTAGTCGATATAGCTCTTAAAGTCAGCAAGTTGAAGTGGCAGTGGGCCACGTCTGCCGAATCAGTGACGGTAGATTGGGGAGGAAAGTCTTGGAATGGCGGCTGCGCATAGGCCGGAGAAGCGTAGAGTGTCCTCCCTCCAGATGGACCGACGACCTTATAAGGATAGCCGGAAGTGGCTGGATGCGGAAAGCGGAGGATCGTACATGGTGGAAGGCATTGTGGAAGCCCTATTTACAGCAGTGGATAGACACACAGGCTGATGTTGATGATAATGTATAACAAATACAATTTTTTTCTGATCTTGCAGGTGAAAGACTTCTTGGATGGCGCCTTATATGTAAGTACTATGGCAACACTTATTCTTTTATTCAATTTTTCCTCATTGTTTCTACACAAATCACCGACGTGCGCCTTTCTCTATTTGATCGACAACTTTCTCTTACATTCTCTTATCACGAAATGTCTAATCTTGTCATGCTCTGCTAAAAAGCTAGAAACATTCTAAGCACAATTTTAAACCGACCTCAAAGAAGGCTTTCAATTCCGTCTCTTTTTCCATGTTATATCCTCAACTTTCGGCTGGGTGAACCCTTTTTAATGATTCTTTTTTTATTTTTTTTTATATTTGAAAACTGGAGCGTTCAAAAAAAAAGTTAAAGTCACATTTCAATTTGATTCTGACAATGGAATCCATGAGAAAATCAATAAGTCTTAAATTTGCATTGAGTATATGAGCGACAAACGAACGAATAACTCAATATCACGCCGAACGATTTCGATGATTTTTTTTTAATACAAAGGATATCTTACAAGGGTAGTTTCATGATAATTTGGCTAGTTTCTGATTTATTCTATTTGGTAATGTTCTTACGATAGTATGCAGATACAATGTGGTTAACCGATTAGTACAAGTTGAGTTTACGAACGATAATGAATATCGTCTCAATTAAAAAACCCTTCTTTGAAGAAGGAACGTTAGTATGAACATTTGTTTGAATTTAAGTTAAAAGTTAAAGTTACAGCCTTTATATATATAATATTTATGTCCCACTGTTGGGCGCAGGCCTTCTCTGTAAAGAGAGTATAAGGGCATAGTCCTCGACTCTCCTACTACGTACTCTTAAACATCGTGAGGGAACCTACATTTGTTTAAAGATATATATTTTACCCTTAAAATCAAGGCGCATGCTTCTTCAAACCATGTTTCTACATGGATTGTGTAACAATAAATTTGACAGTTCTTATTTAGTAAATAATTTATGGTACGTTGTACGCAGAACAGTTTATCGGCGAGAGGTGAGGGCATATATTTTCTTTAAACTCCTGTCGTTCCAATGCTGGTGTGCGTTCACCTCTCCGACGTGTGGTGATATATACAATAAGTACTTCGCAGATGTTGATTTGTTTTCATTGCCTACTACTAAATTTAGAAAATGTATTAAAGACAGCTTATTTAGTTAATAAATATTTTAGTTTATTTATTTCCGTATTCTTTTGTTTAATTTAAATTGTGTTGATAGTGTTTTTGTTTTTAAAGTGTTGCACGTTAAAATTAAAATGATAATAATTTGCTGATAATGTCGTTGGTAGTGCTGTTACATATTTTATTTCTATTATGTCTTTTATAATTTCATTTGTGCTATTGTTTATTGTCCCAAATAAAGAGAAAAAAAGATATGTAATCGGCATATAAAATTTCAACAACAAATTTTATTGGTGCCGGACGCCGGGAATCGAACTCGGGTTGCTGACGTTACGTTACGTAGCGTTAACGTTACGTTTCGTAGCCGGTTTGAAGTCGGTTTTTGTTTTGACTTGTAAATATACGTGTTGTATAGCCTAACAACATCATTACACAGTGTACAAACACAGAGAGTTAACGACTCCACGCGAACCACATACCAAACAATTCGGCCGTAGCTGGAAAACAAGGAAAAAAACGTGTCGGGGCGACAAATTTTTCACTTGCCACGAAAACTCGGTTTGCGTGCAACAGTAAATAAAGAGCCGGAGCGAGTTGCCTCAAAAACAAGTAATAAAAGCGACTCTAATGTTTTTGCTGTCCTTACATGAATGCGCTGAATCAGTTTAGATGTATGGTGTACAAAAAAGATTCAGAGTAAAGTCAGTTTTGATATGTTACAAATACGTTGAAGTTTATTATGAAATTTTAAATAAAGCCGTGAGCAAGAATAAAGGGTCGCTTAAGAAAGTTTGGATATCTCGGAAGATAAAGACGCTAGCTAACTGAAATATATTGTGCACGATAGACAGTTAAATATCAGCCACGTGGAGGTACTAAAGAACTTAAATTTAAATAAAAATAAATTGTAATGAAAAGTCCCGTATGTACTTGTAGGATTTGTGGAATGAAATAGTCCAATAACTAGTACACATTCAGACAGGGTAACTTTGTACAAGGAATTATTTAAACGAATACCGTCACAACTGCGCGTCCTCGCCATCTTCTTTAAAAAAAATAATTGGAAGTCATATTATCTATTTATATAAAAGAGAATGTGTGTGTGTTTGGTCCGTATAGGCTCCGAAACGGCTGGACCGATTTCAATGAAAATTTCAGATAATCTTCAGATTTACCTGACTAGTAATAGTGTAAGGTTTGGTGACGATCGGAGCACTTCTCTTTTTGAAGTGTCAAACTAGCCATACGTCGTACTTTTATTTCTGACATTAACTTGAGCCCGATATGTTTTTGTATAAATCATAAGAATGATATTGTATTTACTGATATGTACATGGGTGTAGGTAATGATCTTCACCCGCTCGAGAAGAGAATGAATACGGAGAGAAATGAATAACGTAGGAGTTCTCGATTAGAGACCACGGACCGGCAAGCGCAGCGTGGGACTTCCACCCACAAGGTGGTCTGACTACCTCATAAAGACCGCAGGTCGCCGATGGATGCAAGCCGGTCCTTTTGGAAATCATTGGGGGAGGCCTATGTCCAGCTATGGATGTTTTATGGCTGAAATGATAATAATGATATATTCCGATATTGATAACTTCATGTTTACACGTCTATAACTGTTGAACGCAATATCCAAACTAATTATGATTAGCGTCGTTTTGTAGGTTATGTCAAAACCTTTCAAATTATGTATAGTATTTCTAGATACGAGCTCTGTAGCGCTTTGTACATAGCCGCGAAATTCAAAAGACAAAAAGGCGGAAGGGAGATATTTGACAACCTATTATGTTTTGTATTATTTGTCCGTGTAACTTTAACTGTGTTTTGTCTATTTTTCATTCTTTTTTAATGTGTGTTATATTCTGTCTGTGATGTGTTTTTGTATTGTGATGCCAATAAATAAATGTCTATGTCTATTGGAAATAAAAACATATATTCGTGAATTATTCAACATTGTAATTGTGTTCGGATCACACTCGTGTCGTTAATCTCTAGGCGTTTCGTGTTATTCTACTGTCGACAGTAATTTAAAGCGTACAGTTTCAATTAAAACACTCGATTGGTTTTTCCGATTACCGCGTATCGGTTTACGCTCGAATGCTTCTGTGAATTAAAGTAATTGGCCACCGTTAAAAACCAAATAGAATGTATAAGCATTACGTTCTGGCTTAATTGTTAGCTATGAACACCGTTGGTTTTATTTAGTTCATTTGAAAATGACAGTTTTTTTTTAAATTCAAAACTAGCAGTTGATAACAAAACAGCCAGGTTTATAGATCAGTAGCAAAAAGGTTTGGTGTAAAAGTTACATATATATCTCCTTCTTCCTATTCTAATCCCGGCTCAAGCCAGGGATGGCTTCCTTTGATTTTATTCTCCATTCTGTCCGGTCTTCGACATTTTCTTCCGTTAGGTTATTGAAGGTCATGTCCCTGCGTACGATTGGAAGGAAAGATTATATATTCCTTAAGTTATTCTACTTGGGCACATTATCACGCAAAAAATCCGACTCTAGCACGGCGAACGACAAGTATTTAGAATATTAATGTAAATTTATAGAAGTAGAGAAAGACAAAATGACTCACGCACTTCTCCTGCCCTTCAGTGTCACAGTGGCACTACTCTTTGGGAGCGCAATTTTTATCTCTGTGTCGATGCTTGGCACTCGACCATAGATTAAGCCACAGTCAGAGGCATAGACACATCGCCAGTATTGCCAATAAACCTAAGGTTGCCCTACGAATAATATTGTTACGTAACACGTTATCAAGCCATCACATTATGGAACGGCTGCGTGGTCGTGGTCTAAGTTTCTCAAAGGACAGACTTAGTTTCCGTAGTAATGGCCATACCATCTCAGTCGACTCTCCTGCAGCTTTCCCTAAATATCGGAAGGCATCTTCCTTAATTTCAGAAAATTTGCACACGCCTGGCATAAAAGAAGGACCCTTTAAAAGTCGTCTGGCGCCGTCGAGCGAGCTATTATGTTGCGTGCCGTAGAGCCCCTTAAGGGGTTGAGCTCCGAATGTTGGAGAAAGGCCCTGATAAAGAACTTGTAGGGAGTCAAGAAGGTGCGTGTGGGGCCACACGGCCAGATTACGCGTACCCTTCCGCGTTTCGGCTCATATAACCGCGATGTTGGTGGGGCCATGGGAGGTGGTAGGTTCACCGGTTTCTTTTTTTTTATAGTAAATAGGCTCACGTTTGGCTTCTATCTTGCTTGATGGAAGGCGAAGATAAAGCCTAGGATGGAGCACGTGAGCCTTTAAGGTGTCTGTTCACATTGGACTTAAAGGTGTCCAGATTGTACCCGTGAGGAAAGACTGAACGCGACCGAGAGTTCCATTTCTTAGCCGTCCGCATAAGGAAGGTGGAGGCAAACCGCTTCGTGCATATTGATGGCATGTCTACGACGTAAGGGTGGAACTGCTCGCCGCGCCTAGTCGTTCGGTGATAGAAAGGGGAAATGCACCCGAAAAAAAAACCGAGAGGCAGGCCACTCCCTAAATATCGAGAACACCCAACGAAATTACTTACGTAATTTAATTAATCCAATAATGTAAGTCAAATTACGTATCACTTAAAATCGATAACAATAGACTTTAATACAGTAAAAGTAGTTCGCGCTAATTGCTATCAACGAGTCTTGCAGCGGTGCGTTTAGAGCAGACGTTCCGCATTTTACCCGCAAGAGACAGCTTGATTTAGTGCCTGTGTTATGGGAAATGGAACATTCTAGTTCATATTATAACGTGGTACATAAGGGAAATAATTGCACTACATTACAACGAATGCCTTGACGTAATAATTAGTGGATTAGGGAGTGTTGTTTACGTTGATTTGTAGTCATTAGTTATGTTTTTGAACTAAAACTTCATTACGCAATCTTGACTTGTGGTGTTTTTTTTATAATTTCTAAGCAAGTACTTGACTACGATCCCACCTGATGTTAAGTGGAAATGCAGTCCTGGGTGGTAAGGCGCACTAGCTTAGTAAATGCCTATTCACTCTACTCTTGAAAATACCCAAATTGTAATCGGAAGGAAAGGTAGACGCGGGCAAACTGTTCCAGTCCTTTGCTGTACGAAGAATGAAATGGTGTGAACTAATGCGTTACGCAAAGTTTGATCGTGTGAGGTGAAGTAAACGTAAGTAAAGTTATATAAGTATAAAGTATAAGTTAGTGAAGATAAAAAGTGAGGTGCGTACACACATTTCTTTCTCTTCTTCCATAGCCAGCCACGTTTCGTATATCTAAGACACAGTGCAGGCCTATTGTCTATACCACACTGTAGAACGAAGAGAGAACAATCGTGTACATAATATATTTTGTGTATATATCCCACAAATATATTACATACATATGGGTAGAGGTAAAGAAACAGATTCTCTGATGTTACGCAGCCATGATTTCCTTGTATAATACGATTTCATTCTATACTTAAACGCCAATAGTCTTTAAATTTGGTCCGATTCTGACAATGGGCTTAATGAGAAAACCATATACTCGTAAGTCTTAAACTTTTTTCTTTTTTTTTTTTTTTGTTAACGGGGAGGAAATGTTCAAAAAGATACCCCGCCTTCTGGGGGGAAGGCGGCGGTTATGTGGGGTTTTTACCCACTAAAACCTCCCCGGTGGCCCTTTCCTCGGTGCATGACGAGGGGCTCCGGGATCTCACGTGGAACGCATCGGAGCCCCTCTGCACTGTGGTGCTCAAGGAGAGCACGTCCCGGGGAGATTTCTCCATCCCCCTGTGCCCTCATAGTGCAATGCTACACGGGCCAGCCGATGTCGCCTTCTTCCCGGGTCCACCTTAGCGGACGACAAAGGCCCCCACCCTTGTCGCCCAGTGAACCCGAGGCCCCTTTAGTCGCCTTGTACGACAGGCAGGGGATACCGTAGTCTTATTCTTGAGAGCCCAGAACTACAGGGCTGGAGTCTTAAACTTACATCAAGTGTGTGCGCAACAAATGGACGGATAACTGAATATCACGCCGACCGATTCCGATGAATGAATGAATATTCTTTATTGCGCAACAATTAAAAACAAAATACATCACAGAAATAGTAAATACAATTTTCACATTAGACAAGGTCATTGCATGCGCAATGGGCGGTCTTATCGCTAAGAGCGATCTCTTCCAGGCAACCTTTGTATCATCATCTTTTACTGGTCAAGATGGTACGTGTAAATCTTTAACTACCCGTTTGATGAAAGTTGAGTCAGGTTCTGATTGATTTCAGCCCTTTAGTTCTGGGCTCTCAAGAGTAAGACTACGGTATGCCTGTCGTAGAAGGCGACTGAAAGGGGCTTCACTGGGCAACAACCTTTGTCGTCCGGCAAGGTTGATCCGGGAAGAAGGCGACATCGGCAGGCCCGTGTGCTCCCCGGGACCTGATCTCCTAAGAGCACAGTGCAGGGGCTCCGGTGCGTTCCTCTGGAGATCCTGGAGCCCCTAACCATGCACCGAGGAAGGGCCGCCGGGTAGGTTTTAGTGGAGGTTCTGATTGATTCTCTTTCGTAATATTCCTAGCACAATTCTGAAATGCAAAGAGGGCGTACGCGCATAATGGCGTTTAACGTTTGATTCAACATTTGAACAAAACTGTTAAGTAATATTTCTAAAATTAAAATTTTGTTAGCTTGTTTTAAAAAAAAATTACTGAATTTTTTTAAAATTCCTCTTATGCGGCAAACTTTCATATTTAGCATTGCAATGAACTAACACGTGACGACATCGCACGCTATCAAATGAGTTATGGGTTTTATTGTTCACGGCGCTATTCTTACGGCGACCTATGCAAGAAAGGGTTCTATTTTTGGTACAGTGGTACAATGATTTACCGGGCCGAAAGGTGGATCACAATCTAACGCCAGGGCTTTTGAACTTTAAAAAAATATTTATTTAATTAATCTGTTAGCATGTTACTTTTATAGCTACAACACGAAGTTTTAGTTTGTCGCCTCGTTGTCGTTATGCCGTACTTACCTAGTCTGGCATAAAGCAACTAATATTTCATTTAACAAGCAATCTATATACATAAAAGAGAAAGTGTGTGGGTTTGTTTCCTATAGGCTCCGAAACGGCTGGGCCGATTTCAATGAAACTTTCAGGGAATCTTCAGATTGACCTGAGGAGTAATCGTGTAAAGTTTGGTGATGAACGGAGCACTTCTCTTTTTTAAATGTCACAGCCTTTATCAACTATGATGATATTCTATGGTTTAATAACCCAAATTTGTATTGACACATGCATTGTGTAAATTGAAGTATGATGAAGTATAATAAAGTATACTGAAGTATATTAAAGATAGCATTTAAGGATTTTGAAGTTATAGTGCCGCGAATGTACTGTTGCTGCTGATATGTACATGGGTGTAAGTAATGAACTTCACCTGCTCGAGAATGAATACGGAGAGAAATGAATAATTTAATATATTGTGAGAGTTAAATTAAATATTTAATGATGTAAGTTTATTGTTTAAATAAAATAAAGCAAAATCTAGCCCGACGAAGTAGGCTGGGTACGCTAGTTCTTCTATACGATTCTTAGGATTTCTCTTGTATAGTACAAATAACTCTAGCACTTACTGTTAATAAAAAGTCGAAATTAAAGTATCACAGGGGAGTGAAAGGGGCGGGGGCGGACATGCGTAAGCGCTTATTGGCTCTACTGTCGTACCTTGCCCCGCACAATGATGCCACAAGCCGCTCGCTCCTGGTGTTGTACAGTCGCTTTCAAAATTGATTGTCTTCTGTTAAGTTATAATTTGTTTTTATTGACATATTAAGTTTAATTTTTTTTACCTAGCTATAGCCGTGAGCGAAAATAAAGGGTCGGTTAAGAAAATTTGAATATCTCTGAAGGTAAAGACGCTAGCTAACTGAAATAAATTGTGCTTGATAGACAATTAAATATCCTTAAAATAAAAAAATATATATATTTTTATTAATTTACTTATATTTCATTAAAAAACATAAACTTAAACGAAAAAGGATATTTTACGTAAACTTGCCAATCTGTGTAGTTTATCAAAAAAAGTCATAACAAAAATTTAATGGGACCTTATTGAAACCCAATCTTTTCATCTATAAAGAAATTTCGAAATCGGTTCATAAATGACGTCGTTAAAAATACGGTACGAATACACGTTTTTTTGAAATCGGTTGAACGTTAATGGAAAACTAGTATACGTTATTATACTATTTTTATAACCAAAATCAATGTACTAATGTACTATCTATATTATAGAACGTTAGTACATTGATACTACAATGTACACCACAATAAACTTCAAAGAATACTTTGAAATACAATCTATAAACTATATTTTAACCATCTTCAAGCACCTATTGTTTTGTAGGATAAAATTTAAAAATAAATGTGTGATACCTTTGTCAACCCTAATTAAAATATTACACATCCTGAGGGGTAGAACTCGAGTAAACAATTAAAGGTCGCTTTAACGATTTCAGGCAGCTAGAGTCATTTTCGTACCCCTTTATGGCGGCCCTTGAATATTAAATGTCTTAATTTAGGGTGCTTTCAACGAAGTCGTTTCGAAACGGTCCTATAATTTGACACTACAAATATTGTACACGCGTAATCAAAGATAATGGATGTATGACTCATTCGGTCAAGGGTTCGAATCCAAATCGTGGACGAAGCGCTTCGCTTCGTTCACGATTTGTACAGCGATTGGAATAGTTTGCCCGCGACTGTCTTCCCGTCTGATTACAATATGGTTGCTTTCAAGAGTAAAGTGAATAGGCATTTACTAAGTTAAGATCCAGGACTACATTTCAACTTAACATCAGGAGGGATTGTGGTTAAGCACTAGCTTAGAAAGATTAAAAAATGAATTACCCTTTTTCCATTTTAGTTAAATCCTATCTACCGTTATCTATCAGGATAGTTATTAAAAATTGTAGATACGGTTTTACCGAAATTAAGCAAGCATTCTATAAAAGATACACGTCTTTTTTGATTTGAAGTCGGTTTTTGTTTTTAATTGTAATTATACTTGTGTGTCAGTACGGTAAATGACTAAAAGCGAAATGGTGTGCTTAAACGTATATGCTATGTGACAGTTTCATTATTCAACAATTCCCCGCGAGAATAAATTAGAGATCACAAAGGAAACGTCACTTCGCAGACGTTTTCTCGATATCAAAAAAAGAAACGCCATATTAATTCAATTAAATTCATTTATTCATCAAATAGGCCGCCAGGGCAAATAAAAATTGGACTTTCCGCCATTTCCTTAACGACTTTGGATGAGAAGTCGCGGGAAGAGAAATTCGTTTAAACATTTCCCTCACAGATTGCGAATAGAGAATGTATTTCATTTTGATAAATAAAGACATATATATTTATTATAAAATAAAATAGACAAGACGAATTCAGTCTTATTGAGTCTTATGAATTTAATAAAAGTGATTTTTACTTTGCCTTATACCAGATTACTAGACTGTCGAATGCCCTTCCTAATTCTATTCGACTTGCTAAGTCCCTACGTACTTTTAAGAATTTGCTAGCGCAGTATTATCGATCAATTTCGTCGGAACTATGATATATGTATATACAGTTATATTACATAATGTATAGTTCCGACTATACATTATGTAATAGTATATTTAATGATAAGTAAGTTATGTAGGTTTATTTAGCGTAGGTTATTGATTATAGCCCTGTAGTTCTGGGCTCTCAAGAATAAGACTACGGTGTCCCCCGCCTGTTGTAGAAGGCGACTAAAAAGGGCCTCGGGTTCACTGGGCGACAAGGGTGGGGGCCTTTGTCGTCCATCAATCAAAGTGGACCCGGGAAGGCGGCGACAACGGCTGGCTCGTGTCGCCTTGCACTGCGAGGGAGTAACCTCCCCCCCGTGAAATGCTCTCCTTGAGCACAGTGCAGAGGAGCTCCGGTGCGTTCCTCTGGAGCACCTCACCATGCACCGAGGGAGGGCCACCGGGGAGGTTTTAGTGGGTAAAACCCCACATAACCGCCGCCTTCCTTCCAGAAGGCGGGGTATCTTTTTGAAGATTTTCTCCTAGTTAAGAAAAAAAAGTTATTGATTATATGTATAGATTTGTTATAAGTCCTGTTTTGTTCATATATTTCCTGTCCATACACAGGTTGCCTGGAAGAGATCCCTCTTAACAACGAATTTTAAAATGTACCTTAGTTATGTATTACAAAAAGAAATTTGATTTTGGTGTACAATAAAGTTATATCTATCTGATTTTACAAGCATCGATTTGGATAATAAACAATCGAAACAAGTATATTTACGAGTAAAAACAAAAACCAACATCTAATCGAATTCGAATCGTATTTCCGTATTATCGTAGGAATATTAGAAAATAGAATTAATCAGAACCTAAACAAACTCTCGTCATGCTACCCTTAAAGTACATCCTTTCCGATAAAAAATCATCCAACCAGTCGAAAGTTATGCGGTAACAAACATAAAAATAACATACAGACGAATTGAGTATTCATCTCTTCCTTTTTTGAAGTTATGTAGATAGCAAAAGGTTATTTATATATGTTAGAATTCCTCAGGCATACCTGAGCTATGTGTTACCGGCAATGTATTAAATTGCGAATTCTATACATTGCTTAGTCAATGTGCGAAATATCATAATTATTATATACTTTCTTCAGACATTTTACGGAATGCATAAAAGGTCCTGTTGAGGTATAAATTAAACCTAAACCTAAACATAAGTATTAAAATTAACCTGCAACTTTTTTGCTTACAATAATATAATAATAATAATATTAACCGACAAAACAATTCACTATAACAGACCTGATATTACCTTACAAGATAAAATAAATAAAATTACTTACATAATAGATATTGCGGTTCCCAACAAACAACATACAAAAGACAATCACTGAAAAAATTAGCAAATATTTAGAATTAAAAGACGAAATAACCAGAACCTGGAGATAACAAAAAGTTTACATAGTGCCTATAGTGCTCTCCACAACCGGTATCATTCCACATCATTTGCTCCATAGCCTCAAGCTCATAGATTTAAAAGAAAGCCTATACATAACTCTTCAAAAAGCTGTAATTCTGAATACGTGTAGAATTGTTAGAACGTTCTTGCAAATAGAAGACACAAATAGGACACAATATTAACATACCCACAACATAAACACAAAACACACCCTACATTTACTTGGTTATAACCCGTAAATATACGTGAAACCATCTCTTAATAAAGAGCTGAGAAAAAATAATAAACATTCGATATTAATAATATAATTATTTTTTTAAATTTCTCTTTCTTTAAACAACATAATTTTTATGAAAACCACTGATTTACGACATGTGGGCTTCATAATAATTTGTTTTTAATTTGAATTGGTTTTTGTTTGTGTCTCCATGTGGGCACAAACTGCTACGACACAGTTACCAACTACTGTAGTAGTTTCTGAACGTTCATTATTGTGATATTTCTTTTTCTTTTGCCAAAATATATATTTTTTAATTTTGTTTCTTCATGAATACTTCTGTCATTACCATTCATTTAATATAAAATATTGTTATATCTTTTTGTTTTATATTTTTTTAAAAAAATTGTGGGTTTCAATGTAAAAAAAATTGGTAATTCAAGGTATTTAAGGTGTGTAATTCTTACTAACTGGAACTGAATACTTTCTGTTTCTTTTTACTGGATATTTTCATTATCGTCATCATCAATACAGTCGTAAAACATCAACTCCTCGGCATAGGCCTCCCACAATGATTTTAAGCCAAAAAGAACGGTTGTAAGCGGCCCGCAGCCAGCTACGTCCTGCGACCTTTGTGAGGTCGTCAGATCACCTGCGGGTGGACGTCCCACACTGCGCTTGCTGGTCCGTGGTCTCCAATCGAGAGCTTTTTGGCCCCATAAATATTTTATTAATATGTCAAAAAATAATAATATTTAATTTTTTTATGTAACCTCCATTGACTCCATGACTTGTCAGTGATGTCAAGGAAAAAAATAGAATTGAATATGTCATAATTTTAATTTATTCATTTTTTTCTTATTTCATATACGTCTTATAAATACATTTTTGGCAATAAAATGATGTGTTCTTAAATTTATTAAATTGATAGAATAATCAACCTTAATACTAAGCTATCACTGGCTATTAATATGAGAACCTGTAATGAATGACAGTAATTAAAAAGATAAATTTAATCAAAAGATCTGTTACCTTTATGCATGCCAGTGTGCTTATCTTTGAGCACGGTTAGTTCATAAATCTTTCCGAACTCCTCGAACATCGGCCGCAGGTCCTTCTCCTCCAGGTGTCTAGGTATCTGACCAATGAACAGCTTGACGGCATCTTTGCCAGCACCTGGAGGCGCTCCCGTTCTCTCCGAAGGCGTTTGAGGAAGAGGCGAGGTACTCTTGTCTTCGGACACATTGTGAACTGGGGTGGGAGGACTGGAGCTCACTGTTGAATCTTGGTGCGAATGGTTCGGAATTATCAACTGGTTGTGTATGAAACCGGGGAACAACAACGCGGGGTTGCATAAACTCGATCCCACTAACATGTTTAACTATCACAGAACACAGACTTTACGAAAAAATAAATTCTAATCACAGAGATATTTGTACTAATTTCTTAAGCTATAAATTCGGTTTGTTTTAAAGCTTTCGCGGACTATTTACTTTCAGAGGGCGTAGGACGGGCTGAGAGAGTGTGCGTGTTTTATGTTTGTGTTGGTATCTCGACACGCTCCCCAAAATGCGTAATGCTATCGATCCTTATAGTAGGTTGGCAGCTAAGAGAAGTCGTGTTATTCACTCAATGTTTCTCACGTGCTACGCTATAAACAAGTTGACGACCCGCGTAGCGCCTCCTATGTACACAGACCTAACAACATTTATTTACAAGAATCTATTCACTTAACTATTATTTATAATTGGCACTAGATTTGTACGTCGATTACCTTATATTCTAACACTTAATAAATTGGCGGACTACGGATTCTTAATGCATATAAGTTAACATTTAAACCTTACTAAGTAATGTTTACAAACGTATTACGTACACAATTCTTTTTTGCGTTTTAAATATCTCACTCACATTGGTATTTATTTTTACGATAGAACAAATTTCGCGCGCATTTAACAGCGGGTCTACGAAGCGTGATCGGACCTAATTAAACTTATTTTAAACACCAAAAGCACTTAAAATTTAACACAGATTGAAATGATCACGTGACAACGATGAACGACGACTTCACGCACAAAAGAAACATCACGACACGAAATAAATTAGGCAACAAATTCGCCGTGTTCCCGTCTATATGTCTACATGTCCACTAAACTGAAATTCCCTCCGAGGCCCTTCATAGCGTACGCTATGGGGGAGTCTCGAATCTTGATACAGGCCTCCCTTTCGCTCTCCCTCGCGTAGAGATATTTAGCTACGCAAGTAAATTCGCTTTGTGCTACGCGGTTGATTATTACGAATTTCTTGTCTCGCGCTGCGTTATGTGAGATATTGTACTGTTAACATGTTTAGAATGTGTCAAAATACACTCTTCGTTAATAATGTAAATACAAATTTGTGTACAGCCAACACTCAGATCTAGTTCTTCAGTAACGATTCGATTTATCTTGTCAACGTTTATAAACAAGCATTAAAAATAGTACTGAGTAATTATTAGTACGTAACAAGACCTACCTACTTAATGTAGGAAGAAATTTCATACATTTTTTTAGTCATAGTATATTTAGGTCTTTAGTTTGTATTAGTCATAGATTAATTACAAGACGTACAGTTGTTTAATTAATTAATAAAGATTTTTTGTCATTTTTAATTTAATTAATATGAATCTTCGACTGAATAGAATAACCTACTTCAAAAAAGGAGGTGCTCATTTTAACTGTTTTTTGTTTGTCACCTCATAACTTTCGACAGGGTGAACCGATGTTGATGATTCTTTTTTTATTTAATAGCTGGTTAACTGTTAAGGGGTATTCTTTATAGGTTTTAGTATATAATAGATAATTGATTACTTACGTGGAATTGGTAATATCGTATTTAAAACTTCTTTCGATTTATGAGTAAATCTATTGTTTATTATCTAATTTAATACTATTGGTAAATCGTTTATAGATAGATAGATAAATCCGTTATTGCACCAAAATACATGTTGAAATGCGAACTTAATGCTATTTAGCATTTTTTTCCAGCTAACCTTTAGTGGTTGAGAGCAGACTAAAGGTAGTGCCGCTAAAAGGGAAGAAAAATATTTAAAAAATTAAAACAAATATATATATATAACATAGATAAATTATTAAATAGATTAATTTTTAATGTAAAGATGGAAATGAAGGGCAGACATCTATTAGATAATTAAAACGTGTATCAATATTTGTTAACGTTTAGTTACTGCATTAAATCTTCCTTTAATAAGGCAGGAAATTTATGTTTTTTTTTTTCAATTATTAAGAGCATGCCTATACCCACATCAGGCGTTACGTCCGAAAAAAGTTCTCTCTGAATAATTTATCCGACCGATGCTTAGGAGGCAGTCGTAAAACGAAACGCGAAATTCGGTAAAAAGGTCTTCAATGTTTGGTCGGACTATAATTTAGGCTCCGAAAATAGAGAAGGATGCGTCTCACCCCCGCCCCGCTGTTCGCACCCCTCGCGTCCCTTCACAACCCTGCCTGACGTACGCATGATTTTCGCGCGTCTCTTAAGGGCTGTTTAGAAAAAAAATATCAAAAGAAGCATAGAGGGGTTCGAAAAGAATTTTTCGCGGCTTGTTAAAAAATAGAAAATTTACGAGACCCCCGGCTTTCTCCATTCATAAAACTGTATTAATAATAGCGCAATGGAATTACGTTTAGATTATAGATATAGAAGATTTAATATCGTTTCAGTCATAATTTATTCAAAATTCATTCATTGATGATTCTTTTTTCCATTGAATTGAGAAAATCATATAAGTGTTCAATTTGAATCAAGTATGTGTTCCACAAATGTACGAATAACTTAATATCACGCCTACTTCAGCCCTGTAGTTCTGGGCTCTCAAGAATAAGACAACGGTATCCCCTGCCTGTCGTAGAAAGCGACTAACTTGTCGTCCGTCAAGGTGGACCCGGCAAGGCGACATCGGCTGGCCCGTGTCGCCTTGTACTGCGAGGGCACAGGGGGGAGGAAGTAACCTCCCCACCCCCGAGGAAGTGCTCTCCTTGAGCACTGTGCAAAGGGGCTCCGGTGCGTTCCTCTGGAGATCCCGGAGCCCCTCACCATGCAGGAAGGGCCATTGGGGAGGTTTTAGTAGGTAAAAACCCCACATAATCGCCGCCTTTCACCCAGAAGGCGGGGTATCGTTTTGAAGATTTCCAACCCGTTAACAGAAAAAAAAATATATCACCCCAACTGATTTCGGTGATTCATTTTTTATTGTAAAAGATGAACTACTTCAATAGTAGTTTAATGAGAATATAGTTAGTTTTTGATTAATTCCATTTCGTAATTTTCCAACATTAATTCAAAGATGGCGTCGACGTTTAACATTTTATTCGATTTCAAGTCGGTTTTTGTTTTTGCTCGCAAATATACTGGTGTATAAATTAAAACATGGCATTAAATTACTTAAAGGTCTACGGCGGCATAAAATATCAACATGCTACGTGACCTGGATCTAACAGGGAGGGCTTGGTGGGCTAAACATTTTGTTTGCTTTATTAGGAAAATTCTCTGGTCCCTTTTTAACAACGTTTACACTCAAGTGGCTTTCAAACTTTAGGGAAAAAATTATATCAAATTTTTATTATATTTCCTCCGTATTTGTAACTATACGAGCTGTTCACTACATGCCTACGCAGGATCATAGAACATTTTGGTGACATTGTGAACAGGAAGAAGAAACAGTGTCAACTTGGAAAAGTTGGTTGGTTGGTTCGCACGATATCGAAGGGAGAAGACCAACCACTGTTCGTTTCTCGCGTAACTTTCTTCCCGTGTAAAGTGGTGATATAGTCGAAAGATGGTACGCGCTAGTTTAGTAAGTGTCTATTCACTCTACTCTTGAAGGCTCCCACGTCGTACTTGGACGGAAAGACTGACTGCATTGCACCAAAGAATATGTACAATGCTAATGCTATTTAGCATTTTCTTCCAGCTAACCTTTAGTGGTTAAGAGCAGACTAAGGGTAGCGCCGCTAAAAAATAGGGTGTAAAAAAAGGATAGAAAATAAAAAAAAATTGCGGTCTTGTCCATTTTTTTATATTTTTTGCATGGAAAATAGAGATATTATTAATTTTCGTCTCCAAAACTCTTTAGGCCCATATGTAATTAGTGGTAAACACATCTCTATATGTGTCTCTATTCACTAAATTCAATTCATATAATTGAATGAACCTAAGAGAGTACCACTATTTTCAACTCTGTTTCAACATTTATTGCTACAATTGTATATTGTAGCAACACTAACGTAGCAAAGCTCGTAGCGTTGTAGCATATCCTCGTTATCCGGCGTGTTAGTAATTATCGAAATGTGGCGTTGTTTTATTAGGCTTCATTTTGTGTTTTCGAGCAAATTGTGTTTACTTTGTGTAAAACTACAGCGTAATTTTTTGGTAAAATAAACTACGATATAATAGTCTATAGCAGTCGGCAAGCCTGTTAACCAAAGCCAAATATGAACATTACAACAATTTCAAACATAATGGGGACTTATTTATATTACTGACGTCAACCATCTCCTGGCACAAGCATGAGCTTAGTTGAAACGGTTAACAAGAATGTTTGTAATATTTTTGTAAAAAAAATATTGCTGGCTTCCAAAAAATCTTTTAACTTAAACAAAAACTAATAAGATCGATTTAAAGAAGAATTTGAATTTATCAAAATAAGGTGTAATTTTTTCATACCTTGTTTTTCATTGAATTTCGTTGCGCCTTACTTGGATATTTGTGACAGAGCCGTACTTAAGGAACCAGAGCTGCAGCTCTGTAGCCGGACTTTGCCGGCCACTGGCCAGTAACACTTATACTTAATCCCTGGTAAAAAAGACAATGAATAATATAGAATTACGTATTAAAAAATATTTAGTCTGTTAATCCAGGGCCTTCGTTAATAGATTAGCAAATTAAATATTAAATTTAAATTATACCGCTACGACAGTTTTTAAATATTAAATTTAAATTATACCGCTACGACAGTTTTTAAATGATGTAGTACAAAGATATTTTCTAAATTCAGCCTAAAATTATGCAGACTTTCCAGTACTCGTCGATCTAGATTAGATAAAGTTACTAAAATGGACTTATTTGTAATGGTTCACAAGAATTTTAGTAATATTTCTGAAAAAAAAATATATTCCTATTCTTTTTTTAAATAAAAATTAATGTTTTAATTGTTAAAAATTAATTCAAATTGGTAAAATTAAAAAAATATTTTTACTCGTACATAAAATGTGGGCCGTAAATATTCTTTGTATTGATATTTATATTTCAGTATCCGCTTTTAGGAAATTACTAAAATACCAAGGATTAAGTGAAAAGGAAATAATAAATACAAACGTGGTACTTATTTCTTAACTTAGCTTTATGAAACATATTATTAAAGACTTCTAAATTATTTTTCATTTTCAACCGACTTCGAAAATGGAGGAGGTTCTCAATTGTTTATGTTTTTTTTCATGTTTGTCGAGTGGGTGAACCGATTTTGATGATTATTTTTTCATTTGAAAGCTGATGTTTCCCATTTCGTCCTATTTCAGTTCTGACAATGGTACCCATAAGAAAAAAAATCTTAAATTTGCATTAACTATGTGCGAAAGGATGTACTTCTCTCTATCTCTCTATCTTTACTAACTTATATTTCGCTGTCCAGATACCTGATCTTACTTTTCGTAACGCAACCAGCTGACCCCCTAAGCCAAGCGCGAGTAAAGAAGTTTTACTTCAAGAATATTGATACATTCATAATTCTCAATTAATTCGATCCGGTGTTAATTACCATTTTTGAACCCCTCCTGCGCTCTCAAGCACGTCCCGTGGGAGGTTACTCCTTCCCCAGCACCCTGGCAGTGCTAAAGCCAAACGGAGCCGCCTGTGTCGCCTTCTTTGCGGGTCCA
The DNA here is from genome assembly GCA_029286785.1 of Meandrusa payeni. Taxonomy (NCBI): domain Eukaryota; kingdom Metazoa; phylum Arthropoda; class Insecta; order Lepidoptera; family Papilionidae; genus Meandrusa; species Meandrusa payeni. Next base: position 7,079,563 of record JAGSMX010000015.1, read on the forward strand.
CGGTGTCCGCCTTTGGTCGCCTTCTACAGTAGGAGATACCGTAGCCTAATCTATGAGCCTAGGACTACGGGACTTAGTTTTTTAATACCAAATTCAGTCTCATCGCAACGCAAAACGCAATCCCATCGATACTTTTTTTTAAATTGATTTATTTAATCTTCATTTGTAAAAATAAAATTGTACAGTATAACGTAGTTACAAAGTTCAACTATATGTGAACGTAATTGACCGCTAACATCAATTTAGGTCATGTTGTGTATGTTGCTCTGTATCGTCAACGTTCTAAATTGCTGTCTCGTGTCATATCCTGGAACGCATCCCTAACATAATGAATTTTCTTTGACCATTATGCGGAGAAATAAAGTAAATGCTTATTAAATTTTGCGTTTCTTTGAGGTCGTTTCGCTTGTTGTGTCTGCTAAGCGAATTTACTACTTGTCCCGTGGGTATCATAAACACAGAGGGTATAAATAAATAACAGAATATGCTGTTACTGCCTAATATATCTTTACTGACCCGCCCAGGGTCGTACTGGTGATATTTCTACATATTTTCAATGAATATTCGAACTCGAGCTACATTAAAATGTAGCTTTAGTTCAAATATTGCTTGGTCGATATGGCTTGCTCTGAAATTTATACCAAAACAAGTAATAGTTTTAAATAAACCTTTTTCTTTCCTTAGCCATCTACATATATATGCTAGAAAATCCAAAAAAACATATTTTTATATTATATATAATATAATCACATTGTTTTAAGAGTTAAGTTTAATATAAGGATTTTATTTAGTTAAAATATTTTTAATTTTTTTAATAAAGATATTTATATAATTATATATAAATATTTGAAGTGTCAATAGCCTAAAGGTTTAGGGTACGGCCTGTGAATCGTAAGGTCGTTGGTTCGAATACACCATTCGACTATTGACGTGAACCATCTCCTAGCACAAGCTTAAGCTTAGTTGGAATGGTTAACAAAAATGTTAGTAATATTTATGAAAAAAAAAGAAATATTGCTAGCTTTCTTAAAAAAAAATGTATTTATAGTTACATATAATAGTTATGGTTATGTTTTTAATTTTTGTAATGTTTAAGGTATAAAAATGTATATATATTTATTAATGTATTTTTATATTTATATGTTATTTTAACTGTTTTTCTTCACTAATCGTGCACATTTTCTCTACACAAATCCAAGGTAGACTGGCAGAAAATGCCTTTTGGCACTAAGTCCACCTTTTTGTACACTTTTCATTGTTTGTACAGCAAGGGACTGGAATAGTTTCCCCTCGTCTGTCTTTCTCTCCAATTACAATGTAGGTATTTTCAAGAGTAGAGTGAATAGGCATTTACTAAGTTAGTTCGCCTTACCATCCGGGACTACATCACCACTTAAAATCAGGTGGGATCGTGGTCAAGCACTAGTTTATACCTCCATAAAAAAAATCTCCTACATAAGGGTGTATAAACTTTGAAAGTGCTGTTAGAATAGTCGCTAATACAGAAAAACAAAACGTCGCCTTTCATACTTTACCTGTATCACTCACAATCTCCAACTGTCACTGGGGGTGATTTGGAGCACTCTTCACGAAGAGGGATAGGCTCGGAGGGATGGCTAACTAATCGACGCCGGTTTGGCGCCAATTGTGTTGACATGTGTGACGTCAGAGTATAGATTTTCCTATCAGCTAAATGTACGTAGTAAAGAAGGAATAGGCTTAGATAAATGATTTAGTATTTTGTTTATCGTTTACAATTTTTGCTTTATTCTATTGACATTTTTTATTATGACTTATTGTCCTAATTCCACATTATTAGCTATCCTAGGAATGTGAGTGGGACTCCAAGGGAAGGTGTGGCCAATGCATGAATTCTCGCGGCGTTTTATCTCCCGACTGCGTGCCAGGAGCAACGAACAGCTTTTTTTTTTTTATGCCTTTAAACTGGCGCTTGACCATGATCCCACCTGGTGTTAAGTGGTGATATAGTCGAAAGATAGTACGCGCTAGTTTAGTAAGTGCCTATTCACTCTACTCTTGAAGGCTCCCACGTCGTAATTGGACGGAAAGACTGACGCCGGCAACTTATTCCACTCCTTTGCTGTACGCACGATGAACGATGACTCAAATCGCTTCGTTCGGACGCGCGGAACATCAACTATAAAGGGTGGAGACCCGCCGAGTGTCTAAACGTCCGAAGGTAGAATGGGGATGGGGAATTAACTCGTGTAATTCCTGTGCACACTCTCAAAGTGTAATCTGTAAAACACCGAAAGACTGGCCACCTTGCGCCTGTGCTCAAGACTATCTAGGTGTAGATCTTGGTCACCTATCAACTTTTGGCCCGCCTCTCCATGGAATCCAGTGCCGCGAGTTGGTATTTGGCTGCACCTGCCCAGATATGACAACAGTACTCCACACATGGCCGGATCTGTGCTTTTTACAAAGTCAAAAGCTGTCCCGGTGTGAAGCACCGCCGTACCTTTAATAGGACTCCAAGCTTCCTAGCAGCTATCTTCGCTTTGGATTCGATGAACCGCCCGTAGTTAAGATTCGCAGACAATTCGATTCCTAGTAACTGTAGGCTGTCGGTAGATTCCAGAGATACATTCTGAAAAGTCGGAGCTAATGTGGACTGGCTCCTTTTGGCGGTGAATAAACATGATTGCGTTTTGGTGGCGTTGAACTGCACAAGATTGGCTTTGCCCCAGGAGGAAGCTGCCTCGAGAGTGCAATTTGTACGCTCTACCATGGCCTCGCGTTCGGACTGTACTTGATCCTGACTTGTCCGCCCTACCGGGAGATATCTCTCTACAATAGTGCTGTCGTCTGCATACCCATAGATGCCGGGCGTCAACAGATCGTTTATGTGCAGCAGGAAAAGTGTTGCAGAGAGGATGGAACCTTGAGGAACACCGGCATTGGTCGTCATGGGCTCTGATGTACATCCGTCGATGACGACACGAAGCGATCGTTCACTCAGGAAGTTCTTAATCCACTCAATCAGACCCGGGGACAAGCCATAAGCTGGAAGTTTGCTAATTAGGCTTGCATGCCAAACCCTGTCAAATGCCTTTGAGATGTCGAGGGAGACAGCAATTGCTTCCCCGTTACTCTCTAGGGCTTCGCCTACAAAGTGAGTGACATATACTAGAAGGTCTCCTGTCGACCGGTTTCGGCGAAATCCGTATTGTCGGTCACTGAGGATATCATTTTGTTCTAGGTATGCGATAAGGCGGGAGTTCAATATACGTTCTATACTCTTGCAAAGTATAGAGGTTATTGAGATAGGACGGTAATTAGCAGGGTCAGCACGACTGCCTTTTGGGCACGGGTTGCACGTTAGCTGACTTCAGGATTTAGGTACTATTCCAGTTTTGAACGAGAGGCGATACAAACGTGTTAAAACCGGGGACAACTCGGCTGCGCAAGTCTTTAAAACAACTGCTGGTATTCCATCTGGTCCACTGGCTTTATTCACATCTAGGCAACGCAATACTTTTAAGACCTCTTTCTGCTTGATGCGGATTTCTTTCATAGTCTCCCCGCAGCGAGTAATTAGAGGTGGGTTGGCTTTGCCAGTGTCTAGACGAGAATTTTCGGCAAAAGGGATGCAAGTAAGTGGGCTTTTCCTTGGCCGTGTGAGCCAGCGATCCATCAGGTTTTCAGTGGCGGCAGTGATGGACTACAGAAGTTCGTCTCAACCGCTTTGGCCAGTGACCAGAAGGTTCTACTTCCGCAGGGTTTCTTAGAGAGCTTCGTGCCGATACGGTTTATATGGTTAAGGCGAGCATTCCGCAACTCCTTGTTGTAGGACTTAGTGGCTTGGTTATATGCTTTCTTCCTGGAGCTCAAATCCTGTAATTTGCGTTGTCGAGCTTCGGCCCATGAAAGATATGCCAACTGCTTGCGATTTGCAGCTTTAGCGCATTCGGTGAAAAGCTCGTGGCAATACTGGTATTATCATATATTTGTTAAAGAACCAGTATATTTACGAGTAAAAACATAAGTTGACTTCAAATCTTTAAACGATATTACGTCCGGAAGCCTTTGTATTTCTGAATATTACGAAATAATTAATGATGACATAACCAAACTCCTATCAAACTACTCTTGCATCATCAAAGTGCATTCTTTCGAATAAAATATTTATTTATTTATTTAAATCAACAATTTATAAAAAGAAATGGTGGAAGATCATGAAACAGCCCTAGTGCATGGTGACAAGTCGCCATACCTTATTAAATTTTTCATACTATCATATACATTTTTTTAACGGGGTCGAAATCTTAAAAAAGATACCCTGCCTTCTAGGAGAAAGATTATGTGAAGTTTTTACTCACTAAAACCTGCTGACCCTTCCTCGGTGCATGGTGTGGGGCTCCGGGATCTCCAGTGGAACGCAAGGGAGCCCCTCTGAACTATGCTAGAAGAGCACGTTCCGGGGGGTTTATCCCTCTCCCAGCACAGCAACAGTGCAAGGCGACACGGGCCAGCCAATGTAGCCTTCTTCCCGGGTCCACTGCAGCGAACGTCGCCCCCTTATCGCCCCGTGACCAAATGTAATAGTAGAAATTTTAAACATGGTATATAAGAATGTAAGAACAATATAAATAAGATAACTATGTACCGACTAAAATAAGGAAATATAAATGTATATATTAAAGGTGAATTCATTTAATAGAATTAAACTAGATGAATTAGGGGAAAGAGGAAAATGATCCCTAATCGTACACGTTCGGGGGAACTAAAATTTGTGACAGGTAACATTAGCTAAACAAGAGTCAATCAGAACAAATTTATAAGCGGCTGTTTCTAAAAATGGCAGAATCAATATAGCCCAGCTAATTAAAATAAATAAACTAAATAGCACGTAAGATATAGGCTGTTACTTTTAAAGTGATTACTGAATATTTAAGAGCAAGAGCATGTCTCTCTCGTCTCCTGATTTCCAAAGCTACATTCATTCCGGGTCGAACTCCGTACAAATTGCTAAACAAAACATTGTGCTAACAAAATTGCTGGTATAATGACGGCAAATGGCTTCCAACTTAGTAGGATCAAGCGTCCAATAGCATTGTTAGGCTCGCTCCTTTACCGGTTCAATCACAGCTCTTTGTATTTCTACACGATTAACTTTCCCCAAAAGGCTACAAATGGGCTGTCTAATACTTCTATCTGCTATCGCGGGTGAATTAAAATGTTTATCGTTATAGCAGACTTGGAGTTTGTTAGAGAAATAAACGTTATCGTTATAACGATATTTTATATCTTTCATTTTCTCCCGGTGCGTTTTACGCGGGCTTGTTTATTAAAACAAAAGCTTATGTTCTGTCTTCCTTTGTTTTTTGTTCTCGAGGGAGAAATCTTCCACAAGATACTCCGCTCTTTTGGTTATGTGAGGTTCTTGGTATAGAGAGTTTTAATGACCATCATTGGTGCGTGGTGTAGGGTCCGGGATTTCCAGTGGAAAGCAACGATGTCTGCGACTCTCTAGACTCTGCCGAAGCACGTCGCGGGGGAGCACCACATTTGCACATGCATCCATAAGTTTTAAAAGTTCTTTTGTATATCTTGGAACTCAAAATCCTGTTTTTTGATCTTGGTTTATGGGGGCGGGAGGAGATCGATGCTCCCAGAAAGCGGGGTTATGTGAACTTCTTGCTCACTAAAACCCCCCCAGTGGCCCTTTCTCGGTGCATGGTGAGGGGCTACGGGATATCTAGTAAAACGCACCGGAGCCCCTCTACACTATGCTTGATTGAAAGTACGTTCCGGGGGAGTTTAATCCCTTCACCAGCACCCTCGTAGTGCAAGGCGACACTGGTCAGCTAATATCGCCTTCTTCCCGGGGCCACTACATCGGACGACAAGGATTCTACCCTTGTCTCTTTTAATCGAAAAAAAATCGATTCCAAAAAAAACGAATCGTACATCGCCGTACGTCTTTTTCAACCGACATCATTAAAGGAGGAGGCGCGCAATTCGTATGTATTTTTTGCTTTTGAGGTCTAGTTCTGACAATGGCATCTATGAGAAAAAAAAAAATTCTTAAATTTGCATTAAACATGTGTGTGAAAATAAATAGAATTTGATTAGGTTCTAATTAATTCAATTACGCACTATTCCTACTCGATTTGAAGTCAGTTTTTGTTTTTACACGTAAATATACTTTTTGAGGTTGGTTATAAAATCTTTATCTATAATTTTTTTTATGTATAATTTATTGTTTGTTTGTTTTTATTTTTTTTAAACAAAGCTAGCAATATTTCTTTTTATCAGAAATATTACTAACAATCTTGTTAACCATTCCAACTAAGCTTAAGCTTGTGCTAGGACATGGTTCACGGCAATAGTCCAATGATTCGAACCCACGACCTTACGATTCACAGGCCGTACTCTAAACCATTAGGCTATTGACGCTTTAATATATAATACTATAATTTATCCAAAAGATTGATGTAAAGCTTCTGTCTACCCTGCGTAAAAGCACGTGAGAGCTTATAAATTGTGTGGACATTACATAAATCTACAAGGATATACTAAAATAAACAGTAACCGAAGATTATTACAATGAAGGCTCTTCTTGGTAAGTTAGTTGACCGCGCACGACCGTCTTGGGAATAGTAAGTTAAACGTCTCGACTAAAATTATAACTCCCAACAGTGTGTGCGAGCTTTATCTCTCACTCGCATGCGTGAGTGTATATACATGTATACATACCACGGCCTAATGCTTTCAAATCTGTTGTTTATTTACTGTAGTTACTTAACAAAGCCGTAGACCAGGGGTAGGGATAACATAACACATTATAGGCACGCCACGCATAGCAAAAAATTACAGCTATTACTTATGAGAATACAGAATAATATATATTTGATAGAGTCGAATAAAAGTTACCACATTTAAAAATATAGAATAAGTGACCGGACAATTTAAATGTTATACAAATAAATACATTCGTATATTTCTATTTAAAAACAAAAATCGACTTCAAATCTATCATAAATCGTCAATAGCCTAATGGTTTAGGGTACGGTCTGCGAATCGTAAGGTCGTAGGTTCGAATCCACCATTCGACTGTTGTTGTGGGCCATCTGCTAGCACACGCTTAAGCTTAGTTGGAACGGTTAACAAGAATATTAGTAATATTTATGAAAAAAAATTTTGCTAGCTTTCCCTTTTTTTTAAAGAAAAAATCAGACCTCTTTTCTATAAAAAATCTTCGAATTTGGAACGACAATAACCTAATGGTTTAGGGTACGGTCTGCGAATCGTAAGATTGTGGGTTCGAATCCACCATTCGACTTTTGTTGTGGGCCATCTGCTAGCACACGCTTAAGCTTAGTTGGAACGGTTAACAAGAATATTAGTAGTATTTATGAAAAAAAAATATTGCTAGCTGAGGTCCCACTCGACTACTTTGTGGGCCACCGTTTGATATGCTTTGTTAAAATTACTGTTAGCTTACAAGCGCGTTAAACTTCTTATATTGATATCAACCAATAGAGATTTTTTTTATTCTATCTAAGCAAGTGATTTATCACGATTGAATTTTAAACTCGGATACCTTTTTACCATCTTTGTTTTAGCAAGTATCTCGACGGAGAAGGCGTAAGTCGACACAGAAAAATTTACAGACAAGCGCCTTTAAATCTTCACATTACCATATGTGTAACTTTGTTTCTATATTCAGCCACAGCTACTGGACGAACTCCAATTATTCTTTCCTGTTTTAATAATTCAATAACATTAAGACTCGTAAACATATACGGTGTTCAAACATATCGTGGTCAGTGTAAACATTCACAATTTACAGTAACAATTATGATAATAAGTACATATGTATCCGAATACCGAGTAATCGTGGCAACTTTACGACGACCCGTCGGCGACCCCCTTCGTGACGGGGGCTCGTAAAAACGGGGTCTAATTGCGGACGTCCAGTCACAATCGCGATGGCTATCGACGCCATATATTTCTCCGGGGATTTTTATTTCGGTATTACATTAAAGTCTCCGAATGAAATGTCATATTTTATACCAATGAGGCTTCGATAACCGTCTACATGTATATTTATTTATTCATTTACACTTATCGCTTGCCGAGAGCCGTGGTAGCTCAATGACCGGGCGGTTGCCTCAAGCTGCATACTACAAAAGCTACCCGAATTAATTTTATGGGCTGATTTACCACGCGCTCAGCAGTGAAGGAAAACATCACAAAGTCTTATGTTATTTAAGTTAATGAATGAACATAAAATACTTTATAGCCTAATAATATTCTTTACTAGTTCGAAGTTTAATGGTTTGACGTTTAACGTTTTCAGACTCATTTCGAAAAAATCTATCCAAAAGTGGTTCATTTTGCATGTGGATATAGGGGTTTAAATGATCACCCCTATCATCTCCTAACGAATGTACGTTGAATTACCAATAATCCTCTGTTATACTTATTAACCATACCAAGTAAGCTTAAGCTTGCTTGGAGATGGTTCACGTCAATAGTCGAATGGTGCATTCGAACCTACGACTCTACATTTCGCAAACCACACCGTAAGCCAGCTATTGACACTTACACGTATAAGGGAATATTCAAGTGTATAACTATATTTATTTTGGACCTTTTAAGCTGTAGCTTCGCCATTCACCCACGTTCGTTCACCCTCGATCCAAACAGGATTGAAGTTCATTGAACTGTGGGGTACAATTGTATACGATTTATCGGAGGGGTGGTTAGAAAAGGGATGATAGAAATTGTCTCTTTTGCTACACACTACACTTGTCACACACGAATGATAAAAAAGAAAGACATTAAAACAAGTACATGTATAGTTTGGTAAAAAGCGGACAGCTATTGCTCTCTGTCTAACTTAAAATATATATATATATATGTAGGAGATGTTTGTAGGTATAGACATACATATTAAAAGGGGAAACCTTTTTACATTAAACAGTGAATCCGAAGTAAGATGTTCGTTGTATTGCTAATGCATAAAATAGTAAATAAATAAATATAATATTACAAAGCATTTTATACCATAAACAGTACGGCGTGTCCTTTCCGCTGTTTTATTAGTATCTCAATGAACTAGGTATGGTCGGATACTACGGTATCCCCTGCCTGTCGTAGAAGGCGACGACAAGGGGCCACGGGTTCAGTAGGTGACAAGGATGAGGGCCTTTGTCGTCCACCAAGGTGGACCCGGGAAGAAGGCGACATCGGCTGGCCCGTGTCGCCTTGCACTGCGACGGCATAGGAAGTGCTCTCCTTGAGCACAGTGCAGAGAGGCTCCGGTGCGTTCCTCTGGAGATCCCTTAGTGAGTAAAACCCCACATAACTACTGCCTTCCCCCCCAGAAGGCGGGGTATCTTTTTGAAGAACTTCGAGAATCCTCCCTGTAAACAAAAAAACTAGAGACATCGCGCTCTTTAAGTACGTATTGAGGGTGCTGCTGTGGCTGGGTGCATCATCCGGAAGTACTGGCCGCGTTACAGTTGCCCACGTCAGATAGATTCGTCCACATACTTCATTGCCCTCCATTGTTTTAGTGCCCAACCTGTCCGAATGCTCCCATGTCACGAGCTGTCAGGATAATTTATTTTGTCTCACAGTACATTGATGTATTTCGGTATGACCAGCCGAGGTTCATAGCCGTTGCCTATGAATGTATTGAGGTGATGAACGTGGGAGGTGTTGGAATTTCATTTAACATCGAAAAGCTGCAATAAATTTGTATTTTTTGTAACAAAAAAATAAAATAAATTATTAAAAATAAAAAATCTTTGGTAGTTAAGAGCAGGCTAAAGTTAGTGCCGCTAAAACTAGAGCTTTAAGAATCTTTCGTAGATAAATAACATTTAAATATACAGTGCCTTGAGAGACGAGCAATTTTAGCATTTTAAAGTAATTTAATCTTTCTATATAGGGTACGCTTTGTTTAATGTCAATAGCCTAATGGTTTAGGATACGGCCTGCGAATCGTAAGGTCGTGGGTTCGAATCCACCATTCGACTATTGCCGTGAACCATGTCCTAGCACAAGCTTAAGCTTAGTTGGAATGGTTAACAAGATTGTTAGCAATATTTCAGGAAATAAAAAAGAAATATTGCTAGCTTTATTTTTAAAAAAAAAATGTTTTCGTAATAATTATTCTAACATTAAAACGAAAACACGTTGTTGTGTACCAGAAATTGTTGTTAACTCGTGAGAGAATAACAAAGGAAACGTTCTCCCGAAACTGTCAGCCTTGTTCCTATCTCGCTCCCAGAGGAAATCTTTGGAAAGTAGAAAAATATGAAGACATGTTTACAGTATCGTATTTGTTACGAGTTTAGTTAGTAACTGCTAATAAATATATTTAACACATTTTTTATTCCGAAGTTCAATGATTAATAGTATATATTAGCTACGCAAAATCAATATACCCTAAAAGACTCCGTCCATACTACATTAGCTACACACACACACCACGTATACACCACAGAGACACCACACAAATCCACCACACATTCACACACTCACCACATACTTTCTTTCTTGCATGCTAATTCGTAAGTTAATATTAATAATAAAATTACAGAACTATCATAAGTATGGTGGGGGGCTGGTGATCTGTCTTACAGGGCACCCTAGTTCTGACACCAGTCTTTCATAAATTTAAGATCTACGTAAACTATAAACGTATAAGTAAACTGTGCATTTAAATTTGTGAAAGATGAATAAATAAATTTATTATTATTATTATTTATTATTAGCTATGTGTCAGCGAAAATCGGTCCGGCCTTTCCTGATACAAGCCGGAACAAACAGAAAGACGGATTTTTTTTGACGGACTACACAGATTGGCTAGAGAAGCTGGCCTAGACTGCATCACCGGATTGAGAGGTGGCATAGCTCTTAGGTCGGTTAGCCTGAACCTCTATTAGCTAGTAACTCGACACAAGGGTCTCCCCGGTTAGGGATATCCTTGGTTTGGACGGTCACTATGTTACGCGTAAGCATTCCGATCCGAGGGCGCCCGATAGAGCCGAACCATGACTCGGTCGGTTGCTATTTCACGGATAATGTAAGGAACATTCAGAATGACGGACGAAAATTATAAAAAAAAATATTTATACACATACCGTATTGTATATACGGTTATTTTAATAATTCAGACAGACTATTTACGAACAGATTATATACGCCAGAAGTAGGGTATTTTAACATGACATTATCATGCTGAAACTCCAGTATTATACGGCTCACGTAGGAAATGGATCTGATCCGGCGATATAAGAAGTTGGACGGATGTTGGGGGGTAGCCTTGAGGCATACAAGTTCTCAGAAGTTGTATATTTACAACTTTCGGTTGCAAGACAGCGCGGTTCACTCGTCCCGGGGGCAAAACAGTTTCCGTGTGTCCAAATTTCTCTCTCTTTTCCATACAAATTAACGTTATTCTGTATATCAAAATAATTATCAACCGACTTCATAAAAGGAGGCGGTTATCAATTCGTCTGTATGTGTTTTAAGTTTGTATCTTACCTCATAACTTTGAACTGGATAACCGATTTTGAAGGTTCTTTTTATTTACAAAGCACATTCCAATACTGACAAATACACTAATAAGAAAACGACATCAGTCTTAAATTTACATTAGGTGTGTGCGCGACAAATGGACGAATAAATCAATATTACGCCAAAGATTTTAATTATTCTTTTTTTATTGGAAAGGATATACTCCAAGGGTAGTTTGATGTTAACAAAACAGATTTTAATAATTATACATAGTTTTTTTATATCAGAAATCTTTAAATTACCGTAAGTTATAGTTAGATTTTATTGCCTCCTATATCACAGCGGGCACTCAGTCAAGCCGCAAATTCCACGAATTCCAACCCCAATTCCGCACAGTCATCGTTGGGTCCCACATAAACACTTTTGTGTGAATTCATCGATATCAAACGGTCGGTAATAAAGATAGATTAATGGCCGCCCTTCGAGCTTTGAGTACGAAGTTGCCAATGGCGGTCGAGTGGACGGTACGGGTTGCAAAATAGTCCACACTCTGATCTATCGGTCGAGTCGAAAGCCACCGGAAATTTAGTGAAAGCTCATGGCTTTTGTAAACACTTTTAAATGCGCTTTAGACTTGATTTGTGTCTCTTCACTTACTTGCTATAGAAATGTGCTACACATTATTTTATATTTTAACCGTCTTACAAAGAGCTGCTCAATTCGTCTATATATTTTTAATGTTTGTGCATACATACGATGTTGTCTTTCATAGTATTACATGTTAGTAGTTTAGTTGGAATTGCATTTTTAATTCAGTCCAGAGTCTGGACCCCTTCGTACTCGGCTTAAAGACTAAGGCCATGGTATCCCCTACCTGACAGATAAAAAAATAATAACTTTTAAAAAGCAGCAATTATTTTACAGCAGTGGATGCATCTCAGTTATAAACAAATTTATTTACGAGTAAAAACAAAAACAGACTTCAAATCGAATTAAACATTACTACGTGCAGACGCCCTCTTTGTATTTCCGAATTGTCGTAGAAATATTACGAAATAGAATTAATCAGAACCTTACCATACTCTTATCAAACTACTCTTCAAAAATTTTCATCAAAATCGTTTCACGCAGTCGAAAGTTTAAAGCGTTAATGGCCTAATGGTTTAGGGTACGGTCTGCGTTGCGGTATTCGTAAGGTCGAGGGTTCGAATCCACCATTCGAATATTGATGTGAACCATCTCCTAGCAGAAGCTTAAGCTTAGTTGGTATGGTTAACAAGAATGTCATAAAAATATAGACGAATTGAGTACCTTCTCATTTTTACATGCCAACTGAAAAAAAAACATAAGGTTGTATCTTGGTCAAGCACTTTACAAGCTATGAAATTATAATAAAAAATTCAATGCCGAATCCAAATCAAAAGTGTTATGCATTGTAACAGAAATAGTGATTCGGATAAAGACCGAACAAACCCAACCTATTCCTTGACCTGTACATCCCTGGAGAGTTCCCCCAAATGTAACTTAAACTTATAACTGTAGTTGGCCCGAGGCGAACGGGGTCGCAGGACTTAGCACAGGGACCTTAAATTACAGTTTAACTTTAGCTAAGCTATCAAGATAACTAAAATATCTGTATGAGACACACATTTCAATATTATTTATATATTGGAACGAAGTTCCTTACGGCAGGCTTTGGGTAGGTACATATACCAACAGCCCTGTAGTTCTGGGCTTTAAAGAAGGCGACTAAAAGGGGCCTCGGGTTCACTGGTCGACAAAGGTGGACCAGGGAAGAAGGCGATATCGGCAGGCCCGTGGCGCCCTGCACTGCGTGGGCACAGGGAGTAACCTCCCTCCCCCCGGGACGTGCCTTGAGCACAGTGCAGAGGGGCTCCGATGCGTTTCACTGGAGATCCCGGAGTCCCTCGTCATGCACCGAGGAAAGGGTCAACGGGGAGGTTTCAGTGGGTAAAAACCCCACATAACCGCCGTCTTCTCCCCAGAAGATAAGGTATATCTGTTTGAAGATTTCCATCCCGTTAACAAAATAAAAGGTACGTATACCAAAATAACATTTTTTACAATATTTGTCTGTCTGTCTCTTTGTTTGTTTCTGCTAATCTTCCGAACGACTTAAACTAAAACAGTACTTAAAATGTAACTTGTAATTAAAAGTAACTTTTTCTACTCGGCGTACTTTTATTTTAGAAAATGTAAATGAGTAGTTTATAATCGCAGGTTACACCGCGGGGCGCAGCTAGTTAGTTAATAATAAGAAAACTACGTCAATTTACCTTCGAAATAATATTACGATAGGCAATAAAATTAATTAAATTAAATTAATCGTCAGTGAAAGTTATTCTGTCACATGTGAAGTCTACCTGACAAGTGGCAAGGGCAGCGTGGTTCCCTTGTCAGGCCTGTGTCCAACAGGGGAACATACTCAAAAGCTACAACGCTTAGGTTAAATATGGAAAATATTATCAGAAAATTCTAGATTTAAATTTCAGATTAATATACCATACGTTATGCTTTTCATGAGGAAAAAACGGAGTCATAAATCTTCGCGGTGTCAAGTTAAGTGTACACTTAAGCCGTTACAGAATAAATCAAGCCTCTTCCACGCAGATATCATCTGGGCCGCGAAAAATTTCAGAGCTTGGTGAAATTAATAAATGAAAATTTATGCCGTTTTCACGCCAAAACGCAAAAATTTTTTAGACTTGTTGTTTATGTAATGATTTTTAGATTGTTGTTCTTTTTTTAAAGTTTCTGTTTTTTTATCTATACAAATAAATTAAATTAGTGTGTCTATTTGTAATTTCTTGGTTAATCTGGTTCAATCTAGTCAAATTCTGGTTAATCTTTTCCAAGCAATATCAGAGCACGCAGGGACCTTAATCTTTAGCTATTCTCTCAAGATAACTAAAATATCTTCACTAGATAAACACATATAAATATTATTTATATACTGGAACGAAATTCCTTACGGCAGGCTTGGGGTAGACAGAGGATAGCTGCGTGATCGAACTTAAAACATTGTTAGACTAATACCGTAAGAAAATTTTATAACGGAAGTGCTAGTCGTATATACCGCGGCAGATAGTGTGATTATTAAGCATGTAGTTCAACTCTCTGATCACAGGTGGCGCTTTAACAAATTATAAATAAATATTATTTGATTATGCAATTTTATAAAAAAATTAAGAGACATGTTATTTTTATTTTACGTTATTTGTTGTCTAAACAAATAAATAAAATTGGAGTGTCTGTTTGTAATATATCACCTTACTAAATTTATCACCACTGGTTAATCTTTTCCAAGCAATATCAGAGCACGCAGGGACCTTAATCTTTAGCTATTCTCTCAAGATAACTAAAATATCTTCACTAGATAAACACATATAAATATTATTTATATATTGGAACGAAATTCCTTACAGCAGGCTTGGGGAAGACAGAGGATAGCTGCGCGATGGAACTTAAAAAATTGTTAGACTAATACCGTAAGAAAATTTTATAACGGAAGTGCTACAGTCGTATATACCGCGGCAGATAGTGTGATTATTAAGCATGTAGTTCAACTCTCTGATCACAGGTGGCGCTTTAACAAATTATAAATAAATATTATTTGATTATGCAATTTTATAAAAAAATTAAGTGTTGTCTAAACAAATAAATAAAATTGGAGTGTCTGTTTGTAATATATCACCTTACTAAATTTATCACCACTGGTTAATCTTTTCCAAGCAACTGAATGCGTTAGTTGAGTCCTTCCTCGAATTATGGCAAACTTATTTATTTTTCTTATTACTTATTCCGCGACACGATTTCGATGTTTCTATTTTATTGTAAAGGATGTTCTTCAAGAGTAGTTTGATGTGAATTTGGTTAGGCTCTTATTAATTTTGATTTCGTATTATTCGTATGATAATTCGCAAATATTATACAAAGAGGGCAGTCCGCGTAATAACGTTTAACGTTTGATTCGATTTGAAGTCGGTTGTTGTTTTTGCTCGGAATAAAATAAAATTTTTGCTAAAATTTGAGTGTCTGTTTGTAATATTAAAATAAGTATAGTATTCGGTACAGATATCAAAATAACATTTTTTACAATTTTTGCCTATCTGTCTTTCTATTTGTTTCGGCTAATCTCGAGAACGGCTGAAACAATTTGGACGGGACTTTCACGTGGCACGTAGCGGATATAATAAGAACTAACTACTTCTATTTTTATTTCAGAAAGTTTAAATAAATAGTTTATAATCGCGGGTAACACCGCGGGGCGCAGCTCAGTTGATATTAAGAAGACTGTCAATTCACCTTTGAAATAAGTATGAGATAGGTAATAGCGCTCTCAATTAAATTACTTCAATCTATTTACGGCAAAAGGTTCTACGAACTCGCTGGCAGAATAACGTAGGTGTAACTCAATAGGTCTGCGGGTGCGACCGTTTTATTCTCCCGTTTCCTCGGCTCTCGCAATTCGCATCGCCAGGGTTACAAGGAAGGGGTAGCGCGCAGATGTCGCGCGGACAAATTATTTACTACCCTTCCTTTTGTCCTCTGGCATCTCCATATTTGTTATCGGTAAAGTGCCACCACCCAATTCCGTTCGCTCACCTGGTATAAATTTGAAAATAAATAGCACCTACTTTCATATTTGAATGCAAAATTTAGCACGTCGGTGTGTTATATAAAAGGAAATTCATTTACTTGCACAATAATAAAACTCCGGAATAGCTTGCCAATCTAGATTAGGGAGGCTTCGTCAACTAATGTCTTTAAATCGCATGTATCTGAATACTTTCTACTCAAACAACGGTTTAGGACACAGTCTGCAAATCGTAAGACGAATCCATCGAATCCAACCCATACGGCTATTGCCGTGAACCATCTAGCAAGTCATGTTTGTTTGTAACGCTTTCACGGCCCAACTATTGAAGCGATCATTTCAAATTTTGACATGACATAGACAAATTCTTTATTGGCATCATTCGAACACATTACAAACAAAATATGAAACATATTAAAAAAGACAAAATAAATAAGAAAAATACAGTTGAAGAAAAAAAAACGGACAAATACGATATAGATAAGTATCATAATCCATTAGGCTATTGACGCTTGTAACATATATATATATAGAAAATAAACTTTGAATTGAAAACATAAAAATGACCGGACGCGAAGCCAGTTCTCGTCCGGCAACAGTTACTGAATGGCGGACAGGAAAATTCGCTATCTAAACCATCGCAATCCAATTGCAAAAAGTAACGGCGGCCGAAACAAAACTACGGCCATTGGAATTAAAAACGCCGGAAAAATTTTCCGCCAATAACACACGCGGACTGGCCGGCCGCTTACGGAAGCAAACGAACGCCATAAAAAAGTCCGGAACATATGTTGCAGGATAAAGTGCATTGACCGCACCCATTCCCTTTTGCAGGTTCTAATAATACGACTAGTTAAGAACTGGCCATTTGAATTGGCTTTTATTAAAACGTAGCTGTGTTTTTAAAAGTGTTTCTTTCACAAGTTTTAATTACGTTAAAGTTACGGCCTTTATATATATAATATATATGTCCCAATGTTGGGCGCAGGCCTTCTCTGTAAAGAGAGTATAAGGGCATAGACCTCCACGCGGCCCTAGTGCGGATTGGCAGACTTCACATGGTTAAGAAAAAAAAATGAAGTCATGTAGGTTTCCTTCACCGAGCACTTGGCACAGCACATAAAATTTATTGATGCTGGCAATGGGGATCGAACTCGGGTTACTAGCGTACTATGCAACTTGAGCCAACCACCCGGACACTGAGCTACCATGGCTGTAATCTTTCCTACGCTCGACGTTATTACGCACGTAGAATCGATAATTATTACTTTAGTTATGCTCCGAGAATAATCTAATTGAATAAAGCTCTCCGAGACGTTAGGAATGTGTATTTTTAAGTGACCTCAAAGAAGGAGAAAGTTCTCAAACCGACTGCATGTTTGTCATCTCACAGCTTACGACTGGGTGAACCGATTTTGATGATTCGTTTTATATTTGAAAGATCGTGTATATTTGGTCCAGTTCTAACAATGGTATCCTTGAGAATACCATATTAGTCTTAAATGTGATTAATTTTTCTCGTAAACGTAGTTGGTAACGATCTAATAGTTTTGCTTCTTTGCTTAATGTTTTGTTGGCATCAATCTTGTTTACTATTTTATCACAGACTTAGTAGAAAGAGTAAGACAAATTTCTTAATCACCACTTAACTTATAACTACACAGTTTAGTTAAGTCACTAAATACTCCATGCCTAAAAACGACTAACATAGAATTATATTTAACTAACTATAGAAAACGGGAACATAAAAATTCGGAAGCTATAAAGCAAACATGAGATTCGAATTTCGCAAGCGGATCGGGAAAAAATTGAAAACAAATAATTTGACTCTCCAGTAGCAATATCGCAATACAAAATTCTGGACATTAATCAAGCGAACGTTTTAAATGGAAAACAATTTCTTTCCATTTTTCCAATATACAAAATCACTTGGCGTGTGTTCATTTCATATGTAATAAAGAGATTCATGAAAAGGATTATTGCTTGTCACGATGTACGATTATTATATTATTGCAGAGATACTATTATTATTATTATTATACTATATATAATAATATATTACAGATATTATTGCATTACATTGCTTAAGTAGAAACGAAGGAATAACAAAAAGAGAATTAGTTTTGGATAGTAGGCTTCTTAGACAAAAGCTTAACGCAATAAATGGGGTACAAGCTTTCTTTTAAAAGAAAAGGGATCAACAACCTTCCGATTCAACATATTTTCGATCACCATCGCCCATCATCATCCGCAAGGTCACAAAATGTGTAGGCTGCTAGCTTCTTTTTTGGAAATCCCTAAGTCACAGTCCGAAGAACTGGACTCTACAGGGCCATGGACCGGCATACCTGGGCAAAGGTGAGTCACGATCCTCAGCAATGGGGGAGCGATTGAAAAGAGAACTTACGTTACTCGGGACACACCGCTAGGTGACATCTGATTCTTCAGGTTGGTCATGCGTGAAGGAGGTTAAGCAAAAAAATAATAGTTGTAGAATGACAAACGTCGAGATTATGTCTAATTTGGAGTTTTATCGCGATTAGTGGTACTAAAAATCAACCGCTAAAATGAAAGCTCCTATTTACTTTTCTCCCATATTACGTTCTTATCGACATATCGAATATTGTGTTTGCCTTTAAAATAATTAAAGTATTATATTATATATTTCAATAATGTAAAACAAGTGCTACGACATGTAAAATATACAACGAACTGTTAATAAAATATAAACAGTGGCTTGTATATCTTGCGAGCGTTAGTTGCTTGAATATTTGTTTTCAATTTACCACAAAGTTCGTGAGATATAAACATACAAACACGTCGCGTCCTTACACTGGAATCCTGGCCGCAATGATTACCAAGTTCAAAATGCGCACCGCGCTACAGCGCTACAGATCTACAGCGCTACAGATCTACAGCGCTACAGATCTACAGCGCTACAGATCTACAGCGCTACAGATCTACAGCGCTACAGATCTACAGCGCTACAGATCTACAGCGCTACAGATCTACAGCGCTACAGATCTACAGCGCTACAGATCTACAGCGCTACAGATCTACAGCGCTACAGATCTACAGCGCTACAGATCTACAGCGCTACAGATCTACAGCGCTACAGATCTACAGCGCTACAGATCTACAGCGCTACAGATCTACAGCGCTACAGATCTACAGCGCTACAGATCTACAGCGCTACAGATCTACAGCGCTACAGATCTACAGCGCTACAGATCTACAGCGCTACAGATCTACAGCGCTACAGATCTACAGCGCTACAGATCTACAGCGCTACAGATCTACAGCGCTACAGATCTACAGCGCTACAGATCTACAGCGCTACAGATCTACAGCGCTACAGATCTACAGCGCTACAGATCTACAGCGCTACAGATCTACAGCGCTACAGATCTACAGCGCTACAGATCTACAGCGCTACAGATCTACAGCGCTACAGATCTACAGCGCTACAGATCTACAGCGCTACAGATCTACAGCGCTACAGATCTACAGCGCTACAGATCTACAGCGCTACAGATCTACAGCGCTACAGATCTACAGCGCTACAGATCTACAGCGCTACAGATCTACAGCGCTACAGATCTACAGCGCTACAGATCTACAGCGCTACAGATCTACAGCGCTACAGATCTACAGCGCTACAGATCTACAGCGCTACAGATCTACAGCGCTACAGATCTACAGCGCTACAGATCTACAGCGCTACAGATCTACAGCGCTACAGATCTACAGCGCTACAGATCTACAGCGCTACAGATCTACAGCGCTACAGATCTACAGCGCTACAGATCTACAGCGCTACAGATCTACAGCGCTACAGATCTACAGCGCTACAGATCTACAGCGCTACAGATCTACAGCGCTACAGATCTACAGCGCTACAGATCTACAGCGCTACAGATCTACAGCGCTACAGATCTACAGCGCTACAGATCTACAGCGCTACAGATCTACAGCGCTACAGATCTACAGCGCTACAGATCTACAGCGCTACAGATCTACAGCGCTACAGATCTACAGCGCTACAGATCTACAGCGCTACAGATCTACAGCGCTACAGATCTACAGCGCTACAGATCTACAGCGCTACAGATCTACAGCGCTACAGATCTACAGCGCTACAGATCTACAGCGCTACAGATCTACAGCGCTACAGATCTACAGCGCTACAGATCTACAGCGCTACAGATCTACAGCGCTACAGATCTACAGCGCTACAGATCTACAGCGCTACAGATCTACAGCGCTACAGATCTACAGCGCTACAGATCTACAGCGCTACAGATCTACAGCGCTACAGATCTACAGCGCTACAGATCTACAGCGCTACAGATCTACAGCGCTACAGATCTACAGCGCTACAGATCTACAGCGCTACAGATCTACAGCGCTACAGATCTACAGCGCTACAGATCTACAGCGCTACAGATCTACAGCGCTACAGATCTACAGCGCTACAGATCTACAGCGCTACAGATCTACAGCGCTACAGATCTACAGCGCTACAGATCTACAGCGCTACAGATCTACAGCGCTACAGATCTACAGCGCTACAGATCTACAGCGCTACAGATCTACAGCGCTACAGATCTACAGCGCTACAGATCTACAGCGCTACAGATCTACAGCGCTACAGATCTACAGCGCTACAGATCTACAGCGCTACAGATCTACAGCGCTACAGATCTACAGCGCTACAGATCTACAGCGCTACAGATCTACAGCGCTACAGATCTACAGCGCTACAGATCTACAGCGCTACAGATCTACAGCGCTACAGATCTACAGCGCTACAGATCTACAGCTAGTAGTTCCGAATCATTGTAAAATATTACAAAATAAAATTAATCAGAATTTAGTCAAACTTCCATAAAACTACTCTTAAAGTACATCCTTTCCAATAAAAAATAAATCACCAGAATCGGTTAGAGTGATATTGAGAGGCAAATTTAAGACTTTTATGGTTTTCCCGAGGATCCCAGTGTCGGAATTGGACCAATTAAATGGGAACACACAGGAAGCAAATAAAAAAAGTTCTTTGCTTTCAAATTAAAAAGAATCAAAAATTATGCGGTAACAAACAAAAATATACAGATGAATTGAGAACCTCTATTTGAAGTCGTTTTGAAAACCATAACAGAAGTTAATTATTTAAAAGTGTCCAGGTTAAATATACTATTATTATTCTAATATTTTTTAATATGTAACTTAATAAAATATCAAGTTATAAAAGAATTAAGAAAACAGAAATACTTGTTAAGAATCTTCACTTAAAAATATTACTCAATTTAATAACTTAAAAATATTGCACCTTCTAACATAAAATGATTAACTCCAAAACTGGTAAGCTAATAATGTTAACCATGTTCAATTCGTAAGGTTGTTGCGGAACTAATTTGTAGATGCAATAAATCTTAAGTTAACAGTACAACACGCGGGCCACGTTGTCGTTCAAATGAACCCCGTTATAGTCCGTTCCACGCTACTAGTGTGCGGTTAAAGATTAATTTAAGCGTATTCCGTGCTGTATTACGATCTAATGTTTGCAAGTTCAATTCCCAGTTGGGTAACTTCGAATATTTCCCATTTTTGTCAAATAACTGAAGTTGGTAAGTACAAGAAAATTATTTGCTTCGAATTTGTGTCGACATTATGTGATCTACAAGACACATTGCAGGATCTTTTTGTTAGGGACATCTCCCTGATCGAAACGTCGTCTTTTATTATTCGTACAGCAAAGGACTGAAATAGTCTGCCAGCGTTTGAATTCGAATTCAAAGTGGGTGTTTGCAAGAAGCGTCTTGCCATCCAGGAAAATATTTCCACTTAACATCAGATGGGATCTTGGTTATTTAATTAATAACAATAATAATAATAAATCATTTATTCCTCACCATAATCCACAGTAGTAACTTAAGATAATTAAATAATTAAAAACATATACACATTTGGGACAAAAGACATAATAACAGAAAGATTATCGTGGATTGATGAAAGAAAGACACTTGAACTAGGACGGATCCTGCGTCTCAAAGTAGTGTACATAGCTAATTAAAACTTGAACTATATTAAAAATTGACTAGAATTTGTAGTGTGCGTATGTGACTTTGTGTGTGTGCGTGCGTGTGTGTATGGGTCTGTAGATGTGTGAATTAGAAACTCTTGCTTAATTAGAAAGTATAAAAATTAAATCTTAAACCAAGTTCACAAACACCCAGTTTGTGAACTTGGTTACCTTTAGGATTACCCGCCTGCGCTTGTCGCAAATAAAAGTCCAACGATAAAAATAAAATCGACACACGAAACAACTACGACATTAAGTGCCAAATACCGATTTCCTTCTCCTCCTTTACAGTAAGCACTGTAAGGATATAAAACTCTCTTAGATTATCCGTGAAATAGCAACCGACCGAGTCGTGGTTCGGCCCTCTCGGGCGCCCTCGGATCAGCATGCTTACGCGTAACATAGTAACCGTCCAAGCCGAGGTTACCCCTCACCGGGGGGACCCTTGTGTCGAGTTACTAGCAATAGAGGTTCAGGCTAAGCGACCTAAGAGCTATGCCACCTCTCAATCCGGTGAAGCAGTCAAGGCCAGCTTCTCTGGCCAATCTGTGTAGTTCGTCATAAAAAAAAAAGGATATAAAACATCGTGAATTTGAAATAAAGTACTCTACTAACTACGTAACTTCAAATCGAATACAACTTCACACGCTATTTTGGAATGCGCTCTTTGTATTTTCGAGGTATTGTAGGACTATTACGAAATAGAATTAATCAGAATTTAGTCAAACTTCCTTATAACTACTCGTAAAGTATATCCTTTCCAATAAAAAATTAATCATCGAAATCGGTTGTCGTGATATTGAGTTATTCGTCCATTTGTGGCGCACATACTTGATGCAAATTTAACACTTACACGGTTATTTCATGGATACCATTGTCAGAATTCGAAAAAAATGAAATGGGATCACATGGGACGCATCAGATTTTAATCAAAACCATCTTTAAAAAAGGGGAAAATCCACAATTCGTCGTATGTTTTCTTGTTTCAACACTCATAACACCATCATAAATATTAACCTTTTCATTATGTTAAAATTATTTTATTTTATTTTATTTAAATTGTCAACCACAATTAAAAGAAGGAATGGAATTCTTTTTCAAAATTGGATGAAATAAATATCGATATTAGATGATTCGATAATACCGAATTATAGCGATATATAGCATCCATATATCGATATTTGATGTAATATCGATATATATCGTACGATCCTACTTAGAACTGGATTGAATTGAAATGGGGCCACACAGGAAGCACTAGCTTAAAATACAGTTGAGTCGACCGAGAACTACCTCCTGTGAAGTCGGTTAAAAATATCAAAACCACGAACAAATACTGATAACTTAAATACTAAACAGAAAAATAAGTAGCTTTAGAAAAATATTGTATTATCCAAGTTTACGTAAGATAACCTTTTTCGTTTAAGTTTTATGTTTTTTAATGAAATATAAATAAATTAATAAAATTATTTTATTTTATTTTATTTAAATTGTCAACCACAATTAAAAGAAGGAATGGAATTCTTTTTCAAAATTGGATGAAATAAATATCGATATTAGATGATACGATAATATCGAATTATAGCGATATATAGCATCCATATATCGATATTTGATGTAATATCGATATTAGATGATTCGATAATACCGAATTATAGCGATATATAGCATCCATATATCGATATTTGATGTAATATCGATATTAGATGATACGATAATATCGAATTATAGCGATATATAGCATCCATATATCGATATTTGATGTAATATCGATATATATTATATACTGGGGTAGTTCATATCGTGTGAAATAGATTTGATTTGATGGGTAATCTGTGTTTGATTTGCTTGACAAAACGTTATTGCTTTCATGTTGTTTACTATATAGTTTTTAAAAGTAATTACTATATTCTATCTGGGATTTCAGTTTTGATTGATATGGAATTTTGAATCAGACAACCAAATTTGTGTACCGTTTATTCACCCTTTATTTAAAATAACAACAAAAGATCACCGGCTGGTATACAGAGGTGAAAATTCTCTGCAATTTAAAACCGCAGAGCAATTAAACGGGCGTCGCTAAATTTAAATCTGAGACTTATCGCAACGATATGCAAATGAAACGCTGTAAAAGTTAATTAGTGAACGCGATCTGCAACTTTATTGTGTAACTGTTTGAAGCACAAAATTATTGGTATCTCGTTCACACGACAAATATATAAACACAAACAACCGACCGAATTAAAATCATTGATGGATTTAACATTAAAGGCGTAACGTGAGGACGATCTCTTAGAACTTCATTCCATAAATATATCGATATATTTTTTGAATTAATGTATCGTGTGGTTGTATCGATACTACGCGAAATATTGTACAGATATATCGATATTTTCATATATCGAAATTTGATTATAATTAGCGCTTAATATTAATTATAAGAAAAGTTTTGTACTAATAGAGTACTCGGCGCGTAACTGTGACGTTCTCGCTTCGGAAAGCAGTCCAGACTACATGCATAGATAAAAAAAATTATATATATAAAATTTATACAACGATTCCTACCATCGTGAAGAGTAGGAGTGTAGTAACATATTAAACTACGCTCTTCGTGATGGCAGCGCAAGTACTGGTTTTATTTTATTTAAATTGTCAACCACAATTAAAAGAAGGAATGGAATTCTTTTTTCAAAATTGGATGAAATAAATATCGATATTAGATGATACGATAATATCGAATTATAGCGATAGTCAGCGTCCATATATCGATATTTGATGTAATATCGATATATATCGTGCACTCCTACTTAGGACTGGATTGAATTGAAATAGGGCCACACAGGAAGCACTAGCTTAAAATATAGTTGAGCCGACCGAGAACACCTCCTGTGAAGTCGTTTAAAAATATCAAAACCACGAACAAATACTGATAACTTGAATACTAAACAGAAAAAATAAGTAGCTTTAGAAAAATATTGTATTATCCAAGTTTACGTAAGATATCCTTTTTCGTTTAAGTTTTATGTTTTTTAATGAAATATAAATAAATTAATAAAACTATTTTATTTTAAGGATATTTAATTGTCTATCATGCACAATTTATTTCAGTTAGCTAGCATCTTTATCTTCCGAGATATTCAAACTTTCTTAACCGACCCTTTTTCTCACGGCTATATTTAGTTATGTCTCTTTTCTTTTCCTTGATAATAAAACCGATTAGCGAATCTCACTAAGTCCGCCTTTGTGAACAAGGTGTAAGTGGAAATAAATAAGTTTGAAAAAAGAAAATGACAGTAGTCCGAAAATAAAATGTCTTAGTCCCAAACACAGATCGCATACATCCAACACTAAATCCATTTAGTGGACAACGAAACGAGTTTTCGAATACACTAAGATTTATCGACAGTCAAAATCTAACTGCAGGTCAACAAAGCTCCAGGGACAGTCTCAATTTGGCGAGGGTTGCCGCTCCATTTCAGATTTTACACGCTTCGCTCCTTGACCAATGCACATTCGACCATCCCATTCCACGTTCACAACCATACAATTGATATACATTGCCTGTTATCTTATATCACAAAAATGTTCCAGTATCGCTGACTACGTAATGGAAAGCTTTTTGTACAATAGCTGGTATAAAATATCACATAGTAATGTTACCGGATAAATGATCGCATCAGTGGGACTAGACCAAAACGAATGTCTAGCAAACCTTACACATTCAATTATTCTTCACACTGAACTTTTTCTTATAGTCCTATTTCTTATACAGGGTGTTATAGTATACAATATATAATAATGACGATACAAATAAATAGAATTGGAGTGTCTGTTTGTATTACAATAACCGCTTTTTACTACATGCATATGATTGAACATACTCGTATACACAGTACATATACCAAAATGTCTTTTTCCAATTGTTGTCTGTCTGTTTATTTGATGATGAAGTCCAGGCTGATTTCGACTATGGTAACGTAACGGTTTTAGCTAGGAAGTCACCCGCTCTTAGGCCGAGTAGATGGATCTGACGCTAAAACCCACTACACCCCATTGTCTATTTGTTCTGGGTCATCTGTAAAACGGATAGAGTGATTTTGACGTAACTTTCACCATCTGCCTGTAAAAGTTCCCGATGTTAATACTAACATCAGCATTAATAATAACTTTTATTTTATAAATGCTTATATAAAGAGTTCCTTTTTATTATAATTTGGTCCAGTTTTGATAATAACCAAAAATAAGTCTTAAATTTGCATTAAGTACAGGTGAAACAAATAGACGAATAACTCAATAACACGCCCGCCGATTTCGATGATTCATTTTTTCGATTATTCATTAGGTTCTGATTAATTGAAGCGTCAATAGCCTAATGGGTTAGGGTACGGCCTGCGAATCGTAAGGTCGTGGGTTCGAATCCACCATTCGACTATTGCCGTGAACCATGTCCTAGCACAGTTAGTAATATTTCTGAAAAAAAAAAGAAATATTACTAGCTTTCTTTTTAAAAACAAAATAATTCAATTCCTTAATGTTTCTACGATAATTCGAAATTACAAAGCGGATATCCGCGTGTAATAACGTTTAATTCAATTTGAAGGTTTTTTTACGTAAATATACTTGTGTATGTATGTAATTCGAAACACTTTCATGTCAGTTAGCGCACACCGCATTTACCTATGACAATTCAAAGCGGCCGTCGGGCGGACGTTTGGGGAATGTTCAGCGTGACTCTCAGTATGAAGCTCTTGAATATTCAATCAATAGTGTGAGCCCAGCGGTACGCTTGTCGCAAGCCGGCATTCTGCAGCTGCGAATATCCAGCATTACCCCGCATTAAGAGCGAAATGTGTCACTTCGTCGTGACATTTAGTACTAGCTTATTAATTACAATCATGATTCCAATTATTATTGTGAATGAATATTAGTGACTGTAGACTAGCTGCCGTGTGGTGTTACTAACGATTAAAATTCCAAATTAAAGCGGTAAAAAACATAAAAATCGGATGAATTTTGAAATTGGTCTAATTCTGATAATGCGATCAATAAAAAAAACCATATAACTATATACACATGGACAAATAACTCAATGTCACGCCAACAGATTTTGATGATTCATTTTTTTTTCGAAAGGATGTACCTCAATGGTAGTTTTGATGATGGCAGTCCTGTAGTTCTGGGCTCTTAAGAATAAGACTACGGTATCCCCTGCCTGTCGTAGAAGGCGACTAAAAGGGGCCTAGGGTTCACTGGGCGACAAGGGTGGGGGCCTTTGTCGTCCGCCAAGGTGGATCCGGGAAGAAGGCGTCATCGGCTGGCCGTGTCGCGCTGAGGCAGAGGGGGTAACCTCCCCCCTCGGGGCGATGTCTCCTTGAGCACAGTTAAGAGGGGCTCCGGTGCGTTCCTCTGGAGATCCCGGAGCCCCTCATCATGCACCGAGGAAAGGGCCACCGGGGAGGTTTTAGTGGTTAAAAACCCCACATAACCGCCACCTTCCCCCCAGAAGGCGGGGTATCTTTTTGAAGATTTCCTCCTCGTAAACAAAAAAAAAAGTTTTGATTAAAGTTGGTTAAGTTCTG
This sequence comes from Meandrusa payeni, assembly GCA_029286785.1. Classification (NCBI taxonomy): domain Eukaryota; kingdom Metazoa; phylum Arthropoda; class Insecta; order Lepidoptera; family Papilionidae; genus Meandrusa; species Meandrusa payeni. The sequence continues at coordinate 7,107,344 of JAGSMX010000015.1, forward strand.
ATTAATTCCAGTTCATAATATTCCTATTCTATTTGAAGTTGGTAAATATAATTGTATAATTCCCCTTGATCCAAAAGTTGCCTGTATCAGAGATCACTTTAAGCCATAAGGCTGTCTAATGTATCAAGAGTCACTATTTATTTTTGAATGATGTTTTTTTCTTGTGGAAATAATTTAGAGTTTATATGAATAAATAAGTTCTCAAATTATTAAACCACGCCCAACCACATCCGTACAAATAGAACTACGGTAGTCTCTGAAATATAACTACACTTGACCTTGATTCATAACTAAGTTATCCCCAGGTGCGTGAAGCTAACATCGGTAAACCGCAACGCGGTTACTTGCCAAGTCACTTCTATTAGGGTTATGTCTTCCTATACATTGTGTATCTTTGTTAAGTGATGATACATATTAATAACTGAAATTATTATAAATATGTTACATATATAATTAAATAACTCTTATTTAATTACGTAAATGTAAATGGTAAACTATTTTAAAAATAACAGATAAATTTAAAAAGCAAATATAAATACAAAATTTAATGAAAATCATTAAAGTTGTTTTGGAGATATATTTGTTTATATGTTCACCCTAATTTTGTTAAAAAACAATTTACCACCCCATTTTCAATTACACACGGAAACCATACATTTTTCACAACCAACTAGATTTAGCTATCGTATTTAATTTATTTTCTTTCTTTTTTATTATTGTGTGCTGTATATATATAAAACCATTTAATAAATGGTTTTATATATTCATATTAATAATTAAATTTTACTATAATTTTAAATAAAATAAATAAAAAAATGTAAGATATCGATACGTTATACTCTGCATCTCCCTGTACCAACTACCCCATTCTGTATCCCGCGTATACGAAAGTTTTTGAGTCCGAAAAGTTCCACTTCTTCCTCCAGCGCCAACGCTTCCCGAAGTGGCACTCAAAGTTAGTTTAGTTTTTGAATGTCCCTTAGATTATTCATGAAATAGCAACCGACCGAGTCGTATTTCGGCCCTCTTGGGCGCCCTCGGATCGGAATGGTTACAAATATGTAACATAGTAACCGTTGAAGCCGAGGGGACCCTTGTTTCGGGTTACTAGCAATAGAGGTTCACGCTTAGCGACCTATGAGTTAGGCAACCTCTCAATCCGGTAGGTGAAGCAGTCAAGGCCAACTTTCTCTGGCCAATCTGTGTAGTTCGTGAACAAAAACTGAAAAGTCCGAGATATAATACAGAAAAAAATATACAACGCACTTACACTAACAAGTTGAAGAAAAATAAATTAGAGATCCAATTCGCCAGATAGTGGATCTCTGACTCTCCAAAGGTTACGAGGTCACAAACATGCCACGATACCACAATTATAAGATATTTATGAGCGGAACGCCTCCTCTAATTGAGGGTAAAATTCTTTTATTCATACTAATTAGGTTGAAGTTAACGTAATCAGATTAAAAAAGGAAGAAATGTGGAAAATGTTATTGTTGTGGTATAAAATAAGCAAACATGTATTGATTACGAAAATGATATATGGGTTTGGGTTTAAAAACTTTATTACTCATTAAAGACATTACATTCACTGACAATGCGCTTTTAAAAAGATTTTTTTTTAAAAAGAAAGCTAGCAATATTTCTTTTATTATTTTTTTTTCAGAAATATTACTAACAATCAACAAATTATTAACCTCATGATATCCACACACTCATTCACACAAACACACACACTACACATTCGCATAACTTCTCAACTATGACTGTAGTTCTTTCGATTCTTTTTTCCCTTTTGCACACATTTTTGTTTTTTATTTTATATATTTTTAATTATTAATTATCGTATAATTTACTTAACTTATATTAAAAACTTATCGTATGCAGGACTTACGGTTTGTGACTCTGGAAGGCACTGTCTCCTGAGATACAGGTACACTGTACCTAGTTCAGGAGACAGAGCTCCTGTATATGTAACATGTTTGTTTTTGTGATATTAATAAAGTTATTATTATAAAGTTATTATAATCTTGTTAACCATTCCAACTAAGCTTAAGCTTGTGCTAGGACATGATTCACGGCAATAGTCGAATGGTGGATTCGAACCCACGACCTTACGATTCGCAGGCCGTACCCTAAACCATTAGGCTATTGACGCTTCAGTACGCAGTCGCTTACATAATAGTGGTCTTAAATTGATCGACAGGTCTTTAAAATATATTGTCCAAGATATGTTTCTGTAGTTTTTCCCTAAAATATATATAAATAGACAATGTTTAACTACATTAGATAGGTAATTAAACAGTAGTGCGTCTTCACATACAATACATTTTTTACCATATCCAGATCTTGGTTTTCTGATAAAGATTTTATTTGTGTTTCTAAAATTGTGTTGGAATGATCTTTTTTGAAAAATTAATTTTGAGTGTATATTAATTTATTTAAATCAACAAAAATTATAACACCGTTACAGATAATACCAATATGATATTATAAAAACTTTGTTAAATATATCTAATTAAAATTGAAACAAATAAAAAGCTGCTTGATGTATTGACAATAATATATAAATATAATAAAGTCAAACACCTTCTACGCATTTGTAGGCAGCTTCGATAAACACAGACTCTGTGCAACAAAATATATCAATGTGCAGTGAGATGGTATTAACAAACCCAACCGCGCGCGACAGCGGAGAGTTCCTGGACAAGTTAGTCCTGGAGACAGTATATTGTCAGTTAGCATTTTTAATGAAGATACAAAGTATGCGTGTGGCTGAAATGATAATCGTAATTAAAAATATAATTTAATATTTAAAATATTTAAAAAACTAATAACTTAAAAAATAAACCAGTACACTTGTCTCGATCTGTTATCTAAAGCTGAGATTAACGTGCCCAATAAACGACAAAGACCTTTTTTTTCGCAAGGAGGAGAAATCCGTCATGGACCATGCCGCCCGTGCTGCCAAGGAGTGGTACTATCACGGACTAAAAACACTCCACCTCCACAACAATGTTTCCGCCTTGCGGCCTACCATTAATGTTTTTTAGTCCTACGTAACCCTTATTTTATTCTATGTCTTGTCTCTCTCTCTCTTCCTTATTTTCGTCTTGTACAACCTTACGATGCGCAGACCAACCCCTATGTAAAATACATAATTTTTTATAAGTCAGTTATTTGTATTTTTAATACGGTGTTGTAAAGGGCTTTTAGGGAGTCAAATTATGATATAGAAAAAATAACTTAGACAATATCTGAATTCGTAATTTGTCGTTGCAACGAATTTGTAAGCAGGTACAAAATATTAAAGCAAACTGCTTAATGGAGACAATTGCTGCATTTGACAGAGCGTTCACAACGTAACAGATTCAAGTCCCGTCGCGGCGCCTTAGGAGAGCCCTTAGATGGCGGCCACTTCTGTTCTGCGAGGCGTTGTGTCTTTTCGAGGCGAGATAGAAAGGGATAATGTGAACAGTTGTAAAGATACGGGAACTGTGAGAAAAATACATTGTATTAAAACAAGTATATTTACGAATAAAAACTGACTTCAAATCGAATAAAACGTTAAACACTTTACAACGCCCTCTTTATTTTTTCGAATTATCGTAGAACCTAACCAAACTCTCATCAAATTACCCTTGAATTTTTTTAAACATTTTCTTTTGTGTTTATTTTTCTTTTTTTTATTTATTTTTTTATAACATGTTAATTATTTTTATTATTTTAATTGTAAGTATTATTTAGTTACAGCATTAGTTCGACTGTAATGATGTTGTAATTTTGTCTAAAAATAAAAAAATATACCTTCCGATAAAATTAATCATCGAATTCGTTCATTTGTTGTGCACACACTTCAAGACTTATATGAAATAAAATTTACATTATACCATTCGAAATATATGGACACCTTAATCTTATGTTTGCAAAGACTATAGAATTATTAACTCATCATCAAATATCAGGACGACATATTAAAAGCTCTAAAAAGCTCTAAATGGAAAAACTCATTGGAAATATTCTTTGTGACTACATTTTCTCTGACATACTCGGAAAAGTGGAGCATTAATGCACAATGAGCTTAAAGTTTTCCCTTCTAACATATTTTTCGATCATTCTTGTCGATTTTATGTATCATTCGTTACTGTATCACTTCTTATTTTGACTACGAAGGTTCAAAATGCGATATGTTTATGATGTCAGAAAAAACATGTGAATGTTTATCGCGTTCGGTTGAATTTGTTGATACCATATCACTGCACATAGATATATTTTGTTGCAGTCAGTTGGTCTTTATCGAAGCTGCACACAAATGCGTAGTACGCGTGCGGCGCTCAGTCCATGCACTCATGGACTGAGCGCCACACCAATGAGTCTATTCTTAATGAGCGAATTCGTTCATTTGTTGTGCACATCATCAGATATCAGGATAACACTTTAAAAGCTCTAAATGGAAAAACTCATTGGAAATATTCTTTGTGACTACATTTTCTCTATCACACTCGAAAAAGTACTCCGCAGTAATTAAAAGCCAAGTATATTTTAACTCATTCGAGTCGTCTATATTTTATAGTCGAACTAAAGTAAAGAGATTAACCCGGAAGCCCATAAAGGTGAGTTGAAAATAAAAACTTCGTAACTTTCATATATATCTCACGGGGACTGTTTTCAGTAAAACTCACCCATTTTAGAGATACGTTTGTCCATGTTTCGTGACTAAATGAACAATAAAAAGCTGTGGACGCTACAGTGTCTACGGGTTACGTGTATGCTTTTAACTGATAATACTAGTTTTTCTATTCCATTCTGTTATCTCTAGCTGTGAATGCACGACGATAATCCTTGTATCTTTTAAAACTTACTAAGAAACTTTTTAAACGACATCAAAAAAGATGTTCTCAATGCGTCTGTTTTTGTTATACATTCTAAGCAAGTGCTTGACTACGATCCCATCTGTTTTCATCTTAGTAAATGCCTATTTACCTCCACTCTTGAAAATACCTACATTGTAATAGGGAAAGACAGACGCGGACAACCTATTCCAGTCCTTTGCTGTACGAATAAATTTATTTTAAAACAATAAATAATATTTTAATATTTGTGCATTCAAATCGCCATTTATATTTTTTTTTTTTGAAAGGGTTTGATTTTAATAAGATCTCAGATTAAGTTAGTATAAATGGCACGGAGACGGGCTAGCCAGGCTAAAGCAGTTGTGCTTACGCCCCTTACAGATTTTCACTTTAAACACAACCTTGAGGTTTTAGTCGGTGCATGACCGATATCACGCGTCATCGTCCCTGTAAGGCATGACGTAGGTATTCTTCCAGGGAAAAAAGACCTTGGTTTTCCTCCTCCTGTCCCTGTAGGATACCCTGCTTGCCTTGCCCTATAATCATGCTGAGGAAGGGCTGTAGTCGTGACCTGTGTTGCTATGACAAGGTCATTGTAGAGCAAAGGGGAACCGCATGACCGGTTTTTTTGATGCGATTTGGTCTGCATGTGGATAACAATTTGTTACAATAAAATATATTAATAATACTAATTTATAACCTTTAATATTTTCCGTTCTGTATTTCATTTGTTTCCGGATATATGTTTTTCGTTTCTTTGGTAGCAGCGCGGTAAAACAAAGCGAGCCAGGTTCACGGATTCCATGGTAGCGCTTTTGTTTGTCGATCCAACACATTATGCAAGTTTGCGGAATTGCATTTGTGCTCGTATATCTTTATGTAAATTAAGTTTAAAGATAAACCTTCTGTATTGTGCGCTTTTAAAAATGTTTTACAAAAGCGTATTCAGTGAATAATATTTTCCTGTAAATGTAAAATGTTTAAAACGCTACGCTGCATGTGTAACAGATTTTTATGATAAATACAAATCCAACTTTGGATATACAGACGTGAGTAACGAGATGCATGAACATTTTTAAGTTATTTATTTGCCTTAGATTAATGAATTAACTTCACGATACTTGTAAATTGTTATTTTAATTAACATGACTCCAAGGTATTGATTGTGTTTATTAACAATATTACAAACTTACAGATAATACTAACTAAAAAAGAAATATTTACAATACAATAGGTATTTTACTAAATATTTACAAAAATAACTGAGCTATAACGTCGAAGAATTCGAAAGCCTGATGGTGACTCCCACTTTCCGGAGAATTGACAGATTTGTGCGGTGGGCTATCCAAGGTACTCGTAATATTCTCCTCCTGCACCACATCTGAAATGCGTCAATACGAGATCTGTCTCATTGAGGGTCCAAGTTTCTGCTCCATAGAAGATGTCACTAGAAATAAAAAAATAATAAAATGATAAAACAAGTATATGGGTCTGTGATTTTGAACCCGATATTTGAACCTATACATACAAAACAAAGTCAACACAATAAGAATGTCTTCATATCTCGATTTAACGTTTGTGCGATTCCATTTCAGAAATCTAGTTAACTTGACCCGACTGAATGTCAGACGTCTAAGTTAATAAAAATACGCGTTCACAGAACTGGTGAAGCAGAAATTTATTCCACTTGAAATAATAATATTCCAATTCTTGAAGGATCTCGACAACACTGGACGGGTTGGGTCGCAGTTGAATTTGAGTATTGTAAGTTTCTGCTTCCAAGAAATCAATCTTTAATATTTTATATTTATGTATTTTTACACCTTAGGCTAAGTTTTTACAATATTTCTGTAAAGAGTAAAATACACAAAAATATCATACAAAATACAAAAACATTATGAAAACCTAAACTGGTATGTGCCACTGGCAACGAAGCAGAGCTCAAGCAACCAGTGGTTAGGGCGACATAGAAAAATTTCCTTCCTAAGAATTACCTTCGTACTCAAAATAATAAGTGATACAGTAACGAATGATACATAAAATCGACAAGAACGATCGAAAAATATGTTAGAAGGGAAACCTTTAAGCTCATTTATTGGGTATTGAAATCTCATCGACCCTAAACTATGGACGATTCATCGAGTCTAAGGCTAAGATAGCTGCAAAAAAACTTGGGATCTTGGTCAAAGTGCAACCGTACTTCTCTGTGGGACAGCTTTTAACACTTTATAAAGCTCAAGTCCGATCGTGTGTAGAGTACTGCTGTCACATTTGGGCAGGCGCAGCTAAATGCCATCTCGCAGCTTTGGACTCGGTGGAGAGGCGGACTAAGAGACTACCTGGTGACGCAGCAGAAACCAAACTGCTCAGTCTTGAGCACAGGCGTAAGGTAGCTAGCCTTTCGGTTTTCTACAGATTGAATTTTGAAGAGTGTGCTCAGGAACTACATGATCTAATTCCCCATACCCTTTCCACCATCGGGCTTCTAGACGCACTGCGGGATTTCATCCTTTTGTTGTGAACATCCCTCAAACCCGAACGAAGTGATTTGCTTCGTCTTTCATTCTTCGTACAGCAAAGGACTGGAATAGTTTGCCCGCGTCTGTCGGAAGGAAACGATTACAATGTGGGTATTTTAAGAGTAGAGTGAATAGGCATTTATTAAGCTAGTGCCCCTTACCATCCAGGACTGCATTTCCACTTAACATCAGGTGGGATCGTAGTCAAGCACTTGCTTAGAAATTATAAAAAAAAAATCATTGTGCATTAATGCAGAATAAGGCGGCATTTATGCTTTATACGTGAGGAATGTACTCGTATACGTGAAATCTTGTCATAAATACCAGCCGGCTCGTCAGTCAGACAATTTTGGAATATTCAGCGTAACTGCTAGTGTCAAGCGCTTGAATATTCAATCGATAGTGAACCATGCCTAACGGGCCGCAGCCGCGCACTTGAGTACCACACCTCTCGTAGGCGAATACCAGCGTGTATTTAAAATGGACTTTACTCGTATACAATTTGATATTAATGTCATAATTCTTTTAGAATGTTACATTAACGTTTTGACCAAGTTTAAAAAGGAAGTTCTCAAACTGCCTTTTGTTAATGTTTGGTTTTGACCACGATCTCACCTGGTGTTAGGAGGTGATATAGTCGAACCACCTGTAAGCGCTAGTTTAGTAAGTGCCTATTCACTATACTCTTGAAGGCTACCAAGTCGTACTTGGACGGAAAGACTGACGCCGGCAATTTGTTCCACTCCTTTGCTGTACGCACGATGAACAATGACTGAAATGGCTTCGTTCGGACGCGCGGAACATCGACTATGAAAGGGTGGAGACCCGCCGAAAGTCTAAAGGTCCGATAGTACAATGGGGATGGGAGAATTAAATCGTGTATTTCTATGAAGCGATTTTGAATTTCTATGTTTTTTTAAAGTTTAGCATCTTTTTAAATAATAAAAATATATCAGGGAACTCCTAAAATCGTGTTGAATATTTTTTGTAAGTATGTGATAACCTGGGACTAGATAAGTCCCAGGATATCATATACCTACTAACTGTAACTCCATCAATTAATCAAATTTTATTCATATAAAACAAAAATAGTAAGAAGTCAGATAACAAATTTAATAGAATACAATGTAACGTTAACCGTAACGCTAACTTTAGCCGCCGTGCTAGATCACAGACCTGTGTTACAGCTGCTAAGGTCATTGAAACACATATCACCTCCTTACACTTTACACGAATTATTAAGATTATTTATTTAATAGAAGTATTTGAAAATATATTATGATGTTATAATGATCACGAAAATTTTAAAAGAAAACTGACAAATTTTCCTTTCTTAAAATTACAATTATTAGTTAAAGTTAATCTTACTTAATAACTGTATCTGTATGTTAAATATTTTTTGTTACATTTCCTTGATTACTAATACATAGACAATTATTAAGATACCAAAACATTAATATAAAATCGTCACACTTGAATAAATATGCAACATTTCTCGAGGAGTGAAATAGCGAACGTGGTCTACGTTAACCGCAGCTACGTGGGCCCGATAATTAAAAGTGCTAATACCCGCCCAACGCTAGTGATCAAATTAAAATGTAAATTGCACCTATCGCGGGCTACGGTTCAACCCGTGAGCTACGCGACGTCCAAGTTTCTGACGATGAATAAAACATGCCCGCTGTCATCTGTAATTTTAAGCGGGCGACGTCTTGCGATTTCAATATAACATCGCTTAAGTTTTAATATAAGGATAATATATGCTGGACGGAAGGAGAGCTACGCTTCGCTACGACGATTCGTAGGCAGGCTTTTATATTGAACGTAGACTTCGTAGTCATTATTCCATCGTATCTCTATTCCTTGGGTACTTTAATAATTAAATAAACGAGTAATATTAAATAAAATAACTCACGCCGTTGACGTGGAGGGTTAGACAGAGATTACGGATTTCCATAGGTTTTCCTGCTTTTTTATCTTCGCGTACATGTTTGTTTGTTTCGAGTACTTCCGCTTTTTTTAGTACTACGTTATGAATCTGCGTCGATGTATATTCCCCTAGGATGACCCCTACTTACTCGTATGTAGTCCTTCTTTCCTCATGCATCGTTTGTACATGCCCGATCCGTGCCGTTGAAGCGTGTCTATTTTATTCTCATCTGCGGACCACACAACTTATAATCCTGTAATTCAGAATCACTTCTGACATGCACTCTAGCCGCATTTCAGCGGCGTAATTTAAAAATGTTAATATGTACAACATTAATATCCTAGTGGTTAAAAAATCCATTTACGATCTCATCCGTTCGAATCCCTCAGCTACGTAGAATTACGTTGAAGTCGGTTTCCTAAGTACAGGAAATAACATAATAAAATTTGTGTCCAATTTATGGCGACATGCGAGACAATATCCCCAAAAGAATTGACGAAACGTGAAAGCTTTTAAATACAGTAAACCTCTTTCGACCTCGATTAATCTGAAACCTCTATTGCTCAAAATAATACGTCGAAATCAATGATTTTTTTAACCTTTTTAAGCATAAAAAAGTCGTGTATTGGAAAAATTAAATAGGTGTCGAACATTGTTCACATTGCGAGTTTGAAGTTCTCACGTTAAAGATATATGGGCTTCGTCGTTTTATTTTAGGAACTGAGTTTCAACACTCTTTCTCTCTCAACATTTTTTTGATATACTAACATGAGAAACGATGCGGCTTACCTGATCTTAAGGACTCCCGGCGGCAATACTCACTAATGGGATTGCATATAAAAGTAGTATTGCGCGCGTACGTCTTTAGGTAGTCCTGGGCACCGCTAAAAATCAGCGCTGTCGCATCCACATACACATACACTGACAACATATGCTGAGACGGTGTCCGATATTAGCATCATTTGTTATGTATTATTTGTCCTTGTAACTTTAATTGTATTTTTATTTATTTTTCATTCTTTTTTAATGTGTGTTATATTCTGTCTGTAATGTATTTTTGTATTATGATGCCAATAAATAAAATGTCTATGTCATATGCGTTGCCAACCCAATCTCAAGTGTTGGGTTGCCGACACCTTGCACACCAAGCTAAACACAGTAGTAAACCATTTCACGTCGGTATTCTGCGAAGTTGTGGTAATTCAGTTGAGTCAACCGTAGCTGTGTACCAGATGGATTGAAAAGTTCTCGGCTTATTCCAGAAAACAAAATCAATAGCCTAATGGTTTAGTATATCAATAGAAAAATTGTAGGCAGACAGTCTTATTATGATAGTTAAGGTGGCACTAAAATACAGTTAAAAAAGTTTTAGTGGTCAGCCCGAGAACTTTTCAATGTACCCACGTATTTTGTACTATGTAGGTAGGTGTAATTTTTGTAGCCAACAATAAAAATATTCGTCCTTGTTGTTTGCAGACTCATTGCTGAATAATTCGACTACATGCATAACCATTTAGAGGCCTGTGATCATGCTATGAATATTTAGTGGTAATTATTTCGATCCACCGAGCGCAATCGCATACCTTGTCCATTAATCTAATGTAAAATATTCCTGTACTCATTCACGTACTAGTTTAAACACTTCTAATATTGTATTCATGTGGAAAATAGATACAATGATACACAAAAATAACATACGTAAGATTAAATTTAAATAGAATAAAAATTTTTGGAATTACTGAATTTTTGCAGTCCTTTTAACCCCTTTTTGTTGATGAGGAGGGTAATCTTCAACAAGATACGGGGTATCTCCTAAACCTACTAAAACCCTCGGTGCATGGTGAGGGGCTCCGGGATCTCCAGAAGAACGCACCGGTTAATCCCTCCCCAAAATATATTTTTATTTAAATTTATTATTATTTATAATATATTTTATTTTAAAGATAATTGTCTATTTTGCACAATTTATTTCAGTTAGCTAGCGTCTTTATCTTCCGAGATTTTCAAACTTTTGTAACCTACCCTTTATATTTGCTCAGGACTATAGGTTAACTTTAGTTTTTACTTAAATTTTCCATTTATTGTGTGTCATGTGAGCAAAGTGATAAAAATGTGAGTAAGTTAACTGTCTTTACCCTTTGCCATTCTTCCTCAGTTCAAGTTCACTTTGGTCACAACATCCAACATTGGAATCATCCCAGCTACCGTTTTTCATTAACGCGCATCTCGGTTGAATTGTAAATTCCATCAACACCATTTTAATGGTTGGCGTTCCACGACCATACAGTTTTAGAGTAATTTTCTTTGATGTACTGTCAACCTGTGGAATCTGTCACCAGCGATGTGTCTGGTCCTTTACGATATGGGGACCTTCAAAAACGAGCCTACTCATCTCAAAGGCTGCCAACGCACCTACTGCTCCTGCAGTACTGTGGATGTTCATGGATGACGGTGACCACTTAAGATCATGCGAGCCGTAAGCTGGTTCGCCTTTTTACTATAAAAATGTCTTAATTTACAGTTGAAGTATTAAAATATTTATATAGGAGTTTGTCATACTAAAGAATCCTTTACTCAGCTTAAACTCTAACGCCAAATCTTGAACTATTGTCTGGGAATTGGCATGCGGGATGCAAGCGGCATCCGGCGGATTCCGAGCGCGTACTCTAACAAATCCGATAACGCGTCACGCCGAAACTTGCAGACTCAATTTCAAGTGGAACGCGATTACTCTGCGCTGAATAAGGATTGAACACCTGCAGGACGTACCCGAATGGTACACATTGCGAATGTCGAATCAAAAATTTACCTACAAGATGTTTACACTTGCCAATTTGCATAAATATACAGTTTACTTTTTTCTTTAAAAAAAAGAAACCTAGCCATATTTCTTTTTTTTCATAAATATTACTAACATACTTGTTAACCATTCCAAGTAAGCCTAAGCTTGTGCTAGGAGATAGTCACGTCAATAGTCGAATGGTGAATTCGAACCGACGACCTTACGATTCGCATACCGTACCTTAAACCATTAGGCTATTGACGTATATTGTAAGGTTCAATTTAAAATTGAAACACATGTTTATTTTAACCGACTTCAAAAAAGGAGGTAGTATAGTGCCCCTTGTTTATGATTTTGATTTTTTTTTGGTTGTAAGGGTTTTGTTTAAGTACCGCCCGTATTCATTTGATTGGCGCAGGGTCTTGGGTCTTCTGTCTGGAGGTACGGTACCGTGCGAGTTCGACATAACCTATTATGCCCCCGCGAGAGCAGGTATGCGTAAAAAAAACCCAAAAAAAAACAAAAAAGATCTCGTTTTCGAAGTGATACGACTCCAAATAATCGTAAAATGATTGAAATATTGGAAGGTTGATCGCAATTCAAGAGTTAGGGACTTTAGAATGATTAATTTGTGGATATGAATTCATTTTCTTATCGCCCCAATGTTTCTATACGTTCACAAAGAGCCGGTGCAGTCGAGAATCTTTCTTACAGCTTCACAAGTGTAGAGTCGCTATATCTACAGTTCAATTCGGTGCCAAATTGTTGGCACACCTTGTTTACTTTAGGTCCCACACCTGGTTACATTCTATTGGTGCGATTCACGTTATTGCGGCAAGGTGGGTGTTCTCGTATTACTTGCTTGTAACTGAAAATGTCCTCTCTTATTTGCGCTGAATGACTCGAATCGTACGAGCCGTGTGAATTGCCTTCATAGCGATAAAGTTGTAAAGTAACTGACTATTACAGCGTCTGCATGGGGAAGGACGTTAACGTGTTTATTTATGTTGATGGGGAAAGTGTATTAGAGGCTATAAATATATGTTTACATATGTAATCATATATAGCAAATATATTTATTAGTAAAACAAAAAGCGGCTTCGAATGAAACGTGACGTGAAACATTACACGCTACGCGACAACGCTCCTTTATATTTCGATCTATCTATACAAATAAATAAAATTGGCATGTGTGTTTATAGAATTAAATTAACCGCTGAATGTACGTCTATATGTTTGTTTCGGCTAATAAATCTGGAAAGCTGGACCGATTTTATCGTGGTAATTACTGGCAGATAGCTGATGTAATAAGGAGTAACTTTTATTTGAGAAAATTTAAGTAAATAGTTCGCTGGTAACACCGCTGGATACAGCTAGTTATTAGATGAAATAATTAAATGAAATCGCTTCTTTTTTCTTCTTTATTCACCAAGTCAATAGATGGTATAAAGTTTTAAGGATTTTTGTTTAACATGTTAATAGAACAGAATAGAATAGAATAGAATATTTATTTATTAACACACAGATTTGGTTACAATTTTAATCATTATACAAATTAAACGAACATCCATGTAACCATTGTAGCACATATATATCGTACACAGTGACTCTCAAACTAAGCAGACGCTTGTATCTTGGGAGCCAGAGTTGCATTGTGGAGTTTGCATTTTGCACAAAATTTTAGTCTTTTATAATTTTGTTAATAAATTTATATATACGTATATATGTATATATATGTGTGTTTAGGCAAGTATATATATAATTAATGTATGTGAAAGACAGGAGCTCAAACTAAGTTAACTTGTCTTGGTATTTGTAGAATGTGTGTCAGACTCTTTCAAACATAAATTCAAAATTAGTTTATAAATGACCCTTGATACGAGTGCTACATAAAAAATACATAGATTAGTACCTCCTTTTTTGAAGTACTGCTAAAGAGTACGTGCGTTTCCATTTTGAATCACACTTTATTAAAGTAAACTGTATATTTGTGCAAATATTGCAAACAACCCAAATTTTTGATTCGACATTTGAATTTTATAAGAAAATATTCTTTACCAAATCGCACTAGTTGTGAGCAGCGGACTACGCCCTTAACTCTATTTACAGAGAAAGCCATAGGTAACTTTACTATACTTTTTAAGCATCGAAATAAGAATGTGTACATTTAATCGATTATGTATTCAAACCATAGTTGTGATAGTCTATAGGCTAAGAGGCTCGACTTGCTACCTGATCGTCGGTTCAAATCCCCCTCGGTAAAAATTCAATAAAATCACTTGTTAAATGTGCCCGCTATATGGCGAATAAAAACGCCCTCTGTCTACCCCGCTAGAGCTTATCTATTTTGTTTATTTCCTCCGCTTAATTTTTAATTACGCAAACAAACGAGTTGAATACTTTTATTTGCTTGACAATAGTCGCAACAACATGTTGCAATAACGACGGGGGTGGGATAAAGAAGGAGGGGGCAAGGGGTGGGGGCAATTAGGACCACAATTAGAGGACAGTGTGTTGCGGATTACGACCGCAGACAACGCCGAGATTCGCATTCCACTGGCCGGAATAACAATGCTTGCCAACTTACTATTAAGACGTTGAAAACGCGTGTCCCACGTTTTATTGCGTTTCAAATTGCACTTACATTTTTCCGCCGAAATTGCTAGTGTGTAATCCGGGGACTTGCCGCCAACAATCGGCGGGTACCACACTTCGAGCGATTTTATAGGTGAAAGGGTGAAAAGGTTCACAAATACACTTAGATATACATAAACGTAGATTTAGACATCGGCGTAGGCATAAGCGTAGACATATACTTAGGTGTACACGTAGGCATAGACCTAAACGTAGACCTAGACATCGGCGTAACGTAGACGTAGACAGATATGTAAGCGTACACGTAGACATAGATATAAATGTAGACTCAGACATCGGCATAGATGTAGGCGTAGCCATAGACGTACACATGTTTCTATCTTTATTAATAACACACATAAAAAATAAAAAAATAAAACAAATACAGTTGAATAATAAAGAACAGACAATTGGGAGATGATGTCAACATGAACACCGTCTCAGCATGTGCAGTCATTACGCTGATTTTCAGCAGCGCCCAGCACTAGCCAATGTCATGTGCATGCAATACTATTTTTACATGTAACAATGCATTTAAACAAAACCTAAATAGCTTTATAGAATAAATATAATAGGTGTATAAATAATAATCTTAAGTGATTACCGTCGCCCAAGAACATCCATAGCATCAGAGCAGGTGCACATGCATTTCCCGCCCCTGAGAAGAGAGTAGTATTTCTAAATCCTCCTTTTTTGAAGTCGGCTAAAAATCTAATACAACTTATTAAAATAATTATTCACGTTGGCTAACCGATATACCGACTAGAGTGAGCCGAATAGTGGAAGGAAAGCGTTTAGGCGTATCGGCATTTATCGGAGTACGACCGCGCGCGACGGTCGCGGGTTGCAATATATTTTCGAAAGTGGCTTACTGCCACGCCGCGTCTGGATTTACATAAGTGTCGAATGGCTTCACTAACAGAATGTGCTTTATAAATACACCGTACCATACGAATACGGGTGCGTTTAATGTATTTGTTTCGCCGCTTCCAGGTATTTAAGCTGGGAGTGCTAAAACAAATTTTCTTTACAAGCGATATGTGACATTTTAAACCGATATATACATAAATAGAATAAAGACAGCTGCATTTATTTGATACAAAGAATACAATAGATATATAAAATAATATATTTAAAATAAAGGAAATCTCCTATTATAACAAATATATTCATCTAAAATAATACAAGATAAGATTACGGTATCCCCTGCCTGTCGTAGAAGGCGACTAAAAGGGGCCTCGGGTTCACTGGGCGACAAGGGCCCGGGAAGAAAGCGACATCGGCTGGCCCGTGTCGCCTTGCACTGCGAGGGCACAGGAGGGGGAGGGAATAACCTCCCCCCCCGGGACGTGCTCTCCTTGAGCACAGTGCAGAGGGGCTCCGGTGCTCTTGAGATCCCAGAGCCCCTTGTCATGCACCGAGGAAAGGGCCACCAACCCCACATAACCGCCGCCTTCCCCCTAAGGCGGGGCATCTTGTTAAAGATTTCATCATCGTCAATAAAAAAGGTATTAATTTGTATCACCATTATATATTTATTTTATTTTATTATAATATGTCTAAAGTTATGAGGTACCAAACATAAAAAACAACCGAATTAAAGACTTGAATTAAGAACCTCTTTTTTGAAGACCGTCCGTTCGTAGTGTAAAATGAAATATTTATTAGTAAAAACAGAGGACGTCAAACGTTCAAAAACCAACGACCATGTCTAAAACACAGCTGTACAAGTACAAAGGCATACCAGAGTACAGAGAGCTAGGAGGTGGCGGGAAAACCTTACCACAGCACGCGGACCAACGCGGAGGAAATTAAAACCGATAACATTTTTTTTTCATCTCGCTGTAGATAAGACTAAGCGAAGAGTCGCCGTGTTCAATTATTGTTCTTGCCACGGACCGCTTCATTTCCTGTTTCGGTTAAGAATATATTCCATTCTAGCTAAGGAAGATAAATACGTTTCAAATTCGAATTATGTATGTATAATATATACATTCAGAATGTATATCTAGCTTATACATAAACAATTTATCAATCTATCACTATAATACAGTGTACTAGCGTACCCAGCCCGCTTCGCCGTTCTAGATTTTGCTTTATTTTATTTAAACAATAAACATCATTAAATATTTAATTTAACTCTAACAATAAATAAAAATATTCATTTCTCTCCGTATTAAGTCTCTTCTATTCTCTTCTCGAGCGGGTGAAGATCATTACCTACACCCATGTACGTGCAATATACTCCATTGTACTTCAATATGGTTCATAATGACATAAATATACACAACGCATGTGTCGCAAAAGCTGTATTTGACAGTTTAAAAAGAGGAGTGCTCCGATCGTTACCACACTTTACACGATTACTCGTCAGGTCAATCTGAAGATTCCCTGAAAGTTTCATTGAAATCTGTCCAGCCGTTTCGGAACCTATAGGGAAAAACCCACACTTTATCTTTTATATATATAGATAAAAAGGCGGACTTAATGCCAAAAGGCACTTTTTGCCTTTGGAGTTATGTATATATGTTAATTAGAATGGTAGTATTTGTGAAAAAAATATTTATAACAACCTTTTTTAACCGACTTCAAAATAAGTAAGGTTCTCAATTCGTCTGTGTTTTTTCATGTTCATTACCTCATAAATTTCCACTTGGTGAACCGATTTTGATTTTTTTTTTCATTTGAAAGCTGGTTCTACCCGTGTTTGATGTCTCTCGCATGATATACCATATGTTTGCGATGTCTGTCAATGCGCACTAGGCCCGCGTGGTGAACTATGCCCTTATACTCTCTATACGGGGAAGGCCTGCGCCCAACAGTGGGACTTATATACTATATACATAAAGGCTGTAACTTTAACTCTAACCATCGTTTCTTTTTAATCACAAATGAATGACGGATGACCGTAAGACTTTGTGAACCTTTGTTTAAGGTGTTGCAATTAGTGGAAAGTCATAAATATATACATTTACGATTTCTAAGACGTCATAGAAGAATGTTTAATGGGCATGCACGTGGCATACGGTATATTCTTCGTATTTATCACCACTCGCACTGAGTTATACGATGTTGTGCTCATAAAGTACTCGGCGAGATATAACTTATGGTCTAGTTTCGTTTGCGCTAATGTTTGTCCGGTCTGTAACCTCGGAACCGAGCTTGAATTCGTGTTTCGTATAAGCAGTGCTGTTTGTTGTATCATTGTCATGGAAGTTGAGTTGAATCAGTTGAATACTAGAATAGTGTTGAGTGAAAATGTAGGTGGTTAAATTTCGTGGTCGATTTTATGCGAAGTCTTTGTGAAACGAAGAGCTTTCGAAATAACACCGTTTCTGACTATTAACTTCTGCTGTCTGAGTAACACCCTTGTATATTTGGTTTTATATTATCACTTTCTTTTTACCGGAACAGGATGGATAGAGATGGCAAGTACTATACCGCTTAACCTATAGTGCCAAACATGAAGCAAAATTTTAAAAGTAAAGTATATATAAAATGAAGTGTAACTTTACATATTTGGAATGTGAATCTCCATGAGAGAGATTGTTTTGGTGCTTTTGCATCATTAAATTTGGTTTTGTAGAATTTGGAATATGTAATGACATTTCACTATGAAACCAACCAATTACAAAACAATTATCACTGAGCTAAAAACTGTGATCTACTAATTTCATTTTGACAGTAATTTTCAATAGATGTTTTTTTGTGTAATTATTTGGTATTGATTGAAGGGTATCGGCGCATTTGTAAGACATCAAAAATTGTAACGATATTGGAGTGTCGTTGGAAAACTAAAGTGACACAATAACTAACTAGATTACTTGAAAACACTTGGTCACTTTTAACGATGAATGTAGTAAAAATTACACTGCTATATATTTATAAAAGTTATTAGCTATTGAAATTTCTCATCGTTATCATTTCAGTCGTAGAACATCCACTGCTGTACTTTCCTCCTAAGGAAACCGTTGGGGGGGACTATTTCCCCCAACGATTTCCAAAAGGACCGGTTGTAAACAGCTTGCAACCAGCTGCGTCCTGCGTCTTTATAAGTAAATCAGACCACCTTATCAGTGGACGTCATATGCTGCGTTTGTCGGTTCGTCTCCAATCAAGAACTTTCCAGCCTCATCGGCCATCTGTTCTACGCTATGTGCCCTGCCTATTGCCACTTTAAGGAATTTCTTATGTTCGAGTTCTAACTCGTAGACCATATATTTAATGCATTGGAGTAGGCTTATTTGCAACAGTAGATTCACATAGGCTGATGATAATGATAAATAGCTATGTCAAATATAAGATTTTACTAAATATACAACAAAATTTATTTTTTTCATTAGATAACGTAGCTGATTCTTTATACGACTTGAATCCATTGTGCTCTTGCATTTTTCCTTTCAAAGCTTTCATCGCATTGGCTTTTACAGCAAATTATTTTCCTTCGTCCGTTTACATTTCCATTGGTCTACCTCTTTTATTTTCGAATGTCTTTTTTAGGTTTGATGTGATACATTGCGGTGAGTAAGATGGACTCTTTCGCTATATAGCATCTAATAAGTATGAAACTTCTTATACGAGGTGACGACTTGATAAACTATCCTACCTACTATCCTGATTACATGTCATCATATTGTAGATTTCTATATTATAAGCAGTACGGGGTGTATCCTTGCTTCCCACTGATATACCCGAGCCTATTTGTACTGAGCATGGTCGGGTACAGCAGGCTGCAGGTGAGGAGACACATCGCACTGGTTAAATATGTATGGAGAGTGCTGCGGGGTTGGGTTCATCACCCAGAAGTGCTGGCCGCGCTACAGTTGCGGACGCCTGACAGTTACCTGTACATGCGCCGTCGTCCACCATTGTTCCTACTGCCTGTCTCCAGGACTAACTTGTCCGGGAACTCAGCGCTGTCGCGCGCGGTTGGGTTTGTTAATACCATCTCACTGCACATTGATATATTTTGTTGCACTGAGTCTGTGTTTATCGAAGCTGCCTACAAATGCGTAGAAGGTGTTTGACTCTATTATATTTATATATTATTGTCAATACATCAAGCAGCTTTTATTTGTTTTAATTTTAATAATATATATTTAACTAAGTTTTTATAACATCATATTGGTATTATCTGTAACGGTGTTATAATTTTTGTTGATATAAATAAATAAATAAACATCAGAACCCGTTAAAATGGTTAAGAAAAATGTTTCTGTACTGAGATATTAGTAAGGTTATAACGATCTAATACTAAATATTCCTTAATCGCAATTAGCACGAATGCCGTCTATGATCTCCATCCCTGAAGGTCTTCTAAACTTCTTATTCGAGGCTAAGTGGAATAGTGCTTCAACAGTTTTTATTCCAGTCCATTCTCTAATATTCCTTAACCATGACTACTTCATTCTTTAACCTTACAACCAACAACGTACTGTAACACCTTAATTTTTTTTAACGGGGCGGGGAATCTTCAAGAAGATACCTACGCCTTCTGGAGGAAGGCGGTGTTATGTGGGATTCTTACCCACTAACCCCCGGTGGCCCTTCCTCGGTGCATTGTAAGGGACTCCGGAATCTCCAGTGGAACGGAGTCTCTGCACTGTGCTCTCGAATACTAGTACAATATATTCTAGTACAATATATTCTAGTAAATAACTAATTAGCAAGTAAATATCGCAGTGGTAGAAATCGACCACGATAGTGTTATCGCCACCTATACAAAGTTTTGATACATACTCAGTAACAGAACGGTAATTTATAAGCAATACTAAAACAATCAATAGCCAATAGAAAGTATTGTTCTCGCCGGTGCAAGCAAAAATTTATGAGTTTTGTTCCGCGAACTGTTCGCTTTGTTGTTCTCTTGTTGTCGTTTTATTGATGTGTTTTATATTTCATAGAATGTTGTTGTGTTTTCGTTTATCTATACACATAATATAAATAAGATTGGAGTGTCTATTTTTAACATTAAAATAACCACTTTTTGTATATACAGTACATATACCAAAATAACATTTTTTACAATTTTTATCTGTCTGTTTATCTGTTTGTTCCCCCTAATCTCTGGAACGGCTGGCCCGATTTTGACTTGACTTTCAATGGCAGATCTAACAAATAGTAACTTAGGCTTAAAAAAAGGAGGTTATTGATCAGGTATACTGTAAATGTTCTAATTAGTTGGATTATTTAGTTGTGTAGTTGTGTTTACTTTAGTTTATCCCATTAATTCCTCTAAAGTTATAAACAGCGAGCGAGAACTATTTTGTCAAATTTCACGCGGATGAAGTCGCGGGCACAGCTAGTAATCAATAAATAAATAACATATAACGTCCTTCTTCATCAAACTAGAATGGAGAAAGCAATCTTTAAGTCAACAGATTTGAAAAACAGGAAGTAGATTTTATTTAAATAATATTAATTATTTTGACCCGCCAACTAGTGTCCATCCATTATAATTATTTTGGTGGAACCTTGACCTGTGCGAAGTGCTCTCGTACTTTTAGCAACAAGCTCGGGTACGCCAGCCACCAAAGAGCACACGAGAGGGTAGAAAATCTAAGCCCTGAACGAACTTACTGATCGAACTACCTGAACGAAGTGTCTGTTAAAATGCTTGTCCAGTGACACAGTCGCCATGGCCGACATCGACCTGGGACATCATCATCGTCATCGATTATTTTATTTTAACAAACAACGTAAGCAAATCCTTACCGCAAATAATTTCATTCGCTATCGCATAGAAAATGAATGTCGCATTGGTATTCAAAATAACATAATATATTCACTGCTTTATACATACAAAATATGAATTATTAAAATAATGTAAATTGTTTTCATGGTAAATTTTAACATTCCTAAACTTAATAAATACTTACCACAAATAAGTTTAAGCGTCACAAATTAACGTCACGTTGATTTTAATAATAACGACATTAACGTCTTAATTGTAATGACATATATCATGAAACGTAACAGTAAAAGTTTCTCGGGTGCACATCGAATATAAAATTTTAAAGTTTTATCGTCTTGGCCGCTCGTAAAAAGCCAACTCCGACTCACGGACTTAAATATGGACGAGCTTCCAAATACGAGGACTTCTTCTGATAATACTTTAGAGCATTTTTGAATAGATAGACATATACATAGACGTATACGTAGACGTAGACATAGACGTAGACGTAGGCGAAGTCATAGACATAGACGTTGACATAAACATAGACATAGACGTTGACATATACGTAGATATATACATAGACATAGAGGTAGACATAGGCAAAGTCATAGACGTAGACGTATACATAGACGTAGACGTAGTCGTCAGCGTACAGGAATAGATAGTCGTAGATGGTGACATAGTTGTATACGCAGATCTAGATGATAATGATGATGATGACGATTATGTAAAGAGCTTCTGCTATTTTTAGGCATTAGGCAGTAAGCTTCGTTTTCAGTTAACATGAAAACTGTAGACAGCACGGAGGTACAGTTTTATGTTGCCATAAACAAGAACACATCCAGTCTAACTGAAGCGTTCAACTGCAATTGCGCAAAGCAGTAAAAGTCTACCCGTTTATCTAAGTGAAGGTGCTTTTGTATTTTGATGAATATCTTTCCCATAACACAGTCAGCTTGCACCAATAAGTCCGGTTTATTAAGCACAAAAAAATCACTTACTAAAACTTTCTGTCCAGTGTATCCAGTAGACAATACCAGACAGACTAGGTAACTACTCCATAACGAAAAAGAGTATTAGTGTAGAACAACAAATAGAATATAGACCATAGAACTATCGAATATAACTGATGTTGTTTTCTGAATAATACATCAGAAACAATAGAAAATGACAGAGAACAATTCGACATGACTTTCGCTATCGTTATTTTTAAATCTTAGGCTAATATTTTGGGCTAAGATTTAAGGTAAAAGGTTTTAAAAATATTATAATATTTATAAAACTGACCATACGCAAGTATATTTACGAGTAAAAACAAAAATTGACTTTATATTGATTCAAATCTAACGCTAATACGCCAGGATGCATTATTTGTATTTCCGAATAATCCCAGTTAGAATACCATTGTCAGAAATGGGTCCATACGGAAAGCAACAGCAATAAAAAAAAACCATATGTTTATTGTTTTCGATAAAAATAAAAAAAAAACTATTTTACGCAAGTGTCTCTAAACCTTTATTTTATTTGCAATGATTTATAATAATACACAATTAATAATAGCTCCATCTATCTAAACCAAAGGTGACACAAAAAATCTTACGATTTTATTTAACGTTAGGACGTTTTTAACAAACAAAAACATAATCGACTAATTGCAAACCTTTTTGGAAGTCGGTTGAAAATATAAAATATTACTTTTATTATTATATATATAGTAAGAGTATATTACTTACTACTCTGCTGTAATATATTATATATAAATCATTTAATACAGTGTACGTTATTCGAAATGCGCACGGCGTAAGGTTTCCCTGCTTAATACGGGTGGTGAATGAGTGAATAAAATTGCATCGCTTTCGTCTAGGCAACGAGTCTTCTATAAAATTAACAATTCTTATCACTGTCGCCGCTCGTAAAACTCATGAATGTGACGGAACGACGCTCAACGAATTACCACCGCAATTCGAATCTGATTTTTGGCGACCGACTTTAAAAGAAGATGGAGGTTCCCAATTCTCGTTCTAAATACTGGTACGAGCAACGAGCACGAATATAAGCGCTAGAATTTCGAAAAATAAGTACCGGTAATTAAAAAGTACATGTGATAGCGTTTAATGTTTGATTTGATTTTAAGTCGGTTTTTGTCTTTACTCGTTCGGTCGTTGACAGAGATTGTATCCCTCTTTTTTTAATCTTGCTCTTCTAGAATTGGTAACTGTTCCAAAATGTGGGGCGATCGCTATCCGTGTCGGTAGTCCACTCTATGAGCCGATGTAGTATTTTTACGACTATATTACTCAGTCCATAGTTTTTTTTTTTTTATTCTTATATTGCAACCACAGACCTGTGTCCGTGCTCTTTTCTAATATACTTAAATTGTCTACTCTGCGTTTGTTAAAAAGTGCCACTTCTACAGTTACTATTTTCCTTATTATTTTTTTTTATTTTTTTTTTTATTATATATATATAATGCCTGAATTTGGAGGTGGCCAGAGACCGCATCGCTTCACGCGTCGCGGACGCCCCGCTGCACTGCTATTAGCTTCTCCGCGACCGCTGTGTCCCTGCTTCTCATGGCCATTTTCAGGTTGTAATCCACTATCCTCTCCTTTGATGCGGCCATTGCCTTTGTCACCAGTCTTCCTGTGGCGTCGTCACAGTCATCTGTGTAATAGACACAGCTGACGGTGTGTCGGGATATCGCCACTACAGCATGTTGGACGCTGTCGTGCAGTTGCAGTTTTTTCGTCACTGTTCTGATGACCACCACTGATCCGTACGTGAGGCCTTGGGCCTCGTGCACGGTAAGGATGCGCGAACCTGACCCCGATCCGTATCCCTGGTTGGATAGGGATTCTTCCATTGTTACAGCCTATATTTCAGTCCATAGTTACAGCCTATATTTCGACGCTGGAAAGCAAAAACGTAAAAAGTGACACATATGGCCATTTTCACTTTTTACGCCGTTGGTATCAGCAAATAAAGATGCGTCGAATAAAATCTAAATATATGACTTTTAATGTAACAATTAGATGAAAAATACCGAAAATAGGATTTTCAAGATTGACACATATTTTTTGTACCGTGAAACTTTTTCTTTTAGGAAAGCTCTTAATTAGCAAAAATACTTATTCAGCAAAAAGTAATAAATATTGTGTCCAAAAACGACAGCTCTAGGTCCACAAACACGAAAGTTATATTTTTTTTTAAAGTTGAAATGTTTTTCGGCTCTGGTAGACGATTTCCTTTTTGTTGGTTACTACGTTTTTGTTTTCCAGCTAAATATGTCCAACTGTTGGATACAGGCCTTCTCTGTAAAAACAGTGATAAGAGCATAGTCAGCACGCAACGCTAGTGCGGATTGTCAGACTTCACATGTATTAGAAAATTTTCTACTAACATCATCATTCACCGAGCGCGTGGTAAATCAAAACTTAGGTTACAACAAACAATTGCATTGTAATTGCTTACTGCAATTTCGTCTCTGTCAGTGCATTAACTTATTTCAATTCACGAGTATATTTTCTTCTTTGTCATTCCCTCATTTCTGAGGATCGTGGTCACTCAAACTCAAATGAACTATCCGCCTCCATCGTTTTCGGTCCGAGGCAGTCCTCAACAGCTGATAGAGATTAGGAGAGGAGATGGCCTTTTACTTGGTCTGACCATCGTATTGGCGACCGGCCTCTTGTTCTCTTGCCTGTATTGCCAACGATGACCAGCTTGTCAAGGTTGCCATATATATTTTACAGAATAATATCAAATTACTTTGTACTTTAAAACTAAATTATCATTTAGTAGGACTATCTGTTAATGACACACAAGGTACTCGTACATGTAGATAGAATTTGAACCAGTGGTAGGGCCTCGGTGACAGCAGTAAAATCTCACTATCGCGTGACTTGTGAAAAAAGCACTTTGACAGCCGTGAAGTAGAAATAAAAAAAGGCAACATCCATCCAGTGCGGCAGAGACATAAAACTGCATTTTTACGGTACGCCCAGTAGTAAAATTCAGCTCGTTGCGTATAGTGGCGCCTCTCTCGCTGTTTAACGATCGGCAAATTTAAATTTTGACCGACGTACCATTAATGTTCATTTCGCGGATGTTTTTATAAATTACGTTTTTTTTATAATTTCTAAGCAAGTGCTTGACTACGATCCCACCTGATATTAAGTGGGAATGCAGTCCTGGATGTTAAGGCGCACTAGCTTAGTAAATGCCTATTCACTCTACTCTTGAAAATACCCACGTTGTAATCGGAAGGAAAGATAGACGCGGGAAAACTATTCCAGTCTTTTGCTGTACGAAGAATGAAAGACGAAGCAACGTTATATAGTAGACAAGTACATTTACGAGTGAAAACAAAAAACGACAAATCAAACGTTAAACGCCATTGCGCGGGGACGCCATTTTTCTATTTTCGAATTATTACGAAATCTAACTTCATCATTACGTAACCAATCGAAATCCGTTGTCGTGATATTGAGTTATTCGTCCATTTGTCGCGCACATACTTGATGCAAATTTAAAACTTAAATGGTTTTCTCATGGATCCCACTGTCAGAATTGGAGCAAATTAAAAAAAAATCATCAAAATCGGTTCACCCAGTCCAAAGTTATGAGGTTACAAACATAAAAAAAATACAAACGATTGAGAGACTCCTTTTGAGTGAAAAAAAAAGACCATCTAGAAGAAGAACAACGGAGAATCATAAGTGGATTCAATCAAACACATGTGTATCTCACTCCAATCCAAAACATCAAGAAACAAATTGAATACGTGTTAATTGGACTTTAATATAACTTTACTATACCTACTAAAATTATACACGTTAAAGTTTGTACGAATGTATGGATGTCAAATTGTTACTCTTCCACGCAAAAACAACTAAATAGATTTTTATGAAACTTTAAAATAACTTATCTATATTATTTTAAGTTTGAAATCAAATCAAACTCATCGAACAAACACATAGACTGCAATTTATGAAGATATATTGTGATATTTATGTATTTATATATATTTATGTATAATATAACTAAAAGTGTGAGCCGTCGTAGCTCAGTGTCCGGGCGGTTGGCTCTTGTTGCATAGTCGCTAGCAACCCGAGTTCGATCCCCGGTGTCGGCACCAATAAATTTGTTGTTGCAATTTTATGTGCTGATTAACCACGCGATCGGCGGTGAAGGAAAACATCGTGAGGAAACCTACATGTCTTAGAAAATTTTTCTAAGGCATGTGAAGTCTACCAATCCGCACTAGGGCCGCGTGGTGGACTATGCCCTTATACTCTCTTTACAGAGAAGGCCTGCGCCCAGCAGTGGGACATATATATTACATATAAAGGCTGTAACTTTTAACTAAAAGTGTATGTAAAACATTATTTATACACAACCGATTCGTGTCCGCCTTAGTTTACACAGGTTTCTTGGCTGAAAATCAACGCTGTGCTACGTGTGTGAGCACAGCACATGCTTAGTCAACCCTTTTCGGCACAAGATCAATTTTGTTCTTTTAATTAGTAATTAAAATTGTACTCTTTATTCTTCACAATTTTAATTACTTTGGTTTATGTTGTCTTTTGTCTTGTTTTACCTGTTGTTTCTGTGTTCTTGTGTCGAATAAATATTTATTGTATTTTATTCTATTCTAAAGTATATATGCCACCTGAGAGCTAACATAACTACTCAACCGATCATTATGTAATTTTGCATACAAGTGCAACAGAAAAGGCCTTACTTATTGAGGGTAATGCTGCAGGGTGCAGCTAGTATTACTCAATACTATCACTCTATACCATAAAAAGTAATTGAAAAAAAATTGAAATTGAAAAAAACATTTATTCGGCACAAGAACACAGAAACAACAGGTAAAACAAGACAAAAAACAACATAAACAAAAGTAAACAGAAACATAAAAAAAATAACAAAAAAGAAATTGTGCCGAAAAGGGGTTGGCTCAGCGTGTGCTGTGCTCACACATGTAGCACAGCGCTGGTTTTCAGCCAAAAAACCGGACTGACGGACGGTAAGGCGGACACCATTCGGTTGTGTATTATTATAGTCTACAACACATAAACTTTCATAAATATTATATATAAATGTATATATTAAAAAAGCAGCTATAGATACATATAAATATATACATATAAACATATATATATATATAAACAAATTACATAATAAATAACATAAATATAGTGTTATATAAACGATTTGTCGTACTTGATGTTGGCGTGGTTACGTTGAGACTCGGTTAAGAAACTTTTCAATTTTTTTTAAAATATAAGTAATGTTTTAGACGTCCTAATAGGCGGGGGGATGTTATTCCAACATTTTGACGCCGCATATCGAAAACTACCACGGAATACAGTAGACTTGTGGGTTTGTATACTTAACTGGTGCGAGCGCTGCCGGTTGTTATAGCGGCTTGTCTCCGAAACCATAGTCAGCTTTTTGCACAAATAAGAAGGCCTTTGAAAATTAATAACACCAAACAGGAGGCATGCGAGGTGAAGTTTACGTCTCGACTTCATTTTTAAAATACAGTTCTTATTTAAAAAAGGTGTAATATGGCTTCCCGGTGGGATGCTATAACAAAACCTGGCACAGGCATTCTGAACTCTTAAAGTAATACATAATCATAATCATGAATCTATTCGGAGCACCGACGACATTAAATATTAATGCCGCTTTATTTACCGCATTGTTTACCAAGTTTTTAAACTGGTAAAGACTTAGCAAGTCGTTCAGAATTTCCCTTATTAAGTATTCAGTAGGCATTCCACAGACTGTTTCAATTATCTTAATAGTTTCCGTATACGACTATACATAGTACATTTAGTTTAGTTTAGTCGATGTTCCGCGCGTCCGAACGAAGCGTTTTGAGTCATCGTTCATCGTGCGTACAGCAAAGGAGTGGAATAAGTTGCCGGCGTCAGTGTTTCCGTCCAAGTACGACGTGGGAGCCTTCAAGAGTAGAGTGAATAGGCACTTACTAAACTAGCGCGTACTATCTTTCGACTATATCACCACTTAACACCAGGTGGGATCATGGTCAAGCGCTAATTTACACGCATAAAAAAAAAGAAAAAAGTGCACTAATAAACGGAGGAAATAATAATTATTTTCAAGTATCAAGAATCTTATGTTGAACTATAATATGAAAAATTAACAATCACAAAGAAATACGGATTTTTTTATTCTTTTCAAATGAATTTTCTTCCTGAGGTTTAAACACCTCCGTCGTTATTTGACTTTGACATTATAGTTTACGAAACGTCGTAAAAATATGAGAAAATATTTTGTAAAAATTACGTAAAATATAAATTGAATTTTAAGTCGCAGATGAACGGCTATAAGCTGGATATAAATTATAGGTTAAAGGTATAAATTACGGTTAAATTGAATCCGTTCTTTCGATAATAATTTCGGTAGCATCGAGTGAATCGGCCGACTTCGGTGAGTCGCGCTAAATCCCACCACAGATAAAAACCTATTGATGTGGCACATATTGGCACTTCAATTTTTATAATATAATAATAATAAGTTACTAACAAAAAATGTTGCTTAAAATTTTGTTAGTAAGACACTTAATAACTATGTTAGTAACAATACAATTCATAAAAGGTTTTTTGGCTGAAAACCAGCGCTGTGCTGCATGTTTGAGCACAGCACATGCTTTTTGTTTATGTTATTATTTTGTCTTGTTTTACCTGTTTTTCTGTGTTCTTGTGTCGACTAAATGTTTATTATATTCTATTCTATTTCTATTCTTAAAATGTTTTTTGTTTTATATACAATTATAATTTTTTTTTTGTTACTTCTGGGACATGACCGTCTCACAGTAGGAGGCGACTGCCGTCCAAGACCTGTCCCTCGAGACCACCGCGAGAGCGAGGCTCGGAAGCGACAGGTCTACTCTACCGATAGTTGATGCCAATTCGTGGCGCTGCGCCGCCCATCTCAGGCACACCTCTAGGGGTGTGCTGGGCACCCCTCGAGGTGGTCCACCGCAGCACCACAATCATGGCATTCATCAGCCTCCCGTTGGGCCGTCCGACACAGGTAGTCACCGAAGCAGCCATGCCCCGTGAACACCTGACACATGCAGCCTTACGCAGTGATTGATATATTATGATATTATTTTTAACGACTGAACAATCTGTACGTTATACAATGAACGGACCAGATAAACATTAACTAATCACACATTTGTTTTTCCTTGTGAGAACGTAACTAACCACGTACTACTAGTCCCCACGGTGTCGGGGGGACGAGTAGTACAAGTTATGTATTATGTATGTAAAGTTATGTCGGGCTTTCACCGACCAAACACACAAGATGTTCCACCACCGTCGCATATTGGCGGGGCCATACGCTCGCGCATACGCCCGTGCCCCAGCAATTCAACCGCCTTGTGGCGACTCTGTCCCACCGAGGCTAAACCTCCCTCTCGCCCTCCAGGCAAGGCGCACCGGAACAAGTCGTGAACGTGAATTTTACGATTCTAAACTGCCCCTGCATACAAAAAAATTACGCAAAGGTGGAAGCAGTTAAT
Source organism: Meandrusa payeni (assembly GCA_029286785.1). Lineage (NCBI taxonomy): Eukaryota > Metazoa > Arthropoda > Insecta > Lepidoptera > Papilionidae > Meandrusa > Meandrusa payeni. Next base: position 7,137,301 of record JAGSMX010000015.1, read on the forward strand.
GCGGTGGGCCTTTACAATACGAAGTCACATCCAATGGCGATTGATCGTTGGCAGCTACGAATCCGCCGCGAGCCGTGGGGCGGGCGGCGACTTTAATTACTTTTTATTCCGCTTCCGTTTGTTTGGCGAAAAAAAAAATAGAAAAGAATATTTTTTGACGCTTTCACAAGTGACTTTTGGGAAATTGAAATACTTCAGTGGAAAAATTCAGGTGTGCGAATGAGAAATGTTTCATTTACATTTACCTTAGTAAATTGGAGTAAAGCTGTTGATTTTATTTACCGAATAACTATTTTGTAGGGTCTTGATATAACTATCTCTCTTTATACCACGTCATCATATCTACTTTCGTGTTCAGTTAAAACTCTTAATAAACGGGAGGAGAAAGCGTAACGGCGAGAGAGAGGCAGACTTACCAAAGAAGTTTAAAATCTATTCAACAACCTTGATCCACCGGAGAAAGGACCCATTCAAGGAATAATGAGTACGATGTTCCCCCGTATTAATTTGACTTTTTTTGTTTTTTTGTTGATTGTTTTTTTTGTTTGTCATCCCAAAATTCATTTAAAAAACAAAAAAAACATTTAAAAAAAACATACGGCAAACTGAACACCACTTTTGTTTATTTATATAGAAATGATTACGGAGAAGGTGTATATGTAGAGACATGAGGGAGAGCAAGATTTCCTAAGACTATGTCGATGATAGAGCGAAGTGGAAAATGAAAATCAAGAAAAATTTACTCCACTGTGGGGTACCAATAGCAAGGAAAAGAGAGACAGAGCTTTCGTAGACTTAGAAAGGCCTTTTCCAAGTCTACGAAAGCTCTCTCAGATAATGTAAAAGAGTTGATTTGTGGACCACATTGTCCTTATTCGAATTGAGTACGTCTGCGTCAATTTTTTTGCCGGTTAATAAATTTCATAAAATTCACAAAGAACTCCGGACGTGATTTCTTCTATGCAAAGTACGGAGCTTGTAGCGATTCTTTCTGAGAATTTCCATTGTTCCCAAGTTACCAGCAATAATCGCCAGCAAGGAACAAAGGCCGAGACCGGATTTACAAACAATCGACGTTCGATATAACTGCTCCCGCCGATGTGCAGGTGAAAAATTATACTGTACGGTATACTTGCAGCTTTGTATTGCTTACTAGTGATAAATTCATACGTTTTGCTGCAGATACAATAGAAGCACTTCGGCGATAAATAACAACACTTGTTGCTCGCATATGTAATATTTTTTTAAGCATTTTATCTAAATTGAGACACACTTTTCAACCGACTTCAAAACAGGACGAGGTTCTCGATTCGTCTGTAATTTATTTTCTTTGTTAACTTATAACGTTTGACTGGGTACAGTGATTTTGAAGATTCTTTTATTCTTTGAAAGCTGGTCTTTTCAGTGTGGGCCCTTTTAAATTGGTCTTTTACATTGACGTGTTCATGGCATCCATGAAACTGATAAAAAAAACTTAAATTTGCATCAAGTTTGTGCGCCAAAAATTGACGAATAACTCAATATCACGCCAACCGATGATTATTTTTTTTTTTGAAAAGGATTTACTTCAAAAGTAGTTTATTGAGAGTTTAGCTAGAATCTGATCTAGTTTCTAGTCTATTTCGTAATTCCTACAATAAATCCTAAATACAAAAACGGCGTCCGCACTTAATTCATTTTATTATACTTCTGAGTAAGTTCTTGACTACGATCCCACCTGATGTTAAGTGGAAATGCAGTCCTGGATAAGGCGCACTAGCTTAGTAAATGCCTATTCACTCTACTCTTGAAAATACCCATATTGTAATCGGAAGGAAAGACAGACATGGGCAAACTATTCCATTTGCTGTACGAAGAATGAAAGAAGCAAGACGGTTTTTTTGCTCGTAAATATACTTTCCAGTGTAGATTTTAGTTGAAGGAAGATTTTGTTTTGACTTAGAAATATACTTGTATGTATTATTAGAATAAATTATGATTAAAAGTGTACGAAAAGCTTAAAATCCCACTAATTAACCGAATGCTAGAGTCTATTTTCTGTAGGAAGGTTCGTATTGCTGACACAGCTTGCAATATCGATTGCAATTAAAATCTCAAAAGCTTGTGATGCAATTAAGCAATTAAGTAGATCGTCCGCGCAAATATTTAACCAATGCGGGAAAATTAAATTTTCTTCTTCAAATTTATCATGTTTTATAAAAACGAAAACATCAGCGGTTTTCACGGTTGCAGAAAATTTGCATCACAGAATTACTAGGTGAAAAAATCTCTGGTATTACAATAACTTTTGCAAGAGAATAAGCAAACGAGCATGCAGATTAAGTGATTTTAAGTGAATTTAAAAGTAATAAAAAGATTAGTAAAAAAAGTTAAAGTTACAGCCTTTATATATATTATATATATGTCCCACTGTTGGGCGCAAACCCTCTCTGTCAAAAGAGTTTAAGAGTGAGTTGGCAGACTTCACATGCTTTAGAAAAATTTACTAAGACATGTAGGTTTCCTCACAATGTTTCCCTTCACCGCCAAGCGCCAGGTAAATCATTACATAAAATTGCAACAACAAATTTATTGGTTCCGGCACCGGGAATCGAACTCGGGTTGCTTGGACACTGAGCTACTACGGCTTTTTTAAAAAACAGCAGGATGACATGTAATTCACATGGAATAGCTAGGCAGTAGTACAAATAATTATTAGAAATAAAGGGAACTGGAAAAGAAAATAATATTTTTTAATACTTTCTAAGCAAGTGCTTGACTAAGATCCCACCTGATGTTGAGTGGAAATGCAGTCCTGGATAGTAAGGCCCACTAGCTCAGTAAATACCTATTCAGTCTACTCTTTAAAATACCCACATTGTAATCGAAACTATTCCAGTCCCTTGCTGTACGAACAATGAAAGACGAATCAAAGCGCTTCGTTCGGGTTTGAGGGATGTTCACAACAAAAGAATAAAATCCTTCAGGGCATCTTGAAGCCCGATGGTGGAACGAGTATGAGGGAATTAGATTATGTAGTCCATTTGTATTTAAATGTATAAAATAAAAATGTATAACTATGCTACTGAAATTGACATGAATACAAATTATTAAAAATTGCAGTGTCTATTTGTAATATTAAAAATAACCAATTTTTTTTACAATTTTTGTTTTTCTGTCTGTCTGTTTGTGTCGGTCTAGAACGGCTGAACTGGCTGGCTTCTAGCTGATATAATAACTTAGCTACTTTTGTTTTAGAAAAAAATAAATAGTCTTTAAACATTTTCCTGATCGCATACATAGATAGATATAACTTTATTGTACACCAAAATCAAACAAAAGGCATGACATACTCGTAAGTAAGGTACATTTACAGTTCGTTGTACAATGGGCGACCTTATCGCTAAGAGCGATCTCTTCCAGGCAACCTGTGTATGGACAGGAAACATATGAACAAAACAGGACGATGGCGTTCAAATACAAATATGATAACAATTCTATACATATAATTACCTACCTACATAAATAATTTATCATGAAATATATTTAATAAAATGTACTATAAATATTTAATATTCATTAAATATATATAAAATATATTTCATAGTTCATACTTCAAATTTTAAAAGCAGGTAGGGACTTAGCAAGCCGAATGGAATTAGGAAGGGCATTGCACAGTCTAGTAGCCTGTAATGTGAATGACTTCCCATAAAAGTTTGAGGAATGAGTAGGAGTTTTAAGTGTAAGGGTTTCAGAGGATCGTAAGGATAGAGGATCGGATAGGTGTATCAGGGGTCTTAAACAGCATATCGCTATCTCTGTGCGGAGCGCGCAAGATGTGTGACAGAGAGGGTCACCTCTCGCTCACTCTCATTGTAAATAGCTGTTGATCAGTGTCCCTTCCTGATTGGTCAACAAACTTAGTTTCTAATTAGTACCAGTAAGGACGTAGCGCATAGGATTGTATAAATGGTTGAGAAATTAGATAATAAAGGACATTACAAATCTGGACTCCGAGTGTTATTCTTCCCGCGAATATCAACAAGAGTGGAGGCCTCCCACATTGGTGACCCTCTCTGTCACACATCTTGCGCGCTCCGCACAGAGATAGCGATATGCTGTTTAAGACCCCCGATAGGTGGATAACTTCAAAACGTTCTTTAAGGTAAATTGGAGTAGATAGAATGAAGAGGATGCTATAGAGAAGAGAAAGGATACGTGCATTTCGACGAAAACGGATTGTTAACCACTTTAGCTTGTTGCGATATTCAGTAACGTGATCATATTTACGTAACCCAATTTTTTTTTTTTAAAAAAGAAAGCTAGCAATATTTCTTTTTTTTTTCAGAAATATTACTAACAATCTTGTTAACCACTCCAACTAAGCTTAAGCTTGTGCTAGGACATGGTTCACGGCAATAGTCCAATGGTGGATTCGAACCCACGACCTTACGATTCGCAGGCCGTACCCTAAACTATTAGGCTATTAACGCTGAGGATGGAGAAATTTCATAAAGATTAAAAAAAGAAAGCGTAGTTATGGAAAACAAAATCATCGATACACTTCCAAAGCTTCCGTGGACGGCACAAGAGCACTTAGAATATTTTAAAATTGTCAATGGCAGTTTTCCCTCAATAACAATTCCGGTAGCAAATTAAATTCACTATATAAACGGGGGCACAAAAGAAATATTTGCATTTGTGTTATTATCCATCGCGGTAAACAAACACAATTTTATTCAGTCACTGGTAGCTTGAAGATTTAATTAAATTGGTCAATTCAAATTCTCTGTGTGCAGATTCCAATCAACGGTCGGTGGAGAAATAAAACGCTCAAGACTCGTAATTAGCTGACTGGTTACGAGAGTAAAAAATAACGTCCCATGAATATTCAAGGGCACTGTTCGTCGTACGACATCGTTAGATGCAGTCTGAATTATTTATGTTTACGTAACGTAATACGTTGTGTTCCGACAATACGGTGTTTGGAGAAAGTCCAGCGGTTACATGCACTCGATGAAATAAGACATTTTTAGAAATGACAGTACAAATCTTAATACCGTTAATCTAGCAATTCTTGTGTATACATTTATTTATACAGTTGGGCACAGGCCTTCTCTGTAAAGAGAGTAAAAGGGAATAGTCAACCACGCGGTCTTAGTGGGGATTGACAGATTTTTTTCTGAGACATGTAGGTTTCCTCATGATGTTTTCCTTCACCGCCGATCGTGTGGTAAATCAGCACATAAAATTGCAACAACAAATTTATTGCTGCCGGCACTCGGGTTGCTAGCGTACTATGCAACTTGGGCCAACCGCTCGGACACTGAGCTACCACGGCTCTGATATACCCAGGGTTACTGGACGTATATCCGTTAGGAGGTGATACAGGTGACTATTTGCGATAATTTTAACTAATAATTATGACTAAAATGCAACAAAAAGTATTCAATAAAAATCTCATCTGATTTATTAAAACAATTAAACTCTGGTTATTTACTAATATTAACACAACAATGATCAGTCGTAAGTCGTCGTCTATTTACGACTGATAATTTGCATGCTCTTTGCATTTCCGAATTATCGCAGGAATATTGTGAAATAGAGTTAATCGGAAGCTAATCAAATTGTCATCACACTACCCTTGAAGTGGAATAAAAAATTAATAATAATTTAATATTGATCAGAATTAATCTATCCATGATCGTGATATGGACCAAATTGGCATGGTTCCACGCTACCAGCAGCAGCTATCAAATTAAGAATCATTAACATCAGTGCACCCAGTTGAAAGTTAACATACATAAAAAAATATACAGTCGAATTGAGAACCTCCTTTTTTTGAAGTGGATGAATAGTGGAATAAGGTCGGTCATCCACATACTTATACTATACACGACATAAATGCATGTACTCGCAGTGAATGACCTTCGAACACTCTACCAAACCTGTTACTGTATCACAGTATGAATTCAAATAAAATTTAAATTGCCGGCAACAGTCTTTCCGTCCTTCAAGAGTAGAGTGATTAGGCACTAATCTAGCGCGTACTATCTTTCGACTATATCACCTTAACACCATGTGGGATCGTGGTTAAGCACTAGGTTTACATACAATAGGTGGATGTGGGAGTCAGGAGCTCAAACAAAGTAAAACTTGTGTTATGAGTCTCCTGACTCCCTCCCGCGGACGATTAGGCATAACAAAGAGTTTATGTATATCTTTGTAGATGTAGGAATTTTTCTGTATCCTCATAATCAATTTTCAATAGCCATTTAATATATTTTTTTGTCTTTAACAATATAAAAACTTGGTCTACATAAGCAGAATAAAGTCCTTTGAAATGAACGCCGCATTAAAGTGACGACGTAAACACGTCCCGTTCCCCGCTGCGAGGTTCCACCGTAAGGACGTGCAGTTAAAAAGTTTCGCAGCGATAATGCGCGCGTGGCGTATTTCCTAGACGCCGGCGTCGGAGTAACTAATTTCGTCGTAAATACGTCGTCGTTTCAGTTCCCCTTGCCGGCGTCGTAATTTTAATTGTACGCTGAAATCTTAATGTTAGGACTGTCATTATAATGGTTAATTATAAATGTAGACGCCCTATAGACGAAATTCGATTTTAAACTCTGATATGAGAATTGAAATCACACCTAATTCGCAGCCAGTAAAATATGAATCGGTGAATATGTCAGTAATTATGTATTCGTTATTTAATCAAGCAACCGTAAGATAACCACGTAACAACCGATAAACCGAATAATCCAGAAATATAAAGGAAAGCTCCGAAAAGGCTCGACTGATTTCAAGGAAACTTTCAGGTAATCTTCAGATTGACCTTGCGAGTAATCCCGTAAAGTTTGGTGACGATCCTAGCACTCCTCCTTTTTGAACTGTCAAATACAGCTTTTATTTACTATGATACTACTACTACGGGTATGATATTGTATTTATTGATATGTACATGGGTGTAGGTAATGATTTTCACCCGCTCGAGAAGAGAATAAATACGGAGAGTAATTAATAATTTAATATATTGAGAGAGTTAAATTAAATATTTATTGATTAAATAAAATAAAGCAAAATCTAGCCCGCCGAAGCGGTACGCTAGTACTCCAAAAAATGTCTCAAGTTTCATAATAATTCATTCACTTTCATAAATGTTAAAATGAATTCATACCTGATCGTAAAATGAATTTAAAACAAAAATTCTTTCTGCTAAAAAAAAATCTTCAATTAAAATAGTCCAACATAATATAAAAGAAGGTTACCAGAGAACATCTCGAGTTATAGCCGTAACAAGAGAAAAATCTTCAACTGAATTAATATTTCAGAAATAACTCTTTGTGACTTTCCCTTTAGCGTCCTATTGTTACAAGAGGTTTAGCTTAAAATGTTTGAAACTTAAGACATTTTTATCGAGAATTTAGCACGGTGATAGCTAATACAGTTACAGAAAATATAATTACACCATAAAAACGTTTTTGAATCGCACTTATCTGAATACCTTTTACCTAAACAGGGACGACGACAGTTAAAAAAAAACTCCATTTTTGAAGTCGGTTAAAAAAAAGGTAGCCTAAGTGCTATTCCACACTATAATCTACTACCATGCCAAAATTCAGCGGTTCTGGCGTGATTAATTAACAAACACACATACAGCCAAACTTTCACATTTATAATGTTATAAATATTGAAGTTATGATTAATAAACACAACTAAAATATACAACCAGTTAATAATTTCCAGCTTCTTCCAGTTATTTATCAGGTACATCCTCAATAATAACCTCATTGCTTAGATTATGTAATAACTTGTCAGTTTTGTGGAATGAAATAGTCCAATAACTAGCACACTCGCTGTATTGAGAACGCGTAACGTTGTACAAAGAATTATTTTAACGAATACCGTCACAACTGCGTGTCCTCACAATTATATTATATTATATTTTATACAAAGTTAACTAAAATCAGATCACGAACTATAAAGCCAAATTATTGTTTACAATGCTTTTTTTTTTTGTTGACGGGGAGGAAATCTTCACAAAGATACCCCGCCTTCTAAGGGGGAAGGCGGCGGTTATGTAGGGATCTTACCCACTAAAACCTCCCCGGTGGCCCTTTCCTCGGTGCATGACGAGGGGCTCCGGGATCTCACGTGGAACGCACCGGAGCCCCTCTGCACTGTGCTCAAGGAGAGCACGTCCCGGGGGGAGGTTACTCCCTCCTCCCCTGTGCCCTCGCAGCGAAAGGCGACACGGGCCAGCCGATGTCGCCTTCTTCCCGGGTCCACTTTGGTGGACGACGCAGGCCCCCACCCTTGTCGCCCAGTGAACCCGAGGCCCCTTTTAGTCGCCTTGTACGACAGGCAGGGGATACCGTAGTCTTATTCTTGAGAGCCCAGAACTACAGGGCTGATTGTTTACAATGCTAAGTTAATGTGACAACCAACTAAATTATTAAGTGAGTTAAAGATACAATAAGATTCAGTTAAATTACTAAGATATCATTGGAAATTACTATGCACAACAATCGCCGGGTGCAATGTGTTTCCATCTAATAATTACATACCTAACTTGGTAACAAACAGACGACGCTAGCTGTCTCTATCTACGCCGATAGGACGTGAGCTTTTTTCTCCAGTCCTTATCCGTATAAAAATAATTTTATTCCATAGTCAACTATTCAAAGAGCTGACTTAATCAAAGTAGACCGATCCATATTCCCTTTGTGCTGATGCCAATCAAAGGTTGGTAGAAAATGAAAAACGTACGAGAGCCGTGATTAGCTGACTGCCGGAGGATAATAAAAATAACGTTTCATGAATATTCAAGAGCACTCCATGTTTGCCGCCGGATATCGGAGTGATTGTGTTCATGTAAATGATTGCAAATAAGACTCGCAAATTTCTTACTTATAGCACGGCAAAGGCTTGGAATTAATTGCCCGAATCTGTGTTTCCTTCCAACCACAATTGTGTCAAGAGAATCATTCACGTCATTCCGGTCAACCGAAGTTTTATAAAATCCAATTCAATACAAACATCTGTCAGTACCAACTCAGAAACCACGTGGACTCATGCACAACACTTAGATGATCACACGATCAAATCCATAGTTTACGATTCTATAAAGAACAAACATTTATTTATATATATATGTATATAGATTACCACATAAACATTCAAAGTGAATCGAAGTGATCTGTAGTTATTTATCGCAAAAGAATGAATATAATTCACGTAGCTTTTTCTATTAATTGATAGCATTTCAAGTTGACAGTATGACAGGACAAGATGAGCTTCAATTCTCTGACCGGCCACTCAACTGATTGAGTGTTCTTACGTCGACTCTTAATACATCCCTCCACTCGCTTTTGATTTGCCAAAGCTATTGGTCCATTGATGTTTGGCAATCATGATATTAACAGCACCGTTTTTTTATGGGGTATAAACTTGTGCTTGACCACGATCCCACCTGATGTTAAGTGATATAGCAACTGATATTTTAAAGTAAAAAACTAAAAAAGGTAATTTAATAATACAACCCGACTGGGATTCGAATTCCTTTTTTTTTGTTCACGCGGGGGAATCTTTTTATAGACCATCCTCCGGTACCCTGGGTAGGCCCGGAGGGATGTGAGGGACTCGGCCTGGGCAGCCCCTACCCACTAAACATTCCGCGAATGCCATCAGCCGTTTTGAGCGGGGTGCCCCGGATCTGTCAGCGACAGGACACGGGATTCGAATTCTTGGCCTTAACGTTATCAATGTTTTCTTGTTTCATAAATGTAAATTTTTCCCCTTCTACTACCGCTATACAATGTAGGTGTTTTCAATCTCGCACATTGTCACTCAACACCAGAACAAAGAACTAAAAATAATTCAGTAGTTATCCAAAGTTACCTTAACTTTAGTGAATTTTTGAACTTAATATAAGTAGTGATAGCTTAAATAAGTTACATAAAGTGCCCTTCTTATTTGTTAAGCGTAACTAAAAGCTTAAACGAAATACAATGTTTGCTACGAAAGCTTCCGACTTCCTTTGTCCCACGTCAATCATTGTTACCATTGTCTTAAGGCGAATGGCTTTTATTTCCTTAGTAGAGTGTTTGCGATGTTGTGATTGTAAATCTCTTTTAACGAAGCCTTAATATATTTCTAACTTAGAATAAAATAAAATAAAGACATTGAAATAAAATACCATGGAATGGGTTTTCGTTTTAGTGATTCTTAAATTTATTGAAGAGAAAATAAATATTTTAATTAGAGATAAGACAGAAAAAAATTATTTTAAATAAATATTTAAGCATCAATAGCCTAATGGCTTAGTGTACGGCCTGGGAATCGTAAGATCGTGGGTTCGAATCCATCATTCGACTATTGCCGTGAACCATGTCCTAGCACAAGCTTAAGCTTAGTTGCAATGGTTAACAAGATTGTTAGTAATATTTCTGAAAAAAAAAGAAATATTGCTAGCTGACAGAAAGGGACAGACACAAAGCATATAATAGTATTATAGCATATAATTTAAATATTCGTACCTTAAACTACATATTTACTAACATTATCTTAAATTATCTATATGTCATGGTAACAACATGTACAAAAGTTATAAAAGTCATACCATTAAATCATAAAAAAAATTACTGTCATTACTTTTTAATCTATTTGATGGGTATATAGATACACTAATCTCTGTCCACATTAACCAGGCTTATGAGGTCCCATATGCAAGGTGAGCTTATCACTTTAAGCCAACACAAATTTTAGCAAGCAATTTTTTGTACCGAAAATCGGAAACTCCCGAAAGGCGACTTGTTTCCGAACTCCCAATCATAGAGAAGATGAGCCAGTCGTTACACCAATCCTCAGGTTGATAGTGCGTGAAAGAAAGTTACGCGAGAAACGTACAGACGTGGAATGCCACCATCAAGATGGTGTCGATGGAATTTGGAATTCTGCCGAAATGTATCGATGAAATCGGTAGCTGGGATGAGTCCGGACAATTTCTCAGAACACTATCCGTGGAAAATACGATATAATTTTATTTTTGTATACTTTCTAAGCAAATGTTTGACTACGATGCCACCTGATGTTAAGTGGAAATGCAGTCCTGGATGATAAGGCGCACTAGCTTATTAAATACCTCTTGAAAACACCCATATTGTAATCGGAGGGAAAGATAGACGCGAGCACAATATTCCAGTCCTTTGCTGTACGAATAATGAAAGATGAAGCAAAGCGCTTCGTTTGGGCTTGAGATATGTTCACAACAGAAAAGGGTGAAATCTTGCAGTGCGTCTTGAAGTCCAATTATAATCAGTAAATTATTAGATCCATAAACGACTATTAGTTAACTTATACAAGTTATATAACATCTGGATAACATCTCAACTGATGATAACTTTATATAGAACGACGGAAGCTGCCAAGACAATTTATCAAAACTTCTATTCTCAACAATAAGAGTTGAATTTAATGCCACAGTGCCAAGCAACTATGTCAAAACGTTACATTGTTAAGTCATCGCAAACAAACTAAAAGCGGACTCCTAAACTGAATTCGGCGCTAATCTTATCCCGACTCGACTCGTAGCGGGCCTGCTACGGCGTTCCCCTTCGTTGATACTTATGTACACACGGACTGGTGACCGCTGCCAAGTTACGTTAAGTTATCTTGCTTATTCTATCTTCTGTTTGTATACAAAATGCAATTATCGTATACCACTAGTGTACAGATGTATGTTTTTTCCTGTTAGATTTTCGTAAATACGATGATGGTGCCAGAATGCCCAGTGAAGGAAAAACATAAACAGCCTTATAAATAAAACGTGGTAGAAAGATAAACTTGGAATAAATTAAGAATAAGCAAAATTTGTACTAATAAACCAAGAATACGTTATACCTGGTATAACGTTGACGTTTTTGTTCATACAATCGTTATTCCGAAGTTATAACGACGTACACCCTTGTTTAAGTCCAGTATAACATTTCAAATACCACGATTTGTGCTCATTTAAATTAACTTATTATGGAATTAGGATTTTTATTATGATTAATCAATGGAGGAAGTAGAAACAGTAATTGACTTAATGAATATCATTCAGACTCCAAAAAAAGTAAAAATATTTTAAAGATGGGAAACCCCTTTTGATTTATTTGTCGATAATTAGTTTCGATTAAATTATCGGTTTTCTAAAAGTGGTAATAAATAAATAATATTTCTAGACCATTTATTTGAAAGGTCTCTTACTATGGACAAGCGTGGAAGTGGATTATCTTCTATCTATATTATATGTAGAGTATAGAATATTTTTATAACCGCCATACATTGACAGATGCATTAATACACTACTACATAGACTGCAATTATTTTTTTAGTATGGTATCTCTTTGATTGCGCTGTTGCCAAATCATGCATTTTGACGTAAAGGAAGAATAGATAAACCATAGTTATTTCGGATTTATTTGTGGTAAACTATTCTCAGCTTATTCTTAATTTATTCCTGGTTTAACTAAATTTAGTTTAAGGGTGGAATAAATATGTTATAACTCATTTTTATTTGCAAGACTGAAAAGGTTTTCTGAGTGTTTATGAATTAGGAAAAAAATGTTTTTCTAATAATGTTATATTATATATTTAAATAAACGATCCTACTTAATCATTAACCTCCTTTTCAGTAGCCTTTATTTTTATGGATATTTAATTGTCTATCATGCACAATTGATTTCAGTTAGCTAGCGTCGTTATCTTCCGAGATATTCAAACTTTCTTAACCTACCCTTTACTTTTGCTCACGGCTATTTTAGATTTAACCTTACTATAAGATTCAAATTTGATTCAATAAAACGCAGTGGATTCTGTAAAATAGAAGCAACACATTTTTACTTTGCAGAGTGCTTATCCACTATATTGCACATGAGACTCACGGAGGCACTCGTCTACGAGAGATTAAACAAAACCGACGCCACTTCAGTATGTTAACAAGTTGTTCAGCGGTAACTCTCTGCAATAATTAGTCCAACTAGCATGCCCTCTATTCTATATTTTGAAATATTCGCTTAAATTTTTTCACAGTAATCTTGAGGCTTAGCTTCCAGAGCAGTTTTGAAGGTGTAGGTAGTATGGGCATTATCCCAATCGTAGGTCGTAGGTTCGAATCCTCCATTCGACTTTTGACGTAAAGCATAACTAGGCTAGCACAAACTTAAGCACCGGCAAAAGTGGTTAGCTTTTCAGTGTTTTACAGATTACAGATTTTACAGAGTTCGGACAGTGTGCACAGGAATTAAACGAGTTAATTGCCTCATCCCCATTCTACCTCCGGACGTTTAGACATTCTCCGGGTCTCCTTTCATAGTCGATGTTCCGCTCGTCCGTACTAAGCGATTGAGTCATCGTTCATCGTACATAGAACAAAGGAGTGGAACAAGTTGCCGGTGTCAGTCTTTCCGTTGAAATACGACGTGGGAGCCTTCAAGAGTAGAGTGAATAGGCACTTACTAAACTAGCACGTACTATCTATATTTCGACTATATCACCACTTAATATCAGGTGGGATCGTGGCGTAATCGGAATGGTTAACAAGAATTTTAGTAATATTTCTGGGAAAAAAAATGTAGCTAACATTTAAAAAAAATCGTCTTGCATTTGATACAAATAAAACTGATTATACAAATTATAACATCACGAAGTGTCGAGCGTTTTAGAGGACTCATGCTCGTAGGAGGGACTGAGATGCTCTGACTTCCTAGAGTCACAATGGCGAAAATGAACTTTTAACATCTGATGAGGTTTTCTTGTTAAAACACTTAACTTTTAACACGATAAACAAGTCTAACAAATTAAATGAGCTGAGACGTATTCCATAAGTTTTATATTATAGCAATTGTGTTATACGAAAACCATTACGGAATCCCTGGCACTAAGCACTTAGTACGTAGTTTTAAACTTCTACTTGAGTCACCTTGTCGAATCTCGTCGATCAATCAAAATTATTCTACCAATAAATCTACGAACTCACACCGCGCTGGCAGGAGGTCATTTAGTGTATACGATAAGAAACTTTGCTTTGAGGAAGTAATTAGTTTTAGAAGCTGAATATTTTAAGTTAAGCTTATGGCGCAATAAGTAGGAGCCAATTATTATAGGTCTTTTCTTTACTAAAGTATTAGAGCATTGACCAAAAGATGGACTTATTAGACTTAAAATGTCTTTGAAAAATTGAAAAAATCGAGATAATGTATCACGTAAATATAAATATATAGGCTATTAGCCATACCTTGATAAGGTATAGTCGTATTTCTATTTTTACGGTACTGGTCCGTATCGAACTTCGCATACATATAAGAAAAATGATTATCAATTAGAAATCCGTATTCAAAGTCAATTTCATCAAAATAATAAATATTATATAATAAATTATAAATATAATTATATAATAAATTGTCAATTTTTTTTTTTTAAAAAAGAAAGCTAGTAATATTTCTTATTTTTTTTTGAGAAATATTACTAACAATCTCGTTAACCATTCCAACTAAGCTTAAGCTTGTGCTAGGACATGGTTCACGGCAATAGTCCAATGGTGGATTCGAACCCACGACCTTACGATTCGCAGGCCGTACCCTAAACCATTAGGCTATTGACGCTTCAATTACAATATAATTGATAATTATTTTACAATTTAGTTTTGTTCCCATTACCGTCTTGTTTTAAATATTAAACATTTTGTTTTTCAATTACAACGTCCGTAGTTATAAATAGAAAGTGCTTCAACATTGTCATTCATCACTTTGGTATATCCGTGACCATGACCAGTATAATTCAGACGAAACGTTAAATTATTATTAGTCAATCAATTATCATTAAATTCGAATCGAATCGTTTTTGATTAAAAATATCAAATCGTATTGCAATCGCGTCGTGTGGTGAAATTGAATCTCAAACTTTTGCCATACACTGATTGCTTCATAATAATTTATAGAGCGTAATCTGCGAGCCATCGAGCGTGGTATATTACTCATCGTCGGCCACCCAACTCGATTTACGGCTGATGTATTCGGTTTTCGTGTATTAATCAGACTAATTCGATTAACTCGTCGCAGAGTGCACGCTGGACAGTCCTCAGATAATGAGATTATTGTCAACTCCGCAGAGAGGACGTTAATTTGTCACACAGATTACTGGCTACGATATAAGTATACTAACTCGTCAAACTACCTTCACAGCAGTAGTGGAATTACTACGCCGATGAAACATGTTGACCGTTTTTTAAAAAATACAAGGCGTTGGGAGAAAGGAGAGAGTTGTTATTCTCAATTAAATTATTTCAAAAGTAAATATTTATGTGTCTATCGTCTACACCATTCTTAAATTTGATTTATTTTATTTCTAATGTACTTGTAGGCCATTGAAGTTGTAAAATACGTTTACAACTTCGTGAGATTAAGATGTTGTAGTGGACTCGAACACAGAATGATTTAACACAATACTACGTCGCTACAACAAGCGATAGCATATAAAAATAAGACACCATGAGTGGCCGTAGCCCGACTCGTAGTCAAATAATAACCTGCAGGTCTTTTTTATTAGAGAAGGGGCAAATAAGGATACGGCTAATCAAAATTTACGCAAAAGTATGCCCCCACTTCAAGACAGTATTCTGCGAGGTCCACTTGACAATTATGCTATTCCTACAACAGCAGAAACCGTTTCAGTGCCTCCCTTTCCCCCCCGCCTCCCCTCTGATTATTTTTAACATTTCTATCGTAGGACGTCCACTGCTGATTGGTTTATGAATGGCTACGAAAACGTTTTGTAACAGGACCAGTTTGTATGCGTTTGCATCAAGTTTCCTTTATAGATCAGACCACCTTATAGGACTTTCTACAGTTATCAGTCCGTTGTCTACAATCGAGTACCTTTCAATTATTGGCTGTCTGTTCTGCGAGCTGTTTGCTTTGTCCATTGCTACTTGAATTTACGTACACAGTAAGCTATGTTGGTTACTTTCGGCCGTCTACGGATATCGTCAATTCTGTTATGATCTCGTAGAGAGACTCTTTATGCGACTTTCAGCTTATTTAGTCCCTTTAAGTGCCAGGAGTCATCACTGGTAACACACGGGATGATATCATGTGTTATTTCTACAGCCACCCGATCATTGACCCTCGACTTAATAGCAAATCATGGCCTTATCGAGAGCGTCATTAAATCTCGCCATTGCTCGCGAATTTAAATCAAGCTGCGAGCGACCACAACGGCGGGCACAATTACACGTGTCGCGACGCGTGTGTGTGCCACTGTGCTTGTGTGCGTGCTTGTTGGTGTGTCCGCTACCGTCGAGCTGTCAGTCGTGTTAATTAAACGTTTTCACAACGACTCTGTTCCCGTCTGGATGTTACACCTTGTCAATATATAAGTGTAACTAGATAAGTTGAAAGAGGTAATAACTAAATCAAACGTCTTATATATATATATATATACGACGTTTACATATATTATATTTACGATATATAACTATTTTTATTATTATGTTTATATATACGATAGATAACTATTTATTGTTTACTAATAAAAAGTAATTTATAATATAGTGTAATTATTGTGATACATATTATAAATCCGTAACAGCCTATAATCTCCCGCTGTTGGGCGCTTCTCTGTAATGTGAGTATAAGGGCGTAGTCCGCCCGGTCCTACTGTGGATTGGCAGATTACACATGTACTAACACAGGTTTCCTGACAAAGCTTACCTTTACCAACGAGCGTGGTGATTCGGCCCTTAAAATTGCAAGAAAATCATTAGTGCCGGCACCAAAGATCGAACTCTGTCTGCCAGAGTACAACATGTAACGACCGCCCGAACACTGAGCTACCACGGCTCACCGAAACTGGTCATTGTATACAATTATGGTACTATTTTCTATGACAGTAAATTTAAAAGTATAACAAGTATATTTACAAGGAACACAAAAACCGACTTCAATAATAATAATATAGTTTATTTGCATCAAAAAAAGTTGAATACATATAAAGGTATGTCCCTTAACTCCCGTACTAGCGTAAGCTGTATCTCAAGAGCTAATGTCTTCCCCGTCATTTTTGTAATCTTAAACATTAAGAAAGGAAAAAAAAGTGAGTAACAAAATAAATAAAGTTGAAAATAAAATCTATTTTTGAGTGTATGTGTGAATATGTGTTTGTGTTTGTGTATGTGCGTGTGTGTTACTGTGCTTGTACAATAAAAAAACTATCAATTTATAATTATTAATTTTTCAATTGCTTCATAATTATACTGTTTATGGCTTAAACAGTACCGTCTTTTTAAATTTATTATTTTTGTAACTTCTCACATTGTGTTCTTTTTGAAGAATATTGTAAAGGTATGGAGCTAAGACATCGAAACGTTTTTGTGCAAAGGAACTTTTCACTCGGGGCATAAGACATTTATTAAGGCGTTTGTGATGGCATTTATTAATGAAACATTACACGCTATTACACTACTACACGTGGTCACACTCTTTGTATTTACGAAATATCGAAGTAATTACGAAATAGAATTAAAAACCTAACTCAATTGTTGTCAATTGAAAAGCACTCACACACTCACCGACACATAAACACACACTCGGCCGCACAAAAAAAAAGATATAATTACAATATTAGATATATAAATAACCATGGGAGGAAGGACTGTCACCTATCGCACAGGAAATTCCTAGTTTAGGTAGCAGTGAAACTTAAATACAACTAATACTCGCAGTAAAAAAAGTGTGTGGGATATTTATTATTATTATTAAAAACTAAATTTCTCATCAAACTAGTTTTAAAGTACATCCTTTCTATTAAAAAAATGAAATCATCGAAATCGGTTGGTGTGGATACACATACTTAATGTAAATTTAAAACTTATATGATTTTCTTATGGATTCCATTGTCAGAATTGGACCAAATTTAAATGGTAGTCCACACGGAAAAGCACCAGTTTCCAAATGAAATTAGAATCATCAAAATCGGTTCACCTAGTCCGAATCTATAAGGTTACAAACATAAACAGACGAATTGAGAACCTCCTTTTTTGAAGTCGGTTAAAAAATAAGCGCTCGTTTATTAAAAACCTTTGTTTAAGCTGTAGGAGGGGACACCGTCACTATCAGCATTTCACGAAGGTTAATAAAACAGGTACGTGTAGAAGTTAGTTAAAATTAATAAAATTAGTACCGCGTGTATCATGAAAGAACTAAATCACTCCATCTTCCAATCCGTACTATCCACAACTGGTTTATACACTTTAAACGTGGTTGTCCTAAGTAATACAAATGATCTATTCCAGGAAATTACATCTGTGTATAGGCTCGATTGTTGTTGTGTGCTGGTTACACACTCACACACAGAACAAAACATTCGTATGGGTGCGTCCGTGTATAGGGTTTTCCGTAATTGGTTTTCGATTTAAAGGCACGGGTCCGCGCAAATGGGAACGCTCTTGCTGGATATGCCATTCTGTAATGTGCCATAATGTGGTACGAAGTACGTTAATGTAACCATTACATTAAGAGTCAAATGGCAACTGGCTTAACGATAAACTTAGTAAAAACTGCGATAGCTCAATTGCTTCGCTTAACTATCAATCTTTTCTTTTACATGTGAAAATGCCTACACATATCCGCCCTTACGGAGGCAAGGATAGATTATGTCGGATTCGCACCGACTAAAACCCAACGGTGTTACTCTCGTGCCTTTTGTCGGAACCACGGTAACGCTTTGTCTTACCGTAGTTCCAACGGCGTCGGCTCTTGACGAACCTCGTCTCTTACTCGGGGTAGAGTTCTGGAACTCCCAGAGACCAATACACTACTAAACAGCAAATGTTTAAGCCTCAGTTAGGTGGGTTGGAGAAGATCGTGAGATAGGAGGTTCTCACATGAGGGACATGTTTTTCATAATATTAAGTCCTATGTATGGTCTTATACCGGGCATAATTAATTTTAAGTTATCGATACAAACCGACTAGGATTTTAGATTTTATCTAGAACAACCATCGGATCGTAAATCGAACCATCTAGCCGTTAGGTTATCGCACTTATTTACTCTTTGAAAAATATTATTTCTATGTATTTGTTGTGGTTGAATATAGTTAAGATTTCGGAAGCTTTGGACGTTTATCACAATTTTAATTCTGACCTCTTTTGTTTAACCAAATATTATCTATATGTATAAAAAGAAAGTGTGTGGCTATGTTCCGTATAGGCTCCGAAACAGCTGCACCGATTTCAATAAAACTTTCAGAGAATCTTCAGATTGATCTGGCGAGTAATATTGTAGTTTGGTGACTATCCGAGAACCCCGTTTTTTGAACTGTCAAAAAAGCCATACGTCTTACTTTTATTTCTGACATTAACTTGAGCCCGATATGTTTTTGTATAAATTATAAGAATGATATTGTATTTACTGATATATACATGGGTGTAGGTAATGATCTTCACCCGTTCGAGAAGATAATAGAAAAGAATTAATACGGAGAGAAATGAATAATTTAATATATTGTGAGACAATATTTAATGATGTAAGTTTATTGTTTAAATAAAATAATGCAAATATATCTGAATTCTGAATTTGTAAACATAATACCCCCTACGTACTATACCGTTTTCAGTTACTTACCATTCGGACAGCTTATCGTAGCCTTTGTAAACGATACCAAAATAAATAGAACAACTAACAGCTGTATTATTAACCGATTGGGGCCATCGACTGCTGGCGATGTCGAAGACCTTAAATTACAAAGTTAAAAATTTGAGCAAGTTTTAATGGTGAAACTTTCCACCCGCGCAGGCGCGCACTATTTCTTTATAAATCAAAAACTACAACCACCGACGTGTCTACATTTTGTTTCCATTCTCCGTGCAACGTGGAGTCAAATGCCATTAAAAGTTTTAATGACTTGGAGCATTCTTTCGGCGCTCTGTTCGAAGTGGTATTAATTAAAAAAGAGAGCTAGGATCAAGCACTCGCGGGCTACGAGATGAGCCAGTCGCTACGAGACGAGCCAATCGCTACGAGACTTCTATACACGAACACTGAGGTTTAAAGTGCTACGATTTAGACATCATATCATTCACGAATTGTAGGAGAGAGAGAAGATTTTCCTTCAAGCAATAATTTACCGATTAATTTTTGTATTTACAAGGTTAAATCCACCATTCCACTATTGACGTGAACCATCTCCTAACACAAGCCTAAGCTTTTTTGAAATTAATAATATTTGAGACAAAAAAATATTGTTAGTCTATATTTATAAAAGAGAATGTGTGTGTGTTTGATCGGTATAGGCTCCGAAACGGCAGGACCGATTTCAATGAAACTTTCAGGCAATCTTAAGTTTGACCTGATGAGTAATCGTGTAAAGTTTGGTGACGATCGGAGCTCTTCTGTTTTTGAACTGTCAAATACAACTTTTATTTACTATGATGATGATGATATTCTATTATTTTATAACCCAAATATGTAATGACGTTGTGAATATTTATGTCATTGTGAACAATATTGTAGTACAGTGGAGTACATTAAAGTATCAAAAATAGATGGATGGTGAATTATAAATAAAAATAAATATATTTTTGTAATTGATTGATTTATCAATTTTTAAATAAAATAAAGCAAAATCTAGCCCGGCGAAGCAGGCTGGGTACACTAGTTCTCAAATTCTATAAAAAAGAATAAAAGAAGATTTGAATCCAATACAATAATTATATTTTCTATTGGATTCAAATCTGTATTTCACGAAATATGGATTTTTTTTAAATAAAAAGTTGTCTGTATAGTACGTGTACGTATTAAGATGTATATGTAATCACAAAATGCTTTTATTAGTCAATTTTCAATAGCTGAATGAAGGAAGGGCTCGTCAATGTGTCGTAGGAAATATTTACCTCCCGTTTAGGGTGTGTTTATACACAAAAGAAAAAAAAATTAAGCCAAATTGAACCTAACAGACTCATCGCGATATCTCTAAAACTATGTACTCGATTGACTTGAAACTAGTTATATAGCTATAGTATTTATTTCTGAAATTTTCGATCGTTTCGCGTCTATGTCTAAAGGTCAGCTGGAAGAAAATGCTAATTAGCATTAAGTTCGCCTTTGTACATATTATTTGGTGCAATAAAGGATTTATCTACCTATCTATGTCAACGATACGGATCTTTCGAAAATCTTTCACACCGGTTTTTACACGAGACGAGCGTATATCATAGCCATATATATGTAGGTACTGCCCGACGACTGCGTACTGAAAGCTCGGAAAAGCTCAGATAAGATGGTGCCGGTTAATTTTGCGTATAGTAGATTGCAATAAAAGTAGTTTTACTAAAAATAATCCTAGTATCAAAGTAAGCTTTAAATAAGAGAGTTGTTATATAGCATAAAAAAATAAATAACTTGACTAAGAGTACAAAAAAACACCTCCAATATGAACAGGTCCTTATGCAAATCTATACGTTCTCGAATAATCTTTTCAGTCATATTCAATTCATCGGGCCAATGTCGGAAAGTCTCTTTAGAATCGCTGTGACGCACGGAATTATAATATCGGTGAATTCAGTGATCGAATGGAGAGAGGAGGTTCATTGTATGAGAAATGTATTTGAATAAAAAAAAAAGTCTTAAGAATTAAATTCTAGAAGTAACTTTTAAGTGATTGGATCGCGTAGTAAGTTTCTTAAAAAGCCTTTATATCAAATGTTATTAAAGGTTTCCTATTCACTTTTTTAATAAAACCCTATAGATAGAGTTTTAAATAAATATATCGAGTAGGGTACTCAATAACTTTTGAAACAATTGAATGATAAGCATGTGAAAGGAACGTTGTATCTTATACCCTTTTGAGTTTTTTTAGAAATATTAATATATTAGACATAGACATAGACATTTATTTATTGGCATCACAATACAAAAATACATCACAGACTGAAAATAACACTCATTAAAAAAGAATGAGAAATAGACAAAACACAGTTAAAGTTACACGGACAAATAATACAAAACATATGATGCCAATATCGGACACCGTCTCAGCATATGCTGTCACAAGGATGCGACAGCGCTGATTTTCAGCGGTGCCCGGGACTACCTAAAGACGTGCGCGCGCAATACTACTTTAATCTCAAATATCTCCTCTTTGGTTAGGAATTCCTACTTCAAATTTATTCAGCTATTTTATATACTTATGCACTTGTTTTTCGAAAACCGTAATCCATATGTTTTATTCTATCTTTAGTTTTTTCTTTGCGTCACTCAGCTTACAAAATGGAACACTCAAAATTTCGCGTCATTTACGTGTATGAGCTCCGCCGTGGCACCGGTACTGCAGAAATGGCTCGAAGGATTAATGATGTGTATGGCGGTGGTGCCGCAAAAGAACACAACGGACCCTGGACCTTACTCCAACAGATTCAACTCCGATGGGACAGTCCAAAGCACCTTCAAAGATTTTATTGATTACCGTCCGAATGTTTTTTTTAGTAAAAGGATCAATGAAGTACCTATGAGATGGCTAAAGTGCACCACCACTTTGATTAAATAAATATATTTTGAAAAAATCGACTTTAGGTTACACCCTTACAAAACGCCAATTTCGTATGTTAGGAACTAATATATACAAAGACTTTTGATATTATTTAATAGGGAACTCTAAGTTAAGACACAAATTAAACGCAAATATTTTTATTCTTCCTAAGCATGTGCTTAACCACGATCCAGTCCAATGTTATGTAGAAATTCAGACCTGATTGGTAAAACGTAGGTAATGCCTACTTACTCTACCCGTAAAATACCCACATTGTTATCAGAGGAAAAGACGGACGCGGACAAACTGTTCCATTCCTTTGCTACACGAATAATGTCTTTCATTATTCGTGCAAAGCAAAGCGCTTCGTTCGGGTTTGAGGGATATTCACAAAGGATTAATTCATGCAGAGAGTCGTGATGACCAATGTGGTTAAATCATGCAATTTCTGAGCACACTCTCCAAAATGCATTCTGCAGAACACCGAAAAGTTAACGAAAAACGAGTATGCTAGAGACAGACATCTCCTCCTCGCGTCGATTACCTCAATCCTGAGGGTCGTGACCATCTCGTGGGAACAGTTTGTTTTTAGTGATCCGTCGCCATTTTCCTCTATCTGCAGCCGTGCGCAGAGCATCGCTAACCGACGTGCCTAGAGTGGTGCGTATCTGGTCAGTCCAACGTGTCGGGCTTCGACCTCGCGGTCTTGTCCCGTCAATTTTACCAGTCACAACTAGCCTTTCTAAGTTATTGCTGTTTTTTCTGGCAATGTGACCAAAGTATTCCAGCATCCTGCGTAGGCATATGGTGGACAGAGACAGTGGCTGTCCACAGAGACAGACAACAAGACTGAAATAAAACTTCTTAAGCTCCGTCTATATGTATGTACCTATAAATATATATTTGTTTATATTTGCATTGTCAAGAGAGAGAGAAAATGTATGCACCTCTCTTGCTCCTACAGTAACATACAAACCGTAAATCTCTCTTTCTATCTTCTCTAACTCACATCTCTCCCCAACTTTCCTTCGCTTTGCCCGGTAACAATTCTCTTTACGAATTCACCAGGAGTAATCCTCAAGTAAAAAGTGCATAAAAAGTTGACTTCAGAAATGATTTATTTCGTTTAGGTTTCTATTCCTTTGACTTAGCACATACTTGGTCACGAGAACCTTGGTTAGACCGTCAGTTGAACTAGTTCCGCCGCAAGCGGTAACAAATCAAAAGCGGTAAATGCAAAAACAATTGTGCAATTAGCTTCACACGCCCAGTTAGCGACTGTTTGCAAGCTTGCCAAGCTCTGCGATACATCTTACAACTTGCACACACTTAGTTTGGCAATTAGTTATTTTGTTAACTTGCTCCAGGAGTGAGGGGTTATTTCCTAAATGTATATTGTATTTACTTATGAAAATGTATATAATATTTTAATAGCAACAAATACATATATAAATACTAGTTGCGCCCGCAACTTCGTCTAAAATAATATAAGGGCTCGCGTACGCGTAATGTAGCAGCAGATATTTAAATAAGTGTGAAAGTTTTATTTAGGATATAAACAACCCTGAAAATTTGAGTAAATTAGTTTTAACTAGAATTGTAAAAGTTTAGTGATCATACTGATATCTTGGCTGACGGCCAACGAGCTGATCAGAGTAGACAGCGCCAGTGAAATCTCGAGCGTAAGTCCGTACGAGATTAGTGTAGTCCAGAAATTGTTTAAAACCGCAGCAGCTTGGAGGGAAACGTCATATATCGAATAGACGATGGAAAAAGAATTCTAATGCGTCCAGTTACGGTAAAATTTGCAACGCAATTTGATAATATTAAACAGAAATAATTATCCTCGCAAAGTGACGATTAAATAGTCGACTTCTTGGGATCCTGTTTTATTGTTTTTTTTTCAATTAGATCATCATATTGTTGGCATTGGACGTTGGGTTCTGAAGATGCACCAGGGAACTATAATAATAACTCGTATGGTACGATATGGTAGCAGACCGGCTCGCAGCCCTGTAATTCTGGGCTCTCAAGAATAAGACGATATCCCCTGCCTGTCGTAGAAGGCGACTAAAAGGGGCCTCGGGTTCACTGGGCGACAAGGGTGGGGGCCTTTGTCGGCTTGCACTGCGAGGGCACAGGGGGTAAGCTCCCCCCCCCCCCCGCGAAGTGCTCTCCTAGAGCACAGGTCAGAGGGGCTCCTGTGCCTACCACTGGAGATCCCGGAGCCCCTCACCATGCACCGAGGAAAGGGGCACCGGGGAGGTTTTAGTAGGTAAAAAACCCCACATAACCGCCGCCTTCCCCCGAGAAGGCGGGGTATCTTTTTGAAGATTTCCACCCCGTTAGCAAATAAATAAAAAGGTTTATATTTATATAGTAACGGTGATATAAAAGAGAATGTACACGCGTAGAGCTAAATACTTGTCTGTCACGTATGATTTAAATTGAAGTCGATTTTTCTTTTTACTAGTAAATATACATGTTAAATATAATTTATAAAATTATATCAGGTCGGAATTATAAAAACTTTGTAATTATTTTTAATAAAGAATTATAAATGTATCTCGCTTAGAGTACATAAATTTTAAAAAATTTCAGACCCCAGTCCTTTTCTGAAAGTGGGAAAGTTGGTAGTAAAGTTACACTACAATTGAAACGTCAAAATGGCTTAGAGTACGGTCTGCGAATAGTAAGATCGAAGGTTCGAATCCACCATTGGACTTTTGACGCGAGCCATCCCCTCACACAATAAGCTTTGTGGCAATAGTTAACAAGAATGTTAGTAGTGTTTTAAAATTTGCTTGCGGGCATGATTTTTTTTTAAACAAATGAAAACCTATTGAATTTTTTCATATATATTTATATTTATTTTGTATTATATTTATTTCTTTTTGTCGTAATGTATTACGAACACGTGAAAATAAAGAATGAAGGAAGAAAAATATAAATGAATCTCCTTCCCAGCTTATTATCCTGTTTGTTCCTTTAGCCGCTTGTACCATTACGTTGGTTGTTTGCCTTTCAGCGTTATTCGAACATAATCCTTGTTAATAGGGCGACTGAACTTTCAATAGAACTCCTTACAACACATATAAATAACATCATTGTGGGTGCGTTGAAAGACAAAGCTTGAGTTAGTTAATTAATCTTTATTTGCACAAAATGAAAGTATACAAAAAGGCGGGACTTGAAGCTAAAAGTCATTTTGTGCCAAAAGACGTGAGCCTATTTAGTATAAAAAAATAAAGTTACGGGTGGCACCCGCTTTGAAACCAATCTTTGTCTGGAGCACAGGTGTTGGAGAGTGTGCTCAGGAACTACATGATCTAATTCCCCATCCCCGTTCCGCCAACTCTCTGCCGCGTTCAGTCTTTCCTCACGGGTACAATCTGGACACCTTTAAGTCAAATGTGAACAGACACCTTATAGGCTCACGTGCTCCATCCTAGGCTTCATCTTTGCCTTCCATCAAGCAAGATAGAAGCCAAACGTGAGTAATTTAGTAAAAACTTAAGACATAATGCAGGATTTCAATCTCTTATATATTTCACAAGTTATTGACTTTATATAAAAAATTACAATAAAGCTTAATAATAATAAGGGAAACATGTCGGTCTGTCGGTAATTATATATATAACATCAAATGATACGATGTTTTCAGCAAATAAATAAATCTTATCTTATCTTATTAAACTACGTTTTAAGTACATCCTTCCCAATAAAAATGGGTAGGCGTGATGTTAAGTCATTCGTCCATTTGTCGCACAAATACTTAATGCTAATGTAACACTTATATGCCTATAGTTTTGTCATGGATGCCATTGTCAGAATTAGATGAAATTGAAACTTTCACATGTGAAGAACCAGCTTTCAAACACAGCAAGAATCATCAAAATCGGTTCACCCAGACGAAACTTCTGAAGTAACAAACATAAAAAAACAGTCTATTTCAGAACCTCCTTCTTTTTGAAGTCGGTAAGTTCAGACAGTTTAAATTATGTATATTTCTAATGACCCAATTGAGATATTTAAGCTGTGAAACTCCCGTTTTCTGCTTCTTTTATCTTTGTTACACGGTTTTTTTTTGTAGTACAGTTAACTATTTTGCGTTGCGTTCCCCTTTTGTGTCTTTAGCTAAACTGTTTTCATCCCACTTTTTTCCTCTCAAGTTGGATTCTTCACTATGAAGAGGTCTTTTGTCCCGGCGTTAAAGTACTCATATGTCCACCTGTTGCTTGAATTTAAGTCTACAATATGCGCCCTTAAGTCAAGGATTTTTTGTCATTTATTTTAATATTAAAATAAGCCCTTCTTACTACATAATTATGCGTATGTGAGATAATTGTAGTATAGTTGCTCCTTTGACTATCGAATGATTCGTTTCCGATGTTTAGATTATATGTCTGTCAAATGCAGTTGCCAGTTACTCTTTGTTTATAACAGTTTCATTTCATTCGACACATATAGTGTATATGTGTTAAAATACGAATAATTAGTTATTAATGTATGTGCTATTAGAACCAAAGAGTATTAAATATGTAAAGCTAGTGAGAAGTCGCGTTGTTGACTCCACATAGTATCAGAGCAATGGTACAGTTCAAAGAGTATCTTAGAGTTGTTCTTCGGTGGCGTCGTGTTGTTAGTGTTATTCGTCGGTAGTGCCTCTGTATATAAGTTAAGTACTACTGTTATTTACCTTGTCTTATATATTATACATGTACTATGAGTAAGGTGATAAACCTATATTTATGGTGATGTTGTTAATATGTTATTTATTTACTAAAGTATATCTGATGTGTGTGTTACAATGAATATGAAAGTATCAAAGTTAAATAAAACGATAATACTGATAATAAGTATATTATTAACTGCTCCTGATTCTAACACGTATTTGAAAATACAGTACATATTCTATGATAACATTTTTTTACAATTCTTTTATCTCTGTCTCTGTCTGCCAATTTTAACTTGTCTTTCACAGACAGATATCTGATGTAATAAGGAGTTACTTAGGCTACTTAAATTATAGAACAGCTTCAAGAAATAGTTCTTATACGGGAACACCGGGGGGCGCAGCCGTTTGAAAAATAAGACTGTTTATTAACGTTGTTTCTCATTCATCATCTGTAGGGGCTAGAAATAGACCTTCTTCAGTGCCTTCTACATATACAAATATCTTAGCTATACAAAACGTAAATCTTTCTATTATACATATATTCATATTATAACTTATATCCTCTCTCTCTTTCAACTGCTGTACGCGTACGCCCGATCACACTTTTTGTTACGCATTCGCCAGCTTAGTCCCCAAGTCAAGCGTGTGCTAAGAATTTGTCCTTCAAAAATAAAGGCTGGAGAGTCCACGCGTAATGTTGCTTAAGCTTCATTTTTTATTCGATTTGAAACTTTTGTTTTTATTAGTAAATATAAATGTTATAAATTTGAAATCGTACTTTTAATAACAAGCTAACGACTCACCTGATCTCTGAGTGATGTGTGCGTTTCCGGCCTCAGAAAAAGGAGTAGGCTCGTTTCTTGAAGGTCCCAAAATCTTCTTCAAACACCGCTGGCAACAGTTGGTTCCACAGGATGATAAAGAGAAAATAAAATTACGCAGAAAGCGTACGGTCGTGGAACGCCAACCATCAATCATCTAGTAAATATGTTTAAAATAGCTTGATTCAATTACGGGCGTACTTAGTAACTAAAACAGATCAAAAGTGGCTTATGTGAAAACAATTGCGCAATTAGTATCACATGTTCAGCTCGCGACTTTGCAAGCTCCGGCGCGTCTAACAACTGGCAGTCAAGTTTGGCAATTAGTTGTTTTGCTACTACAGTGGTTAGCTTCATTGTAATTAGAAATGACCTTACCACCATTAAAAGATACTTATCTTTTCAACCGTCTTCAAAAAACGAGGAGGTAATCAATTCGTCTATATGTATTTTTCATGGTTATTACCTCATAAGTTTTGGCTGGGTTTTGATTGGATTCTTTTTATTTGATGGCTGATGTTTCCATTGTGGTTTCATTTGGTTCAGTTCTGAAATGGCATTCATGAGAAAACCATATAAACTCAGATTTTTGCAATATATAGACATAGATAGACATTTATTTATTGGCATCACAACACAAAAACACATCACAGACAGAATATAACACACATTAAAAAAGAATGAAAAATAGACAAAACACAGTTAAAGTTACACGGACAAATAATACAAAACATATGATGCCAATATCGGACACCGTCTCAGCATGTGCTGTCGCAATGATGCGACAGCGCTGATTTTCAGCGGTGCCCGGGACTACCTAATATGCATTAAGTATGTGCGCGAAAAATAGACGAATAACTCAATATCACGCCAACCGATCGATCGATGATTGATTTTTTTATTGGAAAGTTTAAGTTGGACGAGAGTTTGGTTAAGTTCTGATTGATTATATTTCATAATGTCAAATTCGTTTGAAGTCGGTTTTTGATTTTAAATATACTTGTATCAGTTACATTTCGGTGAATCATCCGCACATATTTTGCATAACCAGGTGTAGCCATAACTAGGCGGCGATTCTAAAATATCGCGGGTGACAAGTGATATTAAAAATTGGATGTGCGTGGAAGAAAAACGTACAGTTTTGGGACGTATTAAGATGTTGTCAATGGAATTTGTGTTAGTCACAGATTATTTTTTAAGCACTCATAATTTTATAGTACTAACTATAAACCAGGTAGTGAATATAATAGTTGCTCCCACAAATTTCAAAGTAAGCAAATACCAGTACAACTTCGGAAGTAAGTTAGGCGACTGAACAAGCTATTGCATACTTTGGAAACTCCGTCTAACAGTTTGACGAAACATCTTGCAAACAAACCAATCGTCGTGCCGCTTGATCGGACAAGGGAAGTTTGAAATCAACCCCTAGAACATCTGTAGGGTATTGTATAAGAATATGCAATAAAAACAATGAATTGGACGGGCTTGATTTGGACATGATTTGATAATTAGCCCAGTGAGTTAGCAAGTTGAAGTGGCACAGACAGGGCATATAGAACAGATGGCGATGGGGCCGGAACGTTCTCGATTGGAGACCTCGGACTAGCAAGCGCCGCTTTGGACGTCCACCCGCATGGTGATCATAAAAGCCGCAACAACCGCTTACTATCGGTGTCATTGTAATCCGTTGGAGAAGACCTAACTTGATTAAGACCTACGACTAAAAATGACTTTATTGAAATATACTAATTTATAGACAGGACAATACATATAAATTAGGTCCAGCTGTACGTACTAAACGTAAATCTACTTTCAAACATTTACTATGGAAGCTTTACCTAAGCAAGGAATATTTTGACAATTGTTGTCCCTATCCATCTATAATTATATATATATATATATATATATATATATATATATATATATATATATATTTATATATGTATCTATTTATTATTATATATAATTATTATGTTAATATATTTAATTTATTTGTAAGTGGCTATGTATATTATATATGCATGCATTTATTGTAGTCTTCTTTTATTTATTATTTTCTCACATAGCTTGCACCCGTTACTTTGTCTCTACACAACCCCAAGGTAGACTGGCAGAGAATGCCTACTGGCATTAAGTCCGCCTATTTGTACCTTTTTTGTATTGTGTACAAATAAAGAATAAAAAAATAAATAAGTTGGCGTCTACAGTCTACATTCTTCGTCCGCTTATTACGTAATCTGGAATTGTATTCGTACAGTAAAGGACTGAAATGGTTTGCGTCTGTCTTTCCCTCCGATTTCTGAGTGTCTTCAACAGTAGAGTGAATAGGCATTTACTAAGCTAGTGCGCCTTACAATACAGAACTGCATTTCCACTTAACATCGTGGGATCGTAGTCAAGCACATGCTTAAAATGTATAGAAAGCCTAAAATCTTAATCGACAAAAAATTTAGAAAATTTCTGGTATATTTACCAAACTCAAAGTTCAATAAAATTATAATAGGAACCGATATAAAGTTACCCCTTTTCTGACAAAAATCAGTAAATATACGACACAGTTACTATGGCACAAACATAAAAACCTAATCGAAAACTACCTCCTTTTTAGGTTTAGGTTTAAGAAACTTTATTCTCACTTTAGACATTATAGTTCACTTAAAGTTAAAAGTTAAAGTTACAGCCTTTATATAAGTCCCATGCAGGGCACTGGATTAGCAGACTTTACTTGCCATAGAAAAAAATTCTAAAACATGTAGGTTTCCTCACGATGTTTTCCTTCACTGCCGAGCACGTGGTAAATCAGCAAATTAAAATTGCAACAACAAATTTATTGGTGCTGTCACCGGGTATTTAAATCGGGTTGGTAGCATACTATGATACTTGAGGTGGCCGCCCGGACATTGTGTGTACAGGTCACTTACATGAGAACAATAAATAACTTATGTTATAAAAATATAATATCGCTGTCACACGAAATAAATAGTCACCTAACGCATTCATTTGTTGGTAAACGATTCCTCCTTTTAAGTCGATTGAAAATAAAACAAAACACTAACAAGCACGACTTTTAATTGTAACAAGGTAAACAAACTGAATATCATTCATAAAGGCACTTAGTTAAATCGGAAATCGAATTCCATTTGTAGTAACTTGTGTTCGGGTAGCATTCGTTAGATTAAGCCGGGCCCGGTTGCCTGTGATAGGAGCCCTCTGGGAGAGCGGGCGAACGCTGACTACCCTCTACTCCAAGCTACGAAAAAAGAGAGGTTTTCTTCGCATGTTCATTGACAAACCAGTTCAACTAACGCCTAAACTTTTAGCAAGCGATTTTTTGTACTACTGAAAAACAAAGCTCCTTGATATGTCTTCGGAATCCACAATACTAAATCAATGAAAATTAACATGGGATCTCATTAAAAAAAACCTCTTTCCATTAAAGAAATGATTGATTATGTATCTATGTGATTATTGTACAGACATAAAAACGATGAAAAAAACTAAATTCCTTCCTTCTACTTTTATGAAGTCGATTGAAAATGAAATCACATAATTATGAATATATATCATAATTTTTCTCCCATCCTCAAAATCTTAGAGGATGGCCGATAAAGATGTCAGCAAATAAATAAATCTTATCGTATCTTAATTAGATTTTATATACAACGATACATTTCGATATTTTTCTATCATAAAACACACCCATATGTCATGACGTAATGTGTAAAGTCTTGTAAAGTCGTGTCACCAATTCGCCGCTAGTTCGTACCCCTTGCACCACATACGAGACGAAATTGGACCCGAAATGATTGAATGCAGTTGTAAAAGCGAGTCGCCTGAAATATCTGCGACCTTTTGTCTTAGATAATATATTTATTCTAGCGGCACCTTGATGAGGCTGAAACAAAATAATTCTTTATTACATTAAAATTCCTTGATGGATGATAGATATCATATTTACAAGAAAATCCTTACTGCTGCTGACGATTGTTTCTGAGAGTCATTTGGATTGCTGAAGAATACCAGCGCTGATTACCCTCTTACCATTCCTTGGGTAATTGGAATGGGGTAGAACCCTAGAACTCTGACAGTTCGGCGTTGCAACGAATGGCCTTGAATGACTTTTTAGTGTTATTTTTTAATATGATTAATTTCTATTTGTTGTACCTGACTAACCGATTAAATGGCTTATTATTAATATTATTACAAAGATTTTACTTTATTTAACAAAAAGAATAAAATGGTCTCTCACATCATTTTAATTATACGAGTATAATTTCCATTCCATTTTTATTGCGCTTATTTGTGCCCCTACAGGACGTGAGCCCATCGCCGTCCAAAATACAGTAATTCCAAAATAAAATAAAGCGATTCAGGTCAATCTGAAGATTCCCTAAAAGTTTTAGATAGATAGATAGATAAACCCTTTATTGCACCAAAGTATATGTACAAAGGCGAACTTAATGCTAATTAGCATTTTCTTCCAGCTAACCTTTAGTGGTTAAGAGCAGACTAAGGGTAGTGCCGCTAAAAGTAGCGTTTTAAAACTAATACTTCAATATAAACATAATAATATATATATACACATGGAAAGTTTCATTGAAATCCAGTTGTTTGTGAGCCTATATGATACAAACCCACACACTTTCTCTTTTATATATATATATATATATATATATAGATATCAAATGAATTTTTCACATCGATTTACATCATACAAAAATGAAGGAGGCACTGACCCCGTGAACTTTTTATTTTTTATGCAAAACCTCTTTGCAAAAAGTGCACCTCTTTATGCACTATGAATTTATAATAGTCGACTAAATCACAAGCGCGCCAGTATTACACTTACAGTAAATGTTTCTCTCAGCGCATTTCGAGACCTTTTATGTGCTTAAAATTTTATTACTAGAATGATTTCTGTCTACACCTGTTGATTTTGGATTTAAAACTACAATAACTTATAATTATTTTATTATCCACCGATATTTTAAATACCATTTTAATGTTTACATATAAAACATTTTTAAAGAAATATTTACAATTTAATAGATATTACAAAATATTTACAAAAATATAACTGTGCCAAATCGTCGTCGCTTGGCAGCGTGCCCAGAAGGCTGGTAGCATTGCCACGTTGTATGGCAATACTTAGCCTCTGTGCAAGGTATAAGCCAGCCCTCTGTTCACCAGATGTGTCGACCAACTTCTTAGCTAACACATTAAAAACTCCACTAGGACCCCACGGACCCCGTATCGAGGTTACTATATTTGCGCCGCTTGAGGTTTTCTGCAGTTGCAGCGGCCGCTCCAGCCTCAACAGAAGATTTTGGAAGATGTGAGGGCGCCAAAGTATCGACGCATGTGGCATCCCATGCTAAAGGCCGTCCCATCTTCCAGGGTATAAGAGTCATACCGTCTGGTCTCTTACCATCACTACGCAGTAGTCCATTTGGCTCCAAAGTTGATGAAAAAAGCAACTTCATTGCTGGATTTAACTTTAAAGGCTACAGCGTGCAGACGATCTCTTTTAAAACATATATATAGTGTTTCTGTCTGTAGTGTTCCATCTTATAAATAAATTTAAAATTCTCTGTAACTACAGTTATAGCTACTATAGTTTATAATAATCGCTTTCAACTTTTCAGCATGGGCACAAATGTAACATTGTGAATTTTGTACATACTCTGACGTCCATTAAGAGTTTTTTGAGTGGGGAAGGCAGAGGCTTTCGCAATCCACTTCTCATATGTGACAGGTGGTAATACGATTGCCACCTGTCACAAATGAGACCATATACCAGGCATGAATTTTTAGCAATGATATTTTTGCAATAAAAACGGTAAAAATTTATACAAGCCAACTGGGATACGAACCCGCAACCATCAAGTCGAAAGATCAAAACCGCTTAGCGACTACGCTGTCATTGCTATATACTATTTTTATACATAATAAATAAATAATTATATTTACGAATAAAAAAACAAAAATCGACTTCAAATCGAGTCAAACTAAAACGTGCGGATGGACGCCCTTTTTGTATTTCCGAATTATCGTAGAAATATTACGAAATGAAACTTAATTGGCGTGATTATGAGTTATCCGTCCATTTGTGGTGCACATACTTGATGCAAACTTAAAACTATATGGTTTTCTCCTGGATATCATTGTCACAATTGGTCTAAAGCACCAGCTTTCTAATAAATATTAATTCAAAAAAATCATCAAAATTGGTTTACCCAGTCCAAAGTTATGCTGTAACAAATATAAAAAAAAATACATATGCATTGAGAACCGCCTCCTTTTGAAGTCGGTTGAAAAAGGGAAATACATTGATACAAATTGTCTGTTACTTGAAAACCCAACCGGAATTACGTAAAGTCTTCACTATCACTTCTTTACAATAACAATAAATGTGTTCTAGTATTTATTATATACTTTTGTCTGGGTTATCAAATTAGACACGAATTTTCGTAATATCCTTTCCAATAGCTTATAAAAAAGCTCTAAAAGTTTCGAAAATGCAACGTTGCACTTTATAAATGATAAAGAAAAAAGATCCCTGTACCCATTTTCAACAAGTTCCCGAGGGAAATAGTAAGGAACGACCCCGGGCGGTGCGGAATGGAGACTCTAATGCAGTAAACCGTTACAACTTTGAATCTACTCCTGTAGAATTTCCGAGCGGGCGGAGACGTATTTTAAAAACGCCTGTACAAAGATGAGGGCAGGACAAGTATATTTATGACTAAATACGAAAACCGAATTGAAATCAAATGTCGCATGGTTCCGTAGATTTTATAATATAATGAATATTTACAATTATATATATATATAATAGTACATGTATCCTCATTGGGAAAATTATAGACAAAATAATTAATACTATCTCTTTAGCAAAAAATACTAAAAAACGCAGCAAACGACGCGATAGTTTCCTTGTCATACCAAAAATTAGAATGAATTACGGAAACAGATCGATTTGTTTTAAAGGAACACAACTGTACAACAAAATACCCGACTAACATACGAGATAGTTGTGATCATGCGTACGTCAACACAGCACCTACAACTGTCACTACAGTGTCCCTCATGCGGTCGTGGCAATATCTCGTCGCACGATCAGCTGCACAATCTACGCAGACAGCAACAATGACGCCATAGCCCAGTTCATCCAAAGGGCTATGAATGCCACCAACGAGAGACTGGAAGACTATAACATCGTGATGGCATTCGGAACAGGGACCCGAAGGCGATAGAACACGCCAAACAAGTAAATGTCTAAAGTGATAATAAAGTTTCTAAAACCTGATACCAATAGCATCTCCAAATTTTCAAACAAAACAACTCTGAGGATTTTGATCGCGAATAATTTTTGATATAATTGTGAGTCAACGAGTGGGGGATCCATGTTTAGAGTCTCTGCGTCCCTACAATCAAGGAATATGAATCCTATCGAGAATATAACTTCTTCTTGAGGATCCCTGGACCAAGTTACCCAAATAGAGGTACAAGCTAAATCACTAAAAGAGCGACAGCTTTCAGAAATTCGGTGAAACTATAGCCAACCTCCTGGCAGATTAACGCAGGTTCAGCACATAAGCTGAGTACAGTGCAGAGAGGCTCTGGTGGACACTGGACATCCTGAAACCAATGACTATGCACCAAAGAAGGCTATCAGGATATATAGGAGGATTTTTGTGAGTAAGAGACTTATATAATCCCGTATACCCCCAGAAAAAATCTTCAACAAGATATCCCGCATCTTGTTGAAGATATTTTCCCCACATCAGCAAAAAAATGTCCACCACATAAAAACTTGCATGACTCTCTTAGGATAACCTTAACCAGGTTAAATAAACGCTCAGCTTATTTGAAACAACAATAATCTCCAGTCATAAATTAACGTGAACGTTCTATGAAGTCTGCAATCTACCATCATGGTTTAGTAAATCCATTCTATTTCATCAAATTCCACGTAAACTATGAATCCTCACAAATGAGTGACGGTAGTGACACTAATTTCAAATGAGAAAATGGCTAAATGTTGCTACTTTTAAAGTAATGCTGATACTGCAGATCCTTGAGTTAATTTAAAATATATATAGTATTTTATAGTATTGTAGCGTGCAAGCTACATTACTATACTATATAAAGAATGTGTAAGGAAAGATAATATCTTCTTTGAAGTATTCCAACTTATTGCACATCATCACGCATAAATGACTATGCTAACGCCAGATTATTTACAAAACAACAGTCCTCGAAACATTAGGTATATAACTTAATGTGTAATAAATTTATAATTGTAACTTAATCGTATATAATGGCTTTTTCATTGTTATCATTACGGCCCTAGGACGTCCACAGCTGGACATAGGCTTCCGGAGTGATTACCAAAACGACTTTAATGGTTTCTGGTTTTACTAAATTTGTCCCTTTTGAGGCAAGATGTAGATATTTTAAAGGTGATCGCAATTACTGCTTGTAACGTGACTCGTAGCATGATGCGTAGCATTAGCCGAGCCAAGATTCGTAGCGTGACTTGTAGGATGACCCGTAGCATGACGGTAGTAACAGTTATCAATGAAAGTACGCAGGGATTTGGTGAAGGCACAAAAAAAATTCTTTTCAAAGCGCTCATAAAATATTAAAGGCGACCTCTATTAATTCGTCCCCTTTCAGGAACTAGGAAGCGGTTTGTTAGGCCCTAGAGGCCGTTGGTAGCTAAATCCCGTCATCTAAATTCAGCGAACGATCTAAGTTGACACCTCCATACCTTCAATTTGTGAGCTCTTCTAAATTACGAAGGTCCTTACATAAATTGTTCCAATATTCCCCGACATCCACGGCATGCGAAAGTTAAGTGGAGTTTATATGACACCATTACGTAACACATAATCTAATAAACATATAATTAACTGATTTTTTTTACATTTTCCTTTTTAGTGGCTAACCGATTTAATTAACCTAAATATTCATAAAAGAAATTAACGCATATACGTATCGACTTTAGTTTTATAGAATTAGAGTACCCCAGACGAGCGTATTTTTTAAAGGAATTATTTTTTCTAAATTTCCACCTAACCTCAAGCTTGTGCTAGGATATGCATTGATATTTATATATATTTATTATCTTATACTATTTATCATAGCAGCAGTTTCATTTAGGCCGTATCAATTAATCAAATTAAATTCATGTTTGTATTGTTTTTATATTATAATAAAGAATTTTATCATTAATTTACTATTAAAGGTGTCGACGATACGGCACATTGAATTGTTTCGTTATCAAGGTATGGAATTAATTACTTAAAGTTAATAGAGTGTTAATTAACTTAAAAATATAGGTATTTTTAAGCCACTGCGCCTTACCAGGATGGCATTTTCACTTCAGGTAAGATCGTAGTTAAGAATTTGCTTTCAAACGATTAAAATCTCTGCATACTTATTCATCGAACTGAACCTCCGCCAACCAAAACAATCACTTTTATATTCTACCCTCTCCTCTCCTCTCCTCGCCTTGCCCCCTGCGCACGCCTCCTCTCCTCTCCACCACGTTATTTGCTCCACATCCGCTCCTCACCAATTCTTCCGTTACAATTGCTTACAATAATTACAATGGTTTTTATGAATACAGCGAACACCTTACGGTGTAAACGCGGCCCCGTCCGTCACGTACCGTCGAAGATGCGTCAGCGTGGATCGATAGCCGAATTCCAAGGCGTGCGTATTTTTCATTAGCGGCGAATTTCGAGCAACCGCAAAGAGAAATGGAATCGGATATATTACGAGGGTGGACCTTTGTGCCCACAAACAATTCCTGATACCAGATTCTCGGGACATTGCTATGTTTTCATTCACAATGAAACGGTACAGTTGAAATGGAATAATAATTTAGACAACTAATACACTTTTTTATTTATTTGGTTTTGTAAAAAAGGTAGACGAATTATGTTCTATTGAGTCCGGTGCATGGTGCCCCTCGCCATTCGGGATCTCCAGTGGAACGCATCGGAACCCACCTGCACTGCAGTGCAAGGCGAGTAGGGCCAGCCGATGCTGCCTTCTTCCCGGGTCCACTTCGGTGGACGACAAAGGCCCCTACCCTTGTCGCCCACTGAACCCAAGGCCCTTTTAGTCGCCATTTACGACAGGCAGGAGATACCGTAGCCTTAGTCTATGAGCTCAGGACTACAGGGCTGCGTCTTACAAACTTAACACACGAAAAGTTAGTAAGTATAAAAAAGTATAAAAAAAAACCTAACTCTATGTGTCAGCGAAATAAATACTCTTTTTTTGTTTATCTGTATTTAAATCAGCCAGACTTGGCCTTCAGACACAATAATTTTAGTAAATCTTTATTATTCATGAAAGTTATTATAAATATAATTGAGTCTATCTGTATGTTCATTATTTCAAGTGAAATGAAAGGCTGCGTTTCTTTATTCTTTTTAAAGACACAATATGTAATA
This sequence comes from Meandrusa payeni, assembly GCA_029286785.1. Lineage (NCBI taxonomy): Eukaryota > Metazoa > Arthropoda > Insecta > Lepidoptera > Papilionidae > Meandrusa > Meandrusa payeni. The sequence goes on from JAGSMX010000015.1 coordinate 7,175,818, forward strand.
GCTTTATTTCACGACAGTAATCGTGACACGTAAAAATATAAATTTCAAAGTTATAAAAATAGAAGTTACAACAAGTATATTTACGTGTAAAAACAAATAGAATAGGAACGTAACGAAATAGAATTCGTCAGAAACCAACCAAACTGTCATCAAACTACCTTTAAAGGATACATTTTACAAAAAAATGAATCATCGAAATCGATCGGCCTAATATCAAGTTATTCGTCCATTTGTCGCGCACATACTTAATGCAAATTTAAGACTTATATGGTTTTCAAAATTGAACTACACTGGAAGCATCAGCTTTTAAATGAAAAGAGAATCATCAAAATGGGTTCACCCAGTCAAAAGTTATGAGGTACCAAATATCCAAAAAAACATACACACGTATTGTGTACCTCCTCCTTTTTTTAAGTCGGGTAAATTCGGGGTCGGTTGTATGGCACTGCTTAGCCTCTGTGCAAGGTATAAGCCAGCCCTCTGGTCACCATTTGTCGACCAACTTCTTAGCTATCACATTAAAAAGGATGTGTGCACCACGGACCCAAAGTTTCTACCCTAAACGGTTCAAATATGAAACCTCTATCGAGGTTATTATATTTGTCGCCGCTTGAGGTTTTCTGCAGTTGCAGCGGCCGCTCCAGCCTCAACAGAAGATTCTGGAAGAATCCGCCAAAGAATCGACGCATGTAGCATCCCATACTAAAGGCCGTGCCATCTTCCAGGGTATAAGAGTCTTCTGGTCCTTTACCAACACTACGCAATAGTCCATTTGGCTCCAAAGTTGATGGAACATTAGCGGTGGAAAGAGCCCAACAAATGATTTCGGTGAGGTTAGAGGGAAATGCGTCCTGCACTACGCTGGCATGAAAGTCCGTGGTGTCCCAGCTGGTCTATCATTTCGCCACGGCGACAGCGATGTGGCATAAAGCATGCAACGCCCAGCCTAATGCATACTGCCAACGGGAACGATGCGGAATTAAGATTCCAGTGTTAGGGGAGTTAATTAAGTGTTCAATGAACTGCTTTGTTCACATATATAAAGGACGGAAGTTATTTATTAGCCGTCTAATGGTTTTCAATGTCATCGAGATTGGAACGACAAAGCTCCTTATCCCCAATTGGTGTAACAAACACCGCAATCATAGATCACAGTTGACCAGCTAACGATGGAGGCGGCGGTTTGTTTGCACACAAAGCCACGATTTATTGAACCGCGCCGCAATTGATAGGGTTCGCTTCGTAACGTAATGCTCGAGCACTTGTACATTAGCGAAGCGAAAACGATGGAACAATATTCGTTTTTGAGATTAGTTACTGTTAATTCGAAATTCAAAGCTATTTTGAAGTAAAACTTAATTGGTCGTGTTGAGCACTTTTTGGCATGGAAAAGTCTTATAGGTCCGCGTCACCGACATTCTCATGTTGTATTTACATTTGTCATGATCTTGTACATCCCGTAATGTATTTGAATAATAAATAAACTATATAAACATGTATTATTTATAATTGTAGGACTGTCAAAAGTTGGAAAAACCGGACTCAAATTAAGTGTTATGAAATTTCAATTATTATATTAAGTTATAATTTTTTTTTGGACTGTTTAATCGTAGTCAAAAGATGACGCCTGTGTCACATTACGTTTCAATGTTGTTTAGCCACTTTGAGAACAACAGGCCATGTAAATTACAATTACATTAGTACACAACAGATGGCATTATGCCGCCATTTGTTGCATATGTTCGGTGTTAAAAATCAGAAGGCGACATCGATAGGGGCCTCCGAACATTTCTATCGTCACTTGGAAATTCTCAAGAGCACAAGAGCAAATAGTACAAATCAGTCCAGCGGTTGTTGTTCGTTCAAAAGGTCTCGTCTAAATCAGTCTTCTGTGGCCGAAACCGGGACTTTTGCCCTTATAGGCATCACACCCTAAGTTAAGTACACACACATAGGTCGCATGAAGCGAGAAAGAAAGTCATTAATGTTGCATGGCCATAGCCAACAGCTCCCTTGCTCCCCGGAGATCGGGTCAGACAGCTACATTATAAAGGCACCCACATGTTGCTCCCTCAGATTTATGCTATCTATTTACGACTTTCTTTCCGCTTCATGTTTAGCACATTCCTCCATTATGTGGTGCACATCATCCACCACTTGGCAAATCTCACAGTTCGGTGAGACAGCTTTCCGGGTCCGATGTGCAAAAAATTTTACACGGAAATGTCCCGACCTTAATCTGTGTATCGTTATGGTATGCATTGTGATTTGACTAAGTTATAAGTTTCACTTCTACTTTTTTTTATGGGGGTAGACTAGTGCTTGACCACCATCCCACCTGATGTGATATAGTCGTAAGATGGTACGCGCTAGTTTAGTAAGTGCCTATTCACTCTACTCTTGAAGTCTCCCACGGGTACTTGGACGGAAAGACTGACGCCGGCAACTTGTTCCACTCCTTTGCTGTACGCACGATAGACGATGACTAAAATCGTTTCGTTCGGACATTGGCATTCTCTGATTGATGAGTGCCAATTTTTTGAATGAAAATTACATAGCTCAACCAGGAGACTTCAATAGTTACATCGGCTTTTGTTTTTTTACTGTATGTAAGTGTTTAACTTTGGTTAATGTTAATTTTTAATTTAACGTTCATGATCAAGGTATTTTCGATTGACATTACGGGTCTACGAAGAGATGTTGGCTGTCTCTGCTTACTCTATCGCATCTGCTACTGGGGAGTGTTCTGATAAATTGTTTAGAATCATCCCAGGTGCAACTTCTAGAGGATATTTGTAGGTGATACTTAAGATTAGGTTATCTGTAAGATCGTTTAGCCCTTTTCTCTATAAAAAAAAACTAATTAAGCACGCGGCTACGCGGCTACGTAGCTTACTTGTTCGAAAATAATGAATCAAAAACATTGCCCGTAAACCAATCCATCCCAGATGCGGAGACCCACTTGTCAACGTCTACAGCACAATCATAATAGCTTCAAATTCACTGCTGCTTTGAATGGAATACATGAGACTCAAATACTTTTCAAGCGAGGGTCCTTTGAATAATAAGGTAGAAAATTTTCGTTAGGTTTTTTCCCAGATGCGCTCATGGCAAATTCGATTATTTTCACAGTTTCATTTCTAATAAGTGTAGTATTCATTGTGTGTTATATTCAACATGTTATATCACCAAACTAAACATTCGTTTGATGGCGACAAAAATTATAAAAAAATATTTAAATTTAAAAAATTTTAATTTATAATTTTAACTAAGCTTTCTGTCTATACATAACTTTTACAAATTTACTTAATACATCTTTAGCTTAATATACAGGGAAAAGAGAACATAACTCATTTAAAAATTTAATTCGACGTCTGTCACAAAAACATTTTTTTTTTTTCAAAAAATACGATTAAATTCAGAATGTATTACACTATTTTTGCAAAATGAAACGTAGCGTTACCTTTTGAAGTTACCACTGTGTACTTACTTATCTTCTCTGTGATGGATTTCTAGATATTATATATTGGGTATTGGGTTGGGTGACGTCTATCAAATATGCTGTTTTGGTGGATTTATTTACTTTACGTTAGTTATGTTATAATGTCTATTATAATGTTTAATTTTATCAGTAAGTTTGGCGCGATCGTAATATAGTTTATTATTATTATTATATACCATTGAAAACACTTCGTTTAAGAAAAACCTTCCAATTTACTTAAGGGGCCAATAAATAAGAGAGTTTCTTAAACACGTCAGCGTCTATTTAAATAGACTCGGAAACTTGTCCAGCGCCAAATGAGGCGTACACTGAGGGAAGTTTCACCTAAGTTTTGTTTTGCAAAAGAGTAAAGTTGGAGTGTATCGGGTCGGCAGAGGATAAAAGAGTTAGGAGCAGTTCGACAGGGAAAAGGGACTCCTTAAAAGTCCAGTCACTATGAATAAATATAAGAAAAAATAAGCTCTCACGTAAACGGATAGATAGAGAGCCTATCGCTATGACTATCGCCAGAAATTTTGAGAAAGTGATTTTTTTTCTATTTAAGTTTTGTCGTACAACCAATGAGGATTCCAATCTACGACCATCAGATTGGACCACTGAGCCACTAACTAGGCTATCACAGTTTTAATTGATGTCATCTTTTGCCGTGAGCAGAAATAAACGTTCGATTAAGAAAGTTTGAATATCTCGGAAGATAAAGACGACAGCTAACTGAAATAAATTGCGCACGATAGACAATTAAATATCCTTAAAATAAAATGTTTTTATTAATTTATTTATATTTCATTAAAAAAACATAAACTTAAACGAAAAAGGATATCTAACGTAAATTTGGATAATACAGTATTTTTCATTCAATTTTATTTTTATTTAAAATTTAGGACTTAGTGTTTCCCCCATGCGGTGATATAATAAAATCCAAATAGATGAATTAATAAATAGGACGAACATATAATCGCAACTTTAAGTTAAAACTTAAAATTAAATCTAAAACTTAGACGTTAAGAAATGCTAAGTTCATTCTGTACAGATTGCACTTGGGTTACTGACGAAAGATATGATAAAAAAGCAATAAATATTTCTAAAGTCCCAAGCTTAAGTACTCTGCTGAAAAAATACTCCATGTAAGGCCTTATATAAAGTAATCCACTGATCAAAGAATAAAGAAATCCACTCGAGTACCAAGTCGCGCATTCCAATAGAGATCTTATTCAAACAAGCTCTAGTACGCCGGTGAAATGTATTGGCATCAAAGTTGGCTAATAGACGAGACAGGGCACGGCGCGAAATTGAATACGTCTCCGGCCAATCTCCGCGATAGAGGCAACGTATATTAAAGCACAAGTGATAGCGAAAGACCTTTATCTAACTCTGTTTTTGTGACGAACTACACTGGCCAGGGAAGCTGACTTATGCTGCTTATATTGATTGAGAGGTAGACAAGCTATTAGGTCGCTTAGCCTGAACGACCATTGCTAGTAACTCGACACAAGCGTCCCACTAATGATGGGTAACCTTGACTTGGACGGTTACTATGTTCAGCCCTGTAGTTCTGGGCTCTCAAGAATAAGACTACGGTATCCCCTGCCTGTACGACATAAGGCGATACGATATAAGGCGACTAAAAGGGGCCTCGGGTTCACTGGGTGACAAGGGTGGGGGCCTTTGGCGTCCGCTAAGGTGAACCCGGGAAGAAGGCGACATCGGCTGGCCCGTGTAGCCTTGCACTATGAGGGCACAGGGGGGAGGGATAAACCTCCCCCCCCCCCGGGACGTGCTCTCCTTGAGCACAGTGCAGAGGGGCTCCGGTGCGTTCCACTGGAGATCCCGGAGTCCCTCGTCATGCACCGAGGAAAGGGCCACCGGGGAGGTTTCAGTGGGTAAAAACCCCACATAACCGCCGCCTTCCCCCCAGAAGGCGGGGTATCTTTTTGAAGATTTCATCCCCGTTAACAAATAAAAAAAGGACGGTTACTATATTACGTGTAAGCATTCCGGTCCGAGGGCGCCTGAGATAGCCAAAACATCGCTTGGTCGATTACTATTTCTGACATAATAATAATCTCTGCTTTATTCAAACAAAAATACGTTCACTTTGCTTCCCGAAGTGGCACTCAAAATTAGTTTAGTTTTTGAATGTCCCTTAGATTATCCGTGAAATAGTTACCACCCAAGCCGAGGTTACAATTTGATAGAGGTTCAGGCTATGGGACCTAAGTGCTATGCCACCTTTCAATACGGTCGAAGCAGTCAAGGCTAGATTCTCTGGCCAATCTGTGTAGTTCGTCAAAAAAAACGTTCATTTCATTCATAGATAACACATATGTTTACAAGTATAAACAAAGACAGACTTCGAATCAATATTCGAAACTGCTTTCAGCGTGGAACCATTTTGGTCCAATTCTTTCAATGTAATCTATGAGAAAACTATTTAACTCTTATATTTGAATTAAGTATGTGGGCGACAAATGGAAGAATAAGTCAATACCACTCTAACCGATTGCGATGTTTTTTTTTTTTGGAAAGGATATATGTCAAAGGAAGTTTGAGCGTTTGCTTAGGTACTGATTAATTAAGTTTCGTACTCCCACGGTAATTCGTAAATACAAAGAAAAACTGAGCTTAATAATTACCACCTTTTAGCATGGACCAAAATGGTTCCAACCTGAAAGCAACTAGCTTTCAAATAAAAAAACAATCATAAAAATCGAAAGTTATGACGTAACAAACATAAAATAAACACACAGACAAATTGTGAACCTCCTCCTTGTTTGAAGTCGGTTGAAAAGATCCTTTTTTTTCGATTATAAGTCGTTTTTTGTAAATACTTAGCACTAATATATCATTCTAGATTCGCTTGTGACTTGAACTGCATTAGTAAATATAAATTGTAACGCCGTAGCACGTATCGCTACACGATTGTAAATAGCATTCCGATAATGCACGCTCTAGCGGATTTATTCTTCGAAAGCACGAAGCGAACGAATTCCAACTAAGACGGTAAAGTCGAAGCGGATTGAATATTTTTAAATACTTGATATTTTTGTGAGGAAAGTGTTTTTAAAGTGTCAAGGTAGGAGTGCCTGTTGAAATACGATTTTGTGATAAGATTTTACAACGGAATAATTCAGTGGTTTAGGCCAGGATTTGTCAACTCCCGAGCAGCTTTTGAATCTTTTCAACCGACTTCAAAAAAGGAGGAGGTTCTCAATTCGTTTGTATGTTTGTTACTTCAAAACTTGGAGTGGGTGATCCGATTTCGACGAAACTTTTTTTATTTGAAAGGTGGTGCTTCCCGTGTGGTCTAAATTTGGTCAAATTCTGACCATACCGTTTGTCATACATGACAAAATCATATCAGTTAATTTTGCTTTAAGTATGTGTGCGACAAATGAACAAATAATTCAATATCACGTCAACCGATTTTGATGATTCATTTTTTATTAGAAAGAATGAATCGAAGGTCGTTTGATGAGTTTTTTTTGGATAGGTTCTGATTGATTCCATTTCGTAATATTCCTACGTTAATTCGGAAATAGAAAGAAGTTTCGGATTTGAAGTCGATTTTGTTTTTACTCGTAAATATGTTTGTACGAACTTTATTTATGCAAGTACTTTTTATTGTTGTCAAGAAAATGAATTGTAGCTAATTTAAAACTTTGAAATTTTATAAATTTTAACTTTTCACTCGTCCGACTCAAAAGGTTTTAAATCCCCAGTTTAGGCATGTGGATGAATTCAAAAACGTTAAATAAAATAGATTTTGCAAAAGATAAAGTTATGATTTGATAGTCTCCGTTCGAGTATCGGTAAGATTATTAAGATAATATTTTTTTTTTGTTAACGGGGAGGAAATCTTCAAAAGATACCCCGCCTTCTGGGGGAAAGGCGGCGGTTATGTGGGGTTTATACCCACTAAAACCTCTCCGGTGGCCCTTTCCTCAGCGCATGACGAGGGACTCCGGGATCTCCAGTGGAACGCACCGGAGCCCCTCTGCATTGTGCTCATGGAGAGCACGTTCCGGGAGGTTACTCCCTGGTACAATCTGGACACCTTTAAGTCCGATGTGAACAGACACCTTATAGGCTCACGTGCTCCATCCTAGGCTTTATCTTCGCCTTCCATCAAGCAAGATAGAAGCCAAACGTGAGCCTATTTACTATAAAAAAAAAATTAAATTAATTATTCAGTAGATCCCAATTAGGTTGTAGCACCATCATTTCTAATAAAATTAAGACGTAATTTAATTTCAATAGCTTCATTAATCATCATTGATAGGTACTCTAACTTTTTAACCAACTTCAAAAATGAAGGAGTTTCTTAATTCATTCCTAAGAATTAGATACCATATCGTATCAAAATTGGTTCATAAATGACAGCGCTATGAGTGCACAAACGTAAAAAATTTAAGTACCTTCACGTATTTTGAAGTCGGTTAAAAATCGTGTAAATACGCTTGCCCTTTACCCCCATAATGCCCTCAACACAAAAGCCGCTGGCTCACTTCATCGACGTTTCCACCACACACTCCTGTATAGCATACCCAACTCAAGCGTCATTGTATTCGAGTGCCGAGGGAATAGCCTGCAAACACGATCAGTATACTTTGACCCGCCGCGCCCCCTCGTCCCGTTCACGCAAGCTGCAATAGGGGTGATTGGCAGGCGGGGAATAGGTTAACCAAGGTGGTTGTTATTTAGCACGGCAGGCGCCGCTGTTCTTTATAGCTTCGAGAAATGCGTGCGGCGCCGACACGGCGTCAGAGGTATGACGTAATCAGTACGTTAATTGTTAGGATTTTTAATACGACTGTAGGCCAGTAAAGGCGAGACTTACGTCGTGCAATCGTCTTGTTTGCTGTTGATTTAGAGGCTTAAGAGCTTTGCTACAGAATTATTAAACTTCAGATTACTGCATGTGTGAACTGTTTGTTTACCTCTTAATCCGATTATAGTGTAAGATCTAATAGACTAGTGCCTCAGCAACTAACTCTACAGTTATATTATCGTGGGTTCGATGCTCAGTCGATTTTTATAAAATTTGTGCATGTTGTGCGGCCATGGTCTCACCACTTGTCACGTATAGTAACTAAAAAGCCTGGTTAAAGTTAATCCTGGCTACCCCGCTATTGATGAAAGGAGAGTCGTTTTTTTTTTTTGTATTGTATAAAAGAGATTTGCCTCTACGGATCTCTACGACTCGGTCATACCCGTCTACGAGTCTCTACGGTAATTGGCTGCCGTACGTACTGTAACCCAAGACTGGAAGATGAGACGGCCTTTAGTAAAGGATGCTACATGCGTCGATACTTTGGCACCGTCACATCTTCCAGAATCTTCTGTTGGGGCTGGAGCGGCCGCTGCAACTGCAGAAAACCTCAAGCGGCGCAAATATAGTTACCTCGATAGAGGTTTCATTTTTGAGCCGTTTGGAGTAGAAACTTTGGGTCCGTGGGGTCATAGTGCACACCACCTTTTTATTGTGATAGCTAAGAAGTTGGTTAACACATCTGGTGCCCAGAGGGCTGGCTTTAAACCTTGCACAGAGGCTAAGCATTGCAATACAACGTGGCAATGCTACCAGCCGTCTAGGTACGCTGCCAAGCGACGACGATATGGCAAAAATTTTGTAAATATTTTGTAAAATACTTAATATATTGTAAATATTTTTTTAGTTAGTATTATGTATTGTTTTATATGTATAGTTAAGTTATATTTTCTGGTTTTAATTTTAACAAAATTTTGCTTAGTATAGATAATATTTTTATGTTTATAGCGTAATGTTCCAGCATTCCTTGCTGCATTATACTGTCTCTTCCTAAGTACGGCGAGGCGAGAGAGCCTGTCTTGCCTCAAACTCAAAGCAACTTTGAAATTCCTTTGACACATGCTCACCTCGTCTAACTTTGACACAAGTTTATCGAGTGTTCGACATGCACACTAGCTGGACATTGTGTCACAGGGAATTGCCTATATATCGTATAAATATTTATTTATTTTCACAAAATCCGCATCACTTTAAGTATTTCGTCCTGTTTTGGTCATATATTTTCTGACCATACACAGGTTGCCTGGAAGAGATCGCCCCTAGCGATAAGGTCGCCCATTGTACAACAAATTGTAAAATGTACCTTAGTTATGTAATGCTTTTTGTTTTGATTTTGGTGTACAATTAAGTTATATCTATCTATCTATCTATATATATTATATATATATAAACATACAAAAACACAGACGAATTGAGCTCCTACTTCTTTTTTGAAGTCGGATGAAAAAATACTAAATCCTTTCGTTTGTATTCTGTACAGTTTAAGTTATATATATATATATATATATATATATATATATATATATATATATATATATATATATATATATATATATATATATATATATATATATATATATATATATATATATATATATATATATATATATATATATATATATATATATATATATATATATATATAACTTATATCATTATCATCAGCCTGTATCTATCCACTGCTGGAAATAGGCCTTCCCCAATGCCTTCCACCACATGCGATCCTCAGCTTTCCGCATCCAGCTACTTCCGGCTATACCTAACAAGGTCGTCGGTCCATCTGGAGGGACGGCGCCCCACGCTTCTCCGACCCATGCACGGCCACCCTTCCAAGACTTTCTTCCCCCATCTACCGTCGCTGACTCGACAGATGTGGCCAGCCCACTGCCACTTCAACTTGCTGACTTTAAGAGCTATATCGAATACCTTCGTTCTCCGTCGAATTTCTTCGTTTCGGATTCTATCCCTCAGAGAAATGCCGAAATCTTCTTTGCTTCAGAGAGTTAAAGTAAATAGTCGAGTCTGAACCTACGACATAGTGTACCACGGACCTTACCAACTCCTTTAGGCTATTGGTCTCTCCAATACATTTAAGTATAACATCTGTTTCACTCGTAAGCACGCAAGTTTTTTCTTTTAATTTCTAAGCAAGTGCTTGATTACGATCCCAGCTGATGTTAAATGGAAATGCAATCCTGGATGCTAAGGAGCACTAGCTTAGTAAATGCCTATTCACTCTTGAAAATAACAATATTGTAATCGGAGGGAAAGACAGACGCGGGTAAACCATTCCAGTCAATTGCTGTACGAACAATGAAGGATGAAGCCGATGATGCAACACTTAAGTTGGCAATTACAATCTTTTCGGGTTTGAGATGATCAAATTAATATTAGAGCCGCATCGTTTGCCCCCTTCTCCATTGAAAATGGAAAAAAAAACTTTTAACTCTGTAAAAGGGATCGATAAGAGCTTAATAATTTTCGTAATGACTTATAGGAGAAAAGTTTAACAAACGCAATAAATAATGCACGAGCCAATATGCCTAAGAGGATTGAATAATTTATGAAGTTAAGCGGACTGGAGCTATGTGTATATATTTTATCACCCTTTACGTTAAAGACATTAAAGAATTTTCATATATATAATCTGTAGAAAACCGAAAGGCTAGCTACCTTACGTCTGTGCTCAAGACTGAGCAGATTGGTTTCAGCTGCGTCACCAAATAGCCTCTAGTTTTATTTTTTTTTTTATTATAATAAACGGACTTAAATAACATTTAATATCAGTTTCCAGGTCAGGCTGTCTTGTGACATAGGCCTCCTCTAGTTCCCTCCACCTTTGCCTGTTCATTGATTTTCTTCTCCAACCTTTTGGCAGATCATCTTCCCATCTTTTTCCGTCCCCTGGGTAACATTCTGTTACTCTTTTGGTCCACATTCTTGTAGTTGATCTCATCGTGTGTCCAGTCCATTTCTATTTCAATGTTCGCGTTTTTACTTTCACTTTAACATCTGCTACTAGTAACACTACAATAACCCAGAAGTGTTGGCCGCGCTACAGTTGCGGACGCCTGACAATTACGTGTGCATGCGCCGTCGTCCGCCATTGTTCCTACTACCTGTCTCCAGGACTAACTTATCCAGGAACTCTCCGCTGTCGCGCGCGGTTGGGCTTGTTAATACCATCTCACTGCACATTGATATATTTTGTTGCACAGAGTCTGTGTTTATCGAAGCTGCCTACAAATGCGTAGAAGGTGTTTGTCTTTATTATATTTATATATTATTGTCACTACATTAAGCAGCTTTTTATTTGTTATAATTTTAATAATATTTTGTAACATCATATTGGTATTATCTGTAACGGTGTTATAATTTTTGTTGATTTAAATAAATAAATAAATAAATAAATATTACGTTAATAACTTAAATATAAATTAGATTAATAATTAGAGAAAATTAGAATTTAAAATTGTGCGGAAGGGAAGTATGAAATTTCTAACACGTATAGTTTATAATGAGAAGTATGCAGAATGCTAATTGATGCTTACAAAATGAATTAAATCAATAAAAAAACATCACACACACTACTATTTGATACACATACACGTGGATATTATACGGTTGCTTGGCAACGGTTAGGTAACTAAAGATAAATAATTACTGACAGATTCACTGAGTAAGTTTCGAGCTGCGTTTTATGAGTGATTTCAAAATCGATATTCGATTATAGTAATAAATAAAAAAATCCGTCTAGTATCGTACCGTATATCTCATTGGAATAATGAGACAAACAGCAAAGGACTGGAATAGTTTGCCCGCGTCTGTCTTTCCCTCCGATTACAATGTGGATATTTTCAAGGCATGTACTAAGCTACTGCGCCTTACCATCCAGGACTGCATTTCCACTTAACAACGGTTGGGATCGTAGTCAAGCACTCGCTTAGAAAGTATAAAAAAAAGTATAGATGATATTTTAACATCTGGTAATTTCCTTGTTCCATGTCCCATAAAAAGTATAGTAACCAATAAATTGGGAAGGACAATATCGTTGAACATAAAAGTTATGAATTCAACAGCGGTCGCGTAGACAATCGACAATAAAACAGATCGGAGCGGCGATCCTAAGACAATAAACTTTAAATACCTTTTATTTGTCGTAAACACGTACGCTGGGGGGTAGAACGCAAGTTGAGGGTAGGCAGGCTTGGCAGTGGACGTCGTTATAAATTGCCGTGGTGAGTGTCGCCTCCTTGATAGCGGTCTAGGCTGAAAATTTTGGCAATCTACGTCCGTAGTGTTACCAGTTGTGCTGTCACAGGGTTGAAAACAAATGGCGTTGTATTTTTATTTCGTCGCCGTGTTAAACAAATGTTAATCGTTTTTCCTTTATTTATTTATTTAATAAGGTACACCAACAGCATTACACAAAAATACATCTATTCCATACAAGTATATAAAAATGAATGTTTGTTTGTATGTCCTCTATTTAATCGTAAACTATGCATTTGACTATGTGATGTTCTTCAGTAATTGTGCATGAGTCTACGAAGATTTGATACTGACAGATGTTTTTATCTAAAATAAAAGATTTTTTATTAAAATAAATTATATAATGCCGTGGTAGCTCAGTGTCCGGCCGGTTGGCTCAAGTTGCATAGTACGCTAGCAACCCGAGTTCGATCCCCGGTGCCGGCACCAATAAATTTGCTGTTGCAATTTTATGTGCTGATTAACCACGCGCTCGGCGGTGAAGGAAAACATCGTGAGGAAACCTTCACATGTCGTAGAAAAATTTTCTACGACATGTGAAGTCTGCCAATCCGCATTAGGGCCGCGTGGCAGACTATGCCCTTATACTCTCTTTACAGAGAAGGCCTCTGCCCAGCAGTGGGACATATATATTATATATATAAAGGCTGTAACTTTAACTTTAAATTATATAAAACCTCAGTTGACCGGAATGGTGTTCAGTTGTTCAGCCAACGAATGACAACATAGAACAGACCATACGTCATATCATAAATGTCAATCATATTCGATTATTACTTTTTTCGCAACAGAAAAACGGATTTTCAATTTAACACTCTTTCAATTTTTTTAACACTATTTGTGATAAGAGGTTTATCGTCGTGTTATTTATTGTTGTTATTATTTTGATAGAAACAATTTATTTCGCAAAACAACGTAACTTAATAAACATATTTACTTAGAAGTATAAGTTATTGCATATGTCAAAAGGTACACAAGCTATGTTACAATACATTTATATAAAAATTGTTTAGTTTGTAAATGTTTTTTATCATCACTTTTGAATGTCTTCAAAGTCTTCCGATAAAAACTAATGACTGAGGTGGGTCGGCCCTCCCGTGCACCGACTATACTAAAAGTAGTTGTTGCTCTTATTGATTTATTCTTGACGTTTCTTATCATTTTGTAAATTATTTAGTTTAAGTTTAGTTTTTACTTAAGTTGACTGAACCTTTTTTTTGTTGACGGGGGGGAAATCTTCTACAAGATACCCCATGAGGGTTATGTGGGGTTCTTACTCATTAAAACTCCCCAGTTTCCTCAGTGAATGATGAAGGGATCCGGCATCTTCGGTGGAACGCACTCGGAGAGCAAGGCGACACGGGCCAGCTGGGTCCACTTTAGACGACAAAGGCCCCCACTCTTGTCACCCAAACCGAAACCCTTTTAGTTACCTTCTACGACAGGCAGGGGATACCGTAGTGTTATTCTACGAACCAGCAACTACAGAGCTGAAGTTGAGTGAACCTTTTTTTTTTGTTGACGGGGAGGAAATCTTCACAAAGACCTTCTGGGGGGAAGGCGGTGGTTATGTGGGGTTCTTAACCACTAAAACCTCCCCGGTGGCCCTTTCCTCGGTGCATGACGAGGGGCTCCAGGATCTCACGTGGAACGCACCGGAGTCCCTCTGCACTGTGCTCAAAGAGAGCACGTCCCGGGAGGGGAGGTTACTCCCTCTCCCCCCTGTGCCCTCGCAGCGCAAGGCGACACGGGCCAACCGATGTCGCCTTCTACCCGGGTCCAATTTGGTGGACGACGCAGGCCCCCACCCTTGTCGCCCAGTGAAGCCGAGGTCCCGTTTAGTCGCCTTGTACGACAGGCAGGGGATACCGTACCGATTCTTGAGAGCCCAGAACTACAGGGCTGAAGTTGACTGAACCTATTTTAATGTAAAATGTGAGTAATAAATAATCTATATAAAGCATAGAATATTCGACAACAATCGACTTGAACAAAGGTGTTCTATTATTTTTTGTTTATTACCTCACAATATTCGACTGTGTGAACCGATTTTGAAGATTGTTTTTTTTTTGAGAGCTGGTGCTTTCCGTGTGGTCCCATTTTGGTACAATTTGACCATGGCATCCATGAAAAAACCATATAAGTCTTAAATTTGCATCAAGTATGAGCGCAACAAATGGACGAATAAGTCAATATCACGCCATCCGATTTCGATGATTTATTTTTATTGGAAAAGATGTACTTCAAGGATAGTTTGATGAGCGTTTTGTAGGTTCTGATCAATTCTAATTCATAATATAAATAATAATAATAATAATAAAATCTTTATTTTCAAAAACAAAAACATATAAAACAAGTATACAATGTTTGGATCTTCTTTTAAGTATAAAATATACTTGTGCCAGAAGATCCAGCTCTTCCTTAACCATATCATGTATTTTTTTTGTTGTTTTATAGTTAGTTAGTTTAAAGTAATTATATCTATTTATGTGTGTGTGTGTGTGTGTCAGTGTATGTGAATGTGTGTATTTAAGTGCGATTACAATAAAAATTTACAAAAAGATATTATTGGAACTGGTATCGTAATATTGCCTCCGTGTCCTCATAGTCCAAACTTTCCAGCCACTTTAGTAAAGATGCTTTACAGTCGTGCCAGTTTAAAGCATTAATTTGTAAGTTCCTGTTTATTTGTTTATAAACATAGCTTGAAAGCTTTGTATATTGGAAACTGGCAAAACTTGTGTTTACTTTGTGAGTAGGAATTCCAGCATCTCTTCTCCGACTGACTATATTGCTTCGGTCTGTATTACATGATTTATGTATTTTTAAAAGCATATATAAAATATATAATTTTCTCACCGTTAGTAGGCCACATAGATTATATAAATTCTCTGTGGAGAATCTATAGGGCTTAAAGCACATTACTTTAAGTAACGCCCGCTGAGCTCTTTCTAACTCTAAAAACTTGTTTTTGGAAGCACCGCCCCATACAGGAATACAGTATGATATTATTGATTGTGCTAATGAAGTATAAATACGATTAAGAAGATGTTTTGAAGCAACGTGCCTGAGAAGCTTAAAAACCCATATTAATTTCCTGAGCCTGCCTGTGACCAACTCAATATGATTATGCCAGGATAGTCGCTGGTCTATTATGACACCTAGGTATCTAATTGTGCTTTTTTTGTGGATAGTAGGACAGGAACATACATTATTTTTGTCATTACATTTGTGTAGTTTTATAGTAAAATCTGAATCAGGTTGCGAACGATTATTAATGGCAAAGCAAATGTAATTTGTCTTTTCAGCATTAAGGGAAAGTAAGTTAGCGTTAAGCCATTGAGTGATATAGACTAGACCTTCCTGAGCTACTCTGCGAACTTCGTCCCAAGATGTACCACTAAATACAATTGCTGTATCATCAGCATAAGAAATAATTTGAGCCCCCGTGAGTCTTAAACTACATAAGTCGTTTATATATAAGAGAAACAATGTAGGGCCCAAGACACTACCCTGAGGAACGCCGTAGGTTACCTGTGAGAAGTCACTAAGGTATGGTCCAATTTTCACCTGTTGTTGCCGATCACACAAGAAATCTCGTAATAATTTGAGTGGCACTCCAGTAATACCAATGTTTTCAAGCTTGTGAATAAGTATGGGGACAGACACGGTATCGAAGGCTTTCTTCAGATCCAAAAAGACTGTTAAACTCCTGTTACCTTTGTCAAGTTGTTCAACTAATAAAGAACTCAGAACTATAATGGCATCTTCAGTAGACTTTCCCCGTCTAAAACCATATTGAGAGTCTGACAGTATGTTGAATTTGTTTAGGTAGTTTAATAACCTTTTATTAATTAATTTTTCTAGTATTTTGGACAGGAAGGGAGAACCGATATTGGTCTATAATTATTGATATCGTCCTTGTCGCCACTCTTATACACCGGCGTTACCACAGCTTGCTTTAATATAGAGGGAAAGACACCATTTTCAAAGCAAAGGTTAGCTAGATAACAAATAATCGGAGTGAGTTCGTTTATAGCGAACTTGAGAAACTTAGTTGGAATATTGTCCCAGCCAGGAGCGCTACTTGTTTTAAGGTTCATAATGGTATAATAGACTTCCGCTTCATCAGTATCTAGTAGTACAAATGAATTTAACTGCCTACGCTCAGGGAGGCAATAGGTATTTGTTTCAAAATTTGTTTCTGAAAGAATGGCACTGGCCAGATTTTTGCCTAAACTTGTGAAATAATTGTTAATAAAAGTAATTGACTCTTTTGCGGTGGATTTTATATTTAATAATTCAGTATTGTCAACTTTTGTTTGTTGTAAGTTTGTTATATTTTTAATGTTGTGCCAAAGACGTTTAGAATCAGTGGCGGTTGTTTTAATTGTTCACTTTCGTATTTACGTTTTAGTTTTCGTATTAAATTATTGCAGAAATTGCGGTATCTTTTATAAGTTATAGACAAAATTTCATTGTGAGGGTCTGAACGTAATTTCTTTTGCATCTTATTCCTGTTTTTTATGCAGCGTAAAATACCAGGGGTAATCCAGGGTATAATAACACGTTTATTTTTAGGAATATGGATAGTTACAGTGTTTTCTTTTAGTGACTGGGTTATTTTGTCAATTAGCATTTCTGCTATTTTGTTAGGATTATCATACATTAGTAATTCAGTTAAGTTTTTTCCGACTAAACTCTTCAATGCTTCGTGAAAGTCAATATTTTGTTTTGTTTTTGTACTCTTTTTTTTAACATTAATACTAGACAAGCATAATAGAATCATTAAGTGGTCAGTGACAGTAGTATTAAGCACTGCGATTTGGGCAATATAATGATTTTTCTCCAATTTTAGCATGAAGTGATCCAGACAATTATTTTCTCTGGTCGGTAGACAATGTCCAGTCATTAACCCGTGAGAGCTTAACATATTGAGATAATCGAGTCTATTATGTCTCTCAAAACTTTTCTCTGACTGTTTATTACTAATATTAATATTAAGATCTCCGGTTAACACAATTCGATTACACGACTTAATTGATTCTAGATGCAAGTTCAGGGAATTAATAAACGTATCAATATTTGTATTTGATGGCGATCGATAAACACCTAAAATAATTGTTCCGTGGATTTCTACTTGAATACAAGTAGCATTGTCTAATTTTATTTCTTTAATCTTTGACTTGATGTCATTTTTACGTACGCTATCACACCATCACTCTGATTAAGTTGAAAAGTGCTGGCGAAATGAGAATAATTTGTCAACAAGGGAATACTTTTCTTTTCCGTGAGCCAGCATTCAGTTAATATTAGTATGAACCAGATGTTCAAATTTTAAACTTGTAAGTGTTAAAGTGAGGTTATCGATATTGTTATAAACACTTCTAATATTTTGAGTAGCAATAGTTAGATCTTGTTTTCCAATATTAATATATTTTTCAATATCCTCTATGTCACATTGAATTGAACTCGCAATTTCTTCATTGTCAAGTTCTTGCATAGAATTAATTGGGTCGTTCATTTAGAAAAAATATGATAAATCTAGGTGCAACTTGAATATGCTTAAATTTAAGTAAGCAACGGCTAATAAAATTATAAATTAGGCTCGAGGTGACAGCAATATTAGGATTTGTATAGTGTAAATGTGTAAGTGTAAGAGTAAAAGCTATAATGAGGTGGACACAATTGTGTCGTGAGTGGGTGTAATACATTTTCTTAATTCTAATTATGTAATATACTAGTCATACGTCTTGCAGGAGCTGCTGGACCTGTGCTTCGGATTTAATATACGTATTCGATTTGAAGTCGGTTTATATTATTACTCTTGTAGAAGCCATTAAGCTAAAGTACGTACTGAAAGCGGTTCTATGCAGTGAATGTTAGAGAGATGCGGGTCCATTACGGAGGATGATGACGTCTGCCGGGGCTCGATCTCACGCCATGACCAGTCATGAATAATTCTATCAAGGCAGCGCAGAGGCGTCCGATCCTAATGCGAGTCGCCCATTGCAAATCCTTATTTACAAAAAACAAAGCATATTAAGTTAAATGTTAAAATAATTCATTTTTTTATTATAACCTATTTTTAACATTTCTACAATCGTGAGTAAAAATAAAGTGTCGGTTAAGAAAGTTTCAATATCTCGAAAGATAAACACGCTAGCTAAATGAAATAAATTGTGCCACATGGAGGCAACACTTAGTACTAAAATTTTAATAAAAATTAAATTTAATGAAAAATACTGTATTATCCAACTTGACGTAAGATATCTTTTTTCGTTTAAGTTTATGTTTTTTAATGAAATATAAATAAATTGTAAAGAAAAATATTTTAAGGCCATTTAAATCTCTATCATGCACAATTTATTTTAAGTAGCGTCTTTATCTTCCGAGATATTCAAACTTTCTTAACCGACCCTTTTTTCCTACGCTTTATTTTTTCTGATGAATTTCTCGTGTCACAATGTTAGTTACCATATTTCCCGAAACGGCGTGACCGATATTTATGAAATGTTATATAATCAGAGGTCTAATAATCGGCTTCTATCTTTTTTTCATATCTCTATGTGGTGAAAGTGGTCCATCCCAAATTTTTTTTTTTTTTTTGATTTGGCATAAGAAAACACACACAACCCTTAATTTTCATCCTTGTCACAATTGGTTGGTGGTCCAACCCCCATTTTTTATTAGCGATATTAGTACTTTCGCTAAGATATTGTTAGCGAAGGTGTTACAGCGTCTCATCTCCCACGAGATAGAGTTTAGTCTGATTTCTTGGCACCGGCCCCGTCAATAACTATTCCACGGTCGCCGGGAGCCGGATTCTAGAGAATACAAACGACATTGATGACAAAGTTGATCGTAAAATGTTATGAATTAACTACAGAAATGTATCACAGTGCCTGTAATAGATCATATTCAATTATAAGCGTCAATAGCCTAATATAGGGCACGGGCTGCGAATCGTAAAGTGGTAAGAATCCACCATTAACGACTGTTAACGTGAACCATCTCGTCATAACGTTAAGCTTAGCTGTAATGGTAACAAGAATGATAGAATATTTGTGAAAAAAAAAGACATATCCGAATCATACTCATAAGCTGTTGTGTTGATTATTCACCAACCGACTTCAAAAAGTAGAAGCGGAAGTTCTTTTGTTTTTTCAATGTTTATACGCTCATAGCTCAGTCATTAATGAACCAATTTTTATTGCTTTTAATTTTTTTTAACTGTGTTCTTAACCTTCCTATAATTATAACGTATATGTAAATATAATTTATAACATTGAATAAAAAACATGTCTCTTTTTTCCGGCAGTATTAAATTACATAAGTAATTAATATTTATCAATAATTCGTTAAAGCGCCACCTATGATCAGAGAGCTTAACAACATGCTTAATAGTAACGCTATTGGCCGCAGTGTTTACGACTATAGTAGCTCCGTAATACATTTTTTTTACAGTTTTAGTCTCACACAACACAACACACAAGTAACCCTAAATTTATACTAGTTGTAAATAAATTAGACTCATAAGTGAATTGTAAAATTCCAAAGTGGGGAAAAGCTTATTTACTTTATTTAATTTCATTAAATAAATACAAAGAAAAACATCTCCACGCTAATTATCCCAACCACACCAAGAACAAATCAAATTATCACGCTCATTTAATCTCGCCCAGAATCCGCACAGTGAATTTATCTAGATGAGGCATAAACCTCAATCTGGCCGGAGTAAATTCAACGTAATACGGCCGCGCCTGTACGCCTCCGAAATTGCTTTCGGTTGGCTGGCAAAAAAATTTATATATGAAATTTCGCCGTCCGCCACAACCTATGAAGTTGGGTGTAGTTCGGGAACACAACAAAAACGGTGCCAACACGTGGGCCGAAAGAGATTGGGGTCCAACGAGACTGGTTTATGGGCTCGCGGGAAAGGTATATCTGATAATGTCTACGGGATTTATGTGGAAATAATGTCTTGAAGGAAACTTGTGGAAATTGGTGGTATGAGTTATCGATGTTATTTAGTGCCAAGTTTATTTGTGTTTGTTGATTTTTACGTGAGCACTTAGGAATTATTTGGATTGAGTACTCACAGGAAACAATTTTGAATTTAATCCTCGATGTTTTATGTTAAACTCAATTAAATTTGCCTTAATATACATAATATATTTGTCCCACTGTTGGGCGCAGGCCTTCTCTGTGAAGAGAGTATAAGGGGATAGTCCGCCACGCGGCCCTAGTGTGGATTGGCAGACTTCACAAGCCTTAGAAAAAAATTCTAATACATTTAGGTTTCCTCACGATGTTTTCCTTCACCACTGAGGGCGTGGTAAATCAGCACATAAAATTGCAACAAATTTATTGGTGTTTACTGGGGATCGAACTCAGGTTGCTAGCTATACAACTTGAAGCGCCCGGTTACTGACCTACCACGGTTCATCAAATCAATTAGTAGTATAAAATAATAAAAGCATTTGTTTGATGCAATTTTTGTACCAGATAAAGTACGTGTTGGCAAACGCAATAACTTGTATACAGAACAAATCAAATTCGGATTACTCTGAAAAAATAGTAGTGGGAATAAAAAAAAACTATGAACATAATATTTTTTCTTATGCTAGCAACATTAAAACAGCTTAAACAAGAATGCTATGGTTAGAATCATGAAATATATGCTTGATGTTCATCACATCTTTGGAGAGAATGAGTTTGCATGAAGTCTCTTGAAATCATCTTCCAACTACTTTTTTATTTTATTCCCCCATCCTCGTTTCATCACCGGACTTCAACATGCACTGCAGGATTTCATCATTTTATTGTGAACATCCCTAAAACCTGAACGAAGCGCTTTGCTTCATCTTTCCTAATTCGTACAGCATGAGACTGGAATAGTTTTCCCACATCTGTCTTTCCCTCCGACTACAATGTGGGTATTTTCAAGAGTAGAGTGAATAGGCATTTACTAAGTTGGTGCGCCTTACTATCCAGGACTGCATTTCCATTTAACTTAGTCAAGCACTTGCTTAAAAAGTATAAAAAATATTTTTTAATCTTTTTCTTTATTCTCCAACATCATGTCTTAAAATCACTCTAAATATTCCTTGTCCTTTTATTTCATTATGTTCCACAGCCGAGCCTCTTTGAATTGAATTTCTCACAAACGGCTCTCCATTAGAAAGGTGTGAATTACGTATTATTAATTGATATGGAATTTAGGCTAATAGGTTCTTAATTTAAAATTTAATTTGGCTTGAATTTATTGAGTCTAATAGACTTCGCTGGTGATTAGCATAAGTAAAGGAATTACTCACAGCTCAGAGAACCGTGTAATTGAGAAACTGAAGCGGTCTACTAAATACCGTCAACTTTAATTAATTGATAGAGATAGATTAACCGTTAATTTCACCGTGATTTCTTTCTAGATAGATAGATAGATAGATAGATAGATAGATATAACTTTATTGTACACCAAAATCAAACAAAAGGCATTACATAAGTAAGGTTTTACAGTTTGTTGTACAATGGGCGACCTTATCGCTGAAAGCGATCTCTTCCAGGCAACCTGTGTATGGACAGGAAACATATGAACAAAACAGGACGATGGCGTTAGAAATACAAATAAGATAACAATACATATAATTGACAACCTACACTAAATATACCTACATAAATAATTTATCGTTAAATATACTAATACATAAAATATTCATATATCATAGTTCCGACGAAATCAATTGATAATGTTGCGCTAGCAAATTTTTAAAAGCAGGTAAGGATTTAGCAAGCCGAATGGAATTTGGAAGGGCATTCCACAGTCTAGTAGCCCGCAATGTGAATGATTTCCCATAAAAGTTTGAGGAATGAGTAGGGGTTTTCTACTGTTGTCAATTGTACAAAGACATCAATTAATTATTAATACCTATATTCGTATCTCAAACAATGATTAATAATAAAAACTAATATACAAAAATATTTACTACATCACTGGTGACATCTCAGTATAGAGTAATCAATCACAGAGACTTTTTCTTTATGGATTTGTCGATAGTTTTAGTTATGTCTCTATACATGATCTAATCTGTATCGGGTATAGTGGGACTTTTAAGGTAATGTTCTATCCATTCATATGTTATAGGAAAAAATCTATACCCGACATCAGGAGTGGGATCTAATTTAAATTTTATAAAATACCCTAAATCGTTATATTAATACGTGACAAAAACTTTGTACTTACGAAAATTGCACGGATGGAAGAGTATATTTGCCACATTCATACTTATACTAAAAATACATTAAATCAATCAAAAAAACCTTACGCACACTACCATTATTTTGGAATACAGACACGCGAATATTATACGGCTTGGTGAAAGTTAAGTAACTGTGATACATAATGACTGACTGATTCACCGAATAAGTTACTCCAATTCCTGGTTCGATTTTCGAATAAGACAACTACTTCTATACTTAATTCTACAACAATTAAGAGACTTATTTTTAGTAATTTAAGCTTATTTTTTGTACAAGTTAAGCTACAAGTAAGTAGCCCATTGTAACTTGAAGCCTACATAACTTCGTATCGTGACCGCCAAGGCGTAGAGACGGCATAACGACTATTAAATTCTTCCCGAATAACATGCGGTCGTAGACTCTTATAATCCGCTACGATTCCGTCGCTACGCCAGCCCCCTACAAGGTCAACACCCCGAACATTCCAGGTTGTTTGAAGTTTAGTGAGCCGGTAGTTTAACCGCGAACAACCTCAAGATGTTTCCAACACGTGATATTATTTTAATTAATTATTACACCCT
Source organism: Meandrusa payeni (assembly GCA_029286785.1). Lineage (NCBI taxonomy): Eukaryota > Metazoa > Arthropoda > Insecta > Lepidoptera > Papilionidae > Meandrusa > Meandrusa payeni. The sequence goes on from JAGSMX010000015.1 coordinate 7,199,240, forward strand.
CCATAACTCTATATACGTGTCGCTTAAGTTGCTGCACAAATAATTGTTCTTAAAACTTATGAAAAACTTTTAAGCGTGGTCATTAGATTGGTATTTCAATTTGATTTAACATTAAAATATATTTTATTATCCATCTCTAGTTTTCTAAGTTGATAATAATTTATAGGATAATGTAAATTTAAATCAAATTTATATTATAAACTTCTGGTGCATAATCTCTTTCTTCTTTTACATTTGTCCTCGTTCTCGTTAAGAATTATTTCCCTAATTTTAAATTGTCATAAACCTACTAATATCTCAGTAGGCATTCTACGATAATATTACACTTAGAATTATTACAATATGTTGGCGCAATAAAGGATTTATGAATCTATTATTATTACAAAAATAATTCGACTTCACTCGAAATCATTTAAAAAAACCTTATTCCTACAATAGTCACGATTACCGTCTATAGTGAATTGTTTAAACCGCTTTCGCAAATGCAAGCTTTTAACGACGTTGCCTTCAAAAGCATGTCGAGTACTTATGAAATTCAACAGTCGAATTTACACGAACTAAGTGCCAGCGAAATAGCGGAATTACGAGGAAATGCACACGTTCGGCGCGACGGCTTGATTCCATTAAACGTTCTTCAGGCCCCTTTTTGAAATTCTCATATAATTGTTACACATTAAAATTTAATACTGCCTGTTAGGTTAACAGTTCTTATCGCCCTTGTGAATGTAAGAAAATCTTTTTGTAGTAAATATTCTTTCTCTCTTGAACAAACATGAACAAATTAGAATTTGTGTAAATATTATACATACATATATATGTATTAATATTAGACAGTTAAGAAGTGCTGGCCGGGCTACAGTTGCGGACGCCTGACAATTACGTGTGCATGGGCCATCGTCCGCCATTGTTCCTACTACCTGTCTCCAGGACTAACTTATCCAGGAACTCTCCGCTGTCGCACGCGGTTGGGCTTGTTAATACCATCTCACTGCACATTGATATATTTTGTTGCACAGAGTCTGTGTTTATCGAAGCCTACAAATGCGTAGAAGGTGTTTGACTTTATTATATTTATATATTATTGTCACTACATTAAACAGCTTTTTATTTGTTATAATTTTGATAATATATATTTAACTAAGTTTTTATAACATCATATTGGTATTATCTGTAACGGTGTTATAATTTTTGTTGATTTAAATAAAGTAAAAAAAAATAATTTATTTATATTTCATTAAAAAACATAAACGAAAAAGAATATCTTACGTAAACTTGGATAATACAGTATTTTTCATTAAATTTTATTTTTATTTAAATTTTTACTTAAAAAAAATATTTTTTATTACTTAGTGTCGCTACATGGAGGCAACACTGAGTACTAAAATATTTTTTGGTCGTGAGTTTATTAAGAATATTTTTTTTAAATGTATGTCTACTTCTTAAAACGCCTGTCCGAAGTCAACCTAAGTAGTTATGTGTCGAGCGAAAATGTAGTTACATAGCTTTAAAATATAAATAAATATTCGCGAGAAATCACCCTTAAACAGCGGTCGTAACTCACGGGACATCGGAAACAGGCAACGTGGGCAGATTTATTGTATTGTATACATCTGTTCGCGATCGAATAAAGCATGCATTTGTCATCCGCTACGGGCTACGCATTCGTTGCCGGCGTAGCGGTTCGATATCTAACCCGACTAGAAGTGCACAATGATCCGATTTTATCGATATATTTTATATCGATATTTAAATCGATGTATTTCATCTAAGCGACAAATATCGTAATAAATAAAAAAAACACTTTCCATTCATTCTTTTATTAGTGGAACACAATTCAATAAAAATAAATCCCTTACTTGTGCCGCCATCACGAAGAATTTAGTGCAGTACTCGTATGTTACTACTCCTCACGATGGCTGGACTCGTTGTATAAATTTTATAATCTATGCCTGTAGTCTGTACTGCCGAAGCGAGAACCTCTCAGTTAAGCGCTGAGTACTGTATTATTACAAAACTTTTCAAATATTTAATATTATGCGCTAATTAATATTTAACAAATTTCGATATATGCAAAAATATCGATATATTTATACAATATATCGCATAGTATCGATACAACATCACGATATCTTATATCGAATAATATATCGATATATTTTTGGCATGAACATCCCTAAACCCGACCTACTGACAATACATTTGTACTTTTGACCGATTCCAAAAAGGAGCAGGTCCTCAATTACTCTGTGTGTTTTTTTGTTTGTTACTTCATATTTTTCGACTGTGTAAACCGATTTTGATGTATTTTTTTTTGTTGAAAAGCTGGTTCTTTCGGTGTGGGAAAAGCATATATGTCATACATTTGCATTAAGTATGTGCGCTACAAACGGACGAATAATTCAACATCACACCAACCGATTTAGATGATTCATTTTTAATAGTAACCCGAGATCCTAGATTGACATTGTATGTGCTGATTTACTACGCGCTCAGTGGTGAAGGAAAACATTTTGAGGAAACCTACATGTCTTAGAATAAATTAACTTTATTAATCTGCCTTAGTCAGTACCAGTACACTTAAAGAGTTTTTAATTATTTTTTTTTAAAAAAAAGAAAGCTAGCATCTTTTTTTCATAAATATTACTAACATTCTTGTTGACCATTCCAACTAAGCTTAAGCTTGTGCTAGGAGATGGTTCACGTTAATAGTCAAATGGTGAATTTGAACCGATTACCTTACGATTCATAGACCGTACCCTAAACCATTAGGCTATTCACGCTTTTATATATATATATATATATATTTAGGTCTTTTATTATATATTTTATTATCTTCTATTTGTGATAAAATGTGTGACCATTGTGTTTGTTTAATATTAAAGTTCATTTTCAAATAAATCGCATTGCATGTGTACTAATTAACACGACAGTCGCAAACCAAATTTATGAATAACATAGGTCGCGCGTAGCTGTTCAGTACGTAGCAGTCCGGAAGACATCTGCTGTTCCATCAGACGCCACGGAAGCGAGACATGCCATTTGCATTTTATTAAAATCAGAATTTTATATTTTCAGCCGCGTCGGCGTTTCCCTATCCGCTGAATTTCTATAGTCATGCTTATTTCATGAAAGCGGCCCGCTGAGCTTTTTTCATTATTCTTAAACGTTTGCACAATATACGACATGTTTATGTTTTAAAAATAATAATCTAGCTTAAGTAACTCAACTCTAACTCTAAACCCAGATTGTAAGCGACCACTATCCTCTTTTAAGTCAAATTATAACGTTCCCTGCACTTGACTTCAGTTATAATAATACTATAATTAACAAAAATTTAAATATATAATTTGAAGCGTGCGGCCTGCGAATCGTAAAGTCGTGGGTTCGAATCCACCATTCGACTATTGCCGTGAACCATGTCCTAGCACAAGCTTAAGCTTAGTTAAAATAGTTAACAAGATTGTTAGTAATATTTCTGAAATAAAAAAAAATATTGCTAGCTTTCTTTTAAAAAAAAATCATTAAATTTTATTTCGGGTCTAACTCGCTAAGCTATCTGTTCGATGTATATTTTTATACTTTCTAAGCAAGTGCTTGACACACGATCCCAACTGATATTAAGTGGAAATGCAGTCCTGAATGTCACTAGGCAGGCAGAGCTTAGTAAATACAAGGCACTAGCCTTGTATTTACTAAGCTCTTCACTTTACTTTTGAAAATACCTACATTGTTATGGGAAGAAAATTATATAGTAAACTAACGTACCCAGTCCGCTTCGCCGGGCTAGATTTTTAATTTAAACAATATTAAATTATTCATTTTTCTCCGTACTCATTCTCTTCTTTTTTCTTCTCGAGCGGGATCATTGCAAGATAATTACCTAGACCTATGTACATATACGTCCACCCGCAAGGTGGTCTGACGACCTCATAAAGGTCGCATGACGCAGCGGGCCGCTTACAACCGGTCCCTTTGGAAATCGTTGGGGGAAGCCTATGTCCAGCAGTGGATGTTTTACGGCTGAAACGATGTACATATCAGTAAATTCTCTTTTATATATATAGATAGAGATAGAGAACAAAAGCAGACAAAGTAACATTACAAATTGTTTTTTTATGATGAAATCCGTAGACAGTTCCAAATAATGTGAACGGTTAGTGGTTTTTATGCCAAAATTTTAATGCTTATAAAATATAGAGGCCATTACTCAGTTAAAAGTCCTCTTTTAAAAATGGCCGGCGTCACAGCCAAAACAAATCATGATTCACTGCCAAAAACTTTGTGATGCAGGAAATAGCTGGATTCGCACAAACCTGTAATAAATACAAATGAAGTTAAGTATAATATTAAGAAATAAATAGAAAAGTGTCGTATTAATAATACGAATAAAACAAAGGGGGGATAAAAAAGGAATCATTTTTGTAGAGATAAAAGAAGGAACAGGCAGACATTAGTTAAGATGTCCGCTTTTATTAATTCTTATTAATTCCATTTGTGATCCTTTTCTCATTGCCCAATGCCATGCACTAAACACAGATTAGCAAGTAATTTTTATTAAAAAAAAGGAAAACGATTTATTTGCTAGAAGCCAACTAGGATTCTTACTTGCAACTATCATATTGTAAACAAAACAAAAACCGACTTAAATTCAAATCAAAATTTCTTATATATCTACTTACGTACGCGGACGAGAAGTACTTCATTGGCATCATTTAAAAAATAGTTTTAATTGCATGCAAATAATTGATTACAATAAAATCAAAAAAGAACTGGAAAATGATAGTCAAAGAATGTTCTAATTAAATTTGAAAAAATAATAAATATTATAATTTATATAAATAAATAATACATACGGATAGTCAACCTCAATTATTTATTATTAGATTTATTATTATTAATATATTATTAATTATTAGAGCAATTGAAAAATTATATAAACACAATTTACTTTCACTGCAGCTTCAAACTGTTACTGTCATCCTAATCAATAGGTTTAGGGTACGGCCTGCGAATCGTAAGGTCGTGGGTTCGAATCCACCATTGGACTATTACCGTGAACCATGTCCTAGCACAAGCTTAAGCTTAGTTGGAATGGTTAACAAGATTGTTAGTAATATTTCTGAAAAAAAAAAAGAAATATTGCTAGCTTTCTTTTAAAAAAATCATTAAATTTTATTTCGGGTCTAACTCGCTAAGCTATCTGTTCGATGTATATTTTTATACTTTCTAAGCAAGTGCTTGACACACGATCCCAACTGATATTAAGTGGAAATGCAGTCCTGAATGTCACTAGGCAGGCAGAGCTTAGTAAATACAAGGCACTAGCCTTGTATTTACTAAGCTCTTCACTTTACTTTTGAAAATACCTACATTGTTATGGGAAGAAAATTATATAGTAAACTAACGTACCCAGTCCGCTTCGCCGGGCTAGATTTTTTTTTTAATTTAAACAATATTAAATTATTCATTTTTCTCCGTACTCATTCTCTTCTTTTTCTTCTCGAGCGGGATCATTGCAAGATAATTACCTAGACCTATGTACATATACGTCCACCCGCAAGGTGGTCTGACGACCTCATAAAGGTCGCATGACGCAGCGGGCCGCTTACAACCGGTCCCTTTGGAAATCGTTGGGGGAAGCCTATGTCCAGCAGTGGATGTTTTACGGCTGAAACGATGTACATATCAGTAAATTCTCTTTTATATATATAAATAGAGATAGAGAACAAAAGCAGACAAAGTAACATTACAAATTGTTTTTTTATGATGAAATCCGTAGACAGTTCCAAATAATGTGAACGGTTAGTGGTTTTTATGCCAAAATTTTAATGCTTATAAAATATAGAGGCCATTACTCAGTTAAAAGTCCTCTTTTAAAATGGCCGGCGTCACAATAAAACAAATCATGATTCACTGCCAAAACTTCGTGATGCAGGAAATAGCAGGATTCGCACAAACCTGTAATAAATACAAATGAAGTTAAGTATAAGATTAAGAAATAAATAGAAAAGTGTCGTATTAATAATACAAATAAAACAAAGGGGGGAGAAAAAAGGAATCATTTTTGTAGAGATAAAAGAAGGAACAGGCAGACATTAGTTAAGATGTCCGCTTTTATTAATTCTTATTAATTCCATTTGTGATCCTTTTCTCATTGCCCAAAGCCATGCACCAAACACAGATTAGCAAGTAAATTTTAATAAAAAAAAGACGTTAATTTGCTAGAAGCCAACTAGGATTCTTACTTGCAACTATCAGATTGTAAACAAAACAAAAACCGACTTGAATTCAAATCAAAATTTCTTATATATCTACTTACGTACGCGGACGAGAAGTTACACTTCATTGGCATCATTTTAAAAATAGTTTTAATTGCATGCAAATAATTGATTACAATAAAATCAAAAAAGAACTTGAAAATGATAGTCAAAGAAAGTTCTAATTAAATTTGAGAAAATAATAAATATTATAATTTATATAAATAAATAATACATATGGATAGTCAACCTCAATTATTTATTATTAGATTTATTATTATTAATATATTATTAATTATTAGAGCAATTGAAAAATTATATAAACACAATTTACTTTCACTGCAGCTTCAAACTGTTACTGTCATCCTAATCAATAGGTTTAGGGTACGGCCTGCGAATCGTAAGGTCGTGGGTTCGAATCCACCACTCGACTATTGCCGTGAACCGTGTCCTAGCACAAGCTTAAGCTTAGTTAGAATGGTTAACAAGATTGTTAGTAATATTTCTGAAATAAAAAAAAAGAAATATTGCTAGCTTTCTTTTTAAAAAAAAATCATTAAATTTTATTTAAACAACACGGGTCTAACTCGCTAAGCTATCTGTTCGATGTATATTTTTATACTTTCTAAGCAAGTGCTTGACACACGATCCCAACTGATATTAAGTGGAAATGCAGTCCTGAATGTCAAGGCACTAGCCTTGTATTTACTAAGCTCTTCACTTTACTTTTGAAAATACCTACATTGTAATGGGAAGAAAATTATATAAACACAATTTACTTTCACTGCAGCTTCAAACTGTTACTGTCATCCTAATCAATAGGTTTAGGGTACGGCCTGCGAATCGTAAGGTCGTGGGTTCGAATCCACCATTGGACTATTGCCGTGAACCATGTCCTAGCACAAGCTTAAGCTTAGTTGGAATGGTTAACAAGATTGTTAGTAATATTTCTGAAAAAAAAAAGAAATATTGCTAGCTTTCTTTTAAAAAAAAAATCATTTTTACATAACGGTATTAAAGATGTATAACTTCAAATACCACTAGGATTTGAACCCCAGACCGTCTAATAGGAAGTCAAACGCTCAACTACTAGACTGTACCTGATTATTGCATGACATTGAATCTAACCTTATTTTCACAAATTAAATTATTTTAATTGTTACGAATTATTAAACGAAAAGCGTTGCTACGCTTAACTCCCCCCGAGTCCCTAAAATCGTGTAGAAGCGTTCCTTTGATACGACAATGCGGAGTCAAATGTTTCTGACAGGTGTAATTGAATGAAGCACAGAGCGAGGGTTGCAAAACGTTTAATATCTATTACTGTATTAACTACATATGTATAAATAATCTCCCTCCTCTAATGTAATAAGAGTTGTATTAGTTCAAAGTTTGAAAGGATACGTGGCAAACTATCAGCCTCCATGCTGACTAAAATAGCTTATTTAATTGTCAAATTTTATATGTTACTAGCTGCATCCCGCGATTAAAAACAAATTTTACATTATTTTTTAAAATAAAAGTAGCCTTTTTTTTGTTAACGCGGGGAATTCTTCTTACAAACCATTCTCCAGTACCCTGGACGTGGTCTGGGCGTCCCCTACCTACTAAACCTTCCGCGAATGCCATCAGCCGTTATGAGCGGGGTGCCCCGGATCTGTCAGCGACAGGACACCCCAACGACCGGCTGGTCCCGGCAAAGACCGGACTTCATCCTCTAAAGGGGACTTAAGAGAAGTCCCGACGACGCCGTAGCATTACTGTGGCCAGGTACCCATTCTGGCTCCGCTTCGGATTACGGGGGCGGCTAGAGGAGACGTTGGTTATAACGCCTCCTACGCACCCCGATACGCCGCCTGCGGATGAGCGGATGAGGAAGGCTCTGCGCTAACCTCCCAAACCCGCTCGTCAGCCTCCTTCTGGGACATGCCCGTGTCACAGAAGGAGGCGACTGCCGTCCAAGAAAACAAATAATAGTAGCCTATGTTATTCCCTATTAGCATATCAGCTATCTCCCAGTGAAAGCCCTGTTCCCAAAATCCGTTCCAGAAATTAGCGAGTACACATAGAAAATTGTAAAAATGTTATTTTGATATATGTACCGCATATACTACATTCAAAGGCGAGTAGTAAAAAGGTGGTTATTTAATATTACAAGCAGTCACTCTAATTTTATTTATTTGTATAGATAGATAAATAAATTCTTTTTTGCACCTAAGTACAACAGCATTTTTCCCGCTAACCTTTAAATGCACGAACGATTTGTGTCATGTGGAACAAGTTGCGGGCGTCAGTCTTTCCGTCCCAGTATGACGTGGGAGCCTTCAAGGGTAGAGTGAATATGCACTTACAAAACTAGCGCGTACCATCTTTCGACTATGTCACCACTTAACATCAGATGGGATCGTGGACAAGCACTAGTTTATGCTCCATAAAAAAAACCTTTGGTAGTAAAGAGACTATGGGTAAAGACATAAATAGCCTTTTAAAATCTTACATTGATAAATAAATATACATACACAGATAACTTCTATATATATGTAAGAATCGATATAAACATAGAATAAATAAAAGTAGAAAAGGACAGGGAATTCGTTTTGTTCACACCAAGTAGGTTAACTACAGTTGGTACCGCGATGCCAGGCTTTTAGTAGGTAAATGACAGAAGCTATCAAGACTCAGACATCAAATAGCCCGTAGAATAGATTGGGCCGAAAGGTTCTCCATTGGTGACGACAACTTTTTTTTAAGCGAATACAAGCTAGCAATATTTTTTTTCGCAAATATTGTTATCATTCTCGTTAACCATTCCAAATAAGCTTAGGCTTGTGTTAGAAGATGGACCACGTCTATAGGCAAATGGTGGATTCGAACCCACGAGCTTACGATTCGCAGCACATACCCTTTTTCATTAGGCTTGCATTGATGCAAGCGGAGCGTAGGACGTCCTTACACAAGGTGCCTTTAAGGTCTGAAGACTTTATAATGGCGGCGTAATAACTGTAAAAATATTAAAAGTTGAGAAAACAATTGAGAACTTCCCCCTTTTTTTGAAGTCGATAAAACAAAGTTAATTGCTTTTTTTATAATTTTTCAAGAAACGAAATGATCGAAAGCTATTTAAAGCTTCAGATTGTGAAAACTATCAACCGTGAACCAAATAATAGTTACCGTTTTACTATCCGCAAATAAACGTCCCCGATGGCCAACTTAAAGCGTTATATCTTATTGGCTCCCTATTATCTGATCATTGGATTCCGATACCATATTGTCTGGAAACTTACTTTCAGCGAAGTCATTTCGGTTCGTATTAGCTCGTAGCACGCAGCGGCATGACATTGCGATGACCTTCAAATTGGAGCACACTGTCCTATTCCAAGGTTGTTGTTTTTAAAAAAAATGTTAGCATTATCATTTTTTATTCTATATTATTCTTAAAACTAACGATCTAATCTAACAAGCACTTATAAAACTTTCTAAGCAAGTGCTTGACTACGATCCTACCTGATATTAAGTGGAAATGCAGTCCTGCATGGTAAAGCGTACTAACTTAGTAAATGCCTGTTAACTCTACTCTTGGAAATACCCACGATAATAGAAAGGAAAGACAGACGCGGGCGTACTATTCCAGTCCCTTGCTGTACGAACAATGAAAGATGAAGCAAAGTGCTTCGTTCGGGTTTGAAGGATGTTCACAACAAAAGGACGAAATCCTATAATAAAAACAACCTTTATTTCAATCGGTGGAAACGCTGCAACTTACTACCTACCCTGTCTCCGCCATGCCGGCAACAATTTTAATAGTTATGGTAATATACGTAGAGACAGATCCATTCGATTTCGAATTTATATTCCTATAGATCTTTATGAGACACCGCGGTCGTATTGAATGGAAAAAATGTCCTAGATAAGTTTAGGATAGCAAATGTGCCTTCGTACACCTGCTCTTTGACACGATTACGTATAAGAAAAAAAAGATTGTCATGTCAGCGGATCACGAAATACGTTGCGAGTCTGTAGAATAAATTCAGAATACAAAACTTTTTATTATATACATGTAAAGAAAATATTTTTATTAATGTACTAGCGTACCTAGCCTGCTTCGCCGGGCCTAGATTTTGCCTTATTTTATTTAAACAATTAACTTATATAATTGAATTTTTAATTTTACTCTACAATATATTAAATTATTCATTTCTCTCCGTATTCATTCTCTTCTATGCTCTTCTCGGACGGGTGAAGATCTTTACCTACAGCCATGTACATATCAGTAAATACAATATCATTCTTATCATTTATACAAAAATTTCCGGCTCAAGTTAATATCAGAAATAAAAGTACGACGTATGGCGTTTGCCAGTTCAAAAAGAGGAGTGCTCCGATCGTCACCAAACTTTACAGGATTACTCGCCAGGTCAATTTGAAGATTCTCTTAAAGTTTTATTGAAATCAATCTAACCGTTTCGGAACCTATATGGAACAAACCCATAAACATTCCCTTTTATGCCTTTTGTGCCCTCGCAGTACAAGGCAACACGAGCCTGCCGATGTCACCTCCAGGCCCCAACCCTTGTCGCCCATTGAATCCAAGGCTCCATTTAGTCGCCTTCTACGACAGGCAGGGGATACCGTAGTCTTACTCTCGAGAGCCCAGAACTACAGGGCTGGTCACCAGATATATCGACCATCTGCTACTTATAACAATTCAATGCACCTTTCCAGTGGTACATGAAATAACATTGGCATGTAACGATGCAATTAATGTGGATATTTGCGCTACGACCGCCATATTTGTGCAGCTGCCTACACTGATGCAACGTAAACAGGAGCGCTACGGATATTACAATACGTTGTTCGACGATACCTCCGCTACACTACAATTCACTGTTAAATATCTAAGTTACTTTGTTATTATATTTAGTGTATTATTATTTTTAAATAATACAAATACCTACCCAGACAAGTAAGCAGAGACCAAGGACTTTCACGTAACGAGTAATTTCCTATCAAAAATCTATTTCAAAATCATTGTCTTGAGCCTACGCTACCCAACTGGTCTGTCTGGTCGGCAGCACAGAAATTATTTGATTGATTTACCATAAACATAGTATTAGGTATAGGTATACATAGGGTGCCACCATATAATATAGGTTCTAGGCTAGATTTTTTGAAGTAAAACTTCTTTACGCACACTTGACTTAGGGAGTAAGCTAGTAAATGCTGGTGAAATAGTGGTGACGAGACGAGAGCATTACAAAAAGTGTAATCGGATTAGGCGAAGGGAAGTTGAGAGGAAAATATAAATCAGTGAAGATGAAAGGTCAGAGAGTTACGTTTCGTAAATCACTGTAGGGGCACGAGAGAGCAGTGCGCGCGCACATGATCTTTCACTATTGATCAATTGTGTATATCAAACAAACAAACAATCATGTGGTCTGAAGCTCAGTTGTTTTTTATTTCCCACGATGGAGGCGTTACGTCAGACATCTGTTACTCTTTTAGTTAAAATATTAGAAAATATCTCAGTCAAAGTTACCTTCTCTTAAACTTTTTACGTTGGTACCGCTTCGTACCACTTTTTATGAGTTAGCGACTTCGTCATCCTCTCCTGTCATTCATTCTACTTATTTTAATTATATAAACAATATTGTTTTCAAAGTCTTTATTGGTACTAGTTCCTAATACATTCATTTCGCTCTTGCGTATTTAATCTTCTTCTTTGAAGCTACTTTAATACATGATTATCCTACATGTTTAACTTCTTAATTTCTATTTATTCCTATTTGCTACTTTAGCCTTTTTGAATTCCTCTTAACCTTATCGGATTGTACATAAGATAAGATAAGATTTATTTATTTGCTGAAAACATGGTATCATTTGATCTTATACATATCATTACAGACAGGCCGACATGTTTCGCGTACTATAATTAAACATGCAAACATTAATAATAACAAATATTGGTATAGATCTGTCATCACAGACAGGACTATTGTTGCCAATAAGCCTGATATTGTGCTGACAGATCGGTCAACGCGACAGGCGGTGCTCGTCGACATTACCATCCCTCATGACGAGAACCTTGTGAAAGCCGAAAGGGAAAAAATCACTAAGTACCTCGACTTGGCTCACGAGGTGACCGCCATGTGGGATGTGGATTCGACGATCATTGTCCCGATAGTCGTTTCTGCAAACGGTCTCATAGCGAAAAGTCTGGAACAACATCTTAAGAGACTTTCGCTAGATGGCTGGATCAAAGGTCAGATACAGAAGGCAGTACTCCTGGACACGGCACGCATCGTCAGGAGGTTTCTCTCTATGTCGCCCTAACCACCGGTTGCTTGAGCCCTGCTTCGTTGCCGGTGGCACACACTAGGTTAGGTTTTATAATGTTTTTGTATTTTGTATGATATTTTTGTGTATTTTACTTTTTATATAAATATTATAAAAACTTAACCTAAGGATTCAAAATAAATAATATGGCCGACATGTGGGGTGGCACGCCGGCTGAAGTTATCCTAATAGTCATTTCAGCAAACGGGTTAATTCCAATAAGCCTTTCACGTCATCTGAGGCGATGGGACTTCGGGAAGGTATGCAGGGCCAGATGCAAAAAGCGGTGTAGCTCGACACCGCGCGTATTGTCCGCCGATTTCTCTCTCATTCTCCCTGACCCTCAACCGTTCGGTCTCCCCTGCCTAGGGGATCTCGTCTGGTTGGATTTATTTATTTATTCTGTTATGTCTATAGTTTATTTTAATTGTATCTAGTATATTATATAGTTTATTTAAAATATATTGTTATGTAAATTTAATATATTTTGACGATAATGATGTCCTGCCGATTTCGGTTACGGCGACGCTTCGGGACTGACATGTCATGAGCCAGGTCACGCGGCTCTTGAGTGTGCCCCCATGTGGCTTGCATAACCACTCTTCCTTGTAAAAGTGCGCCCGCATTTGGAGCACGTAAGCACACCGTAATTGATGTTATAGGAAATGGCAGCACGTGGTCGGGCTGTATTTTATATATACGAACCAGGCGGAGAAACTTGTTAAAATTAATAAATAATATTATTAAAAGAACATCAACTATACACAGAATGAAAATTTGATTTTTGAGTGCGATTTCAAAAGTAATAAAAATAAATTTCCAGGTCCGCACACACGTCGTATTTAAACTTGGTCACATAAAACTCGGCTACCCTACAAAGATTACTATTTCAGCGTAACGTGATTAACCTTTTGTGCGGCGGGATGCTGTTTTGTTACGAAGTGGACGTAGACTTTATCATTGAACTTCGTTGTATGCTACCTGTATCAAAATAAATTCGTTTTCATTCGTTTTCCGGCAGATGAAATCATAAAAGTTGAAAGCGTACATTTTTCCACACAGCTCTAGCGCGCAATGCAAAGTTTATAAATATAAATAAATAAATACCTACGTATGTACAGAATGAAATATACATATATATATCGTACAGCAAAGGACTGGAATAGTTTGCCCGCGTCTGTCTTTCCTTCCGATTACAATGTGTGTATTTTCAAGAGTAGAGTGAATAGGCATTTACTAAGCTAGTGCGCCTTACCATCCAGGACTGCATTTCCACTTAACATCAGGTGGGATCGTAGTCAAGCACTTGCTTAGAAATTATAAAAAAAATATATATATATATGTGATGTGTATAAATGTCAATAAGTTTTTAATATAACAATTTTTTTTCATAAACATTACTTACGTTCTTGTTCACCATTAACCTAAGCTTTAGCTTGTGTTCTAGAAGATGGTTCACGTTAAAAGTCGAATAGTGGATTCGAAATCTTAGGTTATTGACTCATCAAATATCATGAATTCATAAATAGATATTTATATATATATATATATAATTCTATATATATAGCCGTGAACAAAAATAAAGGGTCGGTTAAGGGAGTTTGAATATCTCGGAAAATAAAGACGCTAGCTTACTGAATTAAATAGATTTACCTTGTTGTTGCTTCCATGTTGGCAACACTAAGTAGTTAGTTACAGCCTTTACATATGTCCCACTGTTGGGCGCAGGCCTTCTCTGTAAAGAGAGTATAAGGCCATAGTCCGCCACGCGGCCCTAGTGCGGATTGGTAGACTTCACATGCCGTAGAAAAATTTTCTAAAATATGTAGGTTTCCTCACGATGTTTTCCTTCACCGCCGAGCGCGTGGTAAATCAGCACATAAAATTGTAACAACAAATGTATTGGTACCGGCACCGGGAATCGAACTCGGGTTGCTAGCGTACTACGCAACTTGAGCCAACCGCACGGACACTGAGCTACCACGGCTCACAATGAGCTACCACGGCTCTAAGTACTAAAATTTAATTAGTAATACTGTATTATCGAAGTTTACGTAAGATATCCTTTCGTTTAAGTTTATGTTTTTAATGAAATATAATTAAATGAATAAAAATATTTTATTTTATTTTAAGTATATTTAATCGTCTATAACGCACAATTATTTCAGTTAGCTAGCGTCTTTATCTTCCGAGATATTCAAACTCTCTTAACCGACCCTTTATTTTTGCTCACGGCTATATATATAGGTTGTCAAATATCTCCCTTCCGCCTTTTTGTCTTTTGAATTTCGCGGCTATGTACAAAGCGCTACAGAGCTCGTATCTAGCAATACTATACATAATTTGAAGAAAGGTCTTGACATAACCTACAAAACGACGCTATGCATAATTAGTTTGGATATTGCGTTCAACAGTTATAGACGTGTAAACATGGAGTTCACTAACGCCGAAATTCGCGCTATTTTAAAATTTTTCTTCGTTAAAGGCAAATCCGCTAGAGAAACGTTCCGTGAGATTAATGGTGTATTGGGGATGGTACTCTATCACTTCGAACCACGGAGGAATGGTTTCGACGATTCAGAGCCGGTGAAAACGACACCATGGATAAGCCAGCCGGCGGAAGACCTGTGACGACAAATACCGATCAAATCATGGACTACATCGAGTTAGACCGGCATGTGGCATCTCGTGACATCGCCCAGGAGATGGGAGTTAGTCACCAAACCATTTTAAACCATCTGCAGAAGGCTGGATACAAAAAGCTTGATGTTTGGGTGCCGCATGATTTGACGCAAAAACCTTCTGGACCGAATCAACGCCTGCGATATGCTGCTGAAACGGAACGAACTCAACCCATTCTTGAAGCGGATGGTGACTGGCGACGAAAAATGGATCACATACAACAATATCAAGCGAAAACGGTCGTGGTCGAAGGCCGGTGAATCGTCCCAAACAGTGGCCAAGCCGCGAATTTCGGCGTTAGTGAACTCCATGTTTACGTCTATAACTGTTGAACGCAATATCCAAACTAATTATGCATAGCGTCGTTTTGTAGGTTATGTCAAGACCTTTCAAATTATGTATAGTATTGCTAGATACGAGCTCTGTAGCGCTTTGTACATAGCCGCGAAATTCAAAGACAAAAGGCGGAAGGGAGATATTTGACAATATATTATATAGAATTAAAAATGTATCTATTTATGTATTCATGATATTTGATGAGTCAATAACCTAAGATTTCGAATCCACCATTCGACTATTAACGTGAACCTTCTAAGATATATCTTCTAGAACACAAGCTAAAGCTTAGGTGAGGAATGGTGAACAACAATGTAAGTAATGTAAACTTTCTTAACCTACCCTTTATTTTTGCTCACAAGTGAGCAAGAAAAATGTAAATATGGAGGAAATGGATAGGAATCTATGCTTAGGTATACAGAGTGACCGTTTGAATGTAGTCTTAGTTCCAGCTGTACGTACAATTGATGGCTATTTATGTTAATAAAATAAACAGCTTACGTATTCTATATAATAAATATCATTGTGGCTGCAAACTTGACAGCCGTTAGTGTCGAGTCACGTGCCGACAATAAATTACAATAAAAATCGCCCGCCGAGTTTGAAACAGAAGTTATCTTTCACCTGCTAATTTTTCGCTGAAAACACGACGCCAGAGACGCTGTAATGATGAAACTTGGAGGTCTTTCTGATCGACAATTTAGATTTTCAAATTGTGTTCCCTGAGTTCTTATATTACATATATATATTATATCTATGTATATAACAATGAATGTTTGTCTGTATGTCCTTTATAGAATCGTAAATTATGTACTTGATCATATGATTACAGTGTATATAATTACAGTGTGATTAATCTAAACAAACACAGTTACGCTAAGCTACGGCCCAACGTGTGACTCTTCCAGTTTAGTTGTTAAGTCGGTCACGATTTACGCAGAATTAAGTGCAAGCGTCAAGTTTCGAAAGCAGCGCCTTAATAAACTTGAATATAAGCACCGAAACTCCATTTAATCGGTCTACAAATGTGACAAGCCCCCGCGGCAAAGCGGCGAAATGCAACCAACTTTACACATTCCGTTACTCGCATGTCACAAAAACTTAAACTCGTAGAGGGTGAACTTACAAGTTGCGAGTGGAGTGTAGCAAGCGTAGGCCTGACAGAGCGATATAAGATAAACAGTTGTCAGCGAATGTGGATTATTTTCATTATCCCACTAGTGTTAACTAATCGTCGTTTAAACGTCAATAGTCTAATGGTTTAGGGTATGGTGTGAGGAACGTAAGGTCGTAAGGTTCAAATCCATCATTCAACAAGTGATTTGAACCATCTCCTAATATAAACCTAAGCCTATTTGGAATGGTAAACATGTTAATAATATTTGAAAAGAAAATATTGTTAGCTTTTATTAAAAAAAAAGTCTCTGGTTATATTATTTTTCTATGACAGGATTAGACATTGTGTGATAAGGAAAAAGTGAGGCTTGATAGAGAATGTTGTGACTGATTAAAATGGAGAAAGACAAGCTCCGGTAGTTTAGTTATGCACCAAGAATTAATATAGAAAGACGAGCAATCTCTATACGAAAGAGATTCAGAAGTACTGGTAACAGACAAACATGTAAACTCTGCGTCTCCTTCTGGATAAACGGCTCAATTTTTTTGTAAAATATGTGTATACGTAAGCATTAATCATATGTGAAGCTTGTTGAATTTAAATGTTAATAAAGGATCGCCCGCATAACAAGCAATGTGTAATTGATATTATTTTACTAACCAACTTGTTGACATAGGACCGTAGCTTCAAATATATACAAAAGAACTCCGAAATTAATATGGGATAATACTCGTTCATTGAGTCATTGTTATTGTGACAATAGAGGACGGTATATATGTACGTACAATAAGTACGTACTTATAATGAAGCAAGCATGATACTTCGGAAATACAAGTATATTTATTACGAGCAAAAACAAAAAACCGACTTCAAATCGAATCAAACGTTAAACGCGCTCTTTGTATTTCCGAATTATCGTAGGAATATTACGAAATAGAATTAATTAGAACTTTTTTTTTTTGTTGACGGGGAGGAAATCTTCAGAAAGATACCCCGCCTTCTGGGGGGAAGGCGGCGGTTATGTGGGGTTCTTACCCACTAAAACCTCCCCGGTGGCCCTTTCCTCGGTGCATGACGAGGGGCTCCGGGATCTCCAGTGGAACGCACCGGAGCCCCTCTGCACTGTGCTCAAGGAGAGCACGTCCCGGGGGGGGGGAGGTTACTCCCTCCCCCCCTGTGCCCTCGCAGCGCAAGGCAACACGGGCCAGCCGATGTCGCCTTCTTCCCGGGTCCACTTTGGTGGACGACGCAGGCTCCCACCCTTGTCGCCCAGTGAACCCGAGATCCCTTTTAGTCGCCTTGTACGACAGGCAGGGGATACCGTAGTCTTATTCTTGAGAGCCCAGAACTACAGGGCTGCAGAATTAATTAGAACCTAACCTAACTCTCCTAAAACTACTCTTGAAGTACATCTTTTCCAATTAAAAATAGTTGAAATCGTTTGATAAGATATTTAATTATTCGTCCATATGTGCTGCACATACTTGATGCAAAATTAAAACGTATCTGGTTATCACATGGATGCTATTATCGGGCCAAATTCAAATGGGATCACACAGGAACTACCAGATTTCAAATGAAAAAAGAATCATCAAAATGGGTTCAGCCAGTCCAAAGTTAGATCCAGATTCAGATTCAGATTTTATTGGTAATATAATAAATTACAAGTCGATTATTTACTACAAATTATTACAAATTATTAATATTACAAATTACATTAGATAATTGAATAGAAAAAAAAATAATGAAACAATAGTACATCGAAGAAATAAAATGATTTTAATTTGTAATTTCATTTGTTAATTTCTCCACACTATAATGCCCTCTCAACCAGCCATGACTTCAATCTATTTTTAAACATTGCTAGACTGGAAGTTTCAGTAACATGCTTATAAGGTAACATAAAAAAACACAGGCGAATTGATAAACTCCTCTTTTTCGAAATTGGTTGAAAAGAGGTCGTCAACGCGTAGTAACGTTTAATGTCTAATCACTGTATTGATTTGAAGTCTCTTATTGTTTTTAATTACTTTACGATATGTACTGAGAGAGAAGCTAATTTTATTACAATGGCAAATAAGCTTCCATTTCCTTTCCGCTAGTATATCGGAATAATACAACAATCGCTCTCCACTTAATAGGACACATATGTGCACATAATTTAGGAAGAATTTTTTGATAGATTGAGCCATGATAGTCTGTTGACGTTTATTGTACTCTTATAACAAGGCAGATAATAAGCCACGATCTGACGCGCGAGCAAGGGGAGTAATCTCGTCAGAGTGCGCCATAAACAACAATATCGCTTACGTGCGTAAATTTCCATCACGACCAACGAATGGCCGCCCGTTTCGTGCGATATTTCATAATACCAACATTGAACTGTAAAATATTTCCGCGCGCAACGCTCGCGGCTTTTAGAGAAACTATCGTCGTTTGCGGCCTACTGCCAACTTCTAATTGAGATATATGTTACAACGACCCTATAGCTCTGCGGCTAGATCGTTTGTTATTGAATTCTCAATAGACTCTATGCAATCGTTAATGCTGTTTTTAATAAAATGGGTTAAAAACCCCTGGCATAATATTAACACGATTTAATAATTCTTTTTTGTCTAGCGTAAGAAAGTAAATTAATCGTAGCCCGTAGCATTTGTCTACGGTAGATGCTACGTGTTGCGCGAACATTGTGTTGCTATGCAGGATTTTTGTATTTCAAACGCATTTGCGCTCGTCGTCTTAACATATGAAATTATACCTACATATTTACAAGCTTAGATCAGTAATATATACAAACTATAGTTCTATGAACTGTGCGCAAATTTTATGGAACATACACTTTGAAGCCGTGATAGCTCAGTTCGGTCGCTTCAAGTTTTTACGCCAGGAACCAAAGTTCGATCCCTATGCTGGCGTCAATGAAATTTGTTGATGTTTGGGATAGGTTGCTTATATGTTTAAATTAAAGATAAGGTAACAAAATTGAAACAATTATTAAATTACAAATTACAGAGCGTGCATTTTCTTCTTTTGACAACTCTTCGCTATGAGTAGCGAAATATTACAAACATTCTTGTTAACTTGTTGAGATGGTTCACGTCAATAGTCGAATGGTGGATTCGAACCCACAACCTTACGATTCGCAGACCTTACCTTAAACTTTTAGGCTATTGACGCTTCCCCTCCCGCTGCGCCCTCAGCTCCCGACGTCGCATGGATGCGTTCACGCGGCGAATCATTTTGTTTTAATGGGCGCGTTCATGGACACGTCAACAAATTGTTTTGAAGTTTTATCTGCTGTTTTACCACGTAAATGGTAGGAAAATATCTCGAATAAATATGCATGCCTTAAGAAAGCCTCTAAGACAGATGGAGATATCCACAGATCAGGCCTTAGTAGAGATAATACCTTAAATAATCTCTTTACAGTTCAAATATGTGTTCGAAGCACTCTGTAGTAAATTATTCAACTACAACTAATACATGATGTAATTTATTCTAACACAATTCACCGTGCCCAAAATTTATTTGAATATTAAATTAGAACCGCTCGTTAGAAAGATTCACCAGCTCTCCAGTTTCCTGCTCTCTTCGTTTACATTAACGAACCTAAAAAATTATATTCGAGCATCATTTGTGAGAGTACAGTATTAATTTACATTTCTACTGTTGGATTTTTGTTTTTTTTTAATTCTTTATTTAAAATGGAAGCGGTATAGTTAAAAATATAGTGAAACACAAGTCACTCTCTTGAATTCCTTCTACGCCAACACTTCTTTTGCAACTTTACCAATCAAGGTAAGTTGAAGGAGGCTATATATTTTAACCGAATTAATAAGTCCCGATCTGTAGAGGTGAGCCCATCGCCATTCACTAAGCATTTTTTTTTGTACTTTAGAATCCTAATATTATAATTATCATCGATACAATTGACTGGGAGTTGTACCTCTAACTATCAGGACAAATCGTAAGAAACCCATAGCCAATAGAGATATATTATATAGATACTATAGATTTCAAACTTTTTTTGTTGGCGGCACATAAAGAAAAAGACAATTTGAAAACGTTTACAAAATCAAATTATAGTATTAAGTTGAAACTTCTTACATTCTGAATTGGCGTTTATATTTAGCAACAGTTTAACTACGGCACCTTCAACCGTAACCTAAAATAACCTTATCGCGTGAAATTTTGCGGTTAAGAAGGTAATCGTCTCAGAGTGCGTAGTAAACCACAATTTTCCCAACGTTCGTAAAGCTTAATTTAACTTAGTTGCGTACCGCCGCAGTCACTATACGAGCTTTTTTAAGATAATAGAATAATAATAAGTTATAATTGAGTCGAGGTAGATCAGTGTCCGGACGGTCCGAGTCCCGAGTTCGATCCCCGGTGCCAGCACCAATAAATTTGATGTTTAAATTTTATGTGCTGATTTACCATGCGCTCGGCGGTGAATGAAAACATCGTCGAAACCTATATGTCTTTGAACATTTTTCTAAGACATTTAAGCCTGCCAATCAGTACTGGAGCCGCTTGGCGGACTATACCCTTATACTCGTTTCACGGAGAAGGCCAGCGCCCAGCAGTGGGATATATATTATTTAAATAAAGACTGTAACTTTAACTAACTTTAGATTACCACTGAACTCTGAAGTCTAAACTGAATTAAAAAAAATAAATGTTTAGAAATAACAAAACAACAAGCAATCTCAAGAGACAGATAAATAATAAATCGGAAATAGGATTTTCTCTAAGCAATAATAAAAATCGATTATATTTAGATACGTAAAAAGTTCATGAATCTTTGAGATATAAAAGAATTGTAAATGTACAATTTATTGATATTTAATACCCGTCTACGTAGGGAATAGAGTGTTACGTACGAGTATAATTGCAGTTAACTCTCTCTCTCTCTCTGTAGAATATAATAAAATAGAAAAAAAACATTTATTCGTCATAAGAACACAGAAACAACAAATATAAAAATGCAAGACAAAAATCGTTAATGGTTTGATCGATTCTTTTTATTTGAAAGTGCTTCCCATGTAGTCCCATTTCAATTCAGTCCAGTTCTTACAATGCCATCGATGAGAAAACATTAAGTTAACATTAAGTAAATGCGCCAACAATGGACAGATAACTAAATAACACCCCAACCAATTGCGATGATTTATTTATTATTGGAAAGGCTGTACTTCAAAAGTAGTATGCTATTTCGTAATATTCCTACAATAATTTGGAAATACAAAGAGGGCATTTGGGCTCAATAACCTTTGATTCGATTAAAAAATGGTTTTGTTTTTTTTTACATGTAAATTTACTTGTAAGTTATTATTATAAACCAGCCCTGTAGTTCTGGGCTCTCAAGAATAAGACTACGGTATCCCCTGCCTGTCGTAGAAGGCGACTAAAAGGGGCCTCGGGTTCACTGGGCGACAAGGGTGGGGGCCTTTGTTGTCCGGTGGTGGATCCGGGAAGAAGGCGACATAGGCTGGCCCGTGTCGCCTTGCACTTCGAGGGCACAGAGGGGGAGGGAGTAACCTCCCCCCGGGAAGTGCTCTCCCTGAGCACAGTGCAGAGGGGCTCCGGTGCGTTCCACTGGAGATCCCGGAGCCTCTCACCATGCAACAAGGAAGGGCCACCGGGGAGGTTTTAGTGGGTAAAAATCCCACATAACCGCCGCCTTCCCCCCCAGAAGGCGGGGTATCTTTCTGAAGATTTCCTCCTCGTTAACAAAAAAAAAAAAAAAGTTATTATTATAAAACAACACAGACCATAGTGTGAGAAGTGCGTTATTATTGTCTTTCTGTACATCTATAAATTCATTATTATTTATCTCCTAAATACTTTGGCGTTAGTTATGACAATGTCACATTTTATACTTGATGATGTGCCTCAAGTGGAATAACTCGAGGAAGATATCTTTCCTTGCACATAACACGAAAAAAAGCAAAATCCATCTGTCAATGTTGCAGTTCTTCATTTAGTAAAATAAAATTTGCAATAACATGCTTTTATGACCGCAGAAATACAAAAAGACTCTTCCTCTGCAATAACCTGAATTTTAGCACCTACAATTTTTTTCTTTACGACGTTGTTATTCTCCATTCGTAGCATAACGACGATATGTACAGTTTCATGACAAACAATTCCTTTATAACTTACGTGCGTAGTTCCGTAGAAACAGGGATAGAGATACAGCAAGTTAGATGGAGCTATACGTTTCAAAAATACAATATTATGGTATGGGACTTTGGTATAGTTTAAAGTAAAACAAAAAGCTAATTATTTCATCATAAAAATGCTAAATGCATGTCCCACGCGCGCGCACCATCCTGATGTAATACGCGCCACTGACGCGTACACTTTTTGACACAACGAGCTATGGAGAGGGCTATGATCGGAGTATCTCTACGAGATCAAATCAGGAATGAGGAGATCCGTAGACGAACGAAGGTAACCGACATAGCTCGCCGGATAAGCAAGTTGAAGTGGCAATGGGCAGGGCACATAGCGAGTAGAACAGATGAGGCCAAAAAGTTAAGTTCTCGATAGGAGACCACGGACCGGCAAGCGCAGCGTAGGACGTCCACCCGCAAGGTGGCCTGACGACCTCATAAAGGTCGCAGGACGCAGCTGGATGCGGGCCGCTTACAAACGGTCCCTTTGGAAATCGTTGGGGGAGGCCTATGTCCAGCAGTGGATGTTTTACGGCTGAAATGATGATGATGAATGATGACGCGTACACTTAGTATCCTGACCAATTATAAATACTTTAAATTATTTTCGTCGTAATACTGTGATATTTTAAATAATAATAATAAACCATTTAATCGAACCAGCACACAGAAATAGAGAAATAGGAAACAAGAATAACTTATCTACTAACAATAAAAAATAAAAATTGTATTAATTACAAAACATTTTCTTAAATACTAATTAATAGGTAAAAAAATAAAAATAAATAAAAGATAAAAAAAAAAAACTAAGTAAATATGATAACTTGATCTATTTGGTTGCGATGCTAGATCGAATAGGTACCAGCTCAGCATTGTGTTGGCTGTGAAGCCAACGCTGGTATTAATCACGTCGCTTCACGTCAATAGCCAACAGTTATGAGTGCAGTCTGCGAAACATAACATCGCAGGTTCGAATCTAGCATTCTACTATTGACGTGAACCATTTCCTATAAGTTTCAGCTAAGTTGAAATGTTTAACAATAATGCTAAGAGATTTTGTAAAAAAAAATGTTACCATTCATTACTTCTTCCATAAAAATAAGTTAAGCATGTTTCATAACTTCTATAGTAATTATCTGAATTAAATTACAACTTTATTGCTTTAAGTTGAACATACAATAATCGTAAACCTAAATTATCTGAAAAATACGAGTTCATAAAAAAGTTATTTTACGATCCAAAAAAATTATAATTAAATTGCGATAAAACTTCATTACACTAGTTTTACTTCTATGTGTTATATTCACGTAAATATTAGAAATATAATCTGGTCTAGTCTGGCCTTATATCAGTCATATCTATAAATATATTATAGTGATTCGGTTATAGTAGCTTTGTAGGCTAGAGCGACCTATCGGGCTCACAAGATAAACAGGCAATACCATTGGTATGGCAGTATCATTTTTTTTATGACTAACTACACAGATTGGCCAGAGAACCTGGCCTTGACTGCTTCATCGGATTGAGAGGTAGCATAGCTCTTAGGTCGCTTAGCCTGAACCTCTATTGCTAGTAACTCGACACAAGGGTACCCCCGGTGAGGGGTTACCTCGGCTTGGACGGTTACTATGTTACGCGTAAGCATGCAAGTGGCCGAAGAAACTCCAGCAACGCTCCTAACATCTAAGGGGTGGGGCCTACCCATAAAATAGCGGTAACGCGCAAGGATTATTCGCAATCTCCGACGGTCGCGAATGGACGCTTTGAGGATTTGTAGAGATCTAGCCTGTGCAATGGTAATCGCGTCGTCCGGATCGTGAAGAACGTTACGAATTTATTATAGGAAGGCTTATAAGTGACGGCACAAGAAGTTTGTTAGAATGTTTGGTGGCAATCTCGAAAAACCGTCGAGTTGTCTGCTTAAAGAATTGAGCTATTGTCGATAACCCTGTATTAGCGTGGAGCTCGCGCTTACGTACGAACCACGTCGCACTCGTCGCAGAAAACGATTCTGAATTACTTTTTTTCTTTTTTTTTTTTTATTTTAAATAAAATTTTACAGTAAAGGAATATACATATAACTTAACGCTATATAAACCGCAATGGTTTGTCACTAGCGCCAAAGCGTCCGTCTTGCGTTCCTAGATAACTTTTTAATATACTCTTAATGTTTTTGTTAGTTATACAATTCCTTATATCTGAGGGTAGTTCATTAATTAATCTAGGCACGATGTATCTCGCCGTGCGCTCGCCGTATACATTTTTTGCGCCTATCGTATTAAACTGGTTTGACGATATCGACCGTGTGCATATAGGATTTTACTTGTAACCTAGGAATGGCAGTATCATTTACTTTCACGTATTAAATTGTTCATTACGTTATATTATAAAACAGATAGATGAACAAAAACAAAAGCCGACTTCAAATCGATTCAAAAGTTAAACGCTATTGCGTGCGGGACGCCCGCTGTATTTCTGAATTATCGTAGTAATATTACGAAATAGAATTAATCAGGACCTAATCAAATTCTCATCAAACTACCGTTAAAGAACATCTTTTCGAATAAAAATTAATATAAATCGGTTGGTGTAATTTTGAGTCATAATGCAAAATTAAGAATTATATGGTTTTATCATGGATACAATTTTCAGAATTGAACTAAATTACCAACCATACAAGAAACACCAGTTTTCATATAAAAAAAGAATTATCAAAATCGGTTCACCCGGTCGAAAGTTATGAGGTAATATAAAAAATATTTAGACGAATATAGGTTCTCAACCTCCACTTTTTTGATGTCGGTTGATAAATCAAAGTCATGTACTTTTGATATACATAAAAAGCATCAAAGAAATTGGCCTAAAGGGTGAAATTACGTTAAACGCCGTTGATACATGCCTATTCTATTACGGACACTCAGATGAAATTGTAGATGACGCATTCTTCTTCGTCGCTTGAGTCTTTACAGACGCGTCGTGGTTATCACGTATTAGGTATCAGTGACCCGCTTCACAAGCCGCCAACTTACTTAATGGGTGGTTTCAATTTTTTTTTTTAAATAAGCTAGCAATATTTCTTTTTTTTCAGAAATATTACTAACAATCTTGTTAACCATTCCAACTAAGGTTAAGCTTGTGCTAGGACATGGTTCACACTGGATTGGAACGACCTTACGATTCACAGACCGCACCCCAAACCATTAGGCTATTGACGGTTCTCTACTATAAACATATCTAAAACAAATTATATGATAATGGCCCCTTTAATGATAAACAATGAATTATTAAATAAAGTGGAACAGGAAAAATATCTAGGGCTCACTCTGGACAGCAAACTAAGTTGGCGTCCCCTTATAAACAAAATGAAACCTAAATTAACGTCCTTGGTGGGGATGTTAAGCAGTATTGTCAGATGTCTACCGCGTTGTGTTTGTTCCACTATCTATAACACTTTAATAAAATCTCATTGTAGACGACCGGCCAGCCGACCGAGCGAACCCGGGAATATTATATTGTTAATATTAGTAAATAAGTGATTATGTATAAGTTTGCGAAGTTTTAAGAACCAATTGCTCTGAACCTTGGTTGAACGAACCAAACTAATTAGAACGCATGTGATCTGTTGAAAGACCGTTGCCCTGAACCGTAAGTGAACTGAACCTTATTAAATAGTGTACTTTGAACCTGAACCTTTGTTATAAGTGAACTTTATTATAACTGAACCTTTGATTATTGTGAACTTTTATGTGTTTAGTTTGTAATTATATTTGTGAATTAAACATAGAACCGAACTTCCGAACCTTTTAATACAGTCCACTGAACCTTGAACCGAACTTATATATACAGTACACTGAGCTCTCAGAACGAGAGAGCGAGTGCACGCGCATATGTATGTATGCGTGTGCATCTGAGCTGTCCAAGAGGACCACTGTTGTGCGAGTCGCCTACACTCATATAGACTATTTAATTGAAATATTGTGTTCTTCTTGTTCGTTCCCTCACTGCTGAGGATCCCGACCACGTACAAGCAGCCTCCATTGAGTGCGGTCATAGGCGGAGTCGCACGCTACATGCTGCCTCCCACCGTCTTCATGATCGTGTGCCACCATTTTGTAGGCGCACTACCCTGAGCGCGTTTGCCGTCCATTTTGCCTAATATGATCTGCTTCTCCAGTTAAAATATGGGGTGCATCAGCAAAAACAAACCAGACAATATTACAAATTTCTCAAAATAAATTAATAAAATTACATCACAGAAAAAATCTACAAGGAAACAAAATTACTGAACAAGCAATAGCTATAAATATTTTAATTGTATATCAATAAGAGAAATATTAAATAATGATATCCGTACACAAATAACTTTTACGAAAAAAAACACAAAATATAAAATGAAACTTAGGCGAAGCCATGAACTCTAGCTACACACACCACGCACTAACTACGGAAAAAATGATGTACGAAAGTTCTCAAATTTATAACAAATTACCAAAATATTTAAGAGAATCTAAATCAATACAAGAATTTAAAAAATTACTAAAAAAAATATCTAATAATCTTCTTACGTTATGCCATATCCAAATCAAAGTTTAACTATTCCTCTGCAATAACCTGAATTTTAGCACCTACAATTTTTTCTTTACGATCTTGTTATTCTCCATTCGTAGCATAACGACGATATGTACAGTTTCATGACAAACAATTCCTTTATAACTTGCATTGTGGTTCGTAGAAACAGGGATAGAGATACAGCAAGTTAGATGGAGCTATACGTTTCAAAATACAATATTATGGTATGGGACTTTGGTATAGTTTAAAGTAAAACAAAAGCTAATTATTTCATCATAAAATGCTAAATGCATGTCCCACGCGCGCGCACCATCCTGATGTAATACGCGCCACTGACGCGTACACTTTTTGACACAACGAGCTATGGAGAGGGCTATGATCGGAGTATCTCTACGAGATCAAATCAGGAATGAGGAGATCCGTAGACGAACGAAGGTAACCGACATAGCTCGCCGGATAAGCAAGTTGAAGTGGCAATGGGCAGGGCACATAGCGAGTAGAACAGATGAGGCCAAAAAGTTAAGTTCTCGATAGGAGACCACGGACCGGCAAGCGCAGCGTAGGACGTCCAATTGCAGAAAATTTTAATGACCTCATAAAGGTCGCAGGACGCAGCTGGATGCGGGCCGCTTACAAACGGTCCCTTTGGAAATCGTTGGGGGAGGCCTATGTCCAGCAGTGGATGTTTTACGGCTGAAATGATGATGATGAATGATGACGCGTACACTTAGTATCCTGACCAATTATAAATACTTTAAATTATTTTCGTCGTAATACTGTGATATTTTAAATAATAATAATAAACCATTTATTCGAACCAGCACACAGAAATAGAGAAATAGGAAACAAGAAGGACTTATCTACTAACAATAAAAAATAAAAATTGTATTAATTACAAAACATTTTCTTAAAACTAATTAATCGGTGGGTAAAAGAAAAAGATAAAATTAAAAAAAAAAACGAAGTAAATATGACAACTTGATCTATTTGGTTGCGATGCTGGATCGAATAGGTACCAGCTCAGCATTGTGTTGGCTGTGAAGCGAACGCTAGTATTAATCACGTCGCTTCACGTCAATAGCCAACAGTTTTAAATGCAGTCTGCGAAACATAACATCGCAGGTTCGAATCTAGCATTCTACTATTGACGTGAACCATCTCCTATAAGCTAAGTTGAAATTGTTAACAATAATGCTACGAGATTTTGTAAAAAAAAATGTTACCATTCATTACATCTTACATAAAAATAAGTTAAGCGTGTTTCGTAACTTCTAGGGTAATTATCTGATTAAATTACAACTTTATTGCTTTAAGTTGAAAATACAATAATCGTAAACCTAAATTATCTGAAAAATACGAGTTCATAAAAAAGTTATTTTACGATTCAACAAAATTATAATTAAATTGCGATAAAACTTCATAACACTAGTTTTATTTCTATGTGTTATATTCACGTAAATATTAGAAATCTAATCTGGTCTAGTCTGGCCTTTTATCAGTCATATCTATAAATATATTCAATTATTCAATTTGCACAGTAAACAAACTATTAGTATTATATTGTCTGTAGATGTCCGAAATATGTATAATTGTTATTTAATATTTAACTTTCTTATGTATATTCTTATGAAAAATAAAGATTCTAAAACCCGAAAACCGGTATACAAAACTTTTGTATATGACAGTAGAAAATATATTATTAATACCAATACTCCAGATGTGAACATTACATCGAAAAAAGTGAGATAAAATTCATACTCAACAAAACCTGAATACATTGTCAGATCATAAGAGAGTTTTATAGCCAATAGGAACGTTGATAACTTTGTTGATGGAATATTTTACGTTCTTGCGAACATTCCTTACGGCTGTGTTTCAATGTTGAACCATTTTTGTACTCTCGTAAATATACTTTAATATCTATAGCTCTTAGAAAAGACTTAGAAGAGACGCCCCTAAAGTGGCCACCACACCAGCCATCTTAGACTTAGTTAAATATAACATTATTAACGTTAAATTAACAGTCTTTACATGTCCCACTGCTGGGCACAGGCCTTGTCTGAAAAGAGATTATAAATCCGCCACACGGCCCTAGCGCGGATTGGCAAACTTCACACGTCTTAGAAAAGTTTTCTATGACATTTAGGTTTCCTCACGATGTTTTCCTCCACCGCCGAGCGCGTCGTAAATCAGCACATAAATTTGCAACAACAAATTTATTGGTGCCGCACCGGGGGCTCGAACTCAGGTTGCTAGCGTACTATACAACTTGAGGCGACCGCATGGACACTGAGTTGCCACGGCTGAAATATAACATTTTTAATAACATTTAATTACGACTACTATAATGCAGAAGCCGGTACTCCTAGATACGATACGCACTCCATACGTCAGGTATCTCCTCGTCGTTCTATGCACTGGTTGCTTGAGCCTTGCTTCGATGCCAATAACTGACAGAACTCAGGGTATGTTAGGTTGACAGCTCCGTAATCCTGGGCTCATAGAATAAGGCTACAACAATGGGCCTCTTTTCGTCGGACTTTTAGGCCTTGTGTCAAAAATGAAGAAGGCTGGCACATATTGCCTTAGCACTGCGAGGGTGCTGGAGGAGGAAGTACCCTACCCTGGGACGTGCATTAGAGCATAGGGCAGATGGGCTCCGGTGCGTCCCACTGGAGATCCCGGAGCACCTCGGAAATATGTCCATACATTCTTGCGTTATAAATGGTGTAAAAACGCTAATTCGTTTTATTTATAGACATACATATATAAGCTTGTAACGTATATTACTAATCAAGATAGAAAATAAACGAGCAAATTTGAGTAATCTCCTCGAGTAACAGAATCGTAAAGCGAAATTTGTAGACGATAAACATCCATAGAATATTCGCTACATTGTCGAGCTCCGACCACTTTTATAGCTCCGTACATAAACGCCGCGTATGTTTCCCGCATCCTCTTCACTGCATGCACATTGAAGCTGTAAAATTTTATATATCGTTATGTATATAATACAATAATAATGTAGCTTTATTTCATTCTATACAAACAATTGTAAATTTAAATGGTTGAATTGTTGGATATAGGCTTCCCTCAACAACTTCCATATTTTGGCCTCTACGAGACCTAGGAGGTCCAAGAAATACAATGTTTCCTATATTTCGCTGTCTTTCGTCATCTGTCACTGCTGCTATTTCGTAACACAAGTATATTTACGTGCAAAAATAGAAAACTACTTTTTGAAAAATTGTTTTAAACGCGATTACGCGCGGAAGACCTCTTTATATTTCCCGAATATATACATATATCTATATACATAATATACATATATATATATATATATGACAATTAATATCCTAATATAATAAAATATCCTTAAAATAAAATATATTTTTTTATAAATTTATTAATATTTCATTAAAAATTATAAACTAAATAAACATAGGCTGTGTTTCGTCACCTGTCACTGCTGCTAATATTTCATAACACAAGTATATTTACGTGCAAAAATAGAAAACTACTTTTTGAAAAACTGTTTTAAACGCTATTACGCGCGGAAGACCTCTTTATATTTCCGAATATATACATGTATATAGACAATTAATATCCTAATATAATAAAATATCCTTAAAATAAAATATATTTTTTTTATAAATTTATTAATATTTCATTAAAAATCATAAACTTAAACGAAAAAGGATATCTTACGTAAACTTGGATAATACAGTATTTTTCATTTAATTTTATTTTTATTTAAATTTTAGTACTTAGTGTCGCCGTATGGAGGCAACACTAAGTACTAAAATTTAAATATGACAACAACAATTTATTTCAGTCAGCTAGCGTCTTTATCTTCCGAAATATTTAAACTTTCTTAACCGACTCTTTAGTTTTGGCCACGGCTATTTTTTATTTATTATCATAGGAATATTACGAAATAGAATTAATATAAACCTGCCCTTAAAGTACATCCTTTCCAATAATGGCGTAATTCGTCCATTTGAAGCGTACATTTTTAATGCACATTTTAAACTTATATGGTTTTCTCATACATTGTATTAAAATACAATGGGATCACACTGGGAGCACCAGCTTTCAAAAAAAAAAATCCATCACAAACTGTTCAAGCAGTCGAAAGTTATTAGCAAACATACGAACCTGCTCCTATTTTGAAGTCGGTTGAAAAATGAATTTTGAAAATGGGATTAAAAGAGAGAAATTGAAATAAAAAATACCTTTTCCATTTTTTTTACAAAAGAAAGCTAGCAAAATTTCTTTTTTTTTCAGAAATATCACTAACAATCTTGTTAACCATTCCAACTAAGCTTAAGCTTGTGCTAGGACATGGTTCACGGCAATAGTCGAATGGTGGATTCGAACCCACGACCTTACGATTCTCAGGCGTACCCTAAACCTTTAGGCTATTGACGCTTCCGTTCATTTTGCAGTCAAAAAGCTGGTAATGTAATTTAAATTCCAAATTATACCTTATATATCAGAGAACTAGCTCGAGCCGGCTTAAACCAATAATATTTAGCCATCAAAATTGTATTAAACCGTATCAAGCTAGAGATGGAAGCCAGACGTTGTAAAATCTTTGCGGCTGGCGGCTCACTGGGGACTTTTACAGCCAATAAGAAGGTTGATATCTTTGTCGTTGCAATGTTTTATGTTCGCCGAACGACGACACGTTCTCGTGAATGTGAAGCCGCCTTTATCCACACCCCGCACGCATTACGTCGACATAGCCGCTGTCTACACATTATAAAATTAACGCATTTTGAAGTAAAACTTCTATACGCGCTCTTGATTTGGGAAGAAATAAAGAATCACAAACGAGTACACGGTTCATTACGTTTCTAATAGGAGCTTGTGAAGTGCTCAAATATCGAACTTTTTTGTGTACCCAGTTTTTTTTAAATGCGCCAAAACTGTTTTGTGGTCAACTCCCAGTCATTCAGCTACGCCGTAGCTACTGATATGCCGATCTTGCTCCACTTTTTTAAAAATCACATCCCACATTTAAATCAACAAAAATTATAACACCGTTACAGATAATCCAAATAATAATAATAATAATAGATATATATCATCCTATGTCCCCTAGGTGGGGCAGAGGGGCGTCCTGATGAACCTCCATCGCGTTCGATCTTGGGCTTCACGCTTTATCTCGCTCCATGTCTTGCCGATGTTCTTCGCCTCGTCTGCAACTGTGCGGCGCCACGTCTGTTTAGGACGGCCGCGCTTGCCTTTCCTTGCGGATTCAATCAAGGGCCTGCTTGGGAATGTGATCGGCATCCCTTCGGAGGTATGGCCAATCCAGTTCCATTTACGGCGCCTTATTTGGAGGTCGATCGGGCTTTCACGACAGCGCTCCAGAAGATGTTCGTTGGAAATTTTCTCGGGCCAGTAGATACCGAGGATTCGGCGAAGACATCGGTTGACGAAGACTTGGAGTTGATGAGAGATGGTTTGAAACCTTCCACGTCTCACACCCACATAGCAGTACGGATTTAACGTTGGACCTGAATATTTTGGTCTTAACGTGGTGCGATAATATCCGTGACTGCCATACAGGCCGGAGTCGTGCGAAAGTTTCCCGGGCCTTGGCAATGCGTGAGGTAATGTCCTCTTCAGTACCCCCAGTTTCTGACACGACACTTCCGAGGTACGAGAATTTGTGGACGCTTTCTACGTCCTCAGCACCAATGCGTAATGGCGTCCGGTTTCCCACTCCAGATCGCATCTCTTGGGTCTTTCTGATGTTAATCTTGAGTCCAGTAATGTCAGCCTCTCCGAATAAGTCGTCCAACTTGGATTGCATGTCTCGGTGGGTATGACTTAGCAGGCAGAGATCATCGGCATAGTCCAAGTCTTCTAAGACATTGGTTATCCCCCACTCTATCCCGCGCCGCTTGTTGCCGTTTGTGCGATGCATGATCCCGTCGAGAACAACCAGAAACAGAAGAGGCGAGAGCAGACATCCTTGTCGGACGCCTGTATGTACCTCTATGTCATCAGAGATGAGACCATCGTGAGTAACTCTGCAAGAGTATTTCCTATATATGGCTTTTAGTAGGTTGGTTATTTTGACGGGACGCCAATGTCGGAGAGTCGAGACCATATGCTTTCCCATCTCAGCGTATCAAAGGCTTTTCAAAGTCTACAAGGTAAGATAAACCTCCTTTGCCATTCTGATGCCTGTTCAAGAATGATGCGCAGTGTGTTGATTTGATCTGTACACGAACGGTTCGGGCGGAAGCCAGCCTGCTCTTTGCGTAAGAGAGGTTAGGTTAATAATAATAGATAATAGGGTGAAATTTCCGGATTAAAAACGCTTGCTACTCTCACAAACACTGCAGTAGATCCATAAACATCGCAATTTTTTTTCTCGGCTTGCGTTGCATTTTTACCTTTTCTGTAGTAAAATTTAAAAATGTATTAATTTCTTCATTAGATTCACTCATCTTGACAGTACGAAAAACAAATGAAAATCAAACATTTTCCTAATTTGACTATGGACTTATGTTCTTTTAAAATGTAAACTTTCAATGATACTAAAACCAGCCAGATACAAATAGTATAGCCAAAGAGATTTTATTACAAGTTCATACGTACCAACTGTAATGCGAAAAGACTTTTTCTTCGACATATTATATATTTTGACATGATAGGTTGTTGTTTTTTTGTTCAGTCTCCGTGTGTGTATTAGTATTTGGTAATGATAATTGTTAAAGCTTCAGCCCGTCCCACTGTTGGACACAGTCGTTCTTTGCCAGAAAGTAATAGGGTATAGTCCGCCACGCGGCTATAATAGGTTTTCCCCAACCTATGATATTTCCATGATGACGTCTTCCCGGATATAAATATACGAATGGACTGTTGTATAAAGTTGCTACTACGTGTTAAAACTAATCTATCCTCCGAACCAACAGCTATAATGCTTATCAATTATTCAAAAACATAACGACAAACTCACATACTTTTAAATCCAGGGCTACCGTACAATCGCCAAGAATAATGGCATTTAAACGTTCTTTAGAAACGCTTCAATGTTGGCAAGCTACCGTGACAGTTGAAAGGAACTCCGGCTCTATGTTACGTATTTAAGTTGGAACCATTAAAAAAAAAACGAGAAAACTTTAAAGGAAATGCCGCTGAGTTTGATCGGGAGCCAAAAATAATCGCTTACCTGAAAGCACCGCAATTCACTGCGCTTGGCAAGAGTTGGTGAACTGTCCCCGCGTGAGCTCATAGTGCTTACATTTAGCGCGTGTAAGCATCAGCTGTTTAATCTTAAATAAATAGCTCCTGAAGTAAAGCTTATGTAGAGAACAAGACATTGTCCTGATTTGTTTTGATATTTTCTGTTTTTACAAAGATTGTCTGGTAGAGATCGTTAACGACAAGATCGTCTATACAATAAATTGAAAAATATACTCGTACTTTATATCATAATTTGTGTCTTACTTTCTTATGTTATTAAGTTATATCTATCTAACAATGCTCCAAGCTATAACCTCTTATTATTTTGTTAACGGGGGGAAATCTTCAACAAGATACCCAGCCTTCTGGGAGGAGGGATAGGTCATGTGAGGTTTTTGTAAACTCTTGTGACCCCCTCCTCGGTGCATGCTCCGATATCTCCACGCATGGAACGCACCGGATCTCCACTGTGCTTAATAGCACGTCCCGGGGAGATTAATTCCGCCCCCAGCACCGTCGCAGTGCAAGCGACACGGGCCATCCAATGTCGCCTTCTTCCCGGGTCCCCTGTAGCGATAAGGGCCCCATCCGTGTCGTCGGTGAACTCGAGGCCCCTTTTAGTCGCCTTCTACAACAGTCCCTGCTATAACATACGGTGCAGAGACTTGGACGAGGTATAGAAAGACCTATGCACGACATTTCTCTAACGAATAGAATACATCCATCATCAGACACATAGCTCTTAAAGTCAGCAAGTTGAAATGGCAGTGATCTGGGCACAACTGCCGAGTCAGAGACAGCTGATGGGGGAAGAAAGGAATGGAGGCCTCGCATAGGTCGGAGAAGCGTAGAGCGCCCTTCTTCAGACTGGCGACATTATAATGATGGCTGGAAGTGGCTGGGTGCGGAAAGCAGAGGAACGTATATGATGGGAGATATTACGGAAGGTCTATTTCTCGCAGTGGATAGACACAGGCTGATGATGACGATGATGGACAATGGAATGGTATCTGTGTTGGTAGAGCTAAACCTTATTATTGAAGTACGAACACAGGACATAAGGAATGGCATCTAAAAGGAAAGAAAATTTATCTCGAACCGTAGTTTATTCATTCCTCAATGTAAGATGAATAAAAACACAAGTGTCCTTTAGACTCAAGTATTTTCAACCGACTTCAAAAGGAGGTTCTCAAATCGTCTGTATTTTGTTTTTCGGTTTGTTACCTTATAAGTTCGGACTGAGTGAACCGATTTTTATGATTCTTTTGTCATTTGAAAGCTGGTGCTTCTTTTGTGGTTCCATTTTAATTTGGTGAAATTCTCATAATGGCAACTATGATAAAATCATATAAGTATTAAATTTTCATCAAGTATGTGTTTTGTGGAATGAAATAGTCCTAGTACATTAGCTTTATTGAGACAGCGTAACGTTGTACAAGGAATTATTTTAACGAATACCGTCACAACTGCGTGTCTTCACAATCTTTATACAAAATTAATTAGAAGTTAGATTACGAACTAATAAAGTTAAATTATTGTTTACAATGCCAGGTTAATGTGATGTTCAACTAAATTATTAATTATGAATTAAAGATACAATAATGTTCAGGTAAATCACTAAGATATCATTGGAAGTAGTCATTATGCATAACAATCGCTGGGTGCCGTGTGTTGCCAGCTAACACACGCCAACCGGTTTCTATGAGTCATTTTTCATTGAAAGAGACGTACATCTAGTTTGGTTTGGTTCTGATTAATTCTTTTTTTCGTAATATTTCTACGATACGTCAAACGTTTGATCCGATCCGATTTTGAAGTCGGTTTTTGTTTTTACTAGTAAATATAATTTGTTATTTGATTTTACGTTAACACAAGCCAGCTTGTATACAGCTAGTCAGTACAGTAATACAGCTTATCAACATGTACAGCGGCTAAACAACAACAACACACGAGCAATTCAAGCCGGATGAGGCAATTAATCACGCGTGGATTTCATCTCATTGTCGGAGCGGGCGGGCGGGCTCGTAATTAATCATTAGGCAGATTTTTACAGCTGCTGTTACTGACAGTTTATCATTGTGATTAATTTGTATGTGAGATACAGGAACCTTGGCCCGGGTGGGGAAGCTCCTAAAGAAAGTTCGGGCTTGGATTTCCAAACGAACCCTAAGCCTGTTTGCAACTTTTATTATAAAAACCAAAATTCAGTCATTCTGCTAGTATAGCTTGGGTTGTCAAGCAACTTGGGTTGTTACAAAGTAACCGGTGCAAGCTATAAGAAAAAAGTTGAAAGACAACTATAGAAACATATATACATGCATTTATCTATATATTTATAAAGAGAAAGTGTGTGGGTATGTTTCATATAGGCTCCGAAACGGCTGGACCGATTTCAATGAAACTTTCAGGAAATCTTCGGATTGACCTGACGATTAATCCTGTAAATTTTGGTGACGATCGGAGCACTCCTGAACTATCAAATACAACTTCTATTAACAATGATAATATTCTATTGTTTTATAACACAAATTGGTTTTGACACATGCGTTATGTATATTTATGACATTATGAACCATATTGAAGTACATTGGAGTATATTGAAATTTAATAAAGTATACTGAAGTATATAAAAGATGATAATTAAGGATTTTGAAGTATTCAAGGTAAGTTATAGCGCCGCGAATGTATCCGTTTACAAGGTAATGATAATAGGTAATGATCTTCACCCGCTCGAGAAGAGAATAGAAGAGAATCAGTAATTTAATATATTGTGAGTGTTAAATTAATTATTTAATGATGTAAGTTTATTGTTTAAATAAAATAAAGCAAAATCTAGAACGACGAAGCGGGCTGGGTACGCCAGTAGTTTATAGATATTATATTCCATAATTTTTTTTTCTTTTTTTTTTATAAAAGAAAGCTAGCAATATTTCTTTTTTTTTTTCTTGAAATATTACTAACAATCTTGTTAACCATTCCAACTAAGCTTAAGCTTGTGCTAGGAGATGGTTCACGGCAATAGTCGAATGGTGGATTCGAACCCACGACCTTACGATTCGCAGACCGTACCCTAAACCATTAGGCTATTGACGCTTCAAAATCATAAATAAATAAGAACTATTCCCACCTGTACGTAAGCAATGCTTATGGTACTAATAATAGTTTACAATCGTAAAATTACATGTGGATGTTTATCTTTAAACAAAGCATTTCGCAACATCCTGTACAAAGTTAAAGGAGAGCTACGAAAAAATTGGGATAAAGCCAAAAGGCTACGAGACGATATGACGATTTACAACTATTCCGTGACCGCTCAAGGTGAGATTCAACTTGAGTTATTGCCGAGGAAACTGTTGAATTTTATTAAGAATTATTGTAAAACATGCTTCGAAGTTAAAACCGGCCATAAATACTGAGTCAAGTCAAAGACAACGTTTAGTGTTAAAAACACACTAGCACATTATTTGTATGCTCCTGAAGTTGATTTGTCCAGATAAAGACATTTTTCTGCTACTAACTAGTAATCTGCGTACTTTAACTACAATTTGGAAGATTCCGTAGTTAATCACAGGCTTTTTTAACCCTATATATAGACAGAAATGGCGCTTCGTTTTCTTCCAAGCTTAGTATGGGCCATTTACGAATTGAGAAAGAAACTTCATAAACTAGGCACAAATTATATCGTGATATTTTGTTGATACACTGACATACACTCTCCCAGGAATCAATATAAATACACACATTTTAAAATGGAAAGCAGAGCCATGGCAAATCTTTGTCCAGGCAGTCGCCTGTAGTTCCGTAGTACGCTATCAACGCGACTTCTATCCCCGGTGCAGGCACCTATAAATTTGCTATTGTAATTTTATATGCTGTTTTACCACGCGCTTGGCGGTGAAGGAAAATATCGTGAGGAAACCTACATGTCTTAGAAAATTTTCTAAAACATGTGAAGTCTGCCAATCCACAGTAGGGCCGCGTGGCGGATTATGCCAAACGTTAAAATTACACCCTTTACATAGGCTATTGACGCTTCCGTCAATATTCAGAATTGTCTATCATGCACAATTTATTTCAGTTAGCTAGCGTCTTTATCTTCCGAGATATTCGAACTTTCTTAACCGACCCTTTATTCCGACTCTTTTTTTTGCTCACGAGTGTAGATGTAATCATAGATCCACTTGAAACATTTCAACAAACAAATTTCTATTTATACAAAGGTTGGAACGCTCGTGGCGTATGCAATTATATCGTGATACATCAATATGAAAAGTTTATTATTACTATAATGTTTCGTTAATTGATGTACAACAAGTATATTTACGAGTAAAAAAACGATTTCAAATCGAATAGGAATATTCCGATGTATAATTAATCAGTACCCAACCAAATTGTCATCAAACAACCCTTGAAGTCCATCCTTTACAATAAAAAATGAATCATCGAAATCGTTTGGCGTAAAATTGAGTTATTCGTCCATTTGTCACGCACATACTTGATGCAAGTTTAAGACTTATATGGTTTTCTCATGGATGCCACTGTGAGAATAATATATTTATTTATTCATCTTTCACAAATTTACATTTACAGTTCACTTATACGTTTACAATTTACGTAGTTCTTAAATTTGTGAAAGACTGGTGTCTGTACTAGGGTGCCCTGTAAGACAGATCACCAGCCCCCCACCATACTTATAATAATGCTGTAATTTTATTATGATTATTAAATTAAAAATTAACATGCGAGAGAGAAAGTGTGTGTGAATGTGTGGTGTGTTTATATGGTGTATGTGTGGTGTGTGTTTAGTGTGCTTTATATGTTGTTTTAATTTATGATGAGATTTTTAGTAAGTTCTGCGGTTGTATAGTAAAGCTTTAGTAGTCAAGATATGACGACTTTTTTACATTTGGCTTTACGCTGGTTGTTGATAGCTATTTTTTGGTTAATATTTTTATATAGGTAGGAACCTAACAAGAATTTATTTGAGAAGTTTGTTTTGTAAGGTTAGGTTTGTATAAATAGGTTGAGATGATATTTTAAGAGGGAATGCTTTCTTAAGACTGTCTGGGGAATAAATAATTGTCGTACGGTAAGCACTTTGCATTTTTCGTAAAGTTCTATGGTGGGATGGAAAAAGGCAGAGAGTTGCCAACTATATATATATAGAACCATGAAATGGAACGACACGGGAGCACCAGCTGTTGAATAATAAAAGATTCATCGTAATTGGTTCACCCAGACTAAAGTGAGCTAAAATATAAAAAACATACAGATGTACTTTTTTGAAGTTCTTTGATAAAGTATATTTATTTATTTATAGATCGGGGAAAAAGTTCGCATTTTTTTAGAAAATTCAAAATATATTTTAATATAGTTTATTTATATTTAACTAAAGTATGGAGGTATTATTTAGTT
This sequence comes from Meandrusa payeni, assembly GCA_029286785.1. NCBI lineage: Eukaryota > Metazoa > Arthropoda > Insecta > Lepidoptera > Papilionidae > Meandrusa > Meandrusa payeni. The sequence goes on from JAGSMX010000015.1 coordinate 7,239,334, forward strand.
TGATCACTTTTTGCCATCTTGTAAGTAGAGGCATGGTCCCATTGCTATAGAAATTTTGTGACTTCTGATCAAAATACTGCGACAGTGGTTTTGGCAGTCCTCTCGTGATGTTAACACTGCCTAAAGATATCTGAAGAGACCGAAACAGGTAGAAATCTGAAGGTGCAAGGTCAGGACTAACACCAGAATGCATTAACTATGTACTCGTATATTATAATTTTTGGTGAGTGGCTAAAGATACGATGTCTAGCGTTATCTTAGAAAAGACTTTTTCCCCAACCTATTATGCTGAATCATCGACAGTATTGTACGTAACTGGCACGATGCCATAGGTAATATAAGGCAATTAATCCAAAGTCACCTAAGTAGAGCATATCACAAGTGCTAGACCGCAATCAATCCGACGGCCGAACTGCATCCAGCATCCATCCCGGACGGTGACAAACTACGATCCAATTTGGCGCGAAACCGACAATCTATCCGCGCTACGGGAATAATTCAAGATGGCCGCCCGGAATTCACCGCTACATATCTTGTGTTTAATTTGATTTTGTAAATACCTTTACTATGAGATTTTAATAATGTATTAAGACAATATCGAATATATTTTAGGGACACAATTTAATAGTATTATAAATAGTATTTTATCATTTTTTTGTTGACGGAAATCTTTAAGAAGATACCCCTCAGTGAGTAAGGGGCTCCGGGATCTTCAGAGGAAGCCGCCGGAACCCCTCTGCACTGTGCTCTTAGGAGAGCCCCTGTGCCATCGCAGTGCAAGGCAACACGGGCCAGCCGATGTCCCCTTCTTCCCGGGTCCACCTTGGCGGACAATAAAGGCCCCCACCCTTGTCGCCCAGTGAACCCGAGGCCCCTTTTAGTCCCCTTCTACGACAGGCAGGGGATACCGTAGTCTTTTTCTTATGAGCCCAGAACCACAGGACTGACAATTCAACATGGTTCAACGTGAGCGCAAGATCAAGTCGCTGTATCAAAAGTTATAAAAGCCGACCTCCGGTAGATGGCACCTCAAGAAGGAATTTTAGGTGTAACTAGTTGTGACTTTTCTTTTCTTTTTTATTTGTTTAGGTTTTCATTTTTGCAATATATTGCCTGAGGTTTGTACTCGTTGAGTACAATTATTTACAAATTGATGAGGGCGGGTATTACCATTTAAGCTAAATTGTTGGGGTAAACGTTACCATGTTATCAGGTTCTTATGGCATCCTGCGAATGTAGCTGCATATATAGCTTTCTGCTCGCAACCTGGTCTAATTAATCACTATGTATCTCAAGCGCTCACTCTCTATTTTGACGTAAAAAACTACCAAATAATAGACACGTCACACAAATTATATCTCAACCAATGACCTATTTTGAAGTCGGTTAAATAAAATAGCCTATGTGCCATGTCTGTGCCACATTTCATTCAGATCCGTTCAGCCGTTCTGGCGTTATTAAGTGACAAACATCCATCCATTGAAGCGTCAATAGCCTAATAGTTTAGGGTACGGTCTGGATCGTACCGTAATCGTAAGGTCGTAGATTCGAATCCACCATTTGACTATTGACGTGAACCATCTCCTAGCATAAGCTTAAGCTTGAATGGTTAACAAGAATGTAAAATTTATGAACCAAAAGAAATATTGTTAGTTTTCTTTTTATTTAAAAAATCCATCCCATCTAAATCATAATTTTAGAAGAATTGGTAAACACAACTAAACTATTGTTATAATTGGTAGGTCTCGTAGAATAAAATAGTCCAACAACTAATACACTCGCTTTATTGAGACAGCTTAACGTTGTACAAAGAATTATTTATAACGAATACCGTCACAACTGCGCATCCTCACAATCTTTATACAAAATTAATTAAAAATCAGATTACGAACTAATAAAGTTAAATTATTGTTTACAATGCCAAGTTCATGTGACGATCAACTAAATTATTAATTATGAATTAAAGATACAATAAGGTTCAGGTAAATCATTAAGATATCATTGGAAGTAGTTATTATGCATAATAATCGCTGGGTGTCATGTGTTGCCAGCTAACACTATCCAACTAATTATTAATTTAAAGTTTGGAATCGGTTGAATTAAAAGTAGCCTAAGTTACTCATGAATACATCAGCTCTCTGACAGTGAAAGTCCAGTGAAAAGTACACCAGCCATTCAGAGATTAGCAGGAACAAACAGACAAAAATTAAAAAAAAATGTTATTATGTTTTATGTACCGTATATAGTTTCCAGTTTTATTTGTCTTCTTCTTTGTCGTTCCCTCATTTCTGAGGACCGTGGTCACTAGGGCCCCTCAAATGAACAATCTGCCTCCATCGGTTTCGGTCCAAGGCAGCCCTCACCAGCTGGTAGAGATTGGGAGAGGAGATGGCACCTTTACTTGGTCAGACCATCGTGTTGGCGACCGGCCTCTTGTTCTCTTGCCTTCTGTATTGCCAACGATGACCAGCTTTTCAAGGTTGCCATCCCTCTACGCATAATTTGCCCGAAATATGATAGTACGCGCTGTAGACACGTAGTGGACAATCTGGTCTTTATGGCGAGCTGGGAGAGAATAGATACATTTGTGCGCTTGGCAGTCCACGGTATTCGTAGCATTCGCCTCCAGCACCACATCTCGAATGCATCTATTCTCTGTCTTTCTCTTTCTCGAATTGTCCACGTCTCGAGTCCATACAGAAAGATCGGGAATATTAATGCTCTTACTAATCGAGCCTTTGTTTTATTTGTTCTGATTTTATTTTGTTGTGTTGTTGTAAGTGTTCGAAATACATACAGGGACGCAAGGCTTTCATTTCGAACATGATACCTGGCCGTCGTGAGACACAATCTTGCCGGCAACTTTAATTAAATATCCTCATTAACAATATTTATAACGTCGCGTGCTCGCTTTTGCATTTTTATGGGATTTCAAGAGATAGCGACGTCGCACTCTGAATGAAAATCGTCGAGTAATTAAAAAATGTTTTTCGAAATTATAATTGGCTCCGTGGCACGTGACAAAGTTCGCATATGTTAACTGAATTACGTGCTTGGAACAAAGAAATTTGCTATATAAAAGAGAAAGCGTGTGTGTTTGATCAATATAGGCTCCGAAACGGGCTAGACCGATTGCAATGAAACTTTCAGGAAATCTTCACATTGACCTGGCGAGTAATACTGTAAAGTTTGATGACGATCGGAGCAATTTATTGAACTGTCAAATAAAGCTTTTATTTACTATGATGATATTCTATCGTTTTAAAACCCTAAATTTGTATTGACACATGCGTTGTGTATATTTATGTCATTATGAACCATATTGGAGTACAAATTAAAGATAATAATTAAGGATTTTAAAGTATTCAAGGTAAGTTATAGCGCCGCCAATGTATCCGTTTACTGATGCTGCTAATATGTACATGGGTGTATTCTTTTCACCCGCTTGAGAAAAGAGGGAATACGAAGTGAAATGAATAATTTAATGTATTGTGAGAGTTAAATTAAATATTTAATTATTTAGGTTTATTGTTTACAGCCCTGTAGTTCTGGGCTCTCAAGAATAAGACTACGGTTAGGCTAGGTTGACTAGGCCTGTTGTAGAAGGCGACTAAAGGGGCCTCGGGTTCACTGGGCGACAAGGGTGGGGCCTTTGTCGTCCGCCAAGACGGGACCAGGAAGGCGACATCGGCTGCCCGTGTCGCCTTGCACTGCGAGGGCAGAGGGGAGGGAGTAACCTCCCCGCCCCCGGGAAGAGCTCTCCTTGAGTACAGTGCAGAGGGGTCCGGTGCGTTCCACTGGAAATCTCGGAGCCCCTCACCATGCACCGAGGAAGAGCCACCGAGGAGGTTTTAGTGGTAAAAACCCACATAATCGCCGCCTTCCCCAGAAGGCGGGGTATCTTATTGAAGATTTCCTCCACGTTAACAAAAAAAAAGGTTTATTGTTTAAATAAAATAAAGCACAATCTAACCCGGCGAAGCGGATACGCTAGTAGTAATATGCTTATCCTTACACAGTATAAAAAAAAGTCGCCTCCTGCTGACTGTCTGTCTGTTTGCGATAAACTCAAAAACTACTTCACTGATTTTCATGCTGTGTTCACCAATGGATGGAGCGGTTCTCGAAGGTTTTAGAATATCATTTATTACGTTTTGGTAAATATTAGCTAAAATATAACCATATTTCAGAAAGATAAAAGCTGTTTTGTTTTCAACGAAAACTGCTTAAACCCTTTGAGATATAACAATCAAGTCGGCTACCCCTCTCCGGGGGGACCCTTGTGTCGAGTACCACCTAATAGAGGTTCAGGCTAAGCGATCTAAGAGCTGTGCCACCTCTCAAATCGGTTAAGCAGTAAAGGCCAGCTTCTCTGTGCCAAAAAAAAAACAATCAAGTCGGGGTCTAAAGAAGAAAAGTCGTCACAATGACTTGCATAGAATCACTCTGCGTCACTGCAATGGTCAAAATTAAATATGTTTTGAGTAAGTTTTATAATTAGTCAAATTATTGCGTTAAATCAAATAGGTGATGCGTGCTGCCAAGTGATACAGCGGCCATTATAACTTGGCACCGGACGAATAGGGAATGATAAACGAACTTAATTTCTCGACTACGTTTCTTGGTAACATTTATTTATTACACAAGAACGAATTGCAAGAAATTAAAAATACCAATTATGTTTATAGTAAAAGAACTCTTAAACAAACTCAATCGACGTCTCACTATCGGACTTCTAGACGATGATCCTTTTGTTGTGAACATCCCTCAAATTCGAACGAAGCGCTTTGCTTCGTCTTTCATAATTCGTATAGCAAAGGAATGGAATAGTTTGCCCGCATCTGTCTTTCCCTCCGATTACAGTGTGGGTATTTTAAAGAGTAGAGTAAATAGGCATTTACTAAGCTAGTGCGCCTTACCATTTAGGACTGCATTTTCACTTAACAACAGTGGGATCGTATTCAATCACCTGCTTAGAAAGTATAAAAAAATCAAACATTAATTCAAATTTAAGACTGATATGGTTTTCTCCTGGATTGTCAGAACTGGACCAGATGAAGTGGGACCACACGGGAAGCATCAACTTTCTAAAAAAAAGAATTATCAAAATCCACTGACCCAGTCCAAAGTTATGGGGCAACAAAAAGTTCTTAGAAGTCGTTTAAAAATAGATATTGACTGCGACGACGAGAGGTGGCATAGCTCCTAAGTCGCTTAACCTAAACTATAGCTATCTATGGATGTTCATGCAAAATATATCATTATAAGATTTTTCTAACTACACAGATTGGCCAGAGAAGCTGGCCTTGACTGCTTTATCGGATTTAGAGGTGGCATAGCTCTTAGGTCGCTTAGCCTGAACCGCTCGCTAGTAACTCGACACAAGGGTCCCGCCCGATGAGGAGTAATCTCGGCTTGGACGGTTACTAGATGAATAAGTCATTATAAGAATTGAACCATAGAAAACCATGCAGACGAATGTAAGGATTCTGATCTCCTGTTTTGAAGTCGGTTAAAAAAGGGCTGAAAGCACATGCGAGGTTTTTATTTTGATCTCGTAAACCAATGTATACAATACCATTTCAGATACCGGTGTTAAATCTCAAACACACCTCGTAGCGTGATCCGTAGCGGCCGTTCGGGGAATTCCCGTAGCGACGATAAATTGGCAATGTCGCGCGATACTCGGTTGCATTTAGTCACAGCACGACGATGTGGTGAGTGGGATTGATCGCTGGTATGCATGTAATAACCCTGCGGTGTTGTACGCTTCGAAACTGATTTCTTCTTAATTGTGTTGCAATATGTACCTATTGATCACTCCGTTTAGTCGTGAGTCGCAATCGTTCCATTCCGTTAGAATTTGAATGAATTGTTTTAAAAGAAAAAAAAACATGAATAACGTGGCATAGTTAGCCCTAGTCTTGAGCATTTATCGAGAGATGCTTATCTGTGAAATAGCAACCGACCAAGTCGTAGTTCGGCCCTCTCGAGCGCCATCGGATCGGAAAGCTTACGCGTAACATAGTAACCGTCCAAGCCGAGGTTAGTTGTGAGGGACAAGGGTTGTGTGGACCTCCTGGCGATAGAAGTTTAAGCTAAGCGACCTAAAAGCTATGCCAGCTCTCAATTCGGTGAAGCAGGCAAGGCCAGCTTGTAGCTGTTGGCCAATCTGTGTAGTTCGTCATTTAAAATAATCGAAAAATGAGTAACTATTCTAAATTTCAAGTCAATTGATAAGTTAATAAGAGATTTTTTTATTTATTGGTAATTCAACGTATATCCGTTATGAGGTAATAAAGGTGACTATTTGTTATCATTTAAAACCTCTATGCAAAGTGTACCGTTTTGGAGTTATCATGTTTTTTAGCTTTTTTCAAAATTAGCCAGAAATGCAACTTCAAAAATTTTTTTTAAAAAAAAGTATCAATTTAAATTACATTTTCTCTTCTGATTTATAAAAACGATTAAATGCTGGTTATTTATACACATTAAAACGATAATTTTAAAAACAAATTTAAAAATGCGAGACTAAACACGATACTATTTCCACAATTAGTACCACAAAGGAAGCAGACGGAAATTCGTAGTCGATCTGAATTATGCTCGTTGGTTAAAATTTCCATAAATTAATTTAAAATATCATCATCAACAATGATTCGCTTTTGCATAATACATACAAGGGTTAAATTATCGCAAATAGTCACTCCTATCACCTCCTAACCGATATACGTCGAATTTCCAATAACCCTGTATTTACTCGTATTTAAGATATCATTTAGTACTTACTTACCCCAGGTAAAGTGATAAATGTAAGATTTAAAAAGAAAATGTTTTAAAACGATCTCATAGGACCAGCGTCGCCCACGGTTGCAGGCACATGTTGTCCAAGCGACAGTTTCTTGGCAAGCGCGGATTTAATTACGCCGCATTCAGCCGCCCAAACAACCAACACCGCCCGCCCGCCCTGCCAGCGCCCGCACAAACTGAACAAAAACTAAGCGGTTCTTTCTGTCGCAACTTGTGAATTGCATATTTAACAAAAAAAGAATATTACATTTTATAAAAACACACTTTTCATGTTTACACTTGTAACTAAAAAGTGAAAGTTAAAATTACTGTTATGAATTGTAAAGTTTTTATTTGTATATGTTGTGAAGGACGCCGGATTCTATAATACCTGCAAATTTAGAAACTATAGTCTAGATCAGTGGTTCTTAACCAGCGCACGAATGTGTGAAAATTGAAATTGAAGTTAAAATGTAAATTATTACTACGTTTTGTAAATGCATTTGGGGTGTATGCAATTTGAATAATAATTTTATTATTTTGAAACATTTTTGTTTATTATTTATTTATAAATAATGAATATAAGAAAATAAATGACGGGAAAATGAGAAGTAATGGAAGGAGTAGATCGATTAAAAATAGGTGGTGCCCGCCACTCGACTGATATTTTAGAATGTACTTTAAAGTACAAAAAGATTGGGAACCCCTGGACTAGATCTATGCTTCTATTGTTTCTTACCTGTGAATCTTATAACAGCACTAAATACTTAATTTATTCATTCCAAATCGTGTATATTTCGTGTACTTAAGCTTACTTGAAGTCGAATGTCCCTTCATACGACACTTTTATCGTACCAGTGCCCGTATCGGTAGAAGACACCCTAGGTGAATCGATATTCAAAATTAAGAAGTATTCGAAAATACATACATACAAAAGTTAGGTGTTGAATGGAACACCATACATCTTACATACCGCTCTGGGTCGAAGACGTTAATGCTTTAAATTATCAATAAATGAAATAAAATAATTCTTTTCAGCTTTTAACAATAGGTTGCAATGGTATTTGTGTGTTTGTTACACAGATGAAATGATGCTCCTTTTTTGAAGTCGGTTAAATCCACACCTAACCACCGCATTACCTCGGAAAGACGGAGCGTTGTATTATTATTATATATATTATAAGCTGGCAATTCGAACGCAGTTGTTGTTATATATAATAACGCCGATAACGATGTCTCCTCGAACCCACTTCAAATCAATTGACATATTGTGTTGAAACGGGTCCGATGATTTAGATAGCTGTGTGCGTTAACAGTACAGCGGTAGGAGCATAGCCTGCGATCACAAAGGCACACCCTTATCTTTGCTAATATGATTTCACACCAGTGACATTTCAGGATGAAATGACGTCATCATAACAGTTGTTGTGTCTTATACATTTGTGATGTCCCCTTCGTGGTACTACCACGGGCACATGTCAATAGGATACCCTTGGTAGGGACTTACAGTTAGTTACTGTTTACTGTTAGTTAGTTACCTGTAGTTCTGGGCTCTCAAGAATAAGACTACGGTATCCCCTGCCTGTCGTAGAAGGCGACTAAAAGGAGCTTCGGGTTCACTGCGAGAGCACAGGGGGGGAGGGAGTAACCTCCCCCCGGGACGTGCTCTCTTGAGTACAGTGCAGAGGGGCTCCGGTGCGTTCCACTGGAGATCCCGGTGCCCCTCGTCACCGAGGAAAGGGCCACCGGGGAGGTTTTAGTGGTTAAAAACCCCACAACCGCCGCCTTCCTGCCACCAGAAGGTGGGGTATCTTTTTGAAGATTTTCTCCCCGTTAAAAAAAAAAAGTTATTAATTATATGTATAGATTTGTTATAATATTTGTATTTGAACGCCATCGTCCTGTTTTGTTTATATATTTCCTGTCCGTACACTGTACAACGAATTGTACAATGTACCTAGTAATGTAATTCTTCTTGTTTGATTTTGGTGTACAATAAAGATATATCTATCTATACAGGGCGGCCGATATCATAACTATTAAACATGTAGTTCAACTCTCTGAACACAGATGGCGCTTTAACGAATTATAATAAGGTTTTATGCAATTGTATATTGTGGAGAAAATAATTAAGCAGACATGTTTTATGTTAATTAATTTTAATGATTATTTTTTATATGATTTTTATTTTACATAATTTTTTGTTTCTAAAATACTAAATTTATTAATCAATATCACATTTCTTATATTGGATTCGAACCAGTGATCATCAGATCGTAAATCAAACCGATTATCTACTAGTCATTTAAAAATAAACAAACGAAGGTAGACAACAAATGGAATATAGATGAAACCTATACAGGCGTCTCGCTCAGAAGCGTGAAGACATTATAAAAGTTTGCGCCGTATAGCTGTCTTGTCGCGGCATTATACCTGGATTTTAAATTCGTGGAACGTGCCAGAACACTCCGGTACAAAGGCGGAATGGATGTACTGTCATCGGAACAGAGCTCCGTGAAAAATGAATTGCCATTATTGCGGCTCCACGGACCTACTGCCACTACAGCGCCGGCTCGCGGCGTGATCGATCAATCGACTTAACTTTTATAAGGGCAGACTTTTAAACGATTTCAAACGAGTAACAAGCAGTGTATTTACGTGTAAAAACAAAACCCAAACATAATCGGACAGAAATATTTAGAAATATAATTGATCAGAAAAAAACCAAACTGGCATCAAACTACCCTTCAAGTACATCCTTTTCAATAAAAATGAATCATCTTTCTCTCTGCCGGACAGCTTTTAACAATTTATAAAGCTCAAGTCCGGTCGTGTGTACAATACACATTTGGGCAGGCGCTGCTAAATGCCATTTCGCATTAGGCTATTTGGTGACGCAGCTGAAACCAATCTGCTCAGTCTTGAGCACAGGCGTAAGGTAGCTAGTCTTTCGGTTTTGTACGGATTGCATTTTGGAGAGTGTGCTTAGGACCTACATGATCTAATTCCCCGGGAATAGTTTACCCCGTATGTCTTTCCTTCCAATTGCAATGTGGTTATTTTCAACAGTAAAGTATTCACTCTACTCTCGAAAATACCCACATTGTATTGCCTATTCAGGCATTTAGTAAGCTAGTGCGCCTTACTATCCAAGACTACATTTAAAGTTAACATCAGGTGTTAACAAAAGGATGTAATCCTGCAGTACAGTCTTGAATGGTGGAACGTAGATGGGGGAATTAGATCATGTAGTTCCTGAGCACACTCTCCAAAATGGAATCTGTAGAAAACCGAAAGGCTAGCTAGATTACGCCTGTACTGAAGACTGAGGAAATTGATTTCAGCTACGTCACCTTCAAAGGTAATTGGTGAAGCCATAACACTAAAGCGGAGGAGAAGTATGCGAATCATAGTTGTGTTTCTCTTTATCTATAAATGTTTTATTATCTGTGTCCGTCTTACGTAAACAACACCTCATATCCCCGCTTAACAGAGACAACACAGAAGAAGACTTACGAACGTCACGTTTCGCTAAAGACAACATGGCTATCTTGCTATCTATCTTTATAATAAAATTAACAAGATCTTAAACTTTCATTCACTGAAGACATGTAAAATGAAAGCCAAAATTAAAAACAGGCTGTTGTCGCTCCATTATAAGCAGACAGAAGAAATTATGCTTCCACTTATAATATAAATATCACACTCATCACACATAGACGCACATTCAAACTACAACACGGCCACATTTATTTATTTATATAATAATAAGATAAGAGAAGTTATGCGAATGTGTAGTGTAATGTGTATGTGTTTGTGTAAGTGAGTGTGTGTTTGTCATGAGGTTAATAATATATTTTCAATTTGTGTGTATTACTGATTCTGCAAACATTTTAATAACAATCCCTTGAACTTACGACTGTTAAGCCTTGTGAGATAATTAAGGTGATGCAGACAGACAGAGATATAGTGGCGTTGTGCAAAGGTGGACCTTGTTATTGGCACCGGGAGACGATACCTTATATGAATACTTTATTTATTTTTTTAACTAAACTATCTTCTATATCTTTTTTTAATTAAAAATATTTTTCTTTATATTTGTTAAATTAAATTTGTCAAAGAAATTGATGTGTGGCAGTGGGAGAGGGCACTGATTCCTGAGATACAGATCTAACTCCTAGTTCAGGAGTCAGGGAGTTCGTGTATTTGTAAAGAAATTTTTGAAAAAATTATTCGTATTGTATTGTTCATAGTACTCTGGCGTTAGCTATGCTGGCGTCATAATGTCATAATCATGATAATGTGCATCAAGTGAATTACTTTACAATGATATGATCTATCCTCACAATTGTTTACAGCTTATACGAACAAACTTCTGATATCTTAAATTTATGCACGTTATCTGCACGGGGAGATTGCAAAAAGCGACCTTAATTAAGTGAATCCGTGCCAAGAGACCAGGGCTCATATAGATTCTGTAACATAGAGTTAATTGCAGCCTAGCCAGTGCCAAACTGAACCAATTGAAGATAAAGTTATTGTTCTCGACTTTATTGGACATCTGTTTATTGCCATTCACAATATGGCTTGCTTTTATTAATTGCATGAAAGCCAAATGGGCAAGAACCGAACCACGACTAGGTCGGTTGCTATTTCACGGATAATCTAAGGGACATTCAAAAGACTTTTTTTTTGTTGACGGGGAGGAAATCTTCACAAAGATACCCCGCCTTTTGGGGGGAAGGCGGCGGTTATGTGGGGTTCTTACCCACTAAAACCTCCCCGGTGGCCCTTTCCTCGGTGCATGACGAGGGGCTCCGGGATCTCCAGTGGAACGCACCGGAGCCCCTCTGCACTGAGCTCAAGGAGAGCACGTCCCGAGGGGGAGGTTACTCCCTTCCCTGTGCGCACGCAGCGGAAGGCGACCCGGGCCAGCCAATGTCACTTTGGTGGACGACTCAGGCCCCCACCCTTGTCGCCCAGTGAACCCGAGGCCCCTTTTAGTCGCCTTGCACGACAGGCAGGGGATACCGTAGTCTTATTCTTGAGAGCCCAGAACTACAGGGCTGAAGGGACATTCAAAAACTAAACTAACTTTGAGTGCCGCTTCGCGTTAGCGCTGGGAGTAGAAGTGGCCGACTCCAACAACGCTCCTAACGTCTAAGGGGGTGGGGCCTGCCCATAAAATAGCGGTAACGCGCGAGGATTATTCGCAACCTCCGACGGTCGCGAATGGACGCTTTATGGATTTGTAAAGATCTAGCCTGTGCAATGATAATCGCGTCATCCGGATCGTCAAGAACGTGTCTCGGCCTCCGGGCGACGCGACGGCAATTATAATAGAAAGAAGTTGGTGGTAGCCTTTAAAACTTTGACACCGACTTTCCTTTGTCTCACTCTCCCTTCGCTTTTACCTTCTTGAGTTTTATTTTCATTCTTCACCTTTCTTACATCAATTTGCATATTTATATTCTTTCCTTAGCTCATTCTTTTCCGAATATCCGAACCACGGAAGGATTTATTTATTTATTTATTTATTTATTTAATTTACAGGAAGATCAACAGCAATAAAGTTTACAAAAAAGATACAGTAATAATTAAGAAACAGACTGCCAATAACAGATCTTCGCGAATACGAAAAACTTTAAAAATTATTTAAATTGTGTGAGCAAAAACATTAATAACACAAAAGCCTACTAACAATTTTTCAATTGAAGAAATTTCGATAGAATGCCCGTCTTATTGCTACAGTTGTAGTATTAAAGATGTCTACTTCTGTACTTTTCGAATATTTATTGAGCGTGTGACCAGCGCGCCACATAAATGAATTTTGACGATAGTTGGAAGATGCCAAAGGGAGATGGATAGGAATATGATAGCGCGCTGATTTCTTGGGCACGTTAAATTTTATTCTCGAGAGAAGAGAGGGACAGTCAATGCTACCATTGATAATATTCAGAAAGAAGGTTATGTCTGCCACCTCGCGACGAGTAAATAGAGGAAGAATATGAAATTGAGCGCAGTATTTCAGGTAGTCACGTGAGTTATAGGTGTAACGAAAACGATAACATAAATACTTAATAATTTTTTTTCTGGATACCTTCGATACGTGAGATATAGATATTGTAGCGAGGGTTCCATACTTGGCTAGCATATTCGAGAAGGCTTCTTACGTAGGTGCAGTATAATATTTTGTATGTCTTGACCTCTTTGAAATTATGTGACATACGCATTACGAATGCTAGTGCCTTATTAGCTTTTCCTATAATGGCGTCAATGTGATTCTCGAATGATAATTTATGATCATGGATAATACCCAGATCCCTCACCTTGAAACACCTTTGCAACCCTATCTGTTTTACTGTGTACTCGAATGCGATCGTATTGATTTTTCTGCTGTATGTTACTACTGTACATTTGGACGGATTCAAATCTAGCTTGTTGATAATACAGTAATCGTTTAAGCGATCTAAGTCTGATTGTAACGCGATTGCCTCGTCTATGGTCGAAACGCTAGTAAAATTTTCATGTCATCCGCAAAGACGAGTAGCTGTGAATTATGGAAGCAACTACCGATATCGTTGACAAAATTAAAATAATAAAGGTCCGAGAAGGGACCCTGAGCTATTCCACTGGGCAATACGATCCAACTAGAGATGTAATTATTTATTACAACGGCTTGCGAACGGTTGGATATATATGACGAGAACCATCTAAGGAGATCTCCTCTTATACCGATTGATTCTAATTTGCAGATTAGCACCTCTTGATCTATGCGATCGAAACACTTGCTATAGTCTGTGTAAATAACATCCACTTGCTTACCCTGGTCCATCTCCTGAGTTATATAGTCGTTTAACAGAACGAGATTAGAAGTAGTTGACCTGCCTTTAAGAAATCCGTGTTGAACGCCGCTAAGTGATTTTTCTAACACTGAGTATAATTGGTTGTGTATAATTTTCTCCAAAACCTTAGCGAGGATACATAATTTGGATACGGGTCTATAATTCGTGACATCCGTTCTCGAGCCTTTTTTATGGATGGGCGTAACATATGCACGCTTCCATATCAGTGGGACCGAACAATTAGATAAGGATTTTTGAAATAATAAAGTTACTGGAATGGATAAGGCATCGGCGCAATTGACCAAAAATATTGGAGGCAATTGGTCCGGACCAGCAGATTTAGCTGTGTCTAAGGATTTCAAGAGTTTCTTTACCTCAAATATATTAATGACAATGCTAGCAATGTCTGACGGTGAATCAACCCTAGCACTTTTGACACGTTTATCTAAATGTGTACGTGGAGAACGTAAATATGTCGAATTAAAATAATTTGAAAACAACTCGCATACTTCGTCACCGTCCGCTGCAACTGAGCTGTTGTAGTGGACCGACTGAGGAATACCTCCTCTTGTTTTTTTCGATTTTACATAAGTCCAAAAATATTTTGGATTATTTTAATTGAATCTTCTACAGTTGTAATATATTTTTCAAAACACTCTTTCTCTAACCTTTTACCTTATCCCTAAGTAATTTATACGTCTCACAGTCGGATCTATTATTGTATTTCTTTAGTTTTTTAAAGTATTTATGTTTTTCTTTTATACACTTTATGAGTGCAGGAGTGTAATATATTGGAAATGAGTTAGCATCTCTTAATCTGGACTTAGGTATATGTTTCTCAATCAATTGATGTATGATCGAATAGAAACAATCGACGCAATTGTCGACATCATTTGAGGACAGCTTATTATGCCAATCGATGCTCAAAATTTCTTCATTAATCTCTTTATAGTTACCCTTGCCAAATGAGTATTTGATTCTCGGGGCTGACATTAATTTAGGTATTTCTATTAATGTCATACTACATATGAGTGCCTTATGATGTGGATCAATGGGAACTAGAGGTTCGTCACACTCCGCAACCGATACGCAAAAGTTTGCAAAAACAAGGTCCAAGATCCGCCCGTGCATATTATGTATAAGGTTATATTGTCCGAAATCGAGAGCATGCATTGTGTCAATCAAGGTATATTCGTCAGGACTGGTCGCGTTAAGGGGAAGCAATGCGCTGCCGTCGCCGTCACTACGCCAATGGATCCCGCTTAAATTAAAGTCGCCTAATATTAAAAACCTATCATTTACGTTATTAAGTATAGAATGCTCAAGTTTTACAAGAAAATTATTCAACTGAGTGGTGAATGATAATCCAAAATGTTGTTTGCATAGGTACAGTACACAAATATGGATGTTGTGACATAATTTGCCTTTTGAGTAAATAACAGGTAAAGTAATCCATAAGTCTTCTGCCGAAGAGGCGTAATTAGGTTGCACCGACGCACAGATGTCCTTACGCACAGCGATAAGCACACCGCCGCCCCGGGTTTGACTAGTACTCGCATAATCCCTATCACGTCGCCATACTATATAACGGTCGTCGAAGAGTTCCGAATCACTTACACCGTCTGTTAACCATGTCTCCGTTAAGACTAAAATATCGTAAGAACATACATTTAGATTTCTATAAAAAGTATGAGTCTTCGAGCGAAGCCCGCGCACATTTTGATAGTATACTGATATTATTCCGCCAGTGTTATTATAAACCATTCCGTCATTATCCATCGCCTCGAGAAAAAAGTAGTATCATTGTAGGTAGTTTTACAGAATGTAAGACACCACTGGTAACAAGATTTACAATAAAAACGGCGGTATGACAGAGTATTACGTAGCGAAGACAAAACATTGACAACGATACTTGTAAACAGGCGGCGCATGAGACATAAAACTTAGGCGTAATAACAGTCAAACTAATCAACCTCTCTTTCTCGGGAAAAAAATTCAAATGCAAACTAGACAGAGCGAGCGAGATAGAAATGTAACGACTAATCATTTTGAATGTTTGCAACGGTCTATATTCGAAAAGATTGCAATGCGACGGTATGACATTCAACTTTAGTAAACAACTGTTTAAGCAATTTTGTTTAAATCCTTATCGGTACTTATTACTATCGGACGAGACGTATCATTTTTCCGCACATGAATCTTCCCAAATTTGACCCAAACAAAAATAAAATTATGTTTCTTAGCTA
Source organism: Meandrusa payeni (assembly GCA_029286785.1). Classification (NCBI taxonomy): domain Eukaryota; kingdom Metazoa; phylum Arthropoda; class Insecta; order Lepidoptera; family Papilionidae; genus Meandrusa; species Meandrusa payeni. The sequence continues at coordinate 7,255,214 of JAGSMX010000015.1, forward strand.
GTTCTCTTGTCCGGTTCAGCAGCACTTTGGACTCAGCATTCAGGTGGTCGTTTACGTACACCCTTTGCGGCGAGTCCCGGTATCCCAGATCCTCTGCCTTCAAGGTCTTGAGAGCACGCGCCGCCGCAATAAAATCTTCCTTTACGTAGCGGTTGATAAAACCAACTATAATGGATTTATTTTTGGAGTTATGAGAGGGTATCCTGGATATATAGTTGATTTGACTCCTGGGTACTGCATATCCTGCTTTTACGCTCAACTTATCCATAATTTCAAATAAGTTTTCATCTTTTTTTTGCGGTATACCTTTAACTTCGATATTGTTAAGACGCGATCTTTGCTCAGTACCAGATAACTGAGCTTTTATCTGGGACTGATTATTTTCTAGTAACGTGAATTTATGCTCAAGCTCGTCGATACGTCTCTCTGCGCCAGTTAACCTGTCCGTAAATTCGTCCAGTTTGTCGCTTGTAAATTGACACGACGACTTTAATTCGGCAATCTCTTCTCTTATGCACTTAATCTCTTCTATCATAGTAGGAATTCCAACAAGTTGCAGCTTGATACTTCTAATTTCAGCCATTAGGTTATCTAAGGTGATCAATTCCTTAGTTGGTGAGGCTCCCTTACACGGCGGACACTTCCAATTATTGCGTCGCTCCGTTCCGAGCCTCTTCCATCCTGATTCCGTAATATTGGCACAACCGAAATCCATATGGTCCCCACAGGAACTGCATTGAGGGCCTTCAGTAAATTGGTTCTTACACTTATCGCACTTCATTATTAATTTTTACAAAGCGTAAGTTAAACAGTCGTAGGTACGTGTTACGCGTGTCGTTGCTCGCACGGTACTGATTGAACTGGATTGTGAAATGAACTAATTATCGAGAACAATAACCGCGGGGTTGGCGGGGTGCATTTATCAAGTCTCGCGCGAGCTCCATTAGCCTCCGGACAAAAGAGTTGTGCGGGACAATCAATACGACAGCGCGCCGAGGAGACTTGCAACTCTCCTGTAGGGTGGCCATACTGCTAACAGTCCTGCAACACGTTTGGATCTCTTATTAAAGTACAAATATATTAACGAGCAAAAACAAAAACTGACTTCAAATTGAAACAAACGTTAAATATTTCCGAATTATCGTAAGAATAGATAATAGAGCCGCGGTAGCTCAGTCTCCAGGCGGTTGGCTCAGGTTGGCTCAGTCATGCCGCCCCCGTAATCCGAAGCGGGGCCAGGATGGGTACCTGGCCCCAGCATGCTTCGGCGTCGTCGGGACTTCTCTGAGTGCCGGAGAAGTCCCCTTTGAGGATGAAGTCCCGTCTTTGCCGGGACCGGCCGGTCGTTACCCCGCTCATAACGGCTGATGGCATTCGCGGAAGGTTTAGTGGGTAGGGTTGCCCAGGTCATGTCCCACACATTTATAGACCATCCCTCCGGGCCCACCCAGGGTACCGGAGGATGATCTATAAAAAGATTACCCCGCGTGAAAAAAAAAAAAAAGTTTGGCTCAGTCATAGTACGCTAGAAACCCAAGTTCGATCCCCGGTGCAGGCATCAATAAATTGACTGTTGCAATTTTATGTGCTGATTTACCACGCGCTCGGCGATGAAGAAAAACATCGTGAGGAAACCTACATGTCTTACAAAATTTTTCTAAGGCATATAAAGTCTGCCAATCCGTACTAAGACCGCGTGGCTGACTATGCTCTTATACTCTCTATACAGAGAAGCCCTGCGCCCAACAGTAATAATAATAATAATTTGCGTGGCGTAATAACTCCATGTTTACGTCTATAACTGTTGAACGCAATATCCAAACTAATTATGCATAGCGTCGTTTTGTAGGTGATGTCAAGACCTTTCAAATTATGTATAGTATTGCTAGATACGAGCTCTGTAGCGCTTTGTACAAAGCCGCGAAATTCAAAAGACAAAAGGCGGAAGGGAGATATTTGACAACCTATTACAAAGACAGCGTCCGCAAGTAATAATATTTAACGTTTTCGATTTGAAATAGGTTCTTGTTTTTTTCTCGTAAATATACTTGTTATTAGGTTAATTAAAGTGAATTGTGAATCTATCCCTTGTTTGACGACGCTTTAAAAGTGTACTCAAACCGTAAATGTCATGATACAAATTTAGAACCGTTTTTGTTGTCTTACACCCGTGAATGGCACATTTATCGGGCTCGCAACACCTCCGCCTAACTACACATTTCTTGTGCAAGTCCGTACACGTGGGTGCACAAAAAGTATAGAAAACGACGCCGCACCGCAAACACCTCTTGATGAACTCACAACGAGCACGCAATACAACTTTTTGCCGCCCAGACGGTATAACCGGACTAACACTGGTGTTAGCTGGCAACACATGGCACCCAGCGATTGTTATGCATAATTACTTCCAATACTTAGTGTATACTTAGTGATTTACCTAGACCTTATTGTATCTTTAATTAATAATTTAGTTGAACATCACATTAACATAGCATTGTAAATAATAATTTAACTTTATTAGTTTGTTATCTGACTTCTAATTAATTTTGTATAAAGATTGTGAGGACGCGCAGTTGTAACGGTATTCGTTAAAATAATTCCTTATACAACATAACGCTGTCTCAATAAAGGGATTGGACTTTTGGACTTTTTTTTTGTTAACGAGGAGGAAATCTTCAGAAAGTTACCCCGCCTTCTGGGGGAAAGGCGGCGGTTATGTGGGGTTTTTACCCACTAAAACCTCCCCGGTGGCCCTTCCTTGGTGCACGGTGAGAGGCTTCGGGATCTCCAGTGGAACCCTCCGGGAGAGCACAGGGAGGGAGTAACTTCCCGCCCCCCCCCCCCTGTGCCCTCGCAGTGCAAGGCGACACGGGCAAGTCGAGGTCGCCTTCTTCCCGGGTCCACCTTGGCGGACGACAAAGGCCCCCACCCTTGTCGCCCAGTGAACCCGAGGCCCCTTTTAGTCGCCTTCTACGACAGGCAGAGGATACCGTAGTCTTATTCTTGAGAGCCCAGAACTACAGGGCTATCATTCCACAAAACCTACAATTATAACACTAGACACGATTGCTTACACGACAGTTACGTTCAAATAAAGGTACTTGAATACAGTATACTAGTCGAGTTAAATAGTTTTTTGACGTGACGTCTTATAAATTGATGATAGCGCGTGGCATACACGTTAAAATGTAGCGTTCGTTGTCTTGAGCCGAGAGTGACCGATCATTCACGATCGATGTACTGCGTGTCTGAATGTGTGTGCGAGAGTGCATGAGAGAGAGAGGGTAGCTCCGATAGTGAGTGAGAGCGCGGAGAAATGGAAGATCAATTACATATTTATGACTATAGGACAATCTCAACAAACGATCGCGTGATGGTGGCCCTACACTAATGTCATCTACAAAGCCACCTATGATTGATGCGGCATATTTGCCGGGGCGTCTGCAGCCGCGAGCAGTTGCGGTCCCCCGTCTGCTGAGCTAGGTTCCATGTTACATGCAAGGTGAGGTAAATAACATTAAATCGTGCAAGCATTTTCTTATGCAATAGACAAGCCATGCCATTAAGACTGTTTGAGAACTTTAAAGTTTAACCGACTTCAAAAAGGAAGGTTCTCAATTTACTTTTTGGGAACGAAATTCCTTACGTTTTTTGGTAATTATATTTAGATAAAAACTGCCTAATGGTGAAATTTGAATAGTATTTCGCTCTTCGGTCCCGTTCAGACATCACTCTTGGCCTTAACCGAGTGATTGCAACATCTTTTTGTTTCAAACTTCTTCGAGAGGTCACTCACTCCCCCCCTGTGCCCTCGCAGTGCAAGGCGACACGGGCCAGCCGATGTCGTCTCCTTCCCGTGTCCACCTTGGCGGACGACAAAGTCCCCCCATCCTTGTCGCCCAGTAAACCCGAGGCCCCTTTTACTCACTGATATCTGACAGATAAACTTAATAACTGTGAGTGAGAGTTATAATTTATCTATGTACTATCCGACCGGATCTGTTACATTACTAAAATATATCTATATAATAAATATATAACTTTGATTCTGACAAGTGTATTAGTTCTTGAGTTTATCGCGGACAGACAGAAAGACAGCGGGAAGCGAGTTTGTTTTATATTACGTAGTAATAGTCATTTTGTTCTGCGAATGTATCCGATATCCCTCTGAGTGATTGGACAGGCTTTATCGTCAAGCGTAAAATCTTTATGTCTAACACCTGCCCTGTATATACGCGATACGATAACGGTGTGATAGGTTCTCGTTATATTTTATTACGCCAATTTTATTGAGGTTCGTACACGTTAAACGTAAGTTGTTTTATAAGGCGTTTGATTTATGTCTATTTATTTTATCATATAAAGCCGTTGTAGTACAGGCGACGGTCGCCTCAAGTTACATAAGCTAAGCAACCAGAGTTCGATCCCCGTTTTGTACCAATGAATTTGTTTATTGTAATTTTAAATGCTGATGTACCACGCGCTCGCCGGTGAAGGAAAAACTGCCAATCCAACTATCCTAACTATAACATACTATATAACTAATGATATCTGCCAATCCACACTAGGTCCATGACTGTCTATGTCCTAATAGAATAGAATAGAATAGAATAGAATAAAAGTATATCTGGTCACGTATGAGTACAAAGAAACAAAACGAACGCATAAAAGAGAGAAAAAAGGAGAACAGAAACAAAAATTACACAATAACGTAGTGTGACGCAAACAAACGGGACGGCGCTCAGTGTATTTTTATGGTATATTATAACACTGGTTTTCAGCGTGGCCCCAATCCCATCCGCACGATAGTGCCCGGACACTTGCTCTTACTGACAAAAATACATAAATATATATATATATAATTACAACGATTCACTATTTATATATATAACGACTATGTTATATTTGGTTATATAAAGAAAAGAACACATTTAATTTTTATGTAAACTTATTGCTTTACTGACAACGAAGAGCCCTCCGCCAACCAAAACCATCGCTTTTATCTTCTACCCCCTCCTCTCCTCTCCACGCCCCCTCTCCTCGCTCGCCTCTTCATCTGCGCTCCCACCTCTCCCCTCCACCGCGTTATTCGCTCCCACATCCGCTCCTCACCATTCCTTCCGTTACATAATGTTACACATTAAAATGACAATTATAATCACAAAAACGCTGTAAAAACAATCAAAACACAATTCATAAAAACAACAAAACCAAAAAAAATACTCTTAGAACCCCTGTGCCCAACAGTGGGACATAAATAGGTTGTTACTTGTGAAAACTACAATTACACAAAATCTATTGCGTCATTTAAAAGTTCTGCGCGTACAAAGAGACAGTGTCCAACATACAACACGTTCTTTTATACTATGTAGATATGTATTTTGGGTAGGTTTGGAGAGATAACCGTAACCGTACTTCTCTGCGGGACAACTTTTAACACTTTATAAAGCTCAAGTCCGGTCGTGTGTAGAATACTGCTGTCACATTTGGGCAGGCGCTACTAAATGCCATCTCGCAGCTTTGGACTCGGTGGAGAGGCGGGCTAAGAGGCTATTTGGTGACGCAGCTGAAACCAATCTGCTCAGTCTTGAGCACAGGCGTAAGGTAGCTAGCCTTTCGGTTTTCTACAGATTGCATTTTGGAGAGTGTGCTCAGGAACTACATGATCTAATTCCCCATCCCTTTCCACCATCGGACTTCTAGACGCACTGGGGATTTCATCCTTTGTTGTGAACATCCCTCAAACCCGAACGAAGCGATTTGCTTCGTCTTTCATTCTTCGTACAGCAAAGGACTGGAATAGTTTGCCCGCGTCTGTCTTTCCTTCCGATTACAATGTGGGTATTTTCAAGAGTAGAGTGAATAGATATTTACTAAGCTAGTGCGCCTTACCATCCAGGACTGCATTTCCACTTAACATCAGGTGGGATCGTAGTCAAGCACTTGCTTAGATATAATTAAAGAAAAAAGATCCGTCACCTACGGTAAGACGCTCAGAATTTTTAATTATTTTGAATATTTTTGATCTGTTTTATATTGCTTTGAGATGAAGCTGACGGCTCATGGTTTAAGGTACGGTCTGCGAATCGTAAGGTCGTAGGTTCAAATCTTTGGCGAATGCCAGAAAAATGAGAATGTGGGAAATTAAATCAGGATAGGGGAATTAGTTCATGTAGTTCCTGAGCACACTCTCCCAAATGCAATCTGTAGAAAACCGAAAGGCTAGCTACCTTACGCCTGCGTAGCTAGTATCTTCACCCGCTCGAGAAGAGAATGAATACGGAGAGTATAATTTAATATATTGTGACAGTTAAATTAAATATTTAATGATGTAGGTTTAGTGTTTAACAGCCCTGTAGTTCTGGGCTCTTAAAAATAAGACTACGGTATTCCCTGCCTGTCGTAGAAGGCGACGAAAAGGGCCCTCGGGTTCACTGGGCGTCAAGGGGCCTTTGTCCTCCGCCAAGGTGGACCCGGGAAGAAGGCGACATCGGCTGGCCCGTGTCGCCTTGCACTGCGATGGCAGAGGGGGGGAGGACTCCCTCTCCTCCACCCTCGGGACATGCTCTCCTTGCGCACAGTGCTGAGGGGCTCCGGTGCGTTCCTCTGGAGATCCCGGAGCCCCTCGTCATGCACCGAGGAAAGGGCCACCGGGGAGGTTTTAGTGTGTAAAAACCCCACATAACCGCCGCCTTCCCCCCAGAAGGCGGGGTATCTTTTTGAAGATTTCCTCCTCGTAAAAAAAAAAAAAAAAGTTTAGTGTTTAGATAAAAAAAAAATCTACACTGACGAAGCGGGCCGGGTACGCTAGTATTCTTTTTTTTTAAAGAAAGCTAGCAATATATTTTTTTTCAGAAATATTACTAACAATCTTGTTAACCATTCCGACTAAGCTTAAGCTTGTGCTAGGAGATGGTTCACGGCAATAGTCCAATGGTGGATTCGAACCCACGACCTTACGATTCGCAGGCCGCGCCCTAAACCATTAGGCTATTGACAGATTAAATAATAATTAAAATAAAACCAACAAAAACACCAAAATAAACACATATATTTAATAAACAAAATAGCAGGTAATGTTTTTCTTATGCAAATTATCTTTGAAAATCTTCATTACTACACGTACACATGTTGTGTACCGAGTCGTGGTCCGACCCTCTCGGGCGCCCTCGGATCGGAATGCTTACGCGTAACATAGTAACCGTCCAAGCTGAGGTTACCCCCCACCGGGGGACCCTTGTGTCGAGTTACTAGCAATAGAGGTTCAGGCTAAGCGACCTAAGAGCTATGCCACCTCTCAATCCGGTGAAGCAGTCAAGGCCAGCTTCTCTGGCCAATCTGTGTAGTTCGTCATTAAAAAAAATAAATAAATATAGTGTTTAGTTTGTACTCCAGCGAGGTAGACATCTATTTGTAACCTGACTGGAGGTAAGCTCATCACCATACAAAGGGCCCAAATATTTAATAAATGATCTGTTCGAACGAATCCTATTGCAGGCTTGGAGGTGTTTTGCTTTGCGACCGAACTGAAAACAATGTAAGACTAAACCGTAAGAAAAATATATAACGGAATTGTCTATAGTATACAATCTTTTAGCGCAGTATTATCAATCAATTTCGTCGAAACTATGATTTATGTATTAGTATATTTAATGATAAGTTACTTAGAGGTCTGAAAACCCCCCTTAGCGATAAATTATTATCGAAAATTAACAATTTCTTAGTCGAGATTTTAATTAAACAATTTATTGTAAAACCAAAAAATACATCTTTCAACATTTAACAAACATATATAAAAAGAGAAAGTGTGTGGGTTTGTTCCATATAGGCTCCGAAATGTCTGGACCGATTTCAATGAAACTTTCAGGGAATCTTCAGATTGACCTGGCGAGTAATCCTGTAAAGTTTGGTGATGAGCACTCCTCTTTTTGAACTGTCAAACAAGCGATACGTCGTACTTTTATTTCTGATATTAACTTGAGCCCGATATGTTTTTGTATAATCTAGCCCGGCGAAGCGTGCTGGGTACGCTAGTATACATATAATTAAAAAAAAACTTCGAAGCCTCATTGTGGGGACCCGTCTCTTGTTAAATCCCCTAAGTCCTGCCGTGTACTTACAAGCCAACTAGATTTCGAACTCTCGACCAATGAACTGTTAAGCCATTAGGTTTTTACAATATAAAAAAAATGATAGGAATGTGTGTGTGTGAGTTTTCTGCCTACCCCGCGTATTGAAAGGACTTTTACAAAATGGAGAAGACCATGTTCCTCTCGCTGGTGGTGAAATGCAGTACGGCGGCGATGGCGTTCAACATGTGTTTCCTGCCGGCATAGTCTGTGGACATGAGGTACGCCATCACCACGTTCTTCAGGTACTCCAGGTTCGCGCCCTCTCGCGACTGGATACGCCTTAATCTGTAATCAACAATGTTTTTGATCAATAGTCTAATGGTTTCAAGTACGGTCTACAAATCGTAAGGTTGTACAATCGTATTAACCATTCGACTATTCATATACCCAGAGCCGTGGTCGCTCAGTGACCGGTAGATTGCCTCAAGTTGTATAGTACGCTCAGCCCTGTAGTTCAGGGCTCTCAAGAATAAGACTACAGTATCCCCTGCCTGTCGTAGAAGGCAACTAAAAGGGGCTTCGGGTTCACTGGGCGACAAGGGTGTGGGCCTTTGTCGTCCGCTAAGGTGGACCCGGAAAGAAGGCGACATCGGCTGGGCCGTGTCGCCTTGCACTGCTAGCGCGCAGGGGAGAGGAGTCACCTCCCCCGAGGGCGCCAGAGATGGCCGAACCACGATTCGGTCGGCTGCTATTTCACGGACAGAAACTAAGGAAGAACTTCAGTTTACCTGTCAATCTCCTCTTTCAAAGTCCTTATCACTTCCTTGAATCGCTCCTTCTCTATGGTCGCCTCACGCTGACAGTCTCTGAAAAGAAAAAAATTGTTTTTGGTATCTACTTCTACGATCTAGTCTCGTCGGTCTGTCTGTTTGCGATAAACTCAAAAACTATTACACTGATTTTCATGCTGTGTTCACCATTACATATATAATTGTCCACACCGTGACCGGTGACAGCGACCTTGATTAGCTTCGGCCTCATAGGGGACGCTGTAGATGCTACATTTGTTGTCAAACAAATCCAGGAAAAGAGCCTAGAACAGAATCGACTTCTATATATGTGTTTTGTAGACCTTGAAAAAGCTTTCGACCGCGTACCACGCGAAGCTCTTTGGCTTTATCTGCAAAAAGCTGGTTGTCCTGGGAAATTCGTGAACCTAATCAGGCAGCTTCATGATAACATGATGGCAAAAGTTCGTCACCAATACATAGAGCGGTTCCCGAGGGAAACAGAAAATAAAAAAAGAAATAGCCTTTATTTTTGTTGTAGTAGACAACACTATAATAGTTCGGTAATCTGATCAGTAGACGAACGAAGGCAACCGACATAGCTCGCCGAATAAGCAAGTTGAAGTAGCAATGGGCAGGGCACATAGCGCGTAGAACAGATGGCCGATGGGGCCGAAAAGTTCTCGATTGGAGACCACGGACCAACAAGCGCAGTGTGGGACGTCCACCCGCAAGGTGGTCTGACGACCTCATAAAGGTCGCAGGACTCAGCTGGATGCGGGCCGCTTACCGGTCCCTTTGGAAATCGTTGGGGGAGGCCTATGTCCAGCAATGGATGTTTTACGGCTGAAATGATGATGATGATGAATCTGATTATAGTTCTAGTATATTCTGTTGACATTATTTAATAGAAATATCAACAGAAACAAATAATTATTTTAGACTTTGTATTTTTTAAAATACTAGCTTCGTCTGTAGTAGTCGCCTCTGCGGCGTAGGCTTTCCAAATATTTCTTTCTCGTGCTAAAACGAAAATAGTAGATGCAAGGAATAGAGCGACACTTCTCAAATGGCACAGGCAGGGCACATATGTAGAATGAACAACAACCGATGGACAAAACGACGACCAAGATGGAGAGACATGACAGATGGATGCGAGTAGCTGCTACTCGTAGTAGATCCACATTTCCGTTTGAAAATGTCTCTTGATCCGTAAAAAGGATTCCCCCGCGTAAACAAAAAAAAAAGGTGATGGGATATACCGATATACCGATATAATTACCTGTAATGTCCTTCCAATATATGCTTCTCTTTCCTCAACAGCGTGATATCCAGGTCTTTTCGGGCCAGCTCGTGAGCGTAGTGCAGCATGTGGGGCGGTGCTGTGCCGTCCTTGAACAAAACAAATTATTATTGGCCGTGGTGCTCAGTGTCCGGGCAGTTGGCTCAAGTTGCATAATACGCCAGCCCAGAACTACAGGGCTGGCGTATCATGCAACTTGAAAGAATTCAACTCAAGAATAAGACTACGGTATCCCCTGCCTGTCGTAGAAGGCGACTAAAAGGGGCCTCGGGTTCACTGGGCGACAAGGGTGGGGGCCTGCGTCGTCCACCAAGGTGGACCCGGGAAGAGAGCGACATCGGCTGGCCCGTGTCGCCTTGCGCTGCGAGGGCACAGGGGGAGTAACCTCCCCGGGACGTGCTCGTGACAGTGCAGAGGGGCTCCGGTGCGTTCCACGGGGGGAAGAGGATTCTCCCTCCACCTCTGTGCCTTAGCAGTGCAAGGCGACACGGGCCTGCTGATGTCACCCTCTTCCCGGGTCCCGAGTGACCCCGAGGCCCATTTTAGTGGCCTTCTGAGCTTGGCCTTGGGCTGAGGCTGTTGTAACCTAAGCGCAGTGCTATCGTGCTTGCAACAAGCTCGAGTACGCCAGCCACCAAAAAGCACACGAGAGGGCAGAAAACCTAAGTCCTATTTGAACGAAGTGTCGTAATTAAAATGTCTTGCCCAGTAACACAGTCGCCATGGCCGACATTGGCCTGAAGATAATTTCTTTTTGTGTTTATGTTTGTACCGTTTCCTTCTGAAATCAAATGCTGCAAATAGGATATATTTATTGAGGATAACTTATGTTTGTTAGCTACAGTTAGTCCTACTAAATTTAGTATTAATCCTAAAATCCTAATGAATTAGAATAAGATAACGGACTGACTAATATAAAAGTAATTTAGTTTAGTCAACTAAAGTACTTTTATCGGTTGTGGGCAATCAAGTAAGTTTTTGAAAGAGAAGCCTATACTAGAAATTTTGGATGAAAAGGAGATAACTCTTTCTGTAGACGATCAGTGGACAGTTTAGAATAATTGAGTTATGCTGAAGGAAAAGCCCTTTACAAGTGAACCTCTGAAACAAAGTAAGTTTTTTTTTTAAATTACTTCTAAAATTCTTGACGTTTTGCTAAAACTCTGTCAATAATATATAAATGATTTTGTGTGCGATGTTGAGCAAGGAAGAAGCAGAAAGAATACAATATCTAAGTTATCATATTGGCAATCTCCCGCACCAGGCGATAAGACACGTCTCATAATTAGGCTTCAAATAGGGGTACAGTTTTTTAATATTGTAATAATAAATAATCTCTTCACTCACTGTCAGCATGCCATGTCCCTCCTTGATCAGTCCCTCCTCCGTGCTGACCTTGCGCGACCTCTCGTTCCTCGACCGTATGTAACTGTCCGTCTCCTCCAGCAGCGTAGAGTACCTGTCCCTCTGAGCCTGCACCTGCTTCTCTAGACCCTGCACTCTCGCCTTGAGCTCCGTAGTCAATTCCTTTTGGTAGTCCCTCTCGCTTTTCAACTTCTGCGAATCAACACCGCCGGATGTTCAGTAGGAATGTTTTTTATGAAGCTATCGTTTAATTTAGCTAAACTAACATGGTTTTGAGGAACTACTCAGAATGGCCAGAGGCTGACCTTGACTGCTTCACCGGATTGAAGGTTGAACTGAGGTGGCATAGCTTAGGTCGCTTAGCCTCAGCCCTGTAGTTTTGGGCTCTCAAGAATAAGACTACGGTATCCCCTGCCTGTCGTAGAAGGCGACTAAAGGGGCCTCGGGTTCACTGGGCGACAAGGGTGGGGGCCTGCGTCGTCCACCAAGGTGGACCCGGGAAGAGCGACATCGGCTGGCCTGTTTCGCCTTGCGCTGCGAGGGCACAGGGGGGGGGGAGTAACCTCCCCGGGACGTGCTCTCCTTGAGCACAGTGCAGAGGGGCTCCGGTGCGTTCCACGGGGGGAGGAGGATTCTCCCTCCACCTCTGTGCCTTCGCAGTGCAAGGCGACACGGGCCTGCTGATGTCAACCTCTTCCCGGGTCCCGAGTGACCCCGAGGCCCATTTTAGTAGCCTTCTGAGCTTGGCCTTGGGCTGAGTGCTTGCAACAAGCTCGAGTATGCCAGGTACCAAAAAGCACACGAGAGGGCAGAAAACCTAAGTCCTATTTGAACGAAGTGTCGTAATTAAAATGTCTTGTCCAGTGACACAGTCGCCATGGCCGACGTTGGCCTGAAGATAATTTCTTTTTGTGTTTATGTTTGTACCGTTTCCTTCTGAAATCAAATGCTGCATATAGGATATATATATTGACAATAACTTATGTTTGTTAGCGACAGTTAGTCCTACTAAATTTAGTATTAATCCTAAAATCCTAATAAATTAAATGAATTAGAATAAGATAACGGACTGACTAATATAAAAGTAATTTAGTTTAGTCAACTAAAGTATTGTTATCGGTTGTCGGCAACCAAGTAAGTTTTTGAAAGAGAAGCCTATACTAAAAATTTTGGATGAAAAGGAGATAACTCTTTCTGTAGACGATCAGTGGACAGTTTAGAATAATTGAGTTATACTGAAGGAAAAGCCCTTTACAAGTTAACCTCTGAAACAAAGTAAGTTTTTTTTTTAAATTACTTCTAAAATTCTTGATGTTTTGCTAAAACTCTGTCAATAATATATAAATGATTTTGTGTGCGATGTTGAGCAAGGAAGAAGCAGAAAGAATACAATATCTAAGTTATCATATTGGCAATCTCCCGCACCAGGCGATAAGACACGTCTCAAAATTAGGCTTCGAATAGCGATACAGTTTTTTAATATTGTAATAATAAATAATCTCTTCACTCACTGTCAGCATGCCATGTCCCTCCTTGATCAGTCCCTCCTCCGCGCTGACCTTGCGCGACCTCTCGTTCCTCGACCGTATGTAACTGTCCGTCTCCTCCAGCAGCGTAGAGTACCTGTCCCTCTGAGCCTGCACCTGCTTCTCTAGACCCTGCACTCTCGCCTTGAGCTCCGTAGTCAATTCCTTTTGGTAGTCCCTCTCGCTTTTCAACTTCTGCGAATCAACGCCGTCGGATGTTCAGTAGGAATGTTTTTTATGAAGCTATCGTTTAATTTAGCTATACTAACATGGTTTTTTTTTGAGGAACTACTCAGAATGGCCAGAGAGGCTGACCTTGACTGCTTCACCGGATTGAAGGTTGAACTGAGGTGGCATAGCTTAGGTCGCTTAGCCTCAGCCCTGTAGTTTTGGGCTCTCAAGAATAAGACTACGGTATCCCCTGCCTGTCGTAGAAGGCGACTAAAAGGGGCCTCGGGTTCACTGGGCGACAAGGGTGGGGGCCTTTGTCGTCCGCTAAAGTGGACCCGGGCTCGGCTGGCCCGTGTAGCCTTGCACTGCGAGGGCACAGGGGGAGTAACCTCCCGGGACGTGCTCGTGACAGTGCAGAGGGGCTCCAGTGCGTTCCACTGGAGATCGCGGAGCTCCTCGTCATGCACCGAGGAAAGGGCCACCGGGGAGGTTTTAGTGGGTAAAACCCACATAACCGCCGCCTTCCCCAGAGGCGGGGTATCTTTGAAGATTTCCTCCCGTTAACAAAAAAAAAAAAAGGTCGCTTAGCCTCAGCCCTGTAGTTTTGGGCTCTCAAGAATAAGACTACGGTATCCCCTGCCTGTCGTAGAAGGCGACTAAAAGGGGCCTCAGGTTCACTGGGCGACAAGGGTGGGGGCCTTTGTCGTCCGCTAAAGTGGACCCGGGCTCGGCTGGCCCGTGTAGCCTTGCACTGCGAGGGCACAGGGGGAGTAACCTCCCGGGACGTGCTCGTGACAGTGCAGAGGGGCTCCAGTGCGTTCCACTGGAGATCGCGGAGCTCCTCGTCATGCACCGAGGAAAGGGCCACCGGGGAGGTTTTAGTGGGTAAAACCCACATAACCGCCGCCTTCCCCAGAGGCGGGGTATCTTTGAAGATTTCCTCCCGTTAACAAAAAAAAAAAAAGGTCGCTTAGCCTCAGCCCTGTAGTTTTGGGCTCTCAAGAATAAGACTACGGTATCCCCTGCCTGTCGTAGAAGGCGACTAAAAGGGGCCTCAGGTTCACTGGGCGACAAGGGTGGGGGCCTTTGTCGTCCGCTAAAGTGGACCCGGGCTCGGCTGGCCCGTGTAGCCTTGCACTGCGAGGGCACAGGGGGAGTAACCTCCCGGGACGTGCTCGTGACAGTGCAGAGGGGCTCCAGTGCGTTCCACTGGAGATCGCGGAGCTCCTCGTCATGCACCGAGGAAAGGGCCACCGGGGAGGTTTTAGTGGGTAAAAACCCCACATAACCGCCGCCTTCCCCCCAGAAGGCGGGGTATCTTTTTGAAGATTTCCTCCCCGTTAACAAAAAAAAAAAAAAAGGTCGCTTAGCCTGAACCTCTATCGCTAGTAACTCGACTCGGGTCCCTGCCGGTGAGGGGGAAAAAAAATACATACTTTGGTGAAATAAAGAATTTGTCCATCTGTCTATCAAAAGGTGTCGTCAGTACTATCGTCTGTCTTTTCGAAAGCAATCTCCTAATACCCTGTATTATTAATACTCTATTATAGAATTTTTTGTGTCCCTATTGGACAAAATTACCTCTTCATACAGCTTAAGGGAATCCTCCTTCTCCTGTTTCTCCTCTTCCAGCATCATCCTGTAAGTGTCTACTTTCTCCTTCAGCACGAGAACTTCCGTCTTCAAATCGTCCACCTCCGTCGTGTCATCGTCCCTGCTCGTCTTCATATTTTGTATCTTGTAGTTGTCGAAGTCCATCTTCAGCTTGTCCAACTGGTCCCGGCATCGGTCGTGCATGTTGTCGTAACCTTCCACTTGGAAGACTGTAGCTATGTCCACTGGGTTGCCAAGTTTCTCGTTCTCGGCTATCAACTCTTTCTTTAGTATGTGTATTTTGTCTATTAGAGTTTTCAGATATTCACTATCTGCTAGCTTCTCGTTATCTGTCTCGCTCTTTTGCTGTGTTTCGTCTGTAACATACAAACCGACAAATTAAAATAGTTTAGGGTACGGTCTGCGAATCGTAATATCGTATGTTCGAATTCACCATTCGACTATTGACGTGAACCATCTCCTAGCACAAGTTAAGCTTAGTTAGAGTAATATTTTCTGGAAAAAAAAGGAATTTTCGTTTTAAAAAAAACTCTATTCTAAGGAGAAGTTGATTACTTTCACTGCAAGAATTTTTTATGTCTTTTTTGAAGATATCTTAAATCTTTAAACGAGGCTGTGGTACGTTCCACGGTCGGAGGCGTCATGGGATGCGGTATCCCGATTCTGCGATTCTGTTATGGCGCAGTAATGGGAGACCGAACTTAGAGAGCGAGCGCCGAGGGGGCAGGTGGTCGGAACGACAGCTCACCACAGGCGGGGACGTGCACGCAATCGCCTATTTGCATATGCAATATATGCCTAAGTATACATATATAGAATGCATACTTAGGCAGGGGAATGGCGGCGCGTTGGGATTGTGTTATGTGAGCCGAGGTGAACTCGTGCAATCCGGGCAGCAGCCGAGAATAGCGGAAGAACTGTTAGAAGCTGACATGCACATTCACACACACACACACACATTCCCACACACATCGCACACACAGATGACACTCAACAATTATATATATATATATATATATATATATATATATATATATATATACCTTGAGGCGATCGTTCAAATGAAAATCTTTAAATATCTAGAAACAAGAAGTATATGAATTAGATTTTCATGATATCTTTAACTTACCGCGTCTGCTGGCCATCTTGTCGATAAGACTGCCGTTGAGCGACTCCTTCAACTGCTGTATCGTCTGCTGGTCTCTCCTTCTCCGCAGATCATATTCTCCTATCGTCTGAGAGAGCTCCGCTAGCTTCCCTTCTAGCAGAGCCACCCTTTCCTCTTGCCGAGCGCAGATCTTCCTAGCCGATTCTTCGGCTCGTTTCGCTTTGATTTGCTCCTGATATAGAAAACATCGATAAATTACGGTATTATCGGTACTATTTTTTTTTATACTTTCTAAGCAAGTGCTTGACTCCGACCCCACCTGATGTTAAGTGGAAATGCAGTCCTGGATGGTGAGGCGCTGCTTAGTAAATACCTATTCATTATACTCTTGAAACCAAAACACTAGCTGTGGATTGATGATACCGGTCAGACTTAAAGGTTTGGTCTACAAAACCATCATACGACCGGTCCTTATGTATGCCAGCGAAACATGGGCCGTGACTCGGAATAACGTGCGTACCATCCCAGTTTCTGAAATGAAAATGCTGAGATGTATGTATGGCAGCGAAACATGGGCCGTGACTCAGAATAACGTGCGTACCATCCCAGTTTCTGAAATGAAAATGCTGAGATGTATGTATGGCGTAACCAGGCGTGACAAAATTCGCAACGAATTTGTGCGAGTAAGCCTGGGTGTACGCGACATTGCCGACAAGAACACACAGAGAAGAAAGGAGAGTAGGCTGCGATGGTATCGACACGTTAAGAGTCTACTTTCTCCTTCAGCACGAGAACTTCCGTCTTCAAATCGTCCACCTCCGTCGTGTCATCGTCCTGCTCGTCTTCATATTTTGTATCTTGTAGTTGTCGAAGTCCATCTTCAGCTTGTCCAACTGGTCCCGGCATCGGTCGTGCATGTTGTCGTAACCTTCCACTTGGAAGACTGTAGCTATGTCCACTGGGTTGCCAAGTTTCTCGTTCTCGGCTATCAACTCTTTCTTTAGTATGTGTATTTTGTCTATTAGAGTTTTCAGATATTCACTATCTGCTAGCTTCTCGTTATCTGTCTCGCTCTTTTGCTGTGTTTCGTCTGTAACATACAAACCGACAAATTAAAATAGTTTAGGGTACGGCCTGCGAATTGTAAGGTCGTGGGTTCGAATGCACCATTCGACTATGGACGTGAACCATCTCCTAGCACAAGCTTAAGCTTAGTTGGAATGGTTAACAAGGTTGTTAGTAATATTTTCTGGAAAAAAAGGAATTTTCGTTTTAAAAAACTCTATTCTAAGGAGAAGTTGATTACTTTCACTGCAAGAATTTTTTATGTCTTTTTTGAAGATATCTTAAATCTTTAAACGAGGCTGTGGTACGTTCCACGGTCGGAGGCGTCATGGGATGCGGTATCCCGATTCTGCGATTCTGTTATGGCGCAGTGATGGGAGACCGAACTTAGAGAGCGAGCGCCGAGGGGGCAGGTGGTCGGAACGACAGCTCACCACAGGCGGGGCCGTGCACGCAATCGCCTATTTGCATATGCAATATATGCCTAAGTATACATAAATAGAATGCATACTTAGGCAGGGGAATGGCGGCGCGTTGGGATTGTGTTATGTGAGCCGAGGTAACTCGTGCAATCCGGGCAACAGCCGAGAATAGCGGAAGAACTGTTAGAAGCTGACATGCACATTCACACACACACACATTCCCACACACATCGCACACACAGATGACACTCAACAATTATATATATATATATATATATACCTTGAGGCGATCGTTCAAATGAAAATCTTTAAATATCTAGAAACAAGAAGTATATGAATTAGATTTTCATGATATCTTTAACTTACCGCGTCTGCTGGCCATCTTGTCGATAAGACTGCCGTTGAGCGACTCCTTCAACTGCTGTATCGTCTGCTGGTCTCTCCTTCTCCGCAGATCATATTCTCCTATCGTCTGGGAGAGCTCCGCTAGCTTCCCTTCTAGCAGAGCCACCCTTTCCTCTTGCCGAGCGCAGATCTTCCTAGCCGATTCTTCGGCTCGTTTCGCTTTGATTTGCTCCTGATATAGAAAACATTGATAAATTACGGTATTATCGGTACTATTTTTTTTTATACTTTCTAAGCAAGTGCTTGACTCCGATCCCACCTGATGTTAAGTGGAAATGCAGTCCTGGATGGTGAGGCGCTGCTTAGTAAATACCTATTCATTCTACTCTTGAAACCAAAATACTAGCTGTTGATTTCTTAGATTAACTAATTTAACTTTACCTGTGACAAAAGGATACCGGTCAGACTTAAAGGTCTGGTCTACAAAACCATCATACAACCGGTCCTTATGTATGGCAGCGAAACATGGGCCGTGACTCAGAATAACGTGCGTACCATCCCAGTTTCTGAAATGAAAATGCTGAGATGTATGTATGGCGTAACCAGGCGTGACAAAATTCGCAACGAATTTGTGCGAGGAAGCCTGGGTATACGCGACATTGCCGACAAGAACACACAGAGAAGAAAGGAGAGTAGGCTGCGATGGTATCGACACGTTAAGAGGAGGCCCTCCGACTATGTAGGGAACTTCGCGCTACAACTTTCCCTTCTCGGTCGAAGATCCAGAGGGAGACCCAAGACAAGGTGGGAGAGTGTGTTGTGTAGAGACATGACGGAGTGCAATATCACCAAAGACCATGTCGGGGACAAAGCGAAGTGGAAAGCGAAAATCCGGAAAGCTCCACCACCATGTGGGACCAATAGCATGGAAGAGAGAACTAATTTAGGTATGTAGTCAACGCGCGAGTTGAATGCAGACTTCAGAAATGCGTGGTTTTACCTAAGCGTCAATAGCCTAATGGTTTAGGGTACGGCCTGCGAATTGTAAGGTCGTGGGTTCGAATGCACCATTCGACTACTGCCGTGAACCATCTCCTAGCACAAGCTTAAGCTTAGTTGGAATGGTTAACAAGGTTGTTAGTAATATTTCTGAAAAAAAAAAGAAATATTGCTAGCTTTCTTGAAAAAAAAATTGATCATGACCATAATAAGTGTGGCAACACATTTAAACAATTATTTAAGTTTATCATTATGCACTAGGTTACCATGGTGAAAATATTAAAATTTAACTCATTGCACATGTCTAAAACAAACTCGTGCTTGGAGACGAGTTCGTTTTTTTGTAACACTCGATGGATTCTGATCAACTGATTACTTATGCCAGTGATTCCCAAAGTGGTCTATATCGACCCCTAGGGGTCTATGGCACTTTTTATTTTTGTTCACGTCAATAGTCGTATGGTGGATTCGAACATACGACTTTACTATTCGAAGCGATTGTCACATTCACATGTGTTGGATAAAATCTATGTTTTCGCGTACTACCATTGTCCGCTTTCCTTCTTTATTGCAGTTTGTCGCTTCGTCGCCGACTCTACGGCTGTCATGCATGTGCCCGGCACTTATGCAATCGATTCGTGTCACACATCCATACAAAACAGCTGCTAACCAAGTCTTCCGTGGTCTGCCATACAGTAGGAATGTATGGCAGACCACGGACGTGCTCTCCTTGAGCACAGTGCAGAGGGCTCCAGTGCGTTCCACTGGAGATCCCGGAGCCCCTCGTCATGCACCGAGGAAAGGGCCACCGGGGAGGTTTTAGTGGGAAAAACCCCATATAACCGCTGCCTTCCCCCCTGAAGGCGGGGTATCTTTTTGAAGATTTCCTCCCCGTTAACAAAAAAAAAAGGAATGCTAGGATGATGCATTTGTACACTAGGACAGTTCTTACTTCTCTAATAGCGATGGAGTGTGACTGCTCTAGCAGGGCCAGTTTCTGCTGCAAGCGCACCAGCAGCGCCGGAGTCTCCACCGTGCGGGCTTCAGCTCGCTGCAACCTCCGCTGTGACGCCTCTAGAGAGCTGCTCAAGTCCCTCACCCTTTTCTCTAGTTCCGCTTGGGATGCTGGAATTGACATCATTACAAATCTCTTTATTTATGCCTCTAAGAGTATGAAGCGAATCAATAGTTGACCAAATATATATATATATATATATATTCTGCTTACCCTGTGATTCTGACGAGTGAACAACTTTATCCTCAAGTTTCTCTTTCGTTTTCCTTTCAGTTGACAACTTAGCGTGCAGCTCTCTGCAACAGGTAACAATTAATCTATCTATATATATAAAAGAGAAAGTGTGTGGGTTTGTTCCATATAAGCTCTGAAACCGCTGCACCAAATTCAATAAAACTTTCAGGGAATCTTCAGATTGACCTGGCGAGTATTCTTGTAAAGTTTAGTCACGATTGGAGCACTCCTCTTTTTAAACTGTCCAACAAGTCATACGTCGTACTTTTATTTCTGACATTAACGTGAGCTCGATATGTTTTGTATAAATGATAGGAATTATATATTTACTGATATGTACATGGGAGTAGAAAATGATCTTCACCCACTCGAGAAGAGAATGAATACGGAGAGAAATGAATAATTTAATATATTGTGAGAGTTAAATTTAATATTTAATGATGTATATTTATTTTTAAATAAAATAAATCATAATCTAGCCCGGCGAGGCAGGTTGGGTACGCTAGTACATTATGATGCATTGCGATAAAACCCACCGATCCACCGAGCTCCCTGTGTGAATGTGGACTAGACGAAAGGACTCCTAATCACCTTTTTTTCAATTGCCCCTTATTATCTTCTTCTCTCTACAACCTCCTTCCTAATGATATCCCGCGCCCCATAGACTTCAAATCCCTACTATCTCTTGTTAACTCTCCTTTTGTTTATATTTTATGTTCATTCCTTCACAAAAATAACATTAGACTTTAGTTTGTCTGTCTTTTAAACAACTAACCCTATGTATATATTGTGTTAGTTTCTATTGTTTTAGACTTATCAACAGTGAGCATAGTGCGGAATTGTCTCAGCAGTAACCACACATACTTCCTTATAGTTTAGATCCTTGTCCGTCACGAAGCCCGCTTTTTACAGCAGTTTAATGTACGCACTTCGACATTGGCGAAATCTATATGGAAACGCCATAACCAAAAACAATCAATCAATCAATCAAACCCAACGATCGAGCCGTAGTTCCCGTGGTGACTTGGAAGCTAACGTGATTACACTAATCGAGTACTATTACCTAAGACATGTTAAATAAAAAGATTTGTATACTTTAGCTCTATCTATATGTATGTACAGATATTGTGAGAAAAGGTTTTCCTTAGTAATTTGTGTTATCATGCTCTCTCAAATAGCTTCAGTACCCATCTTAGAACCGTAGGGGTAAGTCGCATACCAACATATATAAAAACGCAGGTAATAGTCATATTAGGATTCATGTTTTGATGTTATGTGATGTGTATTTATTTATTTATTTAATATGATACACCAACAGCATTACACAAGCATACATTGTTGTAATAATCAAGTTTACAAACTAAGTCAATAGCCTAATGGTTTAGGGTACGGCCTGCGAATCGTAAGGTCGTGGGTTCGAATCCACCATTCGACTATTGCCGTGAACCATGTCCTAGAACAAGCTTAAGCTTAGTTGGAATGGTTAACAAGATTGTTAGTAATATTTCTCAAAAAAAAAAAAGAAATATTACTAGCTTTCTTTAAAAAAAAAAAATCCTGTTGTGTATGCCAATTACAGGTGTACACAACATTCGCTATAAGGCAACGTAACGATTTTATTATTAATACTTACAAAAATATTTTATTAAATGATAAAGTAATAGGAATATAACTACTAAATTAATTAAATAAGCCAAAATCACTGCACAATTTTTAACACTAAGGTGCGGAAGAGCTTGCGTGAATTGGAAAAAATGTCAACCGACGTGGACTTAGTGTTAAGAAGGTTATATGTAGCGGAGATCCTTGGCAAGGGCGAGTGTGACAGAAGGTTGGTTTTAGATTGAATATTCAATATTGTATTGTTTTGCTGTTATGTAAAAATTCATTAAAAGATTTTTATGAGGGTGATATGATCAATTTTGATCAAACCCTCCATAATAAATGAAAAAAAAAAGACCAAATAATCATATATATTTACAGATTTCGATTGCATCCCTCTCACAAGCAATTTATTTAATTACGTTTTAAGTCGAGGGAAAAGGGAAAATATATATGCGCCCCCTAGATCGACGGACTCTATTGGAATAGGTACCAAACTGAAAATCCAGGTGACTATCCACCTGGCCCAAAATAGAAGAGAGTGGTGAATCCACGTTAAAAGCAGCTCTCTTGGTGACTTCACGAAGACATAATATGTAAACGATTGCACAAGAGAGATAGAAAATGTGTATTTGCCCTTACAGTGTACAATACAAACTGTAACTATCTAATTATCTTTACTAATATATCGCGAAGTGATCGCCCGATCACACTTTTTACCACCAGCTTACTCCACCAGTAGATAAATCAATAACAATGATTCCAGGATGTAAAATACTTTAGCAGCCTGTGAACTTTTTTTTTTTTTGTTGACGGGGAGGATATCTTCACAGAGATTCTGGGGGGAAGGCGGCGGTTATGTGGGGATCTTACCCACTAAAACCTCCCCGGTAGCCCTTTCCTCGGTGCATGACGAGGGGCTCCGGGATCTCACGTGGAACGCACCGGAGCCCCTCTGCACTGTGCTCAAGGAGAGCATGTCCCGGGGGGAGGTTACTCCCTCCTCCCCTGTGCCCTCGCAGCGAAAGGCGACACGGGCCAGCCGATGTCACCTTCTTCCCGGGTCCACTTTGGTGGACGACGCAGGCCCCCACCCTTGTCGCCCAGTGAACCCGAGGCCCCTTTTAGTCGCCTTGTACGACAGGCAGGGGATACCGTAGTCTTATTCTTGAGAGCCCAGAACTACAGGGCTGAACTACAGCCTGTGAACTTACTTCATCATGGCGGCATGATCAGCTCGTTCTCTCTCTCGCTCCTGTATTTCATAAGCCACTTTAGCTTTCAAATTGCTCACTTCAACAAGATGCTGTTGGGTTAACACTTTCACTTCTTCCCTCATTGACGCCAATGCAACTTCATACTGAAAAGTAGAAATACAAATTGAATCACTCGGACAGTTAAGCAAATAATTATGTATATTATTGTCTGCCAAAAGAATCAAGAAGGAGAATCAACTTTCTTCAGTCATCATACATACAAACAAAATAAATACATTAAAAAATAAACAAAAATTAAAAATACAGTTGAACAAAGAAAGAACGAAAAATAGGAAATGACTTGGAATATTGTCTCAGCATATGCTGTTGCAAGGCTGCACAGAGCTGATTTTCAGCTATAAAAAAAGTGACAAGATCCCCAACTTATGTCACCTGTGAACACCATTGCCCCTTTTATGACTGGCAGGGGTACCATTTTATTTTTGTTTTTTTGATTGTAGGGGGGGAATATTCGACAAGATACCCCGCCTTCTGGGGGAAGATGGGTTTATGTGGAATTCTTACCCACTAAAACACCCCGGTGGCCCTTACTCGGTGTATCATGAGGAGCTCTGGGATCTCCAGTGAAACGCCTGGAGGTCCTCGGCATTGTGATCTCCCCTCCCCTTTGCCCTCGCAGTCTAAAGCGACACTGGCCTAAATCTGCGAGTGCCTAGTTACAGAACAGTGTATGCACAACACTACTTACATTTGTACAAAGAATAATTACTGACCACTATTGACCAGTCCATGTATTATTTTAGTTCATATATGATTAAGGTTAAGAGACTAGTTCATAGGTCCACTATACATACCTTTTCCCTGGTAACTTTCTTATCAGCTTGGAAAGCCTCCTCCATACGGGACTTCTCAGCTGTCAATGTGGAGAGTGACTGCATGAGGGTAGCAACAGAATCCTTTGAATCTAGGAGAAGTTAATAAAATATTTGAATTTAAGGGCTATGCAACATAATTACAGCCAGCTTAAGAACAACATGATCTAACTCCCCATCGGACTTTAAGATGCACTGCAGGAGTTCATTCTTTTGTTGTAAACATCAAACCTCAAACCTTTTTGTCCGTTCGTTCCGTCTTTTATTTTTCGTACAGCAAAGGACTGGAATAGTTTGCCCGCGTCTGTCTTTCCTTCTGATTAGAATGTGGGTATTTTCAAGAGTAGAGTGAATAGGCATTTACTAAGTGCATCTTACTATCCAGGACTGCATTTCCACTTAACATCAGGTGGGATCGTAGTCAAGTACTTGCTTAGAAAGTATAAAAAACAACATGCCACCTTAAATATATAAGCATGAAATATTGGATTGAAATATTTATTTATTTACTTTTTGCATACACACATATTTTATATACCGACATGCACATACCCAAAAATATTAGATACATATTATCATCATTATTATTATTCCATAAACATTTTCCTACTTTGGTCCTTCGGTACACATCTCCCTGCTAGACTAATACATAGCCTGTATTAGGGAGATGTTGTACCTAACTCCGAGTTTATTATGAACTAAAGTTTGTTATATAACTTATGTGATAGTTGTGTATTTGTGCAAAGTAAAGTGTGCGAGGGTACATGTGAGAGTGTATGTGCTAGTGAGTACATGAGCGTGAGGATAATATATTTATACTATGAAGAAACTTTTCAGTCTCTTCGTAGGTGAAATTATGGAGAAACAAGTAAAGTAACTTTTACACTTATATTGAGATAAACTATGAATAGGCACATAAAAGTTAACTTTATTATAAAGGTATGGCCCCAGGTAGTAGTTAAATCTTGTAGCGGTCCACATTACTGCTGGAATACAGTAAATTTTATCTTTACTACATTTATCCAAATGAACATATGGATATGAATCCAGATGAACAGCTTTACAATTATTTCTCATGATGCAATAATAAATTATAGCAACATGACACTGGGGAATTAACCTCAAATTGATGACTGTAAATAATTCAGATGTCTTACTTAGACAAGCAGTTTTATTTTAACCCTCAGATACAACATAATCAACCAAATAGACCAAAACTGAATTTATACAAATTTGATCACTGAAATTATGACTTGTGCTATTAATCTTGTCTTGTGCTCAAAATTTTTTTTGTTGAACTACACAGATTGGCCCAAGAAACTGGCCTTGACTGCTTCACTGAATTGAGAGGCGGCATAGCTCTTAGGCCGCTTAGCCTGAACCTTTATTGCTAGTAACTCGACACAAGGGTCCCACTTGTGAGGAGTAACCTCGGCTTGGACAGTTACTATGTTACGCATAAGCATTCTGAGAGGGCCAAACCATCACTCAGTCGGTTGCTATTTCAATGATAATGTAAGGGACACAAAAAGACTTAACCAACTTAGAGTGCCACTTCAGGAACTAACGTTTTCACATGTAGCTATAAGAGATTCACATTTTAATTTGGAAATAAACAAAACAATACCTTCTCCATTAGCCGTATCTCCTTTACTAAAAGCTTTTAAACTGATTTCTAAAGCATCCTTCTCTTTGATAAGGCCTTTATATGCGGCAACTACATCTGAAAGATTAATATGAAAGTTATAAGTATCCATTACTATTAATGGGACAAACAAAAGTTACATAAACAATTATATTTATGAGCAAAAAAAAACCAACTTGAATCAAAAATTAAATTAAATGCACGGAAGGCCTCTTTGTATTTCTGAATTATCATAGAAATATAATTAATCAGAACCTAACCAAACTCTCATTAAACTACTCTTGAAGCATCCTTTACAATAAAAAAATGTATGTATGATATTGGGTTATTCATCCATTTGTGACTTACATACCTGATGTAAATTTAACATATGGTTTTCTCATAGATCCCATTGTCAGAATTGGACCAAATTAAATTGGGACTTTGTGGGAAGCAGTAGCTTTCAAACAAGAATAGAATCATCACAATCTGTTCACCCAGTCGAAAGTTATGAGGTTATGAGTTACAAACATCAAAAAAAAAATAGATGACTTGTGAATCATTTTTTAAAGTTGTTTGGAAAAAGACCTATTTATATTGAAACAATATTATTGTAATATGATGCACCAAGTTTTTAAATAAGCTTAATATGACTTTTCGATACCATTCTACGTTTTTGGGGCACCATAATGGGATTGTCTTCTGCAATATTAATATTACTCCACTCATATATATCTGGGAGCAAATGATTGCGGCCTATTGACCACGTCGCAATGGCGAAGCGATTAAGATGAAGAATATATCCTTAAATTTTATTTGTTAAACATAAACTGTGTACACAACAAAACATCGTGAAAACAAATCGTTGTAAAATATTATTATAAAAATGTGTAGTTACCTCTAAGCCTGGCCTCATATCTTTTAATTTGGTCCGCTTGTTTTGTTATTGTCGAAATCAATTCTTGTTTTGATAAAGATTCCATTATTACAACTTTGTTATATGTAATTTGTAAACAGATGTTTGTATCAAAATAAAGTTATGAATTTGATAATAGAAGAATTTTATTTAATCTTATATACTAAAGTCTTCGGTGAACATAAATTTATAAACAATATGTTTGGTTTTTGTAGATTTGCTACTTTTATTTTGTATTTCACAGTTTTTGCTAATTATTCTTTCCATTTCCTAATTTCTTACAGTCAGTAAATTCTCCATACGTCACAACGTTATATTAATGTCAAAAGCAAAGAATTGAGCATTAAGAAATTCGGGTTGCCATCGTTAAAAAAAAATTAAATGTTTGGGCTGTATACTTCATTGCAGTGTCATAAATTATAATTACATTTTAAGATTTATTCTAGTAAAAATATTTTATTTCACTCCCCCTTTTTCTATATATAAATATAATATTACACACTAAAATTATGAAAAGTTAAATTGACTAAACTAATTAAATAAATAGGCCAAAAACATCTAGTCATTTCGTTTGACCATCACGATTTTTGCTCTGCGTCATATTAACTACATAAATACAAAATTTATTTCGCACACATAAGAACAAACATGTTGGAAATATAGAAATGAAGTTATTTTGCGTCATTTAGGCGATAGATGTTGTAATTATTTTCTCATTTTTTTATGATCGTCTGTACATTTATGCACACAATTGTAAGTCCAGACCTCCTTGCATCTTTCCCGGAAGATAATGTATACACACCATATACATAGTTGTTGTCTTTGCACTTCCCTATTTCAGTGGAGAACAGTGAAAGTCGGACGTAGTAAGCTGAGATTTAAAATTAAACGGTAGCAGCCCACAGCGCCGAGTTTTAAACTTCTGTTTTTCGAAAGCCCTAAGCCTGAAATTTTGTTATGAGTGACGTAGTTCGTATACTATAGACGCGATAGCATTCTAAATCAAGGGTATCTGATACGGACGAACGGCGCGGTCAAATGAGTTAATCGGATTGAAGCTCAGTGTCTTTGCGTTTATACCCAGTACTTATTGCACGCATGTGATCTGTAATCGATCGGCATAGTTAAAACAATTTATTAATAGTATTTACCATACATAGCCTAAGAAACACACTGGCAATCAGACAGTCTAACATTTTTTACTTATTTTGTGAATGCGTTACGAAAAGTGTGATCGGTAGAGACAAATGTAAGTTGAGAGTGAGATAAAAGTTATTGAAGATAGAAATAGAAAGTTACGTTCCGTATATGTAAGACACAGTGCAGGCCTATTATCTGTAACGTTAACTAATATATATACATATTAATATATGTATATATATACATATAAATATATGTATATATATACATATAAATATATGTATATATATACATATAAATATATGTATATATATACATATAGATGGAGCTAAAGAAGTTTTACTTCAATCATGGTCTTACTCGTTTTTGTTACAAGTTTCATAAAAAATGGCGATATAATCGTGCTTAGTTTTCGAATTTAAATTGACGTCGTTTCGCGTGTTTTAAAGCACTCATAATCACGGAGGGGCCCGCCGTGTTTTTACGGTCCCTATGTCGTTATAGTTACGGTCAGTTGAGGGCTACCGCCGCATTTTAAATTATTAATTTTCGAAAAGCATACCATGCCTTGGGTCTATAATTTATCAAGCTTTTACTATAGTAAAATTAAATTCAAGCCAAGTAAGTTAAGCCTGAGCGAAGTTTTGACTTCGCTCAGGCTTAACTTACTAGTTAAGTCTGCTTTTAAAATCGTTTGTTAAGCAAATGCTTAGCAAAGTGTAAATAGCTATAATCGTTGACTTACCGATTACTTACATGATTCTAGGAATATTTTGAGATGTTATAAATTTTAGAGAGATGTTTAAATTTAGAAAATAATGAACGGAATTACTACACGTGCTCTCCGAAAGCATAGTGCTGAGAGACTCCGGTGCGTTTCACTGGAAATTTTGGAGCCCCTCACCGTGCACCGAAGAAGGGCCCCCCGGTTTTTATTGGGTAAGACCCCACATAATATCCTGTTGAAGATTTCGTCCCGTTAACGAAAAAAAGGATTAAGAATACCATTTCACAATTGTGGTACAATTTTTCAGGTTTAATCGTTATAAGTTTGACTTGGGCGTTCCTACCGCATTTCTTTCCCTGGTAAAGCTGTCGTTCGATTCGAAGTTCGGCCCTCGAACTGATATGCTGATTGGCTGATTGGCAGACTTCACATGTCGTAGAAAAATTTTCTAAGACATGTAGGTTTCCTCGCGATGTTTTCCTTCACCGCCGAGCGCGTGGTTAATCAGCACATAAAATTGCAACAACAAATTTATTGATGCCGGCACCGGGAATGAACTCGGATTGCTAGCGTACTATGCAACTTGAGCCAACCGCCCGGACACTGAGCTACCACGGCTCATATTTACTTATTTCTTCTTAATTCATCCTTTCTCAATACAAGTAAAAAATTTCTTATTGAAAATGTTGCCCCATGTTTTTTTGATAGAATTAAAAGTGTTATAGAACTGCTTGCTTTGAGCAAAATATTATTAATAAATACATTTTAACAAAAGATAGAAGGGAGAAACATTTTTTTTCCGTCCGTCATTTAAAACATCCCTTAGTATCTGGTCCATATTTAGTTCGTTCAACGCGAACAAGGGGGTCGTTGAACTTTATTTAGGGTGAACATGACTTCGTGCACCCCTCGGCAAAACTGCTACTTTAATAAATGTGACCGTTCAAAATATCCTTCGCAATCGAGCTTTCGAAAATCTATTTCATTCTAGCTACAATTTCTTATGAGATTTGTTTTAAACAAGTTGTACGATTCTTTTGTCTTATTGTATAAGCTGATATGATTAAAAAAAAAAAGAAAGCTTATAATATTTATTTTTCCAAAAATATTACTATCATTCTTATTAACCATTCCAACTAAGCTTAAGCAAGCGAGTCAATCAGTTTAACTACCTAGGGCACTATGTAACTGACGACCTTAGGGACCATGTTGACATAGAAAGGGAACGTAGGGCGCTGGCGGTGCGTTGCAACATGCTGGCACGCAGGTTTGCACGTTGCAGTGAAGAGGCAAAAATTACACTGTTTAAGGCCTTCTGCCAAGTTTTCTACACGTGCAGTCTGTGGTCGAGGCAGCGCAATATAATAACGGCTTTAGGATGCTTATGGGGCTGCCCAAGTTCTGCAGTGCATCCCAAATGTTCGCCAAGGCACATACTGATGGATTCTGTGCCATCATAGTGCTGGCCGCGCTACAGTTGCGGACGCCTGACATAGTGCTGGCCGCGCTACAATTACGTGTGCATGCGCCGTCGTCCGCCATTGTTCCTACTGCCTGTCTCCAGGACTAACTTATCCAGGAACTCTCCGCTGTCGCGTGCGGTTGGGTTTGTTAATACCATCTCACTGTACATTGATATATTTTGTTGCACAGAGTCTGTGTTTATCGAAGCTGCCTACAAATGCGTAGAAGGTGTTTGACTTTATTATATTTATATATTATTGTCACTACATTAAGCAGCTTTTTATTTTTTATAATTTTAATAGTATTTTGTAACATCATATTGGTATTATCTGTAACGGTGTTATAATTTTTGTTGATTTAAATAAATAAATAAATAAATCATCAGGAAAAAAGCGGCCTCCTCGCTCTGCAGAATGAGGGACAGCTCCAACGCCATCATGAGAACTGTTGCAGAGCGGTATGACTCGCGGCTCATAAAGCACCTCATTGGTTTGTCCCTGACGGACAACGCATTAGTTTTTAAGTTTTAGTATTAATTTAAATTGTATATACTAACATAGTTATTAAGTTATTTTGGTACTAACAAATTCTATGGATTAATTTATCTGAAAATAAATATTATTATTATTATTAAGCGTGTGCTAGGAGATAGTTCACGTCAATAGTCGAATGGTGGATTCGAAGCTACGACCTTACGATTCGCAGACCGTACCCTAAAACATTAAGCTATTGATGCTTAAATTTCATTTCTTCTTGGTCGCTTCACTCTTGTCAGAGTGGTCGTGGTCATCATGATCCGGTGGGTTGGACAGCAGACAGCACCCGCCGCACGACGTCTCGCCACCTCCGCCTGCTGGTCGTCAATCGGGCACATTCGTGGAGGGGAGCACCCACCATACTCCGCACCTGATCTAACCATCGCATAATTTCATATATAAATAGTAAATATGATATTTTTATATAGGAAAAGTGGCAAACGTGCTGACGGCTCACCTGATCTTAAGTGATTACCGTCGTCCATGAACATCCACAACACCAGAGGAACTGCAGGTGCTTTGCCGGCCTTTGAGATAGGAGTAGGCTCGTTTCTTGAAGGTCAATAAATCGTAAACGTTCGGAAACACCGCTGGTGACAGTTGATTCCACAAGTTGACAGCGCTCGGAAGAAAGTTACGCGAGAAACGTACAGTCGTAGGACGCTAACCATCAAGATGGTTTCGATAGAATTCAGTTTATATAACATTTACATAAATAAAAACAAAGAGCTTCGACATTTTTTTGTTATCTGTTCAATTATGAGAAAAAAATCCATAAACAAAATCGGTTAATATCGTTCTTCAGCATACCCAGGGCTACATTTTGATTTATTTTATTTAAACAATAAACTTATATCATTAAATATTTAATTTAACTCTCACAATATATTAAATTATTCATTTCTCTCCGTATTCTACACCCTTGTACATATCTGTAAATACAATATCATTCTTATCATTTATACAAACACATATCGGGACAAGTTAATGTCAGAAATAAAAGTACGACGTATGGCTTGTTTGACAGTTCAAAAAGAGTAATGCATCATCACCAAACTTTACAGGATTACTCGTCAGGTCAATGTGAAGGCTCCCTGAAAGTTTAATCAAAATCGCTCCATCCGTATCGGAGCCTATATGGAACAAACCTACAAACTTTCACTATTATATATATAGATAATTAGACATAATAAAAAATAACTTCTTATCTCGGACCTACACACTCCATTTTCACCTTTATAGTAGTTGTTATACGACAATTGTATTTTTCGTGTCAATTTATTTCACTACGCCCAAACTATTTGTGAAATCAGCTGTCCCTATGAGTGTGTACGAATCGATACGCTTCTAGGAACGTCGTGTAAAGAGCGTGCGTTTCATTGACATAGTATTTCCTTGCTTTTGGATGCCATTTTACCCTTTTACAATTAAACTAATTAGTTATTCTAATTGAAACTAATACAGTTAAGTAATCATTTAACTTAATTACGTGATAGCAAAAGTAATTATATTGCTTTACGAAGTTATTTGTTTTCGACAAATCTTTGTTTGTAATGACATAACAATGACTATGGGAAGGTAAATTTTATAGAACAAGCTAACTACAGCTCACAATGACCTAACTCTGCTAAACCGATTGTGTGAAATAGGGACGCATCGGTCGCGGATAAATTTATAACAATGCAACCGGCGGTTTACGACACTCTCTCGCTTTACGAAAATCAGGCATTATAAAAATGTCGCCTGGAATCCATTTTACAAAGTTTATATCGATAGACTCGAGAGCGTCCAAAAAAGATTTTTATGGCATTTAGCATACTCTGCTAATTTGGGAAAGGTTCTTTCGTCACACCAACAGAGATTAAATTATTTCAGAATAGCCTCACTTGCGGATCGAAGACGCATGCTAGACCTCACATTCCTCTATAAAGTTGCAAATGGCATTTTTGACACCCCTGAGCTTCTCTCCGCCGTAGCTTTTACTGTACCGTCGCGGTAACCTAGACCTTCACGATACCAATTGTTGAGAAGCAGTTTATTCAGATCGAACCTAGGTAAGAATGCGCCCTTAAATAGAATTAGTACAGAATTCAACTCTTTTTCAAAAACGGACGATATCGACCTCTTTTTTCCTAGTATAAGTATGTATAAACATTCACTAAACTACAAATAGGTTTCTTTTTTTTATTAGTTAATTTCTAATTTCAAATTTAGTTTTATTTTTACTTTTGTGTTAATTTTATTTTTATCTTACATTGTCACTCGCCAATTAATTGCTTGCAGTCTACGCCTATAACTGCGATGGCATTAACTTCACAACTTTTCACTGTTTTATGTATTGCTTGTTAAAAATGTTCATTGTGTTGGTGTAATAAATAAATAAATAAAAATTGTAGTAACTGTAGAGGTAGCAACCCTTATTAACAAAAACCAAAGCAACCAATTCAAGAACATTACAAAAGATCACGGACATAAGTCTATTGTTGCGCGTTATTAAAAAAAAAACCGATTGTGCCCCTCACCGGGGGGACCCTTGTGTCGAGTTACTAGCGATAGAGGTTCAGGCTAAGCGACCTAAGAGCTATGCCACCTCTCAATCCGGTGAAGCAGTCAAGGCCAGCTTCTCTGGCCAATCTGTGTAGTTCGTCATTAAAAAAAAAACCGATTGTGTACAAAATAAACATTCCCGTGCCTCATAGTGGTCGATATTTGCTGGTTTAAGTATTCTTTCAATTCACTATGGTTCACCGACGGCGTACCACTGGCACTCTAATCGTGTGTGTATTTACGTAATTCATATTACTATGATATCATAGATAGAAGTTCTATAATGAAACATCGCTGGCAAATAGACTCGAACAGACTTTGGTCAGGATTATCGTTTATTGCCACTGCTTTTTAGCAGACTTCTAAGAAAGTTGTCTATTATTTATTGATGAATATTTTATGGCTTGGTAACAGGACCTTTAAGCCAAGTCTTTTTTAAAACACAGACTTATTTCTTACGTCTAAGATGAAAATGTAAATTAGATGATCCCCTATGAGTCCCTGCGCCATTTTCTTTATTATTATTATTAAAGTGCAACCACAGACTTGTGTTCGTGCTCTTTTCCAATGTACTTTAATTGTTTACTTTAGATTTATTAATAGAGCTAACTCTACAGTTACTTTTTTTTATAATGCCTAATTTTTGGTGGTGGTGTTGGAGAACGTCCTGGTTCACGCGTCGTAGACGTCGCGTTGCATTGCTATTAGCTTCTTCGCGACCGCTGCGTCCCTGTTTCTCATGGCCATTTTAAAGTTGTACTCTAATTTCACGAGTCTTCCTGTGGCGTCGTCACAGTCATCTGTGTAATAGACAGAGCTGACTGTGTGTCTAGATATCGCCACTACAGCATTCTGTATTGTATTCTAAATTGTGTTATAGTCACCTCTTACGTATCTCAACAGCAAGTCGGAAACACATGTTACCAACATAATATAAACCCTGTTCGGATATTGTATCAAACAGCAGTACATCATATTTCGATGAGATATAGTAGATGTGGTTTTATTAGGCTGTTGTACATAGTAGTACTTATTTCTTATGACTAATAGATAAGAGATAAGGATGTATATTTCTTATACCGAATCGTGTACCGAATTATGATTAAAATCGAGATGGCGCGCTAAAGTTATCCACTTTTCGGTTTATCGTCACGTTACACAGCCAGAGAACTGGTATTTCACACCGGTATCATACGAAGGCGTGGTCTTTATACGGTCACTCGTACTGGACCCAGTTTACAAAGTTGACATTTTTAGCGATGAAATTAAAAACAAAAAAATGTTTATTTAAAAGTGGTACCTATAATGTATACTTACTGCGCCACGCGGTGTTAGTGTATGAAAAGTAAACATATAAAACCTCTTTAAATAAGCTATATAACAAACTTTAGTACATAAACTCGGAGTTAGGTACAACATCTCCCTAATACAGGCTATGTATTAGTCTAGCAGGGAGATGTGTACCGAAGGACCGAAGTAGGAAAATGTTTATGGAATATGATACATAATATGTATCTAATATTTTTGTGTATGTGCATGTCGGTAATATAAAATGTGTGCGTGTGTGTGTAAAAAGTAAAATAAATATTTCATTTCATATTTTTTTTGTTTTTTTTTATAATTTGAAATGTAAAATCTCACTATAATATGTGCCATTTATATATAAGATAGAATTGGAATACGGACATTAAATGTTGTTTCTCTAAATATTATTAAGAAACGCAGTTTTGTCTTTTATTTCAAACTAACATATAGACATTATTATATATATATATATATATAGTATATATGTCCCACTGTTGGGCGCAGGCCTTCTCTGTAAAGAGAGTATAAGGGCATAATCCGCCACGCGGCCCTAGTGCGGATTGGCAGACTTCACATGCCTTAGAAAAAAATTCTAAGATTGCTAGGTTTCCTCACGATGTTTTCTTTCACCGTCGAGCGCGTGGTGAATCACTCAAAAATGCAATAACACTAAGCGTACTATGCAACTTAACCCCACCGCCCTGCACACTGAGCTACCACGGCTTATGCGCTGATGCGTACACGGTGTTACCCGTCATTAAAAACTATTTATATATTTTTTAATTAAAGTAGCACAAGTTACTCCTTATTACATCAGCTAACTGCCCGTGAAAGTACCGTCAAAACATGTCCAGCCGTTACAGAGATGAGACAGAACAAACAGACAAAAATTGTAAAAAATGTCATTTTATATTTTACCGTAAATACACATGGACTAACAAATATATTTATGAACAAAAGAAACCGATTTCAATACGAATCAAAAATTAAACGCGCGGAGAATCTCTTTTTCCAAATTATCGTAAGAATATTACGAAATAGAATTAATCAGAACTTAGGTTCTGATTAATTCTGTTTCATCCAGACTCTCATCAAACTACTGTGGGAGGCCTTCACTATTGTCGATATTTGCGGGAAGAGTAACACTCGGAGTCCAGATTTGTATTGTCTGTATTTTCAGTCAGTCAGTCGAGTCATCTACAAGGTTCACGGGAACCTCGCAGGTACGGGCCTCGGGGTGTTACCCCATTACCCGGGTTATCAGCGCAGGGGGCAACTGCTCCCCTGGTCTTGGGTACCGTTTTGGAACGGATTTTTTAGGTATAACTATTTTTACGTCGGGGCTAATCCCTCAAGCGTCAGCCACGACGAATCTATCTTCTACGCCCTCTCGGTCTCGATTGAGACGGAGGTCGAGAGGGGGGCCTATGAGTTCAAAATCTCCCTAGAATAGGGGAATTTGAACCTACGGCGCACGTCGGGAGGACGCGCGTGTTATGTCTGTATTTTCTAATTTCTTAACTATTTATACAACTTATGTCCTTACTGGCTAAAATGTGTACACCAATTAAAAACTAAGTTTTTCGACCAATCCGGAAGGGACACTAATTAATATTTAATTACAATGAGAGTGAGTGAGAGGTGATTTTCTCTGTCACACATTCTTGCGCGTTCCGCACAGAGATAGCGATATGCTGTTTATGACCCCCGATACTACCCTTGAAGTACATCTTTTTCAATAAAAAATGAATCAACCATGAATCGGTTGTCGTGAGTTTCAGTTATCCATTTATCGCGCACATATTTGATCTAAATTTAAGACTTACATGGTTTTATCGTGGATGCCATTGTCAGATATGGACCAAATTGAAATGGGACCACACGGGAAGCACCAGCTTCCAATTGAAAAGAAGAATAATCAAAATCTTTTCTTCCAGTCCGAAGTTAAGACACATACAGACTAATTGAGAACCTCCTCCTTCTTTGAAGTCGGTTAATAATGTCTATCGTCACGTGACCCATATAAGAGACATTTTGCTGTATATTATGTCATTCGTGCGATGACAGGACGGCTTCTTTTCTATATATATAAAAGAGAAAGTGGGTGGGTATGTTCCATATAGACTCCGAAACGGCTGAACCAATTTCAATGAAAGTTTCAGGGAATCTTCAGATCGACCTGGCGAGTAATCCTGTAAGGTTTGGTGAAGATCAGAGCGCTCCTCTTTATGATATTCTATTGTTTTATGATCCAAATTTGTATTGACACATGCGTTGTGTATATTTATGTCATTATTAACCATATTGAAGTACAATGGAGTATATTGAGGTATAATGAAGTATCATAAAGTATACTGAAGTAGATTAAAGATGATAATTAAGGATTTTGAAGTATTCAAGGTAAGTTACAGCGCTGCGAATGTATTCGTTTACTGATGCTGCTGATATGTACGTGTACATGTGCCGTCGTCGGCCATTGTTCCTACTGCCTGTCTCCAGAACTTGTCCAGGGTTTGTTAATACCATCTCACTGCACATTGATATATTTTGTTGCACAGAGTCTGTGTTTATCGAAGCTGCCTACAAACACGTAAAAGGTGTTTGACTCTATTATATTTATATATTATTGTCAATACATAAAGCAGCTTTTTATTTGTTTCAATTTTAATAATATATATTTAACTAAGTTTTTATAACATCATATTGGTATTATCTGTACCGGTGTTATAATTTTTGTTGATTTAAATAAATAAATAAATGTACATGGCTGTAGGTAATGATCTTCACCCGCTCGAGAAGAGGATGAATACGGAGAGAAATGAATAATTTAATATATAGTGAGAGTTAAATTAAATATTTAATGATGTAAATTTATTGTTTAAATAATAATAAAGATAAATCTAGTACGGCGAATCGGGCTGGGTACGCTAGTTAGTAAATAAAATGTCCCAAGGTTGATTCCAAGTATTATATATACCATTTTAGTGGTATATCAGACGAGCTTGTTTGCTTTGAGAAGAAAATTCATTGACTCTCGGTTGTTCGCGCGGTCGCCGACCTGTTCGGAAAACGGAATTACAACAAAAGATCGTTAATTACGTTGACAGATATCATTATTATGCAATCTTCAGAGAGATGATGCACAACGAATTATTATACAAAACTAGATAATGGCGAAACATACGTCATCTTAATCATTTTTTCTACTTTCTAAGCAAGTGCTTGACTGCGATCACCTGATGTTAAGTGGAAATGCAGTCCTGGGTGGTAAGGTGGACTGGCTTAGTAAATGCCTATTCACTCTACCCTTGAAAATACCCTCATTTTGATCGGTAAGAAAGACAGAGGCGGGCAAACTATTCCAGTCCCTTTCTGTACGAACAATGAAAGACGAAGCAAAACGCTTCGTTCGAGTACGTCTTGAAGTCCGATCTTAATGGCTATACGGCATTATTTTTAACTGCCATGTTTATTCTGCAATACTTAACTTTCACTGGCACACATTAAAGTGGGTACACAAAATGGTGTCCTACCTGACGTCTCTTATATATTCCAACAATTATATTTACAAGTAAAAACATGAACGCGCACTCTCTTTTGCATAACAGGTACATTATAAAGTTCTCTGTCGCCTTTATTCTCTTTTCTCCATCCATCTCTGTTCCTTATTTTCATGATAGAACAAGCTAATATCAATTGCAAAATAAGAACTAGGTAAATCTTTGATTGTCATAAGCCTACAAACCCTTCATTCACCAAGAAGCATCTTCCTACACGATTTTAGGTGCTTCTACAAACATCCTACGTAAACAAAATTAGAATGAGACCTGTCTAGATAAACTAATTTTGTCAAAATTAACGTGCAGTGACTAGTGCTAGTTCAGTTGTATTTTGGTTTTCCGATGGCATACCACTGATACTCCAATATGGTTTCAATTGTTGCTATTTGTTAATCTTGTAAATAATAACATTTCCCAAATATGCCAATACATTTTTTTTTAAATCAGATAATTCAAAAAAATCAAAAATTCAATTGAAAATTACGTATCAACGAATTACGGTAGCTTACGGTTTATAGTGATTTTTAATTTATAATTGTATTTTTTGTTATATTTCTTTTAATAAAGTGTAAGGAACAACTTAGGGTTTGTTTGTTTGGTTCGTTTACAAATTTCCGCCTGCTTCCTTTGTGGTCCTTTTTTCCCCAGTTTGAAATAAATTGTTAAAAAAAATATGACAAGTTTAATGTCTCGTTCACATTTAGGCGAATGCCTTAATATATGCCAATGGATTGATGTGTATTTTCCGTGAAATAGCAACCGACCGAGTCGTGGTTCGGGCCTCTCGGATCCGAAAGCTTACGCGTAACGCGCGTTAACATAATAACCGTCCAAGCCGAGGTTACCCCTCACCAGGGGGACCCAATCAATCCGGTGTAGCAGTCAAGGCCTTCACTGGCCAATCTGTGTAATTCGTTAAAAAAAATGGATTGAAATCGGTTAACTAAGTGAAACCAATGACGATAATTAATTAGAAATTTTGTTGGAAATAGTCTCATAGTAATTAACATATAATAGGTTAAAATCGAGGAATAAGCTATAAAACAAAGGCTCGATTAGTAAGAGCATTAATATTCCCGATCTTTCTGTATGGAGTCGAGACGTGGACAATTCGAGCAAGAGAAAGACAGAGAATAGATGCATTCGAGATGTGGTGCTGGAGGCGAATGCTACGAATATCGTGGACTGCCAAACGCACAAATGTATCTATTCTCTCCCAGCTCGCCATAAAGACCAGATTGTCCACTACGTGTCTACAGCGCGTACTATCATATTTCGGGCATATAATGCGTAGAGGGGATGGCAACCTAGAAAAGCTGGTCATCGTTGGCAATACAGAAGGCAAGAGAACAAGAGGCCGGTCGCCAACACGATGGTCTGACCAAGTAAAAGGTGCCATCTCCTCTCTTAATCTCTACCAGCTGGTGAGGGCTGCCTCGGACCGAAACCGATGGAGGCAGGTTGTTCATTTGAGGGGCCCTAGTGACCACGATCCTCAGAAATGAGGGAACGACAAAGAAGAAGGTTAAAATAATAACTTGGAAAAGTACGTGGTAATTAATAAAACTTTAAAAGCTTCGTAGGAATGGAATAATTTATTTTCATAAAGAGGTTTAAATGAAAGAGTATTTTAATTATTATTGCTAATGTCGATATTTAATATTCCCTACATCAGATTACACATTCGTTGACATTTTAAAAAACATTAATATAAGCCAAACATTTTTCATTACATTATCGGCGATTTGTACTCGTGTCTTATATCTCTAGTTACACACTAGGCCAAACCTTACAATACCCGAACCTGCCCAGAAATTATATAAAAAAAAAACAAAAAATTTAATTCAATCATCCAATTAAATAAATGTTCAATAAACACTAGATAAATAAAACTGCCAAATGTTAGTCTTTACTTTAACTGAAACTAAACTAAACACAAATAAAATACCACGAAATATTACCGCGAGAATAAAGAGTGAATGGGACAGGTGTATGGTTGTCAACGCTATCTATAAATGAGAAATTAAATAAATTGTGTCTGTTGCATAGTGCTCTGTATTTTACGTAATATCATAAATACAAACACACACAGAAATGCTTGGTAAAAAGCCACTTTTTTATAGGATGAAGGCCAATCGAACTTACACGTTATCACGGTCGACACTTGAAGGCACTGTAGGAGCGTAGCTGGCTTTGAGAGAGATATAGGCTCGCTTCTCGAGGGTCCACAAGTCTTATAAGTTCGGAAACAACTGATTCCACAACTTGATAGTGTGTGGAAGAGTAGCGAAAAACGTAGAGCCCCTCTCCCTTCTCCCAATTTGCTAAATCAATTTTGTCCAAAATAAACATTCATTGGCATCATAGTAGTGAATTTTTGATAGTTATAGTAATCTATTCGTTCAATCGTGGCACCATGTTTAACTAATGGGATGCCGCGTACCAATGGCACTCCAATCGTGTCAGTGTATTAAACTTGACTAGTAAATAACACACTCGGGGCGCAGTTGTAGAACGTCTACTATCAATATGGTTTCGATGGAATATGGGATTTTGCCATGATATGCGACAATGGAAATCGGCAGCTAGGTTGATCTGAAATGATTCTACAGAACGGTCCCATGGTAAATGCGACAGAGAAGACAGCCCCGACATTGTAGAACCAGACGGTCAATGGAAATCGGCAGCTAGGTTGATCTGGAATGATTCTGTGGAACAGTCCCCATCGTAAATGCGACAGATAAGACAGCCCCGACATCGTAGAACCCGATAGTCAATGGAAATCAGCAGCTAGGATGATCTGGAATAAATGCACAGAACAGTCCCAATGGTAAATGCGACAGAGAAGACAAAGAACACCGACCTCTCTTAGCAGATCCAGAGAGTTAAGTAGGAAAGACTGATCGTCAACGATTTGAGCAGCTCTCTTATGTGCAGTCAAATGGAAGGAGTTGAGACAGAGATGTGAAGAGTATTCCATGTGGAGCAGTAATTGGCTTTGTAAATTTGCACTGTGTTTATTAATGCATTTATCTTTAAAAATAATGTTCAATAATCTCTAAGGATTTTGAGAGTGCTTGCCTCATTTTCTCACTTATAGATAGCTATATTGACTTCTGACAAAATATTCCTTTCAATGGTTAGTGTGAATTACTAATCAGGGACGACACAACACAGATTATCATTATTAAGTCGAAAATCCTTTGGGCGTTAATTTAAAAAGAAAAATTCCGCTAAATTGGCTATAAGGAACTGTGAGGTGAAGGCGGATCAGTTGGGACTTGTGTCTTATTGAGATTCTCTCTATGTACGTTATGGTTTCTCTGCCACAGACAGGCCCAAAAGATTCACAACAATTCCACAGACTATATAACTTCGAGGTATATTTAACCTGTGACTAGTTTCTTTGCACACCATTAGAATCATTGCTGAGTGCACCTAATGGTACGCTATGCTTACGTTAACAAAACACCACACCAACATAATTTTAAAATCAAATCCTACACTACATTTAAATAGAGAACACAGTTTTTTTTTTAAATACTTATGAATTAATTACTTAAAGATTTATGTTGCGCAAAATCATAACTGACTAGTTCCGTGTAGTTAAGTACTTTAAATAAATAATTATTAACCTTAATGAAACGTTTATCCTTAGCAGTATAGAAATCAAACAAATCACTTACTCAAAATGCATGATACAGTTAATGTACCTGCGCTGCCGTTGACAATGCACTATCTCTGATATGATATGCATTTATATATGAATTTAACTATGAAGATACAGGGACTACAAGACATAAAGATAAATTATGAGACAGGTGTATTACTGAGTAAACAATTCACCAAACTAATTCCCAAACTTACACTAATAATCATATATTAATAATAACATCAAATGAAATCTACTACAAATCTATTCACTATTATGACAATAAATTATTAATTATACATTACTTAAATTTTATAATAAATAGCGATTATACAATCAAATGAATAAGGGAGACAATATATCATAAAAGACAAATTTAAATTACGTCCATGTTACTGGCATAGTATTTCAAAGAGTTGCACAGTAAGCAACGAGCCATACGTATCTTAAATAAGAATACCATTACAACTAAGGCTCATGCAGCGTCTTCACTTGGCGTACACATTAATACAAATTTCCTCACTTGGTACATATTCAAGTCAATATAAAATTTACTTTAAAATGTTGATCTTACTGCATTGATCATCATGGTCCTTCATAATTTCGATTCATATTATATGGTCAGGTCAAAAACATAATTGTGTCTAACAAAAAATGATCAAATTCAATTTTATTTTATTCTACTGAATTTTTGATATTATTAGGTAACTTGGACATGAATTTACACATAAAGAATTAACATTCATCTTACATTATGATTTTGTGCATTTAAATTAGAGATTTCCCTAAATTTAAGTCATGGATTTATTTTTATAAGAGATTATTAATATGACAGATTCATACATGTTGTATGATTGAGATGAAACTTATACGGATTTATGATTTTTTTTTAACATGAATATTTAATATAAAGATTAAATCAGTCGTATTTCTGACGTCTTTGGTAGTCCTATAGACACAATAAATATCGTGAATACTTCATATTTGCTGTATATATTATATTATTGCAGATTTCTTTTTGAAAATATTCAACTGTATTAGATAATTGCACTGGATTTTAAATACATATAATAAACTCTTTCTTTAATATATTTTTACTTAGAGTAAAACCTTTAATATTGCACTGTCAATCCTCGTAAAAAGTATATTGCATGGTATCTAACTATTGAGACATAGTTTTAAATTTCTCTAAATTTCTTAAAATTCAATAATATTGAATGTTGTGTCAATAATGACACCAGAATTCTGCTATATGTTACCTTAGTACCACTGTAAGCATTGTATTTTAAAGTCAATTAAGGCTTATAGAAATAATTATTAGCACTATTTTAAAACTAAAAAATAATTTAAGATTTCTTTACTAAATTAAAGACTCATCTGGTACTTACTAAAATATTAAATATGGATTTATCAAATTATAAATAGACTACATATACATCAGAATAAATATACTTTATGTGTACTAAAATGAATTAGTACAAGTCTTTTTTTTTTTAAATAAATTTCACAGAAAAATAAAACATTTCTCTATGGCTTACAGCAGCAGTATTAAATAAAAAAAAAAACAATTGTAACACAGCATTTGTCTTATCTGTATACATATTTTTAAATTTGTAAAATTGTACCATCTCACAATTACAAGGCTTTCATAATGGCTTTTCAACAAAGGTTGCAATATAAAATTTATCCAATACCAGTATGTAAATGGATAAAACTTTTTTCACTAATATGTTTAGAGAATTGTGAAACTTAACTTGCAACATTATATGGTTAGTACTTTTGTATGAACACTGTTTACAATTCGGTATCATGTCATGATTTGTGTCACTTTATTTCCTAGTCAATACTTAATTTACGTGACAGCATCATGACAGAGAAATGATCAACATTTTGCATTAGCTACAATTTATTGACTAGAACTTGACGAGTTTAGGATTTACTCTTGTTCGTTTTGAAGCTGACCTGCAGCACCTGACCGTTGAGTGAATAACCATTCAATGATTGAATTGCAACCACTGCCTCATCATAATTGGTCATGGTAACAAAACCATAGCCCTTGCACTTGTTGGTGGTGGGATCTCTTATTATTTTAACACACTGGACGGCACCAAAGGGCCGAAAAGCTGCCAGAGAGTGCTCTCTTCTGTATCAGCCCCAATATTGTAGACAAAGATACACCAACCTGAACCTCCGAGAGCATTACCTTGAATGAGAGGATCAGCTAAAGGAGAAAATCGCTGCAGACCTTTATTGATAGCCAGAAGTGCCTTGCCCGCCGGTCCAACAAATCTACGTGTGGAATTCGGAGTCAGATACGCAGCCAACGGCGCCAGCCCTTTGTTCTGATTGCTGGGATTGTTTGCACATTTCACAGTCATAGGCCCAGTACCTCCAGGTGGAACAGTGCCATTCAATTCACGAATAGCTGCTTCCGCTTCACACCGCTGGTCATACCGGATGAATGCAACACCTCTTGAAGGTCCCTGCACTGTCTGGTCTTCAACAGTACCTTGGATTAAATGGCCGACACTTACGTTCTCGTGAAGAATCCGGGAGCTGATTATGGATCCATATGGGCAGAAAAGCTTCTCCAAGTCCTGCTGGGTCATGTGTTTCGGCAAACCCGATACGTAAAGGTTTGCGCCTTTGATTGCGTCAGAACTCGGACGGGCGTAAGACACTTTTATTACTTTATTCTGTAAACGAAGGCCAT
Source organism: Meandrusa payeni (assembly GCA_029286785.1). Lineage (NCBI taxonomy): Eukaryota > Metazoa > Arthropoda > Insecta > Lepidoptera > Papilionidae > Meandrusa > Meandrusa payeni. The sequence continues at coordinate 7,299,116 of JAGSMX010000015.1, forward strand.
TCAATGTGTTAACAGCTTTCTCGGCGTCTTCTGCTTTGTGGTAGTTGACGAACGCGTAGCCTAAACTCTGTCCATTGAGAATGTGGTCCGGGAATACGGTCACTTTGTCTCTTATCAATTTGCAACTTTCCACTTCTCCAACACTAGAGAATAACGACCTGATCTCTTCTTGAGTCATGGTTTGAGGCAAATAGTTCACAATTAAATTCGTCTTAGACTCGTTGTTGCAAGGTTGAACTTTACTTCCATTTTGCGTAGGTTGAATCGCGTTTACGGTGTCGATATTGGTCATCATTTTTACTAAATAGAATGTTAACACCAAATAAGGTTAAAATTCTTCCGGATTAGTTAACGAAACAGTAAAATTTATTCTAATTAGAGCACAGTTTCGCCCGAAACGTTAGCTCCACTTCGTATTGGTTGAAAGCATATGCGAGGAAAGAAAATCAATAAGATGCTGTATACTCTCGTACTTATCCTGTTTTCGGAAGTGCAGCACCCAGTTCGTTGAATCAAAATACAATCAGAAACAGAAATTAACGCGAGTTTATTAGATCTTATTGAGGATACGAAAGTAAAGTGAAAAGGAAATCAACCAAAAATCTATGCGACTTGCGACCTATTCTCGTAAATTCATTTCTTTCACTTCACTTTCTTTTTAAAATGTTGCCATCACATTGAACCATTCCGCGTAGCCACATTGCATGGCATCGAAATAGGTTGCTACATGTATTTAAATATAGGTATCAAAACTTTTAATATTACGAACAGAACCTTATATTGTCTTTGTAATTACGGTTCTTTTGTAATTTCCTATTTAATAGAAATGCAAAACATTTGTTTATCATTCGGTAAAATATTATGTTTATTGCACTTAATACAACAAGGTAATGTGTTAAACAATAAATTGAATTTGATAATTTAGCCAAAATTTATTAGATTAGTTGTAAATCGAATTTAAAGACTGAATATTAATTGTTAATTTCAATGAATGCGCCTGGTACTTTTCTTCCGATTTTACTGTAAGTTTCTTATGGATTGCAACATTGACACAATACTGCCAATTTCAGTTTAGCCAATATACTAGTTTTTAACGTAGCATTCACAAAAATAGTTAAATACAAATACAATTAAAATTTAAGATTGAATTTTTTTATGTACTCTATTTGATAAATTGAGATATGTTTAACTTTGATAATATATTTACTTAATAATATTGAATACACAAAATAATAAAATAATACACTTTTTCAAAAAGTCTATTTAGTGTTGTCGTATGTTATGAAAATATCAATTTTAAATGATGTACTAATCATGTATGTATATTTATAATAAATTGACGTTAATTCTTGATTGATGAACCATATAGCGAATGTAAAATTTCCGGATATTTTTTTATTTCTGTGTCATAGACGCATTAAAAAAGCTTATTATTTTTTTATTACGTGTATTACTAATAATGTAGAAGTTGCCCTAAATATAATAAGGGGTAGTTTTCCTTGTATATGCTTATAATAATTATTCTTTCACATTTAATAAAAAATAAATGAATGTCAGTCCGCGTTCGAAAAAATACCTGCGGGTATCATCGGTATGTACAAATGTCATATCTCTTTAATACAAAAAAATCGCAGTTTGTCATTAAATATTTTCATTTAACCGTTGGTCAAAGCCTATTTAACGTTACCTTAAAATTAATATGGCGCCCGTTTGAAGACATAGCCAAGAACATTTTTTTTAATGCGATGTTGGGTACAAAGAAGCATTAGAATTACAAATTTGTTCCATTCGTATGACTTGTAATGTGCCCAGTGATCATTTAGGTAAAATATGATGAATGTAAAGGATCTTAATTCGTTCATGTTCATTGTAAAGATCTTTTTGCTAACAGAATAAAGAAAGTATTATTTTATAATAGCCTTGAGTCTGCTCTTTGGCAATGTCATTTCACTATGAAATCAACCTATTACAAAATTTAATTGTGATTAGGGCAAAAACTGTAAACTTCTAATTAAATTTTTATGTAATTGTTAATTGATTTTTTTCATTATTTCATATTGATTAATTAATTGTAATGTTTTGGGCATCTTTGGATGATGCCATTATTTACGATATTAACATAAAGCAAGTATTGGAACAATATTGGAGTATCAGTGGAGGGCCATTGGAAAACTATAGCGGCATAATTTAAATAGTAGATTATCAATAATCGAGACTGTAATGTCAATGAACTTTTATTCTGACAATAGGTTTAGCTCCAGACTTGGTATAGGTATCAACAGTGAGGGACTATATTACTAAGTACTTATTAACTTAGTATTTCCGCTTTTATTACGCCATAGTAATCTCAGGCTATTATGTTGTTTCATTCTTCTGTCCTTATGTGAACATTATTATCGAGTTCAAGATAAGCTAAGCTAACTATATAAGCATTAATTTACCATAAAGTTAATTAAGATCAGGTGGACTTCTGTAATTGATCCTAAACCATGTAAGCAGTTCACGCACCGTAAAAGATAGACAAGATGTTCAGTTTTTTTTTACTATGTACTGGGCCAGATAAGCCGGCCTTGACTGCTTCACCGGATTGAGAGGTGGCATAGCTCTTAGGTCGCTTAGCCTGAACCTGTATCGCTAGTAACCCGACACAAGGGTCCCCCCGGTGAGGGGTAACCTCGGCTTGGACGATTAATATGTTACGCGTAAGCATTCCGATCCGAGGGTGCTCGAGAGGAGGAGAGTCCGTTGCTATTTCAAGGATAATCTAAGGGACATTCAAAAACAAAATTTACTTTGAGTGCCACTTCGGGAACGATATTCAAAAAGTTAAATATTGAGAGGTTGAGATTCTTCTGCTTCTTGCGTAGGAAAATTATAAGGTTTATTTATTGTACAAGCAATACGCAAAGATTTCAAATCAATTCTGTACGCTAATAACGAACTTTTTGAAATAAAACTTCTTCACGCACGCTTTATTTGGTGAGTAAGATGGTGAATGCGTTATGAAAAGTGTGATCGGCCTAGGCGAAGGGAAGTTGATAGATATAAGTTGGTGAAGATAGAAAAAGATTGGTTTAGTATATTGTATAGCAATTGAGGGCAGTGCGCGAGCACTATGTCTTTCTCTTTTGAACAGTCGTGTATTACCTCGCCTGGAGAAAGACCCTCTCATGAGGAGACTGTCAATCAGCGTTCTGCTCCCAGTAGTACTCGAGTAGCGAGCATTTTAGTCAAACACTAAAATCATACTACCCGGAGTGCTATTTTTCGACATTTAGAGTGTTGCTCAAATGTTGGCACATCAAACAAATTGGGATCAAATGTACTTTAATAAATGTACTCTAAGTTTACTATTACCTAACTTAGATTACTCGTACTGTAAAAAAATTACACTAAGCTGTGCAGGCAAGTTTTATTAAGAGATGGTCGATTTTATAGAGATTCTGAAATGCTATTTCATGTTCAACTTCTGTAGTAAAATACTATCTGATTTTGTCTTTTTTGCGAAATATGACTAAATTAATGTTTCGTCTTAGTGAAGGTTTAAGAAACAATTACAGTTGTTTAAGTCAATTATGCTCTTGTGACGCTTTTATTGTTAGACAGAGATAGAAGTGGGTTTTTACTTCCTGCTGAAAGCAATTCGTTCTTGAAATGTAAGAAGTACCGGCGCGAGGTGGCTAGCCATTCGATGTTTTACAGATTACATTTTGGATAGTGTGCACAGGAATTACATGAGTTAATCCCCCATCTCCATTCTACAGCGCGTCAGAACGAAGCGATTTGAGTCATCGTTCATCGTGCGTACAGCAAAGGAGTGGAACAAGTTGCGTTAGTTTTTCCATCCAAGTACGACATTCCCATGGGATGCCATCAAGAGTAGAGTGAATAGGCACTTACTAAACTAGCGCCTACCATCTGTCGACTGTATCACCACTTAACATCAGGTGAGATCGTGGTCAAGCACCAGTTAACACCCCATAAGTTTCAAAAGTTTTGTTAGCATTTTGTTACACAATAAAAAAACATATAAGTACGTCGTAACTTAGTAAGTAAATAAAAAAATAAAACACGTTTCAAGTACTTCTGTTCTCACGGCCAAGATATATGTTAAGGTTAGTTAGTTCTTTTAAACGTTCACTAGTAGAGATAATTACAAGATTTCATTGTGTTTATCTATATATATATAAAAGAGAAAGTGTGTGGGTTTGATCTGTATAGGTTCCGAAACGGCTGGACCGATATCATTGAAACTTTCAGGGAATCTTTAGATTGACCTGGCGAGTAATCCTGTAAAGTTTGGTGACGGAGCACTCCTCTTCTTGAACTGTCAAATACAGCTTTTATTTACTATGATGATATTCTATTGTTTTTTTTTCTCTTTATTTGGGACAATAAACAATAGCACAATTGATATTATAAAAGACATTATAGAAATAAAATATGTAACTGCACTACCAACAACATTATCCGCAAATTATTATCATTATAATTTTAACGTGCAACACTTTAAAAACAAAAACAATATCAACAAAATTTAAATTAAAGAAAGAATACGGAAATAAATGAACTGATAAATACTTATTAACTAAATAAGCTGTCTTTAATACATTTTCTAAATTTAGTAGTAGGCAGTGAGAACAAACCAACATCCGCGAAGTACTTATTGTACATATATTTCCATTGTTTTATAACCCAAATTTGTATTGACACATGCGTTGTGTATATTTATGTCATTATGAACCATATTGAAGTACAATGGAGTCTATGGAAGTATAATAAAGTATACTGAAGTATATTAAAGATAATATTTAAGGATTTTGGAGTATTCAAGGTAAGTTATAGCGCCGCGAATGTATTTTTTTTTTATGACGAACTACACAGATTGGCCAGAGAAGCTGGCCTTCACTGCTTCACCGGATTGAGAGGTGGCAAAGCTCTTAGGTTGCTTAGCCTGAACCTCTATTGCTAGTAACTCGACACAAGGGTCCCCCCGGTGAGGGGTAAGCCGCGAATGTATTTTTTTTTATATGAAAAGTGGCAAACGAGCATACGGCTCACCTGATCTTAAGTGATCACCGTCGCCCATGAACATCCACAGCATCAACGGAGCTGCAGCTGCGTTGCTGACCTTTGAGATAGGAATAGGCTCGTTTCTTGAAAGTCCCTAAATCGTAAACGTTCGGAAACACTGCTGGCGACAGTTGATTCCACAAGTTGACAGTGCGTGGGAGAAAGTTACGCGAAAAACGTACAGTCGTTGAACGCCAACCATCAAGATGGTGGCGGTGGAATTTGGAATTCTGCCGAGATGTGCGGTAATGGAAATCGGTAGCTGGGATGATTCCAAACAATTCCTCAGAACACTCCCCATGGTAAATGCGATACAGGATGCAAAGAGAACCGACATCTCTTCGCAGACTCAGAGGGCCTAGTCGATCGGAAAGACCCTGATCGTCGTCCATGATCCATTTACTGATTCTTCTCTCTATTCTCTTCACCCTCTCGACAAGTAATACGGAGAGAAATTAATAATTTAACATATTGTGAGAGTTAAATTAAATATTTAATGATGTAAGCTTATTGTTTAAATAAAATAAAGCAAAATCTAGCCTGGGGAAGCGGGCTGGGTACGCCAGTATTTTTATAAATAATTTGTTGTGTTCTAAATAATGCTTCCAGATGTTTGCACTGTGTTACACCAGAGGCGGACTTGCGGAAAATATAGATATCTTTTGTATAATAAATTAAATGTAAATTTAGCAGTAATAGCCTTACCACCTGATGGTCGCGATTCGAATCCTCCATCCTTAAAGACCCGACTCCATTCCCCGTTAAACATTTTCAAGTTTATTTCATCATTATCATTATTATCGAAGTAAAAACAAAAACCGACTTCATAGAATTATCGTTACGCGCGGATACTTCCTTGTATTTCTCAATTATTGTAAGAATATTAAAAAATAGAATTAATTAGAACAAAACCAAACTTTCATCAAACTACCCTTTCAGTACATCCTTTCCAATAAAAAATGAATCATCAAAATCGGTTGGCGTAATAAAACGTAAATCCATTTATTGCGCACATACTTGATGCAAATTTAAAACTTATATGGTTTTCTCATGTATGCCATTGTCAGACTGAAATGAGATCACAAGGGAAGCGCCAGCTTTCAAATAAAAAAAGAATTATCAAAATCGGTTCACCCAGTCGAAAGTTCTGAGGTTGCAAACATAAAAAACATACACTAGAATTAAAAACCTCCTTTTTTCAAGTCGGTTAAAAAATTTCAAAAATGCATTTTAAAAATGTTAATTTGTCGGTTACGTTTTGTGGCATAACGCCAATTGAATAGTGATGGAAAATAAATGACATGCGTAAATGACAGTCTCAGGACCCTCAGGGCGTCTGTTATTTGCCCGTGACGTTTTACCATTTCATCATTACCCAAAAACGTCAAATAAAAAATAAAAAAAACACATACGTTTGGCGTGCCAGCAATACGCCATCGGTAACCTATAGTGGCACCAATGAACTAAAACACTATGATGCCAATAATCGTTAATTTTGTAGCGAAGAAGACGGGGAAATGATCTTTTTCACTGATTAGCAAAATTGTTGCCGCTGAGCTAAAATCTGTTTTCTTTGTTTGATTTTTTTTTAATAAACAAAGCTACTGCCGGTGAGAGGAAATATTAGCGAAGCCATTTGCGTCACAATAATCCGTTGGTGGTATCATCATAACGGATACGTCTCCAGCGGACCTCCTTTCACAGCTGACAATGGGACTTAGTCATCGGATGTCACAATTCGTTACAAGACACTGACTTAGAGCGGGTGACATTTAAATTTCGTCGTAAAGTGACGACAAATATAAAGTTCATTGTGGCTGCCGCTTAACCGATTTTATAAAAAGGAGGATTACGAATTCATCCGTATTTTTGATGTAACAACGTCTTATGATTTGACGAATTCTGGATGTCATTCGCGCAAAATGTCCCGAGCCGAGAGTTCCCGAGAATTGCCGATAGTGCACAATGCGGCATATGCCGGATCGTTCATTATTGTTTTATTTTCTTTTTTTTAAACAAGAAGTGTAAACACTCTATAGACAGATATTCCTCTATCTGTGGAAAATCAATCAAGTGGAAAATTATCTTGCCTCATGAAAAGTGCATAGCGGTTGTTTTTCGTATCTATCCTATTGGTTTTAACGAGAACGTCAATAATAACGGTATGCGTTATACATAGAAGGCTCTTTTGTGCGAGGGAGTATGTGGGATCTAAAGGAAATTTCGAAAATATCTAAAAATTGCCATAAAGATGAAAAAAACACCTTAACAAAATTTTTGTTTAATTAATAATACGGCAGTTAATAAAATTATTGAATTACAACTTTCGAGAAATAGCGTGAATTGGCAAAAAAAGGCTAGGCTGTATACACGGATTAACAATCCGATACATGAGCTCAATAATTCAAATTATAACAAGGCGACAATGCAATTTTATGTTTTCAAATTGAGATAAATCAACATCTTTAATTTTAGTAGAGATAGAATGGAGAAAATATGATTGAGAAAAAAGAGTCGGTATTTACAACACAAAAACGTTTTTTTAACAGTTTTTAAAACGACAGTTTTCAGAATAGAATACCGAGTAGATAATTTAAACAAACTATTGTAATAACTTGTAGATTTTGTGGAATGAAATAGTCCAATAACTAGTACACTTGCTTTATTGAGACAACATAAAGTTGTACAAGGAATTATTTTAACGAATACCGTCACAACTGCGCGTCCTCACAATCTTTATACAAAATTAATTAAAAGTCTGATTACGAACTCTCTTCTTCATCGTATTCTTCATTTCTGATATATATCATCCTATGTCCCCTAGGTGGGGCAGAGGGCGTCCACAGTGAACCTCCATCGCGTTCGATCTTGGGCTTCACGCTTTATCTCGCTCCATGTCTTGCCAATGTTCTTCGCCTCGTCTGCAACTGTGCGGCGCCACGTCTGTTTAGGACGGCCGCGCTTGCGCTTTCCTTGCGGATTCCAATCAAGGGCCTGCTTGGGAATGTGATCGGCATCCCTTCGGAGGGTATGGCCAATCCAGTTCCATTTACGGCGCCTTATTTGGAGGTCGATCGGGCTTTCACGGCAGCGCTCCAGAAGATGTTCGTTGGAAATTTTCTCGGGCCAGTAGATACCGAGGATTCGGCGAAGACATCGGTTGACGAAGACTTGGAGTTGATGAGAGATGGTTTTGGAAACCTTCCACGTCCCACACCCATATAGCAGTACGGATTTAACGTTGGACCGTTCATTTCTGAAGGTCGTGCTTATCTTGAAGCGCCTTTATCGAGATGTCGACGAGCTGCCTCCACATCACGATTACGAACTAATAAAGTTAAATTATTGTTTACAATGCCAAGTTAATGTGACGATCAACTAAATTGTTAATTATGAATTAAAGATACAATAAGGTTCAGGTAAATCACTAAGATTTAATTGAAAGTAGCATACATAATCGCTGGGTGCTAGCTAGCTAACACTATATAAGGGCAGAATTAGAATTAACCAAAATCCAAAAGGAAGTTTGGGATGGTCTGACAATTATTATTAATAAAAAAAGTTTGATCAGCCTTACTCTTGATAAAATATTTCCTGATTTTTCATATTTACCGAAAAATTACTTTTTTGAAATAGAATGCTTTGTAATTGTTTTGCAAAAAATCTCAACATTAATATTAACTATTCCAAATAAAGTTAAATTTGTGATTTAAATTAATGACCTTGGGTTACGAAGACCGTACCCTAAACCATCACCGAAATCGAAACCATTATTGTAATTCTGTTATACGTAATATAAATATGTATAAAAGCAGTTATTTTTATTTCCCATTGGACAGTATTAAAAAAATAGTTTTTAATAGCATGCAAATAATTTATTACAATAAAATATTGAAAGAACTGTAAAAACAGTTTAAATAAAAAAAAATTTACAGTATAATAGGTATTTTACAGAATATTTACAAAAAATATAACTGTGCCAAACCGTCGTCGCTTGGCAGCGTGCCCAGAAGGCTGGTAGCATTGCCACGTTGTATGGCAATGCTTAGCCTCTGTACAAGGTATTAGCCAGCCCTCTGGTCACCAGATGTGTCGACCAACTTCTAAGCTATGACAAATAAAAGGTGGTGTGCACTAGGACCCCACGGAGCCAAAGTTTCTACCCCAAACGGCTCAAATATGGAACCTCTATCGAGGTTACTATATTTGCGCCGCTTGAGGTTTACTGCAGTTGAAGCGGCCGCTGCAGCCTTCACAGAAGATTCTGAAAGATGTGACGGTGCCAAAGTATCGACGCATGTAGTATCCCATAAGGCCGCTTATCTCAATAAATTTAATTTCTATCAAATAAATATTACATACGGATAGCTAACTTCAATTATATTGTTACACTTGAAAAGTATATATATATGCACAATTTTTTTTCTGCGTCCTGTTACTATCATCATTTCTTCAATTTCAATAGTAAAACAAATTAAGTCAATTGCTTTTAGCTTGGGCCATACACTTAGCGCGGCGTGCGTAGGGTCGCGCTCGGTACATTCTCGGTGCGCGTGCACTCGCGTTATGAAACAGAAATATGCGACGCGACTGGCGTTGAAGCGACGATATATTTACGTCGAAACGTTTACTGCAAGGGATTCGACGATTATAATTATCTATAACATGTGGTAGGGCTTCGTTTTCATCGTTTCATTACGTGAAAGTATAGCATAAGGTGAATTGTTATTGGTCGGCGGTCGCCTCCTCCTGCGAGACGGTCATGTCTCAGAAGGAGGCCGACGAGCGGGTCAGGGAGGGGAGCTGTGGGGCTCCCTCCTGCCGCAGGCGACGAGTCGGGGTGCGCAGGAGACGTTTCAGACGTCTCCTTTCGCCGCCCCCGTAATCCGAAACGGGGTCAGGATGGGAACCTGGCCCCAGCATGCTTCGGCGTCGTCGGGAATTCTCTGAGTGCCGGAGGAGTCCCCTTTGAGGGTGAAGTCCGGTCGTTGGGGTGTCCTGTCGCTGACAGATCCGGGACACCCCGCTCATAACGGCTGATGGCATTCGCGGTAGGTTTAGTGGGTATGGGCTGCCCAGGCCGAGTCCCACACATCCCTCCGGGCCCACCCAGGGTACCGGAGGATGGTCTATAAACAGATTCCCCCGCGTTAACAAAAAAAAAGGTGAATTGTTATTAGACGTGGACTGGATTATACATTGTTACGGTAGCATTATTTGTAACCGTCTTTAATCAACAAATATCAAGATATCTAATCTTAGCAGAGTGTTCAAGACATCATTTTTTGAAGTAAAACTTTTTTACACACGCTTGATTTGGTAAGCTGGTGAATGCGTTGCGAAAAGTGTGACGACGCGAATAGAAGTTGTGAGGAAAGTGAAGAAAGAGAGTTACGTTTCGCATATCTATCACACAGTGCAGGCCTATTGTCTGTATCACACTGTAGGAGCAAGAGAGAGCTCCCGAAGTGGCACTCAAAGTTAGTTTAGTTTTTGAAAGTCCCTTAGATTATCCGTGAAATAGCAACGGACTGAGTCGTGGTTCGGCCCTCTCGGGCGCCCTCAGATCGGAATGCTTACGCGTAGCATAGCAACCGTCCAAGCCGAGGTTATCCCTCACGGGGGACCCTTGTATCGAGTTACTAGCGATAGAGGTCGGTTTTTCGGCCTTCGCGAGATTCTTAATAATATTACTGTGGATATATTTTAACAAGTTTCTCCGTCTGGTTGGTATATATAAAATATACAAGATTTACATTTCAATATATATTTTATATAAACTAAATAATATATTACAATAGATATAACAGAATAAATAAATAAATCCAACCAGACGAGACTCCTTCGGCAGGGGAGACCCAACGGCCGAGGGTCAGGGAGAATGAGAGGAAATCGGCGGACAATACGCGCGGTATCAAGCAACACTGCTTTCTGCATCCGGCCCTGAAGCATACCTTCCCGGAGTCCCAATCGCCTCAGATGACTTGAAACGCTTATTGGAATTAACCCATTTGCCGAAATGACTATTGAACGATATAAGACTATTACTTATTATTATAATTCAACGTCTGTGCTCAAGACTGAGCCAGTTTGGTCCCAGCTGTGTCAACAATTATCATTCTGGCACGCCTTCCCACCCAGTACAAAGTTTTCCGTGTATGTGTGAACAGTTTTTACTTAATTTTGTTTGCTATACGATGAACTTTCAGTATCGTGAAAGGGTAAAATTTCACGAAATACCTTTTAACGAGCTCATTAAGGCTAATTTGTAAGCGACGGCACGCAAGGGTTACGCACAATTTAATAATTAATTCAAAGTTTGTCAAGGCAACACTACGGTATAGATTATCTATATATGTATATAAAAGTATGTGTGTGTTTGATCTGTATAGGCTCTGAAACGGCTGTACCGATGTCAATGAAACTTTCAGGGAATATTTAGATTGACCTGGCTAGTAATCCTGTCAGCCCTGTAGTTTTGGGCTCTCAAGAATAAGACTACGGTATCCCCTGCCTGTCGTAGAAGGCGACTAAAAGGGGCCTCGGGTTCACTGGGCGACAAGGGTGGGGGCCTTTGTCGTCCGCTAAAGTGGACCCGGGAAGAAGGCGACATCGGCTGGCCCGTGTAGCCTGGCACAGGGGAGGGAGTAACCTCCGCCCGGGACGTGCTCTCCTTGAGCACAGTGCAGAGGGGCTCCGATGCGTCATGCACCGAGGAAAGGGCCACGGGGAGGTTTTAGTGGGTAAGAACCCCACATAACCGCCGCCTTACCCCCTGAAGGCGGGGTATCTTTTTGAAGATTTCCTCCCCGTTAACAAAAAAAAAAAAGAAAAAAAAAAGGCTAGTAATCCTGTAAAGTTTGGTGACGATCGGAGCACTCCATTTTTTGTACTGTCAAATACAAGTTTTATTTACTATGATGATATTCTATTGTTTTATAACCCAAATTTGTATTGACACATGCGTTGTGTATATTTATGTCATAATGAACCATAAGGTGGATTGAAGGTAAAAAGAAAAATATTTTAGTAATTGGTTAATTTATCAATTTTGAGATACTTGATACTTTTATTTCTGACGTTAACTTGAGCCCGATATGTTTTTGTATAAATGATTTATTTATTTATTTATTTATTACACCAACACAATGAACATTTTTAACAAACAATACATAAAACAGTGAAAAGTTGTGTAGTTAATGCCATCGCAGTTAAAGGCATAGACTGCAAGCAATTGGCGAGTGACAATGTTAAGATAAAATAAAACTACATTTGAAATTAAAAATTAACTAAAAAAGAAAACTAATTGTAGATTTGTAGAACTAATAGTCGACGATCAGGGTCTTTCCGATCGACTCGACCCTCTGAGTCTGCGAAGAGATGTCGGTTCTCTTTGCATCCTGTATCGCATTTACCATGAGGAGTGTTCTGAGGAATTGTTCGGAATCATCCCAGCTACCGATTTCCATTACCGCACATCTCGGCAGAATTCCAAATTCCACCGCCACCATCTTGATGGTTGGCGTTCAACGACTGTACGTTTTTCGCGTAACTTTCTCCCACGCACTGTCAACTTGTGGAATCAACTGTCGCCAGCGGTGTTTCCGAACGTTTACGATTTAGGGACCTTCAAGAAACGAGCCTATTCATATCTCAAAGGTCGGCAACGCACCTACAGCTCCTCTGGTGCTGTGGATGTTCATGGGCGACGGTGATCACTTAAGATCAGGTGAGCCGTATGCTCGTTTGCCACTTTTCATATTAAAAAAAAAAAAATCAGTGATTGTTTATACATACTAATACTAGGAAAAAAAAGGTCGATATCGTCCGTTTTTGAAAAAGAGTTGAATTCTATACTAATTCTATTTAAGGGCGCATTCTTACCTAGGTTCGATCTGAATAAACTGCTTCTCAACAATTGATATCGTGAAGGTCTAGGTAACCGCGACGGTACAGTAAAAGCTACGGCGGAAAGAAGCTCAGGGGTGTCAAAAATTTACTGATTTATATATGGGTGTAGGTAATGATCTTCACTCGCTCGAGAAGAGAATGAATACGGAGATAAATGTATAATAGATAAATTAAATATTTATTGATGTAAGTTTATTGTTTAAATAGAATGAAGCAAAAACTAGCGCGGCGAAGTCGGCTGGGTACCTAGTGTACTTATAAACGCATACATAAGCTGAGTATATACACTGATGGTTCAGTGTTTGACTGCACGATCTTGATGGTGGTTGGAAGCTCCTCATCCTTGTGGAGTCTTCCTTATTGCTGATTGTCGTCTCCACGAATCATGTTGCGAACGCTCTTCGTCTGTTGCGGTCTTCGGCGGTGTGGACTTTCGAGTTGGTTCGGTTTTTCTTTGGTTGGTCTCGGAACTGCTCTGCCCAGCGTATTGTGCTCCGTCTTCGTCGTACCCGTGACCAGGATTGTTTCCAGTGTGTCACTTATCTTCCTGACTATGTGACCGAATTTGAAAAGACTCCCACTTCTTGCTTAATTCACACATCTGTGCGGTGGTCTGTCAAGGTACTCGCAAGTGTCAATCCGAGATCTGTCGGTCTTCTTGAGGGTCCAAGTATCTGCGAGAACACCAGAGATCAAGTCAATCTTGATTTTAGTGAGACTGATATTTTATGATGAAATTATAAATAACTATCCAGGGCCGCATGGCGTGTTCTCTATTTACAGAGTAGACCTGTGCCCAACAGTAGAATATAAGTAGGCTTCTAAGTTTACTTAATTATTCTTATATCAGCAAGTACTTGTTAAGTCAATATAAGCATATTGAATTAACAATCCTATTGTAAGAGCGATACTTCAGTGGAACGTCTTACATAACGTTACTACATAATGACGCCAATTTCGTCACAAGGCTGGAGGATGTTAAAGCCAATTTATTTCTATTTATAAACGCGTTATAAATGTTCCAAGGGGAAATGATCGTGTGTATTTCATTCAACTTATACTTCCGGATGAAGTTCCTCACGACAGACTAGGAAGAAGTTTTACTGACCGACCGAACTGAAAACAATGTGAGACTGAAACCGTAAGAGTTTTTTTTTATGGACGTACAACACAATGGCCAGAGAGGCCTTTACTGCTTCTGGATTGAGAGGTGGCATAGCTCTTAGATCGCTTAGCCTGAACCTCTATTAGCTAGTAAGTCGACACAAGGGTCCCCCCGGGTAAACTCGGCTGGGGCGGTTACTATGTTACGCGTAAGTATTCCGATCCAAGGGCGCCCAAGAGGTCCGAACCACGACTCGGTCGGTAGCTATTTTATGGAAAAAAAACTATATGGGACAATCTAAGCTTAACTAACTTAGGAAAGCGTTGGCGCTGAGTGAAAAAGTGGCCGAAGAAACTCCAGCGACGCTCCTAATTCTAGAAAAATATATACCAAAAATCAAAACATCTAGATCTATCGATAATTTATGATTCAAATGAGTATCGGGAGAGTGAACATTTGAAGCACTAGGCTACCATAAATACTTTTTTTTTTTTTTGTTTACGGGGAGGAAATCTTCAGAAAGATACCCCGCCTTCTGGGGGGAAGGCGGTGTTTATGTGGGGTTCTTACCCACTAAAACCTCCCCGGTGGCCCTTTCCTCGGTGCATGACGAGGGGCTCCGGGATCTCCAGTGGAACGCACCGGAGCCCCTCCGCACTGTGCTCAAGGAGAGCACGTCCCGGGGGGGGAGGATTCTCCCTCCCCCCCTGTGCCCTCATAGTGCAAGGCTACACGGGCCAGCCGATGTCGCCTTCTTCCCGGGTCCACCTTAGCGGACGACAAAGGCCCCCACCCTTGTCGCCCAGTGAACCCGAGGCCCCTTTTAGTCGCCTTATACGACAGGCAGGGGATACCATAGTCTTATTCTTGAGAGCCCAGAACTACAGGGCTGTGGCTACCATAAATACTAAGCCGTGCATACATGTTATGTTGACACGGCGTTTTGTTCAAATGAGACCGGCGTACTGGTGCACGTGTGAACGCACACAATAGGCCCACTTGTCTCTTTGTTTAATGGATAAAGAAATCTGTCCGCCGGTTGTTGGTTATTGCATGTTGAATGGAATATCGCGATTTTTATTGGGTCTATAAAGATTTACACGCTTTATGCATTTAGGATACCACCTTTATGGTCTTATGTTCAAATTTTGGTACGAAAAACAAAACAGCCCTTAAATCAGTAAAGGATTTTTCTTTGACGAACTACACAAATTGGCCAGAGAAGCTGGCCTGGACTGCTTCAACGGATTGAGAGGTGGTATAGTTCTTAGGTCGCTTAGCCTGAACCTCTACCGCTAGTAACTCGACACAAGGCTCCTCCCGGTGAGGGGTAACCTCGCCTTTGACGGTTACTATGTTACACGTAAGCATTCCGATCCACGATCCAACCACGGCTCGGTTAGTTGCTATTTCACGGATAATCTAAGGGACATTCAAAAGCTAAACTAACTTTGAGTGCCACTTCGGGAAGCGTTGGCGCTGGGAGAAGAAGTAGCCGAAGAAATTCCAGCAACGCTCCTAATATCTAAGGGAGCCCACAGTAAAGGATTAAACGTGAAATGCTGTTACGCGTCGACGCTCTCGTTTCAACCGACTTCAAAGTATATTTACGAGCAAAAACAAAAACAACTTGATATCGAATCAAACGTTAAACGCTATTAGGCGCAGACGCCCTCTTTGTATTTCCAAATCATCGTAAAATATTACGAAATAGATTTGAACACTACATTTCGTAATCGGTTGGCGTGTGACTTATTCGTCCATTGGTCGCGTATACTTAATTTAAATTTAAGACTTAGGTTTTCACATAGATGCCATTGTCAGAGTTGGATCGAATTGATTTATTTTTTTTATATGAAAATTGGCAAACGAGCATACGGCTCACCTGATCTTAAGTGATCACCGTCGCCCATGAACATCCACAGCACCAGAGGAGTTGTAGGTGCGTTGCCGACCTTTGAGATAGGAATAGGCTCGTTTCTTGAAGGTCCCTAAATCGTAAACGTTCGGAAACACCGCTGGCGACAGTTGATTCCACAAGTTGACAGTGCGTGGGAGAAAGTTACGCGAAAAACGTACAGTCGTTGAACGCCAACCATCAAGATGGTGGCGGCGGAATTTGGAATTCTGCCGAGATGTGCGGTAATGGAAATCCTACCGATGATTCCGAACAATTCCTCAGAACACTCCCCATGGTAAATGCGATACAGGATGCAAAGAGAACCGATATCTCTTCGCAGACTCAGAGGGTCGAGTCGATCGGAAAGACCCTGATCGTCGACTATTCGAATATAATATAAATGGGACCGCACTGGAAGCACTTAAGTTTCTAACACAAATTTTGATTTATTCTATTTGCGAAACGCGTTATATAGCGTATAGCGTTTAACGTTTGATTCAAAGTCGATTTTTGAATTTTACTCGTAAATATACTTGTTATTTAAACGTAAAATAAATAACTAATTAGGTCAATAGGGCACGTGATGGCATCAAAATAAAACTTTGTTATCTATTGTACTCTAATTACCAACCAATGTTGACATAGTATTATGACATATATTGCTTGTTGTGACCGCAGAGATAAAATTTCATCAACAAATATACAAATATTGTTGTGTGCGTTCGAATTTAGATACAAGAATATAGTTTGAGATATTGTTGGCTTCCTTTTAGATAAATACGTCGCTTCCCGAAGTGGCATATAAGTTAGTTTAGCTTAGATTGTCCCAACAGTCTTTTGCCAATAACATAGCTACCGACCGAGTCGTGGTTCGGCCCTCTCGGGCACCTTCGGATCGGAATGGTAACACGTAAAATAGTAACCGTCAAGCCGAGGTTACCCCTCACTGGAGGGGACCCTTGTGTCGAGTTACTACCTAATAGAGGTTCAGGCTAAGCGACCCAAGAGCTATGCCACCTCTCAATCCAATCAAAGGCCAACTGTGTTAGTGAGTCCAAAAAAAAAAGATAAAACCGTTTTTGTAGGAAAAGTGGCAAACGAGCTTACGGCTCACTTGATCCATATAAATACTTTTTTCTTTCTTAAAAAAAGTTAACGTAAATTGTCCACAGATATGTACCATAGATGTAGGGTGACGTCAGATCGTTTATATTGTAACCATAACAACATACATTGAAATAGCCTAATGCATTCATCATCGCAATTACAATTATAATGTAGATAGAGCGGATGTAAAAGTACAGTCAGCCGCGTGGCTGGATGAATCAAATTGAACAATGGCGGCGGGTGCGTTAAGTGCAGGCGCACTCGGTGCATCCGCACTGACGGACGACGACCGTTCATCCAGCACTTAGGTTAGGGTCCCCACACATCTTTTTTTTTTTAATTTTAACTGCTTTTCCACGGACTGATCGTCCTTTTTTATTTGGATTTTTATTTGTTATATTTGCTCCGTTTATAAAAGAGTTTGCTTAAAGCTTCAACACTTCGCCTTCGCAGATGCATGCATACATACATGCAGTGCATGAATTGTGCATTGTCCATATTTAAATCTTCTAGATGATAAGGTTCGGCAACCTTACCACCCGCCTATACATATAGCATTCGAATCCACGGTAAAAAATAATAAATAATATTATTTAACTTGTTAATTTATTTATGGACGGAAATTATGTCCGGATCTGTTAAAACGATGGTAACCCTAGTTTAAGTACATACGTGTACGTTGGTTACCAGGGGCTTATTTTAGGGGACATGTTTATGTTTGGGTGAAAAATACAGTGGCTTCTGGTGCGTTTGAAAGGAAAGCAAACGCAGTTCGGGTGATCGCCGCAAGTTGCATAGTTCGCTAGCAACCCGAGTTCGATCCCCGGTGCCGGCCACCAATAAATTTGCTGTTGCAATTTTATGTGTTGATATACCAATGCTGCGTGGTGGCTTTACAGAGAAGGCCTGTGCCCGGCAGTGGGACATATATACAGGCTGTTACTTTAAATGTTAAATTAAATCTTCTATTTTCTTTGTTTGACAACAAAACCTCTAAGTTTTTTGCTATCAACTTAGCAAAAAGTGAATCAATATCATACAACGAACATTACGAAGTTAAATTCGCACACCAAAGAAACTTAGTTATAAATCATAAATTAAATGACTCGTAGAAAATCTCGTATCTCGTGTGAAACTGTCATTATTTTTAGATCATAATCTTCTCTCGTCTTACCTTCGTACTGTCAAGGTTCTGGTAATGTTATAAGTTGTAAGTTTTTGTGTTCATTTTACTTACCGTCCGTCGATCAAATTATTATTTCTTTTTATAATGAATGTTGAAGTGTCTATAGTCGAGTGGTCTAGGGTACGGTCTGCGAAATCTAATGTCGTAGATTGGAATACACTATTCGAGCTAACTAGAATTGGCACTTAAAGCTAGATAGTTAATGAATAACTGGATACTTTTTCGATTTAAAAATCGAGCTACTGACCGAGTTTTGGTTCTTGGGCGCCCTCGGTTCGGCTTGCTACTAAATACCATATCTTAACCTCCCAAGCCCTCACTAAAGAGGTCCACACTAAGCCACCTGAAAGCTGTGCCACCTCTCGAAAGTCCCGTGAAACTGTGACCTTCTGATTAAGGTAATTCATTCATAACAAATTTATTTACGACCAAAAACATATTTTATATCGAATATAGTCTAGTGATCTAGGGTACGATCTAGGAAACAAGGTCGTAGATTCGAATACACTATTCGAGATAACTAGAAATGGCACTTAAAGCTGGCTAGATAGCTATTGAATAGCTTGATGCTTTTCCGATCAGCTACCGACTAAGACCGTGCAGACTAAGCGACCTAAAAGCTGTCTCACCTTTCAAAAGTCCGGTAAAACTGTAGAAATAATCTGTCTCATTAAGCTAATTTATTCGGAACAAATATATTTAATATATTTACGAGCAAAAAAAAACATTTTTTTTTTTGTTGACGGGGAGGAAATCTTCACAAAGATACCCTGCCTTCTGGGGGGAAGGCGGCGGTTATGTGGGGATCTTACCCACTAAAACCTCCCCGGTGGCCTTTTCCTCGGTGCATGACGAGGGGCTCCGGGATCTCACGTGGAACGCACCGGAGCCCCTCTGCACTGTGCTCAAGGAGAGCACGTCCCGGGGGAGGTTACTCCCTCCTCCCCTGTGCCCTCGCAGCGAAAGGAGACACGGGCTAGCCGATGTCGCCTTCTTCCCGGGTCCACTTTGGTGGACGACGCAGGCCCCCACCCTTGTCGCCCACTGAACCCGAGGCCCCTTTTAGTCGCCTTATACGACAGGCAGGGGATACCGTAGTCTTATTCTTGAGAGCCCAGAACTACAGGGCTGGCGTACTGTATACACATAACTTGAGGCGACCGTCCGGACGCTGAGCTATCACGGCTGTAAAAACTAAAAGCCGTCGTACCATCTCTCCTTGCGGTGAAACTGTTGCAATCAAAGAAGCGGACTTTCTCTGATTGAACTATCTAGGTTTTATTTTTTCATTAAAAAAATTAACGTCTTTTTTCTACTTTTTTAGACAAACAATATGATTTTTTTTTCAATTTTTTTGTTAATTTTTCTTTTTATAAATTCGTGTTGTTTTCGCTGTATATATGTAAAAAAATAATAATATTTATTTTATTTTTTAATTTGTACGAAACCTCCATAGTGAAGTCTATGGAGGTCTGTTGTGACATAATTGAAAAAGATATATCAGTGATGTAAAATAGAAATAGAATAGATGTCATTATTTGATTTATATAACTTTATTTAGTAAAACCAGGAATAAACTTTTAATGTGGTTTCCTTCAAATACAGAGCAACACATAGTTATTCTTGTTTTTTATTGATATTTCGAATCCATCTTATATGTATTTGTGAATGCTGTGTTATCCTATAATTAGTAAGGCAATTACATGGTATTTGTGAGTATTTTAAATTAAATAGTATAGTATAATTGTATTTTCTGTTGGAAAACCTTATTAAATAAATAAATAAATAAATCTGTGGAGATCCGTAGACGAACGAAGGTAACCGAAGCTGCCTACCCCTTTGCTGACAGGCGTGAGAAAGCATCACTATTACATGTAATAGCGAAAGTAGGTGAACAAATTGAAACCCGGTCACTGATCTATAAATTTTAGTTCGTCTATCTTTATACTCGACACACTAGTGACGAGCTTACCGGTTGGTAAATGTTGAAATTGTATACATTTTATTTATTGGCATCGTAGGATACAAACGGCGTAAAGAACTCACACTAATCGAGATAACTGAAGACCCGTCAACTAGTGTATAGTATTATGTTGGTGGAACCTTGACCTGTGCCCAGTGTGTTTTTAGCAACAAATACGCCAGCCACCAAAGAGCACACGAGAGGGCAGAAAACCTAAGCCCTACTACCAAATTATTAGGGACAAAACAGTTTACGGTTTACTCACCGTTCTCAGAAAGGAGATGGTGCGACTGAAGCGCAGGATTTCCTACGCTGCAGGTGTTAGGAGGGGATGGGTTGGGAGGGGAAAAAAGCCGACCTGAACGAAGTCGTGAAATTCAAATGCCTTTCAAGTGACGCAGTCGCCATGGCCGACATCGGCCTGGACATCATCGTCAACATACAAAGACATTACAAACAAAATATAACACACATAAAAATACTGTTAAAGGAAGGAAAGGAGAAATAGGACACAATGCCAACAATGGACACCATCTCAACATGTGCTGTTGAAAGGCTACCCTTATTTTTTATGTGTTACATCCATGTACATAACAGCAAATACAATATCATTCCTATCATTTATATAAAAACATATCGTGCTCAAATTAACGTCAGAAATAAAAGTACGACGTATGGCTTGTTTGACAGTTCAAAAAGAGGAGTGTTCCAATCACCAAACTTTACAGTATTACTCGTCAGTTTAATCTGAAGATTCCCTGAAAGTTTCATTGAAATCGGTCCAGCCGTTTCGGAACCTATATGGAACAAATCCACACACATTCTCTTTTATATATATAGACATAAACCTTGTCCTAAAATAAATAAAAAAGAATTACTTTTCACGTGAAATTGTATGATGAGTGTTGTCGTGTTGGCAAACCAGATAACCTTATTTTGTTTATTTTTGCGTCATCTGCAGGTATCGGTGTAAACTGAATACATCGACAAATATTCCGTTCATGTGTACACATCACTAGTAACGGTCATCTGAGGGCGCATTCCAATTGGTGTGATTGCCGCTAACAGATGTTAAATATGTTAAACGATGACAATTGCCGGACAATTGAAACGAGTCGCGCACTCTGACGGTGTCTCCTGCGGTGTGGATAGACAGAGATCGATAATGATATTTAATATGCATAGAGGTTAAATAAGTATGGAGGTTAAATACGAGGTTAATTGGTAATAGAAGTCCTATTTACAAAGCAATCGTATATATTCTCTTCTTGTGCTATCGTGCTAGTAATTCACGAAAAGTAGTTATCTAGACTTAGTTTACCATAATTCTGCCAATTTCTCGTTGGACTAACATGCTTCTTTTACACGATTTTAACTTTTAACTTCACGTATATACAGGGCTACCCACCATCTTTTTTTTTACGTGGGAAAATGCCTACGCTTATCCACCCTTGTAGGGGCAATGGTAATTATGTCGGACTCGCACCGATTAAAACCCTACGGTGTTCACCTCTACGCCTATAGTTAGAACTACAAGGAGCGTTTTTACACTTCCGTAGCTCCGACGACATTGGCGCTTACGAACCTCATCTTTGAGTAGGGGTGAAGCCGAAGCTTTTCTTTCCTTTTCTTTTTTCTGGAAGACCATTGCGTGCGCTTTCTCGAAGCCCGATAATACGACGGCGAACTCCCCTAATGGCGCCACCTAGGCCTCGGTAGGTTGGAGGAGGGTCCAATACGCCCTTCTCCGGCGCCCGGCTCTCCGGGTGCGGAGCAATACCACAACTGTGGCTGACCGGGATTCCGCGCAACACACACTCGCCGTATGCCCCACGTAAGAGTCAGAGCGACGGATCCTGGTCCAGCAGATCTCTCCCGTCGGTGGCAGTAGCGGCTGCTCTGGCGGAAAAAGCCAAATGGAAGACGCTAGTCTCCTTCTGCGAGTCCGTAATGGCCCAGAAGAAGACCGCCGAACGGGAGAGGGCCGATTCAGTTCAGAGAGGGCTGTCACCGGCCCGCCCGCGTCCCCTTCCCCCCAGAATCTTTTTAAAGATTTCCCCCCCGTCGACAAAAAAATGGTTTCCTGCCGGGTCCACTTTTACGACGACGATAGCGCCCCACACTTGGCACACGTAATGGAAAGGTCATTTAGTACCTTTAGGACAAGCAGGGGATATCGTAGCCTAATTCAGTACGCCCAGGACTACAAGGCCTCACCTAAGGTACTACGACAACAAGCATAAGGGACCTTGGGATGGGAAATCGTTCCAAATATAAACTTGTACTCATAGATCATGGCTAAGAAACAAAGACTTCAAATTCTAAACTCCTTCAAGAATTTTAATTCAGTCGTGCGGTCTGCTTTAATCACATTTGATTTTATCTACAAGTCGGTTAAATAATTATTATAAATATTAGTACAAATATTGAATGACCAAGTTAATTTGACTCCAATACCAATAGGTTTATCGTAAGATTATAAGGTATATCTAAATAGCATACAGTAATGACGCGCTATTTACGTTTCCTTACGTATATTTACGTTAACGGTCATGAATAAACATTTTCAAGTAAACAAGACATTGTTCCCCGTTCGCGATAGTTAATTAGTGCGTAACCAACTTTATTGCATTGTAATAAAGTTGATAGTCGAACCTATTCAATGAAGGACTTCGTTAACACGCGGAAATATATGTCACACTTATATGTCAAGATACGTTGATAATAATAATAATTTTCGATCGAGTTCAAAGAAGGATGAGGTTTTATATTCAACGTCTATACATATAAATGTATATACGGCACATATACCAAAACAATTTTTGTCTGTCTGTCTGTCTTTGTCAAAACCTCGGTGCATGATTAGGGATTCCGGGATCTCCAGTGGAACGCATCGGAGCCTCTCTGCACTGTGCTAAAAGAGAGCACTTCTCAGGGGGAGGGGGGTGTTACTATCACATTATAGATATGCCACCTCTTATCCGGTGACGCAGTAAAAGTCATTCTCTGGCTTATATGTGTAGGTTCGTAAATAAAAAACTACGTCTGTACCAATTTAAAATGACATCTGTGCGGCAATTGCATGCGCTCTTCAATTGATATGAGTATGTCGGGAATAGCTTCGACAATTTACACGATCCGGGATGAAGACCGCCGACACAGCTGTTGTGAGGGCAATAAATTTAGTTGGGAATAAATTGATCATTGCGTAGCTTTAGAATATCCCTTAGATATCCGGAAAAAAGCATCCGAACAAGTGGTAGTTCGACCCTCTCAGGCACCCTGAGGAATCGTGAGGAAACCTTCTTACATGTCTTACAAAAAATATCTAAGGCATGTGAAGTCTGCCAATCCGCACTAGGGCCGCGTGGCGGGCTATGCTCTTATAATCTCTTTATAGAGAAGGCCTGCGCCCAACAGTGGGACATGTGTTTAAATGTCTTTTTAGCAATTTAATATTTTTTTTTTCAGAAAATATTACTTACATTCTTGTTAACCAGTCCAACTAAGCTAAGGCTTATGCTAGGAGATGGTTCACGTCAATAGTGGAATGGTGTATTCGAACCTGCAACCTTACGATTCGCAGACCGTACCCTAAACTATTAGGCTATTGACGCTTCAAAATGTTTATTTAAATAATCATAATTTAATTCAAATAGGATGAATGTCAACTGTTGCCTTTGACATAATTATTAAAAAACAGTAGGTAAGCGATGACGCGTAACTTGTAACAAAGAAAGACCTTTGCCCGCTGCCCGAGCACGTGCGGCGGGCCTACTGAAGTGCTCTTTGTTAGCGCGCCCTCCTAACGAGTAATTGGTCGGTTTTCTTTACCACAGATAATATAAATTGCAGATAATATATAAATTACAGTAAACATTGGAATTGGGGATTATAGGTTTTAATTAATGACATTTTCAACCGACTTCTAAATACGAATTGAGAACCAATCTCAATTCGTCTGTTTTATGTTTGTTATATGTTTGGTATGTTAGAACTTTCGATTGGGTAAATCGATTTTGATGATTCTTTTTTTATCTTGTTTTCCGTGTGGTTATAATCCAGTTCTGACGATGATTTCCATGAAAAAAATTCTTAAAAGAGATCGTACGCGTGTTGTTGTTACTTTCGTCAATGATCGGTTATTATGTTTTATTCGTAAATATACTTCTACTTTGCTTATATTATTTTATGTCCGATGTCAACGCTAATATTATATAACTTTATATCGAAACCAATAAAATTATATGTAATATATAAACTTACAAATACTAACTAAGAAAAGAAATATTTACAATATTTTATACAGGTATTTTACAAAATATTTACAAAAAATATAACTGTGCCAAACCGTCGTCGCTTGGCAGCGTGCCCAGGAAGCTGGTAGCATTGCTACGTTGTATGGCAATGCTTAGCCTCTGTGCAAGGTATAAGCCAGCCCTCTGAAAGATGCGTCGACCGACTTCTTAGCTGTCACATTAAAAAGGTGTGCACTAGAACCCCACGTACCCAAAGCTTCAACCCCAAATGACTCAAATATGAAACATCTATGGAGTACTATATTTACGCTGCTTGAGGTTTTCTGTAGTAGCAGCAGCCACTCTAGCCTCAACAGAAGATTCTGGAAGATGTGACGGTCCTAAAGTAGCGACGCATGTGGCATCCCATACTAAAGGCCGTCCCATCTTCCAGGGTATAAGAGTCATACCATCTGGTCTGTTACCATTACTACGCAATAGTCCATTTTGCTCCAAAGTTTATGGAACATTAGCGGTGGAAAGAGCCCGACGGATGATGTCGTTGAGGTTGGAGTGCCGGGAAATGAGTCCTGCACTACGCTGGCACGAAAGTCCGTGGTGTTCATGCTTCGACTTCTATCAAGTATACCATATATTCCTTGTACTAATACGTCCCAGTGGCATACAATTTGTCGACGTTTACTTTGTAGCCAAGTTCATATGAGGTGACTAAGAGAGTTTGTTAACTACAAGTTTCCTTGTTAACTTTAGCGTTATCTATACTGAATGTTTTGTAGAGGGAATGTGTCTGTCTGATTTCCTCACGTATAAACATACAAACATGTTTATCTCACGCAACATAAATAAAGCGGCGATTGAGACAAACATTTCTGTGCAGAGATTTTTTAATGTTAACTACAAGTTTCCTTGTTAACTTTAGCGTTATCTATACTGAATGTTTTGTAGAGGGAATGTGTCTGTCTGATTTCCTCACGTATAAACATACAAACATGTTTATCTCACGCAACATAAATAAAGCGGCGATTGAGACAAACATTTCTGTGCAGAGATTTTTTAATTGCAATGCTATATTTAGACTACCCGTGTTATTACTTAGAAAAGACTGATGAAGTTAAAATCTATATATATAAAAAGAAAGTGTGTGGGTTTGTTCCATATAGGCTCCGAAACGGCTGGACCGATTTCAATGAAACTTTTGAGAATCTTCAGATTGACCTGGCTAGGTACCGCTGAAGGGTAACCTTTACTTGACCGGTTACTATGTTGGTTCGGAAGAGAAGCAGTTAAGTCATTCGTATGTTATAATTGCGTAAGGGGATGGCAACCTTGAAAAGCTGGTCATCGTTGGCAATACAGAAGGCAAGAGAACAAGAGGCCGGTCGCCAACACGATGGTCTGACCAAGTAAAAGGTGCCATCTCCTCTCCTAATCTCTACCAGCTGGTGAGGGCTGCCTCGGACCGAAACCGATGGAGGCAGATTGTTCATTTGAGGGGCCCTAGTGACAACGATCCTCAGAAATGAGGGAACGACAAAGAAGAAGATGTTATAATTTTTATTCGCCAAGTACATTTGTGTGTATGTTAGCTCGTATTAAACATTCCATTGTCAGTGAACAGTATTTATCAAACATCTGGACTTTGCGCCGCCACGATAATTGCAACAAGGCTATCTGACTGACAATTTTATTTAATTGTTCCCATCGTACCACATGGGTTGTTACTCAGTGGATTCAATCATTATATTCGTTATAGTACAAGTATATTTACGAATAGAAACAAAAACCGACTTGAAATCGAATGAAACGTTAGAGGTTATTACGCGCCGACGCCCTCTTTGTATATCTGAATTAAAGTAAAAATTTAATTATCAAAACCTTTTTTTTTTGACGGGGAGGAAATCTTCAGAAAGATACGATAAAGATTTTGTGGGGTTCTTACCCACTAAAACCTCCCCGGTGGCCCTTTCCTCGATGCATGACGAGGGGCTCCGGGATCTCAACGTCTAACGCACCGGAGCCCCTCTGCATTGTGCTCAAGGAGAGCACGTCCCGGGGGAATGGTTACTCCCTCCCCCCCTGTGCCCTCGCAGCGCAAGGCGCACGGGCCAGCCGATGTCGCCTTCTTCCCGGGTCCACTTTGGTGGACGACTCAGGCCCCCACCCTTGTCGCCCAGTGAACCCGAGGCCCCTTTTAGTCGCCTTGTACAACAGGCAGGGGATACCGTAGTCTTATTCATGAGAGCCCAGAACTACAGGGCTGAATTATCAAAACCTAACCAAACTCTCAAGGTATCTTTGCAGCACATTCTTTCCGATATAAGATGAGTCATCGAAGTCGGCTGTAGTGGCATTGAATTATTCGTCCATTGTCGCGCACATACTTGATGCAAGTTTAATATATATTTGTATATACGTTTCCTCATGGAAGACGTTGTCAGAATTGGACCACATTAAAACGGGACCGCTCGGGAAATACTACCTTTCAAATAAAAGAAGAATCATACCAATCGAGTCATCTAGAAAGTTAGGAGGTAACAAACATGAAAAATCACATATAGATGAGTTGTGAACCTCCTCTTTTTTGATGTCGGTTGAAAATTGTTGTCGATGAGAGTTGGTTTCGGTTCTGATTCATTCTATTTCGTAATACTACTACGATAATTCGAAATTACAAACAGGACGTCCGCGCGTAATAGCGTTTAACGTTTAATTTGATTAGAAGTCGAATAAAACCAAGTAGTGCTGCAAAGAATTGGAAAGAAGGTTGAAATTATATATATAAGTCTTAAATTTTCAGCAATTGGCCATGAGAAACAGGGACGCAGCGGTCGCGGAGCAAGTAATAACAATGCAACGGGGCGTCTATGACGCGTGCACCAGGCCATTCTCCAACACCACCTTCAAAAATCAGGCATTTAAAAAAAATAGTAACTGTAGAGGTAGCACTCTATTAATAAATCCAAAGTACACAATTAAAGTACATTGGAAAAGAGCACGAACACAATTCATCACAACAAATTTTAGTTCTTAATAAACTCTGAGTTAGGTAGAACATCTCCCTAATACAGGCTATGTATTAGTCTAGCAGGGAGATGTGTACCGAAGGACCGAAGTAAGAAAATGTTTATGGAATATGATACATAATATGTATCTAATATATTTGGGTATGTGCATGTCGGTATATAAAATGTGTGAGTGTGTAAAAAGTAAATAAATAAATATTTCATTTCATTTCATATTTAAAATAAATTAAAATTGCATCAAGTATGAGCGCGACAAATATATATAATATATATTATATATATATAATCATTCTTCTTCTCTTTGTGACATCTTCTATGGAAGGTTTTTTAATTAAAGCGCAACCACAGACTTGTGTCTGAGTTCTTTTCTAATGTTCTTTAATTGTTTACTTTGGATTTATTAATAGAGTTACTATTTTTTTTTATAATGCCTGATTTTTGGAGGTGGTGTTCTATCGAAGGTTGGCGACCATCATGGCGATTTGGACCCTCGTCACAGCAGCTCGAAATAAAAAACGTATATATATATATATATATATATATATATGGAAAATATCACACCAATTTCGATGATTCATTTTTTACTGGAAAGGAAGTACTTCAAGGGTTATGAGAGCTTGATGAGAGTTTGGTTACGTTCTGATAAATTATATTTCGCAATATTTGTACTTTAATTCAGATATACAAAGATGGCGTCCGCGCGTAATAACCTTAAACGTTGGATTCGATTTCAATTCGGTTGTTTTTCTTCGCAAATATACGTTAATTAAAAAGTTGTTTTTTCTTTTTAATTTTACCTTCGATAAAGGCACGCAAATGACAGTCGAGCACACTGTAAGACAGCTCCGTAATGAGGTGGCTGACCGATACGATCGAAATAGGGTGAGCAGAAGTGTGAGACACGACGATCGTATCACGCAGATGATAATTATATTTGAATTACGGCGAACCTCTCGCTCTGTCAGTTCACTGAACCGTTTTGTGTGACAAAGACCTTATAAAACAATTGACATATCCTTTGTGATCTTAACATCAAAAGCTGTTGCTAGCTCGGCTGCAGATTTAGTATCATCAGCATCCAATACTGCCTTTAATTCATCATTGACCACCAGGTTCATTTTTCAAATCAAAATTTCCAGAACGGAACCGGACAAACCAATATCGAGTTGGGCGTTAGTTTGTAAAGTTTTCTCCGTAAACGTTTTTGATATTACGGTTTGTGCAGCGTTGATGATTCTATATTCCATAATTACACGATTTTTTTTATGACGAAGTACAGAGATTGGCCAGAGAAGCTGGCCTTGACTTATTCACGGATTGGGAGGTGGCATAGCTCTTAGGTCGCTTAGCCTGAAACTGTATCGCTAATAACTCAACACAAGGGTCCCCCCGGTGAGGGGTAACCTCGACTTGGGCGGTAAATATATTGCGTGTAAGCATTCCGATCTGAGGTCGCCCAAAAGAGCCGAACCACGACTCGTTCGGTTGCTATTGCAGGGATAATGAAAATCAATAAGGGATATTGAAAAACTTTTTGTTAACGGGGAGGAAATCTTCAAAAAGATACCCCTCCTTCTGGGGGGAAGGTGGCGGTTATATGGGGTTTTACCTACTAAAACCTCCCCGGTGGCCCTTCCTCGGTGCATGGTGAGGAGCTCCGGGATCTCCAGAGGAACGCACCGGAGCCCGTACCGTAGTCTTATTCTTGAGAGCCCAGCACTACGGGGCTGAAGGGATATTGAAAAACTAAACTAACTTTGAGTGCCATTTCGGGAAGGGGCCGAAGAAACTCCAGCAATGCTGTGCTTACTCGAAAGTAAAGTAAAGTTCCTAGAAAGTCTTGAGCACAGGCGCGAGGTGGCCAGCCTTTCGGTGTTTTACAGATTACATTTTGGAGAGTGTGCACAGGAATTACACGAGTTAATTCCCCCATCTCCATTTTACTTTCGGACGTTTAGACACTCGGCGGGTCTCCACCCTTTTATAGTCGATGTTTCGCGCGTTGAAGCAATTTGAGTCATCGTTCATCGTGCGTACAGCAAAGGAGTGGAATAAGTTGCCGGCGTCAGTCTTTCCGTCCAAGTACAACGTGGGAGCCTTCAAGAGTAGAGTGAATAGTCACTTATTAAACTAGCGCGTACCATCTTTCGACTATATCACCACTTAACACCAGGTGGGATCATGGTCAAGCGCTAGTTTACAGGCATAAAAAATCTGCATATATCTATATACGGATGTTACAGTTGATGCAAAACTTCCAGCGGATAATATAAAGTAATAAAATACAGGCGGATTTATAAAGTGAATGTATCGAACACTCGGCAAGCTCCAGTGATAGAGTCGAGGTGCCGCCGGTCGTCGACCTAAAGGCTTCATACTGAAATACTACCTCCGGTCGCTCACACGGCACGACAACGATTGCCTTACGACATAATATGTAGGAAGGTGTAAAATTTAATGCATTATCACAAATTAAAAGAATCCGAGACAACGTCTTATAAATTGATGAATAGAAATAGAAAAAACATTTATTCGACACAAGAACACAGAAACAACAGGTAAAACAAGACAAAAAACAACATAAACAAAAGTAAACAGAAACAACATAAAAAAAGAACAAAATAGAAATTGTGCCGAAAAGGGGTTGGCTCAGCATGTGCTGTGCTCACACATGTAGCACAGCGCTGGTTTTCAGCCAAAAAACCTGTGTAGACTAAGGCGGGCACGATTCGGTTGTGTATTAATATGGTATAAACTTTCATATATATTATACATAAATGTATATATTAAAAAAAGCAGCTATAAATATATATATATATTTATATATATATATATAAACAAATTACATAATAAATAACATATATATAGTGTTATATAAACGATTTGTCGTAGTTGATGTTGGCGTGGTTACGTTGAGACTCAGTTAAGAAGCATTTCAATTTATTTTTAAATATAGGTAATGTTATAAATACTGGATGTCGTTCGCGCAACATGTCCCGTTACGCTCGAGCTGAGAGTTCCCGATAGTGCACAATACGGCAAATGCCGCATCGTTCACTGAGTGTGAGAGAGCGCGGTATGAGAGAGAGGGGGTGGCGTCGATAGTAAGAGAGTGAGAGCGCGGAGAAATAAAATGTAAGATAAATAATTTATAAATAAGTGCGATATAATTTCAATTATAATGATAGATAATAGATCATAAAAAAAAATACTACATGTATTTTTGTTAGTCATTGTTAGTCCGTGCCAAGTACTTATCGTTCTAGGATTCGTTGTCACGAATTTAACGTACAAGCGCCTTTTTTTTTTTGTTAACGCGGGGGAATCGAGTTATTAACCATCCTCCGGTACCCTGGGTGGGCCCGGAGGGATGTGTGGGACTCGGCCTGGGCAGCCCATACCCACTAAACCTACCGCGAATGCCATCAGCCGTTATGAGCGGGGCGTCCCGGATCTGTCAGCGACAGGACACCCCAACGACCGGCCGGTCTCGGCAAGACCGGACTTCACCCTCGAAGGGGACTTCCCCGGCACTCAGAGAAGTCCCGACGACGCCGAAGCATGCTGGGGCCAGGTTCCCATCCTGGCCCCGCTTCGGATTACGGGGGCAGCGAGAGGAGACGTTTGAAACGTCCCCTGCGCACCCCGATTAACGTACAAGCGCCTTGCGCCCTGACACCTGGGATTTTAATTACGAATTATCGTAAGAATATGAAATAAAAATAATCTGCATCGTTCTACTCTTGAAGTACAGCCTATCCAATGAAAAATGAATTATCGAAATCGGTTGGCGTGATATTAACTTTTTCGACCAACCCTCCTTGCCTCCTTCGAACTTCCCGCCTTTTTTGAAGTCAGTTGTCAAAGTCAAAAACAGAAAAATTGTACTATCTCTGATTGTTTTTTTTATACTTTCTAAGCAAGTGCTTAGCTACGAACCCACCTGATGTTAAGTTCTTAGTAAATGTCTATTCACTCTACTCTTGAAAATACCCACATTGTAATCGGAGGGAAAGACAGACGCGGGCAAACTATTCCAGTCCGATGCTGTACGAATAATGAAAGACGAAGAAAAAGGTTCGTTCGGGTTTGAGGGATGTTCACAGCAAAAGGATGAAATCCCGCAGTGCGTCTAAAAGTCCTGGTGGAACGGAGATGGAGGACTTAGATGTAGTTCCTGAGCACACAATACAATCTGTAGTCGTAAAACCGAAAGGCTAGCTAGCTACCTTACGCCTTTTTTTGTTGACGGGGAGGAAATCTTCAGAAAGATACTGGGGAAGGCCGCGGTTATGTGGGGTTCTTACCCACTAAAACCTCCCAGGTGGCCCTTTCCTCGGTGCATGACGAGGAGCTTCGGGTTCTCCAGTGAAACGCACCGGAGCCCCTCTGCACTGTGCTCAGGAGAGCACGTCCCGGGGGAGGTTACTCTCTCCCCTGTGCCCTCGCAGCGCAAAGCGACACGGGCCAGCCGATGTCGCCTTCTTCCCAGGTCCACTTTGGTGGACGACTCGAACCCTCACCCGTGAACCCGACGCTCCTTTTAGTCGCCTTGTACGACAGGCATACCGTAGTCTTATTCTTGAGAGCCCAGAACTAAAGGGCTGAGCTACCTTACGCCTGTGCTAACTGAGCAGATTTAGCTTGTTATATCTCTGCCGGTAAAATCTCTGATGATAATGTCTGCGCTAGTAACCCATGTTGAAAGTGAGAAATGGTTGGAACCAACTGCCAAAGTTCGCTAGTCGGAAAGACATTTTAAAAGTAAGAAGCACCAATAATTTTCCCATATCGGCCGCTACAAATAAAACACGATTCGAACATTCCTATCGTAGACTGGTAGTAACTTACAAGTTATACATAAACATAGCAACAGGTAAACTAATCCGGGATTAAGTTACCCCACTGCAACTTGTATTTACGTAACAGATATCGATTTTTTAATTTAAGCCCGGCTCAGTCGGGGAAAGGACTGCATAATGCTAATTGTGTACCTCCATTGGGAAATTATCTTTTTGTTACGCTCCCGTTTGTTTGTGAATGTTTGCTTTATTCGCGTTTTATTTAGCTTTAGTCTTCGGGTTATCGTGGACTTAGTTCTTTACCCATTTAATGAGGAACATTTTTAACGCTATCGTGAGTATCAGAGCACATATAACACCTCATTGGCTTGTCCCTTACGGACAATACAATAGGTTGGGAAAAAGTATTTTCACATTATATAAACTTGTAATAAAATCCCTTTGGCTATACTATTTGTATCTGGCTGGTTTTGGTATCATTGAATGTTTAAATTTTAAAGAACATAATTCCAAATTCAAATTTGGAAAATGTGTGATGTTCATTTGTTTTTCGTGCTGACATGATGAGTGAAGCTAATGAAAAAATTTGTTAATTTTAAAAATTTACTACAAAAAAGGTAAAAATGCAACGCAAACCGTGAAAATTATTCGCGATGTTTTTGGACCTAGTGCAATGTCTGTAAAAGTATCACAAGTTTGATTTAAGCGTTTTCAATACGGAAATTTTGATGTCAAAGATGCACGTCGCTCTGGTCGCCCTATTACCGTTACAATTGATGCCATTTTTGAAAAAGTGAAGATCGGCAAATCTGTAGTTAAGACGCAGCTAAATAATTGGGAATTGACCCTAAAACTGTTTTATTCATGTATCATGTTTATTATACTCTTATTGTCTGTATAAATTCCACATAAAAGTAGTATTGCGCGCGCACGTCTTTGGGTAGTTCCGGGCACCGCTGAAAATCAGCGCTGTCGCATCCTTGCGACAGCATATGCTGAGACGGTGTCCGATATTGGCATCATATGCTTTGTATTATTTGTCCGTGTAACTTTTTGTTTATTTTTTATTTATTTCACTAAGTAGATGGTACAGGCTGCATTTACTTATAACACATACATGCTCAGCGTGATGGTGATGGTCAGCGGGTAGAAATATATAAAATAAATAAAATATTTGAAGCGTCTTTTTTTTATAATTTCTAAGCAAGTGCTTGACCACAATCCCACCTGATGTTAAGTGGAAATGCAGTCCTGGATGGTAAGGCGCACTAGCTTAGTAAATGCCTATTAACTCTACTCTTGAAAATACCCACATTGTAATCGGAAGGAAAGACAGACGCGGGCAAACTATTCCAGTCCTTTGCTGTACGAAGAACGAAAGACGAAGCAAATCGCTTCCTTCGGGTTTGAGGGATGTTCACAACAAAAGGATGAAATCCCGCAGTGCGTCTAGACGTCCGATGGTCCGATCATGTAGTTCCTGAGCACACTCTCAAAAATGCAATCTGTAGAAAACCGAAAGGCTAGCTACCTTACGCCTGTGCTCAAGACTGAGCAGATTGGTTTCAGCTGCGACACCAAATAGCCTCTTAGCCCGCCTCTCCACCGAGTCCAAAGCGGCGAGATGGCATTTAGCTGCGCCTGCCCTAATGTGATAGCAGTATTCTACACACGACCGGACTTGAGCTTTGACTAATTAGCCATTAGCCTAATGGTTTAGGGTACTGCCTGCGAATCGTAAGGTCGTGGGTTCGAATCCACCATTCGACTATTGCCGTGAACCATGTCCTAGCACAAGCTTAAGCTTAGTTGAAATGGTTAACAAGATTGTTAGTAATATTTCTGAAAAAAAAATATTGCTAGCTTTCTGTTAAAAAAAAAACACCTATACTACATACGAAATACTACAATAATGATATATTTAAATGTCAATTCTAAATATAATAATAATAATGTCAATTTAATTAAGAATTTAAAATATACATATATTCTAAAGTAAATTATGAGTAAATGTAGAGTGATACTCTTGTGACATGAGTAATACTCTGTTACAGAGTACAATGCACAAGCTAACAAATGGTCAACTACCAAATGTTACATCCGAAGTTTCGTTTTTCAAGTGTAATGTGTTTGTCTATTATCATACCAATAAATAAAATGTCAACGCCTAATGAAACATCGATTGAATTACAGTGTGGGATGTCAAAATTCAATATCAATATCAATGACAAGAAAATTCAGTTGTAATAGTGCGTTAATCAATTGCCTTTCTTTTTCTTTTTTATTTTTGTTAACAGGGAGGAAATCTTCAAAAAGATACCCCGCCTTCTGGGGGGAAGGCGGAGCTTATGTGGAGTTTTTACCCACTAAAACGGTGGCCCTTCCTCGGTGCATGGTGAGGGGCTCCGGGATCTCCTAAAGTAAGGGAAGTTACTCCCTCCCCCCTGTGCCC
Source organism: Meandrusa payeni (assembly GCA_029286785.1). Lineage (NCBI taxonomy): Eukaryota > Metazoa > Arthropoda > Insecta > Lepidoptera > Papilionidae > Meandrusa > Meandrusa payeni. Next base: position 7,333,897 of record JAGSMX010000015.1, read on the forward strand.
TTGCAGTGCAAGACGACACGGCCCAGCCGATGTCGCCTTCTTCCCGGGTCCACCTTGGCGGACGACAAAGTCCCTTGTCGCCCAGTGAACCCGAGGCCCCTTTTAGTCACCTTCAATGACAGTCAGGGGATAACGTAGTCTTAGTCTTGATAGCCCAGAACTACAGGGCTGGAATCAATCAATTGCCTATATCGATCTGTGGCTTCTATTCAAATGACCTTGAATATAATTTTAGCCATTTTTCGTTCCATTACCTGTGACCTTGGCACGTGACTCACGCCACATCAACGTAGTCGCGTGTGCTCTACCGTTAACGTACACCGCTGGGAATCTTGTCCCACAAGTGGAACGCGATAAATAAATTCTTATACATTTAACAGTGGTAGAGGCTTCGGGGACTTTTTTTTATTGGAATTTCGTCAGAACTAATATATACTAAGTACTAATAAATTGGTCCAGTTTGAACAATTGCATCCGTGAGAAAACCGAGTAAGTCTTAAATTAGCATCATGTGTGCAACGAATGGACGAATAACGCAGGTGCAGCCAAATACCAACTCGCGGCACTGGATTCCATGGAGAGGCGGGCCAAAAAGTTGATAGGTGACCAAGATCTACACCTAGATAGTCTTGAGCACAGGCGCAAGGTGGCCAGCCTTTCGGTGTTTTACAGATTACACTTTGGAGAGTGTGCACAGGAATTACACGAGTTAATTCCCCCATCCCCATTCTACCTTCGGACGTTTAGACACTCGGCGGGTCTCCACCCTTTTATAGTCGATGTTCCGCGCGTCCGAACGAAGCGATTTGAGTCATCGTTGATCGTGCGTGCAGCAAAGGAGTGGAATAAGTTGCCGGCGTCAGTCTTTCCGTCTAAGTACGACGTGGGAGCAAGAGTAGAGTGAATAGGCACTTACTAAACTAGCGCGTACTATCTTTCGAATATATGACCACTTAACACCAGGTGGGATCATGGTCAAGCGCTAGTTTACACGCATAAAAAAAAAAGAATAACTTGTTATCACGCCAACCGATTTCGATAATTCATATTTTATTGGAAAGGATGTACTTCAAGGGTAGTGTCAGCTAGCAAGACATGGCACCCAGCGATTGTAATGTATAATAACTACTTAACCTCAAGTTAAGCAAGTATATTTCAAAACAATAACCGACTTTATCAAAACAATCGAATCAAATGTTGAACGCTATTACGCCCTCTTTGTATTTACGAATTATCATAGTAATATTACGAAATAGAAATAATCAGAACCTAACGAAACTCCATCAAACTACTGTAATAACAAGTTATTTTGGAATGAAACAGTCCAATAACTAGTACACTCGCTTTATTGAGACAGCGTTATGTTGTACAAGGAAATATTTTAAGGAATACCGTCACATCGGCGCATCCTCACAATCTTTATACAAAATTAACTTGAAGTCAATTTACGATTACCATTGCAATCGTAAATTGACGTACATTGCACAGGCTAGATCTCTACAAATCCACAAAGCATCCATTCGCGACCGTCGGAGGTTGCGAATAATCCTTGCGCGTTACCGCTATTTTATGGGCAGGCCCCACCCCTTAGATGTTAGGAGCGTTGCTAGAGTTTCTTCGGCCACTTCATCTCCCAGCGCCAACGCTTCCCGAAGTGGCACTCAAAGTTAGTTTAGCTTTTGAATGTCGTGGTTCGGCCCTCTCGGGCGCCCTCGGATCGGAATGCTTACGCGTAATATAGTAACCGTCCAAACCAAGGTTACCCCTCACCGGGGGGACCCTTGTGTCGAGTTACTAGCAATAGAGGTTCAGGCTAAGCGACCTAAGAGCTATACCACCTCTCAATCCGGTGAAGCAGTCAAGGCCAGCTTCTCTGGCCAATTAAAAAAAATATTGTTTACAATGCCAAGTTAATGTGATGTTCAACCAAATTATTAATTTTGAATTAAAGATACAATAAGGTTCAGGTAAATCACTAAGATGTCATTGGAAGAAGTTATAATACATAACAATCGCTGGGTGCCATGTGCTAGCTAACAGGTTAGGTCAAAAAAAATCGCTCACAAAATGAGAACATATCCGAGCTGACCTTATTTAAACTGATATACGGTAAGTTAAAGTATCGCACGGTATTCACGAGTTATATTTAACTTTTCCAAATAGAAGTTTACGGCAACGTAGCACTTCTAGGTTAATGGGGCGTAGCGAAGTTCTTTTACTAGACACGTGCGCTTTTAGCCTTGTTCTTTAACATGTAACGAGCATCTTTTCAATGCGTATACGATATACAAAAGATAATAAAAACAACTATATTTTCTAGGATAAACAGAACCACATTCAAATCAAATATTCGCCAGTCAATCTTTTTTTTGTTAAAGGAAATCTTCAACAAGATTCCCCGCATTCTGGAGGGATGCCGGGTTTTGTGGGGTTGTTACCTACTAAACCTGTGGCCCTTCCTCGGCGCATGGTGAGGGGCTCCGGGACCTTACAGTGGAACGAACCCGTCTGCAGTACTAGAAGAACATGTCCCGGGGAGGTTAATCCCGCCCCCAGCGCATTCGCAGTGCATGGCGACACGGGCCAGTTGTGGTCGCCCTTTTGTCGCCGCTGTCAGAAATGAGGACTACATAGGAAGCGCCAGCTTTCAAATAAAAAAAAGAATCAACAAAATCGGTTTACCCAGTCCAAAGTTACAAACCAATTGAGAACCTCTCCCCTTTTTGAAGTCGGTTGAACTAATTCTTTCTTTTTTTGTTTAAAAAAGAAAGCTAGCAATATTTCTTATTTTTCAGAAATATTACTAACAATCTTGTTAACCATCCCAACTAAGCTTAAGCTTGTGCTACAACATGGTTCACGGCAATAGTCCAATGGTGGTTTCGAACCCACGACCCTACGATTCGCAGGCCGTACCCTAAAACATTAGGCTATTGACGCTTTCTCATTAAAATTCAACACAGACACAATTTGCTCGGTAATTGGCGGAAACTAGTTACTACTATATAATCATTATTGTTCTTTGTCCTATTATTTGTACATTACTTAATCTATGTACACACTGTGACCTCTACTGCCTTGTAACGTAGTGATATATTCGAAAAATAAACTGACAGATAATTGTCTATGGTGTTTTAGTACTAGTAAGTAATCTGCTTGGTTACGAAGCGAATATTTTATTTATTTATTTTATTTATTCTTTATTTGCACACAAAAAAAGGTACAAATAGGCGGAGTTGATGCCAGAAGGCATTCTCTGCCAGTCTACCTTGGAGTTGTGTAGAGACAAAGTCGCGGGTGCAAGCTATGTGAGAAAATAATAAATAAAAGAAAGCTATAATAAATGCATGCATAAATAATATCCATACCTACTTACAAATAAATTAAATATTTAAACATAATAATTATATATAATAATATATAGATACATATACATAATTATAGATGGATAGGGACAGCAATTGTCAAACTATTCCTTGCTTAGGTAAAGCTTCCATAGTAAATGTTTGAAAGTAGATTTAGTTCCAACTGTACGTACAATTGTTGGCAGCGCATTCCAGAGTCTTATTGCGTTAAAGGTAAAAATGTATTTATGCATAAAATCAGTGTGACAGGAAAAAATATGGAGAAAATATCGCATACGAATGCTCATTATGGCTGCATTATTATTATTCATTCAATCGATTTTTAATTTTTTCAACCGACGACATAAAAGGAGGTTCTCAATTTCTCTGCATGTTTTTCTTTCTTCTTTTATGATTGTTACCTCATAAATTTCTACTTTTTTTTCACGAGGACGAAATCTTCAACAAGATACCCCGCCTTCTGGGGTCGGCGTTTATGTGGGGTTTTTACCCACTAAAACGTCCCCTGCAGCCCTTCCTCGGTGCATGGTGAAAGGCTCCGGAATCATCAGAGGAACGCACCGGAGCCCCTCTGCACTGTGGTCTTAGGAGAGCACATCCCGGGGGGGAGAGGGAGGCTACGGCCACCACGTTCTTGAGAGCCAAGAACTACAGGGCTGCATAACTTTCGACTGGGTTAACCGATTTCGATGATTCTTTTTTTATTTGAAAGCTTGGTCCCTGCCAATCCGTGGCGTGGTGGACTATGCCCTTATACTCTCTTTACAGAGAAGGCGTGTGCACAACGGTGGGACATCCATATATGCTGTAACTTTAACTTTTTAACATTTTTTAATTATTACCAATGGGATGCCTTACTACATTGTAATGTATCGCTTGATATGTAAACATGGATCTTTTAAGAAGACAGACGAGCGGAGATTGTGCAATGTTTGTTTGTATTTGTGATGCCAAGTGATGTTATCTCATTGACGGATTGCGTCTTTGTTATGTGCGCCCGCGCATCGTCTCAGCGCTTACGTACTCACGTTAATTACGTTTATTCCACGATGGTACGTCACACTAACATCGGCCGATTATTAATATAGATCTAAGCCGACATTACAGATTTCCATTATACACGATTCTGGCATACCTATTTAGCTATCGTCGCGTTTATAAAGTACTAGCTTACGTGTGTGCGTAGATTTTATTTTATTTAAACAATAAACTTACATCAGTAAACGGATACATACGCGGCGCTATAACTTACCTTGACTAATTTAAAATCCTTAATTATTATCTTTAATATACTTCAGTATACTTTATTATACTTCATTATACTTCAATATACCCATTGTAATTCAATATAGTTCATAATGACATAATTATACACGGCGCAATACAAATTTCATCATAGTAAATAAAAGCTGTTTTGACAGTTCAAAAGATGAGTCCTTCGATCGTCAGCAAACTTTACAAGATTTCTCGCCAGGTCATTCTTAATATTCCCTGAAAGTTTCATTAAAATCGGTCCAGCCGTTTCGGAGTCTGTACGGATCAAACACACACTTTCTCTTTTATTTATAAAGACTAGAGATTGGTTTAGCTTCCTCAAACTTACAGGCCTTCTTTGTAAAGAGTATATCGTTATAGTCTGCTAGACCCTTTTTTTTTTTTTGTTTACGAGGAGGAAATCTTTAAAAAGATACCCCACCTTCTGGGGGGAAGGCGGCGGTTATGTGGGGTTTTACCCACTAAAACGTCCCCGGTGGCCCTTTCCTCGGTGCATGGTGAAAGGCTCCGGAATCATCAGAGGAACGCACCGGAGCCCCTCTGCACTGTGCTCAAGGAGAGCACGTCCCGAGGGGGGAGGTTACTCCCTCCCCCCCTCTGCCCTCGCAGTGCAAGGCGACACGGGCCAGCCGATGTCGCCTTCTTCCCGGGTCCACCTTGGCGGACGACAAAGGCCCCCACCCTTGTCGCCCAGTGAACCCGAGGCCCCTTTTAGTCGCCTTCTACGACAGGCAAGGGATACCGTAGTCTGTCTGCTAGACCCTAGTTCAGATTGGCAGAATTCACATGCCTTTCAATTTTGTAACACATGTAGGTCTCTCACGATGTTTTCATTCTCCACCAAGTGTGTGCTAAACACATAAAATTGCTACAAATTAATTTGTGCCGGCACCGGGGATGGAATTCGATTTCCTAGCAAACTATACAACTTGAGACAACCGCCCGAATACTGAGCTACCACGATTTTACATAGCTGATGAAATACCCCGCTTACATTTATAAAAAAATCTAATCCACCGGGTTTAACGCCCCCTTGGTCGCTGTACTTCAACGCGATCTGTTTCCGGTTGACCGGTCAGATAATCTGAATGTACGCGGTTCTATTAGACCAGTAATAATCAAACTTATTTAACTCAACTGTCACCAGCGGTGTTTCCGAACGTGTACGATTTGGGGGCCTTCAAGAAACGAGCCTACTCCTATCTCAATGGTACGCACCTGCAGCTCCTCTTATGCTGTGGATGTTCATGGGCGACTTAAGATCAGGTGAGCCGTATGCTCGTTTGCCACTTTTCAAATATAAAAACAATTATTTTTCAGCGCCCCCATACATCATAGTCAAACAAGCCATACATCGTACTTTTATTTCTGACATTCACTTGAGCCCGATATGTTTTGTATAAATGATAAGAATAAGTATTAACTGATATGTACATGGGTGTTGGAAATGATCTTCACCCGCTCTAGAAGAGAATAGAAGAGAATGAATACGGAGAGAAATTAATAAATTAATATATTGTGAGCTTTAAATTAAATATTTTATGATGTAAGTTTAGTTTTTAAATAAAATAAAGCAAAATCTAGCCCGGCGAAGCGGGCCGGGTACGCTAGTTAACGATAAAAGCGTTGCCTAAGTTTATTCTGTCATTTATCCTAGCGCCAACGATTGTATTTACCCGCGTCTAAAAACTGTTTATTTTTTCTAAAATAAGAACTTAATTTATTTCTTATTAAATCAGCTATCTGTCAATGAAAGTCCCGTCAAAATCGGTCTAGCCATTACAGAGATTATTCGAAATTGACAGACAAAAAATGTTATTTTGGAATACCTGGAATAATTGTATACATTACAAGCGGTTATTTTAATAATTCAAACAGACATACCAGTTTGATTTACTTGTATAGACTGTTGAAGTTGCAATAATTTTAGTTTATTAGATTTCCGTTTAGAAATTATCGTAATAATAATTTTCCATTACAAATTCATTTCATTGACATGCAATTCTATTGTTTATTATCCAATTCAACACTTCTTAATCAATTACAAGCTGAAATATTATGTATATATAAATATAATAAACGTACGTGATATAAAATATGATATTTCTCAGATTTTCAGAAGCCATTTTAAATTTTATACGTTACTGCACGCACTTGAGAAGTTTCTTCAAAATGGGACATTAAGCCCCGACCTGAACGTACCGCAGTGCGCGACGTAGAGAGAGAGCACTTTGAAACAGAACGGGACGGAATGTACGACCGAATCGATGTACGACGAAGATGGAGATATATTGTTACCCCTTTTCATCGCCAGTACGCTCGCACTTGAAATGCACTGCTCTTTATCAATCGGATCGCGTATTCAGTTGATACTACGTAACTTTTGCATTGAATATAAAAGCAGATTCCATTTCGTACTTTTATATTTTTCTTAATAAACTTATCATGTATAACGATCTTCTCTACTTTTCTTTTAAATTTTTGTTTGATGATGATGATGAATATTTTACGGCCTGGTAACAAGACCTTTAAGCCAAGTCTTTTTTAAAACACATACACTTATTTCTTACGTCTAAGATGAAAATGAAAATGTAAGTTAAATGATCCCCTCTATGAGTCCCCGCGCCATTTTTCCTCGGCTCTAAATTTTTGTTGTATTTTGTTGCACACAGAATAAATTCTATGTTCAAAAACTCACGGGCTTTATTAAATCTGTGCTGTAAATAGTAGGACAACTATGTATTTTATGAATTTTATTTTGCGTTCACGAATTTTGTTACTGAGCGTTAAAAACATTAAAATTAAAAATAAAACCGTAGCGTGTTATTTCTTTATATGCTGTTTGATAAATACTAAAAATATTTTAATTAATGTTAATTTTTTTTCGTTTTTGTTGATTCTATTTATTACGCTGTGGTTATTTTTTGTGGTTTGGAACGAATTTAAGAGTTAATGGTTTAGTAGTAAAAGCAAAATGAGACACAGGCGTTACATCAGATAGAGCTAGAATCGATTTGCAATGTCTCGGGTTCACAAACATTAAAACAGCTGTGCGGCTTCGGGCAGCATCGCCTTTGTTCGGTGCCAGGGACGTATAATACAACGTATACATCTATGCCCGTGCCGACGAACAAGTTCGTTGTCTCTGATTCAGTAGCACATTATATTTGAAAGCGAGAGGACGCTTCCTCGCCGCCTCGCGAATAACAATAAAATCAACCTTAAAGAGCTTTCAGTGTATAAATTTTTATACGTTACTAAGACTAAGTTTTGTATAGTGCATGTTGTGATTTAGTTATTGCCTTCTCTGTGGATTTACACGTGCGAATCAGGTAATGCGAAAGAAAGGAATGATCACTTTTTGTCATGCGTTTTATTTATTTGAAACTCGTACCTGCAAAATTGGGTATGTTGTTTACTTTGCCTTTTTCTAATTTGTGTCAGATTTGTCTTTAGTTCTTGGAAATCATCACACTTATCGAGGTAGGTACGAGGTGTATGTAACTTGTGAGAAAATGAATTAACGATTAAAACATTTATCATTGGAAAATTTTAATATAATCTTATAAGCAAAAAAATACCGAAGATATCCGAATTAATTTGAATTTATAGAGTGATCGTAATGTTGAATTTATTTCAAATCGTTTATCGACGATAAATGTCGCAAGTAAAAAAAAATCCTTGTATCGAATTAATGTTCGTTTGGAATTGATTGAATTTAAGTAGAGCTATGATAATTAGTAAATTATTTATCTTATTTGAATATAACATTTGCCTCGTTATGTTATATCAAAGTATCTTTTGTTGAAATCGTTATGTCTGACGTGATTTGATTCTATTTTTACATTTTATATATTAATACTAAGTATTTTTTTAAGTATCTGATATGGGAATGACGGTGATAGCCTATAATGACTTTTGAACTTTTAAATTCGACTCAATTTGTACTCAATTCAGCTTTTCGTATATCAATTTTTATATATATTTATATAGTACATTGTTAATCCTTTCGATAGTATTCAATTTACATAAGCCTGTATTTGTAAATTGTAATTAGCCATAACGTATCTCTACTCAGATTGGGTTAATTATACCCTTTCTTTACCCCACAGATGAAGCAATAAATTGGATTTTTACAGACCATTTGCTAAATCATATTAGTAATTGATTTTATATCAAGTATAAAGGCAAGTTGAGTAAATGATCTGTTACAATTCCGATGTCTCATCACTACATAGTATAACACAAAGTCGTTTCCCGCTGTCTGTTCGCGATAAACTCAAAAACTACATTATTTTCATGCTGTGCTCACTAATGGAGCGGTTCTCGAGGAACGTTTTAGTATATAATTTGTTACGTTTTCGTATAAATTGGCTAAAATATAACGATATTTCTTGGAGGTGTCATCAACTTGTAATAGTACAGCCACGGTACAAATAGCGAGTCGTGAAATGCAAAAAGGAAAAAAAAACTAAATAACTTTTTTATTAAATTACACTCAGACGAAGTCGCGGGCACAGCTAGTTAGTTACATTACGAATTTCGGACATATTTATTGTCTTTCTCTTTCCACATTTGTGCCCGTTCTCATTAAGAAGTACGACCAAGTCTTAGATTGTTGTAAACAATATCTCAATCGATGGAAATTATAAAAAAGTATATTTACGAGCAAAAACAATAATCGACTTCAAATGGAATCCTTATATTACGCGCAGACCTCTTTGTATATCTGAATTATCGTAATAATACTATAAAATAGAATTAGTAAGAACCAAACTAAACTATCAACTATGATCTAATCCTAAGGATCCCCGACCTTTTTAGTTCATAGACCACTTTCAAAATAACTGGTTCAGATGGGCAGCTACATTTCTACCTTAGGAATTTCCAACTACGATCTTTTGTCAAGCGAATATAGTCCCTGTCAAGTCTCCCATGGACACCTGCGGGCCCAGCTAGTAATTGAGAACTGATAAACTCTCAAAACTTCTTAACCGTGAAATAGCGAAGATTGAAAGATGCTCAAGATCTACATTTAGATAGTCTCCCATCCCCATTCTACCTTCGGACGTTTAGACATTCGGCGGGTCTCCTTTCATAGTCGATGTTCCGCCCGTCGAACGAAGCGATTTGAGTCATCGTTCATCGTGCGTACAACAAAGGAGTGGAACAAGTTGCCGGCGTCAGTCTTTCCGTCCAAGTACGAAGTGGGAGTCTTCAAGAGTAGAGTGAATAGGCACTTACTGAAATAGCGCGTACCATCTTTCGCCTATATCATCACTTAATCAGATGGGATCGTGGTCAAGCACTAGTTTATACCCCATAAAAAAAGCAAATGGCTCTCTCGGGTGCCCTCGGATCGAAATGCTCATGCGTAAAACAAGATTACACTTGTGTCAAATTACTAGCTAAAAAGGTTTAACCTAAGCGATCTAAGAGCTATTCCATCTTTCAATCCGATGATGCAGTAAAAGTCAGTTTATCTGGTTTGGCTGTCTGTGTAGTTTGCCACAAAAAATATCAATAATTCACAAGTGTGATGTCACTGAACGTTTATTTCACAATTGCAACAGCCAACATAGATATAGGCTTATTCTTTGGCATCATTCGAACACATTACAAACAAAATATGAAACACTGGCGTACCCAGGCCGCTTTGCCGGACTAGATTTTGCTTTATTTTATTTAAACAATAAACTTACATCATTAAATATTTAATTTAACTCTCACTATATTTTAAATTATTCATTTCTCTCCGTATTCATTCACTACTATTCTCTACTCGAGCGGGTGAAGATCATTACCTACACCCATATACATATCATTAAATACAATATCATTCTTTTTTTTTTTTATTATTTCTAAGCAATTGCTTGACTACGATCCCACCTGATGTTAAGTGGAAATGCAGTCCTGGATGGTAAGGCGCACTAGCTTAGTAAATGCCTATTCACTCTACTCTTGAAAATACCCATATTGTAATCGGAAGGAAAGACAGACGCGGGCAGGGGACAGGGCGGGGAATCTTATCATATAGGGATTTATTCAGTATACTCCATTGTACTTCAATATGGTTCATAATGACATAAATATACACAACGCATGTGTCAATACAAATTTTGGTTATAAAACAATAGAATATCATCATAGTAAATAAAACTTGTATTTGACAATTCAAAAAGAGGAGTGCTCCGATCATCAACTGAACAGGATTACTCGCCAGGTCAATCTGAAAATTTCATGAAAGTTTCATTGACATCGCTCGAGCTGTTTCGTCTTATATGGAACATACCCACGCACTTTCTCTTTTATATATATAAGTATTAAAAAAGACAAAAAAATACAGTTAAAAGAACGGACAAAAAGGATATGATCTCAATATTCGACACAGTTTCAGTATGCCTGCGACAGCACTGATTTTCAGCGGTGCCCAGGACTACCTAAGGTCGTGCGCGCGCAGTACTACCTTTACATGGATTTTTTTTTTTATATGAAAAGTGGCAAACGAGCATACGGCTCACCTGATCTTAAGTGATCACCGTCGCCCATGAACATCCACAGCACCAGAGGAGCTGTAGGTGCGTTGCCGACCTTTGAGATAGGAAAAGGCTCGTTTCTTGAAGGTCCCTAAATCGTAAACGTTCGGAAACACTGCTGGCGACAGTTGATTCTACAAGTTGACAGTGTTTATTTACAGTCGAATAAAAAGAAATATAAATAAATAACATCAAATATAATACGTAAATAATTGAGTTATTTGTCATCTGTACCATTATTAATGGGTTATTAAAGTTTTGATTTATTGCGTGAAAACAGTCCTACTTCCTAGTTCGCTCTAAAATCGTTCGCTTAGTGCAAAACGTTCGCGCACTGACCTAACGGAACCGAAATTTAGGTCACCGTTGTATCTCTGCAGTTTTTAAACCAAGCAATCTTCACAGGTGATTCATCCATTGTCTTGCTTTGGTTTATGCCTTTACAAAACTGTTACAGATTGAAATGTTTCATATTTCTTCCTTCACTTTGGACAAAAAACAAGTTAGGTATTAAAAATTACCAAAAGAGATAATCGTATCTAAGTTATTAATAACCGACACTAATGTCCACAAATAACTAACTTAACAACTATTTAAACAAGACAAAGACAAAAATTAAAAAAAATAATTTAAAGTAAAAGATGTCACTTATTTTACGGCTTAGTGAAGTAAAAAATATGTGTGTGTATACTTATTTAGCATCTTAAACAAAAATTATTTAAAGTTAAGTTAAAGTTTAAGTAACAGCCTTTATATATGTGCCACTGCTGGGCACAGGCCTTCTCTGTAGAGAGAGTATAAGGGCATTGTCCGCCACGCACACCTAGTGCGGTTTGACATGTCTTAGAAAAAAATTCTAAGACATGCATGCGTTCAGTCTTTCCTCACGGGTACAATCTGGACACCTTTAAGTCCAATGTGAACAGACACCTTATAGGCTCACGTGCTCCATCCTAGGCTTCATCTTCGCCTTCCATCAAGCAAGATAGAAGCCAAACGTGAGCCTATTTAGTATAAAAAATGCAGGTTTTCTCACGATGTTTTACTTCACCGTCGAGCGCATGGTAAATTAGCAATTAAAATTGTAACAAGAAAAGGTGCCTGCACCGGGGATCGAACTCGGGTTGCTAACGTACTGTGCAACTTGAGGCGACTTCTCGGACACTGAGCTACCATGGCTCTTACTATATTATTCGTTTTTATTTGAATGCAAATAATTAATTACATTATAATAATACAAGGACTCTAAAAATATAGTTAACACGGTCGATAAGCTACAGTTTAAATTTAAATAATTAAATAAAATATATTATATTAAAGTTATATTTAACTGCAATTTTGTTGGATCACTTGAAAACGTTTATAAGCACCATTTTTTATTGCAGCTTCAACCTGTTACTGTCGTAATTTTTTTTAAATGACGAACTACAGTTGGCCACCACCGAAACTACAGTTGGTGACCACTAAACTACCGCGTACACCCTTCGACTGTCACCAGTAAACATCAGATGGGATCGTTATAAAAAGGCAATAGCCTAATGGTTTAGGGTACGGCCTGCGAATTGTAAGGTCGTAGGTTCGAATCCACCATTGGACTATTGCCGTGAACCATGTCCTAGCACAAGCTAAGTTTAAGCTTAGTTGGAATGGTTATCAAGATTGTTAGTAATATTTCTGAGGAAAAAAAAAGGAAAAATTGCTAGCGTTTTTTTTTAAAAAAATTGTAGTCAGCATTTGTTTTTACTCGTAAATATAGTAAATATCCTTGTCCATTAGAATCAAGCACCAGCATAAATAAAAAAACAAAGTTTTTGTGTTTGCTCGAGACTGGTTTTCGTGCATGTTTGACCTTAAGAGCTGCCTGAACGAGATAGATGTGTTATCCGATCAATCGGTAATTAACATCAACCACTTTAAATATTTAAACAAGGGTTGTTACGAATGAAAACAAAAACTAAACACCCGACTCTCAGACATGGGAAATAAAAAGCTTGGTGAAAAGTGAACAGCGCAAGTCTATCACACTAAAATCTTCTTTAAGCGCGTTATAAAAAAATTGATAGAGGGACCCTTGAATTTTTTTTTATGACGAGCTACACAGATTGGCCAGAGAAGCTGGCCTTGACTGCTTCACCGGATTGAGAGTTGGCATAGCTCTTAGGTCGCTTAGCCTGAACCTCTATTGCCAGTAACTCGACACAAGGGTCCCCCCGGTGAGGGGTAACCTCGGCTTGGACGGTTACTATGTTACGCGTAAGCATTCCGATCAGAGAGCGCCCGTGAGGGTCGAACCACGACTCGGTCGGTTGCTATTTCACGGATATGAACCCTTGTATTAGTCACAAGCTAATACGAGGATCAGGCTAAGCGACCTATGAGCTATGCCACCTCTCAATCCGGTGAAACAGTTAAGATTAGCTTCTCTGGCCAACCTGTGTAGTTCGTCAAAAACAAAGTCTTGTTCATATAAGAAAACTCGTGCCTAAACATTTATTGATACTGAGAGCGCTGTTTATTTTAGTAGAATTTATATAAAATCGATAATAATATTGAACGGGTAATACATTTGTAATTCAAGTTATTGGACGATAAAACGTTTATTACGAACTGGTTTTGGTGATATGAACTGGTGTAAACATTTTAAATTATTATATTTAGTTATACTGTTTAAATTATCATTATCTTTAGTCGACCGACTTCAAAAAAGGAGGCGGATCTATATTTGTCATATTTTTTTTCACGTTTGTGAAAAATCTATCTCTCTAAGGATTAAGTTATCTGAAAATAAATATTTTATTATTTTTTATTTATTTTGAATACTTAGGTTAAGTTTTATAATATTTATATAAAAGTAAAATACACAAAATATCATACAAAATACAAAAACATTATAAAACCTAACCTAGTGTGTGCCACCGGCAACGAAGCAGGGCTCAAGCAACCGGTGGTTAGGGCGACATAGAGAGAAACCTCCTGACGATGCGTGCCGTGTCCAGGAGTACTGCCTTCTGTATCTGACCCTTGATCCAGCCATCTAGCGAAAGTCTCTTAAGATGTTGTTCGAGACTTTTCGCTATGAGACCGTTGCAGAAACGACTATCGGGACAATGATCGTCGAATCCACATCCCACATGGCGGTTACCTCGTGAGCCAAGTCGAGGTACTTAGTGATTTTTCCTTTCGGCTTTCACAAGGTTCTCGTCATGCGGGATGGTAATGTCGACGAGCTCCGCCTGTCGCGTTGACCGATCTGTCAGCACAATATCAGGCTTATTGGCAACAATAGTCCTGTCTGTGATGACAGATCGATCCCAATAGAGCGTTGCATGACCATTTTCGAGAACTGGCGCCGGTGTGTATTTATAGTACGGCACCTCGGACTCCACAAGACCATATCGAAGAGCAATTTGCTGGTGAATAATTCTGGCTACGAGATTATGTCTGTGCAAGTACTCACCATTAGCTAGATGAGAACAACCGGAAATAATATGCCTGAGTGTTTCTCCGGGACGGCGGCATGCCCGACAAATGTCGACCGTTCCGTCCCTCAGGATATATTTCCTATAGTTGTTCGTCATCATAACCTCGTCTGCAATTGCACAGACAAAACCTTCGGTTTCCCCAAAGAGGTCACCGAAACGTAGCCAGTTCACCGACGCGAGCAGGTCAACATCGGGCCCTGTTAAGGCCCGATAGAACCGCCCGTGAAGCTCCTTGCTCTTCCATACATTCTTGCGGTCCTCGGTGGTCAACACCATAGGTTTGCGCCAGTTGTGTTTTGCCAAGGATAGTGGCGTAAGGTTGACGTCTGCTGCCACAGCGTCAAAGTGCAATGCACGCCCGTTGCTTTGGAAATATCCTCTAAGGCTGCACACCTCGCGGTTATGGAGAGTCTTGGCATTTAAGAACCCACGACCCCACACTTCCGCGGGATGTACAGCCTCATAACAGACGAACGTGGGTGAAGCATGCAATGGATTGTAAGTAGTAGCCGCACCCGTCTATCCAGGGCATCTAGCTCAGTCTGAGTCCATCTTAGTATGCCAAAGGAGTATGTGAGCAAAGGCATCACCCAAGCGTTGAAGGCGCGCACCTTATTACCCTGACAAAGACTGTTAAGTACTTTTGTCAGGCGACAGAAGAAACGCTCCTTCACCGCCTGCTTAATGTCTCCATCCACAATACCCAAAGACTGTGACATACCAAGATATTTGTAGGTTTCCGACTCCGAGAGAGACCTAAGAGACATTGTCTCAGAAAGCTGTAAATTGGTTGAATTTACAGCTGTTATTATTATTATTATGATGTGTACAACATTGTTCTTTCTCCTCTTTTTAGAGGGTGAACATGTTGGTACGGACCGAAGCCAAGTACTTGTAATGAAATACAAAATTAAATATTGTCAGAATTAAGGAATATGTAGGGAAATTTGCTCATGAATTGTGCGTGGAGTTGATATAGGTACCTCGACTCGACACGACGGTCAGCCCTGTAGTTCTGGGCTCTCAAGAATAAGACTACGGTATCCCCTGCCTGTCGTACAAGGCGACTAAAAGGGGCCTCGGGTTCACTGGGCGACAAGGGTGGGGGCCTGCGTCGTCCACCAAAGTGCACCCGGGAAGAAGGCGACATCGGCTGGCCCGTGTCGCCTTGCGCTGCGAGGGCACAGGGGAGGAGGGAGTAACCTCCCCCCGGGACGTGCTCTCCTTGAGCACAGTGCAGAGGGGCTCCGGTGCGTTCCACGTGAGATCCCGGAGCCCCTCGTCATGCACCGAGGAAAGGGCCACTGGGGGTTTTAGTGGGTAAGATCCCCACATAACCGCCGCCTTCCCCTCAAAAGGCGGGGTATCTTTGTGAAAAATTTCCTCCCCATCAACAAAAAAAAAGGTACCACGACTCTTTGTCTATAAGTTTGATAAAATGAGATATTTGCGCCAAATGAATTCATTCATCTGTCCATTTTAGTATAATGCACGCTTTACCAGTGGCGGGGTCAGGATTAGTGGGAAATGCCACTGTATAACGTCCACGGCTGTTGAACTGAATGAGTCTCATGAGCAAGGAGAACTATGATCAGTACTAGGGGATGATGATGATGATGACTTTGGTCGGCTGTCGCTTTCTTCGGTACAAATTTCATACAGATTCCTTCATCTGTTTTGGCCTGATTGAGTAATAAACATCCATACATCCAAAATTTCATATTTATAATTTGAGAGGAATTGGTGGAATGATTATATAAACACAGCTAAACTATCCAACTGTCTACCTTTAATGTATATAGGCCTTCATTATAGTACAAGGATGACCTATGTTAGCTGGCAACACATGGCACACACTACAGATTGCATTTTGGAGATTGTGCTCAGGAACTACATGATCTAATTCCCCATCCCTTTCCACCATCGGACTTCTAGACGCACTGCGGGATTTCATCCTTTTCTCGTGAACATCCCTCAAACCCGAGCGAAGCGAGTTAAGCTAAATCTTTCATTCTTCGTACAGCAAAGGATTGTAATAGTTTGCCCGCGTCTGTCTTTCCTTCCGATTACAATGTGGGTATTTTCAAGAATAGAGTGAATAGGCATTTACTAAGCTAGTGCGCCTTACCATCCAGGATCTGCATTTCCACTTAACATCAGGTGGGATCGTAGTCAAGCACTTGCTTAGAAATAATAACAATAAAAAATGGCATCCAGCGATTGTTATGCCTAATAACTACTTCCAGTGACATCTTAGTGATTTACCTGAACCTTATTGTATCTTTAATTCATAATTAATAATTTAGTTGAACATCACATAAACTAAGCATAAACATAAACAATAGTTTAACTTTATTAGTTCGTAATCTGAGTTAATTAATTTTGTATAAAGATGGCGAGGACGCGCAGTTGTCACAGTATTCGTTAAAAGAATTCCTTGTACAATGTTACGCTGTCTCAATAAATCGAATGTACTAGTTATTGGACTATTTCATTCCACATAACCTATAAGTTATACACGCATTAACAATGGTATAGATGACAAATGACTCAAGTATATACGTATTATATTAAAATCTACAATTATAACATCTATTTAAAAAGGCACGACATCCGCGACATTAGACAATACTGTTTTTTTTTTAAATAAAGCGTAACCACAGACTTGTGTCCGTGCTTTTTTCTAATGTACTTTTTGGTTACTTTGTTTTTTTTTCTTTTTAATAAGATGCTACTTCTACAGTTACTACATTTTTTTAAAATGCCTGATTTTTGAAGGTGGTGTTGGAGAATGCTCTGGTTCACGCGTCGGAGACGCACCGTTGCATTATTATTAGTTTTTCCGCGACCGCTGCGTCCCTGTTTCTCATGGCCATTTTTAGGTTGTAGTCTATTATTTTCTCTTTTTGCGGCCATTGTCCTTGTCACCAGTCTTTTGTGGCGTCGTCACAGTTATCTGTGTAATAGACAGCTGACTGTGTGTCGGAATATCGCCACTACAGCATGTTGGACAATACTGGGTTGGCAGACTTTACTTTCGTGGTACTGTACAGCAGATTGCGTGTAGACTTCGACAATGGAACAATACTCAACTAATTGGGAATCAAAACTGAGATTCGTAGTTGGTTGCCGAGTTTGAAAACCGCTGGATCGTAGGGGCCATGAAAAGAAACCGGTTTTAAAACCAGTTTAAAGCTATCAAATGGTATTAGAACGTCGGATTGGTGAACTAGTTACCTAGATTTAATACGCCGTTCTGCGCAATGTAGTCCTTGGGGAATTTAGAAGTAACTTTTAATTGTAATATAGTAACTTACTTGTCCTTCCGTAGTATAAAACAAAGTCGCTTCCCGCTGTCTGTTTGTCTGTTCGCGATAAACTCTAAAACTACTACAATGATTTTCATGCTGTGTTCACCAATAGATAGAGGTTTCTCTTTCGGTTCTCGAGGAAGGTTTTGATATATTATTTGTTATGTATTCGTATACACCAGCTAAAATCGTCGGAAAAATATAACGTCTGAGAGTTTTCAACGAAAACGCTGACTAAACCCTTTGAGATATAACAATATGATGTATGGTGAAATTGTGTATCTTATTTAGGTGTACAGAAAACTCCGCAATGGCATATGTCCATCAAACCATGTTTCTACATGGACTGTGTAACAATAAATTTGACTGTTCTTATTTAGTAAATAATTTATGTTACGTTGTACCCAGAACAGTTTATCGGCGAGAGGTGAGGGCATATAATTTATTTTCTTTAAACTCCTGTCGTCCCAAAGCTGGTGTGCGTTCACCTCTCCGTCGTGTGGTGGATATATACAATAAGTACTTCGCAGATGTTGTTTTGTTCTCACTACCTACTACTAAATTTAGAAAATGTATTAAAGACAGCTTATTTAGTTAATTTAGTTAATATGTATTTATTAGTTCATTTATTTCCTTATTCTTTTTCTTAATTTTGTTGATAGTGTTTTCGTTTTTTTAAGTGTTGCACGTTAAAATAATAACGATAATAATTTGTGGATAATGTTGTTGGTAGTGCAGTTACATATTTTATTTCTATTATGTCTTTTATAATATCAATTGTGCTATTGTTTATTGTCCCAAATAAAGACAAAAAAAAAACACTTTAAAAATTGGGCAAATATAAAGCGGTAATTGGAAAGCTAATTACACAAATACGGTAATATTCCTTATTATTTTTAACACGTTAGTTTTTTTGAAAACTTTATGAATCTAATTTTCCCCTTAAAATCAAAATAATTTTGTGTCGCCCTGATTCAACCAGGCCGCGCGGGCGCCCCATGACCCCGCACCTCGCGTTTGCGCCTTAATCCTAAAAAAACCTAAATAGACTAAATAACTTTATTGCTAAACTCCACGCGGCCGAATTCGCGGACTCAACTAAATATGTGACTTTTTTTTATTCAAAAACGCTGAAATGTCTATACACAGAATCACTGTGTGTACATTCATCTATATTCATATATATATTAACGAGAAGCAGAGATAGTTTTGTGGATAAGCGGTTGTCTGTCAGAAGGCGACTAAAAGGGGCCTCGGGTTCACTAGGCGACAAAGTGGATCCGGGAAGAAGGCGACGTCGGCTGGCCCGTGTCGCCTTGCACTGCGAGGAGGGAGGGCAGAGGAGCGCCGGAGAGCACATTGCAGAGGGGCTCCGGTCCGTTCCTCTGGAGATCCTCTCACTATGCACTGAGGAAGGACCACCGGGGGAGTTTTTAGTGGATAAAAATCCCTCATAATCGCGCCTTCCCCCAGAAGACGGGGTAGCTTGTTGAAGATTTCCCCCCCCGTCAACAAAAAAAGTGGTTAAGCGGTTCGAGCTCTGATCTGGTCATATGTTCGAATCACCGTTGGTTTGTACCAATACATTGTCAATGCCTTTAACAAGCGACCCTGGGGGACGATTAGGGAGGCACTGGTATACCATCGCGTGCCTCCCTACCTGCAACGCATCGTCGGGGCGTACTTGTATGGCAGGTGTGTCCAGTAGGGGCTCCGGTGCGTTCCACTCGAGATCGCGGAGGAAGGGTTACCGGGGAGGTTTTAATGGGTCGAACCCCACATATCTTTTTGAAGATTTCCTCCCCGTTAACAAAAAAAAAAGGTTTGTACCAATGTGACCGAATAAGATCTATGAAGGACAATATTGTCTACCCTATTTAGATTAATAGGATGTTATTTTTTCTCTATATGTCGTTCGTCGACACCGAATACATACCCCAGCATTGAGTTCAAGGATATTATTCAGTAGACTGGCTTCGAGCCGGGACATTGTACTCAGACAGTCAAGGCTCTCTAGAGTATAAAGGATACTTGCATACATAAAATAAAAATCACGCTCTACTTGATCAATGCTCCGATCCTTTGTCTATCATTAAAAAAATAACTACGTATCGTTGATTGTTTATGGCACGATTTTAATCTGAATATCAATCATATTTGAATTCATTCAATTC
Source organism: Meandrusa payeni (assembly GCA_029286785.1). Lineage (NCBI taxonomy): Eukaryota > Metazoa > Arthropoda > Insecta > Lepidoptera > Papilionidae > Meandrusa > Meandrusa payeni. The sequence continues at coordinate 7,354,040 of JAGSMX010000015.1, forward strand.
GTAATTCGAATACCAAATACATTTATGTTTAATGTGAAAATATTGAAAATTAATTATTTGCTCTCCGTCTCAATTAATAATATTATTTAATTTATTAATTAATTATATTATAAATATAATTTATTAATTACATTTATAATAATTAATACAATTATATTCACATGCAAACAACAACCGAATTAAAATCGAATAAGACGTTAAACTCTATTACGTAAAATATATTTGTATTTCCGAATTATCGTAGGAATATTACGTAATAGAATTAATCAGAATCTAACTAAACTCTCATCAAACTATTAGTGCAGTACATCCTTTCCAATAAATAAATAATTTATCCGTGAAATAGCAACCGACCGAGTCGTGGTTCGGCCCTCTCGGGCACCCTCGAATCGGAATACTTACGCGTAAATAGTAACCGTCCAAGCCGAGATTACCCCTCACCGGGGGGACCCTTGTGTCGAGTTACTAGCAATAGAGGTTCAGGCTAAGCGACCTAAGAGCTGTGCCACCTCTCAATCCGGTGAAGCAGTCAAGGCCATCCTCTCTGGCCAATCTGTGTAGTTCGTCATAAAAAAAAATTATATAAATAATAAAATTAAATAATTATAACAATACAATAAATAAATAATTAAATCAATAATTGTATAAATAATTAATACAATTATATTCACATGCAAACAACAACCGAATTAAAATCGAATAAGACGTTAAACTCTATTACGTAAAATATATTTGTATTTCCGAATTATCGTAAGAATATTACGTAATAGGATTAAACAGAATCTAACCAAACTCTCATCAAACTATTAGTGCAGTACATCCTTTCCAATAAATCAATAATTGTATAAATAATTAATAAAAATAATAATCGGTTGGCGTGGTATGCGTCGCCCATTTGTCGCGTTCATACTTAATGCAAATTTAAGACTAACTTGGTTTTCTCACGGATACCACTCAGAATCGGAATCAGAATTGGACCACACGAAAGCACCAGTTCAAATAAAAAAAGAATCATCCAAATCAGTTCACCCAGTCGAAAGTTATAAGGTAACAATGATGCTTAGAGTCGTGGTAGCTGAGTATCCTAGCGGTTGCCTCAAGTTGCATAATACGCTAGCAACCCGAGTTCGATCCCCGGTGCCGGCACCAATAAATTTGTTGTTGCAATTTCATGTGCTGATTTACCACGCACTCGGCGGCCTGTGGACATGTCCTAGAAAATCTTTGTAAGACATTTGAAGTCTGCCAATCCGCACTAGGTGTGCGTGATGGACTACGCCCTTATACTCTCTTTACAGAGAACGCCTGTGCCCAGCAGCGGGACATATTTAAAGACTGTAACCACTAAATTTTAATGATGGTTTCCGTCACAGACGCGTACTACTCGGGCCACTAAACTAACACTGGCTGTGTTAGTTCAGTGGCCTGTGTTATTTTATTACTCTTAAATTGACCAAGTTTTATTTAGTCAAGTTCCTAACTCTCTTCCAACGTGTCTGAAATTTAAGATCATTTTAGTCTCCATAGACAATAATTTGGCAAGAGTCGATAGGTATTTCTTTTTGGCAAGACTCCATTCTGTGTTATTTATAAAATTATAACTTAGATGTTATCGTTTCCAAACGTTATATTTATTATCAAACATGTTCCAGAGAACCGAGTCTCTTAAACCAATTGTGTCAAAATGAACATTCACACGTCGCAGTTGTCGATGTCTGCCAGTTTTAATCTTCTAGTTCAGTTTTACTTTGGTTTTCCAATGGTGTGCCATTAACAATACAATATTGTTTCAATTGTTGCTGCTTCTTAATCTCGAATATAATGCCGTTTTCAATATGAAATTTATCAAAAAATCGAATTGAAAATTACATATACAAGTATATTTCGTGCAAAAATTAATTAGAACTTAATCAAACATCTCACCAAACTACTCTTAAAGTACATCCTTTCCAATCAAAAAAGAATCATCGAAATCGGTTAACGTGATATTGAGTTATTCGTCCATCTGTCGCGCACATACTTATTCCAAATCTAAGAGTCATGGAAACCATTGTCAGAATTGAAATGGGACCACATGGGAAGCACTAGCCTTCCCATAAAAAAGTATGTAGTGTTAGTACAAAGACAAACACATACATACAAATTACACTAGATGTGCCTATAAATAATCTAAATTAAATACATAAATTGTCATGGGAGGAAGCACTGGCAACTATCGCTCTAGGAAGTTAGTGTAAGTGGCAGCGATTAAAAAAAACTACGATACTTTGGAAACAAGAGAGCATACGCCGAATGTGTATTCCGTCACATATTCTCTACTAGATTCTGTCGTGTCGCCCGAAGACCAAGACACGTTCTTGACGATCCGGACGACGCGACTACCATTGCACAGGCTAGATCTTTACAAATTCACAAAGCGTCCATTCGCGATCGTCGGAGGTTGCCAGGTCCCAGCACCAACGCTTCCCGAAGTGGCACTCAAAGTTAGTTAAGTTTTTGAATGTCACTTAGATTCTCCGTAAAATAGCAACCGTCCGAGTCGTGGTTCGGCCCTGTTGGGCGCCCTCGGATCGGAATGCTTACGCGTAAAATAGCAACCGTCCAAGCCGAGGTTACCCCTCACCGGGGGGACCCTTGTGTCGAGTTACTAGCGATAGAGGTTCAGGCTAAACGACCTAAAAGCTATGCCACCTCTCAATCCGGTGAAGCAGTCAAGGCCAGCTTTAATCCGTAACTGAATTTGATTTGAAGTCGGTTATTGTTTTGACTCTTGTAAATATACTTGCCATTTATATACTTAGTCGTATAAGGCCTTGAAACAATTGGCACACGATGCAAAAATCAGCAAATATTGTTATCGGATAACATGTATTAGAGATACGTAAAGTTCTCAAGGATATGAGGCGCTTGATGTGCGGAGGGTGACCACGAGAAATCGTCGTTTTTTGACGAGAACTAGGTATATACCTCCATTGAGAGCGGCCGTAGGCGCAGTGGACTGCTGTGCCTTCATAGTCGTTATTTTTGTCTAAAATGATCTGCTTCTCCAGCCTGCTCTGAAGACCGCATAATGTGTCCAAAGATGAAGGGCTTTGGCCGCAGATTTGAGTTAGCCGTGTGATGATCTTTAACTCCTTTAATATTGGATCGTGCGTTCTCATGGCGGTGTATGGTATGCCTTTGCCAACACCATGTGGTGTTGACCACAAAAAATGCATAATGATATTTTCTATGTTACATTCTGATCGTTGTCGTTAAGTCATAAACGTTAAGTACCTCGATTAAAAAGCTTCCATACATTTTTTTGGGATTTTCCTGGTATATCTTCACATATTTATAACGTAATAAACAAAAGACAAAATAAATAATTATAAAATAAATTACATCATTGATAAATAGTTAAAGGACTCACACTACGAAATGTGTGAAAAACTTTTATTGTGACATATATATATATATATATATATATATATATATATATATATATATATATGGATATATATAAGTATATATATGTAATATATATACACAGAAATACACACACGTTATAAGAATATGCTTAAAGTAACTTCTATATATATATAGAGTCGTGGTAGCTTAGTGTCTAGGCGGTTGCCGATACTTGCGTAGTACGCTAGTAACCTGGATTCGATCCCCGGTGCCGGCACCAACATATTTGTTGTTGCAATTTTATGTGCTGATTTACCACGCGCTCTGCGGTGAAGGAAAACATCGTGAAGAAACCTACATGTCTTACACATGTGAAGTCTGCCAATCCACACTAGGGCCGCGTGCCGAACTATGCACACTCTTTACAGAGAAGGCCTGCGGCCAACAGTGGGACATATATAATATATAGACTGTAATTTTGATTTTTTTATATATATAAGTCTGATTTGTACACTATTGCAATATAACGGTCTGTAAATACAGTTGACAACCACCTTTTTTGAAGTCGGTTAAAGAGTGCCTAATCTATCTCTGATCAAAGCAGACCGTATCGATTGGCGACGGGCACGGCGACTGCTACATTGGCACCAAGTCGTCACGTTACGTCATACCCGGCTCATTACGTAAAGCGCTGATCGAACAATGCGTGTGTACACGGTGATGTAATTTTCTATAGGTTGTATGAAATACTTAACTCAGAGTATTATGTGAACCCATTGATTTATTTATTTATTGATATATATAATTAATTTAGACTTTTCGTGTCGGACCGCTGTCGCACGTTCACGCTACCATTGGTTATAACCCGCTTGCCGTACCGATGCAGTACGGTAGCAGTCCAACATTTTTATTTTTGACGAACTACACAGTTGGTCAGAGAGGCTGGTCTTTACCGATTAACCGGATTGAGGGGCATAGCTCTTAGGTCGCTTAGCCTGAACCTCTATCGCTAGCAAATCGACAGAAGGGTCCCCCCGGTGAGGGGTAACCTCGGTTTGGACGGTTACTATGTTTTGCGTAAGCACTCCGATCCGAGAGCGCCCGAGAGGGCCGAACCACGACTCGGTCGGTTGCTACTTCACGGCTTATCTAAGGGACATTTAAAAACTAAACTAACTTTGAGTTCTACTTCGGGAAGCATTGGCGCTGGGAGAAGAAGTGGCCGAAGAAATTCCAGCACTGCTCCTAACGTCTAAGTGGTGAGGTCTAGGTCGCTTATCCTGAACCTCTGTCGAACATTAATTTTCATAATTTTTTATTTAAAAATTGAACGTATTCTGGTACTTTTAAGTATTCAGATAGAAGAAGAGAGAAGGAGAGTGCTACTTAAGTTGTTGTTGCAAACAAAATATCAGAAATATTTGAAAAGTTGTGGTCACAATAGTAACAAATACCATTATGGGTGTTGATTATCAAAAACTTTCAAATACTTATTTGTAATTTGAAAAAAAAAGTCGAGAGTATTGTACTCTATTTTTCCTGGAGTAGTCATGAGCAGGTCCACCCTGTGGTGCATTTTTTACGTTGAATTTAGGGACACATTGTATATCGACGCTGGAAAGCAAAAACGTACGAAATGACATATATAGCCATTTTTACTGTTTTTTTCGTAGTTGGAATCAGAAAAAAAAGACGCGTCGAATGATAGATATATATATGACTTGTAACAATTAGATGAAAAATAGCGAAAATAGGATTTTCAAGATTGACACTTCTCTTTTATTTTTTGTACCGTAAAACGATTTTCTTTAAGGAAAACTCTAGGTTAATGAGCTTATTCAGCAAAAAATTATAAATATTGTGTCCAAGAATGACAGCTCTAGGTACACAAACACGATTTTTTTTTTGAAATTAAAGTTGAAATGAGAGAAAAACCAGACCAGAGCCGAAAAACTCTGGTGAACAATTTCATTTTTGTGGGTTACTACGTTTTTGTTTTCCAGCGTCGATATATCTCATTTATTTGTGGGCCGTTGCCTCTTCTAACTATCAAATGCCCGTACGGCGTATACAAAATCCTTGAAACAATCGTCGTACACAGCGCAATACGAGAACGTATAAGTATGCATAGTAACCAGTTTGATAATGGATTAATTAGGTGATAACTACATTGTAGTCCTTATCGTAATTTCGAAAGCACATACTATCGAAGTACTACTAGATGACATATCGACTCACAGCGAGAACACCTGCTTTCGTATTAATTACTGAAAAAAAAACAACATATATTCGGGTGCATTTATTAATAATGGATTATTGCAATACGTGTATTTATTTATTTTTAATATACTTGTTATTTACTTGTCTCCTATTTATATAAAATGTTGAACTAGTAACCTTCAGCCTTGAAGTTCTGAATAAGACTACGGTACCCCCTGCGTAGAAGGCGACTAAAAGGGGCCTCGGGTTCACTGGGCGTCAAGGGCGGCGTCTTTGTCGTCCACCACAGTGGATCCGGGACAACAGACAACAATTATCTATGATTCAAATTATTAAATGTACTCGGGTTACTGTACTTTATCTGCTTAGATATGACGTAAAAGAACTGATAATATTCTAGTTATTACAATTATATTATTATTTTGTGAGAGTAACGGTGCAGTGGAACATATAATATATGTTGAAATCTTCAAGAAGATACCCCGCCTTTTAGGGAGAAGGCGAGGTATTCTTTCTTCCTCGGTGCATGGTAAGGGGCTCCGGGATCTCCACAGTAACGCACCGGAGCCCCTCTGCACTGTTCTCAAGGAGAGCACTTCCCGCGGGGGAGGTTACTCCCTCCGTCCTCCGCTGTGCTCTCGCAGTGTAAGGCGACACGTGCCAGCCGATGTCGCCTTCTTCCCGGGTCCACCTTAGCGATCGACAAAGGTGAACCCCAGTGAACCCGAGGCCCTTTTAGTCGACTTCTACGATAAGCAGGGGATACCGTAGTCTTATTCTGCGAGCCCAGAACTACAGGGCCGAACTTAACTTTAACTGTTGTAAGATTACCGAAGTTCCAAATAACTTCTCTGACGGTAAAGTACCGGTAGTCTGTGTAGAATAGCAAAGGTAATACATTAAATCTTTAAAGTCTGGCCAGGTGTACAATTAATAATCTAGCTATCAATATAATCAAACGTTGATGAATTCCACCGCAGCTGTATCGATTTATTTGTATTTTTCAGTAGCTTATCTATATTAAGTAAGACAGAAACTGTAATAGTTTAGGGTCTGTGAATCGTAAGATCGTAGAATCTACCATTTGACTATTGACGTCAACCATCTTCTAGCACAAGCTTAAGCATAGTTGGAATCGTTAACTAGAATGTTAATGTGGCATAACTCTTAGATAGCTTAGCCTAAACCTGTATTCACAGTAATTCGGTTTTTTGACGAACTACACAGTCTAGCAAGAAATGCAGGCCTTTACAGCTTCACCGGATTGAGAGCATAGCTGGTCGCTTAGCCTGAACCTCTATAGCTAGTAACACGACACAAGGGAAGGGTGAGGGGTAACCTTGGCTTGGACGGTTGCTATTTCACGGATAATCTAAGGGACAGTCGATAGCTAAACTTTGAGCGCCACTTCGGGAAGCGTTGGCGCTGGGAGAAGTGGCCGAAGAAACTCCCAACATCGAAGGGGTGAGGCATTTGCATAAAATAGCGGTAACGCGGAAGGATTATTCGCAACCTCCCACGGTCGCGAACGGGCTTTTGTGTGCCTGTAGAAAAGACTAGCTAGACTGGCTGTGCTATTGCATCGTCCGGATCGTCGAGAACGTGTCTCGGCCTCCCGGCGACGCGACGTTGACAGTCTCGGAAAACCGTCAAGATACTTGCATAAAAAAGTACACACATTAGACATTCTTTATTTTCATAGGTAAACCGTAGAAGAGTCGTTTTCTTTCCTATTAAATATACCGCCAGCGCCCTCGTTTCGTAATGTTATCTCGAATAGAGTAAACGTACAAACCGGGGTCCCCTGTAGGGCCGTTGGACCTACTCACTCCCTGGAGAGTCAGGGTCAAACTATAGGGCCCGGTAAAATTTTAGACCGATTTTGACGGGACTTTCACTAACAAAAAGCTTATGTTATAAGCAGTACTTAGGCTATTTTATTTTTAGAAAACCAAATAAAATTTTCAATCGCGGGTAACACCGTGGGGCGCAGCTAGTGTAAAATAAATATATCTCGGAGATGCATCTGCCGGTGGAGTCGGCTTCTTACATCTTGACACACATACTAACCCTCGAGGCTACTTGACGACGACTCCAAGCGCCACTTCCCAGCGTTTCGTATTCAACTCAGTCATTCAATGAGCACTACTACTGGAGTGCGGGTATTTTTATAAACAAGTTTCTATTCATAGCTTTTAATACTTACATTTAAGGGTATTCTGTGATAGTTTTTTTGTTTACGTACCTACACTTATTAGGCAAAGAAGTTGACTTTTAATATTTCACCGGTTTAATAGTTTGTTGACCTTGAAATCTTCAACATACCCTACCCTGATGGCCCTCTTTAGTGCGTAGCAAGGCTCTAGGCTCTCCAGTGGAACGCACCGGAGCCTGTCCCCTCTCCACTGTGCTCTGAAGCATGTCCTGGGGAGGTGACTCCCTCCTACAGCAATATCGCGGCGCTAAGCTACACGGAATCACCAGTATTAGTTGAATAAATTTTATAATCTGTTCTGCGTTTTTATTGGGCTACTTAATTAGAAATAAATTACGATCAATGGAAAATATCGATATATTTATGCAATAAATCGCATAGTATCGATACATTTCGATATATTATATCGATATATTTTTGCATGAACATCCCTAATGAGATGCTGACGGCGGCCCATTCGCATTGTGAAATGTTAGAAAATCTAACGTGTAACATAAGTATCGTTTTCTTAATGTAATGATTATAATTCAAATACAGATTCAAATCAGTATTCGAATTATCTTCAGCTGATAAAGCGCTTAATGAAAGTGGTATAGTTGCTAAGCTGCCGGACGTAAGCGCTGATAAAACATAGATCATAGTTCGACACAGTTGATATCAGTCTGTATGTGTCTTGCATGTTTATTGGCCGTGTGATTTGATGAAATGTTTGCCTCTGTGACCGGCACTTGGATTCAGGTATGTAAGTGCACCTTATGTTTTAATACTTTGGGCTTAAAGTCTTTCCGAATTATAGTACGTATGAACTTGTATTAAATTCTCTTTGGCTGACTATTTGTATCTGGCTGGTTTTCGTATCGTTGACAGTTTACATTTTAAGGAACACAATTCCTAATTCAAATTAGGAAAATGTGTGATTTTCATTTGTTTTTCGTACTGTCAAGATGAGTGAGTGTAATGAAGAAATTCGATACATTTTAAAATTTTACTCCAAAAAAGGTAAAAATGCAACGCAAGCCGCGAAAAAAATTTGCGATGTTTATGGACCTAGTGCCGTGTCTGTGAGAGTAGCACAAATTTGGTTTAAGCATTTTCAATACGGAAATTTTGATGTCATAGAAAGACTACCAATACAATTTTACTTTTAAAAAATTCTAACAATATTATTTTTTTCAAATACTATTAACGTTCTTGTTAACCATTATAAATAAGCTTGGGCTTGTGTTAGAAGATGGTTCACCTCAATAGTCGAATAGTGGATTGGAACCCACGATTCTACTATTCGCAGACCGTACCCTAAACCATTAGACTATTGACGCTTCAAAATAGCTTTAATGAAGGCGAAAGACAGTCCGATGTTACGGTTATTAAAAAAAAAACCGTGTTTTTTAAACTTTTTTATAACAAATGCCTAACGCAATTGCCTAGATACGATCGTACGTGACAGAAAAATTGTATAATTGTAGGTATACTCGTAAATAAATTCTTTAAATATTATCGATTGCGTTCCAATGAACGTCATTGTTTTTGTTTAAGATTTGAAGACATTTCCAGTAAAAAGGGTCAAAAAAATAATTATCATATTGTCTACTATACATTCAATACAAATAAATGAAATCTGAGATTGTGTCCAATATTGCCATCATGTCTAATGTCCTATTTGTCCGTTTTTTTCTTTTACTGTATTTTTTTTTTCTGTATTTTTGATGTGTTTCATTTTTGTGCCAATTAAAAATATGTCTATGTCTAAAATTAAAATAACCGCTTTTTACAATCACATGAATACATATATTATTCATTATTATTATTATTTTTTATTATTTCTAAGCAAGTGCTTGATTACAATCCCAGCTGATGTTAAGTGGAAATGCAGTCCTGGATGGTAAGGCACTAGCTAAGTAAATGCCTATTCACTCTACTCTTGCAAATACCCACATTGTAATCGGAAGGAAAGACAGACGCGGGCAAACTATTCCAGTCCTTTTCTGTACGAAGAACGAAGCAAATCGCTTCGTTCGGGTTTGAGGATATTCACAACAAAGAATGAAATCCCGCAGTGCGTCTAGAAGTCCGATGGTGGAAAGGGGATGGGGAATTAGATCATGTAGTTCCTGAGCACACTCTCCAAAATGCAATTTGTAGAAAACCGAAATTCGAGTATATTACATTTAAATATTTATTGCCAGTGCATCAGGCTGCTTTTTATTTTTTTTAATTTTAGTAATATATATTTAACTTAACTTTATAACATCAAATTGGATTGTCTGTAACGGTGTTATAATTTTTGTTGATTTAAATAAATAAATAAATTTACAATTGTCAAATGCCTCTCTGTTTGTTCCGGCTAATCTTTGAAAGGGCTGGACTTTGACTGGCTGGGATTTCCACGGCACTTACACTGGCATAGCTGATGTATAAGTAACTTAGGCTACTATTTTTTATACGGGGACCTGAGTCGAGTTACTAGCGATAGAGGTTCAGGCTAAGCGACCTAAGAGCTATGCCACCTCTCAATCCGGTGAAGCAGTCAAACAGTAGCTGTACTCTGGCCAATCTGTGTATTTCATCATTACTAATACGTCAAACTATTATTTTAGAAAATTTAGATGAATATTTTTGGTATTGGCGCAGCTAGTTTGAATAATCTTATTTGTCACACAGACAACTATTAGTGAGACGTGTACATTGTTATGCAGTGGAAAGATTCTATCCACTTGGCTTGATCTTCACCTTGACCTGATGGAGTCTTAATTATGCTCAAATGTTGTCAAGTTTCCTTATGTTTTATAACACTGCTAGTGTTTATTTTGACTCAAACTTATATTTAAGTACAAGCGTACCCAGCCCGCTTCGCCGGGCTAGATTTTAACTTTATTTTATTAAAATAATAAACTTATATTATTCTTTATTTGGGACAGTAAATAATAGTACAAATGAAATTATAAAAACGTAACAAAATCCAAAACATCAAAATTTGGTCCAAGAATTTTGGATCTTAATTATGAATTTGATTTTTTTCTCTTATTTGGGACAGTAAATAATAGTACAAATGAAATTATAAAAACGTAACAAAATCCAAAACATCAAAATTTGGTCCAAGAATTTTGGATCTTAATTATGAATTTGATTTTTTTCTCTTATTTGGGACAGTAAATAATAGTACAAATGAAATTATAAAAACGTAACAAAATCCAAAACATCAAAATTTGGTCCAAGAATTTTGGATCTTAATTATGAATTTGATTTTTTTCTCTTATTTGGGACAGTAAATAATAGTACAAATGAAATTATAAAAACGTAACAAAATCCAAAACATCAAAATTTGGTCCAAGAATTTTGGATCTTAATTATGAATTTGATTTTTTTCTCTTATTTGGGACAGTAAATAATAGTACAAATGAAATTATAAAAACGTAACAAAATCCAAAACATCAAAATTTGGTCCAAGAATTTTGGATCTTAATTATGAATTTGATTTTTTTCTCTTATTTGGGACAGTAAATAATAGTACAAATGAAATTATAAAAACGTAACAAAATCCAAAACATCAAAATTTGGTCCAAGAATTTTGGATCTTAATTATGAATTTGATTTTTTTCTCTTATTTGGGACAGTAAATAATAGTACAAATGAAATTATAAAAACGTAACAAAATCCAAAACATCAAAATTTGGTCCAAGAATTTTGGATCTTAATTATGAATTTGATTTTTTTCTCTTATTTGGGACAGTAAATAATAGTACAAATGAAATTATAAAAACGTAACAAAATCCAAAACATCAAAATTTGGTCCAAGAATTTTGGATCTTAATTATGAATTTGATTTTTTTCTCTTATTTGGGACAGTAAATAATAGTACAAATGAAATTATAAAAACGTAACAAAATCCAAAACATCAAAATTTGGTCCAAGAATTTTGGATCTTAATTATGAATTTGATTTTTTTCTCTTATTTGGGACAGTAAATAATAGTACAAATGAAATTATAAAAACGTAACAAAATCCAAAACATCAAAATTTGGTCCAAGAATTTTGGATCTTAATTATGAATTTGATTTTTTCTTTATTTTATTAAAATAATAAACTTATATTATTCTTTATTTAATTTAACTACTCACAACATATTTAATTTTTTTTTATGACGAACTACACAGATTGACCAGAGAAGCTGGCCTTGACTGCTTCACCGGATTTTTTTTTTGTTTTTATAAAAAGAAAGCTAGCAATATTTCTTTTTTTTTCAGAAATATTACTAACAATCTTGTTAACCATTCCAACTAAGCTTAAGCTTGTGCTAGGACATGGTTCACGGCAATAGTCGAATGGGGTGGATTCGAACCCACGACCTTACGATTCGCAGGCCGTACCCTAAACCATTAGGCTATTGACGCTTCACGAGACTTCATTGAGAGGTGGCATAGCTCTTAGGTCACTTAGCCTGAACCTCTATTGCTAGTAACTCGACCCAAGGGTACCCCCGGTGAGGGGTAACCTCGGCTTGGACGGTTACTATGTTACGCGTAAGCATTCCGATCCGAGGGTGCCCGAGAGGGCCTAACCACGACTCAATATATATTTAATAATTCATTTCTCTCCGTATTCATTCTCTTCTCGAGCGGGTGAAGATCATTATAATGACTCTACTTGACTTACTTCAACTAGTACTTTTTTCAAAATCCATCTTTAATATAGTTCAGTATATTTTAAGATACTTCTATGTACTCCAGCCGTGTCGGAGCCTATAAGGAACAAACCCACTTTTTAATAATAATATAATAATAAATTTTATTTGGACAAAAGAAAAAGAAATATTACAACACAGAACGTACATAAACTGCTACAGTAGTTGGCAACTGTGTCGCAGCAGTTTACGCCACTTCGAGACCCAAACAAGAAGCTAAAGTGGTTACCAATCCGTTATCGTCGAAATGCACATATCCTTTCTCTTCTTTATAGCATCCTCTTCATTCCATCTACTCCAATATACCTTAAAGAACGTTTTGAATTTATCCACCTATCCGATCCTCTATCCTTACGATCCTCTGAAACCTTTAAACTTAAAACCCTACTCATTCCTCAAACTTTGCCAGGTGTTCCGCTGCGGGCTACTAGACTGTGGAATGCCCTTCCAAATTCCATTCGGCTTGCTAAATCCTACCTGCTTTTAAAATTTGCTGGCGCAACATTATCAATCGATTTCGTCGGAACTAGGATATATGAATATTTTATGTATTAGTATATTTAATGATAAATTATTTATGTAGGTATATTTAGTGTAGGTTGTCAATTATATGTATAGATTTGCTATCTTATTTGTATTTCTAACGCCATCGTCCTGTTTTGTTAATATGTTTCCTGTCCATACACAGATTGCCTGGAAGAGATCGCTCTCAGCGATAAGGTCGCCCATTGTACAACAAACTGTAAAACCTTACTCATGTAATGCCTTTTGTTTGATTTTGGTGTACAATAAAGATATATCTATCTATCTATCTATCTATCTATCTAAACTTATAATTATGTACATATTATTAGAAGAAAAAGATATAGATACATTATTGTGCATATGTGTGTGTGTGCGTGTGTGTATATACTCGTATGTGTGTGTGTGCGTGTGTGTATATACTCGTATGTGTGTGTGTGTCCGCTGTAGTAATCACTTCAGTTTACACAGTGTAGTGTTTGTACATCTGTCGGTGGATGACATCTTTAAATCGTTAAAGTTTCTTCGCTTTTGATGTTGAATAATTTATTTACTCGTATATACTAGCGTACCCGGCCCGCTTTGCCAAGCTAGATTTTGCTTTATTTGTTTAAACAATAAACTTACATCATTCAATATTTAATTTAACTCTCACAATATATTAAATTATTCATTCTCTACTATTCTCTTCTCGAGCGGGTGAAGATCATTATAATGACTCTACTTGACTTACTTCAACTAGTACTTTTTCAAAATCCATCTTTAATATAGTTCAGTATATTTTGTTGCACAGAGTCTGTGTTTATCGAAGCTGCCTACAAATGCGTAGAAGGTGTTTGACTTTTTATATTTATATATTATTGTCAATATATCAAGCAGCTTTTATTTGTTTTAATTTTAATAATATATATTTAACTAAGTTTTTATAACATCATATTGGTATTATCTGTAACGGTGTTATAATTTTTGTTGATTTAAATAAATAAATAAATAAATAAATAAATAAATAAATAAATAAATAAATAAATAAATAAATAAATAAATAAATAAATAAATAAATAAATAAATAAATAAATAAATAAATAAATAAATAAATAAATAAATAAATAAATAAATAAATAAATAAATAAATAAATAAATAAATAAAAATTCCCTTTTGAAGTCGGTTGAAAATGTATCGTCACAGTTTCAGATCTACGTTTGCATAACAAGCTATGGATTGTTGATCGGTTAAAGCCCTGCTACTGTCGCGGTTATCGTTGCCGCGACAGACGTTAATCTTACAAAATGAACGTGGAACTATGTCAATAATCATACGCTTTATCTTATCCTTGGTAATGCTGTATAGTGTGTGTGTGTTTGTCCGCTGTAGTAATCACTTCAGTTTACACAGTGTAGTGTTTGTACATCTGTGTCGGTGGATGACATCTTTAAATCGTTAAAAGTTTCTTCGCTTTTGATGTTTTTTTTGGACGAACTAACACAGTTGGCACAGAGAAGCTGGTTTTTACTGCTTCACCGGATTGAGAGGTGGCATAGCTCTTAGGTCGCTTAGCCTGAACCTCTTCGCTTTTGATGTTGAATAATTTATTTACTCGTATATACTAGCGTACCCGGCCCGCTTTGCCAAGCTAGATTTTGCTTTATTTTGTTTAAACAATAAACTTACATCATTCAATATTTAATTTAACTCTCACAATATATTAAATTATTCATTCTCTACTATTCTCTTCTCGAGCGGGTGAAGATCATTACCTAAACCCATGTACATATCAGTAAATACAAATTCAAAATTCTTATTTATTATCTTTAATATACTCAATTGTACTTTAATATGGTTCATAATGACATAAATATACACAACGCATGTGTCAATACGAATTTGGGTTATAAAACAATAGAATATCAACCGGGAAGAAGGCGACGTCGGCTGGTCCGTGTCGCCTTGCACTCTGAGGCGAGGAGGATTAACCTCCCAGGGACTTGCTCTCCGTGTATATTAGAGACGGGTTCCGGTGCGTTACACTCGAGATCCAGGAGCTCCCCACTGTGCACCGACAAAGGGCTACTGGGGGATTTAGTGGGTAAGAACCCACATAGCAACCTTCTCCCAGAGGGTGGGGTAACTTGTTGAAGATTCTCCTCCTCTCTCCCCGTTACTACAAAAGGGGGCAAGAAAGAAAGAGAGTTATGTTAGTTGTCTTATATATTTCGTTAATCTACATATACATAAATATAGATAGAGATAAAGAAGTTTTACTTCAAAAATTGTGTAATCAGTTTCCTGTGACTTAATATCACCTTGCTATTGGTCACGCTTCATTGGTTTTTCAATGTACTTGAACGAGTTCAACTATAGGATAAGTCGGGTAGGTATTTAACGGAAGTAATACTACGGTTTCTATTGATTTTTGTTCCCATTATCGTCTAATCTAGTCAATCGACAAAACATTATACATGGTACACCAGCAAATACAATCACGTAATGAAATATAAATAGAATAATAATAATTATTATTCATTTATTCAAATAAGTAACTAAGACTCATCATTATTTTAAATAACTATTAAATAACAACCTTAGACTAAATTATAAGATTATAATATAAAATTATTATTATAATTATTTGATTATAAAAATTATAAAAATTATAAAAATTATAAAAATTATAAAAATTATAAAAATATAATATAATATTATACAAACGGCTTGACTATGCTTATGAATACCTTACCCTGAGACGGCGCAGCATCTGTTTTATATAAACACAGTCAAGCCTTTGAGCGATCATGCTCAGGATGCTGTTGGAGCTGGTCCGCACCCTGCGCACCAGAGATGCACACCTCTTGCGCATTGTCGCAACAAAGCATGCCATCTGTGCATCCGTGAACATCCTCGATGCACTACAGAAACGGGGCAACCCCAACAGATCCCTGGAAGCGTTGTTATATATTGTTATATTAATAAAAATATATTTTTTTAAGGATATTTAATTGTCTATCATTCACAATATATTTCAGTCAGCATCTTTATCTTCCGACATATTCATATTACTAACCGACCCTTTATTTTTGCTCACCAGTGTAGTAAAGCAGTATATTACATTTAAATATTTATTGTCAGTGCATCAGGCTACTTTTGATTTTTTTTTAATTTTAGTAATATATATTTAACTTAACTTTATAACATCAAATTGTCTGTAACGGTGTTATAATTTTTGTTGATTTAAATAAATTGTCAAATGCCTCTCTGGTTGTTCCGCCTAATCTTTGAAAGGGCTGGACTTTGACTGGCTGGGATTTCCACGGTACTTACACTGGCATATAGCTGATGTACGAGTACGTATGTGAGTAACTTAGGCTACTATTTTTGATATGGGGACCTGAGTCGAGTTACTAGCGATAGAGGTTCAGGCTAAGCGACCTAAGAGCTAAAATAATAAATTTATTTATTCATCTTTCACAAATTTAAATGCACAGTTTACTTATACGTTTACAGTTTACGTAGTTCTTAAATTTGTGAAAGACTGGTGCTGACAGCCCCCCACCATACTTATGATAGTTCTGTAATTTTATTATTAATATTAACTTACGAATTAGCATGCGAGAAAGAAAGTGTGTGGTGTCTCTGTGGTGTATGCGTGGTGTGTGTGTAGTTCATGTATGTGTGTGTAGTGTGCTTTATATGTTATTTAGTTTATGATGAGATTTTTAACAAATTTTCTGTGGTAGTATAGTCGAGCTTTAGTAGCCAAGGTATGAGGACTTTTTTACATTTGCTTTTGGCAAGTTGTAGATAGCTATTTTTTGGTTAATTTTATTATATAGGTAGGAACCTAAGAAGCAAAAGAATTTGTTTGAGATGTTTGTTTTATATGGCTCGGTTGAGCAAATTTTACTTTTGTTGCGTCTGTCGATATTTAGGTTGGGATCATATTTTATGAGGGAGTGCTTTCTTAAGACTGTCTGGGGAATAAATAACTGACGTACGGTAAGCACTTTGCATTTTCCTAAAGTTCGATGGTAGGATGGAAGAAAGGCAGAGAGTTGCCAACTTTGAGGACAGCTCTCTGTGCGCGCTCGAGTCTAAGCAGCCATGTTTTTGAGGCTCCTCCCCAGGCCGTTACGCAGTAAGTGATTAATGCGATGCCACCTCTCAATCCGGTGAAGCAGTCAAACAGTAGCTGTACTCTGGCCAATCTGTGTATTTCGTCATTACTAATACGTCAAACTATTATTTTAGAAAATTTAGATGAATATTCTTGGTATTGGCGCAGCTAGTTTTGAATAATCTTATTTGTCACACAGACAACTATTAGTGAGACGTGTACATTGTTATACAGTGGGAAGATTCTATCCACTTGGCTTGATCTTCACCTTGACCTGATACAGTCTTAATTATGCTCAAATGTTGTCAAGTTTCCTTATGTTTTTATAACACTGCTAGTGTTTATTTTGACTCAAACTTATATTTAAGTACTAGCGTACCCAGCCCGCTTCGCCGGGCTAGATTTTGCTTTATTTTATTAAAACAATAAACTTACATTATTCTATATTTACGAGTAATTTAACTACTCACAATATATTTAATTTTTTTTATGACGAACTACACAGATTGGCCAGAGAAGCTGGCCTTGACTGCTTCACCGGATTGAGAGATGGCATAGGTCTTAGGTCGCTTAGCCTGAACCTCTGTTGCTAGTAACTCGACACAAGGGTCCCCCCGGTGAAGGGTAACCTCGGCTTGGACGGTTACTATGTTACGCGTAAGCATTCCGATCCGAGGGTGCCCGAGAGGGCCTAACCACGAATCTATATTTAATAATTCATTTCTCTCCGTATTCATTCTCTTCTCGAGCGGGTGAAGATCATTATAATGACTCTACTTGACGTTCTTCAACTAGTACTTTCTTCAAAATCCATCTTTTATATACTTCAGTATATTTTATTATAGTTCTATGTACTCCAGCCGTGTCGAAGCCTATAAGGAACAAACCCACTTTTCAATTATAATATAATAATAAATTTTATTTGGACAAAAGAAAAAGAAATATTACAATACAGAACGTACGTAAACTGCTACAGTAGTTGGCAACTGTGTCGCAGCAGTTTACGACCACCTCGAGACACAAACAATATAAATACAACTTAAACTTATAATTATGTACATATTATTAGAAGAAAAAAGATATAGATACATTATTGTGCATATGTGTGTGCGTGTGCGTGTGTGTATATACTCGTATGTGTGTGTGTGAGTATGTGTGTGCATCACAAGCATCCAGACATAATTGCTTCAGTGTCTTTATAAGTTAAATTTTGCAAGTAGTTGGTGATTTGCTTGGTGACGTGACCGGTGCAAGAGAGGATACAAATTCAATATTTTATTAATTTTGTTATAAACAGTTGAAGCTAGGTAAACATAATGTCGCCTAGCAAGTGCAGACGGGGTAGACTTACTGTTTTATATATACAGATTCGTACTTTTCAATCGTCTCCAAAAATGGAGGGTTCTCAATTCGTCTGTATGCTTTTTATTATATTTGTTACCTTATAACTTAAGCTTAACCCAGTCGAAAGTTATGAGGTACAAAACATACAGACGTATTGAGAATTGGGTTTGTTAATACCATCTCACTGCACATTGATATATTTTGTTGCACAGAGTCTGTGTTTATCGAAGCTGCCTACAAATGCGTAGAAGGTGTTTGACTCTATTATATTTATATATTATTGTCAATACATAAAGCAGCTTTTTATTTGTTTTAATTTTAATAATATATATTTAACTAAGTTTTTATAACATCATATTGGTATTATCTGTAACGGTGTTATAATTTTTGTTGATTTAAATAAATAAATAAATAAAAATCCCCTTTTTTGAAGTCCGTTGAAAATTTATCGTCACAGTTTCAGATCTACGTTTGCATAACAAGCTATGCATTGTTCATCGGTTAAAGCCCCCCTGCTACTGTCGCGGTTATCATTGCCGCGACAGACGTTGTCTTGCAAAATGAACGTGGAACTATGTCAATAATCATACGCTTTATCTTATCCTTGGTAATGCTGTATAGTGTGTGTGTGTTTGTCCGCTGTAGTAATCACTTCAGTTTACACAGTGTAGTGTTTGTACATCTGTGTCGGTGGATGACATCTTTAAATCGTTAAAAGTTTCTTCACTTTTGATGTTTTTTTTTTTTGGACGAACTAACACAGTTGGCACACAAAAGCTGGTTTTTACTGCTTCACCGGATTGAGAGGTGGCATAGCTCTTAGGTCGCTTAGCCTGAACCTCTTCGCTTTTGATGTTGAATAATTTATTTACTCGTATATACTAGCGTACCCAGCCCGCTTTGCCGGGCTAGATTTTGTTTTATTTTGTTTAAACAATAAACTTATATCATTGAATATTTAATTGAACTCTCACAATATATTAAATTATTCATTCTCTACTATTCTCTTCTCGAGCGGGTGAAGATCATTACCTAAACCCATGTACATATCAGTAAATACAAATTCAAAATCCTTATATTGGTTGTCAAATATCTCCCTTCCGCCTTTTGTGTCATGCGACACCCAAACATCAAGCTTTTTTTTGTATCCAGCCTTCTGCAGATGGTTATAATGGTTTGGTGATTAACTCCCATCTTCTGGGCGATGTCACGAGATGCCACATGCCGGTCTAACTCGATGTAGTCCATGATTTGATCGGTATTTGTCGTCACAGGTCTTCCGCCGGCTGGCTTATCCATGGTGTCGTTTTCACCGGCTCTGAATCGTCGAAACCATTCCTCCGTGGTTCGAAGTGATAGAGTACCATCCCCCAAAACACCATTAATCTCACGGAACGTTTCTCTAGCGGATTTGCCTTTAACGAAGGAAAACTTTAAAATAGCGCGAATTTCGGCGTTAGTGAAGTCCATGTTTACACGTCTATAACTGTTGAACGCAATATCCAAACTAATTATGCATAGCGTCGTTTTGTAGGTTATGTCAAGACCTTTCAAATTATGTATAGTATTGCTAGATACGAGCTCTGTAGCGCTTTGTACATAGCCGCGAAATTCAAAAGACAAAAAGGCGGAAGGGAGATATTTGACAACCTATTATTAAGATAATAAATCTTTAATATTTTATATACATTGTACTTCAATATGGTTCATAATACCATAAATATACACAACGCATGTGTCAATACAAATTTGGGTTATAAAACAATAGAATATCAAGCGGGAAGAAGGCGACGTCGGCTGGTCCGTGTCGCCTTGCACTGCGAGGGCGCTGAGGGAGGGATTAACCTCCCCAGGGACTTGCCCTCCGTGTATATTACAGACGGGTTCCGGTGCGTTACACTCGAGATCCATGAGCTCCCCACTGTGCACCGACAAAGGGCTACTGGGGGATTTAGTGGGTAAGAACCCCACATAACCCTACCTTCTCCCAGAGGGTGGGGTAACTTGTTGAAGATTCCTCCCCTTCTCACTCCCCGTTATAACAAAAAGGGGGCAAGAAAGAGAAAGAGAGAGTTATGTTAGTTGTCTTATATATTTCGTTAATTTACATATACATAAATATAGATAGAGATAAAGAAGTTTTACTTCAAAAATTGTGTAATCATTTTCCTGTGACTTAATATCACCTTGCTATTGGTCACGCTTCATTGGTTTTTTCAATGTACTTGAACGAGTTCAACTATAGGATAAGTCGGGTAGGTATTTAACGGAAGTACTACTACGGTTTCTATTGATTTTTTGTTCCCATTATCGTCTAATCTAGTCAATCCACTACACCAGCAAATACAATCAAGTAATGAAATATAAATAGATAAATTATTATTATTATTCATTTATTCAAATAAGTAACTAAGACTCATCATTATTTTAAATAACTATTAAATAACAACCTTAGACTAAATTATAATAATAATATAAAAATATAATATAATATTATACTAACGGCTTGACTATGCTTATGAATACCTTACCCCATGTGAGACGGCGCAGCATCTGTTTACATAAATACAGTCAAGCCTTTGAGCGATCATGCTCAGGATGCCGTTGGAGCTGGTCCGCACCCTGCGCACCAGAGATGCACACCTCTTGCGCATTGTCGCAAAAAGCATGCCACATGTGCATCCGCGAACATCCCCGATGCACTACAGAAACGGGGCAACCCCAACAGAACCCTGAACGCGTTGTTATATATTGTTATATTAATAAAAGATTTTATTTTAAGGATATTTAATTGTCTATCATGCACAATATATTTCAGTTAGCGTCTTTATCTTCCGAGATATTCATATTACTAACCGACCCTTTATTTTTGCTCACCAGTTTAGTTAAGCAGTATATTACGATGATGTAACTTTAATATTTTGTAGAGCAACACTTTTGTTACGGTATTTCGTAACTATAGCATGTTTGCGTTCAGCGCGATCGTTCGACTATTTTCGGGATTGCTTCGATACGGCCCCGTTTTATTAGAGAACGCTGCGTTACTATTTATTTTTAAAACAAATTATTAAGAGTAGAAACAAAAGCCGATTTCAAATCAAATCAAATGGGGTTATATATTTTTTATAGGGTATAACTAGCGCTTGACCACGATCCCACCTAATGTTAAGTGGTGATATAGTTGAAAGATGGTACGCGCTAGTTTAGTGAGTGCCTATTCACTCTACTCTTGAAGGCTCCCACGTGTTACTTGGACGGAAAGACTGATGCCGGCAACTTGCTCCACTGCTTTGCTATACGATGAACGATGACTCAAATCGCTTCGTTCGGACGCGCGGAACATCGACTATGAAAGGGTGGAGACCCGCGGAATGTCTAAACGTCCGAAGGTAGAATGGGGATGGAGGAATTAACTCGTTTAATTCCTGTGCACACTATCCATATTTAACGCTACTACCCGAGGATGTATCAACCAACTACAAAAAAGGAGTAGGTTCTCAATTCGTCTTTTTTTTCTTTCTTTATTTATTGGGGACTTTGCTCTTTTGGGCATGTCCGCCCCATCGTACCCTAACCTTAGTACACACACATCGGTCAGTCGTCACACAAACATTGTCACACAGATCAGTCAGCATGAAGTTAGAAAGAAAGTCATGAATGTTGCATGGCCACCAGCTACCTCACTCCTTCTGAGGTCGGGTCAGACAGCAGCATTAAGAAAGCACGTAAACAAATCGTCTTTATTTGTATGTTTGTTTCATCAGAATTTTACACTAGATGAACTTATTTTGATGTTTTTGTTATTAGAAAGCTTGTGGTCCAGGTGACCGTTCCCATTAAGAGACAAATTCCAAAGAAATAATAAATACTACATGTTTTTCCAGGGCATACTATCCCAGGATGGTCAGTGCGCGATGACGATGAAGATGGAGTCGAAGAGCACCCAGATCCACCTGCCGCTGATCGGGCGCGGCAGCCGGGGTGACCTCAACGACAAGGTCACCTTCTCCCAGGTCAAGACTCCGGAGCAGCTCAACAATGGCCAACTCATGGGGTGAGCTTCTTGAATAGAATAGAAATAACATTTAATTCACACGAGAAACATGACAAGTATAAAAATGTAAGACAAAAGCTAACATAAACATAAATAAATAAAGACTATGCGCCGAAAAGGACTATGCGCTCAGCATGTGCTGTACTGTACGCCTACGCTGATTTTCAGCCAAAAATTATTAAAACTATCAAAGGCGGATCATCTAGTAGTTAGTTCTGTATTTAAATGTCCAATGGGAAGCAGGGACGGTAGGAGACTGGTATGACAGCTCCTACAAAAATAATGCTAAATAAAATAATTTCGAAGTCAGGTCAAGAACGGTCTGCGAATCGTTAGGTCGTGCTTTCGAATCCACCATTCAACTATTTACGTGAACCATCTTCTAGCACAAGCTTAAGCTTAGTTGGAATGGTTAATGAGAATTTTAGTAATATTTCTAAAAAAATCTTTTTTTTAAAAAAAAAAACAGGTCATTTATTTTTTGATATGAGCATTTTACTGAAACATCAGAGCTTATGAAAATTTTTAAGTATTATAACGACTAATAGGCTAGTTTTGGCGTCGGATATTTTTTAATTGGAAGCGCAGATACTTGCGCTATCGACCATAAGTACAATTAAAAACTAGACGTGTTACAATAACATTAAAAAAATATATATTTGTGTTGATTATTCTTTAACATTTTCGAAACAAAATCATTAGTCTGTAAGGACCATGCTGTAAAAAAAAGTTTCGTAACCATAGAGGTGTAATTAAAAAATTGGCGCTATTATTCATTATTTCAAAATGGTATAACACTTTCCACATTTAATCCTTTTACCAAACTTTTAAAAAAAAAATTGTCATATGACTTTATGAAATATTTTAGTAGTCTAAATAAGAAATTAATTATTGTACAGATTAGGGCTTAAAATAATTTTATTGGCACGTACGGAAATGCTTGATTCGTTTTCAATTTCGAGCAAAACCATGCTCTTATTGAGTACGTAAAAAAAATGTAAAAAAAAAAGTTTAAAAGTAGAATGTCTTATTCAAGAAGGCCACGCCGGACTTTCGTACTTACAATCAGAAACTTTTACACGCGTTAAAAATAAACGGGACATTTGAAAAAGGAACGTTTATTGTTATTTAAATTTCCGTTATAAAACGGTCAACATTTGAAATTCGAACGATTTACGTCACGCGGACAATCGAGTAATCTAAGCGGCACATCATTTTCGCTACTGTTTCGGCAACTACTCAGGTTCAAGGAAGTTATCAAGAATTGAATAACAAACAATAAACGCCTTTATCGTGATAGTGATAAGATTAAAATTGGCTTCTGTTTGAGTTCTCTTTGTATAGGCAGTTTAAGATACACACGTAACAGGAAATAGAAACAACATTAAATTATTTTATTATTATTATTTCGCATATAATTCCTGTGCACACTCTCCAAAATGTAGATCTTGATATTTGTGCCTTTTGCCGTGGAGACCTTGGGGCCTTGGGGTGCGGAAGCCCGTCAGCTGTTCAGAGAGTTCCGCACGCCTCATCGACGCCTTAGGGAATCCAAGGGCTGGCGTGCATTTCGGACAAAGTTTGAGCCTGGCGTTTCAACGGGGAAATGCCGCTAGCCTCTTGGGCACCCTGACCTGCGAGCGCAGTGATTTGGGGTCGATTTATTACATTATCTAGTTTTATTTTTAGGTTTTATAGGTTTATAGTTATACCTATTATTTATAGTTTTAAAATATTAAAGTTATTGCTTTTGTTGTAGATCAATTTGTTATTGTAAATATTTCACAATAAGTTTTATTTTTAGAAATCTCTGTCTCCTGTATCAACATCCTTTACAATAAAAAATGAATCGTCGAAATCGGTTGTCGTGATATTAAGTTATTCGTTCATTTGTGGCGCACATACTTCATGCAAATATAACACTTATACGATTTTCTCATAGATGCCATTGTCAGAATTGAACCAAATTTCACTGGTACTACACGGGAAGCACTATCTTTAAAATAAAAAAGGAATGATCAAAATCGGTTCACCCAGTCCAAAGTTATGAGGTAACAAACATAAAAAAACAGACGAATTGAGAACCTCCTTTTTTGAAGTCGGTTCATAAATATATTAGGCATGCGCTTACAAAATTTCTCAATATCTACGAAAGCTTCGTTTGGCTTCAGTCCAACTTTGTTGTATACAAAGTAAATCGTTCGCTGTTAACGCAATTCCTGTTAGTGCATACCGTAGTACAGTTATGACAGCGAAATGTCCCTATTGAGTCATGTAAGCCGAATACCTCGAAGGTGAAGGAAAACATCTTGTGAGAACCTAAATGTTTTAATTTTATTTAAAAACAGCTACGCTCCGTTTTTTATAGCCGTTTCCAAGATTCAGATTATATATTTAGACATTTAGTCATTTATTTATTGGCATCACAATACAAAAACACATCACAGACAGAATATAACACACATTAAAAAAGAATGAAAAATAGACAAAACACAGTTAAAGTTACACGGACAAATAATACAAAACATATGATGCGAATATCGGTCACCGTCTCAGCATATGCTGTCGCAAGGATGCGACAGCGCTGATTTTCAGCGGTGCCCGGGACTACCTAAAGACGTGCGCGCGCAAGTATACTGCATTTTTCGATATGCGGCGTCAAAATGTTGGAATAACATCCCCCCGCCTATTAGGACGTCTAAAGCATTACTTATATTTAAAAAAAATTGAAAAGTTTCTTAACCGAGTCTCAACGTAACCACGCCAACATCAATTACGACAAATCGTTTATATAACACTATATTTATGTTATTTATTATGTAATTTGTTTATATATATATGTAAAGAAAGTATAACTATATATTTATATATATATATATGTATCTATAGCTGCTTTTTTAATATATACATTTATATATAATATTTATGAAAGTTTATGTATTGTACACTATAATAATACACAACCGAATGGTGTCCGCCTTAGTCTACACAGGTTTTTTGGCTGAAAACCAGCGCTGTGCTACATGTGTGAGCACAGCACATGCTGAGCCAACCCTTTTCGGCACAATTTCTATTTTGTTCTTTTTTTATGTTGTTTCTGTTTACTTTTGTTTATGTTGTTTTTTGTCTTGTTTTACCTGTTGTTTCTGTGTTCTTGTGCCGAATAAATGTTTTTTCAATTTCAATTTCAATACTACTTTTATATGTAATTTATACAGACAATAAATATGATACATGTATAAAACAGTTATGAGATTAAAATATATTTTATACAATAAAATAATAGATGAAAAAATATCATAAATAAATATATTATTAAGTCAAAAATAAACTAAAATAAATAATATGATAATTAAACGTATAAAGTTTAAATTATATAATGAAATATTGGAAACAACAAGCCACCGATATCACGGGGATAATATCTTTCTGTAACTTTAACATCAGGTGTTTTAATTTATTTTTAAATGCGTTTACAGATTTGCTGTCTCTTATGGGCGGTGTCACATATATACAGATTATAAATGTTGTAATATGGCGACCAACGAATTTCGATGCGTTAGGAACAGTGATCCATCACCAGGGACATTTGCTTGTCACATGACGTGACGGTTAGATCTCTCTATACACGGCGGGTCGTGAGCTATTTAGCTGTTTTACTTACATGTCCTGTGTGTGGACAGCCGCCATTTTGTTTTAAAACTTGATAAATTTACAGATAGATGTGTTGTTTAATAATTATTGAATGTCATAAAAGTGTCTTTTGATTTAAGTTGTATTATAAAAGCTTGTCCATTTTTGCTTGACCTAAATATATATATTATAGAATTGCTCGCTTAAAGATATAAGATTAGATATAGATTATTATATGAGCTAACAGTCAGTGAAAGTGTTCCAGAGATTAGCCAGGACAAACCGACAGACAGACGGACAAACAATGTAAATTTTACGCTTCCCAAAGTGGCAAAGTTCAGCTTATTGAATGTCCCTTAGATTATCCGTGAAATAGCTACCGACCGAGTCGAGATTCGGACCTCTCGGGCGCGCTCGAATCGGAATGCTTACGCGTAACATAGTAACCGTCCAAGCCGACGTTACCCCTCACCGGGGGGACCCTTGTGTCGAGGTACTAGCGATAGAGGTTCAGGCTAAGCGACCTAAGAGTTATGCCACCTCTCAATCCGGTGAAGCAATCAAGGCCAGCTTCTTTGGCCAATCTGTGTAGTTTGTCATTAAAAAAAATGGTATTTTGGTATATGGTTATATGTATGTACTTACTATAATGACCTGCATATTTTCCGTTTACCGCGTATATTGTTCGTTTCGCAAGCATTGAGAACATTTCCAATTGACATAGATCATCCAAAACTCTCGCTACACGGGAAACAAAGCGGCCGTATTTTCTACTTTCCTCCACGTGGTCTGTAGAGTGACGTCACGTGTTTTGTATGAACGGTCTCTCGGCAGTGGGACGGCGTGTAAACTTTGCTTTCTAGGTTATTTTGGACTTTAACTGGCAGATAGCCGATGTAACAATTGATCAAAATCGGTTCATCAGTCGAAAGTTCTGAGTCCGCAAATAATAAAAAAAATACACTTGAATTGAGAACCTCCTTATTTTATGAAGTCGGTTAAAAAGAAGGATCTCGGTTCGGTAATATTTTTGTACTACGCTGGAAATAGAAGGAAGAATTCAAACTATACACACACAAATAAAAGAGATATTAAAACGAGAGTCATGAACTCAACTACATACTTGTCTCTACACAACCCCGAGTTTCCATGAAATGGCAACGAAACGAGCCGTGGTTCTGCCCTCTCGGGCACATTGGGATCGGAATGCTTACGTGTAACATTGTAACCGTCCGAGCCGAGGTAACACTCACCGGGGGTACCCTCGTGTCGAGTTACTACCTAATAGAGGTTCAGGCTAAGCGACCAAAGAGTCACTTCTCAATTCGGTGAAACAGTTAAAACCCCCATGCTTTTCATCATGAAGAACACAACAAACGTAGACTGACACAAAATGCCTTTCGACATTAAGTCCGCCATTTCGTTAAACGTTGCAAATAAAGATTAAATAAATAATCTTCTTCTATCTCCGAATGTCACACGAATTTCTATGGCAATTCTTTTACCTGTACAGCTATAAAACTATGGAATAGTTTGCCGATTGAGATTAGGGAGGCTTCGTCAACTAATGTCTTTAAATCGCGTGTATCTGAATACTTTCTACTCAAACAATGAAAAATTACAAACTGGTATATTTATTGTCGTTATATATATTCCATGTGTATGTATATTATTACATTTATATAGTAGTATCTATTTATTTATATGTAAATGTATATTTATTTATCTATATAATAGTTTTAAAACGCTATTTTTAGCGGCACTACCCTTAGCCTGCTCTTAACCACTAAAGGTTAGCTGGAGGAAAATTCTAAATAGCATTAAGTTCGCCTTTGTACATATACCTTGGTGCAATAAAGGATTTATCTATCTATCTATCTATCTTTCCAGGGGCTCGCAAATGAACCTTTGCAACGGTGGTGCTGGCACAGCGGCCATGACCGGCCTCGTGCCCAAAGTCCCCAACGACTGCGGCGACCAGAAAAAACCCATGGCGTCCCTCACACACCTCCCCAAACGTCCTCCAGTAGACATAGAGTTCTCCGAGCTCTCCTACTCCGTCAGTGAAGGCAGGAAGCGAGGGTATAAGGCACTGCTCAAGGGAATCAACGGAACCTTTCGCTCTGGCGAGCTGACCGCCATCATGGGACCTTCCGGAGCCGGCAAGAGCACCCTGATGAATATTTTAGCTGGATACAAGTAAGTTGGTTTGTAAAGAATGCTAGATTTTATACAAAAAGCGTTATTATGGGTAATGGGTTCAGGTACGAGCAGCCTCGCAGTCCTGGGCTTTTAGAATTAGGCTATGGTACCCCCTGCTTGTCGGAAAAGGCGACTAAAAGGCTCTCGTCTTCCGCTACGGTGGACCCAGAAAGAAGGCGACATAGGTGGTCCCATGTCGCCTTAGCACTGTAGGGTGCTCGGGGAAGGAGTAACCACGGCACAGTGCAGAAGGGCTCCGGTTCATTCCTCGGGAGATACAGGAGCCCCTCGCCGTGCACCGAAGAGGGTCGTCGAGGTGTTTTAGTGTTTCAAACTTCACATAAACGTCGCCTTCCCATTTTGAAAAACGGTCTGCGAATCGTAAGATCGTAAGTTCGAATCCGCTATTCGACTTTCGATGCGAATCACCTCTCAACACAAGCGTAAGCTTCGTACGAATGGTTAATAAGAAACTTAATAAAATTTGTGTAAAAATAAAAATGGATGTTGTCCGCATTTTTTTACATAAAAGCTCTCTTGTCCTTTTTAATCTGCCGTAGGGCCATCATTCGTTATCCTCTTTTTACTAAGCTTATTAGGTCACATATGAAGTGGTTAGGCGTTCACCATACACGGTCTATCCGTTAGTAAAAAAAGTGTTTTTGTATGTAAGAAACCATAATACGGAATACTCATCTTACAAGCTTTATCGTTAGCTTTGCCACTGGACTGTCACTGCCTACCCCACAACTAACTGTTGTTAAAACTAGAAAATGACCATTCATTAACAGCATTAATCCACTTGCGTATATTTTTATTAGGTGATTCATCTAACCCACTATTAAAGTAACGCGTGCGTTCTTTAAATACACGTTAGCTTTTTACTACGGTTAACAATAGGAGTGTACGATATATATCGATATTTATATCGATATATTTCATCTGATAACCAAATATCAGTGTGGGACATCCACCCGCAAGGTGGTCTGACGACCTCATAAAGGTCGCGGGACGCAGCTAGATGCAAGTCGCTTGCAACCGGTCTTTGAAACCGTTAAGGCCTATGTCCAGCATTGGATATTTTACGGCTGAAATGATGATGATGAACCAAACGTACGTCAGTTATTTATTCTCCAGACAGTCTTAAGAAAGCACTCCCTCATAAAATATGATCCCTACCTAAATATCGACGGACGCAACAAAAGTAAAATTTGCTCAACCGAGCCATATAAAACAAACTTCTCAAACAAATTCTTTTGCTTCTTAGGTTACTACCTATATAATAAAATTAACCAAAAAATAGCTATCTACAACTTGCCTAAAGCTAAATGTAAAAAAGTCCTCATACCTTGGCGACTAAAGCTCGACTATACTACCACAGAAAATTTGTTAAAAATCTCATCATAAATTAAATAACATATAAAGCACACTACACACACATACATGAACTACACACACACCACGCATACACCACACAAACCCACCACACATTCACACACACACCACACACTTTCTTTCTTGCATGCTAATTCGTAAGTTAATATTAATAAATTACAGAATTATCATAAGTATGGTGGGGTGCTGGTGATCTGTCTTACAGGGTACCCTAGTTCAGACACCAGTCTTTCAAAAATTTAAGATCTACGTAAACTGTAAACGTATAAGTAAACTGTGCATTTAAATTTGTGAAAGATGAATAAATAAATTTATTATTATTATTATTAAATATCATATATAGTAGTATTGTATGTTACTACATTCCTACTCCCTGCGATGGCACCTCTCATTGTAATTTTGTAATGTGCGGTGGCTTATTTTTTTTGGACTACTTAAATATAAACAAGTTACCATATTTGGCAGATAACGATATACTGCAAACTTCGATATATCGATATATTTTTTGCATGAACATCCCTAGTTAACTATTTAGGAATGAGTGTAATGTGGAACATTGCCAAATAACAATGTGTACAGTTATTGAGAGCTGAATGGCATTGTGGATTGTGGGCCTCGTAACGAATTAGAAACTGACCAATATACGAGTAATATCTCATACATAGCCCAATGCTGGGCGCGCTCATGTCTGCTTTTTGCTAGTGACGTTTCTTTATAAAACCGTTTCTTTTTCTTAAAAAAAGGTTTTTTCAGAAGAAATATCAAAGCATCATATAGTCAACGTAAAGCATGTAATGCTTCTAGTGCCTAAATGTAAAAATTGAACAAATGACTACATAAAGCTGCGGCAATTTTTGAGACGTCCGCGACGACCGAGTCAAGTCTTCACTTTTTGAAGTGCGCGATCGGTGCGCGACAGAGTTGAAGCGTATTTATCGCCACAGATAAATACTAGGCACAAAAATAATCACAGTCAGTCACTGTGACAAGATATCACCCGTACCCGTAAAAGTAATTTGTAACAGGTCTAAATATACTCTATTCAGTGACAGATATATCGTATAGTAGCAGTGATTTTTATACAATGCGTGACGCACAGTTCGGAAATAATAATAAGTCCGTCTCTGTAATGTTTACGTGATAGAATGGTAAATAAGACAGGGATGCACTTAATATTTTAATAAAATCACGATTTAGCTCTGTTAGAATATTACTTACTAGTCACAGCAAATAGGAGCAGTGACTGCTCACATAGTATTTTGTCACTGACATTTTTAAGTCACAGTCATTATGAGACCTAGTATTATGATTTACCGAGTATTTCTCAACTCTAGTGCGCGATGACAGCCGCCGTAAGGCTCCGCCTCCTCGTAGGGTATACATGACAATGGTCAATATTTAAAATTGATTCAATTGTAACATTTGTTCCAGAACGTCCAACGTCACTGGATCTATACTGATTAATGGCAAAGAGAGAAATCTCCGTAGATTTCGGAAGCTCTCCTGCTACATAATGCAGGACGACTGCCTCCTACCTCACCTCACAATAAGAGAAGCTATGTACGTGTCTGCCAATCTGAAGCTGGGCAAGGACATGACTGTCACGGCTAAGAAGATTGTCATTGATGAAATCCTCGAGATGCTAAGCCTTGTGGAAGCGGCGGATACGCGCACGATAAACCTGTCCGGCGGTCAGAAGAAACGGCTGTCGATAGCTCTGGAGCTTGTGAACAATCCACCAGTGATGTTCTTCGACGAACCGACATCCGGGTTGGACAGTTCGTCGTGTTTCCAATGCATCTCGCTTCTGAAGTCGCTCGCGAGAGGTGGCAGGACGATCATATGCACTATCCACCAGCCTTCCGCGCGGTTGTTCGAAATGTTCGACTTCCTTTATACCCTGGCCGAGGGTCAGTGTATATACCAGGGCAGAGTCAGCGGCCTGGTGCCTTTCCTCTCGTCTATGAGTTTACATTGTCCTAGTTACCACAATCCTGCTGATTACGGTGAGTGGATTCACTATTATCTAATACTATTAAACGAGCAATTCTTGTATATGGTCCTAACATATGAAATTGGTGTTTTGAACCTAAAGTCGATCTTATAGTTAGTTCATTGATCCCTTTACTAAAAATACCATTCGGACGGTAATCGATAAAATCTATGAAGGCGCTTTGGACTGCCCCATCCAAATTTATTAGGAGTTACCCAAATTTCGAAAAAAATGGTAATCTGTTGGAGCAAGCTTCAGGATGTACGGTGGATGTCTTAGATGGCTTTGAAATCGGTTGCCGTGTTGATTTATTCGTCCATTTGTCGCACACATAGTTAATGCAAATATACGACTTATATGGTTTTCATTGTCACAATTAAATATAATGGGACCATATGGGAACCACCGGCTTTTAAATAAAAAAAAAATATTGAAATCGGTCCAGTCAAAAGTTATAAGGTTATGAATACAAATGAAAAACAGATGAATTGTGAACTTCATTTTTCGAGGTCGGTTAAAAATATAGTTATATATATATATATATATATATTCCAGTAATGGAAGTGGCCACCGGCGAGCATGGCGACTGGGTGCACAAGCTGGTGATGGCCGTGAACAAGGGCAACTGCGGCCGCGGCCAGTCCTCAAGCTCCTCCTCCTCGTCCTCAGTGCCGCAGAACTGCAACTTCAACAACCAGACCAAGAACAACGTGAAGAAGATAGAGGCACTACAGATTGTATTGGGTGCGTCTTCGCATTCTATAAAACGCATTTTAGCGGGAAATATATAAATATATAGTTTAGTTTTTAATTATCATCATCAGTCCACTGCTGGACATAGGCCTCTCCAAAGGCATGGCGACGAGGATCGTAATCCTCCGTCACTTTCATCCAGCTTCTACCAGCCGTCCTGCGAAGATCGTTAGCATAATGCAGAGGGGCTCCGGTGCGTTGCACTAGAGATCCCGGAGTCCCTTGCCATGCACCAAGGAGGGACACTGGGGGGTTTTAGTGAGAACTTTACATAATCCCGCCGTCCTCCCAGAAGACGATATATCTTATCGAAGAATCTCACCCCCCGAACCCAGTGAACTTAAAAAGGAGATGGTACTATTAACCAATTATTTAATAAATCAATGTATTATTCCCTCAGACAAACCCACCTGCACTGTGATAGACATGTCGGAATCGAACCTGAACGTGGAGAAACCACAGAACGCCCTCCCCAACGCGACCAACCTCGCGCCAGTCACCTGCACCACATCCCTACTGGACTCCAGCGAGAGCTTTACCAAGAAACCGATCAAGACCGGCTTCCCTACATCCGGGTGGAAGCAGTTCTGGATCCTGCTGAAGCGCACCTTCAGGAGCATACTGCGCGACCAGATGCTGACGCACCTGAGGCTCTGCTCTCACACTGTGGTGGGGCTGCTCATCGGTTTCCTGTACTATGATATAGGGCATGATGCAGCCAAGGTCATGAGCAATGCTGGATGCATATTCTTCACTGTGATGTTTACCATGTTCACCGCAATGATGCCTACTATACTTACATGTAAGTTAATCTATCAAATATTTAACGCTACAACTTGCTTCCTACAAATGCTCTCGTTAATCAAGACATAATGAAAGGAGAATCTCTTCCCATTTCTTTAAGTAAGTTGATTTATCATGTTTTTCTGGACGAACTAACACAGTTGGACTTTATTGCTTCACCGGATTGAGAGGCATAGATCTTAGGTCGCTTAGCCTGAACCTCTATCGCTAGTAACTCGACACAATGGTCCCTCCACTTATCCGTGAAATAGCAACCGACCGAGTCGTGGTTCGGCCCTCTCGGGCGCCCTCAGATCGGCATGCTTACGCGTAACATAGTAACCGTCCAAGCCGAGGTTACCCCTCACCGGGGGGACCCTTGTGTCGAGTTACTAACAATAGAGGTTCAGGCTAAGCGACCTAAGAGCTATGCCACCTCTCAATCCGGTGAAGCAGTCAAGGCCAGCTTCTCTGGCCAATCTGTGTAGTTCGTCATAAAAAAAAAGGTCCCCCCCTGGACGGGTAATCTCAGCTTGGACGGTTGCTATTTTACGCGCTAGCAGTCCGACCCGAGGGCGCCCGAAAGGGCCGAACCACGATTCGGTCGGTAGTTATTTTATTAATAATAATAATAACTTTATTAATATCACAAAAACAGACATATATATATATATTGGCAAACTTAAATACGTTGTCACGAATTTAACGTCCTAGCGTCTTGCGCCCAGACATCTGGGATTTTTTTATGTCATAACTTTCGCCTGGGTGAACCGGTTTTGAGGATTCTTTTTTAATTAAAAGCTAGGGTGTTTAATTTGCATTAATATATTCCCAAGAAATGGACAAATAACTCAATATCAACCAAAAAACTTGGCATACTCAGTAGAGCAAGACAGTATTTCACGCCTGCCCACCGTCTGCAACATTACAAGGCGCAAGTACGGCCTCATATGGAATACTGTTCGCATCTCTGGGCCGGGGCTCCCCAATACCAACTAGAGCTGCTCGAATAGTCGACGATCAGGGTCTTTCCGATCGACTCGACCCTCTGAGTCTGCGAAGAGATGTCGGTTCTCTTTGCATCCTGTATCGCATTTACCATGGGGAGTGTTCTGAGGAATTGTTCGGAATCATCCCAGCTACCGATTTCCATTACCGCACATCTCGGCAGAATTCCAAATTCCACCGCCACCATCTTGATGGCTGGCGTTCAACGACTGTACGTTTTTCGCGTAACTTTCTCCCACGCACTGTCAACTTGTGGAATCAACTGTCGCCAGCGGTGTTTCCGAACGTTTACGATTTAGGGACCTTCAAGAAACGGTGATCACTTAAGATCAGGTGAGCCGTATGCTCGTTTGCCACTTTTCATATAAAAAAAATATTACATGTACTGATTTCGTTGATTCATTCTAT
Organism: Meandrusa payeni; assembly: GCA_029286785.1. Lineage (NCBI taxonomy): Eukaryota > Metazoa > Arthropoda > Insecta > Lepidoptera > Papilionidae > Meandrusa > Meandrusa payeni. The sequence continues at coordinate 7,388,750 of JAGSMX010000015.1, forward strand.
TTCGTAATATTCCCACTGTAAATAGTACTTCGTTCGTTTGGTTGGTTGAATTATAGTTCATTTGTGTCCATTTGTATGCAGTAAATATTTTGGTATGTATTGTATGTACATTAAGTGTTTCAAATTTTTTGTTGTAAAAAAATACACAATTATTGGTTTGTTCCAGAAATAAATAAACAATTATCAAATTGTGTCAAGAAATAAATACACAATTATTATTTTTTTTTAATTTATTATTCATATATATATTTAAAAACATTTAGTAAAATTATTTCGCCAAACTACCAGAGCAGTTTATTGGCGAAAACTGCACCCATAAATCTATACATTAATTTATTTACAATATTCGGCGGCGTAGGTACTTAGTAGCTGCGTTTTAAATTGTTTCTTATTGTTGTTTTTCTGCAGGTAGTCTTCTGCTAGTATATGAATTGTATATTCGCGGTACTAAGTACCTACGCGTCCGTTCCTCAAAGTAGTTTATCGCGCTTGGTTCTTCGTAAATATTACGTGCTGTTTTTCTTAAATTTCCATAAACATATTTTTAACAAGAAAATCATTTAAATCATTTGTGTTGTTTTCGGTCGCCAGGTCGCCGGTTGTTTAATTTTTGTTGATAAATAAATACACAATTATTAAATTGTGTCAAGAAATAAATACACAATTATTATTTTGTTTTAATATTTAAAGTCATAATTGTTTTTTATATTCCAGTCCCAACAGAGATGAGCGTGTTCGTGAGAGAGCATTTGAATTACTGGTATTCCTTGAAGGCGTTCTACTTCGCGAAGACTATGGCCGATTTACCGTTCCAGGTGAGCTTCTTTGTTCTCCTCATCATTACTGAAGGGCTTTTCATCCTAAAGTGCCCAAGTGTCTAGTAAGACTGTCATATCCAGGGTCGGATTTAGAGGTGGAGGGGAGGCATCCAGAGCCCCGTGACTTAAAGATGAAACCTATCAAAATCGAAAAATGTTATTTTCGACGTCCATTCATTTTTTATGTCCCGGGCATCCAGACTTATAAATCCGGCCCTGATCATATCCTAATGTTAACTCAACGCTACGGATACAAACTAGAAGTTAACCAGAGGAGCTTTTAAGGCGATAGGAATCTGCGAGATGGGATACGAATTACATTAATTTGACATTATAACTGTGGTACTATTTATTGTGTGATCAGTGTCAAATTAAAAAAAAAATGGGAGGGCCACAGTAATGGCGTGTTGTTGCACGAATGTGTTGCTACTTTTGGGGATGTACCACGACCTTCCAGTATACTGGTATGAACTGGTGTTAAACTGGTGAGTAGTTTATCCAAGAGTAATTTATCTTTTCTTAACTTCCTGGTTCCTCCCGAGACCACTGAACCAATTTTGTACAAAATGAACATTGTCAAGGCTGTATGAGAGCCACGTAAAAAAGTAATAAAATACAATCCTTTCCTTTTTCAACTATTTACTGACAACTATGAAAAAATCAGTTCCATAAGTACATATATGCTAGTTTTGGCGTCGGACATTTTCAATTGGAAGCGCATATAATTGCGCTATCGACCACAGATACAGACATGATACAATAACATTAAAAAATATATTTATTTTAATAAATATATTCTCTATATTTCTGCGACAAAATCTTGATATACGATGTTGTAAAATATACCGTAACCATAGTGGCAAATAATTCCAAAAGTTGGCGCTAAAATTAATTATTCCAAGATAGTAACTTTTAGAAAAATATTGTTTTTGTAAAAGACGATAAAGTTTATGATAAATATTAATAAAATATATATGAATAAGCTAATAAAATAATCTACTTTTCAGCAAGCGTCATTATATATTTTATTAGCTTAAATAAAAAATAATTATGTTAAACTATAATTAATCTCAATCTATGTAAATTGTGCAGATTTATGTGACCATGTTGTTAACAAGTGGTCCAAAACATCAAAATTTTGAATCTTAATTAGGAATTTGAACTCTTTTCTCTCTCTTTATTTGGGACAACAAATAATAGTACAAATGAAATTATAAAAAACATAATCAAATCCAAAACATCAAAATTTTGAATCTTAATTAGGAATTTGAACTCTTTTCTCTCTCTTTATTTGGGACAACAAATAATAGTACAAATGAAATTATAAAAAACATAATCAAATCCAAAACATCAAAATTTTGTCCAAGAAGTTTGGTTGCACAGGCTAGATCTCTACAAATCCACAAAGCGTCCATTCGCGACCGTCGGAGATTGCGAATAATCCTTGCGCGTTACCGCTATTTTATATGCAGGCCCCACCCCTTAGATGTTAGGAACGTTGCTGGAGTTTCTTCGACCACTTCTTCTCCCAGCGCCAACGCTTCCCAAAGTGGCATTCAAAGTTAGTTTAGCTTTTGAATGTCTCTTAGATTATCCGTGAAATAGCAACCGACCGAGTCGTGGTTCGGCCCTTTTGGGCGCCCTCGGATCGGAATGCTTACGCGTAACATAGTAACCGTCCAAGTCGAGGTTACCCCTCACCGGGGGGACCCTTGTGTCGAGTTACTAGCAATAGAGGTTCAGGCTAAGCGACCTAAGAGCTATGCCACCTCTCAATCCGGTGAAGCAGTCAAGGCCTTCTCTGGCCAATCTGTGTAGTTCGTCATTAAAAAAAAAATAATCCACCACACGTATAAAATATGACATATATTCATGTTTATGCAAATTATAGCCTACCAATTATCTCGTATATATTAAAGCTAAAGAAATTAACTTCAGTGTTTTTACTATACTTGTGTTTGTTATATTTCAGATTGTGTTCAGCGGTGTATACGTGATAATAGTGTATTTCATGACGGGCCAGCCGATGCAGACAGACAGGGTGCTGATGTTCACAACCATTAACATCCTGACAGCACTGGTCGCGCAGTCCCTCGGCCTGCTCATCGGCGCCGCGATGAAGGTGGAGACCGGGGTCTACCTGGGACCAGTCACCACCATCCCCGTGGTACTATTCTCCGGCTTCTTCGTCAACTTCAACGCCATCCCCAGCTATCTCCAATGGCTAACGTACCTCAGTTATGTGAGATACGGCTTCGAAGGAGCCATGCTATCAGTGTATGGCTTCGGTAGGGAGAAGCTACACTGCTCGGAGCCGTACTGCCACTTCAGGAACCCTGACATGTTCCTCAAGGAGATGACAATGGACCAGGCCAACTTCTGGGTAGATGTTGGAGCTTTGAGTGCGTTCTTCGTTTTCATTAGAGTAATCTCCTATTTAGTTCTAAGGTTCAAATTGAAGATGATGCAATAGACATTTGTTTTTAGCACAAAAAGCAGCTTGTAAGTCGGTGGTGAACTTATTTCCATTGTAACATCACTCGAGTGCACGCGAACTGTATACAGAGTGTTTGAAGCTTGGATGCAAGGTTGCCAGATGAAAAAATGTGTGCGTGTACTTACGTACGCGCGTAAGAAGTTATACTTCATTGGCATCTTTAAATTATAGTTTTTTTAAAGGACGCCAGAAGAAAAGTGCCGTGGTAGTTCAGTGTCCGGGCGTAGACCGTTGCATAGTACGCTAGCAACCCGATGCCGACACCAAAAAGTTGTTGTTGCAATTTTATGTGCTCATTCACCATCGTGAGGAAACTTACATGGCCTAGAAAAAAATTCGTGTGAAGTCTGCCAATCCTCACTAGATGTTCGTGGTGGACTATACCCTTATACTCTCTTTACAGAGAAAGCCTGCGCCCAACAGTGGGACATATATAAATGCTGTAACAAGGATAATCGACAGAGTCAATAAAGTTTAGTTTTAATTTGAAAAATGAAATATTTAATATATACGGATAGTTTCTACATTACATTGGAGCACTTGAGAAAATATATAATCACAATTAGCACTGTAGCTTCAATCTGTATTAATCATCGTGTCATTCAAACGCGCCTTAAGAAGTATAACTTCAAAAATAATTTAAAAAAAATCTTCCAAACCAAAGATTAGGAACAACAATTAACGTCTTCTTTAGGACTCTAAAATTTTGATATTGAACATAAAATAAAAATGGAAAACATATGTCTTATTTAGGTAATGTTATTGAAGGCAGCAATTATGGGGAAAAATTAATACCCTACCACACTTATACTACGTCTTTGCGTGAAGTGGCATAGTATACACAGAAGCTATCTAGCAGCCCTTCCTAGCTGAATAAGTCTCAGAAAAAATGGCGGCTTTTCTTAAGATGGCAGCTTTCCTTAAGATGGCGGCTTTTGTTAAGATGGCCGGCTTTTCTTAAGATGGCGGCTTTTGTTAAGATGGCCGGCTTTTCTTAAAATGGCGGTTTTTATTAAGATTTCATTGCCGCCATTTTGTGAAAAGCGCCATGTTAAGAAAAGCAGGCATTTAATATTATTAAAATAAAGCATATTTAAATATGAAATATGTCGTAACCGCATTTGATAACGTTACCTGAAATTTATGTGGCATCGTATAACACGATAACGTGTTCCAGGTCATCGCCTGGCAACTTTGATTGAATACAAATGGTATATCAGTGTGTCTGTTGTCTGTTTTTCGGTGTGAAGGTGGCGAGTTGAAGGTAGAATGATAGTTTTCGAAATATATAGCTTTATAGGCCGCAATAGTTTGTTTATACTTACAGATATAGGTTAGGTGATAAGGTTTTATAGATGATCGGGCCCATGACTTAATTTTAAGTTACTTAAATCGTAATTAAATGATATTATTTAAACAAGAACTTTCTACTTATACCTTTGTCAGAATGACATATCTGTCAAAGTGACGTTGGAATATGCTACTGTCAGAACGCCTTTAGAGTACAGTCTGTGAATAGTAAGGTGGTAGGTACCAATCTATTATTCGGCACCAACAATTTACAATACGCTAACTTAAATTACTTCTTCTCCCAGCGCCAACGATTCCCGAAGTGGCACTCAAGTTATTAGCTTTTGAATGTCCCTTAGATTATCCGTGAAATAGCAACCGACCGAGTCGTGGTTCGGCCCTCTCTGGGCGCTCGGGTCGTAATGCTTACAGTAAATGTCCAAGTCGAGGTTACCCCTCACCGACCCTTGTGTCGAGTTACCAGCGATAGACGTTCAGTGATGCCACCTCTCAATCTGGTGAAGCAGTCAAGGCCAGCTTCTCTGGCAAATCTGTGTAGTTCGTCAAAAACTTAATTAACTTGTATATTCAGCTTACTTGCGCTAAATCAATAAATAACTATATAACATTGTCATGATTAAATTAACTATTACGGGTATTGAAATTGAAAAAATATCGTAATTCATTTAAAAGTTATTATAATTTTCATTAATTATATTACTACTGTAATACTTTTATAAGTTATCTGAGTAAAAATTGCTGCTGTCGATTTGTGAAAAAAAATGTTAGCATTAAAAAAAAGAAAGAAGTGACGTCACGAAATGTCAATTGAAAGAAACATTAGAAATGAAGGAAATGACAGCGTCACTTTGACAGGGCCACTGAGCGCGTTTTGACAGATGGTTATATTTACTCAATTCATCATTACATTCTAGATATTAATTAGATTCTTGAAGTACCTTACATTACGCTGAAGATTTTTGGTAAATCTCTATGTCTATCCTAATTACCAGTATTTATTAATTATTAATAAACGACTGTGATTTTTATAGCAGTGTTGTTTTTTATTCATATCTGTACCCCCCAATAGATGTGCACCTAATAGCACAATTGCCATTTCGGTATAGTCGTAGACAGGACATCTACGAGGTTCCAGGAACCTTAACTGCTCCCCTGGTTCTGGGGTTTTAGGAATGACTGTTTTTACGTCGAGGCTAATCCCGCTATCGTCAGCCACGACAAATCTATCAACTAACTACGCCCTCCCGACCTCTCGATCTCGGTTGAGACGAAGGTCGATGGAGGGCGAGGGGAAGACTAACTATTCAAAAGTTCCCTAGAACAGGGAATTTTGAATGATTCTTTTATACGGTATAGTATTGGAATCCAGCTAGAATTTGAATGGCGGTTCTAGCTTAATTCCTGGCTTTCAGATCTGATAGGAGATAGGAAAGTCAATGATAGTTTTGTGACCTACACAGATGCCAGAGATGTTGGCTTTGACTGCTTCACGGGACTGAGGGTGGCGTAGCTCTTTGGTCACTTAGCCTAAACCACTATTCGTAGTAACTCGACAAGGGTCTTCACGGTGAGGGTAAGTTCGGCTTGGGGTCTTTGGATCGGAGGGCGCCTGATAGAGCTGAACCACGGCGCGGTCGGTTGCTTATACTACTAAATACTTAAAAAAATATTGCTAGCTTTCTTTTAAAAAAATGAAAAAATAAAGATATCATGAAATCCTACGAAATGTTACGGATTAAGAATCAAATGCTACAATACTAAGCAATGCGACCAGCTTTGAAGATACCAGGCCCCAAGTCTGCTAAACCAATTGTATACAAAATGAACGTACATTGGCATCGTCTTCTTCTTGGTCGCTTCACTCTTGTCCGAGTGGTCGTGGTCATCATGATCTGGTGGGTTGGGCAGTAGACAGCACCCGCCGCACGACGTCTCGCCACCTCCGCCTGCTGGTCGTCAATCGGGCACATTCGTGGAGGAGCACCCACCATTTGCATCGTACTGGTCGAATTTCCCCGCTTTAGTAATCATTTAACTCATTAGTGCAGCTATGGTTAACCAACAGCCTGTCACTGGCACGCCAGTTGTGTGTATTTAATATTTGATGTATTTGGTAATGCTATGATGTTAATTGATTGATTGTAATAGATTGGTATCATAATGAAAAGTCACTGGCAAATAGCAGACTCGGGGCCCGGGATGCTTTCTGTTATGTGTGTAGTGGAGTCATGGACATTAACTTAGAATAAGTGTAATAGCCTCCGAAATGTAACCGAAAGAGCATTGCAAATGGTGAATTTTAAAGTCCTTAAAACTATCCAAAAAAGGAAGGAAGCTATTCTTTAAGAGTTCTCCTGTGATTTTAGAAAGTCAAGGTTCTGTGCCAACAAAAATAACATAGGGATCCAATTGGAGCAAAACCGTGACTTGACAGCGTTATAAATGCACAAATACAGAGGAATTTAGAACTTCCTCCGGTGAAACTCTAGGCTATTCATTTTATTTTTGTAATAAAAATTAATTTAAAGTACTTAATAAATGAATGCTTAAGCGCCATCTATTGAAATTTTCGGAAACTTAATTTCAGGGAATGACATAAGGCTTGAACACTGACATGAATTAGGTTTAGCGTTTCACACATAGATGGCACTACTCTGTGTCTAATAATGTTAAGTCATAAGCAATACACATTTTGGCCCTCTCGGGCGCCCTCGGATCGGAATGCTTACGTGTAACATAGTAACCATCCAAGCCGAGGTTATCCCTCACCGGGGTGACCTTTGTGTCGGGTTACTAGCGATAGAGGTTCAGGCTAGGCGACCTATTTTTTTTTTTTGTTGACGGGGAGGAAATCTTCACAAAGATACCCCGCCTTCTGGGGGGAAGGCGGCGGTTATGTGGGGATCTTACCCACTAAAACCTCCCCGGTGGCCCTTTCCTCGGTGCATGACGAGGGGCTCCGGGATCTCACGTGGAACGCACCGGAGCCCCTCTGCACTGTGCTCAAGGAGAGCACGTCCCGGGGGGAGGTTACTCCCTCCTCCCCTGTGCCCTCGCAGCGCAAGGCGACACGGGCCAGCCGATGTCGCCTTCTTCCCGGGTCCACTTTGGTGGACGACGCAGGCTCCCACCCTTGTCGCCCAGTGAACCCGAGTGAGGCTAGGCGACCTAAGCTCAATCCGGTGAAGCAGTCAAGGCCAGCTTCTATGGCTAATCTGTGTAGTTCGTCAAAAAAAAGAATGCACATACAATTCCCTCTAACCCTGTTGTAAAATTATCATTAGAAATGAATATAATTAAATTTACCACCGATTTCTGTTAGCGACTCCCATTTTCTCCTGCTAAAATACCAAGTTCAAAGTTGTTTCAAGGAAAATTGACCGTTCTATTTAAAAAGGCCGCAGCGCCCTATCAAGACGCCTATTAAAACTTTTTCACCGGAAATTCCCGCGCCCGGGGAGAACAACTTTCTCGAACATTCCAAGAAGTTTAGATAACAATTGAAGGCTCAGTATATTTTGTTATTATACGTACTTGCGTTTACAGTAAATATTTAGTTTTTTTTTTTTTGACGAACTACATATGCTTATGGGCAGCATGCGCGAAGACCGGGCTCGTGTCCGTCATAACCGGACGTATAACCGCTTTGTAAAGTGTCACCTTATTGCGAAGGGACACTTTACTTTTCTTATTAATGAGGTGATATAGGCGACCCATAACGTAGGCCGCCCGGTTCCTAACCTGATCTACGTGAGGGCTGTAGCTCAGTTTGGGATCTAATAGGACACCTAGGTATTTGGTTTGTGTAACCCATGGAATAGGGGTACCTAGAAGTTGGACGCAGCGAGGTGGAGACTGAAGACGCCTAGTGAACTTGGTTGCGCTTTTAGCCGGGTTGATTTCTATTCTCCATTTCCAAAATCCCCTAGGGCATCGACCGCGGTTTGGGGTTTTTTAAGAACGATTTCCGGGGAACGCCCCGGAGCATAAATGGCGGTATCGTCAGCGAAAAGGGAAATATTTAGTTTTTTTTTTTTTTTTTTTTTGACGAACTACATATGCTTATGGGCAGCATGCGCGAAGACCGGGCTCGTGTACGTCATAACGGGATGTATAACCGCTTTGTAAAGTGTCACCTTATTGCGAAGGGACACTTTACTTTTCTTATTAATGAGGTGATATAGGCGACCCATAACGTAGGCCGCCCGGTTCCTAACCTGATCTACGTGAGGGCTGTAGCTCAGTTTGGGATCTAATAGGACACCTAGGTATTTGGTTGTGTAACCCATGGAATAGGGGTACCTAGAAGTTGGACGCAGCGAGGTGGAGACTGAAGACGCCTAGTGAACTTGGTTGCGCTTTTAGCCGGGTTGATTTCTATTCTCCATTTCCAAAATCCCCTAGGGCATCGACCGCGGTTTGGGGTTTTTTAAGAACGATTTCCGGGAACGCCCCGGAGCATAAATGGCGGTATCGTCAGCGAAAAGGGAAATATTTAGTTTTTTTTTTTTTGACGAACTACATATGCTTATGGGCGGCATGCGCGAAGACCGGGCTCGTGTACGTCATAACGGGATGTATAACCGCTTTGTAAAGTGTCACCTTATTAAGAAGGGACACTTTACTTTTCTTATTAATGAGGTGATATAGGCGACCCATAACGTACGCCGCCCGGGTCCTAACCTGATCTACGTGAGGGCCGAAGCTGAGTTTGGGATCTAATAGGACACCTAGGTATTTGGTTGTGTAACCCATGGAATAGGGGTACCTAGAAGTTGGACGCAGCGAGGTGGAGACTGAAGACGCCTAGTGAACTTGGTTGCGCTTTTAGCCGGGTTGATTTCTATTCTCCATTTCCAAAATCCCCTAGGGCATCGACCGCGGTTTGGGGTTTTTTAAGAACGATTTCCGGGGAACGCCCCGAAGCATAAATGCCGGTATCGTCGGCGAAAAGGGAAATATTTAGTTTTTTTTTTTTTGACGAACTACATATGCTTATGGGCAGCATGCGCGAAGACCGGGCTCGTGTCCGTCATAACCGGACGTATAACCGCTTTGTAAAGTGTCACCTTATTGCGAAGGGACACTTTACTTTTCTTATTAATGAGGTGATATAGGCGACCCATAACGTAGGCCGCCCGGTTCCTAACCTGATCTACGTGAGGGCTGTAGCTCAGTTTGGGATCTAATAGGACACCTAGGTATTTGGTTTGTGTAACCCATGGAATAGGGGTACCTAGAAGTTGGACGCAGCGAGGTGGAGACTGAAGACGCCTAGTGAACTTGGTTGCGCTTTTAGCCGGGTTGATTTCTATTCTCCATTTCCAAAATCCCCTAGGGCATCGACCGCGGTTTGGGGTTTTTTAAGAACGATTTCCGGGGAACGCCCCGAAGCATAAATGCCGGTATCGTCGGCAAAAAGGGAAATATTTAGTTTTATTTTCTTCTTCTATAGACACTCTCCTACCGGAGGTCTGTTATTACTAAGGCAATGTTATGTTTTGACACAGCGGCATCATGTTTATTATCCGTGCTTAAATCTGATCTGCGCTCTCGAGCTAGATATGTGTATATGTGCCATGCCGCCGAAAATTGTTCTCTAATAGTGGATGTTGTCTACTTGATAGTCACGGGGGCGTTCGGATCTCTCCTATGTGCGGATGTCACCTATATGCATCGTCAACTGTTCCGTTAGATGTGGGCGGTGAGAACCGCCCTGAAACGCGGGTGTACTAATGTATCACGTAATCACGCACAGAACTTTTGTTTTATCAACCGACTTCAAAAAGGAGGAGGTTCTTAATTCGTCGGTATGTTTTTTTTTTATGTTACGTCATAACTTTGGCCTGGGTGAATCGATTTCTATGATTGAGATGGAGACCACGGAGAGTTTAACGCGGAGTGGAACGCTTTAGGAATTGGAGCGACGATCGTGCTCAGTGACATGCTTTTGGAGAGGTCTATGTCCAGCAGTGGACTGTTGCAGGCTGATGATGAGGTATACATTTTAACCGTATTTATAAAATGAGTAGGTTTTGGATGGTGAATCACACTGACTCTGTCAATACCATAAACTCTACTCCTAAAAATACATTGTAATCGGCGGGAAAGACATAGGTGACACTGTAAACGTAGACCGTGACCTTTTCGTAGTACTTGACGTAGACCTTGGCGTAGACGTAGACTGCTAGTATACTATAAAAGTTATAAAATATTCTCCGGAATCTTAATGTTAAGCATAATGTCTACTCCTTCTGTAATTTTTACACTAAAATATGTCAAAAAGTATTTATAAATGTACCTTGTGTTTCTGTAACTTTCCAATAAATAAAAGGCGAGCGCTTAACAATATAATACGGTCTGAGTGAAATGAAATGATAAATTCCGTAGAAACAGGTACAGTCTATAACACTATTAGGTAAACGCTCCCTCGTGATGCTTTAAGGCAGGGGTTCCTAACCTTTGTACTCTAGAGCATATTTTAAAATATCGGTCGAGTGCTTTTAAATTGACCAACTCCTTACATAACTTCTGATTTTATTAAATAATATTTGAATAAATTATAAAAATAAACAATAATACAAACTTACAAATAATTTTATCTAAAAAAAAATATTTACAAAATAATAGGTATTTTCAACATATTTATAAAAAATATAACTGTGCCAAACCGTCGTCACTTGCCAGCGTGCTCAGAAAGCTGGTAGCATTGCCACGTTGTATGGCAATGCTTAGCCTCTGTGCTAGGTATAAGCCAGCCCTCTCATCACCAGATGTGTCGACCAACTTCTTAGCTATCACATTAAAAAGGTGGTGTGCACTGGGACCCCACGCACCCAAAGTTTCTACTCCAAACAGCTCAAATATTAAACGTCTATCGAGATTATGACACAAGGTCAAAATAAAAAAATTATTATTCTAATTGCATACACCCGGGATATGAATTTACAAAACGTAGTAATAATTAACATTGTTAATAAATGTTTAAGAAAACAAAACAGTCTGTGTCGAATAGTGGCGAGCACACACGAATAGATAGCCCGCGGGCACGAGGTTGGGAACCTCTGCTTAATGGCAAATAAACAGCGTCGGAGGAGCCATAAACTGCAGGACAGCTGGATAATTTCGAGAATCGATCAAGAATGTTGCTGAATTTGCGAGTTTTACGCCTCCTTTGTCCTCTTTATTAATAGTAAAAACGAGTGTGCTTTGGACGACACCACTGAAGTTTTTTTTTTTATAATTTCTAAGCAAGTGCTTGACTACGATCCCACCTGATGTTAAGTGGAAATCAATCCTGGATGGTAAGGCGCACTAGCTTAGTAAATGCCTATTCACTCTACTCTTGAAAATACCCACATTGTAATCGGAAGGAAAGACAGACGCGGGCAAACTATTCCAGTTCTTTGCTGTACGAAGAATGAAACACGAAGCAAATCGCTTCGTTCAGGTTTGAGGAATGTTCACAACAAAATGATGATGGTCCGATGGTGGAAAGGGGATGGGGGAATTAGATCATGTAGTTCCTGAGCACACTCTCCAAAATGCAATCTGTAGAAAACCGAAAGGCTAGCTACCTTACGCCTGTGCTCAAGACTGAGCAGATTGGTTTCAGTTACACTTCTTTAACTATAATATATACTTATAGACACAAAATATATTATATAAACGACTGTTCAAGAGAGAATGAATGTGCGCGCGCACTGCTCTCTTTTACTCCTCCTGTGTGAAACAGACGATAGGCCGGCATTGTCTTAGCTATACGAAACTTTACTCTCTTTCTTCACTAACTTATATCCCCCTTACAACTTTCTATAACCTCGCCTGATCACACTTTTCTTAACGCTCCCACCAGCTTTGCCGTACGTCAAGCGTGGCAAACAAAATTTGACACTTATCATGTTGACAATATATATTCTGGGTTATTTTAGTATTTACACAGGCATTTACTAAGCTAGTGCGCCTCACCATCCGGGACTGTATTTCCATTTTTTTTTATGTAAACTACTTTCCCACAGACTGATCGTCCGTGCCTTTTTTATTTGTTACATTTGCACCGTTTATAAAAGAGTTTGCTTAAAGCTTCAACACTTCGCCTTCGCAGATGTCGCCAACGCCTTTACTTGATTGGCGTGGTCTATCGTCTTCGGGTCCGGGTCCGGGAAACGCCATCGCGATGTTATCTATGATAAGGTAGAGTTCCTTCTAGCGACTATCCGGAAGATGGAGTCCAGGTATTCAAGGAAGCATTTTCTTTTACCTCCTCTTTTTTTACTGACAAGATGTCACTCAAGAAGAATACCAGCATTTCCACTTAACATCAGGTGGAATCGTGGTCTCGTGCACTTTAAAAGTATTAAAAAATCATAGACTTGTCTATGCCCTAAATAAACGTACAGATGAAAATTTCATGGTATTTAGCATTTTCTTCCAGCTAACCTTTAGTGGTTAGATCAGGTTGGGGATTTGGTCCCTAAAATAGCGCTTAAAGAATCGTATCTAGTTAAATATACATTTAAATATAGTACATACACAGCTACATACATATTACAGAACTTCTTTTCCAAAGCGTTACAGACAGACACGTGACCTTATTCCTATATATCGGACTTAAATTAAAAATACATATTTACATACAATTAATGTTAAAAAAATAAAGTTAACTTGAGGTAGGTGAAAGTTAACAATAAGAAAAAACAAAACATATTTAAAAGTCTTATAATAAAAGAGACCAACATATAATGGTACAAAACATCTCGTAGCTGTTTTCGTAGCTGCTCTACGTCTTCGAGTGCAGATAAAACAAAGAACAAAAGGTGATTCGGTTAATAGAATTAAAAGCCCCTCGGCAAGCCTATCAGCAGGGGTCTATCTAATGTGCAACGTGCCTGACACTCCCTTATGGTGTTGAAATTATTTCTATTACCCCCTTCGCCCCTATATTGAAACGCGACACACGTCCTCGTGGTGGGATCATATCTATATCTGAAACATATAATGTGTAATTGAAGAGAAATTAACAAGAAATTTATTACGACGCCAGTAAAATGATTTCGTTAAGTACAGAAAGCCGAAGTTCACAGTATATCAGTAATTTTAATTCGATCCCTGGTGGCGGTGACATAAGAAAGTGTTGAAGATATACCGGAGAACTCTTAAACATCATACGAGAAAATGTTTGATGAATAAGATACTGGTAAGTTGATATGGGACTAGGTAATTAATAAAATAAACTACAAAATATAATCATTATGTATTATCGATTTGATAATAATATCAAGGTAATAAAACACGATTTTCGTGTTCGACCGACTACAAAAGGAGTTTCTCAATTTGTCTGTATTTTTTTAAGAGAAAAACATATTGGCGGTTGTAACCTGGTATAAAAAAGATCGTGGACAAGGAAATACTGAAATACACATGTATTATTTGTAATTATTGAGTTGGTTGTGATAATTACCTAGTGATAGTCCTGCAGCGGCCTCCATTGATCCCCATTCTGCATCTTGGGTCTGGAGACAAATATTCTTTTGTTTGTTTTTTTTTATATTTAATGGGACAATAAATCATAAAAAATATAGGCAATTTAATCGAATACGAGGAATCGGGGTGCGTTCCTCTTGAGATCTCGGAGCCCCTCACCATGCATCGAGGAAGTGGGTAAAAGCCCCACATACCATGAACCTCCAACCAGGGATACGGATCGGGGGCAGGTTCGCGCATCCTTACCGTGCACGAGGCCCAAGGCCTCATGTACGGATCAGTGGTGGTCATCAGAACAGTGCTGCATGACAGCGTCCAACATGCTGTAGTGGCGATATCCCGACACACCGTCAGCTGTATCTATTACACATATGACTGTAACGACGCCACAGGAAGACTGGTGACAAGGGCAACGGCCGCATCAAAAGAAAAAATAATAGAAAACAACTTAAAAATGTCCATGAGAAACAGAAGAGAAGAGAGAAGCTAATAGCAATGCAGCGGAGCGTTCTCCGGCACCACCTCAAAAAAATCAGGCATTATATATATATAAAAGGAAAATAGTAGCTGTAGAGGTGGCATTCTATTAATAAATCCAGAGTGAACAATTAAAGTGCATTGGAAAAGAGCGCGGACACGGGTCTGTGGTTGCGATTTACCAATAAAAAAAAGCCCCACATAACAGCCGCATCCCAGAAGGCGCGGTATCTTGTTGAAGATATCCCCCCCCGTCAACACAAAAAAAGGATAATTACAAAAAATCAAAACTTGCCTCCTTGAGTGGCCACGGAATTAACCATCAAAATGTAGATTAAGAATAAACAAAGCGCGGCTGCTGACATTATAACATGAAGTATTCAAGTACAGCACGGACGTAGTATTCTAACTTGAATAAATTGTATTACTATTAATAATTATCACCGTACTGCTGCCACGCGAGACGAACGGCACATGAATGTACAGGTTTTACACGCGCTATGGTGAAGGCAGAACAGTAATTTACATTCAAAGATTACTTTAAAGGTTCCAGGCGATAACAATAACGAGGGCAACTCGACTGAAACAATTTTTATCTCAACCCACATTTATTAATATTGTAATGCACAGTAATTAAAAAGATAAGTGAGGTATGCAAGAGCGTCTTAAGTGGGACGGAAGTATTACGTACTGCAACTAAGTTGAAGGAGTCTGGGCTGTACTCGATAATAGACTAGATGTTAGATAGAGTGTGCGTTAGAGAACGTACTAAATAAAAGTAGGCACTGGGTTCTTGAATTTCGAAGAAGCGAGAGCTGTATTAGCTAAAGTAAAATCGGCTAAAGAAATTAGACAATTTGAATCTCATTTTTTATAGTAAAAGTGGCAAACGAGCTTACGGCTCACCTGATTTTAAGTGATCACCGTCGCCCATGAACATGCACAGCACCAGAAGAGCTGCAGGAGCGTTGCCGACCTTTGAGATAGGAGTATGCTCGTTTCTTGAACGTCCCCAAATTGTAAACGTTCGGAAACACCGCTGGTGACAGATAATTCTCCAGGTTGACAGTGCGTGGAAGAAAGTTACGCGAGGTAATGATTCAAAAATGTTGACTAATCAGAAAAAAGATGAAAAACGGAAATACAATGACACAGGAAATATTGTATTATTAATTAGGACAAAATCCTACGGTAGTATCTAGTATTTTCTTCAATCAATTAATTTTCAAGGAAATATTTCAGAAGTACTACCGACTTCTTATATAAATATGCATTAAGGTTGTTGATAACATTTTATGAACGACAGCGTATTAAATACCAATGCATATTAATGTATACAGTTTTAATAAATACACGTATCCAATACATAGTTTCGAAATTGAAAAACTCAAAAATAAACATAATTCAAAATGAAATTACTGCTTATCCGTTATTGTTATGTTCTCCTGGTAACGGTCGTTACGTCACAAGATCCTAGATGTGCTAGGAAGTGTAAGTTGAAGAAATTCTCGATTCATATGTTTTGTTAACGTGTTCAATTTCATTTTTTGAGCCGTCATTTACGAACCTTTTTTTTTCTTGAAAAGTTTCCATTTCGATAAGGTCGTGTATTAATTTTTAGAGCATACCTTGAGTTATAATAGCCCCGTAGTACTTGGCTTATTAGCCAAGGATTAGGGGGCTTATTATTTATCACCTGCTTGTCGTAGAAGGTGACTAAAAGGGGCCTCGGGTTCACGGGCGATAAGGGTGGGAGCCTTTATTGTCCGTTACAGTGGACTCGGGAAGAAGGCGATACTGGTGGTGCCGTGCTGCCATAGCACTGCGAGGATGCTGGGGGAGGGATGAACCTCCCCAGGATCCCGGCTCCGTAACGCATCGAAGAGGGCCAGGATTTTAGTGAGTAAGAAACTTTTTCAAAGCGGAAACCTTCAACAAGGTACCCCGCCATCTGTGGGGAAGAGGTTAATCCATTTCCCTCTGTGCCCTCGCAGTGCAGGCGGCACTGGCCAGCCGAACCTTCGACGCAACATCCACTTCAGCGGACGACAAAGTCCCCCACCCAGTGAACCCGCCTCCTTTTAGTCGCCTTCTACGACAGGCAGGGAATAACATAGTTTTATTATATGAACCCAGGACTACAGGGCTGTAGTGAGTAAGATCCTCAAATAACCCCGCATTCTGGTATCTCCTAGAAGATTTTACCCACCAAAAGAAAAAGGACCTTAGATCATAACCAGAGGGCTGGGCCGATCAGTAAGGGTGGCTTGGTCACCCACGGTGAAACTTGGTGGCGACCGCCAAGAGTGTGTAGCCAGTAAAGGGAGAAGAGTGATGGTGTTTCGTTGCTACACACCGTATCCTCATATCGCACCATGGTTGCGACGACGGTGAGGCTGCGTTGGGAGCGGCAACTCCGCTGTTGCAGCCGTCTGGTTTGCAGCGGAGCCATAAACCAGACCCGCCGCTGAGGGCTGAGTGAGTGAGCATAGCTTGTTGCAACCTACCGCCTGACACAGGTACTCACCGGGCACGGGTGCTTCGGTGAGTACCTGAACAGGATAGGGCGCGAACCGACCGCGCAATGCCACCATTGTGGCTGTGACCGGGATTCCGCGCAGCACACGCTTGCCGTGTGCCCCGCGTGGGAGGCGGAGCGGCGGATCCTGGTCCAGCAGATCGGGCAAAACCTCTCCCCGCCGGCGGCAGTAGCGGCTGCGCTGGCGGGGAGATCTAAATGGAAGGCGCTGGTCTCCTTCTGCGAGTCAGTAATGGCCCAGAAGGAGACCGCAGAACGGGATCGGGAGAGGGCCGATCCCGTTCGAGAATGGCGCAGGCGGGCCGGTGGCAGACCGGCCCGCAGCCCTGTAGTTCTGGGCTCTCAAGAATAAGACTACGGTATCCCCGCCTGTCGTAAAAGGCGACTAAAGGGGCCTCGGGTTCACGGGCGATAAGGGTGGAGGCCTTTATTGTCCGTTACAGTGGACATGGGAAGAAGGCGATACTGGTGGTGCCGTGCTACCATAGCACTGCGAGGATGCTGGGGAGGGATGAACCTCCCCAGGATCCGGGCTCCGTAACGCATCGAAGAGGGCCAGGGTTTTAGTGAGTAAGAAACTTTTTGAAAGCGGAAACCTTCAACAAGGTACCCCGCCATCTGTGGGGAAGAGGTTAATCCATTTCCCTCTGTGCCCTCGCAGTGTAGGCGGCACTGGCCAGCCGAACCTTCGACGCAACATCCACTTCAGCGGACGATAAAGTCCCCCACCCAGTGAACCCGCCTCCTTTTAGTCGCCTTCTACGATAGGCAGGGGATAACATAGTCTTATTATATGAACCCAGGATTACAGGGCTGTAGTGAGTAAGATGCTCAATTAACCCCGCATTCTGGTATCTCCTAGAAGATTTTACCCACCAAAAGAAAAAGGACCTTAGATCATCACCAGAGGGATGGGGCGATCAGTAACGGTGGCTTGGTCACCCACGGTGAAACTTGGTGGCGACCGCCAAGAGTGTGTAGCCAGTAAAGAGAAGTGGTAGTGTTTCGTTGCTACACTCCGTATCCTCATATGGTCGCACCATGGTTGCGACGACGGTGAGGCTGCGTTGGGAGCGGCAACTCTGCTGTTGCAGCCGTCTAGCTTGCAGCGGAGCTATAAACCAGACCCGCCGCTGGGGGCTGGGTGAGTTAGCATAGCTTGTTGCAACCTACCGCCTGACACAGGTACTCACCGGGCACGGGTGCTTCGGTGAGTACCTGAACAGGATAGGGCGCGAACCGACCGCGCAATGCCACCATTGTGGCTGTGACCGGGATTCCGCGCAGCACACGCTTGCCGTGTGCCCCGCGTGGGAGGCGGAGCGGCGGATCCTGGTCCAGCAGATCGGGCAAAACCTCTCCCCGCCGGCGGCAGTAGCGGCTGCGCTGGCGGGGAGATCTAAATGGAAGGCGCTGGTCTCCTTCTGCGAGTCAGTAATGGCCCAGAAGGAGACCGCAGAACGGGATCGGGAGAGGGCCGATCCCGTTCGGAGATGGCGCAGGCGGGCCGGTGGCAGACCGGCCCGCAGCCCTGTAGTTCTGGGCTCTCAAGAATAAGACTACGGTATCCCCGCCTGTCGTAAAAGGCGACTAAAAGGGGCCTCGGGTTCACTGGGCGACAAGGGTGTGGGCCTGCGTCGTCCACCAAAGTGGACCCGGGAAGAAGGCGTCATCGGCTGGCCCTTGTCGCCTTTCCCTGCGAGGGCACAGGGGAGGAGGGAGTAACCTCCCCCCGGGACGTGCTCTCCTTGAGCACAGTGCAGAGGGGCTCCGATGCGTTCCACGTGAGATCCCGGAGCCCCTCGTCATGCACCGAGGAAAGGGCCACCGGGGAGGTTTTAGTGGATAAGATCCCCACATAACCGCCGCCTTCCCCCCAGAAGGCGGGGTATCTTTGTGAAGATTTCCTCCCCGTCAACAAAAAAAAAAGCTTGTTATCCCAGAACTCTAGGTTATATATTCCAAGGAGTTTGTTGAATAAAGAAACTGCGTGTAGGAAGGCGCGTCTAATGTTCTGGCGCGCCTTGTCCGGAGTGGTGAGAGAAAGGCTTGTCCGCCGTGAGGTGACCGAATGGATGCGTTCCCAGTGCCCCATCAACATGTGACAATGGTGGAATATCTTTGGGTTTTAGTCAGTGCAAGCGCTTACATAACTCTCCCTTCCCTGGAGGCTGCATATGCATTAGGCGTTGGCTTAAGTAAAAAAAAAAAGCTTTCGAACATATACCAGGGTACTTGCAAAAATTGTATGAAAGAATACGTTTTGATTGATTTATGATAATCCCAGACTAAGTGCTCCTTAATGGCACTGAGCACTTATATAGAAGAAGAAATAATATACTTCGAAAATAAAACAGAGCGTTCGTACAAATTAGCGTTTTTAAATATAAATAAAGATGTAAGATATTTATGTGAAAATATAAGTGTATTAATTTGGACCTATTTCAGTTCCGGAATGCTGTTTGCCAGAAGATCCGGGGTTCTGTACTCCGGTAACCAGGTGAGATGTCTATGTGAGTTTCGCATTCTGTAGCTGGCTTTTAACAGCGCCATCTAGCGAAATTCTTGAGACTTATTGTTATCGTCTGATTTTTTATTATTGCTACTGAATGTACTTATTTCGTTTGCAAAAATTGCAGATATGCAGTGCCACTTATTACACGTATTGATCCATTTACAACTTCGATGTGCGAACCGTACGCTTATTACGGTGAAGGTGGCAACCCCGGCTTTAATACATATAGAGATTGTATATACACTTGCGCGGCTGATCCGTTGGTATTGATTTTACGAGGAAAATAGGACTTGATCAAATTTGTTATAGGAAATTAATATTTAAACGAAAAGAGAAATTTCAATGTCGTATCTAGCAACAGTTACGTTTATTTAGAATTATTATTATTATTTCTTTAGAAACGAACTTCTTAAATAAATATGTTAAAATATAAAGTTGTATGTATGTCCCATATGTAGGATTCCTCATGATGTATTTTTCACCGCCGGGCGCGTGGTGAATCAGCCCTTAGAATTGCAACAAATAAATTAATTGGTCAGCCGGCACCGGGGATCAAACTCGGGTTGTTAGCGTGCTGTACCTTGTTACGATCGGCCGGATGCTGAGCTATCAAGATTCTTCATCTAGAACAATAGTATAAAACTATAATAAATCTAATCTAATATCCTCAGATCAATTCCTGTATATTTATAATCTGAATCGCCGAATCGGCTTCAACGTTTTTAATGAAATTTAGCATGCAGATGGTTTCGGGGGTAATAAATCGATCTAGCTAGGTTTCATTTTTAGAAAATGTCATGTGTGCTAAGTAATAAACAGTAAATCAATGAGTTTGACGTAGACAAAGAAAATAAATTATAATCGAAATAATTTGCAAAATACGTGTCATATAGTTGCTTTGTGATGAGTAAATAAAGTATTCGATATTCACGCCAGAAAAAGGATGTCGCGCGTGGAAATAGGTAATATTTGCTTGCAACAGGTATATAAGAAATAGATCACAATTTTCACAAAAAAAGGATTCGTACGCCAGCCTGGTGAGATGTCCAAGAGTCTCGCATTCTGCATCTGACTTTTAACAGCGCCATCTAGTGAAACTCTTGAGACGTACTGTTATCGACTTATTTTTTTTATTATTGCTACGAATGTACTTATTTCGTTTGCGTTTATAAAAATTGCAGATATGCAGTGCCACCGGTTACAGCAATTAATCCATTCACAAGCACGATGTGCGAACCCTACGCTTATTACGGTGAAGGTGGCAACCCCGGCTTTGATACCTATAATGATTGTTTATACACTTGCGGGCAGGGGCCGTTAGTGACGATTTTACGAGGAAAATAAGCTAAAAGGCCTGGAAAAAGCTTGTGATAGAAGATTAATATTTAAACGAAAAGAGAAATTTCACTATCTTACCGGGCAACATTTCAGAAACGAAAACCTTTTAAAATAAATGTCTTAAAAATTAAAATTGAAGCCTATATATGTCCCACTATTGGTCACATTCTTTCTCAGTAAAGAAAGTATAAGGGTATTGTCCGCCACGTAGCCCGAGTGCGGATTGGCAGACGTCACATGTCTTAAAATATTTCCTGAGTCATGTAGGTGTTTCCTCATTATGTTTTCTAACATCGCCGAGCGCGTGGTATATCAGCTTTAGAATAGCAGCAAAAAAATTCATTGGTGCCGGTACTGGGAATCTAATTCTGCTTGCTAGCGTACTGTACAATGTTCATCACATAATTACATCAGTAAGTTACAGACTACATATTTGTAATTTATAAAATTTCTAACTTCTTTTTCAAAGGTTTAAAAATATGGGAACCACCAATTATGTCGTGGTTAAATTGAATGTGATAGGTGGTTAACCCATTTCTTTAATTTGAAAATATTTACTCAGAAATAACATCGTAAAATTCATATAAATTTTTGTTATAATTTTCGACTTCTCAAACCTCGGTTTAGGATAAGAAATAAACAAAACATATTTATAAGTCAATGTTAAAAGCGACCAACATATAGTGTTACAAAACATCTCGTAGCTGTTTTCGTAGCTGTTCTACGTCTTCGAGTGCAGATAAAATCAAGAACAAAACTTTATTCGGTTAATAGAATTAAAAGCCCCTAGGCTAGCCCGTAAGCAGGGGTATGTAAATATGCATTATGCCTGGCACGCTTCTATGGTGTTGAAATTATTTCTATTACCCCCTTCACCCCTATATTGAAACGAGGCACATACGAGTATCCTCGTGGTCTCATCCTATCTATATCTGAAACATATAATAAGTAACTGAACAGAAAACGGACCTGAAATAAATGACGGCAGAAAACAACCATGAATAAAAGAGAGAAAAATATTTGCAATTGTAATCAGCTAGTAAATGATCATAGACAAAAATATAAAAATATACTTGTATTATTAGAACAACGTTACTTATAGCAAGCTTGGAGGTGATATAGGTTTTGCAGCGAGATCAAACTAAAAAACAATATGGGACTAAATTCGTAAAAAAATAAATGTAAACATGGCGGCCTATACTTGGTTTTTTAATATAATTATTAATTTGAGTTACTATTTTGTTTGATATATTTAATTTTAAGTTATTTGTTATTTTTTAAATTACTTAATTTACTTAAATCTTTTATGGGCATAAATAAAAACCAATCAGAAAATAGCAATTTTGCTATCGCATCTAGTAACGGCTGTGCTTATAAATTAACAAGCGTACCCAGCCCGTTTCGACGATAGATTTTGCTTTATTTTATTTAAACAATAAACTTACATCATTAAATATTTAATTTAACTCTCACAATATTTTAAATTATTCATTTCTCTCCGTATTCATTCACATTTTCTTCTATTCCCTTCTCGAGCGGGGGAAGATTACCTACACCGATGTCAGTATCATATCATACTCGTATAACATATAGTATATACAATATATATATATATATCAGTAAATACAATATCATTCTTATCATTTATACAAAAACATATCGGGAATCAAGTTAATGTCAGAAATAAAACTACGACGTATGGCTTGGGCGTGGTAAATGTGAATTATCTGTGAATTAAGAACATTAATAAATACTTATGAAGCAATAGGTATTTTAAAAATGTTGATCACAAATAAGGAATAATTGACTCTTACCTGCTGTTCATGAAATTTTAAAATGAACAATTCAGAGTTATCTCTCAACATCATCAAGTAGTTCACATGATCTCGTTCGACAGTAAATATAAAACATTTCGCACTTCCAGATGTTATCAAGCCAATGATAATTGAAATTATGTCAGAAATTTTTGTTTAAATGTTAGAAAAATGATTATTCAATAAAAAAACTCAATAGAAGAACAAAAAATTTCGTAGATTGAAAATTATTAATATGACCAGGGTGATAATAATTTCATTTATTAACATTTTAATAATTATTTAATTCAACTTCATATTTTGAATAATTTTTAACTTACCGTTAAGCTAGATTAATCTGATAAATGGGTCCCCTGACCACCATTTATTTGCAATTAATTCGTCACATATATTTATTAAATAATCAAGTATCTCAAAATTGATAAATTAACTAATTACAAAAACATATTTCTTTTATTTTTAGTCCACCGTATCTATTTTTAATACTTTAATACACTCCATTATACTTTAATATGGTTCATAATGACATAAATATAAACAACGCATGTGTCAATACAAATTCGTGTTATAAAACAATAGAATATCATCATAGTAAATAAAACCTGTATTCGACAGTTCAAAAAGAGGAGTGCTTTGATCGTCACCAAACTTTACAGGATTACTGGCCAGGTCAATCTGAAGATTCCCTGAAGAAGTTTCATTGATAACCGTCCAGCCGTTTCGAAGCCTATAAGGAACAAACCCACACACTTTCTCTTTTATTTATATAGATCCTCAATGAAATATGAACTACTTATTAAATATATATGTATTGAGGTGTTAATGATAACATTTCATAAACGGCGGCGTGTTATATATAATGCATATTAATGTGTACAGTTGTAATAAAAACACATATCCAAGACAGAGTTTCATATGTCAATACGTAAAATTAAACAAAATTCAAAATGAAATTGTTACTTATCCGTTATTATTATGTTCTCCTGGTAACGGTCGTTACGTCACAAGATCCTAGATGTGCTAGGAAGTGTAAGTTGAAGATATTCTCGATTAATGTTTTTTGTTAACGTGTTCAACTTCATTTGTTGAGCCGTCATTTATGAACCGATATTTTTTATTGAAAAGTTTCCGTTTCGATAAGATCGCATATTTATTTTGTTGGCATAGAACCTTGGGTTACAGTCCCGTAATCCTTGGCTATTAGAATACAGTACGGTATCCCCTGGCTGTCGTAGAAGGCGACTAAAAGGGTCCTCGGGTTCACTGGGCGACAAGGGTTGCAAGGGCCTTTGTCGTCCACCAAAGTGGACATGGGAAGAAGGCGACATCGGCAGGCCTGTGACGCGATGCACTGCGTGGGCGTAGGGGAAGAGGTATTATCCTCCCGTCTTCTCCGAGAGCACAGTGCAGAGGGGCTCCGTTGCGTTGCGTAGGGGCTCATCATGCTACCAGGAAGGGCCACCGGGGAGTTTTAGTGGGTAAGAACCCCACATAAACCCGCTTTCTCCCCAGAAAGCTGGGTACCCCACCGTCAACAAAAAATAGATCCGCCGCTGGGAGCTGGATGGGCGAGTACAACTTATTTTTTCACCCCTCTAAGTAAAAGTTCCAAGGAGTTCGTCACCTGCTAACAGAGGTTGTGTAGGAAGGCGCGTCTGATGTTCTGGCGCGCCTTGCTTGAAGTGGGGAGAGAGAGGCTTGTCCGCCGTGATGTGGCCGTGGTTGTATGCGTTCCTGTAGCCCCATCAACATGTAACGATGGTGGCATATCTTGGGGTTTTAGTTGGTGGAAGCCCTACATAACCCTCCCTTTCCTGGAGGCTGCATGCGCGTTACGCTCGTTGCTCGAAGTAAAAACTTGTAAAAATCGTATGAAAGAATACGCTTTGAAAAGAATTGAGATATTGGTATATTTATGATAATCCCCGACTAAGTCCTCATTAACGGCAACGAGCGCTATTGTAGCTGAAGAAATACGACGATATAGCGTTTTTACATATGAATATAGATGTAAAATAAAGATATGTGGAATAATATGAATGTATTAATTTGCACCTATTTCAGTTCCGGAATGCTGTTTGCCAGAAGATCCGGGGTTTTGTACGCCGGTAACCAGGTGAGATGTCCAAGAATATCGCCTTCTGTATCTGCCTGATAGATGGCGATGTCATAAGTATTATTATCAACTTAACATATATGTTTTAAAATTGCAGATATGCGTTGCCACCGGTTACAGCCATTAATCCATTTAAAATTTCGATGTGCGAACCGTATGCTTATTACGGCGAAGGTGGCAACCCCGGCTTTGAGACCTATGATGATTGTCGATTCACTTGCGGGCAGGGGGTGCTACGAACGATGTTACGAGGAAAATAAGCTAGAAGGCCTGGAAAAATTAGTGATAGAAGATTAATATTTAAACGAAAAAGAAATTTGAAAGAAATTAGCAGCGGTTCTGTTTATTATTGAATTTTCAATTTATCATTTTAGAAACGACAAAGTTTTAAATAAATATCTTAAAAACTAAAGTTACGGCCTATATATGTTCCACTGTTGGGCACATTCCTTCTTAGTAAAGAAAGTATAAGGGTATTGTCCGCCACGTGGCCCGAGTGCGGATTGGCGGACGTCACATGTCTTAAAATATTTCCTGAGACATGTTGGTGTTTCCTCATTATGTTTTCTTATATCGCCGAGCGCGTGGTTGATTGATAACATTTCATGATCGCGTACAAAATATTATTGCGTACTGTAATAACAAACAGACGTGTCCAATGCAGTTGTTTTCTCTTCGTAGTAGTCGTTATATAGCAAAATCCAAGATGTGACAGGGAGTGTAGTAGGGTGTGGTGTATATATATGTAGTTTACAAGTAATTTTGTTACACTCACTTCTCTCACTTCTTATTCAAAGGTACTAAAAAACGGGTTTCACCAATTATCTAGTGGTCAAATTAAATGTGGTAAGTAGTGAACCCATTTTCATACACAATTTGAAAATATTTACATAATAAAATTCATATAAATTTCTGATATAATTTTCCAAAACCAACCAAACCTCGGAATAGGCGAAGGTTTAGGATAAGAAATAAACAAAACATATATTAATAAGTCATATATTAAAAGTGACCAACATATAATGTTACAAAACATCTCGTAGCTGTTTTCGTAGCTGCTCTACGTCTTCGAGTGCAGATAAAACAAAGAACAAAACGTGATTCGGTTAATAGAATTAAAAGTCTATCAAATCTACATCGTGCCTGGCACGCTCCTATGGTGTTGAAATTATTTCTATTACCCCCCTTCGCCCCTATATTGAAACGCGACACACATCCTCGTGGTGGGATCATATCTATATCTGAAACAAATAATGTGTAATTGAAGAGAAATTAACAAGAAATTTATCACCCGTGAAATGATAAATCATTTCAATAAATGAGAGATGTACGGAAACATCAAGTATCGATGTCCAGGCGGTCGTCTCAAGTGCACAGTACAACAGCAATTCTAATTTGATCCCTGGTGCCGGCACATATTGATGTATTGTTTGTAAAATAAGATATACCAGAGAAGTCTTAAAAATCATACGAGAAAAATGTTTGAGACATTCAGTGTTAGGTTGATATGGGACTCACGAGAATAAGACTACGGTATCCCCTGCCTGTCGTACAAGGCGACTAAAAGGGGCCTCAGGTTCACTGGGCGACAAGGGTGGGGGCCTGATACGTCCACCAAAGTGGACCCGGGAAGAAGGCGAAGAGGCTGGCCCGTGTCGCCTTGCGCTGCGAGGGCACAGGGGGGGAGGGTGTAACCTACCTCCCCCCCGGGACGGGCTCTCCTTGAGCACAGTGCAGAGGGGCTCCGGTGCGTTCCACTGGAGATCCCGGAGCCCCTCGACATGCATCTTTCTGAAGATTTCCTCCCCGTCAAAAAAAAACAAACGAAGATTAATTTTTTATTGAAAAGGATGTACTTAAAGAGTTGTTTAATTAAAAAAATTAAATAAATAATAAAATTCTATTAGATAATAATTCTACTTTATACAGACGGCGTCCGCGCGTAATAACGTTGAACGTTTGGAGTCGCTTTTTGTTTTTACTCGTAAATATACTTGTTTTTTACACTTATAAATCCCTCGTTGCATTCTTAAGTTAAGTTCAGTTCTTAAGTTAAGTTAGTCAAGCCCGGGGGAGACAGAAAAATTGGCGGTTGTAACCTGCAATGAAAAAGATCGTAAACAAGGAAATACTGAAATATCATGTATATTTATATGTATATTATATTATTTGTAATTATTGAATTGGTTGTCATAATTACCTGGTGATAGTCCTGCAGCGGCCACCATCGATCCCCATTCTGCATATTGGGTCTGGAGACAAATATTCTTTTGTTTGCTTTTTGGGACAATAAAGCATAAAAAATATGGGCAATTAAATCGAATACGAACACAAATGAAGTCAAATTTTCGTTAAAAAATATGCTAGACAATAATTATACTTCACATTATATGTCCCAGTTGAGGCAAAAAAAAATCCGCCATGATGAAATTACATGTGACATGACTATAGTCTTGTAAATATTGTATTGATAGTATTTATTCACTAATTTTAAATTGGGGCCGCGGGGGGGAGGGAGGGGTTTAGTGGTTAAAAGGCATAATCGCCGCCTTACCCCAGAAGGCCCCCACATTGTTAAAGATATCCACCCACGTCAACACGAAATTAAAAAAAAATATATTTCAAAGGGTTCACCAATAAATCAGCTTCAAAACTGCATAAAAACTTATTGCTCCATCATTTATTTTTATCTAGAGAACGTGATAACTTAAAACACAAGTGGGCCGATAGATGTGTTCGGGAGTGCATATAATACATATTATTTACCAAATATAAAATACCGAACAGAACTCGATCATCTAATTGTTGCTTAATAAAAACACGTGTTAAGATACAGAATGCGATACTCTTAGACATCTCACCTGGTTACCGGCGTACAAAACCTGGAATCTTCTGGCAAGCATCATTCCGGACCTGAAATAGGTCGAAATTAATACATTGACATAATTCTGTGGAAATATGATGACATAGAGAAAATTAATACATTGACATCATTCTGCGGAAATATGATGACATAGAGAAAATTATTACATTGACATCATTCTGCGGATATATGATGACATAGAGAAAATTAATACATTGACATCATTCTGCGGAAATATGATGACATAGAGGAAATTATTACATTGACATCATTCTGCGGAAATATGATGACATAGAGGAAATTATTACATTGACATCATTCTGCGGAAATATATGATGACATAGAGGAAATTAATACATTGACATCATTCTGCGGAAATATGATGACATAGAGGAAATTATTACATTGACATCATTCTGCGGAAATATGATGACATAGAGGAAATTATTACATTGACATCATTCTGCGGAAATATGATGACATACAGAAAATTGAACACATAAATAGGAAAACAGTAATTTTGATATCGTATCTATTAACGGCTGCTTTTATAAATTAATTCTCAATTAAATATTTTAGAAACATAAGTTAAATATGTATTGAGGTTGAATGATAACTTTTGATAAATGGCGGTGTCAATTAGAATGCACACCAATGTGTACAGTTGATTAAATACACGTATCCAATACACAGTTTCGTATTTCAATACGTAAAAAGAAACAAAACTAATAATGAAATTGTTACTTATCCGTTATTATTACGTTCTCTTTGTAACGGTCGTTATGTCACAAGATCCAAGGTGTGCTAGGAAGTGTAAGTTGAAGAAATTCTCGATTCATGTGTTTTGTTAACGTGTTCAACTTCATTTGTTGCGAAGTCATTTATGAACCAATATTTTTTCTTGAAATGGTTCCGTTTCGATTAGGTCGCACAATTATTTTGTTAGAATAGAACCTTGGGTTACAGTCCCATAGTCCTTGGCTAATAGAATAAGGCTACGGTATATCCTGCCCGTCGTTGAAGACGACTAAAAGGGGCAGGGGGTTCACGGGGCCACAAAAGTTCTCTTCAGGTTAAGGCTAAGTCACTTAAAAGATATGCCACCTTTCAATCCGCTGAAGCAGTCAAAGCTAGCATCTCGGGCCAATCTGTTTAGTTTGTCATTAAAAAAATGCATTTTGATTGAGATATCAGTAGGTTCTACCCTCCACCCCATGCTACGTAATCCATTTTTTACGAATACAAGACACAAATGTAGAAGAAGAAAGAGATATATGCTTCGAAAATAAACGAGAGCGTACGTACATAGTAGCTTCTTTCCATATAAATATAATCGTAAATAATACATATTTATTGTTAATAATATGAATGTATTAATTTGGACCTATTTCAGTTCCGGAATGCTGTTTGCCAGAAGATCCAGGGTTCTGTACTCCGGTAACCAGGTGAGATGTCTAAGAGTATCGCATACTGTATCTGGCTTTTAACAGCGCCATCTGGCGAAATCATTGAGACATATTGTTATCGTCTGATTTTTTTTATTATTGCTACTGAATGTACTTATTTCGTTTGCAAAAATTGCAGATATGCAGTGCCACTTATTACACGTATTGATCCATTTACAACTTCGATGTGCGAACCGTATGCTTATTTCGGCGAAGGTGGCAACCCCGGCTTTAATAGCTTTAAAGATTGTTTTTATACTTGCGAGGAAGATCTGATGAGAACAATTTTAAGAGGAAAATAGGACTGGATCAAATTTGTTAAAGTAAATTAATACTTTGAAGAAAAGAGAAATTTCACTGTCATATGACGTTACATTGTAACCTTTTTGAAACAAACTTCTTAAATAAATATGATAAAATATAAAGTTACAGCCTATGTATATATGTGCCACATGTAGGTTTCCTCATGATGTTTTCTTTCACCGCCGGGCGCGTGGTGAATAAGAGAGTTGAAATGAAAAAGATCGTGGACAACGAAATACTGAAATATACATGTATTATTTGTAATTATTGAGCTGGTTGTCATAATTACCTGCTGATAGTCCTGCAGCGGATCTTGAGTCTGGAGACAAATATTATTTTGTTTGTTTTTTTTTGTTTTTATTGGGACAATAGCACAAAAAATATAGGTAATGTAATCGAATATGAACTCAAATGAAAAATCTTCGTTAAAAAAATATGCCAGAGATTAAATATACTAATCCCGTGATGAAAAAAATTACAATGATAATTAAAGACACGACGAAAATATCCGCCATGATGAAATTACATGTGTTGTTAGCTTTGATTTACCGATTTCAAATCTACAAATTGTTTTGATATTATTTCATATGTTAATTTTTATGATTAAGTTTTACGTTCACCAAGTTAGTTTTGTTGTAAAATTGATCATGTATCCATAAAATAAATAAATAAAATAAAAATAAAAGAGCCTTTTATTTCCTGCATTACAAATAAAAATTAAAAATTTTGCGCCATCTTCACTGTTCTGCAAGAACCCTTGCTAAGCGGGTTCCTCCAGAGATTTCCACTGTTCCCTGTCCTGTGCTGCTGTGGTCCACGACTAGCGACCTGTTCTTATTATTTCATCTTGCCATCGCGTCAAGAGACGTCTTCCTCGGTTTCCTCGTGGGCCATCCCATCTGGTTACTTTTGTGGTCCATCTTTGGTCTTCATTCTGGCGACGTGGCCAGCCCATTGCCCACTCTTATAGGCGTTTGTCACCGTTTTATCAAGGTTCATTTCTAAACCTAGTCTTATGCTAGCTGAATGTAGTAATCATAAGCTGTAGTTGTGCACTAGTCTCTGACAGCAGTACCAGGCCATCGGCGAATCTTAGATAGCTTAAGTATGTTCCCTATAAGTTTAGTCCTGTATGCTAATTCAATTTAGCTCGCTAATTATTGATTCAAGTACAGAAATAAATAGCCTTGGTGACAACGGGTCGCCCTTGCACTTGCAAAGGAGGCCGCAACTAAGACAAAGAGGGACGTTTACGATCGGAGCACAGTTTAATTTGTCAAGAGACAGATCCGTTTGGAGTCGATTGACGAATGGAACGAGAGGTACCGAGAGGGTGCGACGGCTTCTGTAACCAAGATCTTCTTTCCGGATTCCGCCGACGCATACCGCACAGTACGGGAGATGAAGATGGATGCAAGGCTTGTGCAAGTTTTCACAGGATATGGCGGGTTCTCCGAATACCTGAACAGGTTCAGGTGTAAGGAGAGCCCGTCGTGTGCCTGTGACGATGGCGTGAATGTGACTATTATCCATCTCCTTACTGAGTGTCCTATCCACGCTAGCTTAAGAATGGACACGGAAATTGTTTTAGGTATTAAAATTAGTAATGACAATCTACCATCACTAGTGAGTAACAAAGATGTCAGTCAAAAATTCCTTGGCTACTGCAAACAAATAGCAGAGAAAGCAGCACAAAGGAATAAGACTTAGCAAGTAAGGAGCATCCAAACACGCATTAAAAATAATGTGAGTTGCGAGCCCACCATTGGCCATAAAAAATTAAATTTAGAACTAGGATGTAGTATAAGAAATTGAAAATAGCATTATATAAAAATAGCATAGATAGATAGATATAAGACAAGTGTAATATAAACAAGATTAGAAATAAGTAAATGTTAGAAATGTAATAAGAAATAAGTATAAGAAAAGAGTAAAAGAATAAGTGTATACTAGAAATAGAAATATTGTGAAATAATAATAAGTAAAAGTAGAAATAAATTGTATATAAGTTGAATGTAAGATTGTTATAAATATATAAAGGAGGAGAGGAAAGGCATGGGAGAAAAACTGCCCTAACCTATCCACGTTAGGGGAACTAGAAATAGCATAGGCATACTATATACTATACTTAGATTAAAAAGGACAAGGGGCAATAAAACTCTGAATTTTAGAATATAAGTCAGTAGTTATGCCTATTGTTACAAAAAAAAAAAACGGTCGCCCTGTCTTACTCCCCTTTTTATCGGGAATCTAGGACCGGCTGTTTCTAGTTTTACTCTGCTTGTATTACTGTGGTAGATACTTTTGATGATTTCTATGTATTTATCTTCTCTTTTAGGACTCCCCAAATTATTGAGTGTGACACCGTGTCAAATGCTTTTTGATAGTCTATAAATGCAATGTATAAATTTCGTCGGCGTTCTTGATATTTTCCTATCATTTGTTCCAAGGTGTAGATGTGGTCTATTGTTGAGAATCCTTTTCTGAAACCTGCTTGTTCTATTGGTTGTCTTAGTTCTAATGTTGTTATTAGTCTTGTGTTTAAAATTGAAGAAAAGAGTTTGTAGAGGACATGTATCTATGTTCGAAAAAAATACAATAAAAAAATCAAATGTATCAATACGGATGGCAGTGGCAGTTCAGTTTTACTGCGTTCAATTTTTTTCTGGAAATTAAAACATTTCTATAGCACTTTCACGGTTCTAATCGGGGATTTATCTATTTTTAATCACCTGATTGGGATCCCGTGATAAATAAAATAACCATAAACCAAACTCTGTAGGATAGTTACAAAAAAAGATTGAAAGTTTCGATCTTTAAGCCTCTTTGAGCGGCCACGAAATTAACCATCAAAATGGAGACAAAAACATGGCTTATTATAACTTAAAGTATTCAAGTACAGCACGGACAAAGTAGTCTAGCAATAATTATCACCTGGTGCCACGCGAGACGAACGGTACATGAATGTATAGGATTTATTATAACACGCGCTATTGCTGAAGGCAAAGCTGTAATTAGATTATATTACATTCAAAGATTATTTTAAGGGTTCCAGGCGATAAAAATAACAAGAGCCGCTCCACTAAAACATTTTTTTTAAATCAATACAACACACATTAATTAATATTGTAATGCATAGTAATTGAAAAGATATGTGACGTATGCATGCATCTTAAGTGGGATGGAAGTTCACTAACGATATTCCGCGCTCTAGTAGAGCAGAGCTAGCCCTTTTCGCCGACGATACCGGCATTTATGCTTCGGGCCGTTCCCCCGAAGTCATTCTTAAAAAACTACAGAACACGGCCGTTGCCCTAGGGGATTGGTTTCGGAAATGGAGAATAGAAATCAACCCGGCTAAGAGCGCAGCCATGTACTTCACGAGGCGTCTTCAGTCTCCACCTCGTTGCGTTCAACTTCTCGGTACCCCTATTCCATGGGTTACACAAACCAAATACCTTGGTGTCGTATTAGATCCCAAACTCAGCTTCGGCCCTAACGTAGATCAAGTTAGGAACCGGGCGGCCTACGTTATGGGTCGCCTATATCACCTCATTAATAAGAAAAGTAAAATGTCCCTTCGTAATAAGGTGACACTTTACAACGCAGTTATACGTCCTGTTATGACGTACGCGGTCTTCGCGCATGCCGCCCGTAAACATATCCCTAGGTTACAAGTAATTAAGAATCGTTTTCTGCGACGAGCCACGGGTGCGCCGTTGTTCGTACGTAATCGCGAGCTCCACGTTGATACAGGGTTACCGACAATAGCCCAATTCTTTAAGCAGGCATCTCGACAGTTTTTCGAGACTGCCACCAAACATTCTAACAAACCTCTTGTAAGTGCCGCCACTTATAAGCCTTCCTATAATAAATCTGGTCGCGTCGCCTGGAGGCCGAGACAAGTTCTTGACGATCCGGACGACGCGACTACCATTGCACAGGCTAGATCTCTACAAATCCACAAAGCGTCCATTCGCGACCGTCGGAGGTTGCGAATAATCCTTGCGCGTTACCGCTATTTTATGGGCAGGCCCCACCCATAGATGTTAGGAGCGTTGCCCTCGGATCGGAATGCTTACGCGTAACATAGTAACCGTCCAAGCCGAGGTTACCCCTCACCGGGGGGACCCTTGTGTCGAGTTACTAGCAATAGAGGTTCAGGCTAAGCGACCTAAGAGCTATGCCACCTCTCAATCCGGTGAAGCAGTCAAGGCCAGCTTCTCTGGCCAATCTGTGTAGTTCGTCATAAAAAATAAGAAAAAAAAGGGACGGAAGTATTACGTATTGCAAGAAGGAGTTTGGGCTATATATTAGATACATTAGAGAAGGTTCTATATAAAATGTAAGCATTGGGTTCTTGAATTCCTAAATAATAATAAGGATGTATTCGCTACCATAGACAACCCTCAATATGAAACCCATTTGGCGTAGGCCCGTGGTTTTCATTAAAACCGAAACTCTATGGTTTCGGGAAAGAGTAAATGTGAAAAATAAATAACAATAACATATGACACAGAAAATATTGTTAATGTAAATAGGATAATAGTGATTCTACGGTAGTATCTAGTAACCGGTTTTTTCAAACATTTAATTTTCAATTAAACATTTCAGAAGTATTCACGACGTCTTATATAAATATGCATTAAGGTTGTTGATAACATTTTATGAACGACAGCGTATTAAGAACTAATGCATATTAATGTGTACAGTTGTAATAAATACACGTATCCAATACAGAGTTTCGAAATTGAAAAACACAAGAATAAACATAATTCAAAATGAAATTGCTGCTTATCCGTTATTGTTATGTTCTCCTGGTAACGGTCGTCACGTCACAAGATCCCAGATGTGCTAGGAAGTGTAAGTTGAAGAAATTCTCGATTCATGTGTTTTGTAAACGTGATCAATTTCATTTGTTACGTCGTCATTTATGAACCGATATTTTTTCCTGAAAAGGTTCCGTTTCGATAAGGTCACTCATCTATTTTTTTTGCATAGAACCTTGGGTTACAGCCCCGTAGACCTTGGCTAATAGAATAAGGCTACGGTATCCCCTGCCCGACGTAGAAGGCGTACAAAAGGGGCCTCGGTTCCACGGCCGACAAGGGTAGGGCCTTTTTCATCCGCTTAAGTGAACCCAGGAAGAAGGCGAAATCGTTTGGCCCGTGTCGCTTTGCACTGCGAGAGCGCTAGGGCTGGAAAAAAAGCTATGGAGGTAAAGGCTAAGCGACCTAAGAGCTATGCCACCTCTCAATCCAGTGAAGCATTAAACGCCAGCACCTCATGCCAATCTGTGAAGTTGGTCATAAAAAAATGAAAGAATGCTTGAGATAACAGTAAGTTTATGACAACCCCGAACTACGAGTACGTAAATCATTCTTTACGAATACGAGCAAATTTAGACGAAGAAAGTGATATGTACTTCGAAAATAAACGCGTACGAGCGTACGTACATAGTAGGGTTTAAGCTTACAAATATAGTGTAATAATACATATTTATACTGAATAATATGAATGTATTAATTTCGATCTGTTTTAGTTCCGGAATGCTGTTCGCCAGAAGATACAGGGTTTTGTACGCCGGTAACCAGGTGAGGTGTCCAAGAGTATCGCCTTCTGTATCTGGCTTTTAACAACGCCATCTAGCGAAACTCTTAAAACATATTTTTAATGTTATTTTTTTTATTATTGCTCCGGACTTACTTATTTCGTTTGCGTATATACAAATTGCAGATATGCAGTGCCACCGGTTACAGTTATTAATGCATTTACAAATTCGATGTGCGAACCGTACGCTTATTACGGTGAAGGTGGCAACCCCGGCTTTAATTCCTATAATGATTGTTTAGACACTTGCGAGCAGGGGCCGTTAGTGTCGATTTTACGAGGAAAATAACCTAAGGCCTGGAGCTAATTCGTGATAGAAGTGTTATATTAAAATGAAAAGAGAAATTTCACTGTCGTACGTAGCAACGGTCCAATTTATTATTGAATTTTCAATAAAACATTTCAGAAACGAAAAGCTTTTTTTAATATAGCCTATATATGTCTCACTGTTGGGCACATTCCTTCTCAGTTAAAAAAGTAGAAGGGTTTGTTTGTTTCATTGTCCGCCACGTGGCCTAAGTGCGAATTGGCAGATGTCACATGTCTCAAAATATTTTCTAAAACATGTAGGTATTTCCTCGCTATGTTTTCTTTCATCGCTGAACGCGTGGATCGCTTAATCAGGAGCATACATCCATTGGTGACGATACCGAGGATCTAATTCTGGTTGCTAGCGTAGTGTGCGGTGGCCCGATGGACTTTGACCTACCATTGCTCAGTGTCCATATATAAATGTGTTAAGGTTGTAGATATACTTAATGAATGGCGGTGTGTTAAATAATATTCAGACTACTGTCGTATTAACAGATATGCCCATACAGTTTTTCTGTTCGTAACGTTCGTTATATAACAAGATCCAAGATGTGGCAAGGAGTGTAGGTTGAAGAGATTCTGTTAGTTATAGACTAAATATATGTAATTTACAAAATTACAACAAACTTCTTTTTCAAAGCTTTAAAACGCGGGATTTACCAATTAGATCCTGGTCAAATGTAATGTGAAAGGTGGTGAACCATTTCCATACATCTGACACAAATTAATAATACACGAAATTAACAATCAAAAGAAATCAGTTCACCCAGCCGAAAGTTATGAAGTGTAAACTTATAAAAACATATAGATAAATTGAGAACATCCTCTTTTTGGAGTTGGTTGACAAACAAATGCGTCACTCGATTCGATCGTCGACTCCAGCACAAATCAGCACATAGTCAGCTGTGTGTATTACACAGATGACTGTGACGACGCCACAGGAAGACTGGTAACAAGGGCATCAAAAGAAAAAATAATAGAGTACAACCTAAAAATGGCCATGAGAAACAGCGACGCAGCGGTCGCGGAGAAACTAATAACAATGCAACGGTGCGTCTACGACGCGTGAACCTGGACATTCTCCAGCACCGCCCTCAAAAATTCAGGCATTAAAATAAAAAAATGTAGTAACTGTAGAGGTAGCACCCTTATTCAAGATTATTACAAAAGAGCACGGACATAAGTCTGTGGTTGCGATCCATTGAAAGAAAAAAAAAAGTTAATTGAGGGAGTCTAGACTATATACACTACATAATAGATAGATTCAGTGTGTTAGAGGAAATTCTATATAATATTTTCCATATTGTGTTCTTAAACTGTATCAAATGTAGCAACAAGTTAATTGGTTATAGAAGTTACATCAGAGAGATTAGAAATTAAACAATAAATGAACAACGTTTTAACAAAATTGACCAAGTGATCATGGTGTGTCCAGGCCTTTTAATTAGGACGCTTCATTCAGGTTGTAATTGGTGGGTTACTAAGTTACTAAGTTTTAAATCATGCGAACGGAATACCTTCGATCGTAGTTTCCCATAAGCAGCAGCAGCCCCTATCCTGCTGTTGATTTCAGCTTCTAGGTCGCATTTGGATGTAATCGTGCTACCTAAGTATATAAACTTTTCAAAATTCTTCAAAACATTTCCACTTATACATACATTGGAATCAGGTGTGTCGGAAGATTCATTGGCCATGACTTCAGTTTTTTTAACACTTATTTTAAGGCCAGACTTGGTGCATGCATTGTCTAGACCAGTGATTCTCAACCACTGTGCCGCGGCACTTTTATGTGCCGCCAAATTTTGCAAATATAATAATGTTAATATTATTAAATTATATCATTTAAAAAGAAATATATTTTTATCATGAATATATATTATTATTTCGTATATTTCAAATTTTTGTCATAAACTATTTATGCAGTGTGTTGTAGTAAGTAAATAATTTTTATCTTTTTCTTTGTGTGTCGCCAAATTTTGAAATCGTTAAATATGTGCCGCAACAAAGAAAGGTTTTTTTTTTTTATATGACCCCATTTAGGGCCCTATGAGCCTGTTGCTAAAATTTTTGCACCAAGTTTGTTCCCTTTGTAAAATATATATATCTTTTCCTCCTTTAAGTATATTTCTTCGTTCCTCTCCTTGCTACTATTGAGCCGTTAGCTTTTGCGACTAAGAACATAACTAGCTCACAGTATTCCAGGAATAGTTCTCTGGCATCGGAGGCAACTATGCTGACTATGTTGTCCGCGGTGATGGCGGTGTCCATTCTGTGTTCGCAGTCAAGGCGGTGTGTTGCGAATCTTGGGCAGTGTATGATGATATGAACAAAGAAAGGTTGAGAATCACTGATCTAGACAATTGACCAAGTACCAAAACAATATACAACGGAAATATGATCACACAGAATAAATTGAAAACATATATAGAAAAATAGTAATTTTGATATCGTATCTAGTAGCGGCTGCTTTTATAAATTAATTCTCAATGAAATATTTTAGAAACATAAATTAAATATGTATTGAGGTTGATTGATAACATTTCATAAACGGCGTCGTGTTAAATAAAATGCATACCAATGTGAACAGTTGCTTAAATACACGTATCCAATACACAGTTTCGTATTTCAATACGTCAAATTAAACAAAATTCATAATGAAATTGTTACTTATCCGTTATTATTACGTTCTCTTTGCAACGGTCGTTACGTCACAAGATCCAAGGTGTGCTAGGAAGTGTAAGTTGAAGAAATTCTCGATTCATGTGTTTTTTTTTAAAGTGATCAACCTCAATGATTGCGCCGTCATTTATGATTTTATTTTGTAGTCATAGAAACTTAGGTTACAGCCCTGTAGTCCTTGGCTAATAGAATAAGGCTACGGTATCCCCTGCCCGTCGTAGAAGGTGACTAAAAGGGGCCTAGGATTCACGAGGCGACAAGGGTGGAGGGCTTTTTCGTCCGCTAAAGAAGACCAAGGAAGAAAGCGGCTGGCCCGTGTCGCCTTTTTCCAGTTCTCTTCTGGTTCAGGCTAAGCCACGTAAGAGCTATGCCACCTCTTAATACGGTAACAGTCAAGGCCAGCATCTTTGGCCAATCTGTTTAGGTCGTCATAAAAGAGGATGCGTTTTGATTGAGATATAAGTAGGTTTATGACATCCCCAAACTACGTAAGCCATTCTTTATGAATACCAGCAAATGTAGAAGAAGAAAGAGATATATGCTTCGAAAGTAAACGAAATCGTACGTACATAGTAGCATTTTTACTTATAAATATAGATATAAAATAAAGATATTTACGTCGAATGATGTCAATATATTAATTTGGACCTATTGCAGTTCCGGAATGCTGTTTGCAAGAAGATCAGGGGTTTTGTACGCCGGTGACCAGGTGAGGTGTCCAAGAGTATCGTCTTATATATTTGACTTTTAACAGCGCCATCTAGCGATACTCTTGAGACGTATTGTTATCGACTGATTTTTTTTATTATTGCTATGAATGTACTTATTTCGTTTGCAAAAATTGCAGATATGCAGTGCCACTTGTTACACGTATTGATGCATTTACAACTTCGATGTGCGAAGCGTATGCTTATTACGGCGATGGTGGCAACCCCGGCTTTGATTCCTATGATGATTGTTCCTACACCTGCGGGGAAAGTTTGTTCATAACAATCTTAAGAGGAAAATAGGACTGGATCAAATTTGTTAAAGGAAATTAATATTTAAAAGAAACGAGAAATTTCAAAATCATATCTAGCAACGGTTCCGTTTATAATTGAAGTTTCAAGGAAACCTTTTAGAAACTAACTTCTTAAATAAATATAATAAAATATAAAGTTGTATGTGTATATGTCCCACATGTAGGTTTCCTCATGATGTTTTCTTTCACCACCGGGCGCGTGGTGAATCAGCCCTTAGAATTGCAACAAATAAATTAATTGGTCGGCCGGCACCGGGGATCAAACTCGGGTTGCTAGGGTGCTGCACCTTGAGACAACCGGCCGTATACGGACCTACCAAGGTTCTTCATTCACAAAAATATTATAAAAGTATATTAAATCCAATCTAATATCTTTAATCGATCAATTCTTATATAAATAATCTGAATATCTGAAAAGGTTTCAACGATTTATATGAAATTTTGCATGCAGAAGGTTTCGGGGGCGATAAATCGATCTAACCGATATACAAAGTTTATTTTTAGCGTATATACAGCACTCAAAAGATTCAGCAACATTGGCAAAGAACACGGAAATAGAAAAATTTACAATTTAGTATCAAGTGGCGTGAGCACAAAGGAACGATTAGACGAACCGCGCGCAGCCTCAGGCGTCGGCTGTCCGAGACGGGGCATTTAATATAATTACTAAAATCTAACATTTAAAATATATATTATCCCTACACATATATACATATTATTTACTAAAAATAAAATACCGAACAGAGCTCGGTCATCCACTTGTTGCTCTTGGACACCTCATTTAGTTACCGACGTATAAAACCCGGGATCATTCTGCGGAAAAATGATGACATAGAGAAAATTAATACATTGACATAATTCTGCGAAAATATGATGACATAAAAAAATTAATACATTGACATCATTCTGCGGAAATATGATGACATAGAAAAAATTGAACACATATATAGGAAAATAGTAATTTTGATATCGTATCTAGTAGCGGCTGCTTTTATAAATTAATTCTCAATGAAATATTTTAGAAACATAAATTAAATATGTATTGAGGTTGAATGATAACATTTGATAAATGGCGGTTAAATAAAATGCATACCAATGTGTACAGTTGCTTAAATACACGTATCCAATACACAGTTTCGTATTTCAATACGTAAAATTAAACAAAATTAATAATGAAATTGTTACTTATCCGTTATTATTACGTTCTCTTTGCAACGGTCGTTACGTCACAAGATCCTAGATGTGCTAGGAAGTGTAAGTTGAAGAAATTCTCGATTCATGTGTTTTGTTAACGTGTTCAACTTCATTTGTTGCGAAGTCATTTATGAACCAACATTTTTTCTTGAAATGGTTCCGTTTCGATTAGGTCGCAGAATTATTTTGTTGGAATAGAACCTTGGGTTACAGCCCCGTAGTCCTTGGCTAATAGAATAAGGATACGGTATATTCTGCCCGTTGTTGAAGACGACTAAAAGGGGCCTCGGGTAAACGGGGCGACAAAAGTTCTCTTCAGGATAAGGCTAAGTCACTTAAAAGATATGCCGCCTTTCAATCCGCTGAAGCAGTCAAACATCTCGTACACACACGTAACACATAGCATCTCGGGCCGATCTGTTTAGTTTGTCATAAAAAAATT
Source organism: Meandrusa payeni (assembly GCA_029286785.1). Taxonomy (NCBI): domain Eukaryota; kingdom Metazoa; phylum Arthropoda; class Insecta; order Lepidoptera; family Papilionidae; genus Meandrusa; species Meandrusa payeni. Next base: position 7,429,527 of record JAGSMX010000015.1, read on the forward strand.
GCATTTTGATTGAGAAATCAGTAGGTTCCATCCTCCACCCCATACTAGGTAAGCCATTTTACGAATACAAGCAAATGTAGAAGAAGAAAGAGATATATGCTTCGAAAATAAACGAGAGCGTACGTACAAAGTAGCTTCTTTCCATATAAATATAATCGTAAATAATACATATTTATTGTTAATAATACATTAATTTGGACCTATTTCAGTCCTGGAATGCTGTTTGCCAGAAGATCCAGGGTTCTGTACTCCGGTAACCAGGTGAGATGTCTAAGAGTATCGCATTCTGTACCTGGCTTTTAACAGCGCCATCTAGCAAAATTCTTGAGACATATTGTTATCGTCTGATTTTTTTAATTATTGCTACTGAATGTACTCATTTCGTTTGCAAAAATTGCAGATATGCAGTGCCACTTATTACACGTATTGATTCATTTACAACTTCGATGTGCGAACCGTATTCTTATTTCGGCGAAGGTGGCAATCCCGGCTTTAATAGCTTTACAGATTGTTTTTACACTTGCGAGGAAGATCTGATGATAACAATCTTAAAAGGAAAATAGGACTGGATCAAATTTGTTAAAGTAAATTAATATTTTAAAGAAACGAGAAATTTCACTATCATATCTAGCAACGGTTCCGTTTATTATTAAAGTTACAATGCCTTATCCTGAAAAGAACTTTTTGAAACAAACTTCTTAAATAAATATGTTAAAATATAAAGTTGTTTTTACCCACTAAATTCTCCTCGGTGGCCCCTCTTCGGTGCATGGTGAGGAGCTCAGGGATCTCCAGAATAACGCACCGGAGCCCCTCTGCACTGTGCTCAAGGAGAGCGGACTCGGGCCAGCCCATGTCGCCTTCTTCCCGGATCCATCTTGACGGATGATAAAGGCCCTCACCCTTGTTGCCCAGTGAGCCCGAGGTACCTTTTAGTCGCCTTCTACGACAGGCAGGGGATACCGTAGTCTTATTCTTGAGAGTCCAGAACTATGACATATATACGTAAAATATACATATAACATAGTTCCGACGATATTGATTGATAATGCTGCGTTAACAGATTTTTAAAAGCAGGTAGGGAGTTAGCAAGTCGAATTGAATGAGGACATTCCATAGTCCTGTAGCCTGTAATATGAATGATTTCCCGTTAAAGTTTGAGGAATGAGCAGGAGTTCTAAGTTGAGTGTTTCAGGGAAACGTAAGGGTAGAGGATAGGTATATTCATTCATTCATTCAAAAATAAACGAACAACGGAAACACGATAACAAAAACTAATTGTAAATAGGAAATGAAAATTTCAATTGTCTAACCTAGCAAAGGATTCTTTAATAAATACATTTTCAAGGAAACATTTCAGAAGTACTACCGACTTCTTATATAAATATGCATTAAGGTTGTTGATAACATTTTATGAACGACAGCGTATTAAATACCAATACATATTAATGTGTACAGTTGTAATAAATACACGTATCCAATACAGAGTTTCGAAATTGAAAAACACAAGAATAAACATAATTCAAAATGAAATTGCTGCTTATCCGTTATTGTTATGTTCTCCTGGTAACTGTCGTTACGTCACAAGATCCTAGATGTGCTAGGAAGTGTAAGTTAAAGACATACTTTATTAGTCGGTAATTATTAACGTTTGTGCTTTCATAGCGCTGTCACTTTTGAACAGTATTTTCTACTGCAATGGTTTCGGATTAATTAAGTCTGAAATTTATTCAGCTGGCATGAGACCTCCTTACGAGTACCATGAAACTTGTCGTAAAGAAAAATGCTTGTTGATGGAGATATTGGTAGTTTTATAATAATCCAGTTTTATATTAAGCGGCAACAGCATATTGGTTTAGGGTACGGTCTGCGAATCGTTTAGCTCTGCAGCGCCGGACGTTTGACGACAGTTACACCACACGAGCGTCCCGTAGAGGACATGTATCGCACGACTCTGGGGCCTCCAAGATTAGGCAGCATAGATCGATAAGGCAGTCTGTGGAGCACCAATCAATGGGGATCAAGCCTTCGAAGTGCCGTGACATCTAACACAAGCATAAGCTTAGTTGGAATGGTTAACAAGAATGTGAGTAATATTTCTGAAAAAAAAACAAAGAAATATTGCTAGCTCTCTTTAAATACAAAAAAATCCAGGACTAAGTAATTCTTCTGTAACCACAGAAGAAAAGAAGAAATATGAAACTGGAAATAAACAGTGTTTACTTATAAGTTATAGATATTTATGCGGAATGATGTAATGTATTATTTTCGACCTATTTCAGTTCCGGAATGCTGTTTCCCAGAAGATCCGGGGTTCTGTACTCCGGTAACCAGGTGAGGTGTCCAAGAATATAACCTCTTTCTACAATGATCTCTTGACATGTAGTATTGGATCAACCGATTTCGATGATTAATTTTTTTGGAAAGGATGTTGACTTTGACTTCAAAGGCAGTTTGATAGAAGTTTGGTTAGATTCTAATTAATTCTAGTAATATTCCTATTCTATTTGAAGTCGGTTTTTGTTTTTACTCTTGTTCGATGAATACGGGATCACCCTGTACACCACAGCTGTCACTATTTCTAGTCGCCAACCAGCCTGCCCAGCAAGGCGACTCAATGGCAAATCTCCCCATGATCAGACACCATTTAACACGCCTCCCAGTACTATTCCTGGCCAAGGTGGCGGCTACCGACGACTTGATAAGCATAGTCGCAAGTGGCTGGATGCGGAAAGCTGAGGATCGAATGTGGTGGAAGGCCTATTTCCAGCAGGCTGATGATGATAATGATGAAAACGGCGAAGCGGGGAATTTCCCTGTGTGTTTTCGTATTTAAGATATTGTTATTAGGTCTTAAAAGCGTTCGTACGAAAATTTGAAGCAAGACGTTTACATTATCCGCCCGTTTGTATTATTTCTTTGTTCTCATTGGATACCACTCGTATTAGCTCCGACTGTGTTTCCACGATTCCTCATTTCCACGTTAAAACTATCTAACGGTACTATATTTCGATCGATTGGCAGGATTTGCGAATCGCATCTCCTCGATACTATATATTATATGTGTTGGGTGAAACTTTTTGTGGGCGTACGTATTATCTTATATAAAAATTGCAGATATGCAGTGCCTCCAGTTACAGCTATTAATCCATTTACAACTACGATGTGCGAACCGTACGCTTATTACGGTGAAGGTGGCAACCCCGGCTTTAATTCGTATACGGATTGTGTATACGGATGCGGGGAGGGACCGTTGGCTTCAGCTATAGGAGGAAAATAGATAATCTAAATCAAAGATAAATCATAGTAAGTAAAGGTATTACTATAGTATCCTAGTTGTTTTATTTAGCACTAGCGTATCGAGCCAACTTCGACGAAACTTACATATATTAAATTATTCATTTCTCTCCGTATTCATTCTTTTCTGTTCTCTTCTTGAGCGGGTGAAGATCATTACCTAAACCCATGTACATATCAGTATTTACTTAATACAATATCACTCTTGTCATTTAGGGATTTATTATTCTTCAAATTACTCTATTGTATTTCAAAATGGTTCATAATAACATAAATATACACAACGTATATGTCAATACAAATTTGTATTGTAAAACAAAGGAATATCATCATAGTAAATAAAAGCTTATTTCACAGTTCAAAGAGAGGAATGCTCCGATCGACACCATATAGGATTACTCGCCAGGTCAATCTGAAGATTCCCTGAAAGTTACTACTAGTCTAGAATCAATGTTACCAAATACCAACTCGCGGCAATGGATTCCTTAGAGAGGCGGGCCAAAATGTTGATCTTGTTGACCAAGATCTACACATAGATAGTCTTGAGCACCGGCGCAAGGTGGCCAGCCTTTCGGTGTTCTACAGTTTACATTTTGGAGAGTGTGCACAGGAATTGCACGAGTTAATTCCTCCATCCCCATTCTACTTTCGGATGTTTAGACATTCGGCGGGTCTCCACTCTTTCATAGTCGATATTCCGCGCGTCCGAACGAAGCGAATTAAGTCATAGTTCATCGTGGGTACAACAAAGCAGTGGAACATGTCGCCGGCATCAGTCTTTCCGTCCAAGTACGACGTGGGTGCCTTCAAGAGTAGAGTGAATAGGCACTTACTAAACTAGAGCGTACCATCTTTCGACTATATCACCACTTAACATCAGGTGGAATCGTAGTCAAGCACTAGTACAAGATACAAGCACCCCATAAAAATGTATACAATTAAATAAAATTGGAGTTAAAACTGGTCTTTGTGTAATATTAAAATAACTGCTGTTGTGTACTTCATGTTACGTTCAAATTCTGTCAATCGAGATTAGCGAGAACAAACGGATAGACAGACAAAAAGTTATACTATAATTATATAATACATATTTTTTTTATCAAAGATAAGCTAGCAATATATCTTTCAGAAATATTACTATCATTCTTGGTAACCATTCCAACTAAGCTTACTTGTGCTAGGAGATGGTTCACGTTGATTTGAAGGCGCTGGTCTCCTTCTGCGAGTCCGTAATGACCCAGAAGGAGACCGCCGAACGGGATCGGGAGAGAGCCGATCCCGTTAGGAGATGGCGCAGGCGGGCCGGTGGCGCAGCCCGCAGCCCTGTAGTTCTGGGCTCTCAAGAATATTAATACGGTATCCCCTGCCTGTCGTAGAAGGCGACTAAAAGGGGCGTCGGGTTCACTGGGCGACAAGGGTGGGGGCCTTTGTCGTCCACTAAGGTGGACCCGGGAAGAAGGTGACATCGGCTGGCCCGTGTCGCCTTGCACTGCGAGGGCACAGGGGGGAGGAAGGGGAGGAACGCACCGGAGCCCCTCTGCACTGCGCAGAGGGGCTCCAGTGCGTTCCACTGAAGATCCGGAAGCCCCTCATCATGCACCGAGGAAAGGGCCACCGGGGAGATTTTAGTGGGTGAAAACCCCACATAACCGCCGCCTTCCCCTCAGAAGGCAATCTCTAAAAGATGGGGTATCTTTTAGAAGATTTCCTCCCCGTTAAAAAAAAAAACAGGAGATGGTTCACGTCAATAGTCGAATGGTGGATTCGAACGGACGACCTTACGATTCGCAAACCGTACCCTAATCCTTTAGGCTATGGGCGTCTTATATCGACGAACTTTTGTCTGTGTATCTGCTTGTTCCGGTTAATCTTGAATGGCGGAATTTTGATGGGACTTTTTTTTCTCTTTATTTGGGACAATAAATAATAGCACAAATGAAATTATAAAAGACATGATAGAAATATGCAATTGCGCTAGCAACAACATTATCCGCAAATTATTATCATTATTATTTTAACGTGCAACACTTTAAAAACAAAAACACTATCAACAAAATTTAAATTAAAGGAAAAAATACGGAAATAAATGAACTAATAAGTACTTATTAACTAAATAAGCTGTCTTTAATACATTTTCTAAATTTAGTAGTAGGCAATGAGAACAAAACAACATCTGCGAAGTACTTATTGTATATATCACCACACGTCGGAGAAGTGAACGCACACCAGCATTGGAACGACAGGAGTTTAAAGGAAATAAATTATATGCCCTCACCTCTCGTCGATAAACTTTCATTGCTGATGTATTAAGTAGTAACTTAGGCTACTTTTAATTTATAAAAAATTAAACATTTTTTATCGCGGGTAACACTTTCTAGTTTGTGATATTGAAACCAAAAAATGTCGGTCAGTAATGTATGTTTATCATTTGTTTATCTGTTAACGAAACGATTATGACACGACGGTACAACAATAACGGTAATGTAAATAGGGAAAAAGTAATCTTACTGTCTTATCTAGTAACACCTTTTATAAATTAATTCATACATCCTTATGTATTAAGGTGTAAACGAGGCCCAAGGCCTCATGTACGGATCAGTGGTGGTCATCAGAACAGTGACGAAAAAACTGCAACTGCACGACAGCGTCCAACATGTTGTAGAGGCGATATCCCGACACACCGTCGGCTGTGTCTATTATACAGATGACTGTGACGACGCCACAGGAAGACTGATGACAAAGGCAATGGCCGCATCAAGGGAGAGGATAGTGGACTACAACCTAAAAATGGCCATGAGAAGCAGGGACACAGCGGTCGTGGAGAAGCTAATAGCAATGCAGCGGGGCGTCTGCGACGCGTGAACCGGAGCGATCTCTGGCCACCTCCAAATTCAGGCATTATGTATAAAAACATAAAATAAAGAAAAAAGGAAAATAGTAACTGTAGAAGTGGCACTCTTTGTGTATTGGAAAAGAGCACGGACACAGGTCTGTGGTGGTCTGCCACCTGCAGTTGCAATCTAAAAAAAAAAAAAAAGTGTAAATATTTTATACAATTATCTAGTTTGAGCAAAAAGTCTGTTTGTTTATTGTTACAAATATAACATATAAAAACTTAAGTACGTATTACGTAATAAATTAAATCCTCTTAAACTATTGCAACGAGCTTCGTTAACGTAACGAAATTTCGTCTAGAATTTAAATGAAAATAGATAAATTTGAATGTTGTTTGAAATTCCGCAGAAAATTTACATAATTTACAGTTGCCACTATTTACATTTGTAGAATAATTTAAATTTAAATCATATAGAAGAATACTACGTATTAGATAGACGGACAATTTATAGTAAGAGAACTCGAGCGACCTATAGATAGCACTACGCTTGGTATCTCTCTGAAGGATCGGATTCGGAACGAGGTGTCCCATTTCTCTTTAAAAATGCCTGTGCCCAACAGTGGGATTCCGCTGTTGGGCGCTCTCGGATGATATCGCGAATAGAGTACCCGTCCAAGCTGAGTTCCCCCTTCGGGGTCCTTGCTAAGAGCTATGCCAACTCTCAAAACGGTGAAACAAATGAAACCGTATATAGTATATAGGCCTTAAGTTACTATGTTTATGAACAAACGGACATTCTTTCTTAACAGCGATTAATCGTTTAATCACCTAAATGAAAATGGGAACTCAAAATATGGTGTATGTAGTATATGGTGATGAGATTATCTGTAAAATATGGGATCTATCACCATTATCAGCCTTCAATCAGTCAGTATCAGTCTACTGTTGGAGATGCGTATCCAAAAGCACGGCATTTAACACGATGTACCTAATAAAATTTGGGAAATGCGAAGATCGAAAGCTGTCTCTTTCTGCCCTGCTAGGGTTTGAATCACGTGATAGTTTATATTTCATATTATTCATTAAAATTAAAACTAAACAAAATGAGGAATACATTCTGGCGGAATATATAATTAAAGTACATAAAAAGTATCTACGAAGCGGAACAGAATAAATTTGAATATTTTTGCGGCCATTTATTTTTCTATTAACGTTCTTACTTTTTCCATTTTAAAATATGAAAGTGTTTCTCATCTGAATAATTTAACTATGTCATTTTAATTTTCCCAGAAACTGGGTGACAGTTGCTATTTATAAATTTATTTACACTTATTACAACACCTTTAACTAAGATTCACAAAGGTTATCTAACGGTATCCCCTGTATGTCGTAGAAGGTGACTAACTGGGCCTCGGGTTCACGGCGCGACAGGGGTTCATGGGGCGGCAGGAGAGTCGTCCCGTGAATCTGCCGAAGTCCCACCACGTCGCAACCGCGGTGCGGCACCGCTCAGTCACGGGGGATAGGGCAATTGGCAACGTAACACAAACACTCCTCTTCCCCGCGACTCCGCCCCGGCCACGAAGGGGGGATAACCGGCCCCCGCAGCCCTCCGACACACTCCCACGAGTGTGCTGCCACCTCGCGGGCCGGCGTGTGGGTCCCTCTTCGTTTCACCGTGAGTGTTGGGGGCCACTTCACGGTTACTGTGCCCCTCCGGCACGACAAGCCGAGAACTCTTCGGGGGGATAGGATTCGTCCTAGTTCAAGTGTCATTCCACATATGTGTATTAATATAATTTATCTTAAGTTACTACTGTGGATTATGAAAAATAATTGATAGTGATTATGAATTTGTGAAAAAATATCACAAGCATTCTTTAAAAAAAACCATATGAGTGTTTAATATTTTCTCGCAGTAAAGGACAATTTTGTATGTATAAACGTAGACTAAATAATATTCAATCAGATTTAAATAAGTAGAGTCGGCAGGTTGTCTGAATCGCATCGAGTATGCATGAAGCGGTGCACTGAATATTGCGTCTCTGGTATGAGCAGAAATGTGGATATTATCCGATAAAAGCTGCGGGAGAACGGTCTTTTAACTTTATTCTGAACTTCTTTTATTACATTTATTATGGAGTGATCGTATTATTCTCATCAGTAACATTTCAATATATTTTACAAAGTTTTCTGGAGTGTTCCAAGCATTATGAACTTCTAATTAACATTAGTAGTAAAACAAGTATACAAGCAAAAACAAAAACATATTTCATATCGAATGAAATGTTAAACGCACACGTTTCACGTGGACCCCCTCGTTGTATTTACGAATTATCGTAGGAATGTTACGAAATGGAATTAATAAGAACCTAACCGAATTCTCATCTAGAAAATCTAAAAATGAATCATCGAAATCGGTTGGCGTGATATTGAGTTATTCGTCCGTTTGTGGCGCACATACTTGATGCCTATTTAAGACTAAACTATATGATTTTCTCATGGCCATTATCAGAATTGGACCAAATGACCAGGAAGTACTAGCTTTAGAATAAAAAATCATCATCGAAATTGGCTCATCCATTCCAAAGTTATGAAGTAACAAACACAAAAAAACATACGGACGAATTGAGAGCCTCCTTTTTTGAAGTCGGTTAAAAACACAGTTCAATTTGAGACTTTGCTACTGTCATAATTTAAATGATCGACGATTGACGTCGAACTTGGATTCAAATCTACGACCTTAAAATTCGCAGACCCTAACCTAAACGATTAGGCTATTGACAACAATTGACAAATATTCGTTCAAACTTTTAATATTATTTTATTTGATTATATTTTAAACTGAGACATGAGAGAACACCAATATGCGACGATTTGTGACGCCATCTTGCTCGAGAAGGAGCAAAAATAGAGTGCGAAAGTGAGAAAGAACTCGGCTGCTCCGAAGACAATACTAACCAGGAATTCCCCCTTTTTTTTGTTAAAATCTTCAAAAAGATACCCCGCCTTCTGGGGGGAAGTTGTCAATAGCCTAACTATTGACAACAATTGACAAATATTCGTTCAAACATTAGCCTCTTATCGTAATCGATCACAGCTTAAATTATGTTATTTATTTATTTATAATTCACACCATTACAGGTTATAAGAAAAACAAAGACAAGTGTTACCTCAGTTACAAGTGTAAAACCTTAAAAATCATTATATAAGAAAAAACACAAAAAAATAACACAAAACTAAATCCTAAGCTATATATTATAAAATGCCTGATGAATGTATGTTTTAAATTATGTAACCTATTCGAGAAAATATCCACGTCAAATTCTTGGTGATATCCTGAGCTGGTAACACTTGAAATATGTCTAGCATTGTAAGCTCTCACCAATCTATTTCTCGGATAATATTGCTCCAAGTTAGTTCGTGCTAATTTCTCTCTATAATGATTTGTAATATTTAGCTCTAGGTAAATTACAATGATAATGTCACACGAATTTTTATGGCATTTACCTGTACAGCTATAAAACTCTGGAATAGCTTGCCGATTGAGATTAGGGAGGCTTCGTTAACTAATGTCTTTAAATCGAGTGTCTATCTGAATACTTTCTACTCAAACGATAAAAAATTACAAACTGGTATATATATTATCGTTTATGTATTCTATGTATATGTATATTATTATTATATTAAAGTATCTATGTATGTATATGTAAATGTATATTTATTTATCTATATAATATTTTTTAAACGCTATTTTTAGCGGCGCTACCCTTAGCCTGCTCTTAATTCAGAATGCTAAATAGCATTAGGTTCGCCTTTGTACATGTATTTTGTTGCAATAAATGATTTATCTATCTATCTACTATGTACAAAAAAATGTACACTTACTTACTTACTTATGTACACTTACACACGTACAATTGTGATGTCATATATGTGTCATCAATATAACCATTGACAAGCTTGTACAGAAAAGTGGTATCGTGTAGCTTCCTCCACTGGTAGAGAGATTGTATTCTATAATATCTTAATCGGTATTCGGAAATGTAATCGAGAAATCGTATTCAAAGCATTTTCTCTCCTAGAATCACTCAATAAGCTACCCGGGCGACGTGTAGACGTGTAGACATTACCGCCTTTTTCGAGATTACGCGAACGCTTTATGGAGCCATTTTCTTTTATCGCGTATAAATGATGTCTAGGGAACGTTTTGCATGCACCGCGTCTGGAAATATGTTTAAATTGACTTTATCAAGTACTGAATGAAACGACCTTTACGGATTCCATCAGGGTATTTTTTTTTGAATCCCAGAGAACCGTTAGTTGGCTGTGATGGAGTTCGCGCACTCCTGGTACAAGAGAAGGACCAGCAATTGTGATTCGCCTGGCGCTGATCAGCGAGAAAGCGTTGTGTTGTGTCGTGAAGTCCCTTAAGGAACAGAGATGAGTGGAAGAAAGCCTTGACAAAAAATTTGTAGGGAGTCAAGAATGTGTGTGTGCGGGTATAGGATGTAGGGAACAGTGTCTGTGGCCGTCCTAAAATAAGTTGGCTGGATTTGGCAGAGTCATTTTTTTTGTTGACGGGTGGGGAAATCTTCAAGATACCTCGCCTTCTGGGGGGAAAACGAGGTTATGTTGGGTTCTTAGCCACTAAAATCCCCTCGGTGGCCCTCTGTAGGTGAGGGGCTCCGGGATCCACAACGGAACACACCGGAACTCGTCTGCACTATGCTCGGGAGCACGTCTTGGGGGGAGGTTAATGCCTCTGGATACTATCATTTTATTTGATTATATTTTAAACTGAGACATGAGAGAACACCAATATGCGACGATATGTGACGCCATCTTGCTCGAGAAGGAGAAAAGATAAAGTGAGAAAGAACTCGGCTGCTCTGTAGACAATACTAATCAGGAATTCCCCCCTTTTTTTTGTTAACGAGGAGAAAATCTTCAAAAAGATACCGCGCCTTATGGGGGGTAGGCGACGGTTTTTTTTTACTCACTAAGACCTCCCCGGTAGCCCTTTCCTCGGTGCATGGCGAGGTGCTCCGGGATCCACAACGGAACACACCGGAACTCGTCTGCACTATGCTCGGGAGCACGTCTTGGGGAGGTTAATGCCTCTGGATACTATTATTTTATTCTATTATATTTTAAACTGAGACATGAGAGAACACCAATATGCGACGATATGTGACGCCATCTTGCTCGAGAAGGAGAAAAGATAGAGTGCGAAAGTGGGAGAGAACTCGGCTGCTCCATAGACAATACTAACCAGGAATTCCCCCTAAAACATGTGTGCAGATTGAGTTATACGATATAATGAAATGTTAATCGAAAATTCGGGGCGCTGATCTCACCCCCGTGTAGATAGGAAGAGAGAGAGAGACGAAAATATTACGGCGAGTTTAGTAAATTATTAACACGCAGTCGATGTTTACCAACTACCTTATATGTCGGTGTCCTATTTCGTATTCTAGAACTCTCCGAAGTTATATCAACTGCCAAACGTCAAAGTTTCTAACAAACTTCGATATTTGTTGTTAGTTGTAACATTGAAATAAGTTATCCAGTTGTAATCCTGATAATATTTTGACTATAACAGGCCAGTTAGTATTAATAGAGCCGTGGAAGCTGTGTCCAGCCGCTTCAAGTTGTAACATATCAGAGTTCGATTCCCGGTGTCGGCACCAATAACTTTGTAATGCAATTTTAATTGCTGATTTACCACGCGCTCGCCAGTGAAGGACAACATCGTGAGGAAACCTACATGTTGTAGAACATTTTAAAAGACTTATGAGGTATGCCAAACCGCACTAGGTGTGCGTGACGGACTATGCCCTTATACTATCTTTACAGAGAAGGCCTGTGCCCAGCAGTGGGATACATATAGGCTGTAACTTTACGTTTAAACTATGTACAAGTATATTTACAAGTAAAAACAAAATCCAAATTCAAATAGAAACGTTAAACGCACGCGGACGCCATCTTTGTATTTCCGAATTACCGTAGAAATATTACGAAATTATAATCAAAACCTAACCAAAGTCTCATCAAACTACCCTTGAAATACATGCTATCCAATAAGAAATGAATCATCAAAATCGGTTAGCGTGGTATTGAGTTATTCGTCCACTTTTCACGCACATACTTGATGTAAATTTAAGACATATGGTTTTCTCGTAAATGCCATAGTCCAAATGCCCCACACGGGAAGTAACAGCTTTCAAAAAAAAAGAATCATCAAAATCGGTTAGCGTGGTATTGAGTTATTCGTCCACTTTTCACGCACATACTTGATGTAAATTTAAGACATATGGTTTTCTCGTAAATGCCATAGTCCAAATGCCCCACACGGGAAGTAACAGCTTTCAAAAAAGAATCATCAAAATCGGTTAGCGTGGTATTGAGTTATTCGTCCACTTTTCACGCACATACTTGATGTAAATTTAAGACATATGGTTTTCTCGTAAATGCCATAGTCCAAATGCCCCACACGGGAAGTAACAGCTTTCAAAAAAGAATCATCAAAATCGGTTAGCGTGGTATTGAGTTATTCGTCCACTTTTCACGCACATACTTGATGTAAATTTAAGACATATGGTTTTCTCGTAAATGCCATAGTCCAAATGCCCCACACGGGAAGTAACAGCTTTCAAAAAAGAATCATCAAAATCGGTTAGCGTGGTATTGAGTTATTCGTCCACTTTTCACGCACATACTTGATGTAAATTTAAGACATATGGTTTTCTCGTAAATGCCATAGTCCAAATGCCCCACACGGGAAGTAACAGCTTTCAAAAAAGAATCATCAAAATCGGTTAGCGTGGTATTGAGTTATTCGTCCACTTTTCACGCACATACTTGATGTAAATTTAAGACATATGGTTTTCTCGTAAATGCCATAGTCCAAATGCCCCACACGGGAAGTAACAGCTTTCAAAAAAGAATCATCAAAATCGGTTAGCGTGGTATTGAGTTATTCGTCCACTTTTCACGCACATACTTGATGTAAATTTAAGACATATGGTTTTCTCGTAAATGCCATAGTCCAAATGCCCCACACGGGAAGTAACAGCTTTCAAAAAAGAATCATCAAAATCGGTTAGCGTGGTATTGAGTTATTCGTCCACTTTTCACGCACATACTTGATGTAAATTTAAGACATATGGTTTTCTCGTAAATGCCATAGTCCAAATGCCCCACACGGGAAGTAACAGCTTTCAAAAAAGAATCATCAAAATCGGTTAGCGTGGTATTGAGTTATTCGTCCACTTTTCACGCACATACTTGATGTAAATTTAAGACATATGGTTTTCTCGTAAATGCCATAGTCCAAATGCCCCACACGGGAAGTAACAGCTTTCAAAAAAGAATCATCAAAATCGGTTAGCGTGGTATTGAGTTATTCGTCCACTTTTCACGCACATACTTGATGTAAATTTAAGACATATGGTTTTCTCGTAAATGCCATAGTCCAAATGCCCCACACGGGAAGTAACAGCTTTCAAAAAAGAATCATCAAAATCGGTTAGCGTGGTATTGAGTTATTCGTCCACTTTTCACGCACATACTTGATGTAAATTTAAGACATATGGTTTTCTCGTAAATGCCATAGTCCAAATGCCCCACACGGGAAGTAACAGCTTTCAAAAAAGAATCATCAAAATCGGTTAGCGTGGTATTGAGTTATTCGTCCACTTTTCACGCACATACTTGATGTAAATTTAAGACATATGGTTTTCTCGTAAATGCCATAGTCCAAATGCCCCACACGGGAAGTAACAGCTTTCAAAAAAGAATCATCAAAATCGGTTAGCGTGGTATTGAGTTATTCGTCCACTTTTCACGCACATACTTGATGTAAATTTAAGACATATGGTTTTCTCGTAAATGCCATAGTCCAAATGCCCCACACGGGAAGTAACAGCTTTCAAAAAAGAATCATCAAAATCGGTTAGCGTGGTATTGAGTTATTCGTCCACTTTTCACGCACATACTTGATGTAAATTTAAGACATATGGTTTTCTCGTAAATGCCATAGTCCAAATGCCCCACACGGGAAGTAACAGCTTTCAAAAAAGAATCATCAAAATCGGTTAGCGTGGTATTGAGTTATTCGTCCACTTTTCACGCACATACTTGATGTAAATTTAAGACATATGGTTTTCTCGTAAATGCCATAGTCCAAATGCCCCACACGGGAAGTAACAGCTTTCAAAAAAGAATCATCAAAATCGGTTAGCGTGGTATTGAGTTATTCGTCCACTTTTCACGCACATACTTGATGTAAATTTAAGACATATGGTTTTCTCGTAAATGCCATAGTCCAAATGCCCCACACGGGAAGTAACAGCTTTCAAAAAAGAATCATCAAAATCGGTTAGCGTGGTATTGAGTTATTCGTCCACTTTTCACGCACATACTTGATGTAAATTTAAGACATATGGTTTTCTCGTAAATGCCATAGTCCAAATGCCCCACACGGGAAGTAACAGCTTTCAAAAAAGAATCATCAAAATCGGTTAGCGTGGTATTGAGTTATTCGTCCACTTTTCACGCACATACTTGATGTAAATTTAAGACATATGGTTTTCTCGTAAATGCCATAGTCCAAATGCCCCACACGGGAAGTAACAGCTTTCAAAAAAGAATCATCAAAATCGGTTAGCGTGGTATTGAGTTATTCGTCCATTTTTCACGCACATACTTGATGTAAATTTAAGACATATGGTTTTCTCGTGGATGCCATAGTCCAAATGCCCCACACGGGAAGTAACAGCTTTCAAAAAAAAAGAATCATCAAAATAGGTCTACACGGTCGAAAGAAAAATTTAGACGAATTGAGAATCTATTTTTGAACTCCATTTTTGAAGTCGATTTTCTATCAATATCACTCTCACATTTGCAGTCGTGTCATATTTATAGCATTATACATATTTGATTTGGCACGTTCATTCTCTTTAATGCGCAAATAGTGTTCGTTAAATCTAGACTGCGGAACCGTAGCGTAGTTTGCTTAGCACTAGTACTAAATTAATGGACAGATCGACAAAACGTCGGTGTTGGGAAACTTACGTGCCGAGTGCCATACGAACTTATGTTATAATTTTTGTATAATAAATTTGTTTTGTGATGACCTTTACAGAATAGGCATAGCTCGAAAGAATATAATACAAGCAAATTAGCACGTATTTATAACCTTTTGTCAGAAATGCATTTCAGGAGTTAGAAACGTTTTAATTTTGCCATTCATTTTCATTTTTTAAATACTTAATTTGCATTGATTGGACAAAATGGTGGACTTAGTTTATTATCGAATGTGGCAGAGGAGTTTTTTATCGGGTGCATTTCAGTGAATGTGCCCCTTTCCACTATCGAACGACTAGGCGCGGCGAGCAGTTCCACCCTTACTTTCGTAGACATCCCATCGATACGCACGAAGCGGTTTGCTTCACCTTCCTTAGGTCTCAATGTAAAAATCAGTTCTCGATCCGGGCAACGCGATTGCCATACCACATGGCAGATCTTTGCAAATCCACAAAGCGTCCAGTCGCGACCGTCGGAGGTTGCGAATAATCCTCGCGCGTTACCGTTATTAGTCGCTTATCGCTTAGATGTTAGGAGCGTTGCTGTAGTTTCTTCGGCCACTTCTTCTCCCAACACCAACGCTTCCCGAAGTGGCACTCCAAGTTAGTTTACCTTTTGAATGTCCCTTAGATTATCCGTAAAATAGCAAACGACCGAGTCGTCGTTCGGCCCTCTCGGGTGTCCTCGGATCGGAATGCTTACGCGTAACATAGTAACCGTCCAAGCCGAGATTACCCCTCACCGGGACCCTTGTGTCGAGTAACTAGCGATAGAGGTTCAGGCTAAGCGATCTAACAGCTCTGCCACCTCTCAATCTGATGAAGCAGTCATGGCTTCTCTGGCGAAACTGTGTAGTTCGTCATTAAAAAAATCTATACTTTGCTGGTAAAATAATTTGAATTGTTTACCTACAAAATAAATATGTCTACCCTCCGTACTAGTCGCATAAAATCATGCCAGTCTATTATTTACGGTTAAATAAATAGACAAAATCATTATTATCCTTTTTCAAACAAGAATAAAAAGGGGTAAGGAGATTGTAACAAATAATCTTTTAAATTCGGTTTTTCAGTCGTATTTATTTATTTAGTATATCATTTTCATATACGTCTTTAAATCATAATTTAGTGGAACCACTAACATATATAAGGTCTTTAAAAGGTCTCCTCTACCGCAACCGTTCACGCAATCCGCGTACGAACCAAACCCTTCGTTACCTCCATCGCCGTAGTACGAATAGTTGACACACGAGGCCGGGTCGTCTCTGTAAGATGCAAATTGTACTGCGTATCTGTACATAAGGAAAAATGTCTTTAGGATAATGAAGCGAAACAAATGAACGTACGGATAAAAACAAAAAACGACTTCAAATCGAATCTACGCTTGAAATAGAAATGGAAATAACTGACACTCGTGAGCAAAAATAAAGGGTCGGTTAAGAAAGTTTGAATATATCGGAAGATAAAGACGCTAGCTAACTGAAATAAATTGTGCATGATAGACAATTAAATATTCTTAAAATAAAATATTTTTATTAAATTATTTACATTTCATTAAAAAACATAAGTTTAAAAGAAAAAGGATATCTTACGTAAACTTGGATAATACGTTATTTTCAATAAATTTCAAGTCGGCGCTAGTCATATCGGCATAATAAGGAAGCCGACGTACACATCGAATTCCAGAGATAAGGTGAACGTGACCGCTCAAGTTGTGTCATATAAGCCCCCTTTGTCCAGCATTTCTAGTGCAAATAATTAAGATATCTAATAGCACACCCATCGTAAACTATTATAAAATATAAACTAACGCTAGTTATAGCATAGCAAAGAAGCCGCTATACACATCGAGTTTCGTTAATAAAGTTATCAGTAACGTGACCCTTCAGGTTGGGTCATATAAGCCTTTGTCCAGCCTTTCTAGTGTAATAAATTAACATATTAAATAACACTCCCACCATAAGCAATTATAAGACACCATTGTAATAATAATAATAATAAATCTTTATTAGTCACCAAAGAAAATGTTTAAACAAAGAAATATGAAGTCCCTGACTCCTGAGCTAGGTTCAATTGGACCTGTGTTTCAGGGGTCAGTGTCTTCTCCCATTTGAAAAGCACAATAAAATACAATATTTTATAAATTTGTGTGTGTGTGTTGGTGTGTGTGTGTAAATTTGTGTTTGTGTATGTCCCTCAGCTTTATATTATATTAAATTTTATTAAATTAGGAGGCGTTCAGTCTGAATATAATCCAACTCTAGTAAATATTTTTTACAAACTAATTTACATTATGATTCGAGATATGTATTAGGATAATATATAAACGAATGCTTTAATAAAATAAAGACAGTCTACAATTGCTCTGCAAGTTAAGAACATCTCTTGTGTCTTTTCAAAAGCTTGCCACCGTCACCCGCGACCTAGCTCGCTATGAGAAAAAAATATAAATGTATTTATACGTTTCTCACGGTTTATCATTTAATATTTTGTAATAACTTAAATGATACATAATATTTTCATTCGACTTTAAAAAAGGAGGAGTTTCTCAATTCGTT
The DNA here is from genome assembly GCA_029286785.1 of Meandrusa payeni. Classification (NCBI taxonomy): domain Eukaryota; kingdom Metazoa; phylum Arthropoda; class Insecta; order Lepidoptera; family Papilionidae; genus Meandrusa; species Meandrusa payeni. The sequence continues at coordinate 7,447,307 of JAGSMX010000015.1, forward strand.
TGTATGTTTGTATTTATATATGTGAACCGAGTTTGACAATTTTTTTTTATCGGAAAACTGATGCTTTCCGTGAGGCCATGCCATGACACACTTGCATCAAGTACGTGCGCCATAAATGGACGATTGTTTTTTTATTAGAAAGGATTTACTTCAAGAGTAGTATGTTGAGTTTGAGGCCTAGATGTGCTGGTCATGTGCAGAGAATGGATGAAGCCAGGATACCCAAGTTATGACGAGGGACCCCGAAGATCGAAGAGGTAAAGGAAGACAAAAGCTCCACTGGATAGACGGTGTAAATCGAATGGCCAAAAAAATTGGCATAGGAACCTGGAGGACTGCGGCCATGGATAGACCGAGGTGGATGTTGCTTGACCAAGCCAAGGCTCACAAAGGGCTGTAGAGCTTATAGAAGAAGAAGTATGTTGAGCTAAGTTAGTTGCTGATTAATTCTATTTCTTATTGTGCCTACAATAATTCGTAAATACAAAGAGGGCGTCCGTTTTTTGTTCGTAAATATATTTTTAAGTCTTTACTAGAGAGTTATCTATGACATAATTTAATTCGATACGAACAAAATAGAGTTAAAAGAATGTAATTGCAATTTTGTGATAGATTAAAAGAATATTTACCTAGTCACAGGCGTGCAATATCCGGAGTCTTCTAGTAGGAGGCATTCTGGATCTAAAGTGAGTAAAAAAAAATCAATTCGGCAAGTCATGATGCGGGCGATCACAGTGTAGGTCCTAATGTTAATTTAGCTTTTGAGTGCTTATAGACTAAGGCTATGATATGCTTGTCGTAGAAGGCGACTAAAAGGGCCTCGGGTTCACGGGCGACAAGGGTCGGGGCACTGGTGGTACCGTGTCGCCTCAGCACTGCGAGGGTGAAGAAGGAAGTAACCTACCCGGAACGTGCTTCATGGCACAACGTAAAAGGGATCCGGTGCGGTCCATTAGAGATCAGTGATGAAGATTTCCTCCCCGTCAAGAAAAAGCGAACGTCAAGCGTTAATAAATATGTAGGACGAGTGACAGGGGATGAGCTCACCACCATACACCAGGCATAAAGTTTTAGTAAGTGATTTTTTGTACTTAAAACACCGAACTTCGTTCACCCTTGATTAATTATTTTTTATAAAATGCAGAACTTAACAGCAGATAGCCGTGGTAGCTCAGTGTCCGTTGGCTTAAGTTGCATAGTAAGCTAGCAATCCGAGTTCGATCCCCGATGCCGGCACCAATAAATCTGTTGTTGCAATTTTATGTGCTGATTTACCACGCACTCGGCGGTGAAGGGAAACATTGCCAGGCAACCTATATATGTTAGAAAATTTTTGTATGGCATGTGAAGTCTGCCAATCCGTACTAGGACCGCGTGGTGGACTTTGTAATACTCTCTTAATAGAGAAGGCCTGCGCCCAACAGTGGGAAGTTTATATTACATATATAAAGGCTGTAACGTTAACTTTAAAATGCCGAATATCTAGAAGACTGTACTTACATTTCCTGATGCTCTTAAAATCCTGTGACTTCACATGGTAGATGGACAAAAAGATTATATAGAGAAAAAATATAATATCAACGGAATTCAATTTCATGTTCAACTCCCGTGTTTCATCAAAGGAAACTGAAGGCGTACAACGCGCTGAGTCTTGCTTTAGTAAAAATACATTAATACAGTTGTTTAAACAACTGCGTATTTCATCCATTGTCATTATATAAAATGAATACATATTTACTTAATTATATCATTCCAAACACGTCTCATTTACATATTAAATGTTTATTTTGTATTTAAATTAAATCTACAAAACTTATAATAACATTACAGATAATACAATTTGATGTTATAGAAACTAAGTTATATATGTATATATATATATATTCGTCTTTCATTGTACGTACAGCAAGGGCTGGAATAGTTTGCCCGCGTCTTTCCCTCCGTTTACAATATGGGTATTTTCAAGAGTAGATTGAATAGGCATTTGCTAAGTTAGTGCGCCTTACTATCCAGGTATGCATTTCCACTTAACATCAGGTGGGATCGTAGTCCAGCACTTGCTTGGAAAGTATAAAAAAAGTCCTCTTTTGTGAAGTCGGTTGAAAAGGTCTTTCTCAAAAACTTAACTGCTTAAGACAGATGTCGCTGTGTGTAATCAGAAACACGGTAAATTTGTATTAGTACCGTAGCATTAGAGCCTCACTGTAACATTTCTCTAAGAAAATTCAGACACGTCGCCCGGAGGCCGAGACATGTTCTCGACGATCACCGTTTCACAGGCTAGATCTTTACAAATCTACAAAGCGTCCATTCGCGACCGTCGGAGGTTGCGAAAAATCCTTGCGCGATATAAGTATTTTATGGGAAAACCCCACCCCCTTGATAAGATTAGGAGCGTTGCTGGAGTTTCTTCGGCCACTTCTTCTCCCAGCGCTAACGCTTCCCGAAGTGGCATATAAGTTAGTTTAGCTTAGATTGTCCCAATAGATTTTTGTTAATAAAATAGCTACCGACCGAGTCGTGGTTCGGCCCTCTCGGGCGCCCTCGGATCGGACTGCTAACGCGTAATAATGGTAACCGTCCAAGCCGAGGTTACCCCTCACCGGGGGGACCCTTGTGTCGAGTTACCACCTAATAGAGGTTCAGGCTAAGCGATCTAAGAGCTGTGCCACCTCTCAAATCCGGTGAAGCAGTCAAGGCCAGCTTCTCTGTGCCAACTGTGTTAGTTCGTCAAAAAAGAAAAAAAAATTCTCTAAGAGTATTAAATCAGTACCTACAAACAGTGTTAATTAATAAAAGGCAAGAAATTTGCTCAGATATTTTTCTTCCCTTAGAAAATGTCACACAAAAGAAATCAGCTCAAAGCTACAAAGAGACATCACTCTTTTCTAGTTTCCGTTCTGTTATTTGCCACAAATGTAAACAAATTGAACATCGCATTGCGCAATTTACAACATGCCTCAATCAATCGTGAATACAAACAGCCCTTAGCATTCGTCAACGTAAAGGGTAACTTCAAATAATCCACGTTCCTTATTTACTCATAGTTTTACAGGCAAAAAAAGCCAGGGCAATTTAAAAAGGTTAGGAAGGTTGGGCCTACACCGGGGGGATATGGTGAAACGCTAACGAGAGACCATCATCCATGGCCGTGAACCATGTCCAGGACGGATCCGGAGTTACCTAAATCCAAAAATAAGAGGTTCTCTATTTATCTGTATATTTTTTTTTATTTTTGTTTAACGCTATGTTCGTCATAATATTCGACTGGCTGGACCCATTTTGACGATTTTTTTATTTGAAACCAGTTTTCAAATAAAAAAAATCGTCAAAATATTTCCCATGTCTCAAATGGTCTCATTTATTTTTGACCCAGTTCTGCCAATGACACACATAAGAAAACCATATAAGTCTTACATTTGCATTGAGTATGTGTGCGACAATTGGACGAATACCTCGATATCAAATCGTATACAATTTGCACGAAGATAAAATCGGTTATTATAATATTAAAAATAGACACTACCTCATTTTTTGTATGTATAGATTTATTATTAGTGTAGTAAACTTATTTCATTTGATTTACAATACAGAGGAAATGCAATTAAAACGTTGGGCGGGTGCTAAGATGGCTAATTATCTGCCAATTTGAAAACTAATATATAATAAAGAGTCTCTCTCGCATCGTGTCTGACATGCCTCCAAGGTGTCAAAGTTATTCTCGTTGCCACCTTCTCCTTTGTAGTCGAATGAAACACATTTCATTGTGGCTGCGTCGTATCTATATCTGAAACACAGAAATTGCCCATTTGAGTTACATGCACAAAAGTTTTCAGTTATTGGTATGTGTTATAGATGTGTATTTCCTATTTTTAACCGATTTTGATAGGTTTTTGTCAAGTAAGTAGTTAACACAAAAATTACTTAACGATCAGGAGCACAAAAAAAAATAAAAAAATGTGCCTTTTTCAATCATCAAAACCAATTTCATATCGAATCAAACGTTAAACGCACTTACGCGCGAACGCTATTTTTGTAATTCCGAAATAACGTAGAAATATTGAGAAACAGAATTAGACAGAACCTAACAAAACTCTCATTAAACTGCCCTTTATGAAAATCCTTTCCATTAAAAAAATTATCAACGAAATCGGTTGACGTGCTATTGAGTTATTCGTTATTTGTCACGCAGATACTCAATACAAATTTACTAATATGGTTTTCTCATGGATGTCATTATCAGGACCAAATTGAGGCCACCGGAAGTACCAGTTTTGAAATTTAAAAAAAAACATTAAAATCGGTTCACCAGTCGAAAGTTATGAGATGATAAACATAAAAAGTATACAGACGAATTGTTGTGAATTTTTGTGATGTGATTTTCTGACACAAGCATATTTTTATACTTACTATAAGATCTCAACCAACAGCCCTGTAGTTCCGAGCTCTCAAGAATAAGACTACGGTATCCCCTGGCTGTCGTAGAAGGCGACTAAAAGGGGCCTGTGGTTCACTGGGAGACAAGGGTGGGGGCCTTTGTCGTCCGCTATGGTGGACCCGGGAAGAAGGCGACATCGGCTGGCCCGTGTCGCCTTGCACTCCTCCCCGGGACGTGCTCTCCTTGAGCACAGTGCAAAGGGGCTCCGGTGCGTTCATCTGGAGATCCCGGAGCCCCTCGTCATGCACCGAGGAAAGGGCCACCGGGGAGGTTTTAGTGGGTAAAAACCCCACATAACCGCTGCCTTCCCCCCAGAAGGCGGGGTGTCTTTTTGAAGATTTCCTCCCCGTAAACAAAAAAAAAGATCTCAACCAAAATATTTAAATAGACATAGCATGGATGGAAATAAATATATTTTATTTATTTATTTGTGTGCAACAAATTGTCTACTTACCGGGTCACCGTTTTACATTGGCCGCCATTTATACCTATCATGCATCTGCGATCTGTAAAATATATTTACTATAAGTTTACAAATAAAACTCTGCGTCTGTGTTAAATAGCTAGCTATTGATAGATGGATAGATAAATCCATTATTGCCCCAAAGTATATGTATAGTAACCTTTAGTGGTTAAGAGCAGACTAAGGGTAGTGCCGCTAAAAAATAACGTTTTAAAAATATTATACATATAAATAAATATACATATACATATATAGATGCTTCAATATAAATATAATAATATAAATACACATCGAAAATATAAACGACAATATATACCAGTTTGTAATTTTTCATTGTTCACTAGAAATTATTCAGATACATGCGATTTAAAGACAGTAGTTGACGTAGCCTCCCTAATCTCGATCGGCAAGCTATTCCATAGTTCTATAGCTGTACAGGTAAAAGAATTGCATTTAAAATTCGCGTGACGTTCGGGGAACGTAAGAAATTTGTTATAGAAGGTTCGAGGTTCGCGGCCGATGTACTGTTTGAGTACGACCTATAGGATGCACGCTTCGCGTGCAGGTCGTATTGCACGCTGTTCAGTTTTTGCTTTACTATATGATTACTATAAGGTTTCTCGACTCCTATGCTTTGATAACTAGAATAGATCAATTTATCTACTTTTATAGGAATAATATGTAACTTAGAAATATATAAGCAACTGTACTGAACACGGTTCTACAAATGATAACATTTATATATAAATAAATAAAACTGGAGTGTCTGTTTGTGATATTAAATTACCGCTTGTACTGTTAATGTTTTTATTGTGTTTTCAAAATGGGAGAAGACACTGATTGATTGACACACAGGTTCATTACCTAGCTTAGGAGTCAAGGACTTCATATTTCATTCTTGAATAATTTTTGGTGACCAATAAAGATTTATTATTATTATTCCTATTAACCTTTCCAAATAAGCTTAGGCAAATGTCACGAGATGGTTCACGTCAATATTCGAATACTGGATTCGAACCTACGACCTTACGATTTGCAGACCGTACCCCAAACCATTAGGCCATCGTCTGTTAGTATTATTCACAGTAAAAAAAATACTTGCCACTTTTACCGGTCACAACGTTTGCCATCAAAATACATAGTAAAATATACGAGGACAATTTTGTATTCATCCTTGTTTTAAGAAACAAAGAGTTTATTTTTAATAATTAAAATTAAAGAACAACCTATAACCGTTAAGTGCTTCGATTTTCATATAATGACCGCTTAGCGCAAGTGTCTCCGTTTAAATGAACGATTTTATGTAAATAAAGTATATTATTATTACACGTTGCGTTCATCGTACAAGTATATTTATGAGTAAAACAAAAATGACGTCAAATCAAAAGTTATTACGCGCGGACACACTCCTTGTACTTACCACCGACGCCAGTTCTCGAAAATGGTCATGCAACGCTCTATTGGAATCGATCTGTCATCACAGACAGGACTATTGTTGCCAATAAGCCTGATTGATTGTGTTGACAGATCGGTCAACGCGACAGGCGGTGCTCGTCGATATTACCATCCCGCATGACGAGAACCTTGTAAAGGCCAAAAGGGAAAAAAACACAAAGTACCTCGACTTGGCTCACGAGGTGACCGCCATGTGGGATATGGATTCGACGATCATTGTCCCGAAAGTCGTTTCCGCAAACGGTTTCGCTGGATGGCTGGGTCAAGAGTCAGATACAGAAGGCAGTACTCGTGGACAAGGCACCCATCGTCAGGAGGTTTCTTTCTATGTCGCCCTAACCACCGGTTGCTTGGGCCCAGCTTCGTTGCCGGTGGCACACACTGGGTTAGGTTTTTATAAGGTTTTTTCTTATTTTGTATGATATTTTTCTGTATTTTACTTTTTATAGAGATATTAATATTATAAAACTTATCTTAAGGTATCAAAATAAATAAAAGAAATAATTATAATAAATTTATTTATTCATCTTTCACAAATTTAAATTTAGAGTTTACTTATACGTTTAGAGTTTACGTAGTTCTTAAATTTGTGAAAGACTGGTGTCTGAACTAGGGTACCCTCTAAAACTGATCACCCCCACCATACTTATGATAATTCTGTAATTTTATTATTAATATTAACTTAAGAATTAGCATGCGAGAAAGAAAGTGTGTGGTGAGTGTATGAATGTGTGGTGGATTTGTCTGGTGTCTCTGTAGTGTATGCGTGGTGTGTGTGTATTTCATGTATGTTTGTGTGTTGTGCTTTATATGTTGTTTTAATTTGTGATGAGATTTTTAATAACGTTAATTTATGAATTAACGTAGGAATATAACGAAATAAAACTATCAGAATCTAACCAAACTCTCATCTCAATACTCTTTAAGGACATTCTTTCCAAAAATATCAATATCATTTGGTGTGATATTGAGTTATTCGTCCATTTGTTTTACACATACTTGGTCCAATTTAAGATTATGTGGTTTTCTTATAGATGCCAATGTTAGAATTGGACCACACGGGAAACACCAGCTATCAAATAAACAAGAATCATCAAAATCGGTTCTCCAAGTCGAAAGTTCTGAGAAAACAAACATTAATAAAATACATACAGAAGAATTGAGAAACTACTCCTTTTTTGAAATCGGTTGAAAAGTAACTCACATCACTGCCCGAGTTAATTAGCTCCTCGAGGTCTAAAACGGCGTTGAGGTGCATAAAGGGTCTAACTAAGCCTAACTCCCCGACGGCTTTGTGGTGGTCTTGTGAGCTAGGCCACTCTGCTCGCTAACAAGACGAGGCCCAGTCCACGCCTGGGCCTACACCGGGGGGATATGGTGAAACGCTAACGAGAGACCATCATCGTGTCGGAGGTCGGCTCACCATGGGAGATTTAAGTCAATAGGGGTTTCTTTTAGACAAAGCCGTAGTAAACTCAATTCCTCCTACATTAATAAAAATAAGGTTCGTAAATGGCGTATAATAGTGGTAGAGTCACTACAAAAAGTTCAACTCTGAAACGAATGGCTGCGTACGATCGCACCGTCATTGAAATAATGACCTTCGAAATGTTTTGCAATATCAACAAATTGTTCGACACGTATTACTTTATTTGCCTGTTTATATTATTTTGCATCATAATAGTTACTTATTTCCATATTTATTCAAGTGAAAATTAAGAAAATACGTATGTAAAACATTTATTCAACTGCCAAAAGACTAGAATATACAGAGAACCTTTTTTCGTGTTTTTATTAGGATGACTAAGTTATTTGCAAACCATTAGATTTGCATATAACTTAGTAGACATGGATTAATATAGTATTTTAAGATATATTTTTTTTTCATTATGTACATATATTTAACTAGCTATAAACCGTAGCGTAGCTAAAAAAGCGTCGCACAGTAATGAATAGAAAAATGGGCGACACTTCTACGCCCCTTCTAGCCTAGACCCCATCGAGTCTGCTACGTAACTTGCTAGGTTGGTTGCTACAGCGCCTACTTACTTTCATGCTACGCCACATACTATGCTAACTGCTACGCTAGTAGACAACGCGATAGGCTACCCGCTACGCCGCCTGCCAACACGAATCCACAATTATTTATGCATTAAAAAAATGATTATAGGTTAGCCTTTTTTTTTGACGGGGGGAAATGGTCAAGATGATACCCGCCTTCTGGGTGAAAGAAGCGGGGTTATGTGGGGTTGTTACCCACTAAAAACCCCCCGGTTGCCCTTCCTTGATGAGGAGAGCGATAAGCGAGATGCGGAGAGCACGTCCCGGGGGAAGAAGTTAATCCCTCCCCCCCTGTGCCCTTGCAGTGCAAGGCGACACAGCTGATGTCGCCTTCTTCTCGGGTCTACTTCAGCGGACGACAAAGGGGTGGGGGACCCCTGTCGCCCAGTGACCCCGAGGCCTCTTTTAGTCGCCTTCTACGACAGGCAGGGATACCGTTGCCTTATTCTATGAGCCTAGGACTACAGAGATGGAAACTATTGGTTAATCTACACCGAGGTAACCAATCATCTATCGCAATAAGGCTTTGTGTTTTTGTCTTATAAAGACAACGCAGCATAGTTGTTTAAATAATCTAACCGGCTGCCTAAAGATAGAACAGGCGTTTAGGTTAAAAGGATAAATTTATGAGCTCCTCTTTTCACCAAAGTTAACTTTCCATATACACGTTAGAACCTGAAAACGATAACTCTTTGGGTACCAGTCAGATAGGATTCGAACCCTGAACCATATCGCAAAGTCGAATGACTAGCTTAACAAATATTTATAAATGCAAGGGGTGGAAATTACTTCTTTAAAGACACAAATAAGATGCGACTTTTGTAACAACTTAAATGAATCTTCGTCGTAAACACTTTCAACAATGTATAAAAAAGTTTATTTTTGCTTCACAAAAGAAATAGTATCACTTAAAAAGCTTATCTGAAACAATTGTCCAGGGCTTTTTAAACTTTTTCACCATTTGTCGTTTTATTTGGACGAAAAAGTTGTAGGTTTAAATCGGACGAATTTTTTTTCTTAGCAACCAACTTCAAAAAGGAAAATCGAACCGCAGCCACCAAACCAAAAAAAGTAACAGCGGACTCATTTACTATAATACTGTTCATATTTCATGGAAAAATAAAATGTGAATTTCGTTGATACCCAAGTATATTTATAAAAAATAACTATACTTAAAAAAAAATCAAAACCTTATTGAAATCGAGACAAACGTTACATGCTATTATGCGTAGACGCCATTTTTGTTTACCTAGGAGTTTATGTAGACTTAGACGTGATCGTTGGTGAAGTCGAAGACATACACGTAGATATAGACGTATACATAGACGTAGACATAGACGTAGACGTAGACATAGACGTAGACATAGACGCAGACATAGACGTAGACATACACGTAGACATAGACGTAGACATAGACGTAGTCATAGACGTAGACATACACGTAGACATAGACGTAGTCATAGACGTAGACATAGACATAGACGTGAACATAGACGTAGACATACACGTAGACATAGATGTATACATAGACGTAGACATAGATGTATACATAGACGTAGACATAGACATAGACGTAGACATAGACGTAGTCATAGACGTAGACATAGACGTGAACATAGACGTAGACATAGACGTAGACATACACGTAGACATAGATGTATACATAGACGTAGACATAGATGTATACATAGACGTAGACATACACGTAGACATAGACGTGAACATAGACGTAGACATACACGTAGACATAGACGTATACATAGACGTAGACGTAGACATAGACGTAGACTTAGGCCGAGGCGAAGATTATAATTTTAAATTTATTGTAGAATTATAAGCAGAAATTGTATAGGCTTATATGTGTATGTAAAAGTAGACATTTTAGCCGGCTGTTCCAAAGAATTGTGAGAGCTACAGTGGCGTTGGGAAGGATGCTGCCTAATATTGTTGACAATAAACAAGCCGAGTTCTATAGAGCTGACGGACCGGGCCATTGGAAGTAGGCGAATGTAAATCAATCAGTTTAGTAGAAGTACTCGAATCTCACAGAGAAGCGCAAGAGGTGAAAAAGGAAATCCAAAACGACGTAAGAGCTATTTATATCAACTTAATATGTTTAAAGCAAACGTTAGCATGGTTTACAAAGACTACGAAAAATAACAAAAATGTAAAAAGTATAAAAAAACTAGTGCACTGATAAACCAAAAGGATTAATTAAAGAGAACAAAAAAGCTTATCTTAAGCTCTGGCAAATGGAAACGCTTCTATTTGTCAAGGGAGCACTTGAGAGCAATTTACTGGTGCATTTCCTAAGTTTACTCTGAGAACCTGTAACCGACGATCTAATTAATCTGGTCGTATATAAATAAAAGTTCAATAATACTTATAGCTAATATTTTTCTTATACTTTCTAAGCAAGTGCTTTATCTTCGGAATACGTAAATATGTCCATGTGTCACACTACCGGGCTCAGCTGAAGTGGCTCAACATCCGGAACAGGCGAGATGTACACACACTTACCATATTATATAACATAATTCATAACACTTGGTCTCCAGAATATCTTCGTGAGCGCTTTGTACTCAAACAGTTCGTCGGCCGCGAACCGCGAACCGTATAACAAATTTTTAACATTCCCCGAATGTCACACGAATTTCTATGACAATTCTTTTTACCTGTACACCTATAAAACTATGGAATAGTTTGCCGATTGAGATTAGGGAGGCTTCGTCAACTAATGTCTTTAAATCGCGTGTATCTGAATACTTTCTACTCAAACAATGAAAAATTACAAACTGGTATATTTATTGTCGTTATATATATTCCATGTGTATGTATATTTTTATATTTATATAGAAATATCTATTTATGTATATGTAAATGTATATTTATTTATCTATATAATAGTTTTAAAACGCTATTTTTAGCGGCACTACCCATAGCCTGCTCTTAACCACTAAAGGTTAGCTGAAAGAAAATGCTAATTAGCATTAAGTTCGCCTTTGTACATGTTTTTGGTGCAATAAAGGATTTATCTATCTATCAAGTGCTTGACTACGATCCTACCTGATGTTAAGCGGAAATACAGTCCTGGATGGTGAGGCGCTGCTTAGTAAATGCCTATTCATTCTACTACAACAGCAATAAAACACCCACATTTTAATCGGAGAGAAAGACAGACGCGGGCAAACTATTCGAAAAAAAAACAGTGCAAAGCGCTTCGTTGGGGTATGAGGGATGTTCGCAATAATAATAAACCCTTGTTTATTTCCATATCTAGCAGTATTTTGTAACTTTTTAAATATTAACAGTAGTAGTATTTGTTAGAATTGTTAGTACATTCATATTAGTGTTGTTAAATTTAGCATCTAGATGTGGACCCCACTTTGTGTAAAGGTCTCTCTTTTTTCCAGTTTACCCTGTTCCTGTCTAAAGTCATCCAGTTTCTTCCTAATTCATCTCTAATGTGTTCAGACCACCGCTTATAGGGTCTGCCTACATTTCTTTTTCCAATTAGCCCTTTCCATTGTGTTGCCAGTTTGGTCCAGCGTGAGTCGGTGAAGAGTGCTACGTGTCCCATTACCATTTTAATTTAAGAGCGTGTGTTAAAGCGTCGGTTATTTTTGTTTTTTCCTTGATTTTGGCGTTTGTTACTTTTTCTCTACTTGTTCGCAATAGAAGGTTGAAATTATGCAGTGCATCTTGAAGGTCGACGGTGGAACGTCGATGGGGGAATTATATCAAATTCCTTGCTGGTTTTCCCGTTTTTACATAAAAATAGCATACATTTTTTGTTTTAATATTTCCATCACGAATTGCTTTGCACAGCTATTAACTAGGTTATCATACTTCTTTTACGACGCTAGTGTAACGTGCAAATTTAGTCGGAGGTTTTATGACGCGATTTGGAAAGCTCGTGGAATGTGCTGATAACAATATCGACCTCTTTTGAAGTCTCTTTGATGGCCGCCTCTTTACAAAAATTGAGATTTCAGTCCTCTTGTTGACTGTTATATTTCGTAGATATTTTTTTTATAGAAGTCTGAATAAAAGTAACAAAAAAAATTATGAGTAATAACGAAACCCGACCTCAAATGAAATTAAACATAAAACGCCACTACGGGCGGACACTTTTCCATCATAATTAGAAATAGGCCTTCCTGTCTTTGATTTAGAATATATATAGAACTGACCAGATCTCGATGGAGTCGAAGGCTTTCTCGTATAACTTAGCCCCTATAACAACCGGCAGCGCTTGCACCAGTTAAGTATAGAAACCCACAAGTTTACTGCATTCCGTGGTAGTTTTCGATATGTGACGTCAAAATGTTGGAATAACATCCCCCTGCCTATTAGCATTAGAATCTCAACGTATGCACGCCAACTTCAATTAAGACAAATCGTTTAATATATATAAAAGTGTTTGTACCACCATATTATTACCCAACCGAATCGTGTCCGTCTTAGTTTCCACAGGTTTTACGACTGAAAATCAGCGCTGTGCTACATGTGACAGTGCATGCTTTTTGTTGGTGGAGAAGAAATCTTCACAAAGATACCCCGCCTTCTGGGGGGAAGGCGGCGGTTATGTGGGGATCTTACCCACTAAAACCTCCCCGGTGGCGCTTTCCTCGATGCATGACGAGGGGCTCCGGGATCTCACGTGGAACGCACCGGAGCCCCTCTGCACTGTGCTCAAGGTGAGCACGTCCCGGGGGGAGGTTACTACCTCCCCCCCTGTGCCCTTGCAGCGCGAGGCGACTCGGGCCAGCCGATGTCGCCTTCTTCTCGGGTCTACCTTGGCGGACGACGCAGGCCCCCACCCTTGTCGCCCAGTGAACCCAAGGCCCCTTTTAGTCGCCTTGTACGACAGGCAGGGGATACCGTAGTCTTATTCTTGAGAGACAGCACACGCTGAGCCAACCCACAATTTCTATTTTATTCTTTTTTTAATTTTTCACAATTTTGTTATTTCTGTGTTTTGTGTTGAAAATATGTTTATTCCATTCTATTCTAACCCACAAAAGCCATACACAAAGGCAGATTATACTTAAATTTGGCCACCTAAGAGATGGTCCACGTCAATGGTCGAATGGTGGACTCGAACCTACGACATTACGATTTGCAGGCCGTACTCTAAACGATTACGCAATTGACGCTTATATAATATATTGACTAGGTTCTATGCTTGGAAACTATAAATCGCCTGAATGCTCTATATACAGTGATTGGAAATATAAGACCCTTGTCAAGATCTGTCTTAGTTAATCCGGACACTGATTTAATGGAGCCCTAGATTTCAGAGCTTAAGATTTTTGTATATTTTCCGAAATAAAGATTTAAATTACTAAACTATTTTAACTTTTTCCCAGATTTTAGATTTCATTTTCTTTCACTTGTCCTTCATCTGTCTTCATCTGTCATCAAGTCTTGCGAGTTAAATTTGATGTACTTCCCGGTTTCCGATTGTACATTGATTGGACATAGAGCTAATCTGATGATAGAGCTGTGGCCATAACAACAACATATTTATTGGTGCTGACACTGAGCTAGCACGGATCTATGTATATATTAAACATATATAAATGCGAGCTAAAGAAGTTTTACTTAAATCGTACGGTCTAAAGCACTCTCGTTTTTATATCATAATACAGTAATCTATTCTATCAAAATGTCGCCCTATCGTCGCATGTGTCATGACCTATCTAAACAGACACCACAAATGTCACGTGCGATTAACAATCAACAATAATCTATTGCGGTGCTTTAACCGCATTGGTATTTTATTCTTGTATACGTTTAACCGCATTGCACAATACTGTGTATCAAATAACTTCTATCATATACCCATTGGCAGCGTTGCGTAGATATTAGATTGACAAGTTAAATGTAAAATAAATTAATATCAGTCTATTTAGATTGATATTAATTTCACAGGAAGACCAGGGACAAGGGCAACGGCTGCATCAAAAGAAAAATACATTTTCACATAAATATAAAATGGCCATGAGAAACAGAGACGTAGCACACCAGCCCTGTAGTTCTGGGCTCTCATGAATAAGACTTCGGTATCCCCTGCCTGTCGTAGAAGGCGACTAAAAGAGGCCTCTGAGGGTGTACTGGGCGACAAGGGTGGGGGCCTGAGTCGTCCGCCAAGGTGGACCAGAAGAAAGCGACATCGGCTGGCCTGTGTCGCCTTGCACTGGAGGGAGTAACCTTCCCCCCCGGGATGTGCTCTCCTTGAGCACAATGCAGAGGAGCTGCGGTGCCGGTGTGTTCCTCTGGAGATCCCGGTTTTATTGGTCAAACCATACGTAACTGCCACCTTCCCTCCAGAAGGTGGGGTAACTTTTTGAAGATTTCCTCCTCGATAAAAAAAAGGGACGTACCACACCACCTTCATAAATCGGGCATTAAAAAAATTACGCCAACATATGAGCTACCACGACTCTACACTGTATTATTACGTATATGGATTGATTGCAAGGAACGTGTGTAATTAACACATACAACTGCCACGAGAGAAATTATGCTCCATTAGCCTTTCACTTGTAAAGGATAATGTTAATTTAAAATAACAATGTAAAGGAATACACATAAGTCAATCAGAACTAGGAATGTTCATGCAAACAATATATCGATATATTCTTCGATATAATACATCGTAATGTTGTATCGATATTATTCGATATGTTCTATATATATAGTAATTTGTTTATGTTGAACTAGCCCATAATATTTAATATTAAAAAGGTTATTATTACTATTAGAGCTCATGTTGCGTAACTAAGAGGGTTCGGTTCCCGGTCCAGATTATCTATTTTTTCTCAATTTATTATATAATTTATAATTTATTTAGACAATTATATAACTAGTGCTGCCATCGCGAAAAGTAGGAGTGTAGCAATGAGTACTGCACTAAATTCTTGGTGATGGTCAAGTCAAGTTTTTTACGTCTTATTTTTATTCAAGTTGTCTGCCACTAATAAAATAATTTATTACGATATTTGGCGTATCAGATGAAATATATCAATTTAAATTAGATGATTCGACAAAATCGGATCGAAGCACAACGCGTTCATATATCGATATTTTATGAAATCGTAAATCGTGCACTTCTAATCAGAACTTGGTCGTCTGTCGCAATGATCGGTTCTGAGTGCATCGTTAGCGGTCACATGGCTCTTATCATGCTCCTGTCGTGGTTGTTCGGTTGTGCGCATGTAAAACTGAAACGACTTGGATCCAGCTATATCGTCTGTTTACGGAATTCCAGCGTTCGTTGCAGGTCTGCGTTCATCATAGCAATTAGTAAGGAAGTTTTAATATCACATAGGTGTAAGCATTGGATAAGTGATAGGAATACAACCAACCTTGGGGTTATTTGCGCCGAAACGCGGGAGGGCATATGGCCCTCACACGAAAATTCTTGACTCTCTAGTACAGAGGTTCCCAACCTCGTGCCTGCTACAATGTCCTTATCCGCGCTGAAGTGGTTAACAATCCAGGTTGTTTTACCGCGTCCACGGACTCCGTGTTGATGTGATTTTCGGTATTTCTCAAGTTTCCGAAGACACTCCAGAGTCATCGGTTCCCGATATGGTTTCGGCCATACTTAGGATCCGATCGTCCAGCATTATCTTGGTGCACCGAGCGGTTAACCACTGTGGGGTCTTCGGGTGTGGTTTGGAAAGTTGGGTTTCTCCTTGTCTTCATCATTTCCTCATCCAACACCACAAAACTGGCTGTGCCACTATAGGCCGCCATGTGTTGGGTCATTTTCCCTTTTAGGAGCATGGATGTTTTGCTGTCGTATATGGCAGCTTCAGCGTGCCCGCGGGCGCCATGGTGGAACGATTCATATATGCTCGCCAATATTCGACACAGATTGATTTTTTTCTTCACATTTGTGTTTCAATGCGGTTTTACACTTAAAGTAATGTACTTTTTATGAAACCATCGTTTCACTTAGCTGTACTTACATGATAGAGCATAAACGTTGCTAATAAATCGTTTTAATAATATGATTTTATTTTAACCAGCATCGATTTTTTTTTCATCCCATCATCAAATATAGACATACTCGTAGATATAGACATAGACATTTATTTATTGGCATCACAATACAAAAACACATCACAGACTGAAAATAACACACATTAAAAAGAATGAAAAATAGACAAAACACAGTTAAAGTTACACGGACAAATAATACAAAACATATGATGCCAATATCGGACACCGTCTCAGCATATGCTGTCACAAGGATGCGACAGCGCTGATTTTCAGCGGTGCCCGGGACGACTTTTATATGGAATATTATTATACAGACAGTAAGAGTATAATAAATATGATACATAAATGAAACAGTTATGAGATAATATGTCATTAGTACTATCGTCTGTCCTCGTTTTGGTGGTCTCCTAATACCCTATATGATTATATATATGAATATTTACATCAAATACATTTTAAACACCTCCAGAAAATGCGTATTTATAGACTTGTGATAAAATAAAAAAAAACGTACATATGAATCGAGAACCTCCACTTTTTTCTAAGTCGGTTAAAAGATAAAAAAATAGTGCTTAGTGACAGATCAATAAATCGATATTCCAAAAAATATTGGAAGAACAAAGTTGGTTACAAAAAAATTGTTCTTTGTGTTCAATTTTGAATAGATTTGTCAACTTTTTCCACATGTAAACGAATAGTTCCCCTAAACACGGATTTAATTTTGATTATTTAATTTGTCTGTTGCAGATGTGTTAATCATATGCGGCTACATGATGGACTTTAAAAACATCAACACACTCAAGTCAGTACGATTGCATTCACCGAACGCTGTTATATTATTTTCTAGTAACTTAATTTTGTCAATCTATATCACAACTTCAACGACAGTTATTGGGCCGCGTCGGATGAAACGTCTCATACAATATATGAATTCTTTAAAACAAGTCAATAAAGAATTGTACCAGGTATATACACTAAGATGAACTACACTCGTGAGCAAAAATAAAGGGTCGGAATAAAGGGTCGGTTAAGAAAGTTTGAATATCTCGGAAGATAAAGACGCTAGCTAACTGAAATAAATTGTGCATCATAGACAATTAATAATTTATTTATATTTCATTAAAAAACATAAGTTCAAAATGAAAAAGGATATCTTATGTAAACTTGTATAATACAGTAATTTTCATTTAATTTTATATTTATTTAAATTTTAGTACTTAGCTTCGCCTTTTACTGCCTGCTCTCGTGGAGGGAGCAGAGGTTATGTCGGACTCGCCTTTCGGTGTTTTACAGACTACACTTTGGAGAGTGTGCACAGGAATTACACGAGTTAATTCCCCCATCCCCATTCTACCTTCGGACGTTTAGGCACTCGGCGGGTCTCCACCCTTTTATAGTCGATGTTCCGCGCGTCCGAACGAAGCGATTTGAGTCATCGTTCATCGTGCGTGCAGCAAAAGAGTGCAATAAGTTGCCGGCGTCAGTGTTTCCGTCCAAGTACGACGTGGGAGCCTTCAAGAGTTGAGTGAATAGGCACTTACTAAACTAGCGCGTACTATCTTTCGACTATATCACCACTTAACACCAGGTGGGATCATGGTCAAGCGCTAGTTTACACGCATAAAAAAAAACTCGCACCGACTAAAACCCCACGGTGTCGTACTCGCCTTTAGACGAAACCACGGGAACGCTTGCGCACATTACCGTGATTCCGGCGACGCTGGCCCCGTCGAGCCTCGTTAATTTAGCCTAAGTTAGTTCGTTAGTTTCGCCTAAGTTAAGTATCTTTATCTTCCGAGATATTCAAACTTTCTTAACCTGTAGATAGACATAAGATAAAATGTGATAAGAATAGAGAATAAGTAAAATGATAGATCAATGTAATAAGAAATAACTCTCAGAAAGAAAAGAAAGAAGCAGAAGATTGAAGTGTATAATATAATTAAGAATGTAGAGATAGAAACTGTTTTATAATAAGTGAAATGTAATATTGTAATAAAATAAAAAACACTAACAAGAATGATGAAAGAATGAGAGGAAAGGCATGGGAGAAAAACTTTTTTTTTTTGTTGACGGGGAGGAAATCTTCAGAAAGATACCCCGCCTTCTGGGGGAATGCGGCGGTTATGTGGGGTTCTTACTCACTAAAACCTCCCCGGTGGTCCTTTCCTCGGTGCATGACGAGGGGCTCCGGGATCTCCTGTGGAACGCACCGGAGCCCCTCTGCACTGATGGGAGAAAAACTGCCCTAACCTAACCACGTTGGGGAACTAGATATAGCACACGCAGTTATGCCTATTGTTACAAATAAAAAAAAAAAACTTTCTTAACCGAACCTTTATTTTTGGTCGTGGCTATAGACGACGTCAAATAGCTCGCAGATGGCCTATTTTTTTCTACTTATCTTTATATTTTGTATAATTTACACTATATATTTTAAAATATATACAATACACTATTACTTTGATATGTAAACTATATTATTGTAAAATTCATTAAAATCCATTCTGTAGTTTTTGCATGAAAGAGTAACACTTCATATACATAGGCACAAACATTCACGTTAATAATATTAATAGGATATAATATAATAATAATAATATGATTTTATTTCAAACCAAAAATTCATGTACAAACCAGTTCGATAATAGCCGCAGTAGTAAAAACTGTGTCGCAGCTATTAACGCCCATCTCCAAACAGTTACATACAAATACAAATTTAGTAAAATTAACAACTTTTAATGTAATTTAGTTTAATCGTTTTGTGTGTGTGAGTGTGTTTGTGTGTAAAAGGTTGCGTGTGTTGAAAAGTGACTGTATGTGTAGGAATGAGTATGAAGGGAGTGAGTTTGACTGTTTATTATGATTTTAAAAGATCTTCTGTAAATTCATACGAGATGGTTTGGAGCCATTCAGTAATATGTGTCTTACATTCTTTTAGTGGTAATGGGTATATATGTAATAATTTATTTACTTTATTGTACAAAAAGGCTCTTAGGACGTAAAATTGATGTCTAGCGAAATCAGTGTCAATATAATGTCACAAAATTGCACTTATTACTATTTAATACTTGTTCCTTAAAATGAACACACCCTTTATATACAGGTACAAGCGAGGATTTCGTCCAGGCAAACGTCAGTTAATAATTATGAGAATAGAATTGGATTCGTCATGATTGGCGTTATATTAGGGTACAGTGTAATGTATGCGGGCGATATGTACCTACACATATTTATATCTCAAGCAACAAATAAAAGTGGTAATATATAACAACAGATAATTATTTTTTTTTACAAATATAACTAACGTTCTTGGTAGTTCAGCCCTGTAGTTCTTGGCTCTCAACAATAAGACTACGGTATCCCCTGCCTGTCGTACAAGGCGATTAAAAGGGGCCTCGGGTTCACTGGGCGACAAGGGTTTGGGCTTTTGTCGTCCGCCAAGGTGGACACGGGAAGAAGGCGACATCGGCAGGCCCGTGTCGCCTTCCACTGCGAGGGCACAGGGGGAGTTTACTCCCTTCCGGGACGTGCTCTCCTAAGAGCACAGTACAGGGGGGCTCCGGTGCGTTCCTTTGGAGATCCCGCAGCCACGCACCATGCGCCGAGGAAGGGCCGCCGGGGAGGTTTTAGTGGGTAACCCCAAAACAAAAAGGTTTTAGTGGTAAACCCCACATAACCGCCGCCTACCTCCCAAAGGAGGAACCTCCTCGTGAACAAAAAAAAGGAGGTTCACGCCAATAGTCTAATAGTCGATTCGAACTTATGACCTTATGTTTCGTAGACCGTAGCTTAAACCATTAGGCTATAACATTATAGCCGTGGTAGCTCAGTGTCCAAGTGGTCACCTTAACTTGCATAGTACGCTAGCAACCCCGATCTACGGTGGCGGCAGCAATTTAAGTGCTGATTTATCACGCGCTCGGCGGTAAACATTGGGAGGAAACCTGCATAAATTAGAATATATTCTATATGATGGACTCCGCGTCGCGAACTATGCCCTTATACTCTCTTTAAAGAGAAGGCCTGTGCGGCCACTTCTTCTCCCAGCTCCAACGTTACCGAAGTGGCATATAAGTTACTTTAGCTTAGATTGCCCCAATAGTTTAATTAATAAAATAGCTACCGACCGAGTCGTCGTTCGGCCCTATGTTGTTACTACGGTTGCTTACGCGTATGTTACGCGTAAGCAACCGTCCAATCCGAGGTCACCATGTGGGACCCTTGTGTCGAGTTACTAGCTAATAGAGGTTTAGGCTATGCGAAGAGCTACGCCACCTTTCATTCCGGTGTAGCAGTGAAGGCCAGTCTCTCTGGCCAACTATGTAGTTCGTCATGATTATAATAATATATACGAACCGTGGTAGCTTAGTGTCCGGGCGGTTGGCTCTAGTTGCATAGTACGCTAGCAACCCGAGTTCGACTCCCGGTGCCGGCAGCAATAAATTTGTTGTTGCAATTTTATGTGCTGATTTACCACGCGCTCGGAGGTGAAGGAAAACATCGTGAGGAAAGCTACATGTCTTACAAATTTTTTTAAAGACATGTGAAGTCTGCCAATCCGCACTAGGGCCGCGTGGCGGACTATGCCTTGATACTCTTTTTACAGAGAAGGCCTGCGCCCAACAGTGGGACATATATATATATATATATATATATAAATATAAAGGCTGTTACTTTAACTTTCACTTTATAATAATAAAATTGATTAATATACAACTCATTTTTAAGAATAGCATATCTCTAAAGATTTTTATTGTTACAGAACTGGTTACGGGCATATACAACGTTTTGCACCTGGACCACTTCATAATGGTACTTCTCGAAATGCAGATATTGTGCGTTCTAACCAACGTATATACAGCGATGTATCAATTCAACCGAACGATCATTGAATTTCACAACGTATTTGATCCAACCAGTATGTTTTTAAGTGTTTGGCGATTTATTTATTTGCTAAGTTAACCGTCAAATAACTAAATAATAATAAGTGCTACTTCGGTTTATGAGTCTATTGTTATTTTAAATAACAATGCGTTTTGATAATGGTTTTGTAGTACAACTTGATTTGGTGAGTAAGTTCGTGAATGCGTGACGAGATCGTTACTAAAAGTGTGATCGAGCGACAGTCGAACCAATGCAATGCTGTAACTAAATAATACTTACATTAAAAAAATGTTATAAAAAATAAAATAAAAATAAAAAAGATCACTAAAAGAAAATGTTTAAAACGTAGTGAAAATAGAAAGAGGTCATGTAGGGACAAGAGAGAGAGGTGCGAGCAAACATTTTTTTTCACTCTTTCTCTCATAGGCATCACATATCATACACAGTAATTACTACATTAAAAATAATGAATAAAAAAAAAACAATCTATTAATAATATTAATTTATATAATTATTAGAAAAATATTATATGTATGTATATATTATACATATATTCATATAATTAATAAAAAATCTTTATTGGTCTTACTCCCACATTACATAGTATAGTTTTTAGTATAATTACATGAGACAATGTTAATGTGGATGTGAGAGTCAGGAGCTCAAACTCAGTAAACTTTTGTTATGAGTCTCCTGTCCCCCTCTCCACTCCCCGCGGACAATTCTTCTTCTTTATAATCGTTTCCTCAGATCTGAGGGTCGTGACCACCAAGAGAGCTGCTTTGAATGAGCATTCCCCACTCTTCCCTATTTTGGGCCAGCTGGATAGCCGCCTGGAGTTTTAATTTGGTAGCTCCGCTAGAGTCCCGCTAGAGTCCGTCCATCTAGTGGGCGCCCTGCCTCTGCTTCTTCTTCCATCGACGCAGCCAACCAGCAGTAATTTTTCAAGGCTGTCTGGCTGGCGGCGAGCTATGTCCGAAGAAATTAAGAAGACGGCGAAAGCAAGTAGTGGAGAGGCGAGTCTTGATGTTTAACTCATTAAGAATAGACTCATTGGTGCGGCGCTCAGTCCATGAGACTCCTAACATTTTTCGCAAACACCACATTACAAATGCGCTATCTTTTCTCTTACACGAGACCTCCATGTCCAGGTTTCTGAAGCATACGAGAAAATAGAGAAGATGAGGGTTTGCATTAATTGTCCATTAGGCATAACAAATTAGTTTAAACATCTATCTTTATATGTAGGAATTTTTCTGTTTCTTCGTAATTCATATTCAAAAGCCATTTAATATTTTTACCTTCAGTCGTGTGGTCTAACTCTAAAGCATTCTTGTTTTTTTTATTGCTCAGGATGGGATCTTGTTAAAATGATGAAATAAAAAAAAATTCTGATTTTCTTAATAAAATTTCTCTTTGTTAAAGATAACAATGCGCGTCTGAAATCGTGGGAGTATTTTGAAATTCTACATGCCCTGCGTAGCTGTTACGTAACCATTTTGGATATAGCGAGAAGCGTTAAGAAGGACTACGGCGTTATATTCATTATCCTTTTTTGCACATTTTGCACTTTTCTTGTGACTTCGGGAAATTTCTTCACCACAACTCTGAGTTTACAAGGTTCTTTATATTTTTATACTCACTATATAACACTAAATCTTCCGGTTTCCCCATCTAGGCATCCTGTTGTTCAAGATCTATGTCAATTTTGTTGGCAACCTTGGATTCCGAATTTATACCTCCTATGAATTGTATTAAGGAACGTTTGTGGATTAGTTATAGAGAAATTTGTAAGTTAATTACAATCCAAGACTAGTGAAGTACTTCTTTAAGACAATGAATTTGTTTTTATAGGACCAGGGGTAAACGAGCTAACGCCTCACCTAATCTTAAGCGATCACCGTCGCCCATGAACATCCAAAACACCGGAGCTGCGGGTGCGGTGATCGTTTCTTAAAGGTCTCCAAATCGTATAGGCTCGGAAACACTGCAAGTGACAGTTGATTCCACAGGTTGATAGTGCGTAAAAGAAAGTTACGCGAGAAACGGTTTAAATATAAACCTTATTGTTACCTTATGTTAGAAATAAAACTTCCTACCTATTTGTATTAGCAAAATGTTTTACTACCGAGACTCCTTTACACGTATCTATTGTACTTTCAGATAGTCTCTTTCGTACTTTGCTTTTATTGGATGGTGTTGCTTGGTGTATTTTGATAATCACTAATATCACCTTAATGATCGACCCCTGTCACCGCATGCAGCAACTGGTGAGTGGAGATTTTTATATTGTTTCCCTATAATATCGCCTTTTTTCTAAGAACAAAAACAACTCTAGTGCTCTTAATTGAAGAACTAGAACATAAATATATCCAGCTGCCTTACAAAGATAGCGTCAATAGCCTAATGGTTTAGGATACAGCCTGCGAATCGTAAGGTCGTAGATTCGAATCCACCATTCGACTATTGCCGTGAACCTTGTCTAGCACAAGCTTAAGCTTAGTTGAAATGGTTAACAAGATTGTTAGTTATATTTCAGAAAAAAAAGAAATATTGCTATTAAGAAATAGTTATTCTTTAAAAAAAAAGTTAAGCAGTCGACATAGCCAGGTCAAACAAAGAAGATACTTTCAAGCAATTGTATGACAATGATTATAACTGATGATGATATACATACGTGATAGTAAGGCGGATTAGGTTAATATTTTTTCACTCTATTCTTGAAAATATACACATTATACTGGAAGGAAAGATAGACGCGGGCAAACTATATTCGTCCTTCGCTGTATACGAATAATGAAAGACAAAGCAAATCACTTTATTCTGGTTTGAGGATGTTCTCAACAAAAGGATGATATCTGGATCGCCTTGAAGTACGACGGTTGATCGGGGATGGGAAATTAATACAATTTACGCCAATGTAATTAACCTAAGTATTTTACAATTTCTGTACTCGTCCC
Organism: Meandrusa payeni; assembly: GCA_029286785.1. Taxonomy (NCBI): domain Eukaryota; kingdom Metazoa; phylum Arthropoda; class Insecta; order Lepidoptera; family Papilionidae; genus Meandrusa; species Meandrusa payeni. Next base: position 7,471,587 of record JAGSMX010000015.1, read on the forward strand.
TTAAATAGAAATAGCATAAGCGTTCCACTTTACGATCATATGGTCAAGAGGCTCGGGTTAGATCCAAATCCTCATTTTTTTTTTTTTTTGTCGACGGGGAGGAAATCTTCACAAAGATACCCCGCAATCTGGGGAAGGCGGCGGTTATGTGGGGATCTTACCCACTAAAACCTCCCAGTGGCCCTTTCCTCGGTGCATGACGAGGGGCTCCGGGATCTCACGTGGAACGCACCGGAGCCCCTCTGCACTGTGCTCAAGCAGAGCACGTCCCGGGGAGGTTACCCTCCCCTGTGCCCTCGCAGCGACAAGGCGACTAAAGGGGCCTCGGGTTCACTGGGCGACAAGGGTGGGGGCCTGCGTCGTCCACTAAAGTGGACCCGGGAAGAAGGCGACATCGGCTGGCCCGTGTCGCCTTGCGCTGCGAGGGCACAGGGAGGAGGGAGTAACCTCCCCGGGACGTGCTCTCTTGAGCACAGTGCAGAGGGGCTCCGGTGCGTTCCACGTGAGATCCTGGAGCCCCTCGTCATGCACCGAGGAAAGGGCCACTGGGAGGTTTTAGTGGGTAAGATCCCCACATAACCGCCGCCTTCCCTCAGAAGGCGGGGTATCTTTGTGAAGATTTCTCCCGTCAACAAAAAAAAAAAAAAGATCCAAATCCTCATATAAAAAAAAATCTTTATTTTCAAAAACAAGAATACAATGTTTGGATCTTATTATTTTTTTTATACTTAATATAAAATATAATATACTTGTGCCAGAAGATCCAGCTCTTCCTTAATCGTATCGTATTTTGTTTTTTTTAAGGTTAATATAAAATAATTATATGTATGTGCGTGTGTGTGAGTGTGCATATGTGTCAGTGTGTATTTATGTCAGATTAAGATACAAGAAAGATATTATTGAAATTGCTATCGTCATATTGCCTTCGTATACTCGTAAACCTTTCAGCCACTTTATGAAAATATTTTAATTTACAGTCGTGCCAGTTTAAAACATAATTGCGTAATTTCTTGTTTATATGTTAATAAACATCGATTGATAGCTTTCTATATTGGAAACTGGCAAAACTTGTATTTACTTAAGGAATTCCAACATCTCTTCTCCTATTGTCTATGGTACGGTCACAATAAGACGATTTATGTTATTTTAAAAGCATTTTATGACGATGGTAGACACTTTCCACAATGGTTTCTTATTTAAACAAGCATTTATTAAATTTTATTTGATTTTTTTGCTATCCGGTGCCTTTTCCGTACTTAATAAACATTGTTTTTTAGGTGGAGGAAACAAAATCTCTTGTTGGTGGTATGATGTGTACAAGTTCATCGTCTTTTTCATTTACAACGGATCTTAGGATATTCTGCAAGCAGCTGTTATTTCAACCGGCTGTATATACTACGTTGAATATTTTTACATTCGAGCGACAGCTTATTACTGCGGTGCGACATTTGTTATGATTAAGTATTTATTTTTAAAATTTTGACGGAAGCTCAGTTGAGATAATTTTGCACAAAATAACACTCATAGAGTTCTTATAAGCACGTCATCATTCACAGTCAACTCACCAGCGTCAACTTGCACCACTTGGTTAATATAGCATATACTCGATGGCCTATAACTTAGTGCACGAGAATTAAGGAAAAATGCTGGGATATATCCGACTCGAAGGACCAATGTTAAGTAGGCGAATTTTTTATTGGAGAAGGGGACAAACTTGCTGCCCACAGAAACTTTAAGGGATGCCAAGTCATAAGCATCTCTACCAGGCGACACGCAGAAGTGTTATCATCCACAATTCTTCTCAGTATTCAGCTAGGTCGTGGTACTTTCCCAATTCTGCCAACCTATTCGAGCAGTCGCTACAGTGGTCCTACTACTGTTATTTTTTTCCGTAAAACCAACAGAACCTTTTAACTATTGCAAAACGAGTTTAAAAGATGGCATGACGTTATGGTAAATGTTTATTTTTCAACAAATTTTATTGGCCTAAATAAAAAATTGATTATCTTCACGCATATGATATGGATTCTCAATACTCATAAAAATATAAAACAAAGTTTTTGTATAATAGTGATTTCAACTGACGACATTATGTTTAGATAGATAGATAGATAGATAGATAGATAGATAGATAGATAGATAGATAGATAGATAGATAGATAGATAGATAGATAGATAGATAGATAGATAGATAGATAGATAGATAGATAGATAGATAGATAGATAGATAGATAGATAGATAGATAGATAGATAGATAGATAGATAGATAGATAGATAGATAGATAGATAGATAGATAGATAGATAGATAGATAGATAGATAGATAGATAGATAGATAGATAGATAGATAGATAGATAGATAGATAGATAGATAGATAGATAGATAGATAGATAGATAGATAGATAGATAGATAGATAGATAGATAGATAGATAGATAGATAGATAGATGGATTGATAGATAGATAGATAAATAGATAGATAGATAGATAGATAGATAGATAGATAGATAGATACAACTTTATTGTACACCAAAATCAAACAAAAGGCATTACATAAGTAAGGTACATTTTACAGTTTGTTGTACAATGGGCGACCTTATCGCTGAGAGCGATCACTTCCAGGCAACCTGTGTATGGACAGGAAACATATGAACAAAACAGGACGATGGCGTTCAAATACAAATATGATAACAAATCTATACATAAAATTAACAACCTACACTAAATATACCTACATAAATAATTTATCATTTATACATAAAATATCCATATATCATAGTTCCGACGAAATCTATTGATAATGTTGCGCTAGTAAATTTTTAAAAGCAGGTAGGGACTTATCAAGCCGAATGGAATTTGGAAGGGCATTCCACAGTCTAGTAGCCCGCAATGTGAATGACTTCCTATAAAAGTTTGGGGAATGAGTAGGGGTTTTAAGTTTAAGGGTTTCAGAGGATCGTAAGGATAGAGGGTCGGATAGGTGGATAAATTCAAAATGTTTAGCAGACTGCAATCCCAACCATTTGGCTATTACCTTTTCAAAGTCCGAAAAATTTACCACACTGACGTCAAGTTAAACAACTAAATACACCAATGCATTATAACTATTGAATCTTCTATTCATTATGGTATAATTGACGCGGCGGACGGCTCAACTCAATTTACCGCCAAACGTATTAACACTATACTAACGCCATCTGTCGTTCAACGTGTTTACACTGCATAAACGCTTATCGTGATTTCAACGCGGCCTTGTTTCTAGTTTTGATGATTATTCCATTATTTTTTTTGAACACCAACACAATGAACATTTTAAACATAGAGTATATAAAAACAGTGAATAGACATAGACATAGACATAGACATAGACATAGACATAGACATAGACATAGACATAGACATAGACATAGACATAGACATAGACATAGACATAGACATAGACATAGACATAGACATAGACATAGACATAGACATAGACATAGACATAGACATAGACATAGACATAGACATAGACATAGACATAGACATAGACATAGACATAGACATAGACATAGACATAGACATAGACATAGACATAGACATAGACATAGACATAGACATAGACATAGACATAGACATAGACATAGACATAGACATAGACATAGACATAGACATAGACATAGACATAGACATAGACATAGACATAGACATAGACATAGACATAGACATAGACATAGACATAGACATAGACATAGACATAGACATAGACATAGACATAGACATAGACATAGACATAGACATAGACATAGACATAGACATAGACATAGACATAGACATAGACATAGACATAGACATAGACATAGACATAGACATAGACATAGACATAGACATAGACATAGACATAGACATAGACATAGACATAGACATAGACATAGACATAGACATAGACATAGACATAGACATAGACATAGACATAGACATAGACATAGACATAGACATAGACATAGACATAGACATAGACATTTACACATCACACTACATCACAGACTGAATATAACGCACATTAAAAAAGAATGAAAAATAGTCAAAACACAGTTAAAGTTACACGGACAAATAATACAAAACATATGATGCCAATATCGGACACCGTCTCAGCATATGCTGTCACAAGGATGCGACAGCGCTGATTTTTAGCGGAATAGTTGTAAAGTTATTGCCATCGCAGTTATAGGTGAAGACTGCATCCAATTTATTGGCGAGTGACAATAATTATAACTAAAAAAAAACAAAAAAAGTAAAATTAAACTAAATTTTAAATAAAAATTAACACTATGCTCGAAGAGCACGTCTCGGGGAGGTTTATCCCTCCCTCTGCGCCCTCGCAGTGCAAGGACAAGCCCGTGTCAACTTCTTCCCGGGTCCACTTTGGCGGAAGAAAAAGACTCCCAAAAGGCTCCCTTGTAACCTCGTGTAGCCGAGGCCCCTTTTAGTCGCCTTCTACGACAGGCAGGGGATACCGTAGCCTTATTCTACGAGCCCAGTACTAGAAGACTGTAAATGTATTTGTATTATAAAATCCTAACGTACTGTGGTTAGATTACCGTTGTCTGTATCTGCACTTACTATAAATAATATCATTACTCTTTGTTTATGGATAATTAAAGTAACAGATGTACATTTATTTTAACATGTGGTATTCTTCATTTATGAAACCGAATAACGGAATCTAATTCAAATACTCTGGCCGCTTTTTTTCACATTTAAAAAAATATTCTTTTACAGGTGATTGCTTGTGTGTCAACAAACGTGGTAAATTTGATGAAAATAAGGACACAATAAAAATTACAGTAAAAAATGGTACAAATCTAATAAGAAGACGGTTTGTTTGTCACGCTTTCATGCAAGAACCACAGGATAGTTATACTTAATAGTTATACCACAAGATTCACCGTGATTCGGAACAGGTTATGTACTATTTTGGTAATTACTTATCTAGATTTTTTATTTTTTGTTTAAAAAAATAATTGTTTGAGGTTTGATATATTATTACTGGCAGGCAACACTTCTCATATTTGAATTTGGAGATTGCAATATTAGAATAATGATTTTAATACCACAAAACGAATGTCTTCTGTAAGGAAAATTCTGTACTTCTCATCAAGACACGGAAACATCTCCAACTGAATTATGAAGAAATAGTGTATGTAAAATAGCATCTTCCTCTCCTCAAAACACCTCAAGAGTCCAGATAGAGAGAATCGTCGTCCAACAATAATGATTTTCTGTTTTAAATCTGTTCTATATCCGACATCCTTTTGATAATTATCCAACTTGACTCTTTCCTGAAAAGAAACGAGAGAAAAAAAAAATGGCGCGGGGACTCATGGTGGGGATCATCTAACTTACATTTTCATCTTAGACGTAACAAATAAGTCTGTGTTTTAAAAAAGACTTGGCTTAAAGGTCTTGTTACCAAGCCGTAACATATTCTACATACGAGTATATAACATAGTCTGTGTTTATCGAAGCTGCCTACAAATGCGTAGAAGGTGTTTGCCTTTATTATATTTATATATTATTATCAATACATAAAGCAGCTTTTTTTATTTGTTTTAATTTTAATAATATATATTTAACTAAGTTTTTATAACATCATATTGGTATTATCTGTAACGGTGTTATAATTTTTGTTGATTTAAATAAATAAACTTGTGGAATCAACTGTCGCCTACGGTGTTTCCGAACGTTTACGATTTGGGGGCCTTCAAGAAACGAGCCTATTCCTATCTTAAAGATCGGCAACGCTCCTACAGCTACTCTGGTGCTGTGGATGTCCACGGGCGACGGTGATCACTTAAGATCAGGTGAGCCGTATGCTCGTTTGACACTTTTAATATAAAAGAAAAAAATATATCTTTAAATTAATAATATAAATGCACTTATTATAAGTAACAATATGTAGATACATAAATAACTGCATAGGTATAGATGGAAAGGGACAGAAAAATGAAAATTTAAAACTATTCCTCGTTTAAGTATAGGTTTAAAAGTTAGCGTTAAAATGTAGCTTAAGTTCCAGCTGTAACTTCATTTTGTGGCAGCACAATTCAGAGCCTAATTGCGTCAAAGGTTATGATGATGAAGTCCAGGTGTCACTGGACAAGCATTTTAAATACGACACTTCGTTCAGGTAGTACGGTGAGATTTTCTGCCGTCTCGTGCGTTCTTTGGTAGGTGACGTACCCGATCTTGTGCTTTTAGTGTTAAAGGTAAAAGAATTGTATAAGAAAACACAATTTTGTAGGCGCCTTTCTCTGAACACATCTGCCGTCTATTTTGCCTTAAATGATCTCTTTCTCCCTACTATGCTTTGAAGATCGAAGAATGTGTCGAAACCTGAGCTTTCTTTGGCAATAGATTTCGGAGAGTCACATATTTTCATGTTAATTAATAAAAATGTTATTCAAAAGTAACTTTAAATATATAATAAATACACTAAAATTTTATTTTTCGTTTTATTTAAGACGTTATGATTATTTTTTTAAAAAAAGACGGGGCGTTGCAGAAATAACCTCCGTAACGTTAAACAAAGGCGTAAGATTTTTATGTTTAGTATAAATGATGGCTCTAAAATGTCTTATTAATTGTCTAATTATTTTTATTGCGGTATGCTATTTTATTTTATTTAATAATTTAAATTAATATTTTTTTGTTTGATTTCTTTTATTTCACGTTGTTTGTTATTTTATACATTACTAAATTTCCTATACACTTTTATGTACTTTTAAAAATAACTTGTTGGTGCTTTTATATTATCCAAAGGAACTTGGTTCTTACTTAGTGTCCCATGATATCACATCAGTTTTTTTTTCATAAATATTACTAAAATTCTTGTTAACCGTTCCAACTAAGCTTAAGCTTGTGCTAGGAGATGGTTCACGTCAATAAACTTTTTCATAAAAAGGAGTTGATATTACATATAGTTATTTATCGTATTCAATTCCTTCTTGTGTTGAATAAATGTTAGTTTATTCTTTTCTTTGGAAGTTTTGTTGCATGGGACAAAAAATTAAATACGCTAAACCGCTCCCGGAATGGAGAGTTTTGTTGATAAATTAACATTTAAAAGCGTTTCTGTGTTAAATAAACTTTGAACTTCCTTCTGGTGGCCCCGAGTACTGTATAAATATTGTAATTCTCAATTTACTATTTGAAATTAGAACGATGTTTGTATTTCTCTCAGCATAAGAGTACATTTTATGCATAAAATTATCATTATCATGACAGCTCTAGGAAATCCACTGTTGAGCATAAAATTATATGTATGCTTAAATTTCGCCCGAAACTTTTTTTTAACGGGGGGAAATATTCAACAAGCCTTCTCAGGGGATAGGCGGCGGTTATGTTGGGCTTTTATCTGCTAAAATCCCCCGGTGGCCTTTGTGCATGGTGAGTGGCTCCGGGATCTTCAGACGAACGCACCGGACGCAGAGGGGCTGCGCTATGCTCTTAGGATAGGTACTGGGGGGAGGTTCCTCTCATCCCCCTGTGCCCTCAATCGCCAGCAACTACTATCCCAAGTTTGCTATCACAATTGTCTCAATACAAAATCCTCACCCCGATCGATGTACATGTTTGTTGATTTCAGAAAACATAAATCAGTTCCACATAGTACCCAGTCACGTGCATTCGCAATATATTCGCATAACTTTAAATATATAATAAATACACTAAAATTTAATTTTTCGTTTTATTTAAGACATTATTATTTTTTTTAAAAGACGGGGCGTTGCAGAAACAACCTACGTAACGTTAAAAAAAGGCGTAAGATTTTTATGTTTAGTATAAATGATGGCTCTACAGTGTCTAATGTGTGTAAATCTTACTTCATTTATTTAATAATTTGAATAATTTTTTTTGTTTGATTTCTTTTATTTCACGTTGTTTGTTATTTTATAAATTACTAAATTTCCTATACACTTTTATGTACTTAAAAAAAATAACTTGTTGGTGCTTTTATATTATGCAAAGGAACTTGGTTCTTACTTAGTGTCCCATGATATCACATCAGTTTTTTTTTCATAAATATTACTAAAATTCTTGTTAACCGTTCCAACTAAGCTTAAGCTTGTGCTAGGAGATGGTTCACGTCAATAAACTTTTTCATAAAAAGGAGTTAATATTACATATAGTTATTTATCGTATTCAATTCCTTCTTGTGTTGAATAAATGTTAGTTTATTCTTTTCTTTGGAAGTTTTGTTGCATGGGACAAAAAATTAAATACGCTAAACTGCTCCCGGAATGGAGAGTTTTGTTGATAAATTAACATTTAAAAGCGTTTCTGTGTTAAATAAACTTTGAACTTCCTTCTGGTGGTCCCGAGTACTGTATAAATATTGTAATTCTCAATTTACTATTTGAAATTAGAACGATGTTTGTATTTCTCTTAGCATAAGAGTACGTTTTATGCATAAAATTATCATTATCATGATTACAGCTCAAGGAAATCCACTGTTGAGCATAAAATTATATGCATGCTTATATTTCGCCAGAAACTTTTTTTTTTTTACGGGGGAAATATTCAATAAGCCTTCTCAGGGGATAGGCGGCGGTTATGTGGGGCTTTTGCCTACTAAAACTTCCCCTGTGGCCCTTCCTTGGTGCATGGTGAGTGGCTCCGGGATCTTCAGAGGAACGTACCGGACGCAGAGGGGCTGCGCTATGCTCTTAGGATAGGTACTGGGGGGAGGTTCCTCTCATCCCCCTGTGCCCTCAATCGCCAGCAACTACTATCCCAAGTTTGCTATCACAATTGTGTCAATACAAAATCCTCACCCCGATCGATGTGCATATTTGTTGATTTCAGAAAACATAAATCAGTTCCACATAGTACCCAGTCACGTGCATTCGCAATATATTCGCATAACTTTAAATATTGCATTCGAGATGTATTTAAATTTAACGTGGACGTATTTTTACGCAAACTCATGAATGTAGGTCGAGAGTGTTTTGTTTTGAAACCAGCGGCAAATTCAAATGTTTATTTCATTCGAAATATTTTAAAAGCTCGATGAGAACCAGCACAATAGAACGAACCAACAATCAGAGATGTGCATGTTCTTTGTTTAAATACTAGATGTGCGAATAAAGACTTTCGGCAGATATATAGGCTAAATAGTTCGCAAATAAACACATACATGCGTTATAGCGTCACTAGCCTAATGATTTAGGGTCTGCGAAACGCAAGGTCGTATATTATTGCAAAAGCATGAGAAAGGGGCAGATAGTGTTAAAAAATAATAGACTTGACGCTACGCGGAAAACTTGGGCTTCTCATAACCTCTACTTTGAAGTCAGTTAAATAAAAAGTAGCCCACTCCTTATTACATCAGCTATCTGAAACGCCAACGCCAATAGTGTCAGTGGAATTTGGAATTCAGCCGTTACGTGCGGTAAAGGAAATTAGTAGCTGGGATAATCTCAAACAATTCCTTAGAACACTCCCCTTGGTAAATACGATGGAGAATGCGAAGAGCTCGGACACATCTTCGCATATCCAGAGAGTGATTGGAAAGACCCTGTTCGTCGGCGATTCGAGCAGCTCTACGCTGTACACGGTCAAACGGAAGTACTTGGTATTGTGGAATCCTGGCCCGAAGATGTAAACAGTATTCCGTGAGGTAAAAATGTTATTTTGGTAAATGCACTGCGAGGGCACTAGGGAGGAGGGATTCACCTCTCCCCACGGGACGTGCTCTCCATGAGCACAGTGCCTAGGGGCTCCGGTGACTGGAGATCCCGCAGCCCCTCACCATGCAACGAGGAAGGGCCACCGGGGGGTTTTAGTGGGTAAGAATCCCACATAATCTCGCCTACCTAAGAGCTATGTCACCTCTTAATCCGTGAAACAGTCAACGTCAGCTTTTCTGGCCCACCTATCTAGGTTCGTCACAAAAAAAAATCTTGATATATTTTATATCTAAATTCCTTATCATAAAATATCTCGTACTATTTTATCAATAATCTCATATTTTTATACAAAATGAACTCGGACTATTGGATTAACTTCGAGCTTCGGCTAACCTCTTCGTATTACGGTTGAAATTCAATTTCCCATCGAAGCGGAGTTATTTGAACGTCTTGATTGGTTTGGAATTGAATATTGATTGAGGTTAGGGATTCAAATTAAAATATTATTCAACTATTGCATTTTGGACGATATGTAGTGGAGAGGGAAAAAATATTCCGTCTAATAGTCACGCTTCCTGAAGTGACATATAAGTTAGTGTAGCTTAGATTGTCCCATATAATTTAATCAATAAAATAGCTACCGAGTGAGCGTAACATGGTAACCGTCTAAGAAGAGGTTACCCCACACCGGGGACTCTTGTGTCGAGTTACTAGCGATAGAGGTTCAGGCTAAGCGATCTAAGAGCTAGAGCTATGCCGTCAATCCGGTGAAGCAGTCAAGGCCAGCTTCTTTGGCCAATCTGTGTAGTACGTCAAAAAAAAAGTGTTAGGAGAGTCAAGGTAGCTCAGTGTCCGGGCGGTCGCTTCCAGTTGCATAGTTTGCAACCAGAGTTCAATCCCCGGTGCCGGCACCAATAAATTTGGTTTAACCTTGGCGGTGAGGAAAACATAGTGAGGAAACCTACGAGTACATGATTGCCAATCCGCCCTAGGTGTGCGTGACGGACTACGCCCTTATACTCTCTTTACAGAAAAGGCCTGTGTCCAACTGCGGGACATTTAAGCTGCAACTTTAACATTTTTTTTCAAAGTGTTTTCAACAGCCACATAAATTAAAATAACACTTCCAAGAGTAGCAATGATACTACGCATTTCTTAACATTAAAGTTACATAAAAGTCAGATATCCTTTTATAACTCAAGAAAATATTTATATTTTAAATAATATATTTTTGGCTTTGATCTACTCTCGGGTCTGGGGATTTACATAGAAATGTTTCTGAAGATATTTATTAGTGTAAGTAAGCCTTGATCTACAAAAGATTAAATAAGTATTTTTTGCTCCATTTATGTTCATGGATTGAACTCCGAGAAGGACTTTTACAATTTGTTTTAATGATGTAAATATTCACGTCTGCCCTGTAGTTCTGGGCTCTCAAGAATAAGACTACGGTATCCTCTGCCTGTCGTATAAGGCGACTAAAAGGGGCCTCGGGTTCAATGGGCGACAAGGGTCCTTTGTCGTCCGTTGTTGGACCCGGGAAGAAGGCGACATCGGCTGGACCGTCTCGCCTTGCCCTCGGCACAGGAGGGGAGGAAGTAACCTCCCCCCCGAGAAGAGCAGAGGGGCTCCGGTGCGTTTTTCTGGAGATGCCGATCACCTTGCATCGAGGAAGGGCCACCGGGGAGGTTTTAGTGGGTAAAAACCCCACATAACCACCGCCTTCTCCCCGGAAGGCGGAGTATCTTTTTGAAGATTTCCTCCCCGTTAACAAAAAAAAAGTATTCGTGTGTTTTTAAAGCCTAGCGGGATAGAATATCATTCGCTATCCTTAAATAGTATAAAACAAAGTCGCTTCCCGCTGTCTGTCTGTTCGCGATTAACTCAAAAACGACTACTCTGATTTTCATGCTCACCAATGGAAAGTGCGGTTCTCGACGAAGGTTTTAGTATATAATTTATTAAGTTTTCGTATAAACTAGCTAAAATATAACTATATTTCAGAAACATATTATCCGTCTGGGAGTTTTCAATGAAAATGCCGACTAAACTTTTTGGGATAAAACAAAATAAAATGGTGGAATTGTTTATCTTATATTCTTCTTTCTTCTTCTTCTTCTAAGGATAACATACTATATCCATATTAACAAATTAAAAATTGGGAAATTATCAAGCATTAATTGGAAAGCTAATTAAATTACACAAATACGGTACTATTCCTTATTATGAATATATTATTGTCAATAGCCTAATGGTTTAGGGTACGGCCTGCGAATCGTAAGGTCGTGGGTTCGAATCCACCATTCGACTATTGCCGTGAACCATATCCTAGCAGAAGCTTAACCTTAGTTGGAATGGGTAACAAGATTGTTAGTTATATTTCAGGAAAAAAAAAGAAATATTGCTAGCTTTCTTTTTTTAAAAAAAAAAAAAATAAATAAAAAAAAAAAAAAATGTCATTTATATTCATAACGTTAGGGGCTAAATATTCTAATATTAAATTAACAAACATTTGATATTCGTAATGGTAGCGCTAAAAATATTTACCGTAGTCGGAAATTGCTTATCAAGTTATTTTTCGATTTCCACCACAAAAGCTTTGAAGTGAAATTCAAGATGCGATTTTATCGACGATTTCCGGTTACAGAATTTGATAAATATTTTAGATATTTGGATTTTTATTATATTTTGTTAATACTTAATCCACTTAATGGGCGGCCATATGAGTATTATACATGTGAAGTCCGCCAATTTTCACTAGGGCCGTATAGCCCTACAAGCCGTAAAAAAATTATACCACCTAAAATTAAAGAACAATTTCATAACGACGAAAAAAAACTTTTTAAACACTGTAATATCTTACCTATTTATACAAAAATAAAATACATCATGTTAAAATAATATTTCTTTAATGAAAAAATTTTAACCAAAATGGAACATCCTATATGCACACGGTCGATATCGTTAAACCAGTTTAAATCGATAGGCGCAAAAAATGTGTACGGCGAGCGCACGGCAAGATACATCATGCCTAGATTAATTAATGAACTACCCTCAGATATAAGGAATTGTATAACTCACAAAAACATTAAGAGTATACTAAAAAGTTATTTAGGAACGCAAGACGGACGCTTTGGCGCTAGTGACAAACCATTGCGGTTTGTATAGCGTTAAGTTATATGTATATTTCTTTATTGTAAAATTTTATTTGAAATAAATAAAAAAAAAGTAAGTCTCGAGCAACAAATATGCAAAGGTTAAATAATAATAATTCTTTATTTAACAAACAAACAAACCAACAAATATTCAAGTGATAATTCACACTATGCTATCTATATAAATTGAAAAAATGCCATATTTTATATTCAGTCTGTGGGCCAAGTATACTCAAATATCGTAGAGCGCTCTCCGTATTCAATATAACAACGCGTTCAGGGTTCTGTTAGGGCTGACCCGTTTTGATGCTTTTTTGCGACAATGCGCAAGAGGTGTGCATCTCTGGTGCGCAGGGTGCGGACCAGCTCCAACAGCATCCTGAGCATGATCGCTCAAAGGCTTGACTGTCATTATGTAAACAGATAGACATAGACATATATTTATTGGCATCACAATACAAAAACACATCACAGACAGAATATAACACACAAAAAAGAATGAAAAATAGACAAAACACAGTTAAAGTTACACGGACAAATAATACAAAACATATGATGCCAAATCGGATCGGTGAGACAGCCAGCATATGCTGTCGCAAGGATGCGATAGCGCTGATTTTCAGCGATGTCCGGGACTACCTAAAGTCGTGCGCGCGCAATACTACTTGCTGCGCCGTCTCACATGGGGTAAGGTATTCATAAGCACAGTCAAGCCGTTAGTATAATATTATATTATATTTTTATATTATTATTGTAATCTAATTTAGTCTAAGGTTGTTATTTAATATTAACTTAATATAATGATGAGTCTAAGTTACTTAATTCAATAAATGAATTATTATTATTATTAAAATAACTGCTCTTTACTATATACCAAAATACCATTTTTGTCCGTCTGATGTTCCGGCTAATCTCTGGAATGGCTAGACTAATTTTCACGGGACTTTCACCGGCAGATACCTGATACAATAAGGAGTAACTTACTGCTTTTATCTTAGAAAATATTAAAAAAATATATTTTTACTCCGGGGTATCACCGCGAGACTATGTTTTGTTATGGCTAAATTGAGATTTAGTAAGGCATATTTTTGAGTGTCATTTGTTTGTCTTCTTGCGTCTTGTGAGTGTCTCTCTCTATGTACGCGTGGGTGTGGCTGCATGCCTGTTCGAGTGTGTGTGTCTCTTTGTATACACATTTGTGTATGTATGCCTGCCTGTGTATGTGTGTTAATTTATCTCTTTTAATAAGTATTTCTTCAGTGTTTAAGGCTGCAAATTAAATTTAATCTTTTAAAAAAAATAAATTAAAGATTTATATTTAGACGTTAGTTTATGTTTCAATCAATCAAACTACACGAAATGGTACTTATGGCACTACAAAAGGAATTTAATATCTTGTTGCAAAGTTGTTAAAATGCTTTAGTTGGCAAATTGGACATCGGACGAGACACTTCGGGGTCAATGATCGAAGTTACATCGAAAGATTTGTTATATTGTTATCTATGATATGATAGCTTTGTAGTAAGTAAATTAAACAGATATTATATACCAACTCAGAGCACTACGCTAGCAATCCGAGTTCGATACCCGGTGTGGGCACCAATAAATTTGTATGTTGCAATTTTATGTTCTGATTTACCACGCGTTCGGCGGTGTAGAGAAAACATTGTGGGGGGTTTCCCCACAATGTTTTAGAAAATTTTCTAAGATATATGAAGTCTGCCTATCCGCACCGTGCCGCATGGTGGACTATGCCCTTCTTCTTCTTGTGCCTCTCCATCACTGAAGGTTGGCAGTCAGTCTTCTAAACTTCTCCTTATCCATGGCTAAGCTGAATAGTGCTACGACTGTTTTTATTCCAGTCCATTCTCTGATGTTCCTTAGCCATGACTTTTCCTTCTTCCCACCCCACTTTTTCCTGCTATTTTTCCTATTACAATCAATTGTAGCAGGCGGTACCTATCATGTCGCAGGATATGGCCTAAGTATGAGATCTTACGCTGCTTGATTATTTTCACCAAGTCGGTGTTTTTCTGCATTCGGGAAAGAACCTCAACATTGGATATCTTATCCGGCCAGCTTATACGGAGGGTCCTCTATGCCCTTATAATCTTATTATTGAGAAGACCTTTGAGACAATAGGCTGACTGACACATTCTGTATCCAGTAGGTTGGTCTGGTTACAACTAATTTTTAGTTCTATTTATCTATTAAGCTTCGAGAGACTAATGGTTTAGAGAACGTGTCGGGAATTTTTTTTAAAATATGTCAAAACTGTGGTGTAAAATTGTATATTTCGGGATACAAAATTACCGCTTTCTACCGTTGATATATAATAATAATAATTTAATAAAGTGTGGAGGCCAATAGCCTTAAGGTTTAGAGTACGGTCTGCGAATCGTAAGGTCGTAGGTTCGAATCCACCATTCGACTATTGACGTTAACCATCTCCAAGCAAAAGCTTAAGCTTAGTTGGAATGTTAGTAATATTTATGAAAAAAAAGAAGATATATTGCTAGCTTTCTTTTTTAAAAAAAGAATTAAAAAAAAGTTGTTATAGCCTCTCTATATCTTATTTTGTCGTAGTGTGTGTTAACGAGCAAGGTGTGTGCTTAGTTAGAGTTAATATGATAATTGTTAGGTTACGTTATTGTTGTTGTACAAGTATATTAACGATTGAAAACAAAAACATACTTCTAATCTAATCTAACGCACGTACGTAGAGGACGTCGTGTTTCCGAATTAGCATAGAACCTAACTAAACTATCATCAAACTATCATTGAAGTACATACTTTCCAATTAAAAATTAATCATCGAAACCGGTTGCTGTGATATTGGTGATATTGGTCCATTTGTCACGCACATAATTAATGCAAATTTAAGATTTATATGGTTTTCTCATGGTTGCCATTGTCGGAATCGGTCAAAATTTAAATGAGATAACAATGGCACACGCACCAGCTTCCAAATTAAAAAGAATCATCAAAATCGGTTCAACCAGTCGAAAGTTATTGATGAAATAAACCCAAAAAAATGAATTAATGATGATGAATTAAAATCCTCCTCCTTTTTTGAAGTCGGTTGAATAGTCAATTGAAATATTTCCAGACAAGGTGAATACGAAACGTGCGCTCCTGAATAGTAATTTCCAATAAAATAAAACGACTTCATAAGGAGGACTTAATGGTACAGTAAACGGTAATGTTCCCACGTCTACACAGTGTAGGTGTTTGGTTACATTATTGAGTGATTCGCTGAGAGAATTGGCTTTGCTTTTGACCCTGGATATATGATTTACTTGTGAAATATCGATTTGTAATAGAAATCGGTGGATGATTCCGAACTAGGACGGACAAAGAATTCCTTGCAACACTCCCCACGGTAAAATATATCAGGATATACAGTAACTTACTCTTTCCCCCCCTGTGCTCTCGCAGTGCAAGGCCACACGGGCCCGGGAATTGAATGGGGACTCTTCATAAAAATTGAGTGAATGAACTTAAAACCAATCAACTCCGATTCACTCATGCGTGCCGTTGCTATCCGCAAACGAGTAGGCGCTTTGCTCGGACTGATACCGTAGTCTTATTCTTGAGAGCCCAGAACTACAGGGCTGTTGTTTAACCTTACCTGACCTGAGAAAAAATAGAAAAAGCCATATTTAAAGTAAAGTTTAAAATTTATAAAATAAAATTCAATTGAATTCAGTATTTGTTGAAAACCCATAAGAAAAATAAATCGTAAACAACATTAGTTCCACTTGATTTAGTTTTATTACACAACTACACAACATTTGGTGTAGTTCCATATCTAAAGTTGTTTGTCGTTTATTCGAATGTATTTTTACGATGCATAAAAACTAATAACTAGAAACAATTTTTGGCAATTCTCCACAACTCTGTTGATATTTTGTATTCGTTTGATATTATTTAGTCTCCCGTACTGAAAACAAAACTTGTTACATTGGATAATTAGTAAAATGTTAGAAAAATTGCATAATCATATGATTTCCAAACGATTTTGAAAAGAAGGAGGAATTGATTAAACTGAACTGGTAAAATTTGGATCATTCTTTTTTAAAGCCGGTGCTTCCCATGTGCTCCCATTTGGTCTAATTTGCTAATTCGGCGCTAAGTTTCACTTCATTCGTATGTCAAAGCATACTCGTTTTTTAATATTAAACAATGATTGCAAATATGATTAACATTCCCTGTAAACCCATCTGCTTCTGCTAACAGATAGCTTAAAAGGCGAGTACGAATTGATGACATCCCTCAAACGCGAACGAAACGCTTTACTTCGTCTTTCATTATTCGTATAGCAAAGAATAGTGTAAGAAGAGTATACTGGAATAGTTTGTCCGCGTCTGTCTTCCCCTCCGATAACAATGTGGGTGTTTTTGTCAAGAGTAGAGTAAATAGGCATTTACTAAGCTACACCGCCGTACCATCCGGGACTGCATTTCCACTTAACATCAGGTGGGATCGTGGTCAAGCACACGCTTAGAAAGTTAAAAATAAACTACCATCACTGTTTTAAACAAGTTAGCTCTTCAATTTACAAATGTTAAATATTTGTAACATACACGCCAGTGTTGCACCATGATACAATAAAATTAAAATAGTTTTATACGATACGGCTACTGTTGGTACGATAGGGATCGTCCCAAAATTAATTAAACAATTTCGCCAATTATCGAATTAAGTCGGGTGTAAATTACCCCGTGCCATTACAGAAAGCAATACTAGTTTCTGGGTGGTAATTAAATTGCTTTGTAAGGGTTGCTTTGTTAACGAAATAATAGGATTTATAGCGATCCGCTACCCTTGTAGGCTATTGTATCATTGATGGCTACGAGGCGTAGCCATCAGAGATACAATACCTACGCCTCGTAGCAATGATGCACTCATTGCTACGCCTCGTAGCCTTTCGTTTATTTGATAGAGGCAATTTAAGGTATCAAATCAATCAATCCGAGTTATGATGATAAAATCATTTAGATAAATAAGCTCCAATGACTTTGTAATCCAAACATGGTAGACAAAGACATCGTTCGCTGTTTGCTTTTCACTAAGCTATTTAAGTGGCAGGTCCATTACCATTCAGCGGACACACAGTCCATCTCCATTCTTCTTCTTTGTCGTTTTCCCATTTTTGGGGATCGTGGTCACTAGAGCCCCTCAAGTGAACAATCTGCCTCCATCGGCTTCGGAGGAGATGGCACCTTTTACTTGGTCTGACCATCGTGTTGGTGCCCGGCCTCTTGTTCTCTTGCCTTCTGTATTACCAACGATGACTAGGTCAAGGTTGCGATCCCCTCTACGCATTATATGACCGAAATGTGAATGTATGCGCTGTAGACACCTAGTACATCTCCATACACGGGACACAAATTTTATACCAAGTTTTCTGTAAATAGAGTATAAGGGCATATTCCAACACGCGGCTTAAGCGCATATTGGAAGACTTAATATGTGCTTAATTTTTTCTAACACATGTAGGTTTTCTTTCAATCTTTTACCGCGAGATCGAACTACTGTATGCATATACAGTGCAGTATGCAACATGTATGCGGTGATAATCAACTGACCTTTAAAGACGCACTATACATTGCGGGTTGTTTATGTTTACAGAATTTAATAAACGTTGTTACAAACACAGCTTACACACAAATGTTTTAACAATTATAGAGTCCGAATGAAATAGAAATGATAAATTCTGTAGAAACAGGTACAAGTACACTGTGGAGATAAACGCTCCCTCGGGTTCGTTGCTTTATGGCAAATAAACAACACTGAAGGAGCTTTGACGTGCAGGACAGCTGGGCACTTTCCAGAATCAATCAAGAGTGTTGCTGAAGTCGGTAATTTCACGCTTCGCTTGACCTTTACATTGAATACTTACTACTCTTCTCTATTTTAATCTGAAACTATAAAAGTCAAAGCTGACTTAAGGACAACACAAACATACAAGAAACAGGTTGAAGCTGCATACTTCTTTATGAAATCTTTCTTTCGTTATGAAAAAAATTATGACAGTAACAGGTTAAAGTTACAGAGAAAAATATGGTGCTTATTTGTATGTCGCGTAAACCCGGTATTCAAACATTAAACAATTAATAAACATCGTACAAAGTAGGGCATAATGTCGACATCAAACGCGTTCTGTGATAATTCCGGCCACGCAAAGTTTGTGGGATGAGAGATGAAGCGGTTATTGGAACGTGAAGTTTTTATTAGTGTCATTAAAATTTAATCATGGACAAATGTTTGGTAAAAAGTATAATTGTAGAAATTAATTTATATTTACCCGCTGATGAGGGGCTCCGTAACGTTCCACTGGAGGTCCCGGAGCACCCCTATACTTTGCTCTCGGAAAGCATGTTCAGGGGAAGTTAATCCCTTCCTCTTTGTGCCCTCGCTGTGCAAGGCGACACGGGTCAGCCGATGTCACCTTCGGCTCCCGACCACTTCGGTGGACGACAAAGGCTCCCACCTTTGTCGCCCAGTAAGTTCGAGGCCCCTTTTAGTCACCTTCTACGACAGGCAGGGGTACTGTAGCCTTATTCTACGAGCCCAGAACTACAGGGCTAGCGCTTGTGACCCTAGTTTAAGCTGTTAGAATAAGGGTTAAGAAATAATCAAATAAATTATTTATTTATTTATTTATTTATTTATTTATTCTTTATTTGCACACAATACAAAAAGGTACAAATAGGCGGACCTAATGCATTCTCTGCCAGTACCTTGGGATTGTGTAGAGACAATAACAGGTTAATGTTACAGTGAAAAAATGGTGCTTATTTGTATGTCGCGTAAAGGCGGTATTCAAACATTAAACAATTAATAAAAATCGTACAAAGTAGGGCATAATGTCGACATCAAACGCGTTCTGTGATAATTCCGGCCACGCAAAGTTTGTGGGATGAGAGATAAAGCGGTTATTGGAACGTGAAGTTTTTATTAGTGTCATTAAAATTTAATCATGGACAAATGTTTGGTAAAAAGTATAATTGTAGAAATTAATTTAAATTTATTTAATTTAAATTTACCCGCTGATGAGGGGCTCCGTAACGTTCCACTGGAGATCCCGGAGCACCCCTATACTTTGCTCTCGGAAAGCATGTTCAGGGGGGGGGGAAGTTAATCCCATCCTCTTTGTGCAAGGCGACACGGATCAGTCGATGTCACCTTCGGCTCCCGACCACTTCGGCGGACGACAAAGACTCCCACTCTTGTCGCCCAGTAAGTTCGAGGCCCCTTTTAGTCACCTTCTACGATAGGCAGGGGTACCGTAGCCTTATTCTACGAGCCTAGAACTACAGGGCTAGCCCTTGTGACCCTAGTTTAAGCTGTTAGAATAAAGGTTTAGAAATAATCAAATAAATTATTTATTTATTTATTCTTTATTTGCACACAATACAAAAAAGGTACAAATAGGCGGACCTAATGCATTCTCTGCCAGTACCTTGGGATTGTGTAGAGACAAAGTAACGGGTGCAAGCTATGTGAAAAAATAATAAATTAAAGAAAACTGTAATAAATGCATGCATATATAATATATATACTTACTAACAAATAAATTAAATATATAAACATAATAATTATATATAATAATTATATATAAATACATATATATAATTATAGATGGATAGGGACAGCAATTGTCAAACTATTCCTCTGTCAAATTATGCCTATTATCTAAATTCGTATCAATGTCGACAGTGTTATTGCATTTTAAAAATGATAAATTCTGTTACATAATCTAGTCTACAGAGTTTTGACGGCGAAATTCCTTTTTTTTCCAAGTCAGTAGGGATGTTATCTTAGCTCAGCAGTAAAGCCGCGTCACACCGCGATATATGACTCAATTTCACACGAACCTTAAATACAGGCGTGCTCGTTCTCCGTTGGATCTTTTTATTGCTTTATTTAACATAAACCACTCGTTTTACTCAAATGAAGAGGAAAAATGATTCAATGAACTCATCTTTCATTTGTTTATACCAGCAGCTATTAATGTAATATTATTATATCAAAAACAACTGTGACAACCGTACTTTACGATCTTACGATTGGGAGTTCGAAGTCTAGCGTACATTTTTCATTATTCTCATGTATTCGAGAATATTCCTTATTGAATAAAATCACTTTTTAATCCATTTCAAAAAAGGAGGAGGTTCTAAATTAGACTGTATTTTTTATACTCATTGTTAACTGAAAATTCTGTGTGAACTGATTTTGATAATTCTTTTGGCATTTGCATTCGCCACGTGAAATCAAGTGTTAAATTTAATTTAATTTAAATTTAACTTAAAAACAAAATAATAAAATAATAGATGTAGAGAAACACAATAATAACTGACACGCTTCTCTTTCCTTCATCACTTCAGAAAGGAACTCCTGTTTAACTGCTTGTAAATAAGCCAAGCTCCGCTCAGTGTCGTCACGACCCCACATCGGCCATAGATCATGCCATAGACAGAGACGGCTAGCTCGGGCCGTAGACAAAGCGTCCGTATTGCCATTTAACTGAATGTTACCCCATGAATAATATTGTGAACCTAACAATATGGATAGAATAGGTTGCGACACCGCTGAAAATCAGCGCCGTCGGATATTGGCGTCATATGCTTTGTATTATTTGTCCGTGTAACTTTGACTGTGTTTTGTCTATTTTTCATTCTTTTTTAATGTGTGTTATATTCTGTCTGTGATATGTTTTGTATTATGATGTCAATAAATAAATGTCTATGTCTTTGTCTAATTTATTTTTTAAAATGGTTTAATGGTGTTCATTACAATTTTCCCATTAAAACGACCAAAATAGTCGTGGCTCGTACCCTTCAGGCTTCAGGCTCGTACCCTTAAAGTAAGTACCCAAGGCGATATCCCATAGTGTAAACTTACTTCCAATAGAGATTCCTGTTGAGCGGCCAAAGAGCTTTGCCATCTCTTACACTCTAGTGAAACTGTAGCCAACTTCACTTAGTGGAAGCATAGCTACCTCAAAATAAAGTTTATTTCATGTTAAACCTCTGCTTACCCCGTCTGACTTTTCTGTAGACGCTTCGATTGACTTCGACTATACTAACTCGCATAAATGTCCATGGTCAATATTAGGATGATAAATCAGCTAGGCTGGGTCACTCTGGTCACTGGGAAATCAAGAAGCTCATTATTATTAATATATCCTTAAAAATACTGGCCTTATAATAAATTATGGATTTTTTTATTATAATAACTTTATTAATATCACAAAAACAGACATGTTACATATACAGGAGCTCTGTCTCCTGAACTAGGTACAGTGTACCTGTATCTTAGGAGACAGTGCCTTCCAGAGTCACAAACAGTAAGTGCTGCGTACGATAAGTTTTTAATATAAGTTAAGTATATTATACGATAGTTAATAATTAAAAATATATGAAAAAAAAAACAAAAATGTGTGCAAAAGGAAAGAAAAGGGAAAGAACTACAGTGATAGTCGAGAAGTTATGCGAATGTGTAGTGTATGTGTGTGTTTGTGTGAGTGAGTGTTTGATTGATTCGTGATGGACAATAGTATCGTAGTGTTTGTCTTGAAATTATTGAACATCGTGTTATATATTTAAGAAAATTTGTCCTATAAAGATGATTAATGCTTTACGTCAACTGAAAATGTGAACGCAAAAACTTGATTCTTATTAATGAATGGATTAATTAAAGGAGACTATGTCATTATGCTAACACTGGGAGCTGCTAAACAAGAAATGGATACGGTTGTTGTACAAAATATTTACGAGTAAAAACAAAAACCGACTTCAAAGCGAATCATACGTTGAACGTTATTAGACGCGGCCACGGAATATAAGAAATAATCACAACCTAACCAAATTATTATCAAACTAAACTTTTAAATCAAAAATTTAATCATTTTATTTAGTTATTTATTTAATATGATACACCAACAGCATTACACAAGCATACATTGTTGTTATAATCAAGTTTACAAACTAAGTCCTGTTGTGTATGTCAATTACAGGTGTACACAACATTCGCTATAAAGAAACGTATCGATTTTCGGCTCAAAGACTTATGTGGATTTTCATGGATCCGGTTGTCAGAATTAGAACA
The DNA here is from genome assembly GCA_029286785.1 of Meandrusa payeni. Lineage (NCBI taxonomy): Eukaryota > Metazoa > Arthropoda > Insecta > Lepidoptera > Papilionidae > Meandrusa > Meandrusa payeni. The sequence continues at coordinate 7,494,529 of JAGSMX010000015.1, forward strand.
AATGGCTACAACTCTAAAATTTAAATAATTAATTTTTAAGGATATTTAATTGTCTATCATGCACAGTTTATTTCAGTTAGCTACGATTTTTAATTTTCGAGATATTCAAACTTTCTTAATCGACCCTTTATTTTTGCTCACGAGTGTATATAGGCTGTAACTAGTAATGGTAATAAACATATATATATATAGATTTTTATAAAGAGCCCTATCCATAATTTCGTTACTTCGTAGCTCGCTCATTTTCTGCTATCCGTCCTCATTTGTCAACCGCCTTTTTGTGATCGTGATGCGATCTCAAATCTCCGTGATTTTGTTTTTGTTTTCATGTTTTAATAGAACAGGTTTTTGTCTTTCAGCCCTGTAGTTCTGTGCTCGTTGAATAAGGCTATGGCATTTCCTGTCTGTCGTAGAAGGCGACTAAAAGGGGCCTCGGGTTCACGAGTGGGGGCCTTTGTCGTCCTCGGAGCCGGGAAGGAGGCGACATCGGCTGGCCCGTGTCTATTTATGAAAATAGTCTACAGTATAGTAATGAAAGTATTCTACGTATTTAGATAAATAAATTGACAGAAGGACTGCAGATAGAAGTAAAAAGTTATTATTTAAAAAGATAAAGTTAAAGCCTTTTTGTATTTATAAATATGTCTCCCACAGGCGAGTATAGGCCTGTAAAGAGATTATATGGGCATAATCCGCCACAAGACCCTAGGATTGGCAGACTTCACATGTCTTAGAAAAAAATTCTAACACAAACCAATTAATAGCAACAAACGATGTCATTGGTGGTGGAGATCGAACTCAGGTGGCTAGCGTACTATGCAAGTTGAGGTACCACGGCTCTTTCGGTGTTGCTAGTATTTTAAAGTAAACATACAAATTAGATTATTGACAAAGGTTACACAGCGAAGTCATTGCGACCCTCACGCTAGCGTGCGTGATTCGCCTAAGAATGAGTTAGGCTCTAATATTATCCACACTTAATCTGATTTTAAGAAATTCTATTATTTACTTTATAACGTAAAATATAGCTAGTTTTGCACGCTTTGCACTTTTCACCGTATGCATGGTGGTGAAGGAAAACATCATGAGGAAAACTGCATGTTTTTACAAAACTTTCTAAGTAATAGTAAAGTCCGCCTTTTCGCACTAAGGAACTATACCGCGTTTGTCTTTATTTACGATTACAATAGAGTCAAGAGAGGACAAAGAGTAGAGTGAATAGGCATTTATTAAGCTAGTGCGCCTTACCATCCAGGACTGCATTTCCACTTAACATCAGGTGGGATCATAATCAATCACTTGCTTAGAAAGCAAAATCTTTCACCTATTCTACAACAAAATAATTCAGTCGCTTACTTATGATTATTTTAAAAATGCTTATTGCGATATAACAACTCCGTTGACCCTTGTCAGAGCCGTTCTCGTTAAAACTTTTAATTAACTTGTTCGTGGATTTTTTCCCATTCTCATTTTGCTCTCCCCAAAGTATACACATTTTGGTTTTAAATTTGTACTTAGTTCATTTGCATGTTAAATACTAAATACGGAAACTTCTTATAAGCATGTTGCATCTATAGTATTAGAAACGTTAAAACTAACGTTTGTGTATTTGATCTCCGTCTCACTTTCTTGCTATTGGTCCTACATGGATAGATAGATAGATTCTTAGATTACGTCACATGGGAACGGTGCGTGCTGAGGTTACCCCTCACCGGGGGGATCTTTGTGTCGAATTACTTTTTATTTTTATTAGCGATAGAGGTTCAGGCTAAGAGGTGCAGTGTAACATGACACGGGCAGCCCCTTGTTGCCTAGTGAACCCGAGGCCCCATTTAGTCGACAGGCAGAGGATACCGTAGTCTTATTCTTGAGAGCCTAGAACTACAGAGCTGTTACAGAGAAGGTCTGTACCAGTAAGACATATAAAAAGGGTGTAACTTTAACTTTTTTAATCATTAAAATTAAATTACGTACGTTGAATAGAAATGTATTTCTCCATGTATTTCTTGCACTTAATGTAGTACATAATGGAAGCGCTAGACACTTGACACGCTGTATCGTCACTCTAAACAACAAATGGGCTACAAATGAGGACAGACCTCAGCGAGTGTACACCGCCAGTTCATTCGCACCGAGTATTTTAGCTTTACAGAAATAGAAAAAGGTTTCCTTGAAGTAAAACTTCTTTAAGCACGCTTGAATTGAGGAGTAAGCTTATAATTGGTAATAAAATAAATCGAACAAAAACCATAATAATAGTAATTTAAATTATTGAGTAAAATAAAACAAGTCTCTTTTTTAAAAAATAAATAATTAATATTTATTAGTAATACTATAAAGCGCCATCTGTGATGAGAGAGTAGCGCTTAATACTCACGCTTTCTGACGCGGAATAAACGACTATAGTACTTCCGTTATATATTTTTCTTACGGTTTTAGTCTCACATTTTTTTCAGTTCGCTCGCGCAGCAAAACCCCTATCTCCTCCATCTAAGATAGAAATTATTATTAAAAAAGAAAACAATAAACCTTGTAACCGTTACAGTAGTTGGTAATTGTCTTGCAGCAGTTTACGGCAAACTATGTTAATTAAAAATCAAATTGATTATTAAATAGACTATAGCTATTGTGTGCGTTTGTATGTTTGTGATACACACAAGCATCCAGAAAAAGTTAAATATTGCAACTAGCTCGTAACTTTCACCTTTTGAAAAATGAAGTCGACACGTAAACTTCACCTCGCATGCCTCCTGTTTGGTGTTGTTAACTTTCAAAGGCCTTCTTATTTGTGCAAAAAGCTCACCATGGTTTCGGAGACAAGCTGCTATAACAACTGGCAGCGCTCGCACCAGTTAAGTATACAAACCCACAAGTCTACTGCATTCCGTGGTAGTTTTCGATATGCGGCGTCAAAATGTTGGAATAACATCCCCCCGCCTATTAGGACGTCTAAAACATTACTTATATTTAAAAATAAATTGAAATGCTTCTTAACTGAGTCTCAACGTAACCACGCCAACATCAACTACGACAAATCGTTTATATAACACTACATTTATGTTATTTATTATGTTATTTAAGGTTTAGAGTAAGGTGACCGAGAAGATAACATGCATCACGTCATAATGTTAAACTTGAAAATAATTTGCGTCATCTTTTAAAATAACTAGAAATATATTTTCTAAGCATTGTAAGACTCGTGTCGTCTGGCACCGACAACTTATTCCACAAGCATTGCCTTCGTTATCTGCATGAAATATTTGACACAAGAAAGCTTTGCTGTTTCTGACAGTTGTATGGTAAATTGAAAATGCAAACCAACCTAAAGGGTGGCTTACACTAAATTCCGTATAAATATGAACAAAGTAAATACGTTTAAATCGTTAATTATGTTAATCATTATTGATGTCTTGCACGAAACTGTTTTGAGCATATTAAGTTAAACGCATTGATGTGTCGGTAAAACAGTTTCCTCGAGTTTTGTAAATTCACGATCGTGATGTGAATTTTCAAAATTTTTTTTGACAAAATACAATTAATATATGCGTAAACAAGAACCAGTCAAACGGTAAGTCATTTTTTAAATAATTAAATTTGTTGTAATTTTAATTTAAATTCTATTAAAATGTCACATAACGGTCAAGTGTTGCTAAGTTTAGTAAGCTTTATACTTATCTAATACATACAAATAAATTAAATTGGAGTATTTGTAATTTTAAAATAATTTTACTAAATGAATGTGAATGTAATACGGTAGGTCCTCAAAATTAGTTACTTATTGGCAAGCGAAGTTCCACTCGTGTATCCACACCTTATTAGAATCTCTTTAAGAATATTTTTTTTATAATTTCTAATTTCTTTCACTTCAGAAAAACATATCAACTATGAATCTTTTCTTTTGATGTCGGTTTTAAAAACATGCTACTAGTTAGGGATACATCTTTTTTTTTATAATTTCTAAGCAAATGCTTGACTACGATTCCACCTGATGTTAAATGCAGTCCTGGATGGTATGGCGCACTAGCTTAGTAAATACCTATTCACTCTACTCTTGCAAATACCCACATTGTAATCGGAAGGAAAGACAGACGCGGGCAAACTATTCCAGTCCTTTGCTGTACGAAGAATGAAAGATGAAGCAAATCGCTTCGTTCGGGTTTGAGGGATGTTCACAATAAAAGGATGAAATCCCGCGGTGCGTCTAGAAGTCCGATGGTGGAAAGGGGATGGGGGAATTAGATCATGTAGTTCCTGAGCACACTCTGACAACGTGACGTTTAGAAGAATAAAACGCAGTATAACAATATCCACAGCGTGACACTCGGCGTCAGATTAACTGGCGTGTCATATAAAACGGACCTTTTCGTTTTATTCTGTGTGACTATGCAGCGTAAAAATGACGCTGCATTTCCTTTAAAAGAACGAAGCCCGAGACGCGATATACAATTTGTTGTGACAGAAACGAGCTAGCCAACGGATGTATGAAGAAATAAGTTTATGTATTTTAAATTACCTGCCCCTTTTTAAGTATTTCTATATATTCTTTACTTAAAAATATAAATATATATTAAAATAAATTTGTATATGAAGATAGATAGATTCTTTATCAAAGAAAGTAACAACAAAGCTTAAATTGTCAAATGTTATGATCTGAATAGTATCGTAATACAGCCGTTTAATCTGCTTCGATCCACCTGTGACTATAATTTGCGACTTGTTGGGATTTGACCGCTACGCCGTTGACTCCAATGAAGGACGTTTATAAGCTCGCTATTAATTGACAAAAAAGCAGATACGGTAGATACAATAAAGCAGAGGGAACAAAACACAAACCTATGTGACTCCGGCAGATATATTACAGTATGTATATCATATATATATGTCTGTATAACATTGTAATGTTACTCAGAAGTTACATGTGAGATTTTGAAAAGACCGAAATCTCATCCCAATCTTTGCTAACAGGGGGGAAATCTTCATAATAATAAAATATTCATATGTGGGGTTCTTACCTACTAAAACCCCCCTGTGGGTCTTCCTCAGTGCATGATAAGGGGCTCCGGGATCTCCAGAGGAACGGACCGTAGCCCCTCTGCACTGTGCTCTTCGGAGAGGACGTCCCGGGGGGAGGAGGTTAATCCCTCCCCCCCTGTGCCCTTACAGTGCAAGGCGACACGGGCTAGCCGAAGTCACCTTCTTCCCGGAGTCCACATTGGCGAACGTCAAAGCCCACCTTTGTCGCCCAGTGAACCCGAGGCCCCTTTTAATCGCCTTCTACGACAGGCAGGGGTTACCGTAGTCTTATTCTACGAGTCAAGAACTACAAGGCTAAAGCCCCAAGCCCTCCTACAACTACACCTACAATGACACTGGTCAGCTATATTGTACTTGCGACCGGGTATTCAAGAGCAAGTTCCGCTATACAAGTCATATCAGGGTTCATGCCCGAAGTTAGGATCGCCGTCATCGGTCACGGTGTGGACAAGAACAATTCTGAAGTTATTGGTGAAACCATAATACTGAAATAAAGAGATTTTTGTTTTAATTGTTGTTTTTGTATGTCATCCATATTGCTTTTATAACGTAACCTTATGAGCTTGGTGAAAAGTGAACAACGAAAGCTGTGTCTACTCTAATGAACGATGACTCCGATTATGATGAACACATGACGTGAGAGTTTTTTTGTATTGTTTGGAAATTCAGTCTCTACGCAATTACTCTACTACAAGCACAAGACAAAGGTCAGCAGTGAATTGTAAATAGGATGTCACGCCTCGTTTATGTTCAACCAACTTCATAGTCACCTGCGGCTTGCAATACTCGAATTTTATTTATCTCTATTGCAAATGGAGATTTTTCTACACTAAAATGTAAACAAAGCTTTAAGTCTGCGTGTCGAACATCGTAATTATTAATATTGACAAGTATAATGACATATTTCCACCGCAAATCCGATAGTCGATGTGTAAAGTTTTCAATCTTACGTTCTGGTAATATTTTTGAAGAGTTTCTTTTCTCCCGTGTGGTCCTATTTTAATTTCGTCCAATTCTGACAATGGAGTCCATGAGAAAACCAAATGTCTTAAACGACAATGGGCGGTTTCGTCCCAAGTGTTGTAACATTTTTCTACCTACATCATTTGAAAGATCTCAGTGTTATGTTTTTGTATCGGCACAACTCCGTATCTCGTGCAGGGAAACTGATATAGTGGTATTATTAATTTCGTCAAAATGTTAAATATAACTTAATTAATTAGTTTTTATAACTATAGGACAAAAGCGATTTTAAAAAAGTGGAAAAACACACGATCGACCAGGTAGTGCCTATTTCGACCCAACAGCCCGTCTACCACCCCGCGCGCCACGCGCTGCCATTGGTACCTTGGCTGGGCAAGACACCAGCCAAGCATATTGTTACCGGCGACCTATTTGGACGACATTGTTGTAGATAATGTCCATTATTAAAAGATAGGTACTGTATATTAACATGCACACAATTATAATAAAACTTGAATTATTTATAAAAATAAAACTTAAGCGAACATTGTTTAAACTAGTCGGGACGCAACCCATACAATAATGCCCATTGTCCTTTGTAAAAGTATGTGCGCGTAGAGCCGTGTTAGCTCAGTGTCCGTGCGGTTGGCTCAAGTTGCGTAGTACACTAGCAACCCGAGTTCGATCCCCGGTGCCGGTACCAATAAATTTGTTTTTGCAATTTCATGTGCTGATTTACCACGCGCTCGGCGGTGAAGGAAAACATCGTGAGGAAACCTACATGTTTTAGAAAATTTTTGGCATGTGAAGTCTGCTAATCCGCATTAGGGCCGCGTGGTGGACTATGCCCTTATACTCTCTTTACACAGAAGGCCTGCACATGGTGGGACATATATAAAGGCTGTAACTATGTGCGCGACAAATGGATGAATAACGCAATTTCAAACCAACTTATTTCGATAATTCATTAATTATTATTAGATACTTCCTAATATATATAAAGCCGTTGCTGAGATACAGGGAGGGGAATTTGGAATTTCCCAAAGCTCGTTCATAATTAGGCTAAATTTCAACAGGGAGTAGTTTTCATTAAACATATTTTCACGTTTCACGCTCCGCGAGGCGAATTCGGTCGCTGCAGGAGAGTATAGAGCCGACACGCGCCCGGACGTTATACAATCGTGTCTGGAGTTTTAAAAATTAATATACGTCAGCTGTTCTGCAAACCAGACGCAATCGAAATACTGTGACTGCTACCAGTTTTATATTTTTACTAGCGTACCCAGTCCGCTTCGACGGGCTAGATTTTGCTTTATTTTATTTAAACAATAAACTCTCTCACAATATATTAAATTATTCATTTATTCTCTTCTAGAGCGGGTGAAGTTCCTACACACATGTACATATCAGTAAATACAATATCATTCTTATCATTTATACGAAAACATATCGGGCTCAAGTTAACGTGTCAGAAATAAAAGTATGACGTATGGCTTGTTTGACAGTTCAAAAAGAGGAGTACTCCGATTGTCACCAAACTTTACCGGATTACTCGCCAGTACAATCTGAATATGCCCTGAAAGTTTCATAGAGATCGGCCCAGCCTTATGTTATAGTTTTGGAGCCTATATGGGACTTACCCACACACTTTCTCTTTTATATAAATAGATTAATTATTGTTGTTCGTGTTTTTTTAAACTTCTAGTTGGAATTATGAGAAACGTGTGTAAATGCGTTAAAAACGGGTACGCGTAGTAATTTGCAAACAACAATTATATTTACGTGTAAATACAAAAACCGACTTCAAATCAAATCATTGATTGATTTCTCATTAAAGGCTACAACGTGCGGACGATTCGATCGCGAGAAGCTAATAGCAATGCAACGGTGCGTCTACGACGCGTGAACCAGACCATTCTCTAACACTACCTTCAAAATCAGGCATTTAAAAAAAACAAAAAAAAGTTATAGTAACTGTAGAGGTAGCACTGTTATTAACAAACCATAGTAAACTATTAAAGTACATTAGAAAATAGCACGGACACAAATCTGTGGTTTCGCTTTATTGAAGAAAAAAAAATTCAGTAGTGCATCTTGAAGTCCCATATAATCCTTGATATAAATTGTGCACAGATTTACCAAACCTTATAGTGTAATAAAATTATAACGAAATGTATATATATATATATATGAAATTGTTACTCTAGATGGTTGCGGGTCAAGTGCTTAGCTTGGTATCGTGAACGTAAATTACACTAACGTCCCCCGAGGGACTTGTTAAGGTTGGTGATTTTAAAATGTCGTTTGTTTCACGCAAATGGTAGCCAGTATTTTTTACAAAAGTGTAAAAGTGGCTAGACTCGGTTTTCTACAGATTGCATTTTAGAGAGTGTGCTCAGGAAGTACATGATTTTCCCCCATCCCCGTTCCATCATCGGACTTCAAGACGCACTGCAGGATTTCATCCTATTGTTGTAAAAATTCGAACGATGCGCTTTGCTTCGTCTTACAGTATGTGTACAGTAACAAACTGGAATAATTTTCCCTTCGATTACAATGTAGGTAATTTCAAGAGTAGAGTGAATAGGCATTTACTAAGCTAGTGCGCCTTACCATCAGAACTGTATTTCCACTTAACATCAGGTGGGATCATGGTCAAGTCACCTTTTTTATACTTAGAAAGATAGACCGAAAAAGCTCTGTCTAAAACATGCCAGAGCTTAATTTTATTTATATTTCTTACCATTGTCAAAAAAAAAAAGTTTTTTTGTGCAATTTTTCTTAGTGGATTGCCGTCCGAAATTGCACGGTAGGGAAAAAATATTGGACGATTCAAAGTAGATTCTCGATCTGTATTGAATATAAAAAAATCTGTATTGAAAATATTTTGACTTTGACTTTGACAGGCATAACTCTAAGACCGAAGATTCCCGATGCGAATCGCTTTTGGCAGCAGTTGCGCCTCAAACTACAAATTGTGTTCCAAACAACATTCCAATGCTATAATTGTGTTCTGAATAGATTCTATTGTCCCAGTTCAATATGAATGTTCAACTATTCATGAGGCATTGTGTTCACGTTAGCAACTGCCTGCAGTACAAATTGTATTTCTCTGTTTTCGAATTCACTATTTCACAGTTTTGTGCATATTAAACGTCAAGTACTTTTGATTAAGTTAAGATTTATGTGTGTATGTGTGTGTATAAATATTTTGTGTATGTGTATGTCTTTATATTATTCTATGTCTCATATAAAGACATATATTTATCGACGATTACATCTGCCGATTTTTTTCCCTCACTAATGTAAGGAAAGGTTATATATTCCTTAAGTTATTCTACTTGGGCACATTATCACACACAAAATCCGTTTTTAGCACGGCAAATGACAAGTATTTAGAACACAAATAATAACACATTTATAGATGTAGACAAAGACAAAATGACTCGCACACTTCTCCGCTTCTTCCGCTTCAGCGTCACGGAGGCACTACTAACTTAACAAGAATAACGGTTTAACTGCTTGAAGGCAACTGCCTTCCTTCCCGCCAGGAACGCCATTTTTATCTCTGTGTCGATGCACGGTTCCACTCTGAACTCGACCATAGATTAGGCCACAGATAAAAACATGGCTGGCTGAGGTCATAAACAAAGCCCCAGTATAAGTAAAGCCAATAAACCTAATGTTGCCCCAAGAATATAATTACGAATATTATATAAGATTGTTACCTAACAATTAGGGTTGAAAATAAGACATCCGCAAAATTTCCAAATGTATAAATAATAAAATAAAAGAGAAAGTGTATGGGTATGTTCCATATAGGCTTGGAAACGGCTCGACCGATTTCAATGAAACTTTCAGGGAATCTCCAAATTGACCTGGCGAGTAATCCTGCAATATTTGGTGACGATCGGAGCACTCGTCTTTTTATATACAGCTTTTATTTACTATGATACTATTACTACGGGGATATGTACATGGGTGTAGGTAATGATCTACACCCGCTGGAGAAGAGAATGAATACGGAGAGAAATGAATAATTTAATAAATTGTGAGAGTTAAATTAAATATTTAATGAGATGTAAGTTTATTGTTTAAATAAAATAAAGCAAAATCTAGCCCAGCGAGGCGGGCTGGGTACGTGTAGTGTACTCGTATGAATAATTTTCTACTACGTATATTAACACTGAAAACCATTAGACTTTCGTCAAAAGTCCAACATCATAATACACGATGAAGTCAATAAGACCAAATTGGTCTGGAAAGTTTAAAATCAATATGACGATTGGAGCAGCGTAATGAAATGTTATATTGATAATTCTATAGTTATTTAACTGCCTTTGAGAATTGACTCTAAAATGTACTAATATAAAGTAATAATGGTTGCCAAATTAAATCCCCGATGATTTGATCCAAAGAATAGCCGTTTCGGTTTTTAAGTACCAAAAAAGCATCCAAGTTTGAAGCGTCAATAGCATAATGGTTTAAGATACGGCTTGCTTTTTTGACGAATTACACAGATTAGCTAGACACTTACTGCTTTCACTGTATTGAGAGGTGGCATAGTAAGATTGCTTAGCCTGAACCTCTATTGCTAGTCGACACAAGGGCGACGGTATGCGTAAGATCGCAGGTTCGAAACCACACTTCGACTATTGACGTGACCTATCTCCTAGCATAAGCTTAAGCAGATTTTTGACCTTTCCAACTAAGCTGTTATCTTTCCCAGACCGACACTAGGCGTTTCTTTTTTTAGAGTACGCATTTAGCTTTGAAGTAAAACTTCTTTACAACTTGGGGTGTAAGCTTTACGAGTTACGTTTCGTATATTACTGTAGGGGCAAGAGAAAGTGCGAGCATTTTCAGTCTCTTTTTAATTGTGTATATATTATACTTTACGTGTACATTATATATAAATACATATATAGAGGTGGAGCTAAAGAAGTTATATTTCAGTTATATGGTCTGAAGCTGTTTGACGAGATTTTTTATTATTAGGAACTATACAGATTGGCCAGAGAAGCTGGCCTTGACTGCTTTACCGGATTGAGAGGTGGCATTGTTCTTAAGTCGTTTAGCCTAAACCTCTATCGTAACATACTAACCGTCCTCGCTCGTCTTGGACGGTTAGTATGACACGCGTAAGCATTCCGATCCGAGGGCGCCCGAGAGGGCCGATCCATTCGGTTGGCTGCTATTTCACGGATAATTTAAGGGACATTTAAAAGCTAAACTTTGATGAGAAAAACCGTTACACATTAATACAAAGATTTGTTTCCAGGCAGTTATTACGACAAATATTTTCGGAAATTAATATTCAAATATTTACATTTATACAAAGCAATTAAAAACTTGTTTACAATGATTTTATTTTTAATTTTGGAACAGCTTTCTACCGTAAATGGGACTTTAAATTGAACTTTCGACGCGGGTGGGCAAACAATAGACGTCAATTTACATTTATGACTTGCGTAATTGGTTTAAAATTGTACCTTGGATCGTCTATAAACGACTGCCATTAAATTATTATTCCCTAATGAAAGTACCGATTGGGTTGTCCCACATAAAATAATTAAAATTCGAAATTGGAACTTGTAAACAAAAAAAGCCGAGCCGTGGTAGTTCAGCTGTCTAGGCGGTTGTATCAAGTTGCATAGTACGCTAGCAACTCGAGTGCGATCCTGCCGGCACCAATGAATTTGTTGTTGCAATTTTATGTGCTGATTTATTACGCGGTGGTGAAGGAAAACATCGTGAGCAAACCTACATGTCTTAGAAAATTTTTTCTAAGGCATGTGAAGTCTGGCAATCCGCACTTGGGCCGCTTGGCCGACTATGCCCTTATACTCTCTCTTAACAACGACGGCCTGTGCCCAACAGACTTTATATGTACATATGTATTATATACATATAAATTTTAAACAAAAAAAAAACTATTTGATAAGGAATTCTTACAATAATTCTGTACAGTAAAAAGTAAGTAATGTAAGTAATTAAATGTAAGTTAATTTATTATCAACCGACTTCAAAAAAGGAGGTTTTCAATTCGTCTATATTTTTTATTTATGTTTGGCATTTCAGAACTTTCGACTGGGTGAACCAAGATAGTCTTGAGCACAGGCGCAAGGTGGCCAGCCTTTCGGTGTTTTACAGATTACGTTTTGGAGAGTGTGCACAGGAATTACACGAGTTAATTCCCCCATCCCTATTCTACCTTCGGACGTTTAGGCACTCGGCGGGTCTCCACCCTTTTATAGTCGATGTTCCGCGCGTCCGAATGAAGTGATTTGAGTCATCGTTCATCGTGCGTACAGCAAAGGAGTGGAATAGGTTGCCGGCGTCAGTCTTTCCGTCCAAGTACGACGTGGGAGCCTTCAAGAGTAGAGTGAATAGGCACTTACTAAACTAGCGCGTACCATCTTTCGACTATATCGCCACTTAACACCATGTGGGATCATGGTCAAGCGTTAGTTTACAGGCATAAAAAAAAAAGAACCAGTTTTAATAATTCTTTTTATGTTTTTATTTTAATTTTTAATCTTGTCCAATTTTGACAATGGCATCCATGAGAAAGCCGTGTAAGTCTTAAATTGGCATTAAGTATGTGACAAATGGACGAATAACTTAATGTCATGCCAACCGATTTCGATGATTTATTTATTATTAGAAAGGATGTACTTTAACAGTAGTTTAATGAGAGTTTGGTTAGGTTCTGATAAATTCTATTTCGTTATATTCCTATGAGAATTCGGAAACACAAAGAGGATATCTGCGCGTAGTAGTGACTCAAATATACACTCCCGGACAAATCTATCGGCCAAAACTGAGGGAGCAACATGTGGAGCTCTTCTTAATGCTGCTGTCTGACCCGACCTCAGAGGGAGCGAGGAAGCTGGTGGCTATGGCCTTACAACATTGATGACTAAAAATAAAGAAAAAAAAAATCGGCCACCTAGTGTTTTAAGTTTTGACGGTCCCTAGCTAAAAATAAGTGTTACGTGGAGCGATAAGTTTTTATGCAGTTTTGAAGCTGATTTATTAGTCAACCTTTTGGTATGTTTTTTTTAAATTCTGATCTCATAATTATGAAAAAAAAACGTTGGTATAAGTCAAGTATATGCCTTGGTGAAGCGCAAGAGTAATAGACTTGAATTTTCAAACCTGAAAATCAAACGTTTTATCACAATGAAATGTTACATATACATTACATTAATAAGAAGTATTGTCTTCAAAGCACCTACGACAGCCCTCATGCCATTAGCCATAGAATTATTATTAAGAATTACTCGGTGGAAAGGCGGGCTAAGAAGCTATTTGTTGACGCAGCTGAAACCAATCTGCTAAGTCTTGAACACAGGCGTAAGATACGACTACATTTCTACAGATTGCATTTTGGAGAGTGTGCTCAGGAACTAAATGATCTAATTCCACCATCCCCGTTCCACCATCGGACTTCTAGACGCACTGCAGGATTTCATCCTTTTCTTGTCAACATCCCTCAAACCCGAACGAAGCGCTTTCCATCGTTTTTCATTATTCGTCAGCGAAGAACTGGAATGGTTTGCCCGCGTCTGTCTTTCGATCTGATTTAAATGTGGGTGCTTTCAAGAGTAGAGTGAATAGGCATTTACTAAGCTAGTGCGCCTTACCATTCAGGACTGCATTTCCACCTAATAACAGTGGGATCGTAGTCAAGCACTTGCTTAGAAAGTATAAAAAAAAATAATCAGTCTGACTACGAAATTTTGAGGAATCACCTCCCATTACTCGTCTATGGCAGCTCCTGTATCGTTTGTGGAACTGGGTGTCGAGCCCGAACACGGGCTGTACAATGACACAATACAAATACATTAGCATGTCGGTGATGCGAACAGATAACATTTTCCCATACAAAATATTCCGGATGTGAGCGCAGTCACTGACCGTACCATATCTCCTTGTTTTCTAAAATTCCCCAAGGCTCGCTCGCATCCCTAATAAATTCCATTGTGATTTAGATACGGTCCAGATTAAAAGGAATTTAAAACCGTAGAGGGATATTTGATAAAGAAAAATATATTTTTCCAGTTAGAAATTTGAAGTGAAAGTTAGAATGAGGGTTGTCTTTTGTTCATAGATACGTAATATATGCCTAAATTTATCATTTATTTGTTTTAATTTTTTATATGTTCATTTAAACAATTAAAATTGGAGTGTCTGTTCGTAATATTTAAACAAGTGTAAGGAAAGGTTATATCTTCCTTAAGTTATTCTACTTGCGCACGTACAAAATCCGACATTAGAACGGAAAACGACAGGTAACACATTTATAGATGTAGAGAAAAATAAAATGACTCACGCACTTCTCCTACGCTTCAGCGTCTCGGAGGCGCTACGCACTTCAGAAGAATAACGGTTTTATTGCTTCAAGATGCAAATGCCTTGAGCTCTGCCAGGTTCGCCATTTTTATCTCTGTGTCGATGCACGGTCCCATAGATTGGGCCACAGACAGATACATGGCTGGCTGAGGGCATAATAAACAAAGTGCCAGTATTGCCTGTATAAACCTAATGTTGCCCCCGCCCCAATAATATTGTTACTTTTTTTTTTGTTGACGGGGAGGAAATCTTCAGAAGGTGGCGGCGGTTATGTGGAGTTCTTACCCACTAAAACCTCCCCGGTGGTCCTTTCCTCGGTGCATGACGAGGGGCTCCGGGATCTCCAGTGGAACGCACCGGAGCCCCTCTGCACTGTGCTCACGGAGAACACGTCAGCCGATGTCGCCTTCTTCCCGGGTCCACTTTGGTGGACGACTCAAGCCGCCACCCTTGTCGCCCAGTGAACCCGACGCCCCTTTTAGTCGCCTTGTACGACAGGCAGGGGATACCGTAGTCTTATTCTTGAAAGCCCAGAACTACAGGGCTGCCGGCCGGTCTGCCACTGGCCCGCCTGCGCCATCTCCGAACGGAATCGGCCCGCTCCCGATTTCCAACAATGCATAACAAATAGGAACTTATTACAAAAAAAAACTGAAAAAGCTTAAGCTGGTTCCTTAAAGTTTCCATATGCAGGTTCCTCACAATATATTCCTACGCCAACGACCGCGTGGTAAATCAACACATAAAATTGCATCTAGACAAATCGTTCTCCGTGCGCCGGGGATCGAACATACACAGATATTTTTATAGTCGGTAACGTAAGACTACGAACTCGATGTAAATAAAAAACATAAATAATTTAAGCACTCCCTTTGTTTACACTGATGTGTGCTAAGGGTTGTCCCTATTCGCGATTGATAGAGGGCTCATGTAAATTTCGCAATGCGATACGCAATTTGTTTAGATTTGCGGCAAATACCAAAACTAGAGAAAGGCTACGCGAATCTTCGTAGCAATTTGTTCTTGTTTGTTTTCTCTCGTGTGATCTTTTCTTAAAGTAGAAATATGTTACGATCCGTTATCTCTGATTTTAGAAAAAGGAAAACATAGCGGAAATGTGACAGTATTGGTAAAATACGTATAACATAAACCGACTTCAAATCGATTCAAACGTTAAACGCTATAACGCGCGGACGCCATCTCTGTATTTCTCAATTACCGTAGGAATATTAAAAAAATTAACTTAATCAGAACGTAACCAAACTTTCATCAAACTGCTCTTAAAGTAAATTTAGCAAATTTAAGACTTATGTAGTTTTGCTCATGGATCCCATTAACAGATTTGTACCAAATTTAAACGGGACCACACGGAAGAAAGCTGGTACTTCCCGTGTGGTTCTTTTATAATTTAAATTTGTTGCAATTCCGACCATGGGATCAGAAAACCATATAAGTGTTAAATTTGCATTATGTCCGCGATGTATAACTCATTATTACGTCAAGCGATTTCGATGACTCATTTTGACTTTTACAAGGAAGCATCAACAGCTGGTTTAGGGTACGGTCTGCGAATCGTAATGTCGTAGGTTCGAATACACCATTCGACTATTCACGTGAACCATCTCCTAGCACAAGCTTAAGCTTAGTTGGAATGGTTTACAAGAATGTAAAATATTCTGAACAATATTTTGCTAGCTTTCTTTTGGTACGGATGATATTTTGACACAGTGACTGACTGTGACTATTATACTTTGTACCTGTGACGATAAATACGCCTCAACTTTTTTTTTTTTTTTTTTTTTTTAATACATTTTACAATAAGATTTACACTAAAGAGCATCCCAAAACCTATCCCAGGTTTGTCTGGATGCTCACCATTCAGTCCTCGTCCATTTTATAATAATACTGATTTAAAAGAAAATACCGCAACACCTCGTCACGAGCCGTTGCGAGCATCTTTTGCAAACGAACGCACACACCCATCGTAAGCGAAGACGCCTCAATGCGTGTGAGCGCTCGATACAGGCTGCTCTTAATATAAATATATTTTTTTTTTTACACATGTCTCTCTTTCACTACTTACAATATAAATATATTTTTTTTTTTTACACATGTTATAAAAAATATTTTTTTAAAACAGTTTTAATGTTTTTGTTGTCAATGTCCTTCCTCGTTTGTAATGGGAGTTTATTCATTAGTGTCGGTATTAAGTATTGCGATGTTCGCTTACCATATATGTTAGAATGAGATGGTGTTTTCAGTTTTTTATATGTTATACTTCTTGTATTGGTGGGGTGATCAATGGGTATTTGAATCTCAGTTCGAAAATATTGTTCTGCTAGGAGGTTGTATTGGACTTTTTTGTTTACAGGAATCACTCCGCAGAATTTAAATAGTTTTTCAGGATTATGTGCAAGTTTCTGTCTTATTTTTAGCGGAGTGATTAATCTGAGCATTCTGTACTGTATTTTGTAAATTTGATCCAGATATGTGTTAAATGTACGTCCGTAGCTACTCAAACCATAAGATATAATGCTTTCCACCAGAGCCTTGTACATGGTTAGTAAGACATTATATGGAACTCTGTTTTTAATTATATAAAACTTTGCCATAATTGCACGTAACCTACCGCAAGTCATATTAATGTGCTGCGACCAATGAAACCTCTCATCTATAATAAGTCCTAGGTATTTGTGTTCCGTGACCTGTTCGATGCACATGCAGTTCGATGTACACTGTCCGGTATGTAGGCACTGATGGCAGTGAGCTAAAATCCTTACATCTTCTTTATGATAGTTACGGTTATAACTTGAGCGGACATGGATGAGTTTAGTTTTACTAGCATTAAGTGCTAGTCCGGCATCGTGCGACCATTTACAAATGGCTGTGAAGTCCAATTGCAAGTTCCGTTGGGCTATGGAGATATCTGTATCGGCAGCCATGATACAAGTATCATCCGCGAATTGATATACATCGCAATAATTTATGATATTATTGATATCATTTACATACGTTAAATAATGTAGGGGCCCGACTACTGACCCTTGTGCCGTGCCTACGGTGACATTAACGCTATCACTGAAAGAAGAGCCAATCTTAACTTGAAAATTACGACTGTCTAGGTAATTTTCACACCATTGTAAAAGTTTTCCCCTAATGCCATTATCGTTTAGTTTTTTAACAAGTAAGTCGTGTCTTAGCGTATCAAATGCCTTACTGTAATCAATAAAGACTAGTATTACATGTTTTTTCGAGTTCAAATATCGGTTGACGTCGTCCGTGAATTTAGACAGCAGAACAGTTGTACTTTTATTGGGTTGAAAGCCATATTGTTTCTCGGAAATTACATTGTGGGATCGGTAAAAGTTGTGAACCAAACCGGAGATGTATTTTTCGACAATTTTGTCTATGATTGATAGGATTGTAATGGGTCGATATTTAGAATAGTCCTGCATGCTTCCCGCTTTATGAATTGGCCTAACTATACCAGTTTTGAGCTCCGCAGGGTACAATCCAGTTTCAATACTAACATTAATTAACCGTGTAATTGTACTAGCTATTTTGTCGGAAATTTTTATTATGTCAATCGCCCGTATACGATCAATACCGGGAGATTTGTTAGGATTAATTTTTCTAATGATTCTTTTAATATCTACGTCTTTTGCCTTTCTGCAATATATAGACTTGTCGAGTGACCTTTCGTAACCAGATTGATCTAGGATATTAGTATTACATTTAGGTGTTAATGTTTGTATGCAATTTTTAAATTCATGAGCAAAATTATCAGCAATTTTTTTATTTGTTCCTTCTTTACTAAATGCTTTCGTTATTATATTATCTAAAGAGTTATTAATTTTCCCAGCCATAATGTTTATTAGTTCCCATAATTTACGCGTATTTGTTTTATATTTATTTATTTGAGATTTATAATACGTATTCCTAGTTTTATTTACTATTTTATTCGTTTTATTTCTTATTTCTTTATATTTCCGTCTTGTTTCTTTATTGCTGGGATCTTTTATCCATCGAGAGAACCACTCATCTCTTTTCCGACATAAGTTTATTATTTTTTTATTAACCCATCCACAAACATTTCGTTTAGATTTACCTACTTTTTGTTTGTATTCAGCTTGATTATATGCGCTATTAAAATTATCTTTTATATACATATATATTTCATTGGGGCAGTTCATACTTTGTGTAGGTGTCCAATCTATTTTATTTAGATAGTTATTTAATTTAACATTATCAATTCGTGATATGAAGTTTGGAGCAACCTGTATGTGCGAGCCACCGGCCAGTGAGACGGCCGTCAATCTATGATCAGCTAGTACAGTGCCGAGTGCAGCGGCGTGCGCGGCTCCGTTGCGGGATCTCACGAATATATGATCGATGCAACTTTTAGTTACTTTTGTTTTATATGTTTCTATCCGCGTGTATTCCGATATCCCGCACAGTAGGCCATGGCCGCACATTATGTCCATATATGATTTTTTTGTGGAGTTTTCGAGTTTTAAGTCAATGTTTATGTCGCCTAAAAATACGAGATTAGCGTTCGTATGCTTATCTATTAATTTATCCAGTTCCGTGACAAATAATTGTTTGTTTTTGCTCGGTGGTCTATACACTGCACACAGAGATAGGGAGATGGAAGGGGCAGTTATTGTACCTGCAAGGCATTCGAAGTGGAGTGTTTTCAATTTAGTTTGTGTGAAGTTGTATTTATTTTTTATATATAATATAATTCCGCCTCCTTTTTTATTCTTCCTCAACTCTGTGTACATTGTGTAGTCTTGTATAGTGTAAAGAGACTGTATATTTTCCGATATATTAGCTTCGGTAACAACAAGTCCATCAATGGTCGAGCTCGGCTCGGTGAGTATCTGTTCTACCTTCCAGAAGTTTTTAATTATGGATCTAATATTAACATGTAAGAATGTTAGACAACTTTTAATACCTGGTACCCGCTTTTGATATTCAGTGTAATTAAGACAGTTATAAAGTTCTGTTATATTATCATTATCAACATCCATATTAAAGATTGAATATTACAAATACAGTATCAAATAGTTAATGCAATGCATCTAGCTGTTGTTAGACAAAGGTGTAGGATATCATTTTTGACCTTAGCCTGTGTATTTTGGTTTGTTCACTTTTACGTACTAGTACTTTACCATCTTTGAGCCACACAAACTTGAAGACACCTTTAAGTTCCTGTTTAGCCTGCCACAGCAGGTTTTGTAATACGACGTTAATGCTTCTCTCACTAAGATTTTTCACTGGCCACTGGTTCTATAAGATTCGGCATAAGGTCTCCTGCGGTGATGATGATCCCCTGTCTCGAGCTGCCGTCAAGAAGCGGTGTCTTGTGGCTGCTTCGCGTAGCTTTATAACTATCGGGCCAGGTCCATTCTTGCGTGACGGTAGACGTTTTATTGATATTATGTCATCTTTTGGTGCATCAATTTTCGGCAATTCTGTTGATCAGTATAGGGAGACTTGAGTCACTAGATTCGGGTATACCTGCAATCTCGATTGAGTCTATGAGGGTTTGTTGCTCCATCTCAACAATTCGTTGTTCCAGTGCATCAACTTTGGTTTCCAAGTAAGTGTTTTATTTTCTAGGTGCTTTTGTTTCCTTTCCACGTCTTTCAGCTTACTCGTAATCGCATCCAGTGATTCTGTGAAGTCGTCCACTTTTCGCTGCAATATTGCACAGCGTCAGTAAGCGACTTCATTTCCTGGGTAATGATGTTCTTTACTTCCTTTTTTATGTCTTCTAGAAGCTTTTAAGGTTCGTTGTTGATTCGGAACTTGAATAACTTCCTCCTCCTCCTCCTCCTCTTCTTCGTAGTCTTGTAGTGTCGCAAGTGACTTTCTACGAGAACAATTTAGGTTACAATCACTGCAGGTCCACTCCAGGTTTTCGGTAGCCTTAAGAGCATTAAATTGCTTTGTACTAAGTCCACTGCATTGCGTCGTCGAGTGGATTATTTTTTGACAGCGACTACATTCCAGAACAGAACTCTTTTGGTTATTACTTTGTTACAATTTGGACACTTTGCCATTATGTTTTAGGAGGGTAGTTGTAAGACACTTTCAATAAAATTCTTAACAGTGTAATATAAACTATTTTACTCGTAAATATACGGATAATAATTACCAGTAACATTCAATTAAATATATCAAATGCCTACCAACTAACGACATATTCGGTAAAATATGTAGGCTATAATAAAGTCAGAGCTTAACGGAGAACGGGGATGGTAAGCCTTTAAGTGTGGCCTTTCATTACGTAATGTTGTGAACAGAATTAATGGGAGTTTTCAGCTTTAACTTAGTTTGCCTTGATTTAAAAATAATAATAATAAGATACAGAAGGCAGAACTCCTGGACACGGCACGCATCGTCTCTATGTCGCCCTAACCACCGGTTGCTTGGGCCCTGCTTCGTTGCCGGTGGGACACACTAAGTTAGGTTTTAATAATGTTGCAGCCCTGTAGTTCTGGGCTCTCAAGAATAAGACTACGGTATCCCCTGCCTGTCGTACAAGGCGACTAAAAGGAGCCTTGGGTTCACTAGGTCTCCGGTGCGTTCCACGTTGAGATCCCGGACCACTCGTCATGCACCGAGAAGGGCCACCGGGGAGGTTTTAGTGGGTAAAACCCCACATAACCGCCGCCTTCCCCAGAAGGCGGGGTATCTTTCTGAAGATTTCATCCCCGTCAACAAAAAAAAAAAAGGTTTTTATAACGTTTTGTATTTTTAAATCGCAGGTTCACGGCTTTTTGGACGAACAACACAGTTGGCCTGAGAGGCTGGCCTTTACTGCTTCACCGGATTGAGAGGTTGCATTGCTCTTAGCTCGCTTAGCCTGTACCTCTATTAGCTAGTAACTAGAAACGGGTAGACCCTTGTCTCGAGGAGGAGATTGGACTGGTTAATATGTTACGCGTTAGCTTTCCCATTCGCGGGCGCCCGGGGAGGGCAAACTCCGTCAGTAGCTATTTTATTAATAAAAACTATATGTAACCGGGTAAAACGCAGCTGTGTTAAATATTTCCATATGCAGGTTTCCTCACAATATATTCCTACGCCAACGACCGCGTGGTAAGTCAACACATAAAATTGCATCTAGACAAATTGTTCTCCGTGCGCCGAGGATCGAACATACACAGATATTTTTATAGTCGGTTACGTAAGACTACGAACTCGATGTAAATAAAAAACATAAATAATTTAAGCACTCCCTTTGTTTACACTGATGTGTGCTAAGGGTTGTCCTCTGATAGAGGGCTCATGTAAATTTCGCAATGCGATACGCAATTTGTTTAGATTTGCGGCAAATACCAAAACTAGAGAAAGGCTACGCGAATCTTCGTAGCAATTTGTTCTTGTTTGTTTTCTCTCGTGTGATCTTTTCTTAAAGAAGAAATATGTTACGATCCGTTATCTCTGATTTTAGAATAAGGAAAACATAGCGGAAATGTGTCAGTATTGGTAAAATACAAGTATAACATAAACCGACTTCAAATCGATTCAAACGTTAAACGCTATAACGCGCGGACGCCATCTTGTATTTCTCAATTACCGTAGGAATATTAAAAAAATTAACTTAATCAGAACGTAACCAAACTTTCATCAAACTGCTCTTAAAATAAATTTAGTAAATTTAAGACTTATATAGTTTTGTCATGGATCCCATTGACAGATTTGGACCAAATTAAAACGGGACCACACGGAAGAAAGCTGGTACTTCCCGTGTGGTCCTATTATAATTTAAATTTGTTGCAATTCCGACCATGGGATCAGAAAACCATATAAGTGTTAAATTTGCATTAAGTATGTCCGCGATGTATAACTCATTATCACGTCAAGCGATTTCGATGACTCATTTTGACTTTTACAAGGGAAGCGTCAATAGCTGGTTTAGGGTACGGTCTGCGAATCGTAATGTCGTAGGTTCGAATCCACAATTCGACTATTGTCGTGAACCATCTCCTAGCACTAGCTTAAGCTTAGTTGGAATGGTTTACAAGAATGTAATATATTCTGAAAAAAATATTGCTAGCTTTCCTTTGGTATGGATGATATTTTGTCACAGTGACTGATTGTGACTATTATACTTTGTACCTGTGACGATAAATACGCCTCAACTGTAATACTCATAGATCGTACAGCGTATTCTCTGTAATATAAACTATTTTATTCGTATATATACGTATAAAAATTACCAGTAACATTCAACTAAATATATCAAATGCCTACCAACTAACGACATATTTGGTAAAATATGTAGGCTGTAATAAAGTCAGAGCTTAACGGAGAACGGGGATGGTAAGCCTTTAAGTGTGGTCTTTCATTACGTAATGTTGTGAACAGAATTAATGGGAGTCTTCAGCTTTAACTTAGTTTGCCTTGATTTAATAATAATAATAATAAGATACAGAAGGCAGTACTCCTGGACACGGCACGCATCGTCAGGAGGTTTCTCTCTATGTCGCCCTAACCCCGGTTGCTTGGGCCCTGCTTCGTTGCCGGTGACACACACTAGGTTCGGTTTTTATAATGTTCAGCCCTGTAGTTCTGGGCTCTCAAGAATAAGACTAAGGTATCCCCTGCCTGTCGTACAAGGCGACTAAAAGGAGCCTCGGGTTCACTGGGCGACAAGGGTGGGGGCCTGAGTCGTCCATAAGGTGGACCCGGGGAGAAGGCGACATCGGCTGGCCCGTGTAGCCTTGCGCTGTGAGGGCACAGGGGAGAGTAACCTCCCGGGACGTGCTCTCCTTGAGCACAGTGCAGAGGGGCTCCGGTGCGTTCCACGTGAGATCCCGGAGCCCCTCGTCATGCACCGAGGAAAGGGCCACCGGGGAGGTTTTAGTGGGTAAGGACCCCACATAACCGCCGCCTTCGGTATCTTTCTGAAGATTTCCTCCCCGTCATCATTATTTATTCAAGCAAATCTCTGGAACAGCTGGACCAATTGTGACGGGACTTTTACTGCCAGATAGCTGATGTAACGTGTATCATATGCTACATTTTAAAATAAATAAACATTTTTTAATCGGTAACAAGGTTCACGGCTTTTTTTTTGGACGAACAACATAGTTGGCCTGAGAGGCTGGCCTTTACTGCTTCACCGGATTGAGAGGTGGCATTGCTCTTAGCTCGCTTAGCCTGTACCTCTATTAGCTAGTAACTAGAAACGGGTGGACCCTTGTCTCGAGGAGGGAGATTGGACGGTTAATATGTTACGCGGTAGCATTCTCATTCGCGGGCGCCCGAGGGGGCCGAACCACTACTCGGTCGGTAGCTATTTTATTAATAAAAACTATATGTGACCGGGTAAAACGCAGCTGTGTTAAATATTATATTGTACATTACTACACGGGGCATATTGAAACTGTGTGGAGTATAACAATATAATGGCACATAGCTTAAAACTACCCATCTTTTGTCCTAAATATATCTAGATATCTATAACGTGGATCAAGTGATCGACACAGAGACACGGCCTTCAGAAACGAAGAGGAGGATTAAAAATGAAATATACTTGTTCACTAACCATTTAATTTCTTTCTGAATACTGCTGGGGAAATGCAGCAAATCTCCAGCGACCGAGTGGCGTGCCAACAATAGCACTTGAGAAGCCCGCGCCAGATTACCTGCCCGGAGCGCTGCATTGTGCTGGCGCCGCAGAATCTAATTGCGGCTTTGTATGCGACTTTTCAAATTCATATTAAACGCGTGTAATAGCTTATGAGACTTATCGACTTTTTATATTCTATAGTGATCATTGATCTCTCTTGAGCTCGACACAAAATCTAGATAAATTCTTCAGTAAAAATTGAATGTATAGTTTTCCTTCTCGTCCAGAATACTTTTCGTTAGTTAACAGCAGGCTATTAACTATTTAGTCTGCAACAAATTAAGATGTTTTCTAGCAATTATTACAGTTTTAAAAGACCGTATACCATTTAATGTTAAGCTAATGCTATATCACGCCCTGGCGGAATCCTATGTACAATACGGATAAGGTAGTTACGGCCGTACATATAAATCATACCTCGAACAAATATACAGACTACAAATTAAAATACTGAAAAAAATTATACCACCTAAAATTAAAGAACAATTTCATAACGACGAAAAAAAACTTTTTAAACACTGTAATATCTTACCTATTTATACAAAAATAAAATACATTATGTTAAAAGAATATTTCTTTAATGAAAAAATTTTAACCAAAATGGAACATCCTATATGCACACGGTCGATATCGTCAAACCAGTTTAATACGATAGGCGCAAAAATGTGTACGGCGAGCGCACGGCAAGATACATCGTGCCTAGATTAATTAATGAACTACCCTCAGATATAAGGAATTGTATAACAAACAAAAACATTAAGAGTATATTAAAAAGTTATTTAGGAACGCAAGACGGACACTTTGGCGCTAGTAACAAACCATTGCGGTTTATATAGCGTTAAGTTATATGTATATTCTTTTACTGTAAAATTTTATTAGTAATAAATTAAAAAAAAAAACTAATTTCTATTAAATCATTTTTACACCTTTATTTAATACAGAGAGTTCGTAATTATCTTTGAATTAATCTCTATTTAAATTAAAAATATTGTAAGCAAAGGTTATATCTTCCTTAAGTTATTCTACTTGGGCAAATTATCACGCACAAAATCAGACTTTATCACGGCAAACGACAAGTATTTAGGACACATTTATAGATGTAAAAAAGACAAAATGACTCACGCACTTTTGCGCTTCAGTGTCACGACGGCACGACTCACTTTAGAAGAAAAACTGCTTGAAGACAACTGCCTTTCGCCCTTTTTTCCACTCCGAGCTCGAACATAGATTAGGCCACCCTGTAGTTCTGGGCTCTCAAGAATAAGACTACGTTGTCCCCTGCCTGTCGTATAAGGCGACTAAAAGGGGCCTCGGGTTCACTGGGCGACAAGGGTGGGGGCCTTTGTCGTCCGCTAAGGTGGAAGCACACATGGCATGGAAGACCACATGGCGGTCACCTCATGAGCCAAGTCGGTACTTTGTGATTTTTTCCCTTTCGGCCTTCACAAGGTTCTCGTCATGCGGGATGGTAATATCGACGAGCACCGCCTGTCGCGTTGACCGATCTGTCAGTACAATTATTATCATTATTATTAATTATTTTCATTGTTGGAATACGAATATATTGGCATAATTTACCATTGAATGAATTAACCAAATACCAATACCAACCACAGTGACTAACCGCTTATACCCATTACATATTCCGAATGTCTATCTGTGACCTCGGCGCACATTCCTCATCACATGCATGCCATTGCCCCTCGCGTGCATTGCTATAGTAACGGTTATGCTAAGCTTTGAAGCTTTGATTGGTAATTCAACAATTCAGCCGTCCCGTCACAATGAAAGCCATATCTGGTGACTGTTTTATTCCCCATGGTCATGAATATTAGCCGGTAGCAGGGTAAATAGCTGTTATTACGTTTAGCAGGGTATGAAATACTTTTTTTTGTTAACACGGGGGAATCCTTTTACGGACCGTCCGCCGGTGCTCTCGATGGGCTCGGAGGGATGTGTGGGACTCTGTCTGGCCGACCCCTACCCACTAAACCATCAGCCGTTATAAGTGGAGTGTCCCGGATCTGTCAGCGACAGGGCACCCAAACGACCGGCCGGTCCCGGCAAAGACGGGACTTCTTCCTCTACAGGGGACTTCTCTGGCAATTAGACATTGAAGTCCCGACGACGCCGAAGCTTTAGGGGTAATATTATAGCGTATTAAAACATGTTACAGGTGTGTTTAAATTAATAAAAGAATGCTAGCAAATTTCACTACGCGAATTTATTTTATTTAATTAATAAGAAGCTGATAACTGACTTAACAATATTTTTTATACAACTTGTCTAAGGCAATGTTACTTTTTTTTTGTTGACGGGGTGGAAATCTTTAACAAGATACCCCGCCTCCTGGAGGCAAAGCAGGGTTATGTGAGGTTCTTACCCACTAAACCCCCCCCGGTGGCCCATCCTCGGTGCATGGTGAGGGGCTCCAGGATCTCTAGTGGAACGCCCCTCTACACTGTGCTCTTTGAAGAGCACGTCCTGGGTTAATTTTTCCTCACTCTCTCTCCTTGGAAAAAACTAAAAAAAAAGAATACTTAAAACCAGTTGAGAACCTTCTTTTCTGAAGTCGTTTTTAAACGTAAGCGCAAATTGTAATTGGATCCGATGCCTTTGTGCCACGACGTGTAGTAAAAATTGCACATTCCCCAACAATTGGGGGCGACCTAATTAAGTTTGCTTTTAATTTTCCCATTTCCATTGTGCCTGTACCATTTAAACACAATTAATTTGTAACATTTGTGATTATTATAATTTCCTTTACCGTTTATTTTTTTAGTTTTATGTAGGCACACGGAAGATCATTTTAACTTGGACATTGATCACCACGTGTGTTATGTTTTATTTACGAACGTTAAACAAATTACAGTATCAAATATTTGAAATTGGATTACGTCCGAGTTACAAGCGCAGTTGATTGGGTTTGATATAGACACGCTTCGTATAACACGAATTAATTAACAATTTCCAAATTTGTTTGTATGGCATTTGTTTATTTTTACCCATGATTTTAGACCAGGAGCAATTGATTTTTAAATTTGAAGCATTAATAGTCTAATGTAAACCATACGGTATACGGGTACGGCCTACGAAACGAAAGATCCATCATTCGACTATTGACCTGAACTATCTCCTAACAGAAGCATAATCTTAGTTGGAATAGTTAACAGGAATGTTCTGGGCTCTCAAGAATAAGACTACGGTATCCCCTGCCTGTCGTACAAGGCGACTAAAAGGGGCCTCGGGTTCACTGGGCGACAAGTGTGGGGGCCTCAGTCGTCCACCAAAGTGGACCCGGGAAGAAGGCGACATCGGCTGGCCCGTGTCGCCTTGCGCTGCGAGGGCACAGGGGGGGAGTAACCTCCCCGGGACGTGCTCTCCTTGAGCACAGTGCAGAGGCTCCGGTGCGTTCCACTGGAGATCCCGGAGCCCCTCGTCATGCACCGAGGAAAGGGCCACCGGGGAGGTTTTAGTGGGTAAGAACCCCACATAACCGCCGCCTTCCTCCCAGAAGGCGGGGTATCTTTCTGAAGATTTCCTCCCCGTAAACAAAAGTTAACGGGAATGTTACTAATATTTGTGAGAAAAAGAATTATTGTTAGCATTATTTAAAAAATATATAGAGTATTGGGAGACCACTTCCGAAAACGAAAACAGACGATAGTATTAATGACAACTTTGATGGGATGGAAAAATAATCGATCATGATAAAAAAAAATCAATCACATTTTTAAAACGTTTGATTACAATTACTTACACTCCATCATGTTAGTACAGTTGTATGAAACGATATATTCCTAAAAAGTACATTACTAAAAAAACAGCAATGAAACACAAAGTCAAAGACAGCTGATGCTCGGGTCAACGAACGCCGGGGTCGCGGAGGGGCGGTGATACGGCGCTGATACCGTGCCATGAAAGAATTCCTGCCGCTTCTTTGGGACGCCGCCGCTTAATGTTATTTTTTTATCAAGATTTCGTTTTCAAAAGCGGTCTCTTAATACCCTGTATATTTATTTAATTAATCTTTATTTGCACATAGTAAAAGTGTAAAAAAACGGACTTAATGAAGGCATTCTCTGCCAGTCTACCTTAGGGTTGTGTAGAAACAAAGTCACGGGTGCAACCCAAGAGAAAAAGAAGTGAAATAAGACAAAAATATTATATACATTAAATTATACATAAATAAACATACCATATGGATAAATTAATAGCATAATCATAATTATGAGAACAATTAATAAATATATTCAACTACATAGAAATAGACTTCACATGCCTTAGAAAATTTTTCTAAGACATGTAGGTTTCCTCACGATGTTTTCCTTCACCGCCGAGCGCGTGGATAATCAGCATATAAAATTGCAACAGCAAATTTATCGGTGCCGGCACCGGGGATCGAACTCGGGTTGCTAGCGTACTATGCAACAAGAGCCAACCGCCTGGACACTGAGCTACCACGGCTCTAAGGCATGTGAAGTCTACCAATCCGCACTAGGGCCGCGTGGTGGACTATGCCCTTATACTCTCTTTACAGAGAAGGCCTGTGCCCAGCAGTGGGACATATATATTATATATATAAAGGCTGTAACTTT
The DNA here is from genome assembly GCA_029286785.1 of Meandrusa payeni. Taxonomy (NCBI): domain Eukaryota; kingdom Metazoa; phylum Arthropoda; class Insecta; order Lepidoptera; family Papilionidae; genus Meandrusa; species Meandrusa payeni. Next base: position 7,523,131 of record JAGSMX010000015.1, read on the forward strand.
AAACATAGAAATATAAATGGATATATGGACAAAAATAGGAAAATTCACAACTATTCCTCATTTAAGTATAGATTTAAGAGAGAGCGTTTGAATGTAGTCTTAGTTCCAGCTGTAAATGCTCATTTTATGATTTTATTAAGGTTTACCTTGAAAATAATGGGAAAAGGAATTTAAGGAAAGGTCGTATCTTTCTCGAGTTATTCCACCTGGTTACACCTCACGCATAAAATGTGACGTATTTAGAACACAAATAAAAAACATTTATAGATGAAGTGAAAGACAATAATGATTGACTTCTTCTTCAGTGTTACGGCTTCACCGATTTTAGATTTCCGAAGGGTCTAACTGCTTAAAGGCAAGTGAGATGAGCTCTGCAAGGAGCGCCATTCCCCACTCGGTGTCGTCACGATCCATTTCCCAAACCGACCATAGATCAGGCCGTAGACAAAAGCGTGCCCGGCTCTGAGGTCATAGATTCTTCTTCTTGGTCGCCACACTCTTGTCAAAGTGTCCGGTGGTTGGGCAGCAGACTGCACCCGCCGCAGATCTCGCCACTCTCACGACTCGCCTGCTGGCCGTTAATCGGGCACCCACCATACCCCACACCTGATCTGTCCATCGCAATGGCGATCTACCTTCCACTTTGCCCTGCGCGACAAGACACATAGCATAGAGGCCAATAGATAATGCACCAGTATTACCATTAAATTGTATTAATTAAAAACATTTCCTTTTACATAGGTTTTAAGGATACCGAGTCTTATAGATGCCGTAACCATGCTCATTAGAACATTTCTTACTTTTATATGAACCGTGATAAAAATATATAGAAAAATCGTAACAATTTTATTGCAAACTGTAATACATTTTTTTTACGAGTGGCGCATGGAAAACGCTAGTAAAACTCTTTTCCAATGAACGTGAAAGTCGGCATTCTGGGGAAATGAACAATCATTTTATTGGTACGAGATAAAAGTTCCATATATCTGGATATTTGTTGAACCCTAATGAATCAACAGCCCTATCCAACGTCATAAATGTAAATAATTTTTAACCGACTTCAAAAAAGGAGGAGGTATATTATTACGGTATGGTTGTGTCACATGTACATCAAGTTTTAACTAAACAGTGTATCTCACTTATACATGCATGTGCATCTCGCTCACACATGTACATCAAGTTTTTGTTATACTATGTATCTCATTCATAAATACGTGTGCATCCCTGTCACAAATGTACATCAAGTTTTTATTATAAAGTGCATCTCACTCTTACACGCATGTGCATCTCGCTTAAGCATGTACATCAAGTTTGAACTATACAGTGTATCTCACTTATACATGAGTGTGCATCTCGCTCACACATGTACATCAAGTTTTTGTTATACTATGTATCTCACTCATAAATACGTGTGCATCCCTGTCACAAATGTACATCAAGTTTTTATTATAAAGTGCATCTCACTCTTACACGCATGTGCATCTCGCTTAAGCATGTACATCAAGTTTTTGTTATACTATGTATCTCATTCATAAATACGTGTGCATCGCGCTCACAAATGTACATCAAGTTTTTGTTATACTATGTATCTCACTCATAAATACGTGTGCATCCCGCTCACAAATGTACATCAAGTTTTACTATACAGTGTATCTCACTTATACATGCGTGTGCATCTCGCCTAAGCATGTACATCAAGTTTTAACTATACAGTGTATCTCACTCATAAATACGTGTGCATCTCGCTCACAAATGTACATCAAGTTTTTGTTATACTATGTATCTCACTCATAAATACGTGTGCATCCCGCTCACAAATGTACATCAAGTTTTTATTATAAAGTGCATCTCACTCTTACATGCATGTGCATCTCGCTTACTCATGTACATCAAGTTTTTATTATACAGAGCAGTGTAAAATAAGTTATTCATTGTAATTATAAGTTTATGAAATTATTATAAAACAAACTATTTTTATAGCTAAAGAAAGGTGCTAAGTCTATGCATTAAATTGTATCGAACTGGTCTCTTTAATTCTGACCTGCATAATTTATAAGCGATGTCTACGAAGTTTCCATTACGCCAGGATTCTATTTCAGTTTCGAGAACTTTCCACAACTGCCCGCAAAATGTCAAAGTGTCTAACGAACTTTATTATTTGTAGTAAGCAACAGAACCTGGCCTGCTTCTGACGTCTTTTTTTTCGTGTTTTAATATAAACTCTAGAGAAAGTTATCTCTACGATTTATCGGAACTGACTTGGTAAGTAATTAACGCCTTTTCAATGCGGTCGATCGCTAAATAGACTATTTCCTTATCTAAATATGTATAATTAAATTTGAATAATCGAAATCCGTAGGCGTGATATTGAGTTATTCGTCCATTTGTCGCCCACATACTAAATGCAAATTTTAGACTTGCAAGTTTTTCCTCATGGATGCCATTATCAGAATAGGGTAAAAAAAATCATCAAAATCGGTTCACCCAGTCAAAATTTATGAGATAACAAACATAAATACGAATTGAGAACGTCCTCCTTTTTGAAGTCGATAGAAAAAGACCTGTTCCCAACAGTGGTACATATATACGCTGTAACTTTGTTCTGTTTATTCAGTTAATAACCGTCGTTATTCAAATCGAATACAACTTTTTGCAAATACTGCCCCGCGCATACAAACCGGGATTGAAGTATTTCACCGGACGTGACAATGTTATTTGCTGCGTCCAAAACATCCGTTAGCAAACATGTTTGCATTGTACGACGCTAACGTTTCCATCAATTTGTATGCATATTTGTATGAGCGGGGCACGGTTAGTTAAAAATGTTTAAAAATGTCTGAATATTTATAGGCTACAATAGCCTAACGGTTTAAAGCACGGTTAATAAAGTAACAACATCGTTAACTTGGAATTACGTTTTAATTCCTCCTCCTTGCGTCGTTTTCCTCCTTGCTTGCTCCACGAATTATGTAGCAGACGATCGCTCTCCCCCTGTTGCGGTCTTTAGCGGTGTGTAATGCCTCGTGGACTTTCGTGTTGGTGTTGTTGCTGATTTGGTCTGTCCAACGCATAGGGCTCTGCTCTCTTCATCGTCTTCCCTGTACTTTGCCTGTGACCAGGAGTGTTTCCAGTGTATCATTTTTCCTGCCTATGTGACGAATTCGAAAACCCTACGGAGACAGACCGTTGACAGCCTGACGATGACTTCTTGGAGAATTGACACATTTGTGCGGTGTACAGTCCAAGGTACTCTTTTTTTTTAATTTATTATACATATATATTTATATATATTCAAAAACATTTAGTTAAATTATTTCGCCAAACTGCCAGGGCAGTTTCTTGGCGGAAACTGCACCCATAAATCTATACACTAATTTATTTACAATATTCGGCAGCGTAGGTATTTAGTAGCTGCGTTTTAAATTTTTTCTTATTGTTAATTTTCTGCAGGTAGTCTTCTGCTAGTTTATATGCATTGTACTCGTAAATTCGCGGTACTAAGTACCTACGCGTCCGTTCCTCAAAGTAGTTTATCGCGCTTGGTTCTTCGTAAATATTACGTGCTGTTTTTCTTAAATTTCCAAAAACATATTTTTTAACAAGAAAATCATATAAATCGTTTGTGTTGTTCTCAGTTGCTACTAAATATTTATTTTTTTGTTTAACTGGCAGAATACCAGTGTATTTAAATAATAAATTGTAAAAACCTTTCTGTTTACATTTCTTTTTAACATTTTTATGGACTAATAATTTAACAAATCTTAGTTGTTAAATTATTAGTCCATAAAAATGTCAAACTCGTAACATTCTCCTCCAGCATCACATCTCAAATGCGTCAATACGTGATCTGTCTGCCTTCTAATGTTTTTACTGTAAAGGGTGCACTTTCCGGATAGTTTAATGAGAATGTTTGGTAAGGTTCTGTTTATTTTTAAAGTTTTATATAAAGTTCGACAATATTTAAGTGAGCAGCTTAGGGTTCAACTGGTGAAGTCTCTCGTATTATCCAAACTAAATTATTCCGATACAGTTTACGGGCCGAGGTTGTATGCCAGAACGGACAAAGTAGTGCAGCGAATACAAAACGCTTGCGCTCGTTTTTGCTTTACAATACAACCCCGAAGTCACGTTACACCTTTCTTTAATCAACGCAACATCCTGAAAATGTCACATCGTAGAAGACTCCATTTAGCTTGCCTACTGTTCGATGTTCTAAATTTACAGACACCTAAATACTTGTATAGTAAATTGGAGTGGGCTAATGAGGGCATATTCGGGAGGAGGCAGCGGCGTCATGAATTACGTACCCTGCGACACCATACCGCGACATTTCAGGGCAGTTTTCGGTATGCAGCAACCAATATGCTGGAATAATATTCCACCGCCCATTAAAAACGTATTTACTTACTTTTTTTCTTGTTTAAAAATAAGATGAAAGTCTTCGTAATGAATATACAAAAAAAACAGTAAGTAAAAAAATCCGCTTATTATGGAAAAATATATGAAGATTTTTAATTCTAATTTGAACATTTTGGTTGACTGCGTTCTGTTTCGTCTTGTTTTGTTTAATTTTGTTTTATACATATACAATTTATTTTTCCCTCATATTTTACTTGCTTTTACGTTATTCGTACATTATTAATATTCTGCTACTGACATCTGTTTGTTTCTTAAAATGAGTTTCTGCAGAATACCAGCGCTGATTTACCCTCCTCGGATAATCAGCATTTTGCTGAGCAGTGAACCCGGTCGGTTCGGCGTTGCAACGCATAGCCTTGTGTATCGGACCTTTTGGGTCTTTAGTAATATATTTATTTACTTTTTAATTTTAACTGTGCGCTTAACTTGTTGTGTTAATTTGTATATGTGTTGTAATCTATCTAACCGATTAGATGGCTTATTATTAATATTATTATTTTATTTCGTGACTACGATAATACGGAAATACAAAGAGGGCGTCCGCGTATGATAATATTTAACGTTTGATTCAATTTGAAGTTGGTTTTTGTTTTTAATCATAAATATACTTGTGTAAAGAGAGTAGAAAGTCATAAGCCCTAGTGCGGATTGGCTTAAAGAAAACGCTATTAATGTCTCTCCAGAGATATGTTACGATGTCTTGATAGTTAGTTCTTAGGATATAGCTAAGCGTGCGTTCTTGACGATCCCGACGGTGTGAAAAAAAACACAGACTAGTTTTTCACAAGCACGCGAAACGTCCTGTCGCGACGGTCGGTGGTTCATAGACCTTGACAAAGAACTTGTAGGGAGTCAAGAAGGTGCGTGTGGCCACATGGCCAGATCACCCTCCCTACCGCATTTCAGCCCATATAACCGCAAGGTTGGTGGGGCCACGGCCACTGCTGATTAATAGGGAGGCCCAACCCGTTAGATATGAGGAGCGTTGCTGGAGTTTCTTCGGCAACTTCTCTCAGCGACAACTCTCCCCGAACTGGCATTAAAAGCGTCAGAATACCAGTTAACCTATCCGTGGAAAAGTAACGGCCCAAACCGAGGTTACCCTTACTCTTGTGTCGAGTTACTAGCTATAGAAGTTCAGGCTAATTGACCTAAGAGCTATGCCAATAAGGTAAAAAGTCGATTTTTTTTGACGAACTACACAGATTGGCCAGAGAAGCTGGCCTTGACTGCTTTACCGGATTGATAGGTGGCATAGCTCTTAGGTCGCTTAGCCTGAACCTCTATCGCTAGTAACTCGACACAAGGGTCCCCGGTGAGGGGTAACCTCGGTTTGGACGGTTACTATGTTACAAAAAAAGTCGAAGCCAGCTTCTCTTTTCAATTCCTATCCATCTATATACATATATGTATCTATTTATTATTATAATATATAATAATTATGGTTTTATAATTAATGTATTTATAGTTTTCTTTTTATTTGTTATTTTCTCGTCGAGTTTGGCAGAGAATGCTTTGAAGCATTAGTCCGCTATTTTGTGCACTTTTTACAGTGTACAAATAAAATATAGTCATATAATTTGTGAAGAACGTTCTAGTAAGTTGTCCAATAAATATTTTTTTTATTTATTTATTAGACAGAACTTACAGCACCATAACAGCTAAACCAATTCGGTGCTGTAGTCTACACAAATAATTAATAAAAATAATAACAATACAATAATAGTTAACATCACAACATAAAAAATCATTTAACACAAGTGACAACTCAAACATCAACTGCAACGCGGCCAGCACTTCCGGATGGTGCACCCAGCCTCGTAGCACCCTCCATACGTATTGAACGAGCGCAACGTCTCTCCTCACCTGCAACCTGTATCCGACCATACCCAGTACAAAGAGACTCGGATACAACAGCGGGAAGGAGGGATACACGTCGTACTGTTTATAGTATAAAAACCTTCAAAATTTATTTTGAATTTTTTCCACCATGAGATTGTATTTCTCTTCAATGGGATTACAGATAAAACCATTCGTTTCTAACTGACTGCGTACCAGCGCGTTGAATAAAGTTTTTAGGATTGTTTTAATTGTATTTTTATAAGAATAGACAAAAGGATTTCACTCGAATTAGGAATAAGTTGATTGCTGGCGTTAATTCAATGAAGCGATTACGCGTCTCAGGTATCACATCTGACAGCGTGGGATGAAGACCGAATTTCAATTACCCATCGTTTCTGTGTCACATGAGCGACTTGATTGCTTTGTAATTGGAAATTGAATGAACTAATGTGGTATATAGAAAATTATATATGCATGTGTGCCATTCTATATAATTCTGTTTTGTTCGACATGTTTCAAACGCGCTTTTTTACGTATGTAACTTTACAATTTTCCGCTGGTTGAATCAATTTTGATGATTCTTTATTGTTTGAAAGCTGGTGCCTAACATATGGTCACATTTGGTTCGATTCAGACAGTGGTATCTATGACAAAACCATTTAGGTGTTAAATTTGCAGCAAGTATGTGACACAAAATGGACGAATAACTCAAAATCACGTAAACCGATTTCAATGATTCATTTTGAAGGATGCACTGCATATCATGTGTAATGTATTGTAGGAGTAATTTTATGAAAGTTTTGTTAAAAATTACTCCTGATTAATTTTTTTTAGTTCTGATTAATTTTATATCGTTATATTCCTACAATATTTCGGAAATAAAAAAGGGCGTGTATTAGCGTTTTTTTGTATATTCAACAAAGAGCAATCACAAACTTGTGTCCGTACTCTTTTCTAATGTACTTTGTTAGTTTACTTGTATTAAAAAGAGTGCTACCTCTACAGTTATTTCAGTGCTTTCATGTTATTTTTATTTATTTTTGAAGTCTTAGGTTAAGTTTTTACAATTTTTATATCAAAATTAAAATACATAAAAATATTATACAAAATACAAAATATTATAAAATCCTAACGCAGTGTGTGCCACCGGCAACGAAGCAACCGGTGGTTAGGGCGACATGGAGATAAACCTCCTGACGATGCGTGTCGTGTCCAGGAGTATCTTCTGTATCTGAACCTTGACCCAGCCATCTACCCAAAGTCTCTTAAGGTATTGATCGCGACTTTCGCCTATAAAACCGTTTGCAGAAACGACTATCGGGACAATGATTGTCGAATCCATCATATATATATCTTTTTTTATATGTCTGATTTTTGAAGATGGTGTTGGAGAATGGTCTGGTTCACGCGTCGTAGACGCCCCGTTGCATTGTTATTAGTTTCTCCGCAACCGCTGCGTCCCTGTTTCTCATGGCCATTTTTAAGTTGTACTCTATTATTTTTTCTTTTTATGTGGCCATTGCCCTTGTCACCATTCTTCCTGTGGCGTCGTCACAGTCATCTGTGTAATAGACACAGCTGCAGACTGTGTATCGGAATAACGCCATTACAGCATGTTGGACGTGTATGTTCTTCTTACTTTATAAATAAAAAATTTAGTCTGTCTTTCAGAGACACAGCCCGTATTCACGTGAACATAAAATAAATGTACAATAATTTCTCGTAGTCTTTACAAAAATTATATTTCTTATAAAGACTTTTTCATGTTAAGAAATTTCACTTTGAGAGGCGTTGCTATGCAAATTCCCAAACGCAAAAGTGGATCAAAGCAAAAGGTATTTCTTAAAAAAGAATATTCGTATCTCCAGAGATATAAAAGGATCTTTGGATATAATCTGTTCCTTTATGATAAATGTGAAACGAAATTACGGTTTTTCTTGTAAGCGTTATTTACTTACCAAATTAATACACAGAAAACATAATATGAGTTGAAGTATAAATTATTTGGACCATGAAATAAATTAAAAGCAAGCTTTATGCCAAATCGCTGTCGCTATGGCGAAATGGTCGACCAGCTGGGACACGACGGACTTTCATCCCAGCGTAGTGCAGGACGCATTTCCCGGCACTCCAACTTCAACGACACCATCCGTCGGGCTCAAAGTACAAAAATATTTTATAAATGATAAAGTAATAGGAATACAACTACTAAATTAATTAAATTAGCCAAAATCACTGCACAATTTTTAACACTAAGGTGCGGAAGACCTTGCGTGAATTAGAAAAAATGTCAACCGACGTGGACTTAGTGTTAAAAAGGTTATATGTAGCGGAAATCCTTGGCAAGGGCGAGTGTGACAGAAGGTTGGTTTTAGATTGCGGCCCATCAAAAATCCTACAACAACGACTCCTTGGATATTTGAATGGCACTCTAATGTCTAATGTCTCTGTCTGTCTAATTTTCATCACATCTTTCTCCTTTTCTGGGTCACAGGGACACGATGGGCTCTCCTTACATTTGAATCAATACAAATTGAGATACGGATTGAGAGGTTGCATAGCTCTTAGGTCGCTTAGCTTGACCGGTGAGGTGTAACATCGGCTTGGGCGGTTACTATTTCACAGATAATCTAAGGGACAACTTGAGACGACCGACCGGCAGCTATCACGGCTTCTGAATCGAAATGTAGGTCAATATCTCATATAACACGATGAATTAGTCCCGCCCGTACGCCGGCCATATCTTATTTGTTATTAATATCAACGTGCGTGGCTTGCTTTCGGCCAAATGCATTAATATTAAGCCTAAATTAACAGACATTACTCATGAATATTATAACTCCTTTAATTTCATATGAAAATTTTAGCGATAGCAGCTTAGCATACAATGACATTCCGTACTAAAGTATTGAATTTCCCCAGAAGGGGACAAAGTACGTTGCTTCGTCTTTCATTATGCGAGTAACAAAGGTATTGGAATAATTTACCTCTGTCGGACGTTTCGATTACGATTCGGGTGTTCAAAAGAAGAGTGATTACTATGGCCACTAATATAAGGTGGAATTATGGTCAAGCTAGCTATGAAAAGTGTACAACACAAGTAAAAATTACAATCTATATATTTAAAAAAGAAATTGTGTGGGTCTCTTCCATTTAGGCTCCGAAACGTCTGAACCGATTTCAATGAAACTTTCAGGGAATCTTCAGATTGACCTGGCAAGTAACCCTAGTATATTTATTGTCGTTATATATATTCCATGTGTATGTATATTATTATATTTGTATAGATGTATCTATTTATGTAGATGTAAATGTATATTTATTTATTTATATAATAGTTTTAAAACGCTATTTTTAGCGGCACTACCCTTAGCCTGCTCTTAACCACTAAAGGTTAGCTGGAAGAAAATGCTAATTAGCATTAAGTTCGCCTTTGTACATGTTATTTGGTGCAATAAAGGATTTATCTATCTATCTATCTATCTAAAATCTCTTACGATCTTGTACTCTCTTTGACTGTTCTCAGTAACAACCAGTTTCTCACGAGTGAGACTGGAATACGCTAGCAATCCTTATAGGCATATGCTTACAACAAAATAATCAATAAGCACACGTGATAAGAATGTATCTTATTTACTAATAATCCAGGTAAAACAATGAGCATAACGCAAATTAAAAGTAAATGGAATCAAGTCACCTCGACTTGAGCAAAAGACGGCTTATAAAATTATCCAGCTACTGTTCTGCGTTGTTTTTACAAACTCTTTTCGTTTTCATTTCATTTATAATTAAAAAGGCGACGACCACAGCTGATCCCTTGCTTTTTGCACCGTCGCTGTTGTTAATTATATTGAGGGCTAGTCGAAAGAAATCTATCTTACTTCAGCTACAACATCTACACAATAAATAAATAAATAAATAAATAAATAAACATAATAAAATAAGGCAAAATAACACAGATTAAAGCAAGTATACTTTAGACCACACGACTGAGGTAAAACTTCTTTAGCTCCATCTCATCATCATCATCATTTCAGGACTTCCATCCACTGCTGGACATAAGCCTCCCCCAACGATTTCCAAAAGGACCGCTTGTACGCGGCTTGCATCGAGCGGCGTCCTGCAGCCTTTATGATATCGTCAGACCATCTTGCACGTCCTACGCAGCGCTTGCCGGACCGTGGTGTCCAATAGAAAACTCTCCGGCCCCATCGGCAATGTGTTCTACGCGCTATGTGTCCTGCCCATTGACACTTCAACTTGCTTACCCGGCAAGCTGTATCGGTTACCTTCGTGGCTTCGTTGGTTACCTCTCCTTGTTGTACGACTTTGAGCTTGCTTGTGAGGCCCGTAGTGAGAGACCACGTTTCTGTATGTATAATATATACAGAAAATATATTTACACGATTGATCAGGAGAAAAAAGTGCGCGTGCACTGTTCTCCCATGCTCCTACAATTTGAAACAAACAATAAGCCTGTTGCCTTACATATACGAAACGTAACCTTTTTCTATCCTCACCAATTTATATTTCCCAATCAAATTCCGTTCAGCTCGCCCGATCATATTGTTCATAACATATTTTCCAGCTTACTCCCCAATTGAAGCGTTCGTAAAGAAATTTTGAGTTCCTGTATTGCAAAAGGTATCCGTTAGTATTATGACGCATATTCTTAGTTATTTACGTAATTATAAATTATATTGCAATTATAATTGAAGTCTAGGATCATGTAGAATTTATTTAAACGTTGTTCTTTCAAGGGAATGGATTTTGCAAAGGAACAAATACCGCTCGAGTTTCAGTCTCCGCTTACAAAGGCTTCAATTTGTTGAGATCTTTGGAGTATTTAAAATTCTGCTAACGCGGGCTGGAATACGGTTTTATCTTTCGACCCTATTTGAATTTCGAATCTTATTGTGATTAATACATTTTGTTAATTCTTAAATGGAATTTATCAACCGACTTCAAAGGGAGGAGGTTCTTAATTCGTCTGTATGTTTTTTTTGTTTGTTGCCTCATAACTTTGGACTGGATAAACCGATTTTGATGGCTCTGTTTTCATTTGAAAGCTATGTCCTAATTCTGTCATCACAAATATATGCAGCATACAGCCTACACACGTGAAGTAAAATCGTGCAAACTTCCAATACGGCCTCAAGAGACGACGTTCGCGATCCTAGGGATAATGTTTATGTAAAAGAAAATAGAAGAATACAAAATAAACGCGAATTGTAGTGTAAACACTGGCTTCTGTCAAGAATATCGCATCCACAGACCTCCTTGATATATGAATTGAAATTGACTCTAAAACAACAAATCCACCTTAGATGTTAGGAGCGTTGCTGGAGTTTCTTCGGCCACTTTTTCTCCCAGTGCCAACGCTTCCCGAAGTGGCACTCAAACTCTTAGTTTAGCTTTTGAATGTCCCTTGGATTATCCGTGAAATAGCAACCGACCGAGTCGTGGTTCGGCCCTCTGGGGCACCCTCGGATCGGAATGCTTACCGTCCAAACCGAGGTTACCCCTCACCGGGGGGACCCTTGTGTCGAGTTACTAGCGATAGAGGTTCAGGCTAAGCGACCTAAGAGCTGTGCCACCTCTCAATCCGGTGAAGCAGTCAAGGCCAGCCTCTCTGGCCAATCTGTGTAGTTCATCATAAAAAAAATCTAAAACAACAATGATTATTTGGAAGTTAATGAGGATTTGCACTCGCTGTCTTATCATTAGTGGCACATTAATAAAAAGGCGAGACACGTTTTGTGAAATGCGATCAATACTTTCAGTTTTTACTGTACAGTTATATCTGTAACAGTTAAATCGTACTGAATGTACATAGTGCCTTTCATTTTATCAATCTTTCATAAACATGTATATTTACGAATTATAGTAGAAATAATACTAACTCAAACTACCCTTAAAGTACATTATTTACAATAAAAAATTAGTCATCGAAATCAGTGGACGATAATCTTTCCATTTGTGCATTTCCACGTACACTTGTGAGGAAAAATAAAGGTTCGATTAAGAATGTTTGAATATCTCGGAAGATAAAGACGCTAGCTAACTGAAATAAATTGTGCATGATAGACAATTAAATATATAAATAAAACTTAAATATTTTCATTAATTTAATGAAGAATACTGTAATATCCAAGTTTAAGTAAGATATCCTTTTTCATTTAAGTTTATATTTTTTAATGAAATATAAATAAATTAATAAAAATATTTTATTTATTTACCTAGCGTCTTTATCTTCCGAGATATTCAAACTTTCTTAACCGATTCTTTATTTTGCTCACGGCTCTATTATATTTAATGTCAATTTAAGATTTAGTTGGTTTTATCATGGACGCCATTGCCAAAAATAAATCCACCAAGCAATAAAAAAAATCAGACGAATTGAGAACCATCTTCTTGAAGTACGTTGAAAATAATAATACCGTTTCGTTTGCCAACTGCGATGATTTAATTAAAATAATAATCGTCGGCCAGGTCTCTTTATAATTGAGTGTTGATTTTAATATTTTTAATTGACAACTGCAGTTTCATAGTTCTGGTGCTGGATCTGCTTATGAAATGATATGAAATTTTACACCATAAACAAAAAAAATATTGTGTAGTTGATAGATTTCAGTATAATCTAATAAAGGATGTCTAGATAGCTTTTGGGATCTTTATTATTAGGATTAAACCTTAAATTGCTGCTATACCTTAAAATACTACCTCAGATTGTTTATTTTTGTTTGTGTACGTTAGCTATGTTAACGTACATAGCTAACGACAAGCCCTGTAGTTGTGGGCTTCTCAGAATAAGGCTACGGTTTCCTCCTGTCGTAGAACGTGACTATAAGGGCCCTCGGGTTCACTGGGCACACGACAAGGGTATTTGTTATCAGCTGAAGTGGACCCGGGAAAAAGGCGACATTGGCTGGCCCGTATCATCACTATACAACCCACTACCAAACATTAACGCTCCATAACTTGTTGTAAATATACATATGTATATTGTATGATGTTATATATTTATATATATACATATATATATATATATATATATATATATATATATATATATATATATATATATATATATATATATATATATATATATATATATATATATATATATATATATATATATATATATATATATATATATATATATATATATATATATATATATATATATATATATATATATATATATATATATATATATATATATATATATATATATATATATATATATATATATATATATATATATATATATATATATATATATATATATATATATATATATATATATATATATATATATATATATATATATATATATATATATATATATATATATATATATATATATATATATATATATATATATATATATATATATATATATATATATATATATATATATATATATATATATATATATATATATATATATATATATATATATATATATATATATATATATATATATATATATATATATATATATATATATATATATATATATATATATATATATATATATATATATATATATATATATATATATATATATATATATATATATATATATATATATATATATATATATATATATATATATATATATATATATATATATATATATATATATATATATATATATATATATATATATATATATATATATATATATATATATATATATATATATATATATATATATATATATATATATATATATATATATATATATATATATATATATATATATATATATATATATATATATATATATATATATATATATATATATATATATATATATATATATATATATATATATATATATATATATATATATATATATATATATATATATATATATATATATATATATATATATATATATATATATATATATATATATATATATATATATATATATATATATATATATATATATATATATATATATATATATATATATATATATATATATATATATATATATATATATATATATATATATATATATATATATATATATATATATATATATATATATATATATATATATATATATATATATATATATATATATATATATATATATATATATATATATATATATATATATATATATATATATATATATATATATATATATATATATATATATATATATATATATATATATATATATATATATATATATATATATATATATATATATATATATATATATATATATATATATATATATATATATATATATATATATATATATATATATATATATATATATATATATATATATATATATATATATATATATATATATATATATATATATATATATATATATATATATATATATATATATATATATATATATATATATATATATATATATATATATATATATATATATATATATATATATATATATATATATATATATATATATATATATATATATATATATATATATATATATATATATATATATATATATATATATATATATATATGCAGCATACAGCCTACACACGTGAAGTAAAATCGTGCAAACTTCCAATACGGCCTCAAGAGACGACGTTCGCGATCCTTTAGAAAATGTTTTATCTGCGTATACCCTGTTATTAGTTTAGTACATGGCGTTGCTAAGCAACAGTAAATCAAAGAGTGTTTGATTTGACATTCGACCATGAAAATCAATCAGGGTTATGTAAGGTTCTTTTTCAATAAAACCCCCTGGTGGGAGGATGGAGGTGCTGGGCCTTCCAACCCAGCTACAGCCGATGTCGTCTTCTTCCCGGGTTGACTGTACTGGAGGACAAAGACCCCACCCTTGTCGCCTGGGCAGAACCCAAGGCACCTTGTCGTCAGAATCTTTTATTCTACGAACCTGGACTCCGTAGGCTGGCTTATTATTATTATTATTCATTTATTCAAATAAGTAACCAAGATTGATCATTATTTTAAATAACACATTTTCCAGCTTACTCCAAAATTGAAGCGTTCGTAAAGAAATTTTGAGTTCCTGTATTGCAAAAGGTATCCGTTAGTATTATGATATTTTTAGTTATTTACGTAATTATAAATTATATTGCAATTGTAATTGAAGTCTAGGATCATGTAGAATTTATTTAAACGTTGTTCTTTCAAGGGAATGGATTTTGCAAAGGAACAAATACCGCTCGAGTTTCAGTCTCCGCTTACAAAGGCTTCAATTTGTTGAGATCTTTGGAGTATTTAAAATTCTGCTAACGCGGGCTGGAATACGGTTTTATCTTTCGTCCCTATTTGAATTTCGAATCTTATTGTGATTAATACATTTTGTTAATTCTTAAATGGAATTTATCAACCGACTTCAAAGGGAGGAGGTTCTTAATTCGTCTATATGTTTTTGTTTGTTGCCTCACAACTTTGGACTGGTAAATCCATTTTGATGGCTCTGTTTTCATTTGAAAGCTATGTCCTAATTCTGTCATCACAAATATATGCAGCATACAGCCTACACACGTGAAGTAAAATCGTGCAAACTTCCAATACGGCCTCAAGAGACGACGTTCGCGATCCTAGGGATAATGTTTATGTAAAAGAAAATAGAAGAATACAAAATAAACGCGAATTGTAGTGTAAACACTGGCTTCTGTCAAGAATATCGCATCCACAGACCTCCTTGATATATGAATTAAAATTGACTCTAAAACAACAAATCCCACCCCTTAGATGTTAGGAGCGTTGCTGGAGTTTCTTCGGCCACTTCTTCTCCCAGTGCCAACGCTTCCCGAAGTGGCACTCAAAGTTAGTTTAGCTTTTGAATGTCCCTTGGATTATCCGTGAAATAGCAACCGACCGAGTTGTGGTTCGGCCCTCTCGGGCACCCTCGGATCGGAATGCTTACCGTCCAAACCGAGGTTACCACTCACCGGGGGACCCTTGTGTCGAGTTACTAGCAATAGAGGATCAGGCTAAGCGACCTAAGAGCTGTGCCACCTCTCAATCCGGTGAAGCAGTCAAGGCCAGCCTCTCTGGCCAATCTGTGTAGTTCGTCATAAAAATCTAAAACAACAATGATTATTTGGAAGTTAATGAGGATTTGCACCCGCTGTCTTATCATTAGTGGCACATTAATAAAAGGCGAGACACGTTTTTGTGAAATGCGATCAATACTTTCAGTTTTACTGTACAGTTATATCTGTAACAGTTAAATCGTACTGAATGTACATAGTGCTTTTCGTGTTATCAATCTTTCATAAACATGTATATTTACGAATTATAGTAGGAATATTACGAAATCGAATTAATCAGAACCTAACCGAATTCTCCTCAAAATACCCTTAAAGTACATTATTTACAATAAAAAATTAGTCATCGAAATCAGTGGACGATAATCTTTCCATTTGTGCATTTCCACGTACACTTGTGAGGAAAAATAAAGGTTCGATTAAGAATGTTTGAATATCTCGGAAGATAAAGACGCTAGCTAACTGAAATAAATTGTGCATGATAGACAATTAAATATATAAATAAAACTTAAATATTTTCATTAATTTAATGAAGAATACTGTAATATCAAGTTTAAGTAAGATATCCTTTTCATTTAAGTTTATATTTTTAATGAAATATAAATAAATTAATAAAATATTTTATTTATTTCAGTTAGCTAGCGTCTTTATCTTCCGAGATATTCAAACTTTCTTAACCGATTCTTTATTTTGCTCACGGCTCTATTATATTTAATGTCAATTTAAGATTTAGTTGGTTTTATCATGGACGCCATTGCCAAAAATAAATCCACCAAGCAATAAAAAAAATCAGACGAATTGAGAACCATCTTCTTTAAAGTAGGTTGAAAATAATAATACCGTTTCATTTGCCAACTGCTATGATTTAATTAAAAATAATAATCGTCGGCCAGGTCTCTTTATAATTGAGTGTTGATTTTAATATTTTTAATTGACAACTGCAGTTTCATAGTTCTAGTGCTGGATCTGCTTATATAACTATGATATGAAATTTTACACCATAAACAAAAAATATTGTGTAGTTGATAGATGTCAATATAATCTATTTATTTATTTATTTATTAAGATACACCAACAGCATTACACAAGCATACATTTTTTAATAATCAAGTTTACAAACTAAGTCCTGTTGTGTATGCCAATTACAGGTGTACACAACATTCGCTATAAGGAAACGTAACGATTTTATTATTAATACTTACAAAAATATATTAATTATCTAATAAAAGGATGTCTAGATTTTTTTTTGGGATCTTTATTATTAGGATTAAACCTTAAATTGCTGCTATACCTTAAAATACTACCTCAGATTGTTTATTTTTGTTTGTGTACGTTAGCTATGTTAACGTACATAGCTAACGACAAGCCCTGTAGTTGTGGGCTTCTCAGAATAAGGCTACGGTTTCCCCCTCCTGTCGTAGAAGGTGACTATAAGTGCCTTCGGGTTCACTGGGCACACGACAAGGGTATTTGTCATCAGCTAAAGTGGACCCGGGAAAAAGGCGACATTGGCTGGCCCGTATCATCACTATACAACCCACTACCAAACATTAACGCTCCATAACTTGTTGTAAATATACATATGTATATTGTATGATGTTATATATTTATATATATACAAGAATTGCTCGTTTAAAGATATTATATAAAGTACAGTTGTTTTTAATTTTTTTTATCAGTACAGAATCACCTCACGTTGTACGTTGATAATCCATTACGCAACCCACAATAACCCGATTAGAACTGACAAAGCCGACCCTTTTTGTTTAGACTTAACCCTACTGAATAAAGCTAAAGTTTTGACTCAACAAATTTCATGGTTCCAATTTTTACAGTAAAATTGACAAGGTGTAAGGTATATTTAATATATCACAAAAATACAGGGTCGTTTAAGAAAGTTTGAATATCTCGGAAGATAAAGACGCTAGCTAACTGAAATAAATTGTGCTTGATAGACAATTAAATTTACTTAAAATAAAATAAAATATTTTTATTAATTTATTTATTCCATTAAAAAACATAAACAAAAAAGGATATATTACGTAAACTTGTTAAATACAGTACTTTTCATTTTTTTAATTTAAATTTCAGTACTTAGTGTTGCCTCCATATAATTTTGTATACCAATTGTTTTGGGAGAAATAAATCTCGATTTAGCTAGACTTCATCTTCAGAAAATGTTTTATCTGCGTATACCCTGTTATTAGTTTAGTACATGGCGTTGCTAAGCAACAGTAAATCAAAGAGTGTTTGGTTTGACGTTCGACCATGAAAATCAATCAGGGTTATGTAAGGTTCTTTTTCAATAAAACCCCCTGGTAGCACGCCCGGAGAATGGAGGGTGCTGGGCCTTCCAACCCAGCCAGCCGATGTCGCCTTCTTCCCGGGTCGACTGTACTGGACGACAAAGACACTACCCTTGTCGCCCGTGAACCCAAGGCACCTTTTAGTCGCCGTAACCTTATTCTACGAACCTGGACTCCCGTAGGCTGGCTTATTATTATTATTATTCATTTATTCAAATAAGTAACCAAGATTGATCATTATTTTAAATAACTATTAAATAACAAACTTAGACTAAATTATAAGATTATAATACAAAAATATTATTATAATGATTTGATTATAATATAAAATAAAAAATTTAATATAATATTATACTAAAGGCTTGACTATGCTTATGAATACCCTATGTGAGACGGCGCAGCATCTGTTTACATAAACACAGTCAAGCCTTTGAGCGATCATGCTCAGGATGCTGTTGGAGCTGGTCCGCGCGCACCAGAGATGCACTCCTCTTGCGCATTGTCGCAAAAAAGCATGCCATCTGTGCATCCGCAATGCACTACAGAAACGGGGCAACCCCAACAGAACCCTGGACGCGTTGTTATATTTAACTTAGAGTCTATACTATTATCTTTGTAAATTATTTAATAATTTCCAGTATGTAGTTTGGTTAAAAGCTCACAACGTATACAAGCTAATTACGTTTCCAAGGTCATTACTATTGACTATACTCTTATCTATCTACATTTATCGAATCCCCGATGACGTGTGTCAAATTGACTGCCAATCCCTTATAATTATATTATAACTTAATAAGTATTGCGGTCCCAAATCACTCTATCCATTAGCTTTTAACTCCTCAAGGTCAATGCTTAAAATTATATAAAAATATGAGAAAGGCAGCCATTATGCAGTCACTAGTCATCATGACCGGGGAATCCGAGTGCATCGTGAGCGGCTCAATGGCTTTCATAATACGAATGTCATCGCTCGTTGGTTCCGCCCCCGTAAAATTTGAACGTCTAGGTTCTAAGTACATAGTCCGTGCCGTAGAAAGAAATGCTTGGAGACGCACTATCCTTATTGGCGCAATACGTAAGAATGTTTTTGATAAATAAATTAATAGCACCAATTTATATGTACGGAATTGTATTGAAGATATTTTTATGAATGTCGTATCGAATCAACTGATAACCTTCTATCTGAGACTTCTGACAGCTCCTTTCTTTTTTACAATTTTTTTTCATGAAACAACAGGAACTATTACTAAAATAATATGACCTCATAAAGGCCGCAGGTCGCAGCTGGATGCAAGCCGCTTACAATTGGTCCTTTTGGAAATCGTTCGAGGAGGTCTATGTACAGCAGTGCATGTTCTACGGCTGATATTATATATATATATATATATATATATATATATATATTGTATGGGTCCCTCATGTCTGAGGATCGTGGTCACTATCAGGGTTGCATCGGATGATCTGCCTCCACCGGCTTCTGTCCAGCGCGTCTCTTACAACAGAGTAACATTTGGAAGACGAAGAGTCTTATATCTGATCAGACCACCTTGTCGGAGAACGGCCGCGAGATGGTGACCTGGGGTGTTCCCAACTACGATCAGTGTTTCTAGACTTTCGTCGCCACTGCGCATTGTGTGTCCGAATTACGCCAAGATTCGTGGTCGGCATATGGTAGACATACGAGTCTTAATTTGTAATTGGCATAGTATTGATGCATTGGTGCGTTTCGCAGTCCTTTACATCCAGCACCACATATC
Organism: Meandrusa payeni; assembly: GCA_029286785.1. Classification (NCBI taxonomy): domain Eukaryota; kingdom Metazoa; phylum Arthropoda; class Insecta; order Lepidoptera; family Papilionidae; genus Meandrusa; species Meandrusa payeni. The sequence goes on from JAGSMX010000015.1 coordinate 7,543,489, forward strand.
GAATGCATCGATCTTTAGCCTCTCTCTGGCTGGGATTGTCCACGTTTACACACCATACAGGAAGATAATGACTATACTTATAGTAATAGTGACTTGATTAGACTATTACTAGACTGTCCTCGTATACCCTATAATAATCTATCTAAATACTACCTGCTATCATTGAGCGACCGCCGAATTCTTATAGACGCTTCCACGCTTAAAAATATTTGTGTTGGTGAAATTAAGTGTCCAGAGTTGTTGTCTGAGGTGAGGTTTCGAATACCATCGAAAACAACACGACTTAAAAATCTGTTCCATGTTTCGGCATCCCGTATAAACATAGGCCATCGCGAGCCAGTACGTAGAATGTGTGTCCTCCACAACACAATGTTTAATAATTTAGATTTGTTCTCGACCTCTCGCTCTGCTTATAAAGCCCAGATAAAGTCACTGCTTCATAGCAAATATAGCGAATAGTTTTCAATTTACTTTATATTTATTTATTTGCTATGTTTTGTTTTGTTTATTTTTCTTTTTTATCATTTACTCTTGTGTCAATCATTAATATTTGTTATCCTGCCCATGCTAACACGATGCTGCTGCTGTACTGTATCGATGATTTTCGAAAAACAAATTTGTTCTCAGTGAGACAACTTGCATTTGTAATAAATTTGTATACCGTAATTGTCTCCAATAAATAAATTCTTTTTTTTTTGACTATTGACTGGATTAAACTATTGGGCCATTAACGCTTCTTTGATGTTGGTATTTGTTTTTAATCCCAAATATACGTGTTTCAGATTTGTTAATTATATCCGCATACATGGCCGATTTTAGATATTTCGGTACAGAAAAAGCGGTACATTTATCTTCATTGCCTGAGATAGCTCTATTTACTAGTTTTTTAATATTGACAATACTTATAGTGACTATTGCAATAATTAATGGACCTCGTCATGTGAAACGTCTGATACAATATGTGAACTCTATTGAACAAATCAGTAAGGAATTATCCAAGGTAATATCCTAAATTTAATGTTAAATCAATGATTATAGATTTTTTCATATTTATAAAGCACTGCTCTCGGTTTCAATTCCTTAATTAATCTTATGCTAGCCGCGCTTATGCGCCCCGCGGTGACCTGCCAATTTTGAAAAAATGTAACCTCCATTACTCCCAATTACATCAGCTATCCGCCAGTGACAATCTCGTCAAAATTTTCTATCAGTTCCAGAGGTTAACCGAAATAAACAGTCAGACAAAAGTTGTAAAAAAAATTGATATCTCTCACGTATACATATTCTATTATTTTTGTATTAAAAAAACACACTACGGTTTTATTTATTTTTGTAAAATTTGATTTACCAAGGTTAAAACGGCCACATCGGCTAAGTCAGTAACGGCAGGTAGCGAGAAAAGTCTTTGAAAGGTGGCTACGCAGAGTTCTTAGAAGCGTAGGGCGCCCTCCCTGCAGGTGGACCGACGATATTATATAGTAGAAGGTATTGGGAAAGGCCTATTGCAAGCAGTGGATAGACGTAGGCTGATGATGCTGAAATTTGTATAATAAACAAGTTAATACCAATCGATTAGTAGCAGCATAGCTATTACGATGCTAAACATGCCAATGTCCAATTCCTTCCACCATACGGGATTCTTAGTTTCTTCTATTCAGCCACTTCTGTCTATCCTTATGCAATTGTCGGTCTATCTAGATGGATTGAGCACGACACGTCCATTACCTCCCCCATTTGCAGTCAATAACTGGACAGACGTGGTCCACAAGGTGCCGTTCTGCTTGTTGACTTTGTGCTCGTTTGAATACTTTTATCGTTTCTTGTCTTCTCCTATCGTAGTCCGCAGAAACGATGTGCTTTTGATATGCACGTAAAGTTGGATAGATTCACGTAGTAAAAGGTAACTTTATTATTTCTTGCTCAACCTTTTTTTATAGAAGTTTATATGATATTCTTAATTACAGATTCGTTCGAAAGTGTCCTGTGAGATGCCGAGTAATAATTACGAGAAAACGATTGGTATCGTAATGATAATTATTATATTTTGTTTTTATCCATTAATTTTTAGCAACATATATTTAAATGTTACGAAGTTTCATGTGGCAAACAAAAATGGTACTTATGTGTAATATTGTAAACCGTTCGTTTTGAGTTTTAATAACTTTGGAGGGTTTTTAATAAATTTGATTTTGTTTCAGAAATAATTTCGTATATTTACCTTATTTTGTATTTGGAGTATATCATCGTGATACTGGTCCAAATGCAGATTTTGTGTGTTCTATCAATGATCTATTCAGTACTGGAGCAGTTAAACCGGTTGTCTGAAGTATTTACCAACATTATAGATAGGTCAAGTACGTATTATGAAGTTAAATATCTAATGCCTCCAGTGTCGTTGGTCTGATTTATTGCCTCCATGGCAACGCATCACCACGTGTTATGTATCTAATCTGTTACGTGGTGACGCGTTGCCATAACTTTTTAAATTGCAGTCACATTTTCACAGACTTCAGACAAAAGGACAAGGTTCTCATTTCTACTGTATTTTTTAGTAATGCGCCGAATATTTGAGTTGTTATGACACGCGAAAGAATTGAAATAGACTGGCAGTCCATAAATGTCTCCACATAAACAGGTCCCTTCCTGAAATAATGCGAAAGCGGTTCCAGGAAGGGCTGCCGGAGCAAAAAAAATGTCTGCTGCCTAAAAACAACGTCTGCGGGCTGTTATCTGTATCATAACTCTAGGAGCAAGAGAGAGCAGTGCGCGCGCTCGTTTTGATTCCTCTTGAAAAGTTTCGTGTATATGTTATATTTTGTGTATATATTTAGCTAAAAAAGTTTTATTTCAATCGTGTGGTCACACATTAGTTTGTTTACTAATACAAGTTATATATATTTCCTGATTCCTAATTTTTTTTCTCTTCTTTAGACGACACCTGTCTTATGTCAAAATATCTTAAAATTGTCAATGGACTTCGACACTCTTGCGTATCTATTTTGGATGTAGCGAGAAGTGTTAAGCGAAATGAAGGGGGTTTATTTCTATTGGTGTTCCTCCACTGTTGCGTCTATTTGTTAATAACAGGACGCGTCTTCAGTGTAGCCGGACATCTGGGAGGTATGGTTTTGACTATAGATATTTAATATATTTTAGATTTCACTATTGAAAATTTTGCCTTCAATTTGTTGTAATTTCATTTTTCACATACACGTCTCTAAATCAAGTGAAGCAATGTCTATTATAAGATTAGTCTTATTAATAGAACGGAGATTAGACTTAGCTTTAAATTTTGTAATCGATTTATTAAAAGGTGTAAGTTGTTCTAGTGATCACTTCAGCAAATGGAAAAAAAAAACAGATTTAATGCTAGCGCAGTTTATTTTCGTGATCGAATTCCAGTCATCTTGTACTAATTAATTGTCCTTTTGCGGTTTATCAAATCCAAAACACTTTCAAAAAATTAGTATGTTCGGCGAAAAGCGGCAATGGAAAACTGTATTAATTAAGTCAAGGAAAAGTCGGCACCTAGTAAAATCTAGCGCAACGCTCCACGCCAGAACTAAGACTGCCATAACGGCGGTCGCTCCGTCGTTAAGCGTAGAGGGGGGGATTTCGGCACATTGTTGTCAGTTTCCTTACTAGGCTCATGCGAGAGCTCCTGTACCGTCATATAAAAATTATAAGATTTGAAATTTAAACAATTTTTTTTTTAGTTGACAGCACTTATATTAAATTAATGTACTTGAGTAAAATGATGTGGTGCATTTTGTTAACCATCAACATTGCTGTAATCATTGACCCCTGTCATCGCACTCAGCAACAAGTAAGTGGTAGTAAAATGTATTTATTATTCTATAGTATTTTTTCTTTGTAAACAAACTTTTTTGAAACTAGAATAGGTTTTGCCCTATTGCTATTGTTTTGGGACATTTTTTATTCTGTTTTTTTTTCTCTTTTTGGCATAACTGTAATTGCAGTACCAATAATATTCACTATTGTTAACAAGAAAATACTAACAATATTACTTTTCACAAATATTATTACCATACCAAATCAGCGTAGTATAGTAGATCACGACCGTATGATTTAGAGTATTTAAAACATTAGTCGATTGACGTTTATAAATTATTATTCTTTTATACTTTCCAAGCAAGTGCTTGACCACGATCCCACCTAATGTTAAACGGTGAAGCAGTCCTTGATGGTAAGGTCCACTTAGTGAATGCCTATTCACTGTTATCTTAATAACATCTACATAATAATCGTAGAGAAAGACAGATGCGGGCAAACTATTCCAGTCTTTTGCTCTACGAATGGTGAAAGATAAAGCAAAGCGCTTTTCTTCGTCATAATACAGTGCATTTTTAACAATGGGTAGGTCATTTCATGTGTTCATTTCTATGTACTTGTGACGTGTAATACAAAAATTGGTGATGGTAAAAATAAATATGCCATTGAGAAGTAAGCTTTACATCATAATAAGGAATTGTTAGACAAGGTTTACACGATTAGGGTACTAGAATATAGAAAAAATTAATGAGAGGAGAGTGGGAAAAACTGGGCTGTGATTGAAAGGGAATTCTTTTCACTCAGTTATTGCCGAGATTAGTGCCATACTGAACATATGACACCAGAAGAATTCGGAACCTACGAACATGTTTACAAAGTGAATGAAGTAAATATTCGAAGCGTCAATAGCCTAATGGTTTAGGGTACGGCCTGCGAATCGTAAGGTTGTGGGTTCGAATCCACCATTGGACTATTGCCGTGAACCATGTCCTAGCACAAGCTTAAGCTTAGTTGGAATGGTTAACAAGATTGTTTAGTAATATTTCTGAAAAAAAAAAGAAATATTGCTAACTTTATTTAAAAAAAAAAATCAAACTTTGATATCGTTTTATTCCGTATGGTAAATAATTTATTCTATAGGTGGAGAATCAAACTCACATGTAGGTAGATTGATGTGTACACAATCATTCTTTTATTTATTTCATAGGTGGAAGAATCCAACTCATAAGGTAGATTGATGTGTATAAATTGATTCTTCTGTTTATTTTTTATGTGGCGGAATCCAACTTTAATTGAGGTAGATTAATTTGTGTAAATGCATTCTTATATTTATTTCATAAGTGAAAGAATAGAATTCACAAGCAGGTAGATTGATGTGTATAAATTCATTCTTCTGTTTATTTTATATGTGGTGGAATCCAACGTAAATTGAGCTACATTAATTTGTATGAATGCATTATTCTATTTATTTTATAGGTGGAAGAATTTAAATTACATGTGGGTACATTGATGAATATAACTTCGTCCTCCTATTTACTCTCAACTGACCTTATAATACTGTGCAAGCAGCTGTTGTTTCAACCCTCCCTTTATTCAATATTAAACATATGTACTTTCGAGAGATCAATCATTTTAAAGGTAAGACTTTTATTGTCTATTTGTACGCATTTCAAAATACTGTTATAGACATCTATAACGTTTTGCTTCTTATATATTTCTATATTGATATTATATACATTATTTAGAACTAGACGGTATCGACATGGAAAGTGTAATAAGACAATTATATAGTGTCTTGTGCCGTTTTGTAAATTGAAACATTAATTAGAACTGAAGTCACGGTTAGTCAATAGACCAATTTTTTTATAATTTCTAAGCAAGTGCTTGACTACGATCCCACCTGATGTTAAGTGGAAATGCAGTCCTGGATGGTAAGGCGCACTAGCTTAGTAAATGCTTATTTGTGTATTACATTGTAATTAGAAGGAAAGGTTCACAACAAAAGGATGAAATCTCGCAGTGCGTCTAGAAGTCCGATGGTGGAAAGGGGATGGGGGAATTAGATTATGTAGTTCCTGAGCACACTTTCCAAAATGCAATCTGTAGAAAACCAAAAGGATAGCTGCTACGTTACGCCTGTGCTCACGGCTGAATTTTTTTTGGTATATGTACCGTTTAATTTTGCATATAGTATAAAAAGTTATTTTAATATTACAAACAGATTTTTTTTATTTTTATGGATAGCAAAACAGCCATGACGTGAATATAAACCAGTTAATACATCATTCACGAAGCGTCCATGGGACATCTATCTATCATATATAATACTAGCGTACCCAGCTCGATTTGCCGGGCTAGATTTCGCTTAATTTTTTTCAAACAATAAACTTACTTTATCAAATATTTAATTTAACTCCCATAATTTATTAAATTATTAGTTTCTGCCCGTATTCATTCTCTTCTCGATCAAGTGAAGATCATTACCTACAAGTACATATCAGTAAATACAATATCATTCTAATCATTTAGCGATTTATTATACTTCAATATGGTTCATAATGACATAAATATACACAACGCATGTGTCAATAAAATTTGTGTTATAAAACGATAGAATGTCATCATAGTAAATAAAAGCTGTATTTGACCGTTCAAAAAAAGGAGCGCTCCGATCGTCACAGAACACGTTACAGGATTACTCGCCAGGTCAATCTGAAGATTTCCTGAAAGTTTAATTGAAATCGGTCCAGCCGTTTAGGACCCTATAAGGAACAAACCCACACACTTTCTCTTATATATATATAGATTATTATATCCATCACTTGGCAACATACTAATATTAAAAAAACTATTACAGATTATTGCTTTTACTACTACTTGCGTGTTAGACATGCTGAAGATAAATTGATATTGCGACCATTGCATTAAGTGTTTTAATTTATAACATAAATAACGAGTAATAAATATTTCAATTTACACATGCATTTTATTTTCTTGCGTCTTTTAAATATTATTTTTTTTGAGCCGTGGTAGCTTAGTGTGCGGGTGATTGCCTCAAGTTGCATAGTTCGATCCCCAGTGACGGCAGCAATGAATTTATTTATTGCAATTTTAAGTGGCAAGGTAATATTAGAGTGGTAGCTCAAAGTCAGGGCGATCGCCTCAAGTTGCATAGTACACTAGCAACCTGAATTTGATCCCCGGTGCCGGCACCAATCATTATGTTATTGCAATTTTATGTGAAGGAAAACATGGTGAGGAAACCTAAATGTCTTAGAAATTTTATAAGACATGTGATGTCTGCCAATCCGCACTGGGGCCGCGTGGCGGACTATGCCCTTATACTCTGTTTACAGAGAAAGCCTGTTCCCAGCAGTGGGACTTATATAAAGGCGGTGCAAGTGCTTGACTACGATCTCATCTGATATTAAGTGGAAATGTAGTCCTGGATGGTAAGGCGCACTAGCTTAGTAAATGCCTATTCACGCTACTCTTGAAAATACTCACATTGTAATCATATTTATGTTATGTTATTTTATACACATGCATGTAGTAAAAAGCGGTTATTTTAATATTACAAACAAACATTGAATTTTTTCAGAAATAATAAAGATTATATACCGATCCCTCTAGCTTGTATAAACTTTTAGACAAACTTGTAGGTCACAGGCTAGACTTCATTAACTAAACTAAATGTTAAGGGTCTATGGTTAGTCTTCCGCTCATGTCTGTAATTAACAATGCCAATAAACGTAAAAACAAAAAACTCGAATACCCAATTATTTTGCACGAGTTGCATAATAGATATCGTGCCTCCAATAATCGACAGATTAAATTTTACTTGGAAAAAGTATGCTTTTGGCATCAGAACTTCTTCTTGTTGCCAAAATATCAATTGTATCTTTTTAAACAGCCATATATCGAACGCGGCAAGCACGTATAATATAACAAGCATTGCTAGTATACAAGTATATCTTGGAGGGATCCGCATAAAATTGAAACTGCAGTTGTAGACATTTTTTAAATTGCTACCATACACTACAATAATCGTTTTTTTGACGAACGACACAGATTGGCCAGAGAAGATGACTTTGACTTCACCGGATAGTGAGGTGGCGTAGCTCTTAGGTCACTTAACCTGAATCTCTATCGCTAGTAACCCGACATAAGGGTCCCCTCTGTGAGGGTTAACTTCGGCTTGCACGGTTACTGTGTTACGCGTAAACATCCCGATCCGAGGGCGCCCGAGAGGGCCGAAACGGTTGCTATTTAACGGATAATCTATGGGGTATTCAAAAACTGAACTAACTTTGAGTGCCACTACCGGAAGCGTTGGCGCTCGTAACATCTTAAGGGTGGGGCCTCCCATAAAATAGCGGTAGCGCGCGAGTATTATTCGACTTACGACGGTCGCGAAAGGACGCTTTGTGAATACGTAAAGATCTAGCCTTGCAAAGGTAATCGCATCGTCCGCATTGTCGAGAACGTTTCTCCGCCTCCGGGCGACGGAATTTAGAATGGTGGACACGAGCCTACGACTATACGTTGCGCAGGCCGTAACCTAAACCATAAGGCTATCGAAGCTTCAATTAAAGATCACCTAGTTTATTAACTTAAGGGTTCAAAGCTTTAACTTAGTTACAATTATAATATAATAGTACTATAGACAATCGGAGAAGAGATGTTGGAATTCCTACTCAAAAATTACATACAAGTTTTACCAGTTTCCAATACAGAAAGCTATCAAGCTATGTATATAAACATATAAACAGGAAATTACGCATTCATGTTAATGGTACGTAAACTAGCACCACTGTAAAGCATCTTTACAAAAGTGGCTGGAAGGTTTGGACTACGAGGATACGGAGGTAATGATACGATCCAAATTACAATAATATCTTTTTTGTACATTGTTATCGTAATGTCATATAAATACACACATTCAAACACACTGACACATATGCGCACACACACACTCACACATACATATAATTACTTCATAATAAATATTTAAAAAAAATATATGATTAAGGAAGAGCTAACTGTTTCAAATTTTTTTATACTTTAAAGAAGATCCAAACACTGAATTCTTGTTTGATATCTTTTGTTTTTTAAAAAAAGTTTTTTTTTAATTATAATATCTATACGTATAGTGGTCGGCTTACTCTGTACAAGTTGTTTGGCATAAAATATTCAATACATGGTGCATTATCTTGTTTAAATTAAAAATTCCGAGAGTATCCCTTGCATAACAGCCCCTAATGAAATTCTCCTCAGTTAATTTAAAATACCTTTCAGTAGCGTTATTATTAAATAGCTTATACGTAAAAAATTAAAAACAAAAATCGACTTCAAATCAAATCAAACAAAACAAACTAAACGTCGAACGCTACTACTAGTGAAGGCTAGGAATGCACGATAGATTTCAATGTTACATAAAATATCGAGATATGGACGCGATATTATTGAATCACCTGATATCGATATTTACGAAATATCGTAAGAAATTAAATAAAAAAGCATTCCATTCTTTCTTTTAATTGTGGTGGACAACTTGAATAAAATAAAACCCTTACTTTTTTTTTTTTTGTTGACGGGGAGGAAATCTTCACAAAGATACCCCGCCTTCTGGGGGGAAGGCGGCGGTTATGTGGGGATCTTACCCACTAAAACCTCCCCGGTGGCCCTTTCCTCGGTGCATGACGAGGGGCTCCGGGATCTCACGTGGAACGCACCGGAGCCCCTCTGCACTGTGCTCAAGGAGAGCACGTCCCGGGGGGAGGTTACTCCCTCCTCCCCTGTGCCCTCGCAGCGAATGGCGACACGGGCCAGCCGATGTCGCCTTCTTCCCGGGTCCACTTTGGTGGACGACGCAGGCCCCCACCCTTGTCGCCCAGTGAACCCGAGGCCCCTTTTAGTCGCCTTGTACGACAGGCAGGGGATACCGTAGTCTTATTCTTGAGAGCCCAGAACTACAGGGCTGAACCCTTACTTGCGCTAACATCACGAAGACTGTAGTGTAGTATGTTACTACACTCCTACTCTTCACGATGGCAGGACTCGTTGTATAAATTTTGTAATCTATGCATGTAGTCTGTACTGCTAACAGAATCAAATGACTGGACTGGTATCCGAAGCGAGAACCTCTCAGTTACGCGCAGAGTACTCTATTAGTACAAAACTTATCTTATATATATTATTAAACGCTAATTAATTATCAGCTAATTTTATGGATTTATATTTATAAAAAAATCGATATATTTGTACAAAATATCGTGTAGTATAGATACAGCCTAACGATATATTATATCGAAAAATATATTTATCGAAAATTATATCGATATATTTTTGGCATGAAGGCTAGTGAAGGCTCTCTTTTCATCCGATTTTAAAGAAGGAACAGGTTCTCAAATCGTCTGTATGTTTCTCATGCTTGTTGCCTCTTAACTTTCGACTGGGTGGAGCGTGATTCTTTTTTAATTTGAAAATTGGTGTTTCCCGTGTCGTCCTATTTCAATTTGGTCGAGAAAACGATATAAGTCTTGAATTTGCTATAAATATGTCCGCCACAAAGAATAACTCAATATCATGACAACCAATTTCGATGATTCATTTTTTATTGGATGCACTACAAGAGTAGTTTAATGAGGGTTTGGTTAGGTTCTGATTAATTCTATTTCGTAGTCCTACGATAATTCGAAAATACAAAGAGGACGTCCGCGCGTAATGGCGCTTAATATGCTTGTATGGAGTCGGGTACAAACAAAAAGTAGCTGAGCCAGCGGCGTATCATTACTATACTTTTGACTTACATGACTTATAGTCCCAAGTCCCCACTGTGGGGCAGAGGGCATCCACAGTGCGTCACTGTGGATGCCCTGTTTTCGCTCTGTCTTGAGCAAGGTGTTTTGCCCCGGGCCATGTCAACCTTCATGTCAGCCGCTACCGATCGCCGCCACGTTTACTTAGGGCGGCCACGCTTCCTTGTTCCTGATGGGATCCACTCCAACGCCTGCCTAGGAATGTAAGTAGGATCCCGACGCAGGGTGTGACCAATCCAAGACCGTTTGCGGCGCTTTATTTGCTGGCTGACCGGCGATTCTCTACAGCGCCAGAAGTTCATTGCTGATTGTTTGCGGAAGACTCCTAGAATCTGTCTAAGACAGCGATTGATGAAGACTTAAACCCGTTGTGATGTATGCTTTTACCATTGTATTATTTGACGTGACAGCTGTAATGAAAGCCGACAAATGGGAGTAAATGGTACATAAGAAGAAGAATTATTTGACGAAAAGGAAGGAAGAATGAAAGTGGAAATAATATAAAATTTAATACATTTTAATTATTCGGTTTCGGTTACAATTAAGAAGGGATTGATAAAACTTTTCAAGTTCTTAAAATTTCCTTTGAAATCGCTGAAATACTCGGAATCAGGGCGGTTGACTTTTGTCTTTAGAGGGACAAATTTGAATTTTCTTTAATAAAAGTTATAATTTTATTTTTCCTTTCCAATAAAAAATGAATCATCAAAACCACACGAGAAATACCAGCTTTCAAATAGAAAAATCGTCGAAATTGCTTCACCCAGTCGAAAGTTATTAGGTAACAAATATAAACAACAGACGATTTGAGAACCTTCTACTGTTATGAAGTCGATCATAAACATTAAGTTTTTTGAACTAATTGCAAGCAATACTGCCTAGTGTTGGATGGACATAAACCTACATATATATCAATCAACAAATATTCTTCCATACAATTTTTAGTTTTTCTGGTGTATCTTCGGATCCCAAAAAAACAATATTAATATGGGCACTAATTGAAACCGAATAATTTCTATTAAAAAATAAATCAAAATCTGTTCATAAGTTAAAAGAGTTTTGAATTGCACAAACATCAATAGGGTACGGTTTAGGGTACGGTCTACGAATCGTAAGGTCGTGGGTTCGAATCCCACCCATCTCCACCATCATTTAAGCTTAAGCTTAGTTGGAATGGTTAACAAGAATGTTAGTAATGTTTCTGAAAAAAAAAGAAATACTGTTAGCTTTTTTTTTTTAAATGACAGAAATACAGACGAATTGATAATTTCTTCCTTTTTCGTAAAGTCATTTAAAACGCGAGTTTCAACGAAATATCTTTGCGTATACTCGAACGGAAGTAAATGCTGTCACAGGGGGATGACGTATTTCAATGGAAGTGACAGTGCTCATATTTACCGTGTACAACACATCCGCGACGAATCTGCTTGTATAGTCGGATGAAAAATGTCCTTATAATATTTGAATACACCGCAAATGTTTGAACCCAATATTCTACCAACACAAATATTTGTAATGGACACTTTTTATTAAAACAACTCATGGCACCGTTAATGAACCGATTTCGAAATGCTTTTTGAAGTAAAACTTTATTATGCACATTGACTGCTGCATTGAAAGCTGGTGCTGTACGAAAAGTGTGAGCGGGCAAGGCGAAGAGAAGTTGAGAGGGACATATAAGTTAGTGAAGATAGAAAGTGATGCATAGATGCCAGCTTCCGAAGATATACCAGCATGATAGCACCGCGAGTTTTACAGTACCGTACTGTCTGTTATTATCTATATATATAAAAGAGAAAGTGTGTGGGTATGTTCCGTAAAGGTTCCGAAACGGCTGGACCGATTTCAATAGAACTATCAAGAAATTTTCAGATTGATCTGGCGAGTAATCCTGTAAAATTAGGTGACGATCGGGGCAGTTCTCTTTTTCAACTGTCAATTACAGCTTTTATTTACTATGATGATATTTTATAGTTTTATAACTCAAATTTGTATTGACACATGCGTTGTGTATATTTATGTCATTATGAAACATTTTGAAGTATAATGTATTTTAAAGATTATAATTAAGGATTTTGAAGTATTCAAGGTAAGTTATAGCGCCGCGAATGTATCCGTTTACTGACACTACTGATATATACATGGGTGTAGGTAATGATCTTCACTCGCTCGAGAAGAGAATGAATACGAAGAGAAATAATTAATATAATATATTGTGAGGGTTAAATATTTAATGATTTAAGTTTATTGTATAAATAAAAAAGATATTCAAATCATTTTTTTTAATTTCTATTCCCACAAATTTTAAGCTATAAATTCTCAAATTCATGACCAGTGCCCAAGTAACAATTGTTTTCGGTAAAAAATTGGCTATTAAAATAATACGAATTCTTGAAATACGTTTGCGGCCATGTGTAATGGACTGGAATAAAATGATAGCCTATTGTTGGAAACTTAGCGGAGAAAAATGTGGGACCTCGTTTCCATTCAGTTCTTTACTATAATCCTCGTTCACGACTGCTTTTAGAGATTTCCTATCCATTCTAGAGATAAGCGACAATAGCATTACGGTTTATAGTTTAGTTTTCGAATGTCCCTTAGATTATTCGTGAAATAGCAACCGACCGAGTCGTGGTTCGGTTCTCTCCAGCCTTGGATCGCAATGCTTTCGTATAACATAGTAACTGTCCAAGACGAGGTTATGGCAAAGTGACCTAAGAACTTTGACACGTCTCAATCCACAGAAGCAGTCAAGGCCTTCTCTGGCCAATCTGTGTTGTTCATCTAAAGAAAATCTACAAAACATATGATCGTGGGATCAAATCCGCTGTTCGATTAACTGTCTCCTGGCTCGTTTTGGAATAGTTAGTAAGAATGGTAATTTCGTGATTGTTACCATTTACAATTAAAAAAGTGCAATGTGGTAGGGCTGCAACGGTTTCTGCTGTTGCATGAATGAATCGGCAAAATCCAGAATGTGTCACATGTTGACAGATTACCGACGTGAAGTGCAGAATGTGCCAGCTTCTTGTAGCAGGTTGTCAATGCACCCGTAACACTAAGTTAGTGATTGTGGGCGGCAAGATCACTTAAGGAGAATGGAACTATCTGTTTCTGTGTCCTTCATGAATTAAAAAAAATCCTTAGCTTTAAATGTACAGTTACACTTAGCACAAAATATACTTATTTTATATGGCATAGGGAAAATAAATTTAAAAAATACAATTTGCCTGTTTTAGGATCTTAGGTATTTGAATACCATCCGATTTGTATCATACAAAAAAAATACAGACGAATACAGATCCTCTTTCAAAGTGGATTGAAAAACGGACCGTCAGCTAGTGTCAAGTTAATCAATATACATAGACATATCGTAGATAATTGATATTTATCGACGTAGACGGATGGGAAAAAAGTGTTGTATACGTGGACGTAGGTGTAGACAAAAAAATAGATATTTTATTTAATAGCATCAAAATACTACAAAAACACACCTAAAATTATAACGAAGACAAAGAAAGAAATAACGTACAGGAAGTTGATGCCAACCATAGACTCCGTTTCAACATATGCTGTCGCAAGGTTAACACAGAGCTGATTTTCAGTTATCTCACATAAACTCGTACTATTGCATGACTGTGCGCATACTTGCATATTACTGCGAACATAATGGTACTGTGGCACATTAAGTTACAATATCTCTGTTTTCACGTTAAAACGCTGGCGCGTGACGAGGGTTTTAAATTACCCGATTTAATCTGGAGATCTTAAAACATAAAATATTACTTCCGTGATTACTTACCTTTTATTTTATTACTGTAACATGTGGAACATTTTAGACTAATACTATTATTTTTTGCTTTCCTAGATTACAAATTACAATTACGTTAAATGAAATTAGAAACAATAATTTTTAATTGAATGACGAAATTACAAGTTTGAAATTACACTTGAAAAAATACAACCAAAGATTTAACTTTTTTAATGTGGTTTAAATATGGGATACTACGCAGGATTTTGTGAAAATTCTGTTTAACACCGCTTTGTGATGTGCAGTGTAACATAATCAGATGAATAGGTTTTACTAATCAAATAAATTATACAAAAATATAATAAAAATGAATTTGCTTAGTTCTCATTGCTACTAGGAAAAGAGAAACCTATTTCTTTTTCTTTTCCATTCCATTCCGACGTAGAAGCGGACAGCCTTGTTAACGTAACATAATTATCGCGTAGCACGTAGGCATATGTATGAATCAATTACAGTATTAATTGTAATCTTATTACATGTCTTCTGCGCATGTTACCAAATCTGTATATCATCTATAAAAATGATATATTTCTTTTCAAATCCTTATACAATAATCTGCATGTCACGGCAGATGTTCAACTCTATTGTTCACATTAAACTGGTTACAATCTATATATTGGCAGCCCTGTAGTTCTGGGCTCCCAAGAATAAGACTGCGGTATCCCCTGCCTGTCGTATAAGGCGACTAAAAGGGGCCTCGGGTTCACTGGGCGACAAGGGTGGGGGCCTTTGTCGTCCGCTAAGGTGGACCCGGGAAGAAGGCGACATCGGCTGGCCCGTGTAGCCTTGCACTGTGAGGGCACAGGGGGGAGAGAGTAACCTCCCCTCCCTGGACTTGCTCTTCTTGAGCATAGTTCAGAGGGGCTCCGGTGTGTTCCACTGGAGATCCCGGAGCCCCTCGTCATGCACCGAGGAAAGGGCCACCGGGGAGGTTTTAGTGGGTAAAAACCCCACATAACCGCCGCCTTCCCCCCAGAAGGCGGGGTATCTTTCTGAAGATTTCCTTCCCGTCAACAAAAAAAGGTGGAGGCTCTTGCCGCCGTACCAACCTGTTGGTCGGTCCAGCGTTGCCTTAGTTTTCAGGTTCAGTGCACAGGAGTACTAGTGCGTTTCGCTGGTGAAACCAGAGACCCACGAAACGCAAGAAAACGGCCACTGGGAGGTTTTCGTGTGTAAAACTTTCCCATAAACCCTCTTTCTATATCTTTAAAAGATTTAATAAAACAGAAAACAGATAAAGGTTTAAAACTGCGGAAATCGTAAAATGTAACTTCGATAAGAATAATTAGATGGCACTGATAATTAAATCGGTAATCAGGCTCGTTCTGTCGCAGCTCTTAATTAGTCTAGAGGATTAGTTATTGATGGCGCTAGCTTCGTCAATTTATTACGTTCTTGACTTATATTTATGCCTTGATATAAAAAAATATTATACATTACGTTAGTTTATGTTAAAAGTCCTATTTTATAATCCGAAAGTGACAGTACCAAAAACAATTTAAAAATCGTCTATGCTTATCATTACAAATAGAATACAAACAAGACTCTCACCTTACACAGTGGGGTAAGCAGAGATCTATTTCTTATCTCTCGAAACCGTTCTTCATCCTTTATGTTTTTGATATTATATCAAAACGAGAAAAAAAATAAACAACAATTATTGAAGAATATGCGTGTAATAACGACAGTGTTAAAATATTTTTCACACAAAAGCTGCTTGATAATAATTTATTAGTGAGACAGTTTCAAGTTAATAAGAGAACTAGTATTACAAAATAACTTTAGGTAGCCATCATGAATTTAAACAACACACAGAGTACGAAATTCAATAATTACATGAACCCACTGCAAAATTTTTAATTATTTAATCGTGAATGAATTTAGCAAGTTTAATTGCTTCCAACTTGTGGGATTAATTAATATCCGTGGTGTTGAATCAAATTAACTGGGGATCTTCAAGAAATAAACCTAGGAGGCCGGCAAGGAACTTGCAAAGCCTTTGATGGTGATTCATATGAGATAGTGATTACTTAAGATCAAATGGCACGTTAACTCGTTTGAAAAAGAGATTATTTGTATATTATACTAGAGTACCTAGCCTGCTTGGCAGGGCTAGATTTTGCTTTATTTTATTTCAATTTTTATTAAAATTTACTTACATCATTAAATCTTGAATATAACTCTCACAATATATTAAATTATTAATTTCTCTCCGTATTCATTCTCTTCTCCAGCGGGTGAAGATTTTATTTTTTATTTTTTTTATTATTTTATATTTTTTTATTTTTTTCATTACCTACACTCATGTCCATAAAAGTAAATACAATATCATTGTTATCATTTATACAAAAACTTATCGGGCTAAAATAATGTCAGAAATAAAAGTACGACGTATGGCTTGTTAGACAGTTCAAAAAGAGAAGTGCTCCGATCGTCACCAACGACCTAAACCCACACGATTACTCGCCAGGCCAATCTGAAGATTCCCTGAAAGTTTCATTGAAATCGGTCCAGCCGTTTCGGAGCCCATAGCGAACAAACCCACACACTTTATCTTTTATGTATATAGATATTAATTTTTTTTTAAATAAAAGTATCTCAAATTATTCCTAATTACTTCAGCTATCTGCCAGTGAAAGTTCCGTCGAAATCGGCCCAGCCGTTCCGGAGATAAGCCGGTACGAACAGACAGACAAAAATTAAAAAAAAATGTTAATTAATATTACAAATAGACAATCAAATTTTAAATATTTATATAGATGTGTAATTTTTGGTGTAAACTCGTGCTCTTTTGAATGTACTTTAACATGTAAGTACCGGTTTCAAGATCTCACACATGTAGTATGTCTTACAATGTAGGTAGTTGAAACCCAAAGTCCAATTGCCATATGTTTGTTAAACTGCTTGTAATACTGGCTACCACCTGAAAAATTAATGTTTTTAGTTCTACCGAAAGATTGGGTGGTATTCTATAATAATCTAATCTTTTTTTAATAGTTATAAATAAGTGCTTGTCCACAATCAAACCTGATGTTAAGTGGTGATATAGTCGAAAGATGGTACGCGCTAGTTTAATAAGTGCCTATTCACTCTACTCTTGAAGGCCCCCACGTCGTACTTGGATTGAAAGACTGACGCTGGCAACTTGTTCCACTCCTTTGCTGTACGCACATCGCAAATCGCTTCGTTCGGACGCGCGGAACATCGACTATGAAAGGTTGGAGTGTCTAAACGTCCGAAGATAGAATGGGGATTGGGGAATTAAGTCGTGTAATTCCTGTGCCATTCTCAAAAATGTAGTCTGTAAAACATCGAAAGACTGGCCACTTTGCGCCGGTGCTCAAGACTATCTAGGTGTAGATATTGGTCACCTATCAACTTTGTGGCCCGCCTCTCCATGGAATCGAGTGCCGCGAGTTGGTATTTGGTTACACCTGTCCAGATATGACAACAGTACTCCACACAGGGCCGGATCTGTGCTTTATACGTAGCCAAAAGCTATCCCGGTGTGAAGTACCGCCGTACTTTTGCTAGAACTCCACGCTTCCTAGCAGCTACCTTCGCTTTGGATTCGATGATCCACCCGAAGTTAGGATTCGCAGACAATTCGATTTCTATTAATTGAAGGCTGTCGGTAGTTTCCAGAGATACATTCGGAAAAGTCGGAGCTAATGTGGACTGGCTGGCGGTCAATAAACAAGATTGCATTTTGGAGGCGTTGAATTGCACAAGATTGGCTTTGCCCCAGGAGGAAGCTGCATCGAAATTGCAATTTGTATGCTCTACCATGGCCTGGCTTGCTTGCTTCTATTCCAACAGATTTAACGTAGGATCTAGTTAAAACCAACGACTTTCAAAAGAACTAGACTGTTAAAAGTGCTTCATATTCTCTGCGCAATTTAGTTTAAAAAAGCAGACACTATTGATTATGCCTTCTTAATGTTAACAAATATCTCAAATAGGATGGTTAGTTTTAAGAGTAGGGTGAATAGACGTTGATGTGAAGAAACCAGTGCCACTACTAACCCAGGACTGCATTTCCAGTGGAACGTCAGATGGAAGTGTGGTTAAGATCTTGCTTAGAATGTATAAGAGAAAAATCTTACCGAGATAATGAGCGATCTGTTAAAAGTGCATATGTTTAATATACAGTAAACAGGTGGCTGGAATAGCAACTGCTTGCAGAATATCTTCAGTTCCGTTGACAACGTATAGGACCATGAAGTTATACACATCAAGTTACCCACAATTGATTTTGCTTCGTCAACCTAAAGAATAAAATATTAAAGCAAATTAAGTCAATGTAAGATTCGCAAAAACGGGAAGTAGTTTCCTTCTACGCATTTTTACCTAGGGAACATTTAAACTTAAATTACTCAAGTCTATTGAGAGTTGCGAACCTTTAGAAAAAAGCATACGTCGTTGATGTCTCGTCATACGGAAAAAGTAAGTAAATATTAGCGTTTGCATCTTTCGTTATAGTCCTGAGATCTTTTATACGTTCAAAAATCAAGAATGGAACGGCCTGAATTCGATATTTTTAAATCTCATATTGAGAGTTCCAGACTTGTGAGTCATTTTTGAGGGTTTTTAAACTTATTTTATTGATTTTTAAACTGACGCATTGCGCATAATGGCACCCATTGCTTTGTAAGCTTTACAAATAATGTTATCTATGTGCTTATCGAATCGATGAAGGTTCAAGGTCTCGTGACTAATTCATTCCATTAATGAAAGTACCCGTAAAATGATAATTGTTATTATATATGTGAGTTTTTCTTGTAAATGATTTAAAACAACATTTAGACACATTTAATTCTAACTTATTAGTATCACAATATTGCAAAAAAATCTGTGTTAATCAGACTGAAGTAACTCAGCAACCTTTTTATTGGCAAATTCAAATAATTTCCGTGTAAATATATATTAGAGTATAGGAAACATATCTCTATATCGTTGACAAATATGATGAAAAAAGGAAAGGGCTCAGCAAGGAGCCTTGTGGAACTCCTAATGGGGATAAGTAAACAAGCTAGTATGTAACCAATGAGAACAACAGCTTGTGACTTATTTTTAATAAAAGAGGAGAGCCACTGCAATAGGTATCCTCGTATACCTGGCATGGCAATTTGCTTAAAAGAATTTGACGGTCTATTCTATCAAAACTTTTACTACAATCAGTGTAAATACAGTCAACTTGCAACTCATTATTCATTTTTGTGATGTAATTTTTTGTTAGAATCAGATTGGTAATGGTTGAATGGTTGACCTTTTTTTAAAAAAAACATTATTTACAACATACAACGAATTTTGGGCCAATTTCTACATCGTATTTATTCATTTTCAAATACGCTCGTTGTAAAAAGGAGTTCTAGTAAGTAAGTACCTAGTCAGGCTACGATTTTTAGGAATTGCCGTGGCAAAACTTCGGAGCCAAGGTTTCCCTTGCAATCCGAGTATTCCATGGAGATATAGTAGGGATGTTCATGCCAAAAATATATCGATGCATTTTTCAATATAATATATGGTGAGGTTGTATCGATACTACGCGATATACTGTACAAATATATCGATATTTTTCATTTATCGATGAAATTTGTTTATATTAAATTTTAGATAAGTTTTTTAATAGCGCGAACTGAGAGATTCTCGCTTCGGATACCAGTCCAGACTATTTGATTTGATTCTGCTGGCAGCGTAGACTACATGCATAGATTACAAAATTTATACAACGAGTACTGCCATCGTGAAGAGTAGGAGTGTAGTAACATACTACACTACACTCTTCGTGACGGCAGCACAATTAATTTTTTTTTATTCAAGGCAAGAATGAAATGCTTATTATTTAATTTCTTACGATATTTCGTATATCGGATGAAATATATAGATATAAATATCGATATTAGATGATTCGATAACATCGGATTGAAGTGATATATCGCGTCCAAATATCGATAGTTTAAGTAATATCGATTTCTATCGTGCACTCCTAAGATATAAGTAAATTATAAACTATTTACGATAAAACAAAAACATTGAACAGTAAAGCAGTTTTAAAACAACGTATCCGTCAAGCAAAAATAAATAATTTCCACTCACCAGATGCTGCGTGCGGTGACATGGATCAATCAACAAAAAGATATTACTAAATGATATAATAAACAAGACTATTCCGAACGCGGTAAAAACAGTACTACCTAGAAACAGAATAAAATTGGTTTACATTTTTACGCTATAAAAAGTATAACATTTAACAGTAAAACATAGGTTGGTTGGACTGAAAGATCCATTGACAATTTGATTGTAACTTACCATAATAGGTTCTTTATTACAATAAATACAAATTTAATAATTATAATAAACAAAACAGTACATAAAAACCGAGCCGATATAACAGTAATAGATAAATTAAATAGATTGACCGTTATAATAGACATAGCTGTACCTAACACACACAATATCCAAAAACTATTACCGAAAAATTCACAAATACACAGAACTTAAAGAGGAAATAATGAGACTTTGGAACATGAACAGAGTACACATTGTGCCTCTGGTGCTCTCCAGTACTGGTTTTATCCCTAAACACCTCCATCATTACATTCAACAGATTGGCTTACACAGCAGTACGTATATCAGCATGCAAAAGTTGCTGTACTAAATACTTGTCGAATTGTTCGAAAGTTCTTGCAGGATGAATCCGCTAACCTAGACAACCCTAATAAAACCAAAATGAAACCCACTTGGCGTAGGCCCGTAGTTTTCATTAAAACCGAAACTCTCTGGTTTCGAGAAGAAGAAAATCTATTAAACAATAATTATAATAATAAACGTTTATTTGCGTTTATATAATAATAATAAACGTATATTTAAAATACAATCGCCGTCAGCAGATAGGCAGAGATCATGCACTTCTACTTAATACGATCGTAGTATACCTTTTATTATACCATTTATCTCCACATATACAAACACGATGCAAAAAATACAAAAACGAAAAAACTATAAAACTTTTTGTTAAATTCCACGCAGTAATATAATAAAAATTATACGTCTAACCTTCCAATTTGAGAGCTTCAATGAGGATACGACCACATATCCAAAGAGAGACACACAAATGAAAAAAAGCTAATAGACACACCACGCTTTCGTTTCTTTTAATTGTTCTCGCCAGATCCAAAATCGATACGTACAGGTTTCGAATATTATGGAATATTTCTAAATAGTTCCAAATTTCAAAGTTGGTGGTGTCATCTAAAACATAGGCAAGTATTCGACTAAGAAACAGACATTTAAAATAGAAAGAAACAGCAATCTCATCGGACTTTTCCAATTTCTATGTCTCATAGAAGTATCTATTATTATATTTTGCTCAAAAATTCTTATTTAAATATTTATTAGTACATAAGTAAAGCGAAAAAAATAAATTAGGAGGAGTTTCATTTTTAATGCTTATGCAGTAGCTTTATTATTAACGAAGCTTTCGCTTTTAAAATTAAAAAATTACAGCCTGTATACGAGTATGTATATATGTATGTGCCCACTGTTGAACACCGGCTTTCTCTGTAAAGATAGGGCTTAGTTCACCACGCACACCTGGTGCGAATTGGTAATCTTCACATGTCTCTATTTTCTAAGTAAGATCGCGATAAATCAACACTTAAAATTGCAACAAATAAATTCATTAGTCCTGGTGTCAGGTGAATCGAACTCCAACCGGAGTTCGATTATCTTTTAGGATCTCATAAAGTTACTGACTTTTATATGTCCCACTACTGGGCACAGGCTTTCTCTATTAAGAGAGTATAAGGGCATAGTTCGCCACGCGGCCCTAGTGCGGTTTGGCAGACTATACATGTCTTAGAAAAAAAATTCTAGGACATGTAGGTTTTACGATGTTTTCCTTCACCCCCGAGCGCGTTGTAAATCAGCGCATAAAATTGTAACAGCAAACTTTTGGTGCTTGGACACTGAGCTACCACCCGGACACTGGCTTAGGATCTTATAACATGTGTATAATTGAAAACATACGTACTGACTGTGTCTATAGTGGTATATAATTGAACTATCGTCCAGTTTAACCGCTGTAAGGCTGAGTAGACTATTGTGAGAATACACACAATTTGCATCTTTATGAGTATTGTAAAAAATTGTTGCATATTTACAAAGCAGTATATATACGAAATTATTGCTAAAACAACATTAACAATTAGAATTTTGTTCATATCTCTTCTTTAAAAGGCTCTTCATCATTTAATTAATTCAATCCATTAATTTACCATTTTTCTTTACATCCTGAGCTGCAACTATGGAAAAGTAGATGGATAGTACTACCAATCCAATAGTAACTATTATTGAAAAAAACATGCAGATTCCAATTTTTGTTACGTAATTATTACTGGTCCTCTGTCTGCAAGAGGTTTTCCGTTCAATCTGTAAATAGAACAAATTTACTAGTAACGGCATAAATAAGAAAGATTCAAAAGTAATTTTTATAGACTCTTTAAAACACTTTTTCCCCATTTTGGTTTGGGGTAAACAGCTAGATTTAAGATACGGCTGGAAGCTTATAGTCGTAGCGGTCATCGTGTTTTATTAATTGATTTATTACCATACCTTGCATAATTCCTTATTCACTTGTTTAATCGCGTTCACATAGAAAAATAAACGTTTCATACGTTGGTGCCCATTTCTTGATGTGATAGTAGTGATTAATATTAATAAGAACATATCACTAGAAAAAAATATGGCAGATGTTGGTGAAACCAAGTTATTAGATTTTTCTGTATTAATATTTCTAAAATCTGCTACATAAGCGCAAATGATTAGAAAATCTGAAACAAAAATGTCCTTTATCAATTCTTTTATTTAAGACAAGCGTCTGCTCTTGTACGTAATATTAGAGTTTAGTATAGTCTAAGCGACCTAACAGCTATGTCCAATCCGGTGAAGCAGTAATAATTAACGGAATCTTTTTCTATATGTCACCAGAGTGGTATTTTATACAGTACTAGAGGAATACACAGCATTACAAGTAAACTGTTGTTTTTTATACTGTTAACCTACTTAAGAGGAGCTTTGCCATTCGTCTGAATTATATTATAAGACGAAGTGTAATGTAAGTATAGGAGGAATATTAGAGCAAGTAGATGAGTTTTCATATTTCGGTGTTTAGTGGGGAAGGGAAGATTGACAATAATATAACGAATGAACACAGGAAACATAGTGAATGCAGCACTATATATACTAGATTTTAGGAAACCAGGATGAGTCAAATTTGTCCATTATGATCGTGGGGCCATTTTTTTCTTAAGATAATGCCTAATACGTCCAACCGAAGATCGTCGTCCCTGGGGAGGGCTGTGGAAACGCTTTCGAATACATTCGTAGCCCTGCCTACGCCAGTGCTACGACGGCTCCGTCTTGACGAGGAGTGTTGGTGCCCACATTAATGATTGGCAGTACTTATATACTAGTCAATTAATTATTGGTAGTAAAAATATACTTACTAATCGCTGTAAAGAAAGTAGAACTGCAGCGAACTTTTGGTTTTGAGATACGGGCAATATATCTTGAGCCATGTCGTTCGAGTTTTAGGGGGGCACAACCGCACAGCGACGAAATTCGTAGTATAATAGCTAAGGGACCGCTTACAACACACTCGGAGTTTTCCATCATCGAGGCAGGTGACAACCTATTGGCTCTTACTCGAAACACATAATGTAAAATTTTATTCGTCGACTTTCAGAACAAGTCCAATGGAATTAATTTGTCGGTTGAAAGTTTTAAAACCAATGTAATAATTATATGGTGCATGCCACTGAAAGCTGTAGTAATTGTTGGTTAAGTAAAGTTAGACACAATAATATTTCAATGAAACTAAAAATGTGTCGTCTGTAGATTATTTCATATATAAATAATATATATGTATTTCATACAAATACATAAGAAGGCTTGAATGAAGACTCTACAGGAACCTTGTAGTAATCGAAAAATTGCTAGGTGGAAGAAGAAGGAGGAAAAATGCCAATAATATTTTGTCTTTTACAAATACAACTAACATTCTTGTTAATCATTCCAACTAAGCTTAAGGTTATGGTAGGAGATGTTCCACGTCAATAGTCGAATGATTCGAACCTACGACATTATGTGTTTCAGACCATAACTTTAACCATTAGACTATTCTTTTGTTAGTAGACATTGTATTTTTGAATTTTCAATGCAAGGGATTTCGGGGACCATAAATCTACCTAGCTAGGATTATTTTTAGAGATACTTGTTTTATCCGCGTATACCCTATTAGTACTCGGATGACCGAGCTTTGCTCGATATTTTTTCGGTAAATCGTATTTTTTGGAAATTTTATTTATATAAGCACTACATGCGCAAAGGCGACGAAAGTCTAGAAAAATTGATCGTAGTTAAGAACGTCGCAGTTAAAAGATCTCGCGGCTGTTCACCAGCAATGTGGTCTGATCAGATAAAAGACTCAAAAAATTAAACTAACTTAGACTAAAATTAGATTAAAATTTTAGTCTATTGTAAGAGACTCCGGATAAAAACCGGTGGAGGCAGATCATCCACTCCAGATGCAACTCTAAAGGTGACCACGATCCTCAGACATGAGGGACTGACACTAGAGAGAGAAGTACTAAGTAATGACGAAATATGAATTACATTTACACATTTACATAATTAGATCTTACCGACATAATAATAGAAAAATGTTGCCGCAAATCTTGTAGACGTGATGTTACATCACGGATATCCACTACGTCATATGTAGAAAGCTCTTTAGCCTCATTCGAATTCATGCACCTAACACAAAATCATCGGTTACGAATATTTATTTTGCTTCTTTAGACTACACAACAATCTAGCTATACAACGGTGTTCTTTCATAAATTATCATTTATGTAATTACTTAGATCAAAAATATTGAGACAAAAATATATAAAGTTGAATAATAAAAGACAACAATTATTGAAGAAATTGCATTTAATCACAATAGCGTTAAAATAACATTTCAAGTCACTAATAAGAGAGCAATAATTACAAAATAACATTCGTTAACCATAACTCGGAGCGTGATATACAATAATCACAAGAAGCTACTTCAATCTTATTGATTATTTATTCAATGGTGAAATTTAATAAGTCCAATTTCGGTGTCAGATATTGGCATCATATGTTTTGTATTATTTGTCCGTGTAACTTTAACTGTGCTTTGTCTATTTTTCATTCTTTTAATGTGTGTTATATTCTGTCTGTGATGTATTTTGTATTGTGATGCCAATAAATAAATGTCTGTGTCTATGTCTAATTTGTAATGTGTTAAGTAAAGTAGGTAGTTTCAACTTGTGGAATCAGTAACAGTAGCGGTGTTTCCGAACCGATAGCGACTTTCAAGAAATAAGCCTATAAAGCGAGAGCGGAACTTGAAGCTTCTCTGGTGTGGGTGTTCGTTAGCAACGAAGTTCACTTAGCAGCAGGTGAGCCGTAAGCTCGTCTGCCTCTATGTCTATAAAATAAAATGAGTGTGGTTTCGACTACACCACGGAAGTAAAACTTCTTTAGCTACGTTTCTAGATATATAAGGAAAGATCAGCATAACATTTTGAAAAAACGGCGCGCACGCACCCCGCACCCTCTCATTCGGCCGACTCACTCGGAGCGGCAACATCGTTCAAGGGCTGCTAGACTTATACATATTATCTTTTACTTTACATTTACTATTTACTGTTGTGTGTTTGTTACTTAACTTAGTGATAGTTATTTTGTTTCTCGATTAATTATCGATAACGTAGATGAGTTTAATTTTAAATGTTTGTTAAGAAAATAATATAAAACGTGAAATTGTGTTGTTTCTTCGCCTGCACTGAACCTAACATTATGTTTATAGTACCTGGATACCCCAGCTTTGCTCGGGTTTTTTTGGGTAGATTGTGTTTTTTTTTGGAATTATATTTAGATACGAATTAGACAACTATATATTTTTCTATTTTACCGACATAATAATAAAATAATGCTGATATTATTCGAAAAAGTTAAATTACTTTTAGATTGTATGGCTCGTCTAACTCTAGATTCAACTCGCTCTTCGAACCCGTTTGTGATTCCTAGCCTCAACTTAGTAACTGCACCATCTTTTTGTTCCAAAGTTTGTTATCTGCCTATGTTCTACCAATGCCTGTTGTAAATCAATAAAACCTATCTCCACGCGCTATATATTTTTTCTGAATTGAATATCGACTATTTTATTGATTCATCACTAAGCAACCATATGACATACGTATTTTATAAATAATTTTGATTGAAATTGATTTTCTCGGTCTAACTTATTGACATACTGTTTGTTGCTTAGCTACGCCATCTACTTAAGTATATTTTGTATACTCTATACACAGATAAAAAGACATTATCTAAAAATGAAAGCTAGATCGATTTATCTTTTCCGAAACCCTCTGCATGCTAAATTTCATAAAAATCTTTGGAGCCGTTTCCGTGATTCTAAGTCTAATGGAATTAATTTGTCCAGTGAAAGTTTTAATGTTGGTTTGGTAAAGTTGGTTTTACTCACAATATATATTAGAATAAAACTAAAAATGCGCCGCCTGTATATTAATTTATCTTTGGTAATAGAACGTAAAATCGCGAGGTAGACAAAGAAGAAGAAGAAGAAAGAATGAAATTGAACTTTTTTTTTGCAAATAATGTTTATATTATTTTTAACCATTCCACCTAAGCTTAAGCTTGTGCTAGGAGATGGTTTACGTTAATAGTTAAAGGGTGGGTTTAAGCTTATGACCTAATGCTTCGCAGACCTGAAACAAAACATTAGGATATTGACTCTTAACTTCGTTTCTGATACTGTATGAGTAAAAACTAAAAAAGGACACTTCCTAAAAATTACAAACAAGCTTTTACTTTCTACTAGTAACCATGTCGTACCATTACATCCTGCACTACGTTGTTTATTGTCATAACTATTCAAATATTTGAATAAATTTGTCCAAGTGATCTAGTGTAAAAGAGAAAGTTTATAACAGATGCGATAAAGTATTTATATGATTTATATGATTTGGCAGGCGCAGCTAAATGCCATCTCGCAGCTTTGGAATCGGTGGAGAGGCGGGCTAAGAGGCTATTTGGTGACGCAGCTGAAACCAATCTGCTCAGTCTTGAGCACAGGCGTAAGGTAGCTAGCCTTTCGGTTTTCTACAGATTGCATTTTGGAGAGTGTGCTCAGGAACTACTTGATCTAATTCCCCCATCCCCTTTCCACCATCGGTCTTCTAGACGCACTGCGGGATTTCATCCTTTTGTTGTGAACATCCCTCAAACCCGAACGAAGCGATTTGCTTCGTCTTTCATTCTTCGTACAGCAAAGGACTGGAATAGTTTGCCCGCGTCTGTCTTTCCTTCCGATTACAATGTGGGTATTTTCAAGAGTAGAGTGAATAGGCATTTACTAAGCTAGTGCGCCTTACCATCCAGGACTGCATTTCCACTTAACATCAGGTGGGATCGTAGTCAAGCACTTGCTAAGAAATTATAAAAAAAAAAAATATGATTGAAGGATCAATTTGTTACTACCAAATGTGCGTTAGATAGAAATTATTTTATTGTATTTGTGGTTCACTATTTTGGTGATAATGGTTAACACATAAAAGATATGCTGTTCTGTTATAGTAGGACCATTTAAGATAGACATTTCCACCATACACTGTATCAGTGTAATTCCTATGGTTTTTGCGGCGCATGCCAGAATAGGTCGTAGATGACAGATTCTTTTTCCTATTTATCGATATATTTTGGTAATTCACACTATATTTTATTAAATTATAGCCTATCTGTACACTGATGTGAAAACTATATTATTGTAAAGTTTAATCAAAATTCGTTCAGTAGTTGTCACAGAAACACTTCACACACATTCACATTTAAAATATTAATAGGATAGGATTGGTAAGAGTTTCTATGTCTACTCCATAAATATCAACTCTTAACATCACGTGGGATCGTAGTCAAGCACTAGTTTATACCTCATAAAAAAGAACTTGCTTTGTAAAATACTGCCAATTGTAATTGTTCAATAAATAAGATTAATTATAAACAAATATAGTGAGCACAAATTTCCTTCAAAAAATTGGAATAAAAAAAGGTCACACGGATGTCAAATGGAATGACGTGGACAGAAATTGTTATTTTAATAGAGATCAAGATAAGATTTTGAAGTAATGCTTCTGATAATAATCACATTACCATGTATCTATTAGTTTTGTTTGTATTAAAATGAACCACATTTATAACAGACACCCTGATATTTATTACATTGTAGATATGATATACATAGTAAAAGCAAGTTAATGTTTTTTTAGATTTGTAGAAGATTATAGTTACTACCAGTCGGCTGTCATTAATTTTAAAAATTTAAATTTAATTAATTTAATATTATGAAGTTTCAAATATGAATATGTAAGCTACATCGACGTATAATAATAGGTCACCAATCTGTTCCGTATACCTCCTTCTGGATCGCTCTGTACCGACCATACCATTCGCCTCCACCATATAATTTACTATTATCATTCTTTCCACGTTCACACTTTCTACATGACAGAACTATACGAAATATTTTCAAACGCCTGTTTTAAGATACTCCAACTTTGGTAACTGACGTTTTATGATTTACTAAGTATCGAATGGTCGATTCGACTACCTATGATTAGGGGTTCCAAAAGAGCTAGGCTGTTTGAAAAAGTCATTTTGGCTCCCTTAATGTAACTTTATGGACTAGGATTTGATAGAGAGCATTAAATTTGGGATCTAGGAAAGTGAACAACGTTTAACTAGGATTAAAAAGACGAGAGAGCTTTTTTAAACTAATCTTTCACATTTAATAAACATACACACACAAAATTTTGAATAAGCTATATATCTAGAATTATTTAAATAATTCAATATGGGAATTAATAAAAATTAGAATACGAACATAGTTTCGGATAAGGTCACACGAGGAAAAAAAAGGTCAAACACTATTCCACGATGACCCTAATAAAAATGAAACGAATGGATTCAGCGCGATAGACAGAAAAAGAAAAGTAGGGCAATAAAACTAGTTCACTAAAGCAATAACTTCATCTGGGCTTAATTAAAATTTATTTTCAACTACGAACGTAGATGATATGCTACGAGAACCAACTTTATGCTACGACAACCAAGTATATGCTACGAATATGAACTATTTACTACGAGGAACAACTGTATGCTACGAAGGCGAATGATATGCTACGAATACAAACAATATGCATGTAGTTGGATTAAAAAGCATAAATCAAATTTATGCTACGACAATGGACTATTTACTACGAGAAAGAACTATATGCTACGAAGGCGAATGATATGCTACAAAATACGAATTTGCATGTAGGTGGATTTTAGTACCGATAGTTAATTTAAATTCCATCACTGCACTTCGGTCATTGCTCAGTAAGCTTACTATCACACTACGTGATTTTCTTTAAGAAAAGATTTCCGCTAACCTAGTTACCTATATCACCACTAACTGGTATAGTCAGGGATATATAGGCACCTTGAAATCGTTCTCCAGTAAACTAAGAAATATAGGTGATTTATAACTAACGCTTACCTAACGTTAAGAAGTCCTCGTAAATTTCCTGCTCACATTAAATCCACAATATATTCCACGTACATTTTATACTAATTAGTTTCTCCAGCAGCAAGAGGATTACTACAGCATTCGCTTTATAATCCCCTACACGATCTAACGTGTTTGTGGGTAAAGGTAAAATTAATGTACAAAACCATTGGTTTGTTTTTTGTATTATATTTTTTTTCTTCTCAAATATATGTAAAAAAAATAATGACTTTTCAGTGATGTTAATGTGAAAAGAAATTGTCATAATTTTAATTTCTACATATTAGAAAAGCAGGAATAAACTTTAAATGTGGTTTCTTTGATAACATGGCAACACAACGTTATTTTATTGGTTTTTTTAATGCGTAAAATAAGTCTTTTTAAACGATATTACATATATTTTTTATATTATTAGGGCTTTAACAAAGAAGTCGTAAAAACGTTTTCCCTCTTCTCGTTAAGACACCTATAGAAGTAGTGGATATTTATTTATTACACCAACACAATGAACATTTTTAACAAACAATACATAAAACAGTGAAAAGTTGTGAAGTTAATGCCATCGCAGTTATAGGCGTAGACTGCAAGCAATTAATTGGCGAGTGACAATGTTGATAAAATTATAGGTGATGTTAGTCACTTTATATGAGGTCATTTGGCCCTTTTTTGCTAAAACTAAGTAAGAAATGAAAATAAGGCTAATAAAATTTGTGACCAACACTTGCTGGCTTTCTTTCTAAAAAAAAGGAAAAATTTCGTCTTCAACAATCTCTTTTGGCTACCTCGGTAGGGATGACTGAGCGATTAAAAGTATAATGTTAATTCTTAATCGATTTGAAAACGGTTTTTGTTTTTACTAGTGAATATACTAGTTTATCTTCCTAACTAAACAAAATGATATTCGATTAAAAAACATGTAATTCTTAAGTAACATATCTTAATAGATGGATTAATTTAAAAACTTGCAAAGAAATTGAGACGGGAGTGTTCGTAACTAATGTCGCCCGTTTTATCCTCAAATCCGGCCCGCTTACGCGTTCAAGACGATATTAGAGAAAACGGATTTATCTTACTTACTTTAGATTTATCCCCTCTCGTATAACCTTGTTTTAATGCGTATACACGTGTTGAAATAAATTGCATTACATTCAAAAAAATAAGCTAACGTTCTTTTAACCTTAGCGGGGTAGATAGAGATAGCTTTGGCTTTCCGCTTTTCATCGAGCTTATTAGGTTTCATATGTGATAGATTGTGAGACCATCATCATATACGACATACACATTTTAGCAACATATAGCTGTCTTAACATCAAATCAGCACAAGTATATTTATGAGCAGAAAACAGAATTCAAATCTTCTTAAAACTCTTTCTATTATTGTAGGAATTGCCGAATTATAGTAGGAATATTACGAACTAGAATTAATCTGAACCTAAAAGACTCTCATTAAACTACTCTTGTAGTGCACCATGACCAAAGATCATATATATATTTATACATTAGAAAAATATTTCTACTATATATTTCTGATATATATTTAAAAAAAAAACAAGAGATAAAGACAAAAAAAAAAAAATATCATCCTATTTAAAAACGGTTTAACTTAAAAATTGAACTTGTACACGTCTAAGAAGAAATTTAATCACCTCAAAGTTCTCGAGAAATTAAAACCTTTTTAAGCAAGCGGTTGCAGAATCCTGAAAACCATTAAATCCACTTTTAAATAAGTTTCTAAGCACGAATACCGGCGACATTTAAATAAATTGTTGAAGAACTTTGAATTTAATCCGGGATGACTCGAGTACGCACAGAGTTGGCGAATATAAAAAGCCATTATACTATTGTATTTGAAGTAAAACTTCTTTATGCACACTTGACTTGGGGAGTAAGCTGCTGAATAATAATAATAATCATTTATTCCTCACTATAATCCACAGTAGTTACTTAAGATAAGTATATAATTAAATACATATACACATTAACAGAGACATAATAACAGAAAGATTATGGTGGATTGACACTTGAACTAGGACGGATCTTGTAGCCGGCGGCAGTAGCGGCTGCCCTGGCGGGGAGATCTAAATGGAAGGCGCTGGTCTCCTTCTGCGAGTCAGTAATGACCCAGAAGGAGACCGCAGAACGGGATCGGGAGAGGGCCGATTCCGTTCGGAGATGGGGCAGGCGGGCCGGTGGCAGACCGGCCCGCAGCCCTGTAGTTCTGGGCTCTCAAGAATAAGACTACGGTATCCCTTGCCTGTCGTAGAAGGCGACTAAAAGGGGCCTCGGGTTCACTGGGCGACAAGGGTGGGGGCCTGAGTCGTCCACCAAAGTGGACCCGGGAAGAAGGCGACATCGGCTGGCCCGTGTCGCTTTGCGCTGCGAGGGCACAGGGGGGGAGGGAGTAACCTCCCGCCCCGAGACGTGCTCTCCTTGAGCACAGTGCAGAGGGGCTCCGGTGCGTTCCACTGGAGATCCCGGAGCCCCTCGTCATGCACCGAGGAAAGGGCCACCGGGGAGGTTTTAGTGGGTAAGAACCCCACATAACCGCCGCCTTCCCCCAGAAGGCGAGGTATCTTTCTGAAGATTTCCTCCCCGTCAACAAAAAAAAAAAGGACGGATCATGTGTCTCAAGTAATCAACCCTCCACCCCTTTACATTATCAAAAGTAGTGTACATAGCCAATTAAAACACAATTTTAAGCTAATTCGTTTTGGTGAAGTACGAGTTTAGATGTGTATATAAACATGTGTAGGAATATATGATAGTTTTGTAGTGTGCGTATGTGACTTTGTGTGTGTGCGTGCGTGTGTGTATGGGTATGTAGATGTTTAGAGTATTGCTAATCATTAGCATAATTTTTAATATATTTTCCGTTTCAGAGTAACCAAGTTTCATCAAACCTTTTCTGAATGCGTTACAAAAAATTTGATAGGTCGAGGCGAAGAGAAGTTGAATGGGAGATATAAGTTAGTGAAGATAAAAAGAGAGACAGAGGCGGGCATAGGTTTTCTTTTTCTATTTCTCTCATAGGCAGTTACGTTGCGTATATCTAAGATAGTGCAGCCCTGTTGACTGTATCACATCATCAAATAAGGAGCGAGAGAGAGCAATGTGCGCACATTTTACTTTATCTCTTGAACAATCGTGTTAATAAATATATATATAGGTTGTCTGGTAATCAATGGATAACCTTAAAATTGGTCATGGTAAAACTAACGGCCATTCTAAAATAAAACAAGTAGTACTAAAATACGAGTGTAATTATTTCAATTTTAATAATAGGGATTCTTGTCACGCTTATTTACATTTTTGTACACCACTGCCACAAATTGAAGAATTCTATCTATTGTTTATATTGTTTTAGTGATTGAGCTGATAGATAAGCCATAAATACTCGTAGTATGATGATACAAGTTTGTTTTAGGAAATAATTTGTAAAAAGTATTCAGTTTTAAAAAGTCTAAACATCCGTAGCTTATAAAAAGTATACGACCACAAGTTACCAATTATTTTAAAATATTATACGCTTAAAGGCGATTTCAAAATTATATTATTCATCATTATAATTATATCTTATCTATATTGTAAATTTTAGGTATTTATTAAGAAAAGGTGAGAATTTGGTTTAACAAAAAAATATTTATATTAAATGTATCTGAACATTGGGGTGTATTAAAAAACAAAATTTGACATTAATTTTAATATATTAGACATAGACATTTATTTATTGGCATCACAATACAAAAACACATCACAGACAGAATATAACACACATTAAAATAGAATGAAAAATAGACAAAACATAGTTAAAGTTACACGGACAAATAATACAAAACATATGATGCCAATATCGGACAATATTAGTGCTACCACCTCACTTATTTCACTTAATACCTCGGTGAAAAGCTGAACGCTATCTCAGGCTATCCTTTTATGGTTAGAATAACGTGGGTGCTTTTTCACTTTTGGATCGAACTTGTTTACCTGGCTTGGAGGAGAGGCTTTTTCTGCGGGACCGAACTAAAAAAATGTGAGACTAAAACCGTAAGAAAGGGATATAACGGAAGTGCTATAGTCGTATAAACGGCGGCTGATAGAATGACTATTAAACATGTAGTTTAACTGTCTGATCACAGGTGGCGCTTTAATACTACCAATCCGCATTACAATTAAAAGTTATTTATAATTATGTATCTTCTATAATAATAATACGTGCTATCTACTGCAGGTGTCATACAAAAACCGTCCACTTAAAATTATTCTATCCACATACTTGCAGTTACAAAAAGCCTAATATATTCCGTCTCACACGTAAATTCCTCAATTTTTTTATATAATTTAATACATTTTACAAATAAGATTTACACAATAAAGCGCATCCTAAAAACCTATCCCAGGTTTGTCTGCATGCTCAGCATTCAGTCCTCGTCCATTTGTACAGTAATAGTAATTTAAAAGAGAATACCGCAACACCTCGTCACGAGCCCTTGCGAGCATCCTTTGCAAACGAACGCACACACCCATCGTAAGCGAAGACGCCTCAATGCGTGTGAGCGTTCGATACAGGCTGTTCTTAATATATATATTGTTTTACACATGTTATAAAAAATTCCGACATTACCTAATATACATTGCAAGTACTTGGCTTTGGCCTGGACTTTGTCACCTTCTAAAAAGAGGAGATACAGGAATGTTATAAACATCATGATAATACACTAATTTAAAAGACGAACTGACTGGGATACAGAAACTAGATAAAACATTAATAGTGCCAATAGTACTCTCCACAACTGGAGTTATTCCGAAACATCTCCATTATAGTATCAGAATCCTCCATTTACTGCCTAACACATTACAATGCAAGGCGGTACTCCTCAATACCTGCCGTATTGTCCACAAATTTTTAGTCGAAACACTTGGCCATTAGCCCGTCGTACTAGAAATCTGCTAACCCCTTTAAGGGAGAAACAATAATAAAAATCATCATCATCAGCCTGTGTCTACCCACTGCTGGATATAGGGCTTCCCAATGCCTTCCACCACATACGATCCTCCGCTTTCGGCATCCAGCCATTTCCGGCTATCCTTACAAGGTCGTCGGTCCATCTGGAGGGAGGGCGCCCTACACTTCTCCGACCCCCATTTACCATCACTGACTCGGTAGATGTGGCCGGCCCACTGCCACTTCAACTTGCTGTCTTTAAGAGATATGGCAACTACCTTTGTTCTCCGTCGAATTTCTTCGTTTCGGATTCTATCCCTCAGAGAAATGCCGAGCGTAGCTCTTTTCATCGCTCGTTGTGCGACTTTCAGTTTGTGGACCAGCCCAGCGGTTAAAGTCCAAGTCTCTGCACCATATGTCATGGCTGGGAGGACGCACTGGTTGTTAGACCTTCGTCTTCAGGCTTTGAGATACGAGGTAACAATAATAATAATGACGTTTATATTTCCTATATAGCGAATCACGTGATGACAATTTCTAGCACAAGCATATCTCGCCCAATCGGCATGTAAATATTTTGATTCTATACTCGTATTATCCGAAGAAATTTCTTTCCTATCTCATTTCATGACACCGCATCATTTTTTTGTGACTGTAACTTTTTTAATTAACGTGTATACATATACTTATATATGATATTTTTAAAACTCTCTGCATTGAGATCATTTTGTGGGACGCGTCCTCATTTGTCACCCGCCTACTTTCTGCCTGATGAATTCTAATGGCGGGTGTAAAATTTATCACGCAGAGTATACTTTAATTTTGTTTTAAAAAAATAATATTCTTATTACATTTTTTGAAGTAAAACTTTATTACGCGCGGTTGACTTGGGGAGTAAGCTGGTGAATCATTACAAAAAGTGTGATCGAGTGAGGAGAACAGAATATATAAGTTAGTAAATACTTACGAGACAGATGGCTCGATATATATGACTGGTTATAGTATATGTATAACATATACACTATTGCCCAAGAGAGAAAGAAAATTTGTTCTTACACTTCTTTCTCTTGCTTCTACAGTAATTTACGAAACGTATCTCCTTTTAACTTCCGTTTGCCAAGCCCGATTAAACTTTCGTAACGCTCCCGTCAGCCTACTCCCCAAGTCAACCGTAAAGAAGTGTGACTTCAAAATTATACAGCCTATTAGGAGACCGCTTCCGAAAACGAAGACAGATGCTACTGCTACTAAAAGTCAAAAAGCAGCAAAAAATATTTTATGGCGCGGTGTCAGCGCCACGCCGCCACCTCTCCGCGCCGCGTCGCCGCCCTTCCGCGCCCCGGCGTTCATTGACCCGAGCATCAGCTGTTTTTGATTTTGAAACAGCAATGAAAGCTGTTTTTTTTTAGAAAAGTAATGTATTTTTTATGAAATTATTAAAATATATAAATATTTATATATTATATATAACATAATAGTGCGTAAATAATGATAATAAAACATTTTAAAATATGTTCTTTTATCAGGATCGATTATTTTCCCGTCCCATCATCCAAAAGTGTCATTGGTACTTTCGTCTGTCTTGTTTTTCGGATATTTAATGTCCCTGTATATGTATAGTACATATATAATTACAATTCAATATATTGTTTCAAAAAAGAGGATTCCAACCTATCATTAGTCGACTTCAGGTTTTTCTTTTGTTTCCGCCCCAGCCGACCGGCGCCAACCCACTTTGTATTTTACGAGTCTTTGCCAAGGAAGGCGTTTTCGTCTCTAAGTTTCGGTATTCTTTTCGTTATTTATTTCGGATTTCTTTGGAGAGATTTTGCTGTATCACATTTGGATTATAAGCACAGAAAAATTGTCCATATGCCCGTGTGATAATTAAGAAAAACTTATAAAGTAAATAAACAAATAGTATCCATAATCTGACTGAATCACGTGATGTACTCTCATCCCCGTTCGGATCGGACTTTAAAACGCACTGCGAGATTTTATCCGTATGATGTGAACATTTTTTTATACTTTCCGAGCAAGTGTTTGACCACGATCCCGCCTGATGTTAAATTAAACTGATGTAAGTGCTAAGTGCAAAGGACTGGAATAGTGTGCCCGCGTCCTATTAAAATGTGGGTGTTTTCAACAGTACAGTGAATGGACATTTACTAAGTTAGTGTGCCTGACTGACCACTTAACATCACGCGTATATACTTGGTTTAATCTTATTTTGAATACCCGAAGTTTCGACTATTTTACTGCAATAATATCACCCTCAGTAGGGTAGACAGCGGAGAAACCACCAAGTGGGCACATATTTTAGTAGTATTATAGTATTGATTGTTTTGTATAAATCGATTAAGCTGCCATTCGAATTACCTGTTCTTCAAATCCTCGACCTGAAAATCTAATGATTAGCCATAAAAAAACATAACAGAATAAGGCAATTCAACAAGGAACTTTACAGGGCTTTTATATGAGTTTGTAAAGGCGCATGCAAAGCTGCAATTTTGCGACGTCAGCCCAAAGCTTCGTTACGGGTGAGTAATAGGGTACATCTCTAAAGTGCTATTGTTATCAAGCACTTACTGGAGATAGCTGCATTTCCGCCGCAATACTAAGAATAGGATTTAATGTCATTCGGAAAAGAATTACATGATAATAGAGCGAATCATTATGACTGATAAATCTTAAATTAACTGCTGTTTACTCTTTTCATGTCTATATGGTACAAATACCAAATTAACAACATTTGCAATTTTTGTCTATCTGGCTGTCTGTTCTGGCTAATCTCTGGAACAGCTACACCGATGTCAGATGGCTGATATAATGATAATAAACTTAAGCTGCTTTTAGTTTAGAAATTGTTTCTTGAACATGGGTAATACCGCAGGGCGCATCAGTAGCCTTAGTTGTGGTAGATCAGCAATTAAAACGAAACAAAAAATTTATTGATGCTGGCACCGGGGATCGAACTCGTGTTGCTAATGCTATGCAACTTAAGACGATCGCTCGTACACTGAGCTCATGCTTGGCGGTGAAGGAAATCATCGTGAGGAAACCTACATGTTTGAAAAATCCAATACAATTCGTACATGGCGAACTGTGCCCTTATACTCTCTATACAAAGAATGCCTATGCCCAACAGTGGGATATATTTATATAAAGGCTGTAGCTTTGAGCCCTTAGTTTTCTCTTAATCACCAAAGGTTAGATGGAAGAAACTACTAAATAACATTAACAGTTCATCTTTTTGCAAATATTTTCCGTTAAAGGATTTAATTATTTATTAAATCTTTATTTGCACAAAATAAAGTGTACAAAAAGGCGGACTTGACGCTAGAAGGCATTGTCTGCCAGTCTGCATGAGAAAAAAAAAGTAAATTTAGTATAAAAATAAATATATACATCAATACAAACATACATAAACTTACATAAATAAACATACATGGCTAAATTAATAGCATAACCATAATTATTATTACTAACAATATATATATTATAACAACAACTTAGATATATAGATTCTACTTCATTCCGTGGTAGTTTTCGATATGCAGCGTCAAAATGTTGGAATAACATCCCACAATACATAACAACATTATGTTTAAAATCACCGCCATACTAACTTGCATATTATATACACCGACAAACACACGCACACCTTACATGCATTGCATGCACTCACACAATCACATTGAAATATTGTAAAGAAATTAGTAGGGAATAAACTATCTGCAAGCAAAACCGTGTATAGTGTTTCTCATCAACAACCGATACCCTACGAACAAAAAGCTTTTTTTTGTTAACGGGGAGGAAATCTTTAAAAAGATACCCCGCCTTCTGGGTGGAAGGCGGCGGTTATGTAGGGTTTTTACCCACTCTAATCTATTACACTCAAACCACCCCGCTGGCCCTTTTCTCGGTGCATGACGAGGGGCTCCGGGATCTCCAGTGGAACGCACCGGAGCCCCTCTGCACTGTGCTCAAGGAGAGCACGTCCAGGGGAAGGAGGTTACTCCCTCCCCCCCTGTGCCCTCACAGCGCAAGGCGACACGGGCCAGCCGATGTCGCCTTCTTCCCGGGTCCACCTTAGCGGACGACAAACGCCCTTGTCGCCCAGAGAGTCCGAGGCCCCTTTTAGTCGCCTTCTACGACAGGCAGGTGGTTCCGTAGTCTTATTCTTGAGAGCCCAGAACTACAGGGCTGAACTGCTACGAACGAAACGAACAAAAAGCTATCTTAACGCAGTCAACAGTGTGTTATACCTTGTCTGTAATGTATTTTTTTATTAGCATGCCATCAGATTTTGAATATTAAGAAGACGGCAACCATTAAAATAGTTACTTAACTTAACTTTGGGAGATAATTTGAACTCGTAGATGCTAGTAAGCATCATTTATAATACTTTAAATAAAACTTACACATGATAGATGAACCAGTCCAAATGATTAATGATTTAATAAAGGTTGTTTGAAAATAGGAGCTACGAAATGTTGATTTAAATTAATGACTGTGGTACCAAATTTGTTCGGATGCGTAATACATATAATTATAAAACTTTCTTGTTTGAACGTAAGCTTTTGATCTCAATTTTTTAAGGATCATAATAAACGCCGATAAGGGAACACGATAAGTTGGTAATTTTTTTTTAAAGAAAGCTACCAATTTTTCTTTTTTTTTCATAAACATTACTTACATTCTTGTTAAGCATTCCAACTAACGACCTTACGATTCGCAGACCGTATCCTATACCCTTAGGCTATTGACGCTGACGAATCTATATTCAATATAGATGTGAC
The DNA here is from genome assembly GCA_029286785.1 of Meandrusa payeni. Lineage (NCBI taxonomy): Eukaryota > Metazoa > Arthropoda > Insecta > Lepidoptera > Papilionidae > Meandrusa > Meandrusa payeni. The sequence continues at coordinate 7,583,318 of JAGSMX010000015.1, forward strand.
TATAAAAGGTATAAGACGTGGTTTTCACCAGTCTTTTTTAACCTTTTTGTACATGGGTCCTGTTGGTATTTTTTCCTAGCAATATTTCTTTTTTTTTCAGAAATATTACTAACATTCTTGTTAAGCATTCCAACCAACGACCTTACGATTCGCAGACCGTACCCTAAACCATTAGGCTATTGACGCTGACAAATCTATATTCAATATAGATGTGACTATAAAAGGTATAAGTAATGGTTTTCAGCAGTCTTTTTTAACCTTTTTGTACATGGGTCCTTTGGTATTTTTTTTTCCTAGCAATATTTCTTTTTTTTTCAGAAATATTACTAACATTCTTGTTAAGCATTCCAACCAACGACCTTACGATTCGCAGACCGTATCCTAAACCATTAGGCTATTGACGCTGACAAATCTATATTCAATATAGATGTGACTATAAAAGGTATAAGTAATGGTTTTCAGCAGTCTTTTTTAACCTTTTTGTACATGGGTCCTTTGGTATTTTTTTTTCCTAGCAATATTTCTTTTTTTTTTCAGAAATATTACTAACAATCTTGTTAACCATTCCAACTAAGCTTAAGCTTGTGCTAGGACATGGTTCACGGCAATAGTCGAATGGTGGATTCCGTACCCCTTTTTTTTTTTTTGTTAACGGGGAGGAAATCTTCAAAAAGATACCCCGCCTTCTGGGGGGAAGGCGGCGGTTATGTGGGGTTTTACCCACTAAAACCACCCCGGTGGCCCTTTCCTCGGTGCATGACGAGGGGCTCCGGGATCTCCAGTGGAACGCACCGGAGCCCCTCTGCACTGTGCTCAAGGAGAGCACGTCCCGGGGGGGGAGGATTCTCCCTCCCCCCCTGTGCCCTCATAGTGCAAGGCTACACGGGCCAGCCGATGTCGCCTTCTTCCCGGGTCCACCTTAGCGGACGACAAAGGCCCCCACCCTTGTCGCCCAGTGAACCCGAGGCCCTTTTAGTCGCCTTCTACGACAGGCAGGGGATACCGTAGTCTTATTCTTGAGAGCCCAGAACTACAGGGCTGCGGGCCGGTCTGCCACCGGCCCGCCTGCGCCATCTCCGAACGGGATCGGCCCTCTCCCGATCCCGTTCTGCGGTCTCCTTCTGGGTCATTACTGACTCGCAGAAGGAGACCAGCGCCTTCCATTTAGATCTCCCCACCAGCGCAGCCGCTACTGCCGCCGGCGGGGAGAGGTCTTGCCCGATATGCTGGACCAGGATCCGCCGCTCCGCCTCCCACGCGGGGCACACGGCTAGTGTGTGCTGCGCGGAATCCCGGTCACCTTCCGTACCCCTAGGCTATTGACGCTTCGAATTCGTTTTTTTCGTTATTGCTTTTAGATTATACGTTATCTTTATTTTTTTCCATTTTTGTTCTTATTAAATTCATTAAGTGGCACGTGATATAGAGAAGGCTTTAATCGGGTTTTCTCTACGAGTTCATATCCCTCCGTGTTGCAAAATCCCGCTTCGATAAAAAATACTTGTATGGTGGCCGCCATTTTGAATGTTTGGCATATGTGGTAAACAATTATCGTTGCCCATTTCCTTGTCCAATATTTGCATTTAAATTATTTTTTTTTATCTTAATAATGATGATTTATAACATTACTAAGAAGGGACGCAGCGGTCGCGGAGAAGCTAATAGCAATGCAGCGGGGCGTTTACGACGGGTGAACCACACCATTCTCCAACACCACCACCAAAAATCAGGTATTATAAAAAAATAGTAACTGTAGAGTTAGCACTCTATTAATAAACCCAAAGTAAACAATTAAAGTACATTGGAAAGAGCACGGACACAAGTCTGTGGTTGCGCTTTAATAATAATTAAAAAAAAACATAACAAAAATATATTATGTATAAGTTATATATATATGCATCATACAACAATAATCCAAGTCAAATATTTTTCCTACCGTTGTTAAAAAAGCTTACGGAGCAAACCAATGCCATAAGTGCTTTTTCTTTTGGCGGGCAGTAATGCCACTCAAGCAGAAATAATCAAAATGGTAAGTGTAGTACTAGGGGATATCAGGTGTGACGAGATCCGTAGACCAACGGAGGTAAACGAGATAGCTTGCTGGGTAAGCAAGTTGAAGTGGCAATGGGCAGGGCAGGTGCGTTGAACAGATGGCCGTTGGGGCCGGAAAGTTCTCGATTTTTCTTTAATCTGTAACGATACAAATATAAAAAACCTTAAAATTTGTTAACAATTTTCTTCAAAAGATTTAAATCTGGGTCACGTTCTGGCCATAAAGTTTATAGGTCAAAATGTCCGGTGACCCTTTTAGGGAAACGTCCTGTCCCTGAGTCAATGTAAACAGGTTTGTTATTAATGTCCTACTCGCTCTCCACATTTCGATCCCTAGACTCATTAATACTAAGAAAGGGAAACTAGACATTGCTCATGATTCTCGCTGTGTTTTCAATAAGTCATTTTTACTAAGTTAAAGAATTTCGGTGAAATAAAAATCCCTCAGTCCTCTCAAGATCGCGACCGCAGTAAGGTATACTAAACAAAGGCAATACAAAATGCTAATACCTTTTAACAAGCAATACTTGTATGTGACCTTTTTTTTTTTGTTAACAAGGAGGAAATCTTCAGAAAGATACCCCGCCTTCTGGGGGGAAGGCGGCGGTTATGTGGGGTTTTTACCCACTAAAACCTCCCCGGTGGCCCTTCCTCGGTGCATGGTGAGGGGCTCCGGGATCTCCAGTGGAACGCACCGGAGCCCCTCTGCACTGTGCTCATAGAGAGCACTTCCCGGGGGAGGTTACTCCCTCCCCCCCTGTGCCCTCGCAGTGCAAGGCGACACGGGCCAGCCGATGTCGCCTTCTTCCCGGGTCCACCTTGGCGGACGACAAAGGCCCCCACCCTTGTCGCCCAATGAACCCGAGGCCCCTTTTAATCGCCTTCTACGACAGGCAGGGGATACCGTAGTCTTATTCTTGAGAGCCCAGAACTACAGGGTTGACTTGTATGTGACCTACACCTAATGTGAATCTCAGAAACGATTCAAACGATTTTCAAAAAATTTAGGATGGTTTTTGGAGCGATAATCGATCTAAGTAGTATTAATTTTTAGAAAATTAACGTACCCAGCCCGCTTCACCGGACTAGATTTTGCTTTATTTTATTTAAACAATAAACTTACATCATTAAATAATTATTTAACTCTCACATATTTAAATGAACTATCACAGTATATTAAATTATTCATTTCTCTCCGTATTATCTTCTATTCTCTTCTCAAGCGGGTGAAGATCATTACCTACACCCATGTACATATCAGCTGCATCAGTAAACGGATACATTCGCGGCGTTATAACTTACCTTGAATACTTTAATATACATCGGTATACTTTATTATACATCAATATGGTTCATAATGACATAAAAATACGCAAGGTATGTGTCAATACAAATTTGGGTTATAAAACAATAGAATATCATCATAGTAAATAAAATCTGTATATGACAGTTCAAAAAGAGGAGTGCTCGTCAACAAACTTTAAAGGATGACTCGCCAAATCAACCTGAAGATTCTTTGAAAGTTTCATTGAAATCGGTCCAGCCGTTTCGGAACCTATATGGAACATACCCACACACTTTATCTTTTATATACGAGTATATACATTAAAACACATTTTAACGACTAAAGTTACTTGTTTAAATGGCGTTGCTAAGCAACACATAGCTAATGAACATTTGGTTTGACGTTGGACAATGAAGTAACAAAATGTTAATCTAATTGCACTCGTGATATTTCATTTTCATTATTACGGGTAACATTGATTCATATTTCACCATTACGTAATTCATATCCGAATATAATTTACAAAAAAAATACCGAGCTAAACTCAACCATACTAATTCTTTTATTAAAGCTCGATAAAATTTGTAAAAGCTAAATTCAACCATACTAATTCTTTTATTAAAGCTCGGTAAAATTTGTAAAAGCTAAACTCAACCATACTAATTCTTTTATTAAAGCTCGATAAAATTTGTAAAAGCTAAACTCAACCATACTAATTCTTTTATTAAAGCTCGGTAAAATTTGTAAAAGCTAAACTCAACCATACTAATTCTTTTATTAAAGCCTGATAAAATTTGTAAAAGCTAAACTCAACCATACTAATTTTTATTAAAGCCTGATAAAATTTGTAAAAGCTTAAACTCAACCATACCTAATTCTTTTATTAAAGCCTGATAAAATTTGTAAAGCTAAACTCAACCATACTAATTCTTTTATTAAAGCCTGATAAAATTTGTAAAAGCTAAACTCAACCATACTAATTCTTTTGTTAAAGCTCGATAAAATTTGTAAAAGCTTAAACTCAACCATACTAATTCTTTTATTAAAGCTCGATAAAATTTGTAAAAGCTAAACTCAACCATACTAATTTTTATTAAAGCTCGGTAAAATTTGTAAAAGCTAAACTCAACCATACTAATTCTTTTATTAAAGCTCGGTAAAATTTGTAAAAGCTAAACTCAACCATACTAATTCTTTTATTAAAGCTCGATAAAATTTGTAAAAGCTAAACTCAACCATACTAATTCTTTTATTAAAGCTCGATAAAATTTGTAAAAGCTTAAACTCAACCATACTAATTTTTATTAAAGCTCGATAAAATTTGTAAAAGCTAAATTCAACCATACTAATTCTTTTATTAAGCTCGATAAAATTTGTAAAAGCTAAACTCAACCATACTAATTCTTTTATTAAAGCTCGATAAAATTTGTAAAAGCTAAACTCAACCATACTAATTCTTTTATTAAAGCTCGATAAAATTTGTAAAAGCTAAACTCAACCATACTAATTCTTTTATTAAAGCTCGATAAAATTTGTAAAAGCTAAACTCAACCATACTAATTCTTTTATTAAAGCTCGATAAAATTTGTAAAAGCTAAATTCAACCATACTAATTCTTTTATTAAAGCTCGGTAAAATTTGTAAAAGCTTAAACTCAACCATACTAATTCTTTTATTAAAGCTCGATAAAATTTGTAAAGCTAAACTCAACTATACTAATTCTTTTATTAAAGCTCGATAAAATTTGTAAAGCTAAACTCAACCATACTAATTCTTTTATTAAAGCTCGATAAAATTTGTAAAAGCTAAATTCAACCATACTAATTCTTTTATTAAAGCTCGGTAAAATTTGTAAAGCTAAACTCAACCATACTAATTTTATTAAAGCTCGATAAAATTTGTAAAGCTAAACTCAACCATACTAATTTTATTAAAGCTCGATAAAATTTGTAAAAGCTAAACTCAACCATACTAATTCTTTTATTAAAGCTCGGTAAAATTTGTAAAAGCTAAACTCAACCATACTAATTCTTTTATTAAAGCTCGGTAAAATTTGTAAAAGCTAAACTCAACCATACTAATTCTTTTATTAGAGCTCGGTAAAATTTGTATTCAATAACATATGTATTTGGGTGAGAAATTCAAACAATTCATTAGGCATATAATTAAAAAAAAATTGAATGAAGTTTAAAAAAAGAGATATAGGAATGTGAAGAAATAATTTTATCTGTGTTGTTGCGACTCTGAAAGTACTGTGCGCTATTCATTATTTCATTATGAATGGTAATCCTATTGAAAAATTTCCTGAAAAGGTATTTTTTAACAGGCTCTAAATTTTTATACAATTAATTTCATTGTACTCAAGCTACATCGTATTTTAAACAAAACAAGAGAGAAAAATTCTATGGAAATGATTTTATTTTAATTACATGTGTATTTGTATGTTTTTTTCGTTAACGAGGAGGAAATCTTCAGAAAGATACCCCGCCTTCTGGGGGGAAGGCGGCGGTTATGTGGGGTTTTTACCCACTAAAACCTCCCCGGTAGCCCTTCCTCGGTGCATGGTGAGGGGATCTCCAGTGGAACGCACCGGAGCCCCTCTGCACTGTGCTCAAGGAGAGCACTTCCCGGGGGGGAGGTTACTTCCTCTCTTCGGGCCTCGGGTTCACTGGGCGACAGGAGTGGTAGCCTTTGTCGTCCGCCAAGGACCCGGAAAGAGTGCGACATCGGCTAGCTCGTGTCGCCTTGCACTGCGAGGACACAGGGGGGGAGGGAGCAACCTCCCCCCCGGGAAGTGCTCTCCTTGAGCATATTGCAGAGGGGCTCCGGTGCGTTCCACTGGAGATCCCATCACCATGCACCGAGGAAAGGGCCCCCGAAGAGGTTTTAGTGGGTAAAAACCCCACATAAACGCCGCCTTCTTCCCAGAATGCGGGGTATATGGGGATAAATATATTCATATTAAAAAAGAATTAAACCAGTTGATGAAAGAAGGAATGGATAAATATGACGTGATGTCAGCTTTGAACGCCGTCTCAGCATATGCTGAAATATAGTGCTGATTTATAGCGGTACCCAGGATTACCTAAAATATTATTTCACTATTCGGTTTATTATACAGAAAGTGTTTAATTCTTCCAACAGCAGTTGTTGTATATGTAAATTTAAGCCTGATTTTAAACAACGTTCTGATTGACTTATATTAAATGTGAAATTTTGTTACGCTAACGAAGCTCATTCTAAATGCCAAAGCTATCGCCTAATGTGATTTATTGCATTACGAAATTTAGTTTTACTCATTCGTCGTGTTTAAAATTGTTAGTAATCAAAATGTTTACAATTAGTGAACTATTTTAAAATTCCAAAAACGTATATCAATTTGAATATTTTATGCCTAAAGGTGGTTATTGACAAATACTGGAAACAATTTCTTATTAACTATGCAAATAAATAAAATTGGAGTTTGGAATATTAACATAACCGCTTTTTACTAAACGAATATAACTGTGTACATGGAAAATATATCAAAATAACATTTTCGCAATAAATAAATAAATAAATAAATAAATAAATAAATAAATAAATAAATAAATAAATAAATAAATAAATAAATAAATAAATAAATAAATAAATAAATAAATAAATAAATAAATAAATAAATAAATAAATAAATAAATAAATAAATAAATAAATAAATAAATAAATAAATAAATAAATAAATAAATAAATAAATAAATAAATAAATAAATAAATAAATAAATAAATAAATAAATAAATAAATAAATAAATAAATATCCTTTATTAATTAACAAAATTATAACAAACAGTATTACTAATGACACTTTTTTTACTGCGATAATACTCGTTCTATTTAAGTTTTACTGCCACCTAAACTAGGAATTTCCTGTGCGATAGGTGACAGTCGTTCCTCCCATGATTATTTGTACATCTAATATTGTAATTATATCATATTTTTTGTGTATATATGTGTGTGTATGTGTGTCGGTGAATGTGTGAGTGATTTTCAATTGACCACTTTTAACATATTCTCACAACCTTCATAATTTAGTGTTTCAATCCACTTTAAAATTTCATGCTTCGTTTTATATAAATTTTTATTGTATTTATTTTGTTGTATATATAAGGTCCAAGAAAACAGAAATGTTTATTAACAAAAGTTGATTTGAATTTAAGTATTTTTACTCTATGTATTCTTTTATTATTGTTATGTAGGTTTTTTAATGTAAGGGAATGTTGCTTTATGGCAGTCAGAAGAATGTACAGTTTGCGCAATCTTTGTCTTTATTTCGGTCTGTCAGTTTGTTCCGGCTAATCCCTGTAACGGTTGGACCGATTTTGACGGTACTTTCAGGGCATATAGCTGATGTAATAAGGAGTAACTTTTATGTTAGAAAAAAATATTAAATAATTTTTATACTTTACTGCGGGGCGCAGTTTCAATTATATATATATAGTTTCAATTATACTATTTTTGGATTGTTTTTTTTTATTTTGTTCGTCTTTTGAACTAATGGTCGCGGATTCGAATCCTTATAGGATTATGAACTGCCTTTTTTTCGGTGTTTTAAATACAAAAACATTATTTGCTAAAAATTTGTGCCCTTCGCCTTTCTATGGGACGTGATAACCTCGATGAAAAGCAGATATTAAAAGCTGTCAAAAAAAAAATTGTGCAAAATGCAAACTCCACAAAGCAACTCTGGCTCCCAAGATACAAGCGTCTGCTTAGTTTGGGAGTCACTGTGTACCAAAAATATGTGCTACAATGGTTACATGGATGTTCGTTTAATTTGTGTAATGTTTATAAGTGTAACCAAATCTGTGTGTTAATAAATTCTGTCTCTGCTTACTCCGTTTGTGTATAGAGAACGTGAGAGCTTACTTTACTTACAAGTTACATTATTTATTGTAATTTAATTCTTGCTTCATGTTTATTGCTTCAAAACTCAGTGAGATTAGCAAATTAGTGTTGGAAACTCAATCCTCTGCAGTTTTAGTTATGCGCTAGGAACGCTCCAACTGAAAATGATTCAAAGAAAAAGCAATAGAATGGAACAGTTAAAATTAAATTAACTTAACTCTTCGAGATGCAATCACAGTCGGGAGAAAATCCATTAATCCGTTCAATATAGATACACAAAGTACTGCCTCGAGATTAACGTTTGAAATATAAATAAGCCTTTAGACATGTTTAATTCTAAGCGATTTTTTTGAAGTTTTACTTCTTTAGCTATAGAATCCTCGGAGTGTCTCTGAAGGATCGGAGAGGTGATCTGACACAGAACTAAGGTGATCGACATAGCCTACCGAATTAGCAAATTGAAGTGGCAATGGGCCGGCCATATTAGCCCCCAGATAACCGCTGGGCGAAAGGAATTCTCGAGTGGAGACCGCGGAAAGTCAAACGCGGAGTGCAACGCCCTAAGACTAGGTGCAGCGACGATCTTCGCAGGACGGCTGGCAGAAGCTGGATGATTGGCCAAGGATCATGTTCAGAGGTATGCCTTTGGAGACCAGCAGTAGACTGATACAGGCTGATGATGATGATGATGATAACTTCTTTAGCACGTTATGAAAAATATATAAATTGATCGAGCTAGGATTCATTGTTAGAAAATTTCGTTTTATTCGTGTTTTAGGTGTCTCCAGTCATTTAATTTTTTTCCACTTAATTCAAATTCCTTCTTTGTAAGAAAAACAATTAATGGGAGACCTTTATCGACTCTTGTATCGTATCTAAGTATATTAAATACCACAAATCATCGTGCTTAAAACAGAGTATAACGCAGTAATTACAATATTAACAAATATCGAGTAAAGCTCAGTCATCTATGTACTGAATTATAAATATCGTACAAATGTAATAGAAATATTATCTGTCTTATGTTTTACATGAAATAAAAGACATTTTAAAAGGAACCGAAAGTAATAAGTCCCCCGGGAAACATTAGCAGAATGTACGTTTGCGATACCGCTGAGCACTTGACCCGCAGCCTCCTACAGGATGTAATAAATTCAGTCTTAATTCCAACGTTGCCAGTTAGTTAAAGTTTAATAACTCTACTGGGTTTGATATATTATTCTAATAATTATGTTACCTAAAGTAAATTACAAACATGTTTTAAGTTAATGGCCTGAGTGTAGGAAACTATTTAAATTGTGAGTATTATTCTTAGGCAATGGACAGGTCACATAGCGCGTAGATAACTGATAGGGAATAGATAGTATCCCCTGCCAGGCTAAAGGGGTCTCAGGTTCACTGAGTGACAAAGATGGGGGCCTTTGCCATCCGCCGAAGTGGACCCGGGAAGAACGTGACATCGGCTGACCCGTGCCTTGCACTGCGAGACACAGAGGGGCTCCGGTGCATTCCACTGGAGATGCCGGAGCACTCGCCATGCACCGAGGAAAGGCCACCGGGGGTTTTAGAAGAACCCCACATAACACCGTCTACAACAGGATACAAGACACCCGGAGGGGGGAGATTTTCCTCCGTCAACAAATAAAAGGATCAACCCGTAAGGTCATATAGGCCGCAGGAGCAGCTGCATATAGTGATGTTTTATACTACACTCCTACCCTCCACGATGACATCACTGTGTTGTATATTTTATAATCTGTGCAGCGGTTTTGTTAAACGACTTAATTTGTACAAATTATCATATAAGAAAAATCGACGTATGGAAAACAACGATATATTTTTATACAACATATCGCGTAGTATCGATGCGTTACGATATATGAAATCAAAAATATATCGATGTATTTTTTGTACGAACATCTCTACGCTGGCCAGTGAAGTTTAATTATGAAACTCCTCTATTACAGTCATGTCAATTATAATTCTATCGATTAAACACGCTTACACGATTGGCCCACCGTCGGTTAACCATAGTGGCATCAATGAACTAAAATAACTAAAACTAGCAATTAACGTCCACTGTGATGCCAATGAACATTCATTTTGTATATAAGTGTATAATTGTATCAGATTAGGCCCAGCCATAAGTAATTTATATAAAAAGTTTTAAAGTAATAATAATAATAATATCAATAACTTTATTAATATCACAAAAAACAAACATGTTACATATTCAGGAGCTCTGTCTCCTGAACTAGGTACTGTGTACCTGTATCTCAGGAGACAGTGCCTTCCAGAGTCACAAACAGTAAGTCCTGCGTACAATAAGTTTTTAATATAAGTTAATTAAATTATACGATAGTTAATAATTAAAAACAAATGAATAAAAACAAAAATGTGTGCAAAAATAAAAAAAGGGAAAGAACTACAGTCATAGTCGAGAAGTTATGCGAATGTGTAGTGTGTGTGTGTGTTTATCATGAGGTTAATTTTATATTTTCAATTTGGGTGTATTCCTGATTCTGACATCATTTTAATAATAATTGAACTTTATGTGTCGTTCAGTTTCGTGGTCACTTGGAAGGCAAAGCCAAATTGGCCTCCAAAAAACTTGGCATACTCAGTAGAGCAAGACAGTATTTCACGCCTGCCCACCGTCTGCAACTTTACAAGGCACAAGTACGGCCTCACATGGAATACTGTTCGCATCTCTGGGCCGGGGCTCCCCAATACCAACTTCTTCCGTTTGACCGTGTACAACGTAGAGCTGCTCGAATAGTCGACGATCAGGGTCTTTCCGATCGACTCGACCCTCTGAGCCTGCGAAGAGATGTCGGTTCTCTTTGCATCCTGTATCGCATTTACCATGGGGAGTGTTCTGAGGAATTGTTCGGAATCATCCCAGCTACCGATTTCCATTACCGCACATCTCGGCAGAATTCCAAATTCCACCGCCACCATCTTGATGGTTGGCGTTCAATGACTGTACGTTTTTCGCGTAACTTTCTCCCACGTACTGTCAACTTGTGGAATCAACTGTCGCCAGCGGTGTTTCCGAACGTTTACGATTTAGGGACCTTCAAGAAACGAGCCTATTCCTATCTCAAAGGTCGGCAACGCACCTACAGCTCCTCTGGTGCTGTGGATGTTCTTGGGCGACGGTGATCACTTAAGATCAGGTGAGCCGTATGCTCGTTTGCCACTTTTCATATAAAAAAAAACGACTGTTAAGCCGACCGAAAAACGACTGTTTAACCTTGAACTTACGACTAACAGTCGTAAGTTCAAGGTTAAACAGTCGTTTTTCGGTTAAAGTAAAAGTCGTTAGTCGTCGTTAAAGTAAAAGTTATTAATTGTTACTAAGAGCTTCTTTAGATATTTCAATTCTTTTATTCTATTTTTGATTCTGCTAATTTGCATCTCGACAGCATAACTTAGTTAATTTGATTCCTAAAGAGTATTTATATTGAACAGCTTAATGGATTTTCTTTCAGACTTCGAGTAGCTCCTCTCCTGCCACTGATTGCATCTCGCAGATCTATGTTAATTCAATTCCAACTATTCCATCTGAAATTTCTTTGAATTATTTTCAATTCAAGCGTTTGTTTTGCTGCAAAATTTATAGAAATAAACTGCACAGTTGCTAATTAGCCGTATAAAAAGAACCAAGAGATTTTTTATCTTATCTTACTAATATTATAAACGAGAAAGTTTATAAGCATTCATACAAACTTTCCCGTTTATTGATTACGTTATTACGTAAAGTGTTACTCTTTCACGCAAAAACTACGGAATGGATTCGGATGAAACTTTACAATAATATAGTTTACACATCAGAATAACACATAGACTACAAAATATAAAGACATAGTGTAAATTATCCTAAATATAATCATAAGTAGGAAAAAACTGCAACTATTCTGGTGCGCGCCGCAAAACGTTTGGAGTTACACGGATATAATGTATGACGGAAATGTTTGTCTTATAGTCCTTCAAAAAAGCCTCTTTTATGTGTAAACCATTATGACCAAAATAGTGAATCATAAATAATAATAATACAATCACAAAGTACCTCAACTTGGCTCACGAGATGACCGCCATGTGGGATGTGGATTCGACGATCATTCGATAGTCGATTCTGCAAACGGTCTTATAGCGATTGAGCTTATAAAGTTTCGATCAACATCTTAAGAGACTAAATAGCTGACTAAACGAGACGAGACTAGACTACTAGATAGCTGGGTCAAGGGTCAGATACAGAAGGCAGTACTCCTGGACACGGCACGGATCGTCAGGAGGTTTCTCTCTATGTCGCCCTAACCTCCGGTTGCTTGGGCCCTGCTTCGTTGCCGGTGGCACACACTAGTTTGTTTTTCTATTTTGTATAATATTTTTGTGTATTTTACTTTATATATAAATATTGTAAATACTTAACTTAAGATCTAAAAATAAATAAAAATAATACTAATATTATAACAATAGATTTATAAATATCTAACGCACACAACAAATTGATCTTTATTTTAAAATAAATACTTTTATCGCAAATGGTATTTAAAAATAATCTGGGCAAATATTTATTTGAATAGTTATATATATTTTATGAATAGTTATGACGATAAACAACGTAGTGCTTGATATTATGGTACAACATGGTTACTATTAGAAAGTAAACTGAGTTTGTTTGTAACGCTTTCACACCCTAACTATCCCACTGTCATTAAATCTTGCAAATAAGAAGTACACGAGAGAACATAATTTTTGAAGGAATTCGAATCCATAAAAGATATATCTATCTATCTACGCTATTGACGCTTAGTAATATAAGCATAATATATAATTTAATACTTGACTAATAAGCTTGTAAGTTACGCTGAAAATTTACATATACTAAAGCGCTAACCTTGCATGTCCTCAGAGCAAGCACGCTGCTGTCAGGAAACAAACGGGAACAAAATAGTAGCACATATTTGAAATGCTTCGGTGTTAACTACAATTTATTACACCCATTGCAGCTTTTCAAGTAATAAACTTGCATGCAGATAGGTAACTTAATGCACAACGGAACACAAATTAACAACACAAACAATAGTAATACAGCTAAACAAATAGCTGCCTTTTTTTTTTTGACGGGGAGGAAATCTTCACAAAGATACCCCGCCTTCTGGGGGGAAGGCGGCGGTTATGTGGGGTTCTTACCCACTAAAACCTCCCCGGTGGCCCTTTCCTCGGTGCATGACGAGGGGCTCCGGGATCTCCAGTGGAACGCAACGGAGCCCCTCTGCACTGTGCTCAAGGAGAGCACGTCCCGAGGGGAGGTTACTCCCTCCCCCCCTGTGCCCTCGCAGCGGAAGGCGACACGGGCCAGCCAATGTCGCCTTCTTCCCGGGTTCACTTTGGTGGACGACTCAGGCCCCCACCCTTGTCGCCCAGTGAACCCGAGGCCCCTTTTAGTCGACTTGTACGACAGGCAGGGGATACCGTAGTCTTATTCTTGAGAGCCCAGAACTACAGGGCTGAACAAATAGCTGCCTAGTTTAACTGAAACAGAATCTATACATACATACAAATATATAAAATTGGAGTACCACACATATCAAGATCACATTTTTTACAAATTTTGTCTGACCGTCTGTTTGTCCTGTCTAATCTCTGGACGGCTGGACCGATTTTGTCGGGCTTTTCACTGGCAGATAGCTGATGTAATAAGGGACAATTTCGGCTACTTCTTAATTACTTGTCAGCATAGGTTCGTCCGCTTACAACCGGTCCTTTTGGAAATCGTTGGGGGACGTTGATCCTATGTCCAGCAGTGGATGTTTTATGTTGATCCTATGTCCAGCAGTGGATGTTTTATGTGTTTTATGTTTTTCTATGACCAGCAGAGATTGTTTTACGGCGGAAATGATGATGATGTTCGCCACAAAAAAAAATAGAAATATTTTTATATGACAAAACGTTTGTCGGGTCAGCTAGTCAGAAAAATGAATGAAGACGGGTTTTTTTTCGTCACTCATGTTTCTCCTAAGGGTCACAGTAGAACAGTAAAAGCTCTCAAAGTAATAAAATAATAATACGAAACGTAATTGACTATGTAAGAAAGGGAGAAAGAATACGTGTGCTCGCGTTTCCCATACATACATACTTACGAAACGTAACTCTCTCTTTTTCTAACTTCATTAACTTATCTCTCTCATCTTCCCATCGCCTCACGTGATCACACTTTTCGTAACGCATTAATCAGTATTATCATACTCACCAAGTCCAGTGCGTAAAAGTTTTATTTTAAAAAATCGAATATCTCTTGATTGTGATGTTGGTAGATTTATGATGAAGATAAGTGTATGAGCGCAGATGTGGAATACAATGAGAATTTAGCCTTCATATTCATACAATTATGGATGACCGAGTTTTGCTCGATAGTTTTTTGTTGAAAGTATTTTTAGGAAATTATGTTTAGATACTAATTTCTTAAATGAACAAGTTTTTTTACAAATAACATAAGCAAACAATTAATTTTCTTGGTGTAACGTCAAACCAAACTCATTGAGTTATTGTTGCTTCGCAACGCCATCTTCTGAACTACCTTTACGCGCATTAAGCAACATTTTCTAAAAATGAATCCTAAATCGTTTTATTGCAGCCGAAACCCCCTGCATGCTGCATTTCATAAAAATGATTGGAGCCGCTTCCGAGATTCACATTATACGAGTATATACAGAAAAATAAAGAGTCGGAAGATACGCTAGCTAACTGAACTAAATTGTGCATGATAGACAATTAAAATGCTTAAAATAAAATAAAATATTATCAATAATGTATTTATATTTCGTTAAAAAACATGAACTAAAACGAAAAATGATATCTTACTTAAACTTGGATAATACAGAATTTCTTATTAGATATTATTTTTATATAAATTTTAATACGTAGTGTTGCCACATGGAGGCAATTTATCTTTCGAGATATTCACTTTCTTATCCGACATTTTATTTTAGCTCACTGCTATATTTATAATACAAGAATTGCCCATATAAAGGTATTAAATTCATATTGAATCTTCAGATATCACGAGTAAAATTTGATTATGTTTGAGATTACCAAGATTTTAATATTGAATACAGAGACGGAATAAGCCCGCGTCCATGTTATTTGTCCGTACCATTTACATACAGTGAAATGTCAGCCATAAATCAACCTCACGAGCTGGCGTGACGTCACTGCATAAATGAATGATTAATTGACGGCTCCCACTGCAAACCGAATTGGAAATTACGATATTTGTCAAATACTAAAATACTGACTACTCATATTTACATATACTAGTGATCGGCCTACAGTCGAAATTCGACTTTAATCCAGAAATAAGAGAATTGAAATCACTATTTAAATATTAACTGTCGGTAATTTTTTATCAGACCTGGATGACGGAGTTTAAACACGATGAAAAAACACTTTTATCTCTGTCTAATTAGAACATAATTTACTCAAACAACTGTAACTGTTCCTTATACCCTTACTTAGACGAAACATTAATGAAATTAAGAAGGCTGCACATATGATACCATTTTAGAATTTCGATAAAATCGTCCGTCTTTTGATAAAACTTACCTGCTCAGCTTAGTGTATTTTTTTATAGTACTAGTAATCAAAGTTAAGTTATAGTAAACTTAGATTACACTTATCAATGATACTTATTTTTCTCGAAAAATACAGTTGTATGATTTTGCGAAAGCTATTTTGGTTTCTTACGAGTTTAAAAAAAATCCTACAAACAATTGAAAAATCTTAACACAATGTCGAAAAATTCCACATTCAAAATATTTGTAATGTCTATAGCCTATTGATTTAGGGTACAGTATGCTAATCATAAGGACGTAGCTTCGAATCTACCATTTGTCTATTGACTTGAACCATCTCCTAGCACAAGCTTAAGATTATCTGGAATGGTTAACAAGAACGTAAACAAATTTGCGAAAAAAAAATTGTTAGCATTCTTTTTTTTAAAAAAAAACAAAGAAGTTGTCTTTTTCTCTTAAAAAAAAGAATGTGTTTCAGACCACAAAATTCTTAGCTCCATCTATATGTATGTAAATATATATATGTATTTACGTATATTATAACATCGAACCTTCTATAATAAATTTCTGACGTTCCCCGAATGTCAAACGAATTTTTATGACACTTCTTTTACCTGTACAGCTATAGAACTATGGAATAGCTTGCCGCTTGCTTGAGATTAGGGAGGTTTCGTCAACTAATGTCTTTAATAGTATGTTTTTAGTGTTTAAATAAAATGGTTGGTGACGATGATTTTTCGACTGGTTTGTCAAGGTTATCGTTACATTTACCCTATATACAAGAATTGCTCATTCAAATAGATTATTAATCGTCGCCAAGCAACCATATAACAACTGTTATATATATATGAAACGTATAGTAGTTTGTGTACAGTTTTTTTTTAATTAATTTGATGCATTATGCATGCATAATTTTAACAAAATATTAATAAATTTCACACGCCTCCGTCCACGCAATTTTCGTCACAAAGAGTACAAAGTTTTTGTTTCATGTATTAATATTACGATTACTGTTTTTTTTTAAAAAATAAAGAATGCTAACAATGTTTTTTTACATAAATTACTAACGGTATTCTTAAACATTCCAACTAAGCTTGAGCCTGAGCTGGCGTAGGGTTTACTTCAATCAGCCCTGTAGTTCTGGGCTCTCAAGAATAAGACTACGGTATCCCCTGCCTGTCGTACTAGGCGACTAAAAGGGGCCTCGGGTTCACTGGGCGACAAGGGTGGGGGCCTGAGTCGTCCACCAAAGTGGACCCGGGAAGAAGGCGACATCGGCTGGCCCGTGTCGCCTTTCGCAGCGAGGGCACAGGGGAGGAGGGAGTAACCTCCCCCCGGGACGTGCTCTCCTTGAGCACAGTGCAGAGGGGCTCCGGTGCGTTCCACGTGAGATCCCGGAGCCCCTTGTTATGCACCGAGGATAGGGCCACCGGGGAGGTTTTAGTGGGTAAGATCCCCACATAACCGCCGCCTTCCCCCCAGAAGGCGGGATATCTTTGTGAAGATTTCCTACCCGTCAACAAAAAAAAAAGGGTTTACTTCAATAGTCCAATGGTGGATCAGATCTCCCCGGCACATTATACCTGGTATACACCCAGACGGAAAAAGAATCCCTGTCCAACCAGGTATACGGATCGGGGCCAGGTTCGCGCATCCTTACCGTGCACGAGGCCCAAAACCTCACGTTACGGGTGGTTGATCATCAGAACAGTGACGAAAAAACTGCAACTGCACGACAGCGTCCAACTTGCATAGTAGCGTTATACAGACACACATTGAGCTGTGTCTATTTCACAGATGACTGTGACGACAAAAAAAAACACTCGATAGTTGACTTCAATCTATTCTCATTATTTAACCTAATTTTATATTGACAATATAATAGGTATTTTACAAAATATTTTTAAATTAAATAACTTCCAAACCGTCGCTACTTCCCAGCGTGCCCAGAAGGCTGGTAGCATTGCCACGTTGTATGGCAATGCTTAGCCTCTGTGCAAGATATAAGCCAGCCCTCTGGTCGCAAAACCTGTCGACCAACTTCTTAGCTATCACATTAAAAAGGTGGTATGCACTAGGACCCCAGGGACCCAAAGTTTTTACCCCAAAGACAGCATGGGCATCGGAATCGACTTCCATTATTATCTTTATGTATTTTAAAAGTATTAGACTGGTAATCGTTGCGTAGATATTACAAACAAGCGCTTGCGGTCTGCCGGTTTAATTAACTGCGGTGTCCCTACGATCGAGCCGGGCACGGAAACTGCGCTGCAGCCGCTATTACAGATTGTAATAGTGAAGCTTATCTAGCTTTAGCGAGAGGATTAGTGAGGTGTTTGCAAGGTAAATACTAACTCTGCCCATAAATCTTATTACAAATGAAAATATATTTATTATTTATATTTACGAGTAAAAACAAAAACCGACTTCAAATCGAATCAAACGTTAAACTCTATTACGTGCGGACGCCATCTTTGTAGTTCTGAATTATCGTAGGAAGCTAATCAAACTGTCATCGAAATCGATTAGCGTGATATTGAGTCACGAATATACTTATTGCAATTTTTTTAAGACAGCTAGCAATGCTTTTTTTTTCAAAAATATTGCTTACATTCTTGTTAACCATTCCAACTAAGCTTAAGCTTGTGCTATTAGATGGTTCACGTCAATAGTCGAATGGTTGATTCGAACCTGCGACGATTCGCAGACCGTACCCTTATATGGTTTTTCTCATTGATGCCATTGCCAGAATCGCGCCAAATTGAAGTATAGCCACACAGGAAGCACCAGCTTTCAAATTAAAAAAAAATATTAAAATCGGTTACCAAACAAAAAAATGTTATAACCAAAGTTAAACCATACATATAAAACAGAAAAAGAAGAATTGAGAACCTCGTCCTCTTTGGAAGTCGGTTGAAAATGGTGCACTTTTGCATAATGCATTTATTCATTCCCCATACGTCGTAATCAAATTTACCCTAGAAGGATTTTCCATAATCAACATAAACTTGCCTTCTTTATTTTACGTAAGCTTGTTTATCAAAATATAGTGTTATTGTTTCTCTCTTAGAAATAAACGTCAAGATTTCTTATCTTGTATATTCTTTCAGTTATAAAAAGTTTTATGGGCCGCGCTAAGTCACAACATTGTAATAAAATGCGCTCCGCGAACGGTATAAAGTTACCGACGAGACCGTTTAAAGCAAGGAGTACATAGTTGCTGGAACTTTTTTATTGGGCAAGGGGTCAACGAGTACGGCTCACCCGATCTGAAGTGATCCACCACCCATAAACACTTACTAAAACATTGCAGGTGCGTTGCCAACCTATCGTAAATAATTGTCGCCAAATCTATCTATGTATTAGTAATTCAATACATAGTAATAGTAAAAGATACCCCGCGTTCTGGAGGAAAACCGGGGTTATATAGGATAATTAAACACTAAAACCCCCCAGTGGCCCTTCCTCGGTGCATGGTGAGAGTCTCCGGGATCTCCAGTGGAACGCACCGGAGCCCCTCTGCACTGTCCTCTCGGATAGCACGTCCGATGGGGGAGGTTAATCTCTTCCCCCCTTTGCCCTCGCAGTGCAAGGCGACATGGGCTAGTCGACGCCGTCTTCTTCCCGGGTCCAGAGGATCAGCGGACGACAAAGGAATCACTCTGTCCATCGGGGATGCGCGGGGAATCGGGGATAGGACGTATCGGGCGATACAAACAAAATACCGTATACTTACACTATATTATCAATTTTGTCCTGAGAACCAGTGTTTCTCAGTATTAACAAAAATGAACCTTGACCATAAAACATCCAGTTTCATCCAGTCACCTAGTGCGGATTGGCGGACTTCACATGTGTTAGAATTTTTTTCTAAAACATGTAGGTTTCCTCACGATGTTTTTTCCACCGCTGAGCACGTGGTAAATTGTTTTTCTCATAAATATACTTGTTGAGACCAAGTTTTACCAAATTTATTTGACCCCAATACGAGTCTTTATACAATAAAGTCCCGACCCAAGTTTGTCCCGTCACTCTCATGCGCGACTCATTTCTGAGACATATTGGCGCTTTTACACAGGGCATCACCGAGCATATTAATTCGTTAATGAGAAGGTAAGGGGCCTAAGCACACAGCGTATCGTTCGAATGTCGTTTGACGCGCGTATACCCATGTCATTTGCGCGTCGTCTGCTTGTTAAGAATACACCGTATGCTTAGGTTACAAGGCTGCGTTCGAATGTCGTTTGTAGCACATACGAGTATACGCATATCATTTGCGCGTCGTCTGCTCATTTACAATACTGAGGCGCTTAGCAAAATATCTGCTGTCATTCTAAAGCACTACATTATTTCAATTTCCGAGAGAAACACATTTTTGGCAACGCCACCTGAATATGTCACTTAGAACGTCAGACGTACACTCCCGCAGAGAAATCTATTCTTGAGAAAGGAAATGTATGCCATTCCCAAGACGGAGTCGGCGCCTAAACAGAACAATGGATACATTAGCGCTCGATACCGTTTCCGTGCCAAAATAACTACCGCATTGTTGTCTGGTATTGCTCACTGAAAATTCATGTTTCAACCACTCGGAGTATTCTCAGGAAAAACCTTGAAATTGGTTTTTATAACCCATGACTCTGTATCATCAATAAAATGATTACCATCAGTACAACAAGTATATTTGCTAGCAAATACAAAAACCGACTTGGAATCGAATCAAACATTTAACGCTATTACGCGCGGACGCGCTCTTTTGACGTGACAACGTCTTAAAAATGTCCTGTTACGCGAGCCGAGAGTTCCCGAGAATTGCACGTGCACGTTCAAAGTGTGTAATCGACAGCTCGGAACAATAGAGATAGAGAATGGAAATTTGTTCTCAGTGAAGTAGAAAAAAATACTTCAATTTTGTTGGAATAACGTTTGTACCTACGGATACGTTGTCACATATTTAACGTCCGAGCGCCTTGCGTCCAGAAACCTGGGGTTTTGGTTCCGAATTAACGTAGAAATATTACGAAACATAATCAAATCAGATTACTTTTACAGTACATTCTTTCCAATAAAAACTAAATCATCGGAATCGATTGACCCATTCGAAAGTTATTAGCTAACAAACTTAAAAAAATAAACAGACCCAATTAGAACCTACACCTCTTTGAAGTCGGTAGAGAACAAAAATAGACTTCAAATTGAATAGTATATTACGAAATTTAATTAATCATAACCTAAACAAACTCTAACCAAACTACGCTTCAAGTACATCTTTGCCAATGATAAATGAATCATCGAAATCGGTTGCCGTGATAATGAGTTATTGCTCCATTTGTTGCGCACATACTTAATGGAAATTTAAGACTTATATGGTTTTCTCAAAGATGATATTGTCGGAATTGGACCAAATTGATTTGGTCAATTCCGACAATACCTCAAATGACATTCGAACGACACGCTATGTGCTTAGGCCCCTTACCTTCTCATTAACGAATTAATATGCTCGGTGATGCCCTGCGTAAAAGCGCCAATATGTCTCAGAAATGAGTCGCACATGAGAGTGACGGGACAAACTTGGGTCGGGACTTTATTGTACAATGTCTGGTATTGGGGTTAAATAAATTTGGTAAAACTTGGTCTCAACAAGTATATTTATGAAAAAAACAATTTACCACGCGCTCGGCGGTGGAAAAAACATCGTGAGGAAACCTACATTGTGTGAGAAAAAATTTCTAACACATGTCAAGTCCGCCAATCCGCACTAGGTGACTGGATGAAAATGTTTTGTCAATTCGGTCAAATTGGTGACGAGTAAGTTCTTAAGTTACAAACATGAAAAAAAGACGAATTGAGAGACGAAAATACTAATTTTCTCAATTTTCTTTTTCGGTTAAAAATCACGAACAACTTAGTAAGCGAAAATAATGTAGGGGATAAGGGTAGCATCGAATTACCGACTTCAGCAACACTCCTGATTGATTCTGGAAAGTGCCCAGCTGTCCTGCACGTCAAAGCTCCTTCAGTGTTGTTTATTTGTCATAAAGCAACGAGCCCGAGGGAGCGTTTATCTCCACAGTGTAATAAAAACTTGTACCTGTTTCTACAGAATTAATCATTTCTATTTCATTCGGACTCTATAATTGTTGAAACATTTGTGTGTAAGCTGTGCTTGTAACAACGTTTATTAAATTCTATAAACATAAACAATCCGCAATGTTATGTTCGTGTTTAATTCTCACTACATACATTGTTATGATATTTAACATTTCTAAGAAGTATATTTACAAGTCATAAAACAAACCGACTTAAATTCAAATCAAACAGGCTTTCCTACTTCTAAAGTATCGTAGTTTTACAAGAGATAACATATGTGAGCTTGCTTACCTTGCTCAACATCGCACACAACAAGATTGACAAGATTTTAGCAATACATCAAGAGCCTTAGAGATAATTTAATAAAGACTTACTGACTTTGTTTCAGAGGTTCACTTGTAAAGGGCTTTTCCTCCAGAATAACTTACTTATTCTAAACTGTCCACCGATCGTCTATAGAGGGAGTTCACCCCTTTTCATCCTAAATTTCTAGTATAGGCATCTCTTTCAGGAGGTGGACGATCATAACACGATCGGACCTAGTCAAATAGTTTTACATTAGTCAGTCTATTAACTTATTCTAATTCATAAGTAAACTATTAAGATTATAATCTAAAGACTAACTGTTGCTAACATAATAATAGCCGTGGTCTGCTTATTACGCTAGCAACCCAAGTTCCAACCCTGGTGCCGGCACCAATTTTATGTGCTGATTTCCCACGCGCTCGTAAAAAATCGTAAGGAAAACTACATGTGTTAATTTTTTTTTTTTCATTTATGTTGCTTGTAAAATAAAAATAACAAGATTATAAAAATTCTTTACTTATATTAGGAATGGAATTACACGAATTGCACGTGTAAACAAAGTTAACGGAGTAGGGCTTGTTAAAAATGCTTTCAAACATACCGGGCGAGAATGAAAGCTCTTTATCACTCGTGTCATGCGAAAGTGCTTAGCTGTAACGGTGTCACAACCCTCCGCAAGGGAGGTCTTGTGGGGAAAATTTTAAGGACTTGCCCTCGCCGAGACATCTAAATTATCACTTGTGAGGATAATCCTCGACTGTTTTGTTAACCTCGATGCGAGCTTTTGGCTCTTACATTTTAGTTCACTGCGTTTACACTGAATGTGATTAACATAGTAAATATCCAATATATAATAATTCAATATCACCATCATCAGCCGGTATTAATCCACTGACAGGCCTAACCCAATGAGTTCCACAGTACACGATCTTCCGCTTTCCGCATCCAGCCACTTCCAGCTAACTAATTAGTACATCAAACTATAAGTCTAAAATTAAACTGTATCAAAAATAAATAATCAATATTTTTTTAACTAAATCACGTAGCCTGGGTGCCTGGGTATTTTTTCTAACCCTTTTTTTGTTGACGGGGAACCCCATGTCACCCCACGTTATTTTGTTTTTACCAACTAAAATCCTCCCGCTGGCCCTTCCTCTGTGCATGGTGAGGGGCTTCAGGTTCTCATGTCCTGGGGAGGATCAACCCTATGTCCTCGCAGTGCAAGGCGACACGGGCCTGCTGTTGTTGCCTTCTTCCCAGGGGTCCACTTTAGCGGATGACAAAGGCCCTTACCCTTGTCCTTGGTGAAGCCGATGCCTTTTAGTCGCCTTCTACTGACCGGCAGGGATTACTCTTCCGTGTAGTCTCATTCTATGAGCCTATAACTATACTGGATTTATCTACTTTGCTTTAGTTTACAGAAATAAATACGAATTGAGAGACGAAAATACTAATTTTCTCAATTTTCTTTTTCGGTTAAAAATCACGAACAACTTAGTAAGCGAAAATAATGTAGGGGATAAGGGTAGCATAGAATTACCGACTTCAGCAACATTCCTGATTGATTCTGTAAAATGCCCAGCTGTCCTGCACGTCAAAGCTCGTTCAGTGTTGTTTATTTGCCATAAAGCAACGAGCCCGAGGGAGCGTTTATCTCCACTGTAATAAAAGCTTGTACCTGTTTCTACAGAATTTATCATTTCTATTTCATTCGGACTCTATTATTGTTGAAACATTTGTGTGTAAGCTGTGCTTGTAACAACGTTTATTAAATTCTATAAACATAAACAATCCGCAATGTTATGTTCGTGTTTAATTCTCACTACATACATTGTTATGATATTTAACATTTCTAAGAAGTATATTTACAAGTCATAAAACAAACCGACTTAATTTTTTTTTTTTTTTTTTATAAAAGAAAGCTAGCAATATTTTTTTTTTCACAAATATTACTAACAATCTTGTTATCCATTCCAACTAAGCTTAAGCTTGTGCTAGGACATGGTTCACGGCAATAGTTGAATGGTGGATTCCAACCCACGACCTTACGATTTGCAGGCCGTACCCTAAACCATTAGGCTATTGACGCTTCAAAAATTCAAAAATTCAAATCAAACAGGCTTTCCTACTTCTAAAGTATCGTAGTTTTACAAGAGATAACATATGTGAGCTTGCTTACCTTGCTCAACATCGCACACAACAAGATTGACAAGATTTTAGCAATACATCAAGAGCCTTAGAGATAATTTAATAAAGACTTACTGACTTTGTTTCAGAGGTTCACTTGTAAAGGGCTTTTCCTCCAGAATAACTTACTTATTCTAAACTGTCCACTGATCGTCTATAGAGAGAGTTCACCCCTTTTCATCCTAAATTTCTAGTATAGGCATCTCTTTCAAAAACGGAGGCGGACGATTGTAACACGATCGGATCTAGTCAAAAAAAGTAGTTTTACATTAGTCAGTCTATAAACTTATTCTAATTCATAAGTAAACTTTTAAGATTATAATCTAAAGACTAACTGTTGCTAACATAATAATAGCCGTGGTCTGCTTATTACGCTGTCAACCCAAGTTCGAATATCGGTGCCAGTACCAATTTTATGTGCTGATTTACCACGCGCTCGTAAAACATCGCAAGGAAAACTACATGTGTTAGAATTTTTTTAAATGTTTAGTCTGCAAATTCACAGCAGGGCCGCGTAGCAGACTACTTTTTTTTGAAATGCTAACAATATTTCTATTCCAATTGTTAACCGTTCCAACTAAACTTAAGCTTGTGTTAGAAGATGGTTCACGTCAATAGTAGAATGGTGGATTTGAATCTACGACATTACGATTCGCAGCCGTGCCATTAGGCTAATGACGCTTCAAACTATGACATTATACTTTCTTCACAGAGAAGAACCAAGGGACAAATATTTATGCTATAATAATATATTTAGTCTGTAACCTTAACGTTTTAAAGATTGAAATGAAATATTTATTTATTTTTTATACACACACAAATTGCATACATGATGTACATACATAAATTGATTACTAACATATTTTTTTCATATACATTTTTTTTTAGATTTTCTGTACACATATCCATGCTAGACTAATGACCTGTATTAGGGTGATACTATTACTCCGAGTTTATCTAAGGAACTAAATTTTATTAACTTATGTGATTGAATGTGTTTGTGGAGAGTATAGTGTTACTTTCTAAGCAAGTGTTTGACTACGATCCCACCTGTTGTTAAGTGGAAATACAGTCCTGTATGTTAAGGCGCACTAGCGTAGTAAATGCCTATTCAATCTTCTCTTGAAAGTACCCACATTGTAATCGGAGGGAAAGACAGACGCGGGCAAACTATTCCAGTCCTTTGCTGTACTAATAATGAAAGACAAAGCGCTTCGTTCGGGTTTGAGGGATGTTCGCAACAAAACGATGAAATTCTGCAGTGCGTCCAAAAGTCCGATGGTGGAACGGGGATGGGGAATTCGATCATGTAGTTCCTGAGAATACTCTCCAAAAAAATGAGCGTGAAAGAACGTGTATTGGACCGTAAAGTATTGTCTTTGTTATTGAACGTAAGCTCAGAACAATTTTTAAATGGCTGATGATAAAAAAATTGAGAAGTACACAGTAATTCAATTTAAATTTACAACCGACTTCAAAAAGAGGAGCGTCTCAATTCGTCTATGTATGTTTGTCAGCGAATAACTTCCGACTGGGTGAACCGATTTTGATAACCCTTTCTGTGCTTTCCGTGTGGTCCCATTTAAATTTGGTTCAATTCTGACAATGTTATCTACAAGAAAATCATAAAAGTCTTAAATTTGCATCGGACGAATAACTTAACATTAAGAGTAGTTTGATAAAAGTTTGGTTAGTTTCTATTTAATTTAATTTCATAATATTCTTACAATAATTCGTGAATAAAAAGATGGTATCCGCGCGTAATAACGTTTAACGAGCACTTGCATAGGAATTTAAAAAAATCTGTTTCGACCTTTAACTTTTCAATTTTTCTACTTATTTTTGAGCAAAATTATTGTTTGCTTTGGTATTTCATTAAAGTATTATAGCGAGAACACTTATTGTTATCCGCCACCTCCGTTCGTTAATGTTTTCGCGCGTCGTTATCATGCAACCGAGCACGACCAGGAAATAGATAATGAACTTAAATTTCCCATCCGGAACTAAGTTATAGCCGAGTGGAAAATTTTGTTTCTCCAGTTTTATTTTTTGTTCTTTATTATTCCTCAGACAATTGTAAAATAATTCAGTTAATAGTTTAGAAATAAAACGTTTTATGTTCGTCTTTTTAATATATTTGCCTCAAAAATAGACACAGTTAACGTATTATCAACCGACTTCCAAAAAGGAAGAGGTTATCAATTCCTATGTATGTTTTTTTTTGTCACCTCATTTTTTCAACAATTAAATTCAATATAACGCGTTTAGTGCTTGGGGCTGCCCAGTTTCTGTAGTGCATCAGGGATGTTCACGGATTCACAGGTGACATGATTTTTCGCAAGAGATGTGCATCTCTGGTGCGGCCAAGCTCCAACAGCATCCTGAGCATGATCGCTCAAAGGCTTGACTGTGTTTATATAAGCGGATGCTGCGCCGTCTCACATGGCGGGTGATAAAGATAAGCACTACATAAGCATAGGCAAGCCAGTAGTATAATATAATTTAATCTTACCTAAATCTTATTCTGTAATTCCTAACTTTTAAGCTAAAAATGTTATTAACACATGAATCTAAGTTACTTGAATGAATAAATAAATTATTATTATAACTTTCGAATGGGTTAACCGATTTCATTATTCTTTTTTTATGCATTGAGATCTAGATTAGCAACCTAGATTTTCTCAATTTGGTCATATTCTGTCAATGGCATCCATAAGAAAACCATAGTATCATTAAATTAGCACGTTATGCGCGACGAATGGACGAATAACTCAAAATCACGCCAAACGATTTCGATGATTATGTTTTTTAAGGTAGTACTTCGTTAGTTTGATGTGAGTTTGGTTAGGTTCTGATTAATCTTTTTTCGTAATATTCCTATTCGATTTGAGGTCAGTTTTTGTGTTTAATACTAAATATACTTGTACACTTACGCTTTGTTTGTCAACTTATTTTATTATTTCGCTCGCTAGGGTCTTGGGGACTGTCAAAGACCAGCGACACACCTGCAGCTCCTCTCGTGTTGTTAATGCCCTTGGTTGACGGTGATCACTTAAGATCAGGTGAGTCGTAAGCTCTTTTCTATAAAAAAAGCTCTGGTCGTACCCAGCCCGTTTTGCCGGGCTAGATTTTGCTTTATCTAACAATAAACTTACATCATTAAATATTTAATTTAACTCTATCAAAATAAATAATCAATATTTTTTTAACTAAATCACGTAGCCTGGGTGCCTGGGTATTTTTTCTAACCTTTTTTTGTTGACGGGGAACCCCATGTCACCCCACGTTATTTTGTTTTTACCAACTAAAATCCTCCCGCTGGCCCTTCCTCTGTGCATGGTGAGGGGCTTCGGGATTCTCATGTCCTGGGGGGGGAGGATCAACCCTATGTCCTCGCAGTGCAAGGCGACACGGGCCTGCTGTTGTTGCCTTCTTCCCGGGGTCCACTTTAGCGGATGACAAAGGCCCTTACCCTTGTCGCCCAGTGAAGCCGATGCCCTTTTAGTCGCCTTCTACGACTGACAGGGATACCGTAGTCTTATTCTACGAGCCCATAACTAAGGGGCTGGATTTTATCTACCCTTGCTTTAGTTTACAGAAATAAATACATTGATGATAATATTCATTTATTTAAGGAGTAAATTAATAGTTTATATTTTTAAAAAAGTAAGTAAGCAGGCATTAGCAAAGTAAATCTAAAGGTTTAATGAACACTGAAGTTAGCCGATAATATCAAGTTCTCAGGCACAAAAGCTTTTACAGACTATTACCATAGCTTTGAAAATTCAGGCCAAGCAAAGTTTGAAGGATGAAAGATGAAAGTTTATTGGACCGTAAAGTATTGTCTTTGTTATTGAACGTAAGCTCAGAACAATTTTTTTTATAAAATTCTTAAATGGCTGATGATAAAAAAAATGAGAAGTACACAGTAATTCAATTTAAATTTACAACCGACTTCAAAAAGAGGAGCGTCTCAATTCGTCTATGTATGTTTGTTAGCGAATAACTTACGACTGGGTGAACCCTTTCTGTGCTTCCCGTGTGGTTCCATTTAAATTTGGTTCAATTCTGACAATGTTATCTACAAGAAAATCATAAAAGTCTTAAATTTGTATCGGACGAATAACTTAACATTATAAACGGTATACTTTAAGAGTAGTTTGATAAAAGTTTGGTTAGTTTCTATTAAATTTTATTTCATATTATTTTTACAATAATTCGTGAATAAAAAGATGGTATCCGCGCGTTTATTACGCGCACGTTTAACGAGCACTTGCATAGGAATTTAAAAAAAATCTATTTCGACCTTTAACTTTTCAATTTTCTACTTATTTTTGAGCAAAATAAGTTTATTGTTTGCTTTGGTATTTCATTAAAGTATTATAGCGAGAACACTTATTGTTATCCGCCACCTCCGTTCGTTAATGTTTTCGCGCGTCGTTATCATGCAACCGAGCACGACCAGGAAATAGATAATGAACTTAAATTTCCCATCCGGAACTAAGTTATAGCCGAGTGGAAAATTTTGTTTCTCCAGTTTTATTTTTTGTTCTTTATTATTCCTCAGACAATTGTAAAATAATTCAGTTAATAGTTTAGAAATAAAACGTTTTACGTTCGCCTCAAAAATAGACACAGTTAACATATTATCAACCGACTTCCAAATAGGAAGAGGTTATCAATTCCTATGTATGTTTTTTTTTGGATTTCGATGATTCATTTTTTATCGGAAAGGATGTACCTAAAGAGTACTTTGATGAGAATTTGATTAGGTTCTGATTAATTCCTGCGACAATTCGTAAATACGAAGAGGGCGTCCGAAGTCAGTTTTATTTATGCTCGTAAATATAATTATTTAGTTACACTTCTAATCAGTCTCTTAAGGGAAATGATTTATTCAGATCAAAAACCCCAAACCCAAACGAAGCGCTTTGCTTCGTCTTTCATCATTCGTATAGCCATGGACTGGAATAGTTTGCCCGCGTCTGTCTTTCCCTCCAATTACAATGTGGGTAATTTCAAGTGTAGAATAGGCATTTTCACCATCTAGGACTTCATTTCCATCAGGTGGGATCGTGGTCGAGCACTTGCTTAGAAAGTATAATTTTTTTTTTTTATAATTTCTAAGCAAGTGCTTGACTACGATCCCACCTGATGTTAAGTGGAAATGCAGTCCTGGATGGTAAGGCGCACTAGCTTAGTAAATGCCTATTCACTCTACTCTTGAAAATACCCACATTGTAATCGGAAGGAAAGATCATCAAGCGTTTGATTTTTTTTTAATTTAGTATTCGGTTTAACTTTAGCAATTAGCTTTATTTTCAGTGCTTCAATTAGTATTTCGGACAGGAAAACATCCCAAACACAAAATTCAAACATTTAATTCTAGGAATTAATTCCCGCAGTGCAAGGATTTTCCGCTATTTTTACTGTACGAATGTGAATTATGGAGGCATTAAATTATCTCTATTCACCCTTTTCTGCGTGCATAAATCATATCTTACTTTTAAAGAAATGAATTTAAGTTCAGGCACCGGAACATTTAACTTGAAAAAAATCTTATTTGTTTATATTCCTTAAAATGTACTTAACCTTAAAATAACCCTTATCGTGAGACAATGTTTATTTTAGCCCTGTAGTTCTTGGCTCGTAGAATGAGGCTACGGTATCCCTTGCCTGCCGTAGAAGGTGCCTTTGTCGTGCACTGAAGTGGACCCGGGAAGAAGCCGACATCGGCTGGCCCGTGTCGCCTTGCAACTTAACCTCCCCCCGGGAAGTGCTCTCCTAAAGCACAGTGCAGAGGGGCTCCGGTGCGTTCCAATGGAGATCCCGGAGCCCCTCACCATGCACCCACGCACCGAGGAAGGGCCGCCGGGTGGATTAAGTGGTTAAGAACCCCAAATAACCCCGCCTTTTGTAAAAATAAGATTATTTTTTATTTGAAATAATAAAATTGGTGCTTCCAGTGTAGCAGATTCTACCAACTATGAGAAAACCATGTAACTCCAATGACACCAATGGCTATGATTCATTTTTTATCGGAAAGGTACATCTTTCAAGAGTAGTTTGATAAGAGTTTGGTTAGGTTCTGATAAATTCTATTCCGTAATATTCCTGCAATAATTCGTGAAAATAAAGAGGACATCCGCACGTAATAACGTTTATTTAGATTTGAAGTTTTCATTTTCTTGTAAATATACTTATTTGAATTAGGTTCAAAAAAATCTCAAATTAGGTCTAGAACTGACGGTGGGAATAAAAAGTATAGATGAATTAGGAACCTTTCCTTTTAAAATAGGTTCAAAATATAATTTCACCACGGTACTAAGTTCTATCACTTAGCATTTTTACGATTGCAACATAGCACGTCGCGAATACCAACCATGGCAAAAAGTTTTAATCACTTTTCTCTCTTCTCTTAAAAGGCTGCTGTAGAACAAATAGCAGCAGGTAACTAAAAAAAACAGTACATCGCTCACATCCACAGAACACTAAGTATTCATATCTGACCCTCATCTGTGACTTGGGCTGTTCAAATTTATTTTCATATTAAAAATTAATTTAACAGAAAGCTCACTCATAAAATGTAACTAACGTTCCGTATTTTAATATTGTTTTCAGCGCCATTTTAGCAAACGTTTTCCAAGTAGAGCGACCGTCATAAAAGTGCGAAACGGTTTTAAATATTTCCCGGCCGCCGTTGTTTTATTCAGGGGAAATCTGCGCTGTTAAATTCTTAGCACAAGTATTTCGTACGCCATTCACATTAATCTATACAATTACTGTGTTAGTGGGATAGAAGAATGAGTTAGTAGGATGTGAAGAGCTGTAGCTCAGCTCGAGTAGGTCGCCTCAAATTGCATGTAAGAACCAATAATTTGTATGTTGCAATTTTAAGCGCTGATTTATCACTGAATCTTCATAGAGAAGGCATATGCCCAACAATGGGACCGTATATAATTCTAGCTGTTCCCGCCCACACACGCCCGCGCCGGTTACTGGACACTGACACACTGACTGAACACTCCTATCTACAAACACAAAGACTGAGGTGAAGTCTATTGCATTTACATAAAACATAAAAAGTAAAATTTGTTTAACATTTTGACTATAAAATATGAAATTTTGACTCTGCCATCATGTCACATTTAATATTTCGCCTGTGCCGGTCACCTGTCACCTGTCACCTGTCGCTACACACCTGTCACCTGATTTTGATTATAATCTATTTCTTTGCCATATTTCATGCAATCGTTTTGGTGTGATTGTGTGACAAACATCCATCCAATCTTTCACGTTTATAATATATATTATGTAAGGATTTTTAGGCCGTAACTGTAAGTAATAATATATGACTTTTAAAAAATAATTTGAAGCCACATTGCAAAGCAATGCAAAACACTCACTCCGTCAGATTAACTGGCGTGTCATATAAAACTGTCCTTTTCATTTTATTCCTGACACTATGCAGCATAAAATGACGCTGCATTTCCTTTAAGAGAAAAGAAGCACGAGAGGCGATATACAATTTTCTGTGACAGCCATGTGATAGCGAACGGATGTAGGAAGAACTAAGTGTATGTATTTTAAACTAGCTGTGCCCCGCGGCGTTACCCGCGATTAAAAATTGATTTAAATTATTTTAAAATAAAAGTAGCTTAAGTTACTCCTTATTACATCAGCTATTTGCCTGTGATAGTCCTGTCAAGTTTGTTCAACTCTTGAGATGAGCGGAAATTAACAGACAGACAGCATAAACTTGTAAAAAAAGTTAGTTTATTTTAGTATATGTACGGTATAAATATTCATATGCATGTAGTAAAAAGCGATTATTTTAATATTACAAACAGACACTCCAATTCTGTTAATTTATATAGATTACTTATTTTTAAACATTTCCTGGGGTAACCTCGTCTTGGATAGTTACGCGTAAGCATTCAGATTCGAAGGCGCCTGCGAGGGCTGAACCACAACTCGGTCAATTGCTATTTAACGGATAATGGGACATTCAACAACTAAACTAACTTTCAGTGCCACTTCCGGAAACGTTGGTGCTGGGTGAAGAAGTGGCCGTCATATAAAAAAACATAGACGAATTGAGAATCTCCTTTGTAACCGGCTCCATAAAAGGATTTATGAAGCCGGTTACAAATAAACAGAAAAATTCTAATAAATCAAAATATACAATAAGTTAAAGATAACATTTGCTATATTTGTATGAAGCAGTGACTTATAATGATTTATATCTCATGAAATACGTTCTTTTTTCAATTCAGGGGACCATCTTTGAGGCTTAACAATATGACGAGGGTTGGATTAATCAGATTAAATCAGCTTATCCGAAGACGCATTCAATAGGGGATCAAAATATTACGTAACATGAAGGTGAGAAAATTCATTTTTACGTTCGAATGCCTCAACGAGGCTGCTCACGTTATGTTAATTTGTTGTTTGCAAACAATTATTCGTGGTGAACTTCTAAATACTTTTCCGATAAAAGCAACCGCCCAAGCCGAGGTGCTTTGCACCTAGTTATTCCCTAAGGAAGTTCTAGTTAAAAGGTCGTGGGTTCGAGTCCACCATTCGACTGTTGTCTTGAACCATCTCCTTTTTTTTGTTTTATTTGTGGGAACGTACCTAACCGCGACTAGTCTAAGGGAAGGACAAGTTATATCGGACCCTCACCGACCAAAACCGCAAGATATTCCACCATCGTCACATATGGCGGGGCTGCCGGATCGCTTGCGCACACAACCGCGGCCCAAGCACACCCTCGGTGGGCTTCATCAAGCTCACCTGGTAACGCCGCCTCGGCAGGCCTACCTCGCGGGGCGGCGTGTGGGTTCCTCTCCGCTTCACCACGGTGTGGTGCCCATCTCCTGGCAAAAGCTTAAGCTTAGTTGGAATAGTTAACAAGAATGTTAGGAATACTTCTGAAAAAAAAATATTCTTAGGTTTTTTTTAAAAAAAAAAGGTTCGTGGGCTAAATCGTATAGATGTTTTACATATTAAATGTAACCACATCCCCATTCTACCTTCGGACGTTTAGACAGTCGGCGTGTCTCCACCCTTTCGTAGTCAATATTCCGCGCGTCCGAAAGACGCGATTTGACTCATCGTTCATCGTGCGTACAGCAAAGGAGTGGAAAAAGTTGCCGGCGTCAGTTTTTCCGTCTAAGTACGACATGGGAGCCTTCAAGAGAAGAGTAAATAGGCTCTTACTAAACTAGGTAGTTAGGTAAAACTCGGCAGGACCTTGGAAAATGCACTATAAAAATTGGTACAAATTCAATTGGAATCGCAATTGTATTGTTTTCAGGTTCTAATTATAAGTCTTTGAAGTCGGTACAGAAATAAATAAAAAGGGCAACACAGTATCAAAGAAGCGATTGTATTCTGCTAATTGCAGTCTCTAAGCTAGACTTACATTCCCCCTTCCCTCCGGACATCTGAGGCGATCAGACGTGTTACGGCTGTTGCGTACTTCGTTAATTGTTAAATTGAATAAAATTAAGTTCAAAAAATCACGTTACGATATTAGGAGTGCATAAATACACGGTGAGTGTTTAACACTATTATACGGCCACACTTGGAGCTCAAAATATAATTGACGGAAAGCAATTTTGTATGAAATTGCAGCGACCCCACCAAACTTTTTGTTGACACCTTGCATCAAATATTGTCGAGTTTACTATTGTACTCTGTTATCCTAGTAACTTGTATACAAAGATGCCTATCAACCGGTCGCCACCGAGTACGACGACGTTTTCCGCGTCACAATCTCTGCAGCACTGTAGCTCCGAGCCTAATATTAGTAAAAAGCCTTGCGCTATGGATGAAATACAACAAAAAGTGACACAGCGCCCTAAACGAAAACGCACTGATAGCTCTAATAAAGAGATGTCAAGTTTTATGTCAGAAATTAAAGACATGTTTACAGAATTTAAAGAAGAACAAGACAAAAACATAGAAAAAATTTACTTGGCTATTGAGGAAATAAAAAGTCAAAATAGTGGCATCCAATCCTCAGTCGAATTTCTGTCACAAAGTTACGAATCTATAAAAAGCCAGTTAAGTGCACTAGAACTGCATCGATCTGAGAACTTGAAATACATTGGTACATTAGAGGAAAAATTAGAGAAATTCGAACGCAGTTCCCGAGCAACCTGCCTAGAAATAAAAAATATACCGACAATAAAATCGGAGACTAAAAATAACCTACTAAATACAGTCAGTAGATCTGTAAATATTTTAGGAGCCAATTTAGAGCCGCACGAAGTTAAAGATATTTTTCGTATAAACGGAAAAGATCCGACAAGAAAAACTATAATAATTGACCTAACGAGTGTAATTACGAAAGAAAAAATTTTACGTATGTACAAACAATACACTAAAGGTGCCACAAAACTAACGACTGAAAGCCTAAAATTGAATGGACCCAGTAAACCCATTTTTATAACAGAAAACCTCACACCCAAAATGAAAAGAATTTTTTATCTTACCCGCGAGTTTGCTAAGGTGAATGATTATAAATTCTGCTGGATTATGAGAGGAAGAATCTTTCTTCGCAAGCGTGAGGGTACTGCCTTGGTCCTTATCAAGGATGAATCTGATTTATCAAATCCTGATTTAATCAAATGACTGTATACTTTATTTGAAAAAAATCTAGCTATAGCTGAACCTAGAAACTTCTTTAAGTGCTTGAACATAATTAGTCTTAATCGTCACCTAAACTGTAGTTTATTCCTTTATTTAATACTAATTAACGATATTTTTATCTGTAAGCTTAGAAATATTAAACAAATATTTTTGAAATTGTATACACTACACACTTCATATACTCTTATTCACTTAATACACATCTATACTACCATTTACATAGCACACCACTACACTCAACCATTCGTCTACTACATATTAACCGCAGCCCATTACAATTATTATTACAGTACAATAACCCTATGCCTAAACTATCAATTGACTACTAATCACATGTTTGAAATCTTATTGTTAAACTTAAATCTATTTAATGGATAATGATTCTAATTTTCTTAGTGAAATAGAACGTATATCCGTATCAAGTTCCTATATTTGCTCTCCCGAACAATGCACTTTGTACCTATCAAATAAAATAACCTAAAACTCTTCCATGTTAACATTAGGAGTTTGGGGCCGAAACATAGATGAACTTTTAGTACTTATAAATAGGACCAACATATGTTTTGACATCATAATATTAACTGAGTGTTGGTTAAGTAAGTGTCCTAATATCCCTAGACTACCAGGCTATTGCTCCCATGAGACCAGTTACGATACACAAAATGATGGTATTGTAGCGTACGTCAATGAAAAATTAGCATGTTCTTTAGAAAAGCCTGTATTTAGTGACGCCAACTGCTTAATTTTAAAATTCTCAAATAAATTAGTAATAGTAGCGATATATCGATCTCCATCACAAAGGAATATTGATAATTTTATAGACTGTTTAGATGATACATTAAGCAACTTAAAAACATATCAAAACATTGTAATTGTTGGAGACCTAAATATAAACATTAAGCCGGGGAGCTTAGACTCATCATCAGACAAGTATCTAAATACTATTACGTCACATGGAATGTTGCCCGCACATTTATATCCAACCCGTAATGAAAGGTGTCTAGATCACATTATACTAAAAACAGAGAATTTTGCCACAACTTTAATTCTTGACTCCTTCATCACGGATCACGCACCTATCGTCCTTTACTGTAATATTACTAACAATGTTGCAAAAGAAAAATACACAAAAAGGCAAATTAATGAAGGTGCCTGTATTACAGAACTCGAAAAAACTGATTTTTCCTTTATACTAAAAAATGACAATGCTGAAGAGTCTGCAAATTTATTAGTAAATACTATATCACACATTGTTGATACTAACTCACGTGACATAGTCGTCTCAAGTAAAATGCGAATAAGGAAACCTTGGATCACACCAGGCCTTCTGAAATGCATAAGAAATCGAGACAAACTATTCTATAAAACCAAAAGATCCTTAAATGTTATCGCTAAAACAACATACATTCGATACAGAAATTTTTGTAATAATTTACTAAAAGATAAAAGGCAATATGAATATCATGAATTTCAAAGTCAAAGCAAAATCCTAAGGAAACATGGAAAATAATTAAAAATTGCACATCTAAATGTTTTACCCTCCTCTTCTACAGAACTTCTCAATCTTGCTAGTGACCCTAAATGCTCAGTAGAGATGGTAAATCATTATTTTGCAAATGTGGGTAAAGAATTAGCATCAAAGCTCATATGTTCATCTATAGATACCAACCTGCATCCTACCATTTCCAATGAAACAGAATTACCACTTCAGTCTATGTCGTTATATAATACGGATCAAAGGAAATTGAAAATATTATTTTAAATCTAAAAATACCTCTGCACTGGGGTGGGATAATATACCTACTTCTATTGTGAAATCGGCTAGACATATATTAATACCGCCACTTACACATGTGTTTAACAATTGTCTTACGTACGGCATATTTCCTCAAGTCTTTAAAAAGCCCTTGTACACCCTATCTATAAGACTGGGGACAAACAAGAAATCGTGAACTATAGGCCTATATCTGTATTGTCGGTTTTTCAAAAATACTTGAAAAGGTACTAAACAAAGACTTCTGTCATACTTAAATAGTAGAAATATACTTAGTGAAAATCAATACGGTTTCAGACCTGGTAAATCGACAGAGGATGCTGTTGTAGAACTCACAGATGCGATTAGCAAGAATATGACCGAAAAATACAAAACTATTGGAATTTTTTAGACCTCTCCAAAGCCTTTGATACTGTTTCTGTGCCAATCATGTTAAACAAATTGGAACAGATAGGGTTAGAGGTATCGTTCTCAGTCTTTTCAAAGCTATCTTAGTAATAGATCTCAATGTGTTCGTATTGGACGTCTTGTCAGTAAAGATGAACCGATTACTTTTGGAGTTCCTCAAGGCAGTGTTCTCGGTCCTACATTATTTCTTATATATTTAAACGATCTCTGTAAACTATGTTTAAAAAATTGTAAAATCATAGCATATGCTGATGATACAGCTCTACTTATTGATGGAAGGACTTGGTCGAGGCAAGAGAAAATGCAGAAAATGCATTATCCGTAGTTATAAAGTGGCTTTCTGCCAATCTTCTGTCCCTAAATTTAGATAAAACAAAATTTCTACCTTTTGCACCAAAATTAACTTCTCTTCCTGACTCGCAGCTTAATATAATTGCCCATAATTGTGACAACAGTAGATTTCAGAACTGCACTTGTATAAATATCACGCGTATAGACTGCATAAAGTATCTCGGAGTATTAATTAATTCCACCTTAACCTGGCGGGAACAGATTGACTCGTTGGTATCTAGACTAAGAAAACTGATATACGTTTTTAAAAAAGCTACGAACATCCGCAGATTTTTCAACCCTAATGACCGTATACTCTTCCCTGGGTCAATCTATAATATCATATTGCATCGTAGCTTGGGGTGGTATTGGAAAAACTCAACTACTTCGTCTAGAAAGGGACCAGAGAGTGATCTTAAAAGTTTTGACCTCTAAACCATCTCGTTTTCCTACTGATGAACTCTATAGTTTATGTAAGGTATTATCTGTAAGAAAAATGTTTATATTCAAAACCATTTTACGCAAACATTCACAAACCACGTTCGAGTTGCAAGACAGGGGTAATAGACGTAGAAAAAGATAATGTTTGCGACCGTGTTATTTCTAATCTAGCTATTGCAAATAGAAATTACTATTATTTAAGTCCATCTATTTATAATAGGGTAAACAAAGATTTAGATATTTACTCACTGTCTCAACGAGAATGTAAAATAAAAGTAAGAAAGTGGCTTCTAAGTCTAAACTACGAATATACTGAAATAATATTTAAACACTAAATTTTATACACTTGTCTAAATTTTTAACATCAATTCAGCAGACGCACGCACACACCCACACACACGCACAGTCACACACATGCGAACACATATACACACAAACACATACACACGCACACACTCATACAATTTCAAAGGTATTTTATTCGAAAAAAAAAAAAAAAAAAAAAAAATATGTATTTCAAATCTTAGTATGTAATCTAAATTTGTTTGGAGGGTGGGCGTTAATAGCGGCGACACAATATCCTTTATTATTAATGTTGCTATTATCGTACACTATAACTTTACTGTAAAAACTTGTTACTGTTTTAAATAAAGATTTTTATTATTATTATTATTACATTCACGTTAGTTTGCTGTACTTTATTTTCTTTTTACCTACAAAGATAGCACTATTGTATTTTAGTCTTTTGTTTATAGCGAATAACTTTGCTTTTTTATAGGTTAAATACGCTTGATTACGATCTTTCCTGATATTAAGTCGATATTACCAAGCTTCAAACTTTTTTAATGAATAACTACACAGATTGGTCAGACAGGCTGGCCTTGACTGCTTCACTGGATTGAGAGGTGGCATAGCTCTTAAGTCGCTTAGCCTGAACATCTATCGCTAGTAACTCGACACAAAGGTCAGTGAGGGGTAACCACGACTCAGTCGGTTGGTATTTCGCGGATAATATAAGGGACATTCAAAAGCTAAACTAACTATGAGTGCCACTTCGGGAAGCGTTAGCGCTAAGATAAGAAGTGGCCGAAGAAACTCCAGCAACGCTCCTAGAAAGTATAGCCGTGAGCAAAAATAAAGGGTCCGTTAAGAAAGTTTGAATATCTCGGAAGATAAAGACGCTAGCTAATTGAAATAAATTGTGCATGATAGACAATTAAAAATCCTTAAAATAAAATAGTTTTTATAAATTTATTTATATTTCATTAAAAAAAATAAACAAAAACGAAAAAATCTTACTTAAACTTGGATAATACAGTATTTTTCATTAAATTTTAGTACTTAGTATTGCCTCTATAAGATTTTATCCAAAATATTTTATTTTTATTATCAGGGTATTTTCTATCATGCACAATTTATTTCAGTTAGCTAGCAACTTTATCTTCCGAGATATTCAAACTTTATTAACTGACCTTATATTTTTGCTCACGAGTGTTGTTCAGGCTCCTGCCGGAAAAGTAATTGCAATTCCACACCGCGCGCGCCGATCACCGTTTCATTATTCTAGGCGTTATGTGGTGTTACAAGTGCTTTCAATACCGATACTGAGTCACTTGGCAATCTACCGCGATACAATTAACATCGTTTTGACAATATATCTATTTTAAAGAATTTTTGGGCTTTGATTTACACCGTTCTATGCGGTAAAGATAGAACAAGTGTATTAAAAAATCTAGATGGGACAAACGTCAAAAGCAATAATCAATATGGTGTCGTGTTCGATTAATTCGAAGTGCTAATGAAATGTAAATATCATCACAAATACAGCTAATATTATAATTATATTAGCATAAAAGTTAATATTATTTTATGACACGAAAGCGTGAGGCTTGTTTACTGAATTCTTCATTACGGCGCGCAGTCGTGTTCCGTTTCCACTTTGTTTTAAGTCATTTATTTACTTAGGAGGACGTCGGACGTCGTCGTCGTCGTATTTGTGTATGGTATGCTGTTACATTTGCATGAAACGCAATAACCTTAATTAAAGATAATTAAATGTGTAATAAGAGTCGTGGTAGCTCAGTGTCCGGGTGGTCTCCTCAAGTTGCATAGTACGCTAGCAATCCGATTTAGATCCCAATTTCGGCACCAATGAATCCCTCGATACTACATTTCATCTCGATCTGTTCAGCCCTGATTTAGTTACAAACATATCAGGCCTGTAGTTAAGGGCTCTCAAGAATAAGACTACGGTCTCCCCTGCCTGTCGTAGAAGGCGACTAAAAGGGGCCTCGGGTTCACTAGGTAAAAACCAAAGATTTCCTCCCCGTTGACAAAAAAAAAGTTACATCTATCTATCCATTCCAACTTGCAACACTCTCCTTAACATAACTAATTAATAATTTCCAGTATGTTACTCCTATTAAATCAGCGGAAAGTGCCGTCAAAATTGAACAAGCCGTTCCAGACTGATAGACAAAAATTGTGGGTAAAAGTGGTTATCAATCGACTTCAAAAAAGGAGAAGATTCTGAATTACCTTATAACTTTCGACTGGTTTGGCCGATTTATGGTCCCATTTTAATTGAGTCTAATTCTGACAACGATATCCAGGAGAGAAACATAGAACTTAAAAATTTGCATTACGTAAGTTCGCGACAAACGGACGAATAACTCAAAATCACGCTAACCTATTTCAATGATGTATATTTTATTGGAGAGGAGAGGATTCAGGAGTATTTTTGTAAGAGTTTGTTTAGGTTTTGATAAATTCAATTTCGTAATATACCGACGATAATTGAGAAATACAAAGAGGGCGCGTTTAATGTTTGATTCTTTGCTCGTGAATTTACTTGTTTTAATACTAAAAACAGACACTCCGATTTTATTTATACGTATAAATGTACAGATTAATGTCAATATTTATACGGTTTAAATGCGTTGTCGTATGTATCAGATAAGTTTATTTTGTACTATTAATTTGTTCTATATATATATACAATATAAGTAAATTTGTTATTTGTGCATGCTGTTTCTTTTTGATGTGTCATAAACAGCACTGAATTACGTGCAGCTAAGAGCTCCCTCACACCACACAAACAAAACCAATCTGTTTCATGTCCCCTTTAAACGTAGCCAATAACCTTTTTTTTTTTTTGTTGACGGGGAGGAAATCTTCACAAAGATACCCCGCCTTCTGGGGGGAAGGCGGCGGTTATGTGGGGATCTTACCCACTAAAACCTCCCCGGTGGCCCTTTCCTCGGTGCATGACGAGGGGCTCCGGAATCTCACGTAGAACGCACCGGAGCCCCTCTGCACTGTGCTCAAGGAGAGCACGTCCCGGGGGGAGGTTACTCTCTCCTCCCCTGTGCCCTCGCAGCGAAAGGCGACACGGGCCAGCCGATGTCGCCTTCTTCCCGGGTCCACTTTGGTGGACGACGCAGGCCCCCACCCTTGTCGCCCTCACTGGGCGACCCGAGGCCCCTTTTAGTCGCCTTGTACGACAGGCAGGGGATACCGTAGTCTTATTCTTGAGAGCCCAGAACTACAGGCCAATTGATATTTTTTTGTAAACTAAAAATCATTTTAAAAGAAAACTATTACAGCTTTTATGTAATGGCGTAGTTGGTGTCTACCTTGTTTACAACTCATTAAATATATATTTAAATATTAATAAAAAATAATAATATTTATTTTCTTGTATGAAACCTCCATAGTGGAATAGTTTGTTGTGATGTCAATGAAAAAAGACTTGTCAGTGATGTCCAATAGAAATAAAATAGAAGATGTCATATATATTTAATTTTAGATAATGAAGTCCAATCTTGGCAGTATGTTTAACTAAACAAGATTATAAATTCATCATTTAAGTGCTGTGTGACTTAGTAAATAAATATTTAAAATAACCGAAGTATTTCGTCAGCCATCGCTCCCATGCAGTACGTCGCTTATTAAATTGTTAAAACTCCAGACGTGATTGTGTAACGCACGCCGCCCGACGTGAGTCCCCTTATATTTCACTTTTTATCGTCTGCATTCGCAACGTCGAGCGTGAAATGTGAAAAATATCGCACGAAAACTATGCCCGACTTGATTTTCAACTAAAAATAATGCTTTGAATTTTACCCCCTTTTTTTTTGTTCACGCGGGGGAATCTTTTTATAGACCACCAGTACCCTGGGTGGGCCCGGAGGGATGTGTGGGACTCGGCCTGGGCAGCCTCTACCCACTAAACCTTCCGCGAATGCCATCAGCCGTTATGAGCGGGGTGCCCCGGATCTGTCAGCGACAGGACACAAAGTTTTTTTTAAAATAAAAAACCATTCAACACATAGTGTGAACAGCTTTCACAAAAACAATTTATTAGTTCACCTGATGATAAGTGATCACCTCTTTGTATTCCGAATTATAGTAGGAATATTACGTAATAGAAATAATCGGAACCTAACCAAACTCTCATCAAACTACCCTTAAAGGACATCCTTTCGAATAAAAAAATCATCGAAATCGGTTGGCGTGATTTTGAGTTCTTCGTCCATTTGTCGCGGACACATTTATTGCACAATTAGGAATACATAGGTTTCTTATGAATGCCATTGAATTATCTCTCATCAAGTCAAAGTGCCTGCTTATCGCAGTTGCTGTGAAAAGATCGTTTTCATTGTTCTTTATTGTTGATCGTATATGTAATTAAAAATTTACATCTGGTAAAGGAGTAGAGTTTGCTAAGCTACTGCGTCTTACCGTCTATTTCTTAACGCCAGGTGGGATTGTGATCAAGCACTTTTTTAGCCTTTTGCGTATCTACTCCGATAAATGGCGGTACTTTAGTTCTTACAATTTTCTTCTTTTGCTTAGCAATTTCGCGGCCACAAGGGTCCGCTTTTCTCTTACTCTACTCCGCTTTGCCCGGTCTTTGGCATCCTTCGTTGTTAGATCGTTCTCAAACTTGTCTTTAAATATTTTTTCATTAATTCAATAGATGGCGTTGTACCATCAACTCCCATTACCGTATTTCGGTATGGAGAATCGTGAAACGACATTAATCGCAAGCAAACAGTACCTTAATTCAGTGCAAAAGGTATTCTAGAAGTCAGTGCAATAACCAGTGTAAAAGTAAAATAGTAAAGTGTATTATATGATTGTTTCATTTACCCCCGAGCAAATCTCCCCAAAAAAAAACAAACAATGGAGTTTTATAAAAAGCCGTATCTTTAATTTCATTACTCTGTGGAACGCCCATTTTCTACCAGCCGTCCTCATTTGTCACCCGTCTTTTTGAGATCGTGATGCGATCTCAATTCTCCATGAATTTTTTATTTTAATTTGTATATAGATTAAGATTGTATACGGACAGCCATTGACATTGTTCTGTAATCACATGTTATAACTGTTTTATATTAAGCCTTCGCTTACTTTAACCTTTAGGTTGGGTAGACAGAGACAAATGTCAACAGAGACAAGTGTTTGTCCCCTTTCGCCAAAGTTAAAGCTACAGTCTATTTAACGACGTTAGAAAGCAGAAATGTCGTAACTCGAAATATCCAATTTTACACCAGAGTTGAAAAACTATTTATTTTATATAGACCATTTTAAAACGGCGGCCATTGGAATTATTGGAATGCACCGGGGCGACTCCTGCGTCGACCTAAGAGCTCTCCTTATTGAAGTGCCATCTCCTACCGGAGGAGCTATCATTAAGGCTATTTTAATTTTTGATGCTACGACACGGAACAAGGATCGTCTGGAGATTTCTGAGCCATGAAATAAGTCTTGTTCCAGGTGGTCGTTTACCCTGTTTTTTCTTTGGATGATGAGTTGGAGTAGTTCGTATTTGTTATTACGCATTATTTGGTCAAAATACTGGAGCGTGCGTTGTTGCTCACCATTTGCAATACTGTTTTGTTTGGTATCTTATTAGTCCATGATACTTTAAGAATTCTTCTGTACACCCACATTTCAAAGGCTTCTAGGCGATTACTCACATTCTGGGTTAAGGTCTATGACTCTACGCCGTACAGAAGAACAGAAAACACATAGCAACGTGCCAAACGCATCCTGGTAGTAAAATATCTTCAAAGATCGATTGCAGAGAAGGTGAGCTAACTTGAGAAATGCGTTTCGCGCTTGCTCTATACGACATTCTCTGATCTCCACGCTGTGATTACATTGGTCATTTACTCTGCCAAGGTATGCCACTTCTCAATCCGGTGAATAACAAATTCAGCTTCTCGGACCAATCCGTGTAGGTTTTATAAAAAAAAATACATATATTTACAATTAGAATTGCTTATTTTAAAGCGAGCAATCTTGTCTAAGCTTACTAACTCTCAGTCCAAAATGTAAAACCACTTTCATTTTATATGACTAAGTTGTTTTAGTATATAGTATTATATATAAGTCATGTATTAAATAAATAAAAGATGTTTTACAGCTGCGAGAACAAATAGTACTAAGATGAAATCTTTACGAGCAGTCGCAAATATTTTAGAGCCCTTATCACAGTATGCTTTTATCATCTTTCTTATTCTATTAAGTTTGTTCACTGCA
Source organism: Meandrusa payeni (assembly GCA_029286785.1). Taxonomy (NCBI): domain Eukaryota; kingdom Metazoa; phylum Arthropoda; class Insecta; order Lepidoptera; family Papilionidae; genus Meandrusa; species Meandrusa payeni. The sequence continues at coordinate 7,627,861 of JAGSMX010000015.1, forward strand.
AATAAACTAAAGGTTAATGAACTCAAGAACTGAATGTAATCCGTCTCCATCTAACTTCATTGTTTCACCAAAATACAACGATAAAGAAATTCTTACACAAGAGAAAAAACGGTGTGCTTTAGAAGCACACGAATAAAAACTTCTTAAAAGAGAAATTATTTTCTTTCGGCAAAACTCGGATCTTTATTGGAATACGATGACACCGAAACTGTTAATGAATGATCGTATTAAATGAGGTGACATTTTCATATCATATGGAGGTTTTTGAGTGACCACGATAAATATGAACTTTTCCGAAAAATTACGAAGAAATATCTTTTCTCACTATATCTATATTATATATTATAGTCTCTATATACGTGTAAAGATATAAAATCTCTTTACTTAAATTTATTCTTTTTTATTATATATTTTTATAATAATTATTCAAATGTTAAATGTCACAAGTGTAAGTGTCGTGACATTGATATTAAAGAGAGAGATGGAATAAGGACTTAAAATGATGTTTTATAATGAAGTCTATATGTATCCTGAATCTGAAGTTTTCTAAAGACTGCGTTCTTTAGAAAATTTGTAGAATTTTATTTTTAATAATAACATATATAGATAATTAAACATATAAGGTTTGCTCTTTAAAATATTAAAAATATTGGAAACAACAAGCCATCGATATCACGGAGATTATTTCTCCTTTCCCGTTCACAACGTAACGCGCTCACCAGCTCACCCTCCACACGTAAGGAAGTTTTACTTCAAAAAGTCCTTACGATTCGCACCTTAAGTTATAAGACTATTGACGCTTCATCAATCGCGATAGAGAAAACACAATGTTGTGTTTTGTTGAAAAAAATAAACTTTATATCGATTTTATATTAAGTACACTGTTCCCAGCACACTCTGCCCGCTCCAGGCTATTGTGATAAATTATAAAGCCCCACTCGGCGGAATAACGACCTCTACATAATCCTCGACTCGACTCTTACGAGCAAAAGCTCTTTCATCTTAAAACAGGTCGGATTAAAATCATTAAGAAGTACTCGAACGATCTATGCGCGATCCCGCACGTAACCGGTAATAGGTATAAGTCATTATTTACGAGTAATTTAAATATAATTTCAATTGTCGAAATTGTGTTATAAACGAATAAATAACAATACCTGGATGATCGAGCTTTGCTCGGTTTTTAAATAGTGATTAATTAACCTTAACCAAGTGACTCCAGCATCTTTTTGTTTCAGAATTTGCAATCTAAATTTATTAAGTGTGATTTTACCCACTAAAACTCCCCCGGTGACCTTTCCTCGGTGCATGATGAGGGCCTCCGGGATCTCTAGTGGAACGCACCGAAGCCTCTCTGCATCGTGCTCTCGGAGAGCGCGTTCCGGGAAGAGGTTAATCCCTCCCCCCGTGTACCCTCGCAGTGCAAGGCGACAAGAGCCAGCCGATTCCGCCTTCTTTACGGGTCCATTTCGGCGGACGACAAAGGACCCCACTTTTGACGCCCAGTGAACCAGAGTCTTTTATTCGCTTTCTACGACAGGAAAGGGATACCGCAGCCTTATTCTACGAGCCCAGAAGTACAGGGCTGAGCGTACTATACAACTTGAGCCAGCAACTCGGAGACTGAGGAGCCTCGGCTCGTATAATATATGTAAGCAGGTACAAATGTCTGAAGAATTGTTCATAGAATGCATACTTTATGTAGTCACGTATTGTGGCGTATTAAGTTAAATCTGTCCCCTCTCCCGTTAAGCCGGTGCGTGACGAGGGTTTTGAATTACATGCTTTAATCCGTAGATCTTGAAACAGAATTTATTACTTCCGAGGTTACTTACCTTTCCTTTTAGCGGATTTAACCTGCAGTGGCGGTGTAAATTAATTTTACAAAAGGTCTTACAAATTTGTTTTTGAAGTTATATTTCTTTAGGAAAAATGACAGTAACAGGTTGAAGCTGCAGTACAAAATTGTGACTTAGATATTTTTTCAAATGCTCCAATATATAATTAAGGTTTACTGTCCGTATATATCACAAACAGACACTCAATTTATGATTTACCTTGTTGTTGCTCCCATGGAGGCAACACTAAGTACTGAAATTTAAATAAAAATAAAATTAAATAAAAAATACTGTATTATCCAAGTTTACGTAAGATATCCTTTTTCGTATAAGTTTATATTTTTTAAATGAAATATAAATAAATTAATAAAAATATTTTATTTAATTTAAAGGTTATTTAATTTCAGGAATTACAAGACTCGATAAAGCTCGAAATTAATACATCAGAGGCTCCTTCAAAGTTGCACCCATTGTGGAGAAAATGGTAGAAAGTCGTTTGCGGTTGTATGGGCATGTTATGAGGCGGGATCAGGAGCACGTTGTGCATAGGGCCCTTGCTATACCAGATACCAAAAAAGGCAGAGAACGACCGCAGGCCACGTGGTGGACAACCGTTGCCGAAGATATGCAACGAGCCCAAATAGAGGTACGGACAACCCAAGACCGTCTGTCTTGGCGCCCCAACACGAGGAGGGCCGACCCCAAATAAAGGGAAAAGGCATAGAAGAAGAAGAAAGGATATTTAATTGCCTATCATGCACAATTTATTTCAGTTAGCTAGCGTCTTTATCTTCCGAGATATTCAAACTTTCTTAACCGACCCTTCATTCCGACCCTTTGTTTTTACTCACGACATAGAAGGAGCTGGAGAAATATTACTTTAGTTCAGAATGGACACTGGACTGAGTAGATAGTAGAACATGACTTTCGTCTTTCAATAAGGTAAATCAAAGTTATGCACATGTCTTTGAATCGTAAATGTGACCTCCACAACATGTAGCGTCGTCGCGCTAAGGGAGGAATTCAATTTCACGTGGTAGCGAACTTGTCTGATTGGTTTGAAATTGAAAATTGGAATCGCGATTAGAGATCGAAGTTTATTTCCAACTATACTAATTTAACGGTTTATTATTAATTATTTGTTTAGGTTAGTTAAACAGACAAGTTCTAGGTACTTTAATGGTATAAAAGACGGCAACAGCCCACATATGACCCACTGGTGGGCAGAGGCATTAACTGTAAAGAGAGTGAAGTTTTCTTTTTAACAAACTACACAAACTGCCAAAGAAGCTGGTCTTGACTGCTTCAGCGAATTGAGAGGTGGCTCTTAGGTCGCTTAGCTGTTCGCTGAACCTCTATTGCAAGTAACTCGACACAAGGGTCCCCCCGGTGAGGAGTAGCCTCGGCTTGGACGGTTACTATGTTAACCAAACGAGGGCCAAACCACGACTCACTGAAAATTTCTTTAACCGCTGTTTGGTAGGAAAAAAATTTCAAGAAGGTGGCCCTTCCTCGGTGCATGGTGAGGGACTTTAGGATCTCCAGAGGAACGCACCGGAGCCCTCTGCACTGTGCCCTTCGGAGAGCACGTCCAGGGCGGTAGGTTAATCCCTCCCCTCCTATACCCTCGCAGTGTAAGGCGACACGGGCCAGCCGATGTCGACTTTTTCCCAGGTCCACTTTGGCGGACGACAAAAGCCCTTGTCTCCTACTGAACCCTACACTCCTTTTAGTCGCCTTCTGCGACAGGCAGGAGATATCGTAGTCTTATTCTACGAAACATATTGCTAGCTTTCCTTAAAAAAAAACAATATTAAAGGACCGTCGAATGAGGCTTTTTGGGTGTATTTGAATTTTATCAGCTTTCCTATAATGTTTTTAAATTACGACTTACACCATATCACGTATACAAACAAACCTGTAAAGACTTACAGAATGCTTTGAGCATTTACTTTCCGGGTCTCGTATCAAATGTAGGTTTCTTTTGAACATAAAAATCCGAGAGGATTTGGCAACATCAAAGAATTTTTGAAATCGTTTTTCTAAAACAGGAAGGCAATTTATATTTTACGTGCTTTTACAAAGTGAAAACTATGCTTTTTTACTTTTTACTTTTTCGAGAAAAATTTTGCTACCACCATTTATAAAACCGTTAGTTGAATTTAAAACCTTTTTTTTTTACACCCGATAGATAACCCCACGTTCTGGGGAGGCGGGATTATGTAGGATATTTACTCACTAAAACCCCCCCGGTGGCCGTTCCTCGGTGCCTGGTGAGGGGCTCTGGGATCTCCAGAGGAACGCACAGGCCCTTCTGCACTGTGCTTCCTTAGCAGAGAGCACGTCCCGGGGAAGAGATTAATTCCTCCCCCCTGTGCCCTCGCAGTGCAGGGCGACACGGGCCAGACGATATCGCCTTCTTCCTGGGTCTACTTTGGCGGACGATAGAGGGCCTCACCATGTCGCCCAGTGAACCCGAGGCCCCTTTTTGTCGCCTTCTACAATTAAAAAAATACAATTAAAAATCTACAATAAAATTCTTATTCTACGAGCCCAGAACTCCAGGGCTGTGAATTTAAATCCTAATTTATGGTATTCAATACTATTTTTTATGATCCACCAATTGATCAGGGGTCTTTCCGATCGACTTGAACCTCTGAGTCTGCGAAGAGATGTCGGAGTTTTTTGCATTCCATATCGTATTTACTACGAGGAGTGTTCTGAATTATTCGGAATCATCCCAGCTACCGATTTCCATTACCGCACATCTTGGCAAAATGCAAATTCCACCGCCATCATGTGTGTGCCACCTTTCTTCCACGCACTGTCAATCTGTGGAATCAACTGTCACCAGTGTTTCCGGACCAGTACGATTTCGGTACCTTCAAGAAACAAGCTCCTATCTCAAAAGCCGGCAACGCACCTGTAGCTCCTCCGATGCTATGGATGTTCATAGGCGACGGTGATCACTTAAGATCAAATGAGCCAAAGCTCGTGTGCCATATTTCAAGAACATCCACGACAAACATGTTGGTGCGTTGTCGGCCTTTGAGGAGCAGGTTCACTTCTTTCTGTAACTCGTAAAGGTTTGGAAACAGTGAATATAATTTTTCCGAAACCTAAGCTTAAATTACGACTGACGCTTAAAGAAGGGTAATAAATCAACTAAAACACCCCGGGGGTGATACAGTTTTTCCATTGCGGCTCCGACGTTGCTGAGAGATAATAGCGCATTCTACCAAAGAAAAGTTTTCTTTAAGGAATATCAGAAAATGAATTCGTAAAATGTCAGCTAATTTTAACGAGCTCTTAATTCATCCATTTTTATTTTTAACTCTTTATTATTAAAGGAACAAGTAAATTTTACGAGTAGAAACAAAAACCGATTTCAAATCGAATAGGAATATTACGAAATAAAATTAATCAAAACATAACCAAATTCTCATCAAACTACCCTTAAAGTACGTCCTTTCTAATAAAAAATGAATGAACGAAATCGTTTGGCGTGGTATTGAATTTTTTTAATTTATTACTAATAAAATTTTACAGTAAAGGGAATATACATATAACTTAACGCTATATAGACCGCAATGGTTTGTCACTAGCGCCAAAGTGTCCGTCTTGCTTTCCTAAATAACTTTTTAATATACTCATAATAATTTTTGTGAGTTATACAATTCCTTATATCTGAGGGTAGTTCATTAATTAATCTTGCCGTGCGCTCGCCGTACACATTTTTTGCGCTTATCGTATTAAACTGGTTTGACGATATCGACCGTGTGCATATAGGTTGTTCCATTTTGGTTAAAAAATTTTCATTAAATAAATATTCTTTTAACATGATGTATTTTATTTTTGTATAAATTATTATTCGTCCATTTGTCGCGGACATATTAAAAAAAATAATAAAGCCTTTTATTTCTTGTTTTTTTTTATTTGAATTTTTAACTTAATAACTATTTTCCAAGAACCCCTCCGCGGATGAATGCCTCCTTTAAAGAAGTCCAGTTTATATCTTGGGCTACATCAACATACATCCTTGGGATCATACATACTTGGGATACATCCAATCTGTGACAGCCGTCCTTATTATAACCGCCCGTCTCGAGAGGTCTTGCTCTGCAGCGTTTTCCTCTTGGACCTCTCCACGAGCTATTAGCCCTGCCCATTTCCATTTTAGCTTTTGAGCGTGTGTTAAAGCATTGGTGTGTTAAAAAAACTTCAACATGTCTAAAAAACCTAACACCAGATGATGTAGAAAAATTAGTAGCATCAAAATTTATTTAAATTAAAAATACATACATTTATACATTAATTTTAAATATATAATATTTATATATTTACATATATATATATATTCAAAATTCATATTTCTAACGACGCACAAATACAAAATTGTTATATTATATTTCTTAAGTCCTTACGTACAGTGGTCACCCAGTCTACGTACTCGAAGTCAAGCGAGTGACGGTGAATACTTGTAACCTTTTTATAATATACCCTCATACATTTGAGCACACGTCGGAAACTTACAACTGTATGGATCATTTTTGGAAGAGGCTAACGTCTAAGATACAGGCTCGGTCTACTTTAGACTTTAGAAAATCCAAAAATAGTGTTAGACATTTTATTTTATAATCACATTGTTTTAAGAGTTTAGTTTAATATAATAGCATTTTATTTGGTTCAGTAAAAAAAATATTTATAATTGGTGGCATGAGTGATGTTTCTTATTTTTGAGTGGCGAATTTTTTGTTTTCTTTTTTAATTTTACCATGCTTCGCTCAAGGCCTCGTTGACACGTGTTTATTTTGTCTTTTGCTTTGGCTGTATACTTCCATGTCGGGTAAGCATGCTTCCATATCTCGCACATACTCGTAGTTAATGCAAATTGAAGACATATATAGTTTACTCATAGATGCCATTGTCAAAATTTGACCAAATTTAAAGAACGATTTCATAACGACGAAAAAAAACTTTTTAAACACTGTAATATCTTACCTATTTATACAAAAATAAAATACATCATGTTAAAATAATATTTCTTTGATGAAAAAATTTTAACCAAAATGGAACAGCCTATATGCACACGGTCGATATCGTCAAACCAGTTTAATACGATAGGCGCAAAAAATGTGTACGGCGAGCGCACGGCAAGATACATCGTGCCTAGATTAATTAATGAACTACCCTCAGATATAAGGAATTGTATAACTAACAAAAACATTAATAGTATATTAAAAAGTTATTTAGGAACGCAAGACGGACGCTTTGACGCTAGTGACAAACCATTGCGGTTTATAGTTTATATAGCGTTAAGTTACTCGTATATGTATATTCTTTTACTGTAAAATTTTATTTGAAATAAATTAAAAAAAAATTAAAAATGAATTATTAATACAGGCCAAAGTTGCGAGGTAACCAATATAACAAAAATCATACAGACGAATTGAAAACCTACTCCCTTTTTGGAGTCGGTTAAAAGAGATTAAAGTTGGCGAAAGCGTATAGCGATTACTGGTTCTGTCAACCCCTGCAGTTCAGTGCTCCATTTGCATAGAACGCTACCCGAGTTCGGTCCCCGGTGCCGGCACTTATAACATTGTTGCAATTTAATGAATCACCACGCGTTCGCTGGTAAAGAAAACATCGTGAAGTAACTTATATGTGTTAGAAAATTTTCTAATACTTATGAAGTCTGTCAATCCGCACTAGGTGTGCGTGGCGGACTATACCTTTTTTTTTCTTTTTTTCTTTTTGTTAACGGGGAGGAAATCTTCAGAAAGATACCCCGCCCTCTGGGGGGAAGGCGGCGGTTATGTGGGGTTCTTACCCACTAAAACATCCCCGGTGGCCCTTTCCTCGGTGCATGACGAGGGGCTACGGGATCTCCAGTGGAACGCACCAGAACCCCTCTGCACTGTGCTCAAGGAGAGCACGTCTTGGGGGGGGATGGAGTAATCTCCCGCAGCGCAAGGCGACACGGGCCAGCCGATGTCGCCTTCTTCCCGGGTCCACTTTGGTGGACGACTCAGGCCCCCACCCTTGGCGCCCAGTGAACCCGAGGCCCCTTTTAGTCGCCTTGTACGACAGGCAGGGGATACCGTAGTCTTATTCTTGAGAGCCCAGAACTACAGGGCTGAAGCGCGGACTATACCGTTATACTATCTTTACAGAGAAGGCCTGTGCCCAACAGTGGGACATATATAGACTGTGTACTTTACCAGGTAATTTTAATGATCTCTTCCAAAATTTTTGTACTATTTTTAAATCTTTATTGATAAAGGAAAAAAGCGAAGTTAAGGAAAGCGTACAGCTATTGTTTCTCTATCTACCCCCTAAAAAGGATCTAAAATCTTTCATGAGAGGTTATTTTATCTTCGGTATTCTATACGGTCTTTGTTATTTGAAATTCAGTTATCTCGTTAACGTTAAAACAGAATAGTTAACGCGCAAAAAACAAAACTGTATTATAAAAGGAGAGAAATAGAATATCCGGTGAAAATTCCCCAGGGGCCTAATTAAGAAATACGGCAAAGGGCCGTTATTGCAGACTTAATGATCTAATTAAATATCACTTCAACTGATGTTAAAGCAACTTGTCTTACGAAGATTAAATATATCTTACATCTAGAAAGGCCTTTGTAATGAACTTGTAGGGAGTCAAGAAGGTGCGTGCCACACGGCCAGACAGCGCGTGCCCTCCCGCGTTTCGACCTATGTAACCACGAGGGTCGTGTGGCCATTTAATTCCCGTTAGTTTAGCTTTTGAATGTCCCGTACATTATCCGTGGAATAGCAACCGACCGGCCTCGGATCAGAATGCTTACATAGTAACTCCAAACCGAGGTTACCCCTCATCGGGGGTACCCATCTGTCGAGTTACTAGCGATAGAGGTTCATGCTAAGCGACCTAAGAGCTATGCCACCTCTCATTCCGGTGAAGCAGTCAAGGCCAACGTCTTTGGCTAATCTGTGTAGTTCGTCATAAAAAGAAAAAATAGTGGGGCCACGGGGGGTGGTGGGTATCAGTGATATGTTACGTCTCTGATCGTTCTTGAGAAAAATAGGTAACAATGGGTCCACATTGTCTACTATTTGTAGGACATAATAAATTAAATGTACTATTTTCATCAATAGGGAAATGTCACTTGTGTATTCGTAATAAGCACAGAATAAGTAACAAAAAATCCCTAATGTCTGGGCGCCAGGCGCTCGGACGTTAAATTCGTGACAACGTATCCTAGGTACACACGTTATTACAACACATTAACACACAACATTAAACTATCAAACTATTTCTTTCCACTTCACTGACCATAAATTTGCGTTCTCTATCTCTCTAATACCACGCTCTCGTTTACACACTTTGGACGTGCACTATCCGCAATTCTCGGAAACTCTCGGCTCGAGCGTAACGGGACATTTTGCGCGAATGAAATCCAGTATTCATCATATCTATAATATATCATATCATATTTATAAAAGGTTTTCACGTCAACGTACGTAATAAACACAGACAACCGCAGGAGAACAGGAGACGCAAAGGAGTGGAACTCAATATGACTAGGTGCAGCGACGATCTTCGCATAATTGCTGTCAGGAACTGGATGAGAGTGGCAGAGGATCGTGCTCAGTGACATGCTTTTGAAAAGGCATATGTCCAGCAGTGGAATGCTTAAGGCTTGATGATGATGACGAAGTAATAAAACCTAAGAGGGTCGTCGGGAGGGTTTTAATGATTAAGAACCTCACATAACACCGCCTTCCAAAAGGGAGGTATTTTGTTCTAGTTATTCCCCCTTTAAAAACGTACAAAACGCTTTTAATCTGCTGTATGGGAGAGGTGGTATACTTGATCCCCGAGGATACATGATCCCCCATTTAAAACTAGCGCCAAAAAGTTTTTAAAGGTGTTCTGTTGGCATTAGGACGCCGCCATGATGGGCTAGTACAAATAGTAAACATTATACCGAAACAACAGCTCGTTGCCAAAATAATTGGAAATTTATGTTTTTACCGGATCTTACTTGTTTTGTTTAGTGTACGACAACTCGAAAAACTTCAGGTACGTGTACTTTACAATTTTTTTATGTTGTTTTCATTTTGTACCTACTCATCTTTCGAATCCTTAATTACAACTTATTAATAGTAGACCTAAGTTTATTTAATTTCCATATTTAGGTAGTCCTATGGCTGAAACTTTGACGGGATCATACAACCCACTCACCGGGATCAAGTATCCCCATAGGGAGGGTTACTTGATCCTTGTGTCGGACTTTAAAAAAACCCTTTTTGTCGTTTTTTTAATAAATAACTAAGTCTGTATTGGTGCTAAATCAGTAGTATTGAACGGAAATACATGTGTGATTTAAAAGAAAGTCAGATTTATGAAAATGGTTCGAATTACTAAAAGAAAACTAAAACAGGGATCAAGTATACCACCTCTCCCCTATATATGTATACGTATATATGTATTTGATTATCAAATACATATATACGTATTTGATAATGAACTAAAATGAACTGAAATATGCAAATGTTTTATTAAATTTACTTTAAAATCCATATTTTCCAACAGGCGACGTGTGAAAGGACTTTTAAAAATGATTTTAATGAATGTTCGTTCATTTACATGTACTCGTAGTACAGCGGCTAACGAGCCTGCTACGAACTGAACGCAGGCGAATGGAAATGGTATTAATTAATATATTACTGGGATAAATTTAACATTTTAAACATCACGAGTTTACTGCTGCTCGTGTAGGAAAATTACAGAGCTGCGACGTTGAAAAAAACCGAATAAATATTCGTATATATACATACGTATAGAGCCGTGGTAGCTCAGTGTCCGGGCGGTTGGTTCAAGTTTCATAGTTTCATAGTTTGGAAGGCGCTGGTCTCCTTCTGCGAGTCAGTAATGACCCAGAAGGAGACCGCAGAACGGGATCGGGAGAGGGCCGATCCCGTTCGGAGATGGCGCAGGCGGGCCGGTGGCAGACCGGTCCGCAGCCCTGTAGTTCTGGGCTCTCAAGAATAAGACTACGGTATCCCCTGCCTGTCGTACAAGGCGACTAAAAGGGGCCTCGGGTTCACTGGGCGACAAGGGTGGGGGCCTGAGTCGTCCACCAAAGTGGACCCGGGAAGAAGGCGACTCTTTTTGAAGATTTCCTCCCCGTTAACAAAAAAAAAAGTTTCATAGTACGCTAGCTAGTCTTTTTATTATAAAAAAAAACGATCCCATATTAAAAATAAATAATTTATGGCCCACAAAGTATATGCAGGCATCATTAATTAAAAATTGTGAGGTAATCGATCGCCCCAAAGCTCGCATTGTTGGAATATTAGAAATTCTAATACCACGGCTCGCTACTAGCAAATAAACGTAGGTTTGAGCGTGAAATACGTGGATGGATTGCTACAGCTGTCAGCGTTGAATCAACTATGTAAAGAACGGAGAGAAAAAGCTCTATCAGGGCAGAAATTTACTTCGTTCACTTATTCACACTGTCTGTGTTTAGCAAAAAAATAGACATTCACGACCGTAGACGCATTTAAAATATCGTACCTAGTAAAAGAACGAGCTTTGCTCGGGTTTTTTGGTAAGTATTTTTGAAAATTATATTTAGATACGAATTACATATTGATGAAATATGATATAATATTTTTCGATCTTATCTCGGATCGATTTATGTCGAATATTGTAACGAACCTACATAGATTAGCAAGAGACGACAATTTCATATGTTAGGAGAATATATGACATATTAAACACGTTCTGCTTATGTAGCAATTTTATGATTAAGTTGTTACGAGCTTACAACAGACTTACGCTAAAAACTTAACTGCAGGGATTCCTCGGGTAGAACGGCGGCTGGCGAGAATATTTAAAACATTTCGCACTTTTATGAAGGTCGCTCAGCGTGAAAACAGCTCTTAGATAGCTTTGAAAATTGAATATTAAAATGTTCAAACCTTATAGCAAGCTTACAATTAAAATAATGTATGATATAGTCATAGACATTTTATATATTGTCCAAATATATTTACTATTAAAAAAAACAGTGACTTCGAGTCGAATCAAACGTTAAACACTATTTTGCGCAGACGCCCTCTTTGTATTTTCGAATAATCGTAGTGATATTACGAAATAGAAATATTCACAACTTAATCTTAATTAGATTACTCTAAATTAGATACTCTTGAAGTCTGTCCTGTCGCTGACAGATCCGGGGCACCCCGCTCATAACGGCTGATGGCATTCGCGGAAGGTTTAGTGGGTAGGGGCTGCCCAGGCCGAGTCCCACACATCCCTCCGGGCCCACCCAGGGTACCGGAGGATGGTCTATAAAAAGATTCCCCTGCGTGAACAAAAAAAAAAAGATACTTTTGAAGTACATCTTTTCCAATAAAAAATTAATCATCGAAGGTTGGCGTGATATTGAGTTATTCGTTAATATTACTGAGATTTAAGTTATTAAATTAAAGTAATAATTTAATTTTGTGATAAGTAATAGTAACCGTCCGAGGTTACCCTTCACCGGGGGAACCTTTGTGTCGAGTTACTAGCTACTAGAGGTTCAGGCTAAGCGACCTTAGAGCTATGCCACTCTCAATCCGGCGAAACAATAAAAGTCCGTTTTTTTTATTAGTTAGTGCTTTGTAAGTTAGTCAAAAAAATGACATTATTTAATGTAGATATCCCTTGCTTTTTATTGGAACTGCTTACTGTAGTGTATCGAAATAAAAACGCGGGTGTGTAGGCTGACAGTTTATTACAGACTGGCAGTGTCTCTCACTGCCGCTGGGTTCACACTTAATGTGTGAATACCCTACACCTCCACTCTTAGCACATAAAATTATTACAATAATAAAAAAAAAAAAACTAGAACTAAACATAATTTTAAAATTTATAATTAGTTGTCTTAAGACGGCACTGTCGTACCGGTCTTGCCGGGAGGTCCTGGGACGGTTCGGTGGCCGGAGGAGGTGGTGTATGAGCCGATGGGGACCTCGAAGCTCTTAGAGATCCCTCCGAATTTTCTCCGTCGTCTTGGTCCGCTATAGCCTCTGGAGGGCTCTGAAGTGTGAGGGCTTCAGAAGGGTTCGTGCTGGGAGAATTTGTTTGCTCTGCTGCACTCGTGCACGGCGTACGATCAGAATTCGAATTTGGCTGACTACTGGGACAAATTAAGGAACTTCTTGTTCTCCGCTTTAATTGGTCTATATGCCTATGGGCTTCCCTACCTGTTGTATCTAACACCTTATAGTCTGTCTCCCCTAGGCGTTGTGTGATCCGACCTCCTACCCACTTGTCTCGCCCTTGATAGTGACGTAGCCATACGTCATCCCCGGGCTCTAAAGCACGTTCTAACCTGCCCGTACAGTCCTTATGTTGCCTATTCTTAATTTTATTTTCCACGTTGGGTCGAAGTACGTCCAATTTGGTACGTAATCTTCTTCCCATCATTAGGTCGGCAGGACTTTCACCGGTAGTGCTATGCTCTGTGTTCCTATAATGCAGGAGAAATGTGTTCAAAAATAAATTAATGTCTTTATTTTCCCTTACCGCTTTTTTAATGGCTCTTTTCAGGGTGCGTACGGCGTTTTCCGCAGCTCCATTTGACGCTGGATGATACGGTGCGGTGAAAATGTGTTCAATTCCGTTGTCCGATAAATAGTTAGACAACTCACTGCTTGTGAAAGGTGGTCCATTATCCGAAACTAACTGTTTCGGTAGACCCCATCTAGCAAAGAGTTCGCTAAGCCTGATAATAGTGTGACTAGCCGCCGTACTCGGTACTTGGAATATTTCTATCCATTTAGTTCTTGCATCAATTATCACTAAATAAATTCTATTGAAAATGGGTCCTAAAAAGTCTACATGTATCCGAGACCATGGTCTCGATGGCCATGGCCACAGGCTCGGTGCGTGTCGCTGAGGCGCATCCGCTACTGCAGCGCACGTGAGGCATGCACGGCACATTGCTTCAATCGCTTCGTCGATACCCGGCCACCATACGTAGCTCCGAGCTATTGCCTTGGTCTTAACAATACCCATATGACACTCATGGAGTTCCGACAACACCTTACTCCGGCACTTGTCGGGTATCACCAATTCTAATACCACGGCTCGCTACTAGCAAATAAACGTAGGTTTGAGCGTGAAATACGTGGATGGATTGCTACAGCTGTCAGCGTTGAATCAACTATGTAGAGAACGGAGAGAAAAGCTCTATCAGGGCAGAATTTACTTCGTTCACTTATTTACACTGTCTGTGTTTGCAAAAAATAGACATTCACGACCGTAGACGCATTTAAAATATCGTACATAGCAAAGAACGAGCTTTGCTCAGGTTTTTGGTCCAAAGTATTTTGAAAATTATATTTAGATACGAATTACATAATGATGAAATATGATAATATTTTTATATAATATTTTTCGATCTTATCTCGGATCGATTTATGTCGAATATTGTAACGAACCTACACAGATTATCAAGAGACGACAATTTCATATGTTAGGAGAATATATGACAAATTAAACACGTTCTGCTTATGTAGCAATTTTATGATTAAGTTGTTACGAGCTTACAACAGACTTACGCTAAAATCTTAACTGCAGGGATTCCTCGGGTAGAACGGCGGCTGGCGAGAATATTTAAAACATTTCGCACTTTTATGAAGGTCGCTCAGCGTGAAAACAGCTCTTAGATAGCTTTGAAAATTGAATATTAAAATGTTCAAACCTTATAGCAAGCTTACAATTAAAATAATGTATAATATAGTCATAGACATTTTATATATTGTCCAAATATATTTACTATTAAAAAAAAACAGTGACTTCGAGTCGAATCAAACGTTAAACGCTATTATGCGCAGACGCCCTCTTTGTATTTTCGAATAATCGTAGTAATATTACGAAATAGAAATATTCACAACTTAATCTTAATTAGATTATTCTGAATTAGATACTCTTGAAGTCTGTCCTGTCGCTGACAGATCCGGGGCACCCCGCTCATAACGGCTGATGGCATTCGCGGAAGGTTTAGTGGGTAGGGGCTGCCCAGGCCGAGTCCCACACATCCCTCCGGGCCCACCCAGGGTACCGGAGGATGGTCTATAAAAAGATTCCCCTGCGTGAACAAAAAAAAAAAGATACTTTTGAAGTACATCTTTTCCAATAAAAAATTAATCATCGAAGGTTGGCGTGATATTGAGTTATTCGTTAATATTACTGAGATTTAAGTTAGTAAATTAAAGTAATAATTTAATTTTCTGGTGATAGTAACCGTCCGAGCTGAGGTTACCTCTCACCGAGGGACCATTGTGTCGAGTTACTAGCTACTAGAGGTTCAGGCTAACCTAAGAGCTATGCCACTCTCAATCCGGCGAAACAATATAAGTCCGTTTTTTATTAGACATTAAATCACATTATTTAATGTACTCGTAGATATTCCTTGCTTTTAACTGGAACTGCTTGCCTACGTGTAGAGGAAATGCAGTCGTAGGTGGTAAGACGTATTTTCTTAGTAAATACTCTTGAAAACACATACATTGTAATCTGAGGTAACGTAAGGTTATATTTAAATTTAGGGCATATTTAGGGCATTTATTTAAGGCATAGATTTCGAAGAGAACTTAGAAATTCGTTTACTGATAGAAAGGTTGGAGACATTGTGACCCTCTAGCAAACGCGCGTGCCGAGACTGCGAATTGGTTAGAACCGTAGTGTTTTCTACAGATTCAAAGATTTTTTTATCTGCGCCACTCCATTTTACTCATCGACAGTGACACACTAAGACATTCAGATTAGAGGCTAGATAATATACGAGTATTGCACTAGCTGAGCTACGCGGTGTTATCCACGATTAAAAACTATTTTTGTTCTAAAATATAGTACCTTAAATTACTTCTTATTACATCAGTCACAGTTTCACCTGTCAGTGAAAGTCCCGTCAAAATCGGTCCAGTCAGCTAAGCTAGTCCAAGAAGCCGGAAGAAACTGACAAAAATTATAAAAATGTTATTATTGTATATATATCTGTAAACGCATTTAAAAATAAATTAAAAAAACCTGATATTAAAGTTACAAAAAGATAATATCCCCGTGATATCGGTGGCTTGTTGTTTCCAATATTTTTAATATTTTATTATATAATTTAAACTTTATATGTTTAATTATCGTATTATTTATTTTAGTTTATTTTTGACTCAATAATATATTTATTTATGAAATTTTTTCATCTATTATTTTATTGTATATAATATATTTTAATCTCATAACTGTTTTATTCATGTATCATATTTATTGTACTCTTATTGTCTGTATAAATTCCATATAAGAGTAGTATTGCGCGCGCACGTCTTTAGGTAGTCCCGGGCACCGCTGAAAATCAGTGCTGTCGCATCCTTGCGACAGCATTTGCTGAGACGGTGTCCGATATTGGCATCATATGTTTTGTATTATTTGTCCGTGTAACTTTAACTGTGTTTTGTCTATTTTTCATTCTTTTTTAATGTGTGTTTTATTCTGTCTGTGATGTGTTTTTGTATTGTGATGCCAATAAATAAATGTCAATGTCTATGTCTATACCTATATCTATATCTATATGCGTGGAGTAAAACGCGTTTATGTTAATTATTTTGGATAGATACATATTTTTATAATGAGTAAAAACTGTAGCAATCTTGCAATCAAATAATCTTGCAATGTCCAATAACCCACTATTCAGAACAAAATGTTGATATTGTTCCTGGATGTTTTAAACCTATTGTTATTTTATAAACATATTCCTAGAACTGTAACGTTTAGCCTAAAATTGTATATTTGTGTATTTTCCTTAAGAAAGTGAATTTTTGTAATTCTTATTAAGGAAATAAAATTCTCTCTCAAACCGTAATCAATATTTAAAAAAAAGTTGACGATAAATTTGCACACGATTCTAACTCAATTTTAAATTCATTTTAAAAATAATTATCACGTTTTTAAAAGCCCGTAAACCCTTATCAACGTCCCTCTCGTTTAAGCTTTTAATTAACTTGTTCGTGGACTTTTTTTCCATTTACAATTAGATGTCTGTCTTCAAATTACACATGTAATTCAATTGAATCCCCAAAATTCAATAGAATAATTAACACATATATTTATTATTTTTTAAAATTTTAATATAATCACTACGAACTACACTACTAGAATGTCGATGGAAGACGATATTCATGACAATATTTTATGCGAAACTGAATATTTGTCGTATTATTATTAATTACCAGGTGTGCCAGTGACTTCGTCTGTCTGTAACAATGATTTAAGGCAACATTTATAATATTTTAGGCCAATTATTTTGCATATATACATACATTAAAATAAGCTATTTATATATAATTTATATACGAGTATAATATATATTTATTGCAAAGAGATTATATTAGTAACTCCGTTAAACATGTATATTTTTCTATTTTTATTTTGTGAGGCGTAAGCTTTTTACCGATGACGCCACACTAAATCTTTTATCCTCTGTTTTACCCCTTTAGGGTAAAATTAATTTCAAAGGTATTTTAAAAATACCCTAATTTCACACAAACTTTCAAACAACACGGAAACACGGATCCCCGAACTCCAAAGAATACTTCGGAGGGAGGTACGACGGGAAGGAAGAGGATTTACATCCTCTATTTCTACCTCTTACAGTCCTTTTTATGTCCTTTCTCAGGCTCTAGACTATATCTAAAATAAATTATATCGGAGATGTAAAGAAGTGTCTGGATTATTAAGTACATTATCTCAAGTTGTCTGTCCGCCTCTCTGCAATCACGATAGTTCAGCGTCGACGCGATCTTTGAGTGCATAGGGTAAAGGTCGCGCGCGGCAGAAGACCGGCGCAGCCCCCTCGCGCACTCTCAGGCTCGCTTTGCCGCCGGTGAACCGTCCCAGCCCTTCGGAAAATAGTTCCTTATATCTGTCGAGTAATGAAGACAAACTGTTATTATTACACGATGTTGTGGAAATGTTGTGGAATGTAGGTATTTTGACCTGCAATTCCGCTAACCAATGTCTCCCAAGTAAGGAAGTGGTACCTCCATCTATTACAAAAAGTTCTAAACATTTTGTTATGTTACCATATTGAACAATGGGCTTAATAATACCTAACGGTCTTATCCGACTTCCGTCGTAAAATCTTAAAATAACCCTACACTTTCGATTGGTTTCGCATAAAATGTTTATTATACATTTGTTTACTTATACAAGACACTGCAGAACCGTATCTACTTCCATATTCACTTTCACTTCATCTATTAATAATGTTAAGCTCACCGGCTTGTAATTATTTAAGCAGAGGTGGTGAATCCTTCGTGGAAGTCTGCCCAACCGCCCTCAGGCCGTGGCTCCTCCTCTGATGACGTGCCCTCCGGCGCCTGCATGATGCACACCGCGCCGCGTCGTTGTAGCCCTTTTTGGACAAACTCGTCGTAAGTGGCCCGGCTACTTTTGTACAAACAAATTGCTTGTAGCGACAATTATCTCGCTTATGGTCCCGCGACCCGCACCCATTACAGTACACTGTAGTGCCGCCGCCATATTCACGACCACCATGCGACCGCAATACGTCACCCGCCGCTCGGTTCGCCTCGCCGACGACGTCACGGCATGCACTGCGTCGCATCGCGCTGCTCGCGCGTCCGCTGCGCTCCGCGCCTCCGCGCCCCGCTGCACGCCGCTCCTCCCGCGCTCCCGCATCGTCTACCGCCGCCGCGTCGTTCTGCTGCCTCCATGCCACATGCGATTTTTATTGCGTTGGCATATTTGAGTTATCCTCCGCAAACAAACGCTGACGAATGACGTCACTGAGCAGCCCACATACTAGTTGATCGCAAATTATCTTCTAGTACCGCGTTGAACTCGCAATGTTTAGACAACCTCTTTAGTTCCGAAATGTACTGCACTATAGTTTCCCCGGTAATTGCCTCCTTTGTCTAAAACGGTAGCGCTCCGCCATACAGGATGGTTTGGCTGCAGGTGTTCTTTTAATATAGTCACCACCTCTTCGTACGTTTCTCGCTCGGCTTGGTAGGACTCGCCAAATTGCTTAGCAATTCGTATGCTTCATCGCCCATACCTGCGATTAACGTAGGCAGCCATCTTTCTTCCTGTACTCTGTTCGCCACAAAATACATTTCCAGGCGCTCCACATACAGGGACCAGTTGCCTGTTCTCACACAAAACTCGTTTACTTTGCCGATCGACATTGTAAAAAAAAAAAAATAATTCACTTTTATCCTCGTCGCCACTGTAGTGTATCGAAATAAAAACGCGGGTGTGTAGGCTGACAGTTTATTACAGACTGGCAGTGTCTCTCACTGCCGCTGGGTTCACACTTAATGTGTGAATACCCTACACTTACCTACGTGTAGAGGAAATGCAGTCGTAGGTGGTAAGACGTACATGTACATTGTAATCTGAGGTAACGTACGGTTATATTTCAATTTAGGGCATATTTAGGGCATTTATTTAAGGCATAGATTTCGAAGCGAACTTATAAATTCGTTAGATAGAAAGGTTGGAGACATTGTGACCCTCTAGCAAACGCGCGTGCCGAGACTGCGAATTGGTTAGAATCGTAGTGTTTTCTGCTGTTTCAAAGATTTTTTTATCTGCGCCACTCCATTTTACCGATCCACAGTGACACACTAAGACATTCAGATTAGAGGCTAGATAATATATTGCACTACCTGCGCCACGCGGTGTTATCCACGATTAAAAACAATTTTTGTTCTAAAATATAAGTACCCTAAGTTACTTCTTATTACATCAGTCACAGTTTCACCTGTCAGTGAAAGTCCGTCAAAATCGGTCCAGTCAGTCAAGCTATTCCAAACAGCCGGAACAAACTGACAAAAATTATAAAAAATGTTATTATTGTATATATATCTGTAAACGCATTTAAAAATAAATTTAAAAAACCTGATGTTAAAGTTACAAAAAGATAATATCCCCGTGATATCGGCGGCTTGTTGTTTCCAATATTTAATTATATAATTTAAACTTTATACGTTTAAGTATCATATTATTTATTTTAGTTTATTTTTGACTCAATAATATATTTATTTATGATTTTTTTTCATCTATTATTTTATTGTATATAATATATTTTAATCTCATAACTGTTTTATTCATGTATTATATTTATTGTACTCTTATTGTCTGTATAAATTCCATATAAGAATAGTATTGCGCGCGCGCGTCTTTAGGTAGTCCCGGGCACCGCTGAAAATCAGCGCTGTCGCATCCTTGCGACAGCATATGCTGAGACGGTGTCCGATATTGGCATCATATGTTTTGTATTATTTGTCCGTGTAACTTTAACTGTGTTTTGTCTATTTTTCATTCTTTTTTAATGTGTGTTTTATTCTGTCTGTGTTGTGTTTTTGTATTGTGATGCCAATAAATAAATGTCAATGTCTATATCTATATGCGTGGAGTAAAACGCGTTTATGTTAATTATTTTGGATAGATACATATTTTTATAATGAGTAAAAACCGTAGCAATCTTGCAATCAAATAATCTTGCAATGTCCAATAACCCACTATTCAGAACAAAATGTTGATATTGTTCCTGGATGTTTTAAACCTATTATTATTGTATAAACATATTCCTAGAACTGTAACGCTTAGTCTAAAATTGTATATTTGTGTATTTTCCTTAAGTAAGTGAATTTTTTGTAATTCTTATTAAGGAAATAAAATTCTCTCTCAAACCGTAATCAATATTTTAAAAAAAAGTTGACGATAAATTTGCACACGATTCTAACTCTATTTTAAATTCATTTTAAAAATAATTATCACGTTTTTAAAAGCCCGTAAACCCTTATCAACGTCCCTCTCGTTTAAGCTTTTAATTAACTTGTTCGTGGATTTTTTTTTCCATTTACAATTAGATGTCTGTCTTCAAATTACACATGTAATTCAATTGAATCCCCAAAATTCAATAGAATAATTAACATATATATATTTAATTATTTTTAAACATTTTAATATAATCACTAGAATGTCGATGGAAGATGACATTCATGAGAATATTTTATGCGAAATTGAATATTTATCGTATTATTATTAATTACTAGGTGTCTGTCTGTTACAATGATTTAAGGCAACATTTATAATATTTTACGCCAATTATTTTGCATATATACATACAATAAAATAAGCTATTTATAGTATTTTATTGCAAAGAGATTATATTAGTAACTCCGTTAAACATGTATATTTTTCTATTTTTATTTTGTGAGGCGTAAGCTTTTTTACCGATGACGCCACACTAAATCTTTCATCCTCTGTTTTCCCCCTTTAGAGTAAAAATAAATTTGAAAGGTATTTTAAAAAATACTCTCATTTCACACAAACTTTCATTCCTTTTTTTTACTTAGGGAAACGCGTGGAGGCCTTGAGCGCTGGGAAACACGGTTCCCCGAACTCTAAAGAATACTTCGGAGGGAGATACGACGGGGAAGGAAGAGGACTTACATCCTCTATTTCTACCTCTTACAGTCCTTTTTATGTCCTTTCTCAGGCTCTAGACTATATCTAAAATAAATTATATCGGAGATGTAAAGAAGTGTCTGGATAATTAAGTACGTTATCTCAATTTGTCTGTCCGCCTGTCTGCAATCACGATAGTTTTCTTCAACCAATCTTCCATCCTATAGATATTTTTGAATTTTAAGAATATTTTAAAAGACTGTTAAACAAAAATATAAGCATAAAAGCTGCTACGCAAGTATTTGTATCGTTTTTTAAATTTCTCTCCTTGTATTAGCCATAAATCCTAACAAATAGCGTATCGCATCACGCCCCATCCCTATCAATTGTGAATACGAACAACCCCTAGAAAGACGTCAGCGAAAACAAAGGGATTTTATTGATTTATACGACCTTTTCCGTTGCCTAATTTGTATTCCTTTGTTTTATCTATACGTGTTCTAAGATTTTACATATAAAAGAACTAACGCAAGTTATTTAGAAGCGATTTATCGTCATTATAAGTCAATATCAATCCACAGTTAAAAATAGTCCTTGTATTTTTTGACGGCGGGAAATCTTCAAAAAGATATCTTCTGATATCTTCTGCAGAAGGCGGGGTTATGTGGGATTTTTACCCACTAAAACCATCCCGGTGGCTCTTCTTCGGTGCATGGTGAGTTGCTCCGGGATTTTCTGAGGAGCGCACCGGAGCCCCTCTGCTTTCAGAAGAGCACGCCTTCGCGTGTCGCCTTCTTCCCTGGTCTACTTTGGCGACAAAGGCCTCCACCCGTGTCGCGCAGTGAACCCGGGGCCCCTTTTAGTCGCCTTAATAGTCTAATACTTTACCATTCACGATCCTAGAATTAATTGATGTTTTTCCGTTCTCTCACATCTCTCACATGTGCATCTTCTGTAATAAAATCATATTTAATTTAATTTTTTGCAATAGATTCCAGCCTCAGTAAATGTATAAGAAACAATTACAGAGCCATTATACGACTTTAAATGAATAATTTCTGCTCACTTTGTGTTTTTGTTAATTTCCTTTTCTACTTATTTATCATTTTACAATTCTGTACGTGGTTTGGTGAATAAATGTTTATATTAAAATTACAAATAGGTCGTCCGCGTGTACACGTTTAGCAATTGATGAGATTTGAAGTCGGTTTTTGTAAATATACTTGTTGTAGTATACTTTGGAAGTTTGTATATACGAGGATATATAGGTTTAGAAGTGCCAAGTAGTGTTAACAATGGTGCATGTTGTGTCACTATCCATTACATTAAATGACACGTCACAAGAAACAGTCATTTATTTCTGTGACTTTGCAGCGTAAAAATGACACTGCATTTCCTTTAAGAGAACGAAGCACGAGACGCGATATACAATTTGTTATGACAGCGTCGAGGAAGATTGCGGTCGCATGTAGAAACAAGTTTATGCATTTAAAATTACTTGTTCATATACTGACTTGTTTATTTTATATCCACGTATATCCGTGACCCGAAACGAAGCTAGCGTGTCGGGTCGCTTCAAGTTCTATAGTACGGTGGCATCCTAGGTTCGAGTTTCAGCCGGCATCGATGAAATTATTACTTGAAATTTTAAGTGCAGATTTACGTCAATTTTTTTTTTATGGAGGTATAAACTAGCGCTTGACCACGATCCTACCTGATGTGGTCATATAGTCGAAAGATAGTACGCGCTAGTTTAGTAAGTGCCTTTTCACTCTACTCTTGAAGGCTTCCACGTCGTACTTAGTCGTAGAAAGACTGACGCCGGCAACTTGTTCCACTCCTTTGCTGTACGATGATCGATGACTGAAATCGATTCGTTCTGACGCACGGAACATCGACTATAAAAAGGAGAGACCCGCGGAATGTCGAAACGTCCAAAGGTAGAATGGGGATGGGGCATTTAACTCGTTTAACGTGACCCCATCTTGCCCACCGTGGCGGAGGATGGCTCACTATGGGAAGTTTTAGTCGGTAGGGGCCTGGTAGACCGAGCCCGGCATAACTCGGCCGCCTCCGACGAGTAAGAATAAACCCATTTCCTCCCATGTAAAAATAAATAAAATTTACTTGTGTAATTCCTGTGCACACTCTCCAAAATGTAATCTATAGAACACCAAAGGCTAGCCGCCTTGCGCCCGTGCTCAAGACCATCTTAATGTAGGATCACCTATCAACTTTTTGGCCCGCCCTCTCCATGGAATGAAAATTCCATTGCACAATGTATATTATTAATTTAATACAAATGAACGTAAAAAAAGGAAGTGGTTCTCAATTCATCGTATGTATATTTTTATGTTTGTTACCACATAACTGTCGATTGGGTGAACCGATTTCGTTAAATTCTATTTCGTCATATTCCTACGATAATTCGGAAATACAAAGAGGGCGACCGCGCGTTAATGCTTTTGAACTTTGATTTGATTTGAAGTGGTTGTATACTTGTAACTTAATAATCGTAATGTAATGCAGCTTCAAAATCTTGTGTCGTCTCTCCGGAGACATGGCTTGCCCCTGATCCGGCGTAATCCCTATTATTATTAATGCCGACATAAACCACTAAATTATCACTTATACACTCGAACTATAATAGCTTGAGAACTCATCTTCGTCTAGTTGAGAAACTATGTTTATTCATTGTATATATCTCAACGGAAATGTATGTAATCAGTCATTGTATACAATTCCTAGGAAATGTATGTAATTCCTTAAATTTGGCTTTGACTTTGACTTAAAACTTTAAAATTGGGATTTGACTTTTTTAATTTGACTTTGGCGTCAATAAGAATATTAACAAACGCTAAAAACACTGCTTTTATTGAAGATACGTTCATCATCATCATCATTTCAGCCGTAAAACATCCACTGCTGGACACAGGCCTCCCCCAACGAATTCCAAAAGAACCGATTGTAAGCGGCCCGCATCCAGCTGCGTCCTGCGGCTTTTATGAGGTCGTCAGACCACCTTGCGGGTGGACGTCCCACACTACGCTTGCTGGTCCGTGGTCTCCAATCGAGAACTTTTCGGCCCCACTTCAACTTGCTTATCCGGCGAGCTATGTCGGTTACTTTCGTTCGTCTACGGATCTCCTCATTCGATCTCGTAGAGATACTCCGAGCATAGCCCTCTCCATAGCTCGTTGTGCGACTTTGAGCTTAGATGATAGATGCACGTTATAAAGAGTTAATTGAAGAAGTTTTTACGGCAAAAACAACTGCTAGAAAGACTTCTCGCGACTATTGGTTATGGCGGCGATACGACGTGCTAGAATTTTATATAATAATAATGCATATTATTATTATTTTAAGGTATGTCTGTTACCCGATTGAATCATTAAGTGTTATAATAAAAAAAATATTATTACACATTTCCTAGGATTTGTACACAATTCCTTGATTTCATAAATTTCTGGTAACATATATAAATCTTTCTAGAAGCATGTTTCTGTCCATACAAAGGTTGTCTGGAAGAGATCGCTGTAAGCGATATGACCGCCCATTGCGTATACAATTACATCGACTAATGTGAAAATTGTATATTTATTGTTTCTGTGATGTATTTTTCTATTGTTGCGCAATAAACTATATACATTCATTCATTCATAAGTCATCTTGTATCATTGAGATTTAACCCACAAAATAACAATAACATAACATCATATCAAAGGTACGGCGGTACTTCACACCGGAAAAGCTTTTGACTTTGTATTAAGCACAGATCCGGCCATGTGTGGAGTACTGTTGTCATATCTGGTGCAGCTAAATACCACCTCGCGGCACTGGATTCCATGGAGAGGCGGGCCAAAAAGTTGATAGGTGACCAAGATCTACACCTAGATAGTCTTGAGCACAGGCGCAAGGTGGCCAGCCTTTCGGTGTTTTACAGATTACACTTTGGAGAATGTGCACAGGAATTAAAAACACGAGTTAATTCCCCCATCCCCATTCTACCTTCGGACGTTTAGACACTCGGCGGGTCTCCACCCTTTTATAGTCGATGTTTCGCGCGTCCGAACGAAGCGATTTGAGTCATCGTTCATCGTGCGTACAGCAAAGGAGAGGAATAAGTTGCCGGCGTCAGTCTTTCCGTCCAAATACGACAAAAGTAGAGTGAATAGGCACTTACTAAACTAGCGCGTACCATTTTTCGACTATATCACCACTTAACCCCAGATAGGATCATGGTCAAGCGCTAGTTTAAAGGCATAAAAAAAATGCCCGAACGAAGAGCTTTGCTTTCTTTGTCTTTTATTATTCGTACAGCCAAGGACTGAAATAGTTTGCCAGCGTCTGTTTTTCCTTCCGATTACAATTTTGGTATTTTCAAGAGTAGAGTGAATAGGCATTTACTAATCTAGTGCACTCTACCTCCCAGGACTGCATTTATACGTAACATCAGGTTGGTCGTGGTCACTTATCACTAGTCACTTATAAGGTATAAAAAAAGAGGAGAGCTAGTACCAGTGAATTACCGTTTTTTCGGTTTTCCACCAACTTCAGAAAGGGACTTTCTCAATTCGTCTGTATGTTTTTGTATTGTTTGCGTAATTGATTTATTTTGTTTGATGTCTGATGCTTCCTGTATTCCTATTTCTATTTAGTCCAATTCTGATAATGGTATCTATGAGAAAACCATATAGGTCTTAAATTTGCGTTAAGCATGTGCGCGACAAATGGTCGAATAACTCAATATCGTACCAACTGATTTCGATGATGAATTTTTATCGGAATGGATGTACTTTTAGTGTAATTTGAAGAATTTTTGATTAGGTTCTGATTAATTCTATTACATAATATCCCTATAAATCAGAAATAGAAAGAGTTTTTTTTAGCCTGTGGGGAACGTACTTAACCGCGTAAACGCCCCACGGGGGAGGGACGAGTAATGTCGGGCCCTCACCGATTAAACCCCACAGGGTGTTCCTCTACGGTCGCGTATGGTGGCAGACTCCAGACCTCCGCGGCCCGGCTCGCGACTTGACGCCTTTCGGCGTCTCCTCCACCGCCCTTCAGGCAAGGCGCACCCGAACACCTAAGGCGACACCCCCCCCGAGTTGGTCACCTGGAGCCATGGGGGAGCCGATTCGATTCGATTTAAAGTTGGTTTTTGCTATTAAATATACTTGTTTGTGTACAAAATATAACTTGCTAAAAGTTTAAGCACCGTCACGTCACGATCACACCATTTGTAACACATTCACCAGTCGACTCCCCAATTCCATACGTTATGAAGTTTCACTTCAAAAACCCT
Source organism: Meandrusa payeni (assembly GCA_029286785.1). Lineage (NCBI taxonomy): Eukaryota > Metazoa > Arthropoda > Insecta > Lepidoptera > Papilionidae > Meandrusa > Meandrusa payeni. The sequence goes on from JAGSMX010000015.1 coordinate 7,654,487, forward strand.
GACCATCTCATCGCAAGCATAACAACAGCTTCATGAAACAAATTCAGTTATTTAATTAAAGCGACTACTTGTTTCATCTTTATGTAACGTAACGAAATAATTTGATCCTCATCGAACGGGTCCTCCGGTAAGCTCATTAAATCTGATTTACGGACCCTCGTCACGTCCTTGCTAAACTGAAAGATGCTTCTTGATACGAAAATAGCAGGTACCTTACAAAACACTACAGATACGATGACGTATATAGTTGTTTTTAAGCTCCCATTTGGAAAGTTATTGTAAATTTTAGTGTGTTGTTGCGTTTGTTCATTATCAAGTAATATATTCCTGTTTTTTTTTTCAGAAATAATACTAACATTCTTGTTAACCATTTCAACTAAGCTTATTGTGCTACGCGATCGTTCACGTCAATAGTGGAATGGGTGAACCCACGACCTTACGAATTGCAGACTGTACTCTAAACAATTAGGCTATTGATGATTCGATATTACTTATTAATTTTATATAACTATTCAATTACAATAATACAAACATACAGATAATACTAACTAAAAAAAAGAAATTTTAAAATTTAATAGGTATTTTAGAAAATATTTACAAAAAATTGATCTGTGCCAAACCGTCGTTGCTTGGCAGCGTGCCCATAAGGGTGGTCTGTGCAAGGTATAAGCCAGCTGGTCACCAGATGTGTCGACCAACTTCTTAGCTATCATATTAAAAAGGTGGTGTGCACTAGGACCCCACGGACCCAAAGTTCCTACCACATATTATAATTAATATATATTATATATCATTATTAATTTGCAACATAAGTAAGTAATAATAAAGTCAATGTTACTTTCATTTTCAACCTACTGCAAATGGAGGAGGTTCTCAAATCGACTTAATTTATTTTTGCTTGTTTTTATTCTACTTTTTTTATATTTATTATACATATATATATTCAAAAACATTTAGTTAAATTATTTCGCCAAACTGCCAGGGCAGTTTATTGGCGAAAACTGCACCCGTAAATCTATACACTAATTTATTTCTAATTTATTTACAATATTCGGCGGCGTAGGTACTTACTACCTGCGTTTTTTTCTTTGTTGTTTTTCTGCAGGTAGTCTTCTGCAAGTTTATATGAATTGTATATTCGCGGTACTAAGTACCTACGCGTCCGTTCCACAAAGTAGTTTATCGCGCTTGGTTCTTCGTAAATATTACGTGCTGTTTTTCCTAAATTTCCATAAACATATTTTTTAACAAGAAAATCATTAAATCATTTGTGTTGTTCTCAGTCGCTACTAAATATTTAATTTTTTGTTTAACTGGCAGAATACCACTGTATTTAAATAAAAAATCTTAATTATTTAATCTATCTTTAGCGTATAGAACGGTGTAAATCAAAGCCCAAAAATTCTTTAAAATAGATATATTATCAAAACGATGTTAATAGTATCGCGGTAGTTTGGCAAGTGACTCAGTATCGGTATTGTACCGGTATACCACTTGTTACACCACATAACGCCTACAATAATTAAACGGTGATCGGCGCACGCGGTGCGGAATTGCAATTATTTTTCCGGCAGGAGCCTGAACATATTTTTATATATTTATATATTTTATTTCTTTAATTTTACCTCATTTGTTTCGTTTCTTAAATACTTCTTTGTAGTTAAATAAAAACGAATTAGCAAATATAATTAGGTATTTTTTTTGCAAATTGTGTTGCTTTGTGCTTGGTTTCCCATTATTTTTTGTCCATCAATCATAGCACGGTGCTACCTGCCACCTGCAATATTCAGTTGTTATTTTTGTTCGTTGCAAATGGAACAAATTTCCAAGCTAGAATGTAAACATACCTGTACGAGTGGAACATCGTAAATATTAATATTGACACGTGCGGTGAAATATTTCCACCGAATATCCGACAGCCGACGTGTGTGTTTCGCCGTCACGTTAGTTTGGTTTTGTGTGGTTCATTCGTAACTATAGCCGTGTAAAAGTAAGTAAAAGGTCGGTTAAGAAAGTTTGAATATTTCGAAAGATACGCTAGCTAACTGAAATAAATTGTGCATGATAGACAATTAAAATACTTAAAAAATATTTTTATGAATTTGATTTGGGGTCAATTATAATGGTTTCATTTTGTTGATATAGGACTTTGTGTACCTCGACGGCACGGCTAGTCAGTAGTCCTAAGCTTACAGAATTAGTAAGTAATTAGGCTATGGTATCCCTGCCTGTCGTAAAAAGAGCTCTCGGGCTCACGGGTGACATGATTGGGGGGCTCTTGTCGCCATAAAATGGGAGCTGGGAGGAAATCAACACTCAGTGGTATAGCAGTAATACAGCGAGGATGTTAGGGGAGGATCTCCTCCTTCAGGACTTGGTTAAGTGGAGAGGGGTACCGATGCGTTCCGCTGGAGAAGGCTACTGGGGGGCTTGTAGTGAGTAGAAATCATAACTACACAACTGCCATCCTTACGTAGAAAGATTTTAAGATACCCCATCTTAAGGTTTCCTCTCGATATTAAAAAAAGGACCTTGCGTGCCTTAGATGCGCCAGTGATCATATGGGATCATATTTCTTGATTACTAAGCAAGTACACCATTATGGTATCTCTCGTCATAATTCTGGCACAAGTGATTTTTTGTACCTAAAACTGGTATCTGACTGGGTTTCAAACTCGCAACCGTGAGATCGTAAGATGAACTGACCAGCCACTAGACTTAAATGTTAAAGTTACAGATTTTATATATATAAGTCCCACTGCTGGGCACAGGCCTTCTCTGTAAAGAGAGTATAAGAGGATAGTCCGCCACGCACACCTAGTGCGGATTGGTAGACTTCACTTGCCTTAGAAAATGCAGGTTTCCTCACGATGTTAGCGCGTGGTTAAGCCACTAGCCAAGTCTTACTTGTTAATAATTTAGAATTACTCGACACCAGAATTAGTAACAGCCAGTCACAAGCAGACACATCGTCCCAATTGGAGAGCTCATTACACTAACGCCTACGTTCGCTTAGTAAATAAACTTGAACACGGAACCAGCGTAACGACTCTGTGCTTTAATGAAGTATTCAGCAAATAAACCTCACCTCTGTGCCGCTCCGCGAGATAATATTTACACGTTTGGTATTTTGTTAATATTTCATGCGTGAAATGTGAAACATCTGATGTTAAAGTTTCAGAGAGTAAATGTTCCTGTGATATCCGTGACTTGTGGTTTCCAATATTCTTTTTAACATGGGAGAAAATGAAATTCATATTCCTCCGCGCAGAGGCGCTCCACTGGAGATCTCGGAGCCACTCGTCATGCACCGAGGAAGAGCCACCGGGGAGGTTTTAGTGGGTAACCCCACATAACCACAGAAGGGGGGGTATCTTTTAGAAGATCCCCATTAACAAAAAAAGGCGAAAATGGAAAGCGAGAGAATGTTACGTTTCGTACATGGGGGCAGACACAGGGGTGCGAACATTTTATATGATATATACATATGGAGCTAAAGATGTTTAACTTTTTACTACCGACTAAAACCTCGCATGGTGAGCCATCCTCCGCTGGCAAGAAATAACCAGGCCTGCTGCGGCTGTGGAGAGGTAACCCTGCTCATAAGGGTACCCCCTCAGATGGTGGAGCCTGTGCAAGCCGATATTTTTAAAATTTCAATTTACAACAAACCTTAGTACATGGATGACCGATATTGTAAACGTAGTTCCCATCGTGCGTTATTTTTAGAGGCCATCTTTTTGTTTCAAAACTTGCTATCTATTTCTTCTGTATGTTCTACTATCGTTTATTATAACCCAATAAGAACCGCGAATCCGCGCACTGTTTTTGAGATGTGAATATCGAATACTTTATTGGTTCTTCCCTAAGCAAACATATGACACACGTACTTTGTAAATAACTAGCGTACTCAGCCTGCTTCGCAAGGCTAGATTTTGCTTTATTTTATTTAAACAATAAACTTACATCATTAAATATTTAATTGAACTCTCATAATATATTCAATTATTCATTTCTCTCCTCGAGCGGGTGAAGGTACGTCCATGTACATATCAGTAAATACAATATCATTCTTATCATTTATACAAAAACATGTCGAGCTCAAATTAATGTCAGAAATAAAAGTACGACGTATGGCTTGGGCGTGGTAAATGTGAATCTATGAATTAAGGGCTAGGACATAGGGACTCTAGCTGATGTTCATGAAATCATAGAATATCATCATAGTACATAAAAGCTGTATTTGACAGGTCAATAAGAAGTGTGCTTCGATCATCACCAAACTTTACAGGATTACTCGGCAGGTCAATCTGAAGATTCCCTGAAAGTTTCATTGAAATCGGTCCAGCCGTTTCGGAGCCTATAAGGAACAAACCCACACAGTTTCTCTTTTATATAATATAGATTAATTTTCTTGATTTAACGTTAAACTAATCACTAATTAACTTATTGTTTGTTGCTTAGCAACGCCATGTACTTTTGTATACACGGATGGATGTTTATTCATATAAAAAATAAAGTTTAAAGTAAGCTATATAAAAAAAGTTTGCATAGATTTTTCGGAAATAATTACGTATGAAGCTCGGTAAATTGAAGCTAAGTAAGATGAATTTGTTTCATCAAGTGGCACCCCGATCACTTAATCAGTGGGGATTTGTGGATAAATTGAGTCACATTAGCCGCGAATCGCACAGTGAGCAATTTCGTGTAAAGTCGTCAAATAAATGGGTAATGGTTATATCACTGGAATCCTTCGGAGCAGATCTAATATTCAATCCCGGTCACAATATTTGTGCAACTAACTAATTGTATGATTTAGATTCAGGATCCGTTATTCTGATACCATTCACTAAAAATTAAACTACTAAAAAATAAATTTCGTAAATATGGTACAAAACAAATAATAAACCACTATGGCTTACCTTTTTTTTGTTCACGTGGAGGAAATCCCCCAAGATACCCCGCCTTCTGGTTATGCGAGGCTTTTACCCCCTAAAACCTCCCCGGCGGCCCTTCCTCTGTTCATGGTGAGGGGCTCCGGGATCTCCAGAGGAGATGCACTGTGCTCTTAGGAGAGCACGTCCTGGGGGGGAAGTTACTCCCTTCCCATGTGCCCTTGCAGTGCAAGGCGACACGAGCCAGCTAATGTCGCCTCCACCCGGGTCCACCTTGGCGGACGACGTTGTCGCCCAGTGAACCTGAGGCCAATTTAAGCCGCCTTCTACGACAGGCAGGGGATACCATAATCTTATTCTTGAGAGCCCAGAACTACAGGACTGACTATAGCTTACCTAGATTATTTGTGAGAGAGTTTTCGGCGAAATTTAAAGTAACATTGGCCTGAACGTATGGAAAAAGGCAAAGGCTTCATAAACTTTACTCCGACGAAATATGTTTTACCGGATACACACAGAAACAGCTTCTGTTGTTTGCTGAGGTATTGTTGTCTTCTATTACATAACCTTTAGCCAAAACGATAAGGGTTTATGAAAATAGAGTTTATAATAAATGGAACGAAATAGTTCACAGCCCGGATGCAGTAAAGAAGATTCCGAACTAACATTAATTGCTTCCGATGCGATCAATACATTTGTTGCAGGAACAAATTGTGTTTCAAACATCTCGGTCCGTTAATTAAGTTTAGAACAGATTCTCTTGTTCTTGTCTAATTTCTCGCCGATAGTAGTTTGTTCCTGGCACAGTACATTACCAGAAGCACAACATTATAAACCGCCATACTAGAATAGATATAGCAAAGCTTTTCGGTACAGTATGTGAAATACTCAGCCCTGTAGTTCTGGACTCGTAGAATAAGGCTACGGTATCCTGTCGTAGCAGGCGACTAAAAGGGGCCTCAAGTTCACTGGGCGACAAGGGTGGACCCGGGAAGAAGGCGGCATCGGCTGAGCCGTATCGCCTTGCACTGTGAGGGCATAGGGGGGAGGGATTAACTGTAAGGGCAGTCAATGGAGGCTCCGTTGTGTTCCACTGGAGATCCCGGAGCCCGTTGCCATGCACGGAGAAAGGGCCACCGGGGGACGGGATAACCCCGCCTTCCCGCCAGTATGTATCTTGTTGAAGATTCCCTCCCCCCCTGTCAAAAAAAAAACGGTCTTCGAAATACAAATACCAGTCAAGCAATACAAAACATCAATCTACGATTGGTGTGAACCATCTCCCAGATTTGTTGCGCATATACTTGATACATATTTAACACTTTTGTGATTTTCTCATAGATGCCATTGTCAGAATGTGACCATGAATTGAAGTGGGACAAAACTGGATATTAGAGAATATAAAAATACTCGTCCTCCTTTTTTGAAGTCGGTTGAAAATAAGACATAACAGTGGAGGCTAAAATGGTCCAATCCACGGTAGACAATTGTCACCGGAGGCATGGAGGTCAACACGAAATGATTGGGATGACACGAGGGATTGGTCTACGACTTAGTCCCTTTTTTTTTAAATAAAGCGCAACTACAGACTTGTGTCCGTACTTTAATTGGTTACTTTGGTTTTATTAATAAGAGTGCTACCTCTACAGTTACTAACTTTTTGTTATAATGCCTGATTTTTGAAGGTGGTGTTGGAGAATGGTCTGGTTCAAGCGTCGTAGACATCCCGTTGCGTTGTTATTAGCTTCTCCGCGACTGCTGCGTCCCTGCTTCTTTGTACCCTGGTACGTCCAAGATTCCAAAACAATCAACGCACAGAGTATAGCCACTGAGGGTGTAGTCATATACCAAAAATTTCCCCGTAAAAATACACCTCGCCTCCTCACCAGAATCTATAATACCTTTTTCAAATGTTCCCTTCTATAGTCAAAACTAGACCTGAGGCACCTCAGATGTCATAACTTGGAATGAAAAGATGCATTGTTCGCTATAAAACATTACATTTACATTTTTAATTTCGTCTATGTAAGAAGTATCCGTATTGTCGTCAACTTGTTTCCGTACTGGCTACGTTAAGTTCAGTAAGTAAACTAAGCAATTGAACTTTATTCAAAGGTTTTTAAAAAGATTTATTACAAAGTCTTATGAAAGATGCATCTACTTGACACAACTTGGCGACCACAACTTTGGCAATAAAAGTTTACTCAAAGAGAATGGCCAAGTTTCTTTTAAGTTAAAATCATGTTTTGAAAAATTTTAAGAGTTTTTCGTTAAGCTTAACGTGACAAATTAGTTTTTATCCTAATTCTTCTCGCATCTCCGGTTGCACTAGGGAGTATAATAAATTGAGATAATAAGATATTATAACGACAATGGGGATGTGGAAGAAGAAAGAAATTATAATTGACAGAACTTCATAAGATAACTATTCTAATTCTGAAATTTATCTGATTTAAAATAAATTAATTTATATTAACTAATGAACAATATAACAAATACTAACTAATAAAGAAATATTTACAATTTAAAAGATATTACAAAATATTTACAAAAATATAACTGTGCCAAACCGTCATCGCTTGGCAGCGTGCCCAGAAGGCTGGTAGCATTTCCACGTTGTATGGCAATGCTTAGCCTTTGTGCAAGGTATAAGCCAGCCCTCTGGTCACCTGATGTGTCGACCAACTTCTTAACTAACACATTAAAAAGGTGATGTGCACTAGGACCCCACGGACCCAAAGAGTCTTCCCCAACCGGCTCAAATATGAAACCCGTATCGAGGTTACTATATTTGCGCCGCTTGAGGTTTTCTGCAGTTGCAGCGGCCGCTCCAGTCTCAACAGAAGATTCTGGAAGATGTGACGGCGCCAAAGTAACATAATTTATAAAATAACGAGGTTCTCAATTAAAATATTTTTATTTAATATAATATAAATTTTCCAAATTCAAATTAAACTTTACCTTATTCTGAAATAAGAGTGTCCTCGCCTCGTATCTAATAATTTTAAACGAGCAATACTATATCAGGGGCACACATCGTACACACACACACTTACACACAGTAACGCAAGTAATGCAGCTTTTATTTTCTATTAATTTGTTTAATTATTTTTTTATATTGTTTTTATTGCGAAGTGCATCCTTGGTTAACACTGTAAAGAAATGTTTTATATAACGTAAATCTATAGAGGCTTAGATCATGAATCCGTACCGAAATATTTATTATAATTCATAAGCTGTTTGATTTTGTAAAATAATAAATATATAACGAGTTTCGTTTGACGTTACACCAAGAAAATCATTTAGAAATAGATTTTTTTTTATTGAATTGTAGCTTACATTACACTAACTTATATTCAGTTCATTTCATTTTATTCATTCATTCAAATAATTTGATATATGACATTGGGCAGTCTTAAGATATAAATAGAATGTTAATATTATCCATATAATAGCGCCCTAGGATCGGAATGCTGACGAGTAACGATAGAGGTTCAAGATAAGCGACCTCAGAAATATGCCACGTCTCAATCCGGCGAAGCAGTCAAGTCCAGCTTCACTGGCCAACTGTGTCAGTTCGTGAATAAAAAAAACAATCTTAAAGAAATTAATACATACATAAGCAGGCATGCGTGTGTATTATGTTCAATTCGTTTAGTTTTTAATATAATTTCCTATCTAAATATATAAAATATGCCGAGCAAAGCTAGGTCATTCGGATACTTAGTATTTAATGTTTGAACGTCACGTTAGATTTGATTTCAAGTCGTTTTTTTATTTTATATATGCCCCACTGTTCAGGCCTTGCCTATAAAGAGAGTATAGCAGCAGCAAGACTTCTACGTTTCCCCATGATGTATTTATTCATCCCTATACCACCGGGGATCGAACTCGGGTTACTCGCGTACAACTTGAGGCAACCGCCCCGACACACCCGAGAAGGTGGTAGCTCTAGTACTACGGGTTCTCTACTTACTGGTATTAGTGGAAATTATATATCTATTAAATATATATTACTACGTAGAAAAATTTGTTTAACTCGTTTTTGATAACACGTAGAAATAAAATATTCGTTAACCCACGTGCGACGGTGTTGATCACACTGGGAAGTTTCATTTGACGTTGATGGATGATTTGAGATGAGTTTTTGATAACGTTAAGCGTGGTTCAATGTAACCGGAAATCACGCAAATATAGTATTTTAGAACAAAAATCAATAATAATTATAATTCATTTATTCAAATAAGTAACTAAGACTCATCATTATTTTAAATAACTATCAAATAACAACCTTACACTAAATTATAAGATTATAATATAAAATTATTATTATAATTATATGATTATAATAATAATATAAAAAAATAATTGTTTGGATATATACTAGACTAGTGGTATTATTTAAGAAAAATTATTGATATAATCTTCACCTCAATTTTTTTTGTAATGGATACAAAAAGTCCACTCACTTTAATTCTTCTTACAAATAGTAGAAGGGAATAAGAAGATATTTTTAATGACAATAAACCAATTTATTGTCATTAAAATATTGTCTTTGGAAGTAAAATAAATGACACGTTGCTCGTGATCCAACTGAATTTTAACAATGGGGCGTTGCTAGGCAAACCCCTTCGTAGCAATTCGAAGGGGGCGACGCGTTAACGTGAAACGTTGCCTTATTTTTATAAATCAATTGAGAAATTGGCCGGTGTCTTTTGTATTTACAGGGTATTATACCGCTTCCGAAAACGAAGACAGTCGATAGTCTTTATGACACCTTTGATGATGAGACGCAAAAAAATTGATCTTAATTTAAAAATATCAGATGTTTAAAAACAGCAGTGAAACACAAAGTCAAAAACAGCTGATGCTCGCAATGGAAAGAAGCGACTAGAATTCTTTTATGGCGCGGCACCGAAGAGGCGCCGCGCCGCCAGTCTTTCATTCACCCGACCTTGTATTTCATTGCTGTTTTTTAGTAAAGTAATGTATTTTTATTAAAACTATTTCATTTACCTATACTAACGTGATGGAATAGAATAATGCTAAAAACGTCTTAAAAATATGTTTTTTTTATCAGGATTGATTTCATAAAGTTGTGGTATTTATATTTTTTTATATATTAAATGATCACCGTCAACCATGAATATCCACGACACCAGATTAGATGCAAGTGCGTTACCGGCGGGCCAAAGTAGGGTCGTTTCTTGAAGGTCCCCAAATCGTAAAGGTTCGGAAACACCGCTGGTGACAGTTCGTTACGCGGGTTGATAGTGTGTGGAAGAAAATTATGCGAAAAACGGTCGTACGCCAATCATCAACATGGTGATCTTTAAATTACAGCATACATATGACCCACTGCTGGGCGTAAGCTTTCGCAGTAGTCTTTACAATATAAGGGCATAGTCCGCTACGTGACCCTATAAATATTCAACCACGTGTAGGTATCCCCCATGATGTTTTCCTTCGACGCCGAGTCCGTTCAAGTCAGCACATAAAATAACAACAAAAAAAGTAAATGGCATCGGCACCGGTGATCAAACTTGAGTTGTTAGCGTCCTGTGCATCCCGAAAGGTAAATATAAAATAAAATAACACAGATAAAAATACATTTTTATTCCAAATTCATGCACATCTACAATTGGTTTTCACTAAAAGGTTTACATCGTGATATCATTGTGCTATTAATTTAGAGAAAATCTATCCAGTCTGTTGTATACAAAATTTAAAGTTGAATTTAGTCTGTGTCACATACAAAACAAATTTAGATGTGCAGTTGTTTTATTGAAATAACAAAATAAATAGTTTATACTTGACTGCAAATATAATTTTGTTTTGTATACGATTATTATGTGAACAGAGTTCAAATTGGCTTACATTGATATAGTATTGTGTGGTTAGATTTCATTGTTCATCGTGCGTACAGCAAAGGGGTGGAACAAGTTGCCGGCGTCAGTCTTTTCGTCCAAGAGTACATTACCGTTACCACGTTACTGAATAGGAAATTCATGGCTATGTGATGTAACCGAGCTTGATAAAATACTGATAAAGTAAGGGTACGGAAGCAAGGGTGTAAGTGATGTTGCAGACATTGCAGGAGTTGGCTGCGATAGTATAGGTATGAGACCTAGACGTTGCGAGTGTATAGGGAACCTGGCACTACATCTCTCCCTCTCCGGTTGAAGATCTCGAGGAAGATCCAAGATATGGTGGGAGAGTAGTGTTATATAAGAGATATTGCAAGATTTCCCAGATGACGTCGGGAACAGAACGAAGCCAATTGTAAGAAAGAGAATCAGTTACCACAATACTACAACAATGCAAATATTCTATATCTACTGTTCAGGAACCATAGGAATTCTACATGAAATCGATCACTTACATACATACAATTTATTGCTACATAGTATTATGGAAAAATTAACATGTTACATTCGCTTACAAAAGATGCATATCATATTATTATGCGTTATGTTTCCCTGTGACCGCGTTTCATTATCATTTATCCCAGACAAAACTTCTAACGTTGAAACTTTAATAAACAATGAGAAACAACCAAAAGTACAGTTCGTGTATTCGTTCGAGTTGCGTGCCAAATGAAAACTTTTCTTTCCAAAATGAGAACTTGAGTTATATGACTCGAATTGTTGAAGCGTGTTGTAATGCATTTTGGAGCCTTTCCACCATCGGATTTTAGGTTTAGATTTAAGAAACTAATTTCTCACTTATATGAGAACAATAAATAATACTCCAGAGTTTAAAATGTGCCACTGCCATAATGGGCTTGCAAGCCAGGGTCAATGGATCTGCGACATAATGGAGAATAAGGTACCTAAAAGAAAATGAATAAATAAAAGAGATTAGGAAACAAAAATAATAATTGGAATATTGCTGCACAAGCAATCCGATTATAATCTAGGTAATTTCAAGAGTAGAGTGAATAGGCATTCACTCAGCCAGTGCACGTTACCATCCAGGACCATGCATTTCCACTTAATATCAGCTAGGATTGTGGTCAGGCATTACCTTAGATTACCTATACTCATAGCCGCTTCGAATTTAAATGGCATGCTCGAAAATTGCTTGATTAGGTAAAAATGTGGCTTGAAAGTTGATTTAGTAACCAGAAATAAGCTATGGCATGGCATAATTAGGATATGAACAAAAACGAATAAATTAAGAAAATATATACTGTGAAAGACGAGGTGCACTCGGTGGAAGGCGTCATTATTGAATTGGCGCCAATAAGGTGTGTTAGGATCGTTCATAGAAGCTAGTGAACTTTGCCTACCACTTTGGGCGACTGGCGAGAGGGTTTTGTTATAAGCATATAATATAATTTCACATTTGAAACGCTGTATTATTTTTAAAATTCGATAGTCAATATTTAGTTAATTTATTGTTCTCGAAATAAATGCTAATGAAACGCCCAATATCCATGTAGAGGGAGATACCCTGATATCGATTTAAATTATAAAATTACTCGCTACTCGATTCCTTGCGGGAATGTATCTAATATTTACACGTAATATACAATAATATACTAATCGAGAAATCGATGCTTACGTATTAGCTTAAATTTCCGGATATTTAGAGAATGAAATTTAAAGAATGACTTATATCATAATGGTTCTTAAGAAACACGGTTTGGTAAGGTATGAGAATCAAACAAAATAACTAAATTAACAGTAAACATTACTAAAATACATACACAAAATAAAACATACAATCTTAATTAATGACTATCGATCTTTCTAGAAAGTCTAGTACAGATATCACTGTACATGGCCCAAGATCTATCGAAGAAACGCTGGCTGGGCGTCGTTCAAGCGGACATGAAAGAGAACAATCTCACAAAGGAGGAGGCCAAAGACGAGGCAATATAACAAAACATACCATATACTTCGTCCTAACACTAGGTTATAATAGGGCCCCAGAACAAAGTTGGAAGCAAGCCGATTATCCTTATCTTAGGTCCCTTGGAAACCAGTGAGGAAGGCCTATGCATAGCAGTGGAGGTTTTACGACTGAAATGATGCCCCAAGTCTGCTTTAGTCAATGAAATTTTCATTACGACTACCTAGCTATTACAATTTATTTATTTTTATACCGAAAACCATCGATCGATCGAATCTATCATTACGAGTTTATTTTTGAAGTTACACTTCTTTAGACGCTTTATGAAAAAATTATGCGAGTGAAATTTTCGACACTCACTGCAGCTTCAACCTGTACCACCAATTTCACAGGTTGAAGCTGCAGTGAAAAAAAATTGTTTATATTCTTTGTCAAGTGCTCCAATACAATTGAGTTTCGCTATCCATATGTATTATTTAATGATTTCAATTAAAATATTATTATTTAATATATTTATTTAATTTATCAAATTTAAACTGTACTGTGCGGTCAACACTGTCCCTAAAACAATAATAATAACCTTTTCCAGACCTCTTACTATTTAATTTTAATCAACTATTTGCATGCAATTAAAAATAATTTTATAATGATGTCAAAGAAGGGTTCATTTTTACACAATCGTAACAGCAGACTAGGGACACAGGTGTTTCTGTATAAATGAAAACTCCTGGAAGGAGAAAAAGGGAAAGCGGTGTTTGTTCTCTTCTTCTCACTCATATTTCTAATCATAAATGTGTTTTAGTTAAGGAGAGCAGTGGTATATGCAAGAAAGTGGTGATCACCGTTATGTTCTCGTTTAGTGAAAATGTTTTGATTGAGAGCAACGAGATTGATCTAATGAATATGCTTATGACAAAATGAATTTAAAATTTTCCGCCTATAAGGAACAATGATAATAATACCAAATTTATAACAAGCAAATTGAAACTAGACGAAAAATAAATTTTAATTAATTGGTGTCATAGGACTATCTTAGAATTTAGTAATATTAAGATGTACATTTCATGTCTTATTCATATTAAGTTAAATTATTTGTGCTATTCAAATAAAATTTTATTAAGTTACGTTTTAGTTACATGCTTATAAAGACTCTACATCTATTCTTGGCACTTTATCAAAAGAATACCATATTATGTAAGAAGTCAGTTATAATGTTTAATACATATTTTTAAAAAAATTGAGAAAGAAAAAATCATCAAATGGCGTGACCTGACCTCATTAATTTATACTTTTCTTTACCTTACAATTCCCTTGTTAACCAGATTTTATCAAATTAAGCCTCCGTAACACGTTAATAATTTTCATTTTCGCATAAATTCGAATTCCCTCCTTGATTTCACCGTATTAATTAGACCTAAGGTCTTGGCTTGATTCAGTCTCAGATCTTACAATACAAGTATAAACATAAAATCAACCTCCAGGGAATCAATACTAGTAGACATTTCATTGGTAAATTGATACAATAGTTACACTCATATTTACTAGATCAAATAAATTTAAATCAAATTGTGGTATAAAAATATTGATTTCTCGAAAAATATGACATAGTTTTAATTAAATAAAGCACACACAATATTATATAGAGTAAAAAAGTATAATGCAATCGTATGCATAATGTACGAGTAACGTTTTATATCGACACTACAAATAAATACTCGTATAAATAAAGAATTAATAATAATCGGCATCTATATTATTAAACAATTGTGCACTGTACACAGAGTTATCAATAGATGATTTTCCGTATTACCTAAATGTAAGACTATTCTATATTCTTACTCAGTCGCTTTATCACTCTATTAATGTCTAAATTTCCATTTTAAGTATTCTCGAGACGGCGTCGTCAGATATCGTTGGCGTCTCCCACGTAACCTTCATCAGGACTTTCCGAACAGATATCTGCTGCACATTTAGCATTGGAAACTTGAGGCAACGGCTTAAGACCACTTTCACTATTGTCTACTGGAATACGTGCGTCGGTAGTTTGTGTATCAACACATCGGGTCTCCACTTGATAACATCTACCAGGCGCTTCTGCCACCCCCATTGGAACCATTACAGCACACGTCCCTTTAGGGCTGACCCACGAGGGGCATGCTTCTTGATTACAGCACTGTACAGGTTCAGTTTTATATCCCTCAGGAGGAGATGGTACGAATTCTTCATTATAATAAACAGTACCGTTTCCAACGAATGCTATTTGTCTATTCCTTGGTACCGGATATCCTTCAAGAGTCCGTCGTACATTATTTGCATTAAATCGTTCGAAATTTGAGCAATTTGGTGCAGTTGTATTGAATTCAGTATCTTTAGCAAATTTACATGCGAGTTTTTGACCCTTAGGTCTGTTATGAGGCAACGTTTGGTAAAAAGGTCCAACCACAGAGTAATTCGACATAATGGGCGTACGACACGGGTGTTTTGGGAGACCGTAGTCGTAGGGATAGCCATCGCTATCTAAAAAGCACCCAGGGTTTAAATGTACGTCGGCTGAATGTTGGTATAAAGCATTTTGGGGTACGTTCACATTGTTTACGTTTTGCTGATCCTGCCATGTCACTTGACGCGGTATGGTTGTTGTGGAAAATGCAGTTTCTTCCTCAAAACCCTCATTTGCCGTTTTATAAACAGACATTGCTGTATTCTCATTTTGTGCGTTGTTAGCAACTGTTTCTGCATCACTAATTAGGTCAGGATTTCTGTCGACAAAGCCTTTCATAGCATTGCTTTGATATGCATCTCTAGACTCGTAATCACGGTTTGTCTGCACAGTGTAATGTAAAGCGTGATGTGAATGAGCGTTCACTATAAGACTTCCGTTATTCTTTGGTAAGGATCCGTTACTTCTACTTGACGGTAATATTTGATTACATAGGGCTACGTCTTTACCACTTTCCTTCTTTTTCCTGCTTCTGGTATCTGTTTTAAATTTCAAAAGAACTACTGCTATAATCGCTATCAATAAAACGATAATTACGAATATGACTGTAATTATAACTACCAAATGCCTGTGTGGAAAAGTAACGACAATAACAACTGGTTCTTCTTTTACAATAATTTTTAAGGTATAGTTTGCTCTAGTTTGGCCAGCAGAATTTTCAGCAATACAAGAATAGGTTCCATTATCATCGTTGTGGATATTATATATGAATAATTCACTCTTCTTATCCTCTTTCCCGGTCTCAATATAAAATACGTGATGAGGGTCCATAGAGTAAGTTGAATAGTTACGTATTATCTGTCCTTGGTACAACCAATGTATTCTTGCTTCTGGAATTGCTTTCACAATACATTCTAGGGAGACATTATTACCGGACATAGTTTCCAAAAATATCGATGTAGGTATTAATTTTGGCAAACAGGCCAAATCAAATCGGGCGATACTCGTAATGGTTCGATTCTGCAAGCGTTCCGGAAAAGTGCATGTTGGTTCGATTATGTGCGGCATATTAAAATTTAACAACCAGTTATGCAAGTCTCTTATGTGGCAATCACAGTTCCAATTATTATTGTATAAATCAATACCTCGAAGAGTATCAGGAAAAATGTTTTCACCTTGAATATTCGTGAGTCTATTTCCATTTAGCCTTAGCCATTCCAAATGTTTTAGTCCTGCAAAAGCTTCCATTTCGATAGTTTCAATCTTACAGCCAATGATTTCTAAGGTATTCAAGTACGACAAATGTTGGAAACAGTGCGTTCTAATATTTGTTATAGGGTTATTGTTCAGAGACAGTCTCATCAGAGTCGGAAAATAAATAAAATTTGTCGATGGTATCGTAGTGAGATAGTTATTTGACAGGTCAAGTTCCACTAGGTTGGCAAGACCTTTAAATGCGTGATTATCAATCTTTTGTAATCGGCATCTTTGTAAATAAATCTTCTGCAAATCCAGTAATCCAAGTTTGTGAAATGTCTCCTTTTGTAACATTTGTAGATCATTTCCTGTAAAATCCAATACCTGCGTTTCAGAGTCCAACGAGAAGGGTATTGATTTTAAATCTTTTTCTGTACATTCAACATATCTTTTTCCGTTTTTCCATTTGCAAATGCATTGCGATGGACATGCTATCGCCGGAAGGAGTATACAAGTAGTACATAAGGCTATAAGCCTTACGTCTACAGTCCGCCTGATTCTCATTGTGTCTTAAGGCATTGGTACCTTATTAGAAACAGCACACATTATCTGAAACAAACAAAATATAAACATCAATAATGGTTACAAGATAAGGATTTGAACATGATATTTGTTAGATAATTTTGTGACTAAAAGAGTATCTTATATATTAGATTCTTGATTATTTTATATCAAACAAAACCAAGAAGAAAGCTGAGAAGAACATTGATGCGACAATTAATATACGATAACCGCGTAGAATAGATCAGCCATGTCTGTCTGCATCTATCTTCGTTTTCTCATCTCATTCACCACCTTCGCCGGGCTTTCGTTCACTGTAGAAACTATTGGAGTTACCACTATTATTGTACTAGTATTAGTTCTAATACTTTACTATGCAAATCGATGACACAATACGAATTGATACAATTAATTTAATGAGACACAGCTTATTGTAGGTGATATAACAATCGTGATACGACTTAACATATAGCAAATCGATAATGAAGCAATAAATAATTATATTAAGACAATTCTACTACTGAAAGAGCAAGAAAAAGTTTCCGTTTGTTTTTAATACATACAGTAGTTACTAAGAGAATAAATAAGTTCAAAGTATACGTATTGAAACAACAAAATTATTCCTATAGATCTTTATTGCTTTCAAACATTGCTTCTTTTACGGAAGCTTAAATTATGTATACCGCAATGCATTATTTATGTGACCCGAGCGGTTCGGCTGTTTCATATTACCAAACGTATTTGTTGTGTTTTTATACTTTTTGGGTCATCAATACCGGCTTGCTACGGGTCAGAAATGAAGAAATAAGTGAGTTACTGTCACGAATTGCATCAATGTTTTTTGTGTGTACATTTTTTTTACTGAACAAGAAGTTTAACTTCAAAAATGTATTCTTTTATCTCCAGAGATAAAATTTCCTGGTATTATTGTGATTTTGGTAACAACTTCCATTAAATATGAAATCTTTACTTGCAGTAAAGATTAGATGAGATTTTACAAGTATATTTACGATCAAAAACAAAAACCGACTTCAAATCGAATCAAACGTTAAACGCTAATACACTTGGACTTAGTATTTACGAATTTCTATTCTTCTTCTTCGTATTCTTAATTTCTAAAGGTCGTGCTTATCTTGAAGCGCTTTTACCGAAACTTCTACGAGCTGCCTCTGCAACGCTCTGTCCTCGGCTTTACTCATGGCGGCCGAAATGACGATTCCCAATATGTTTTATATTTGGTATTTCCCTACAACAAGCATTTTCCCCAAATTATCTGGTAGCCTTCGGGCAATGTGGCCATAGTAGTTGAGGACTCGCCGGTACCAGGTAGTGGACAGTCTGGTAGTGGATGCCATTTTCAGAATTGTTCCAAATTAAAATTGGTGCTACCCATGTGTTCCCACCACATGGGAAGCACCAATATAGCAAATTAAAAAAGCATCATCAAAATTGATTCACCCAGCAAGCAGTAAGTTATGATAGCATGAGGAGTCCGCCAGAATTCTCCGCCATCTAAATATGTCGCCTTACGAAAGTCGTCATGTATGGGTATCATAATGAAAACTATGGTATATAAAATAAAAAAATAAGCATACAAACGAGTTGGG
Source organism: Meandrusa payeni (assembly GCA_029286785.1). NCBI lineage: Eukaryota > Metazoa > Arthropoda > Insecta > Lepidoptera > Papilionidae > Meandrusa > Meandrusa payeni. Next base: position 7,673,044 of record JAGSMX010000015.1, read on the forward strand.
AACCGCCTCCTCCTTTTTTGAAGTCTGTTGAAAATTAGATTAACTACCAACTGTGTAGTAAAGGAAATGAAATCTCCGAGAAGCGAATAAACTCGAGATTAATATTAATCAAAGGGAAGAAATCTTTTTTTTTTTTGTTGACGGGGAGGAAATCTTCAGAAAGATACCCCGCCTTCTGGGGGGAAGGCGGCGGTTATGTGGAGTTCTTACCCACTAAAACCTCCCCGGTGGCCCTTTCCTCGGTGCATGACGAGGAGCTCCGGGATCTCCAGTGGAACGCACCGGAGCCCCTCTGCACTGTGCTCAAGGAGAGCACGTCCCGGGGTGGGAGGTTACTCCTTCCCCCCTGTGCCCTCGCAGCGCAAGGCGACACGGGCCAGCCGATGTCGCCTTCTTCCCGGGTCCACTTTGGTGGACGACTCAGGCCCCCACCCTTGTCGCCCAGTGAACCCGAGGCCCCTTTTAGTCGCCTTGTACGACAGGCAGGGGATACCGTAGTCTTTTTCTTGAGAGCCCAGAACTACAGGGCTGAAGGGAAGAAATCTTTACCAACCCGCATTGAAGCTTGGCAAGCTTCTTAGCTTGGGAGTTCACGAGTAGCAACTGGAGAACTTACCGTTTTTTAAATTTCGTTAAGATTAAACAAAAACGATTTCGTTAATCTTATCGACAGTACATCCTTATTTGTGACAATTTATAAGACGAGTTGATTGGCCAGAAAAGCTGAACGCAACAATTTCAGCGGAGTTGAGAGGTGACAGAGCTCTATGGTCGCTTAGCCTGAACCTAGTAATGCTCCCTTCCACCACCAACTTACTCCTCAAGTCAAGTGTGCGTAAAGAAGTTTTACTTCAGAAAATTCACTACGCAATTTCTTTACCTGCGACCGCGCGTGTTTCCCCAATTAGTCTCCGCACGCGATCTTTAACATATAACGTGCACAATGAAATGCTGTTCGATTAACAGAACGCACGGAATGTCCGTCGACCTTTTTAATTATAAATAAAATTGGCTCATACTGGCCTCCTGCCGAATATTGTACCGGTGAAAATAGACTGTTAATTTAAAGCCCCGCTCGTTTGCCGCTTTAACTTTCGGCTGAATGATTGGCTGCGTGCTATCAGAGCAATCGAATAATTCGCTTATCGCATTTTCGCTCTGTCTGTGTTTCCTTTTTTATTTTCATACGGCCTTATTTTAACAAAGTTACAGGTAATTACTTTTCAACCAACCTCAAAAAAGGACGAGGTTCTCAATTCAAGTGTATGGTTGTTTTAAAAACAAAACCTTCCCGACTTTTCATCAAACTACCCCTGTAGTACATGACAATAAAAAAGAATCATCAAAATCGATTGGCGTCATATTGAGTTCTTAGTCCATTGGTCGCGCACATACATACTGAATGCAAATATAAGACTTATATGGTTTTCTAATGGACGCCATTGTCAAATTTAAATGGGACCAAATGACAAAAGATTTAACAAAATCGATTGACCCAGTCGAAAGTTATGAGGTAACAAGTTACCTGTATTAGACATTTTTGTAGGTTATACATGCGTGACCGACTATGCCCTTATACTCTTTTACAGCCTATGCCCGATAGTGATATTTAAAGCTGTAACTTTTAACATAATAACCATCAAATTTAAGTACGTAAGTAAAAACTTACATAGTAAATTGTGCATTAGTTAAAAGATAAAGTTACAGGCTTTATATAAGTCCCACTGCTGGGCACAGGCCTTCTCTGTAAAGAGAGTATAAGGGTATAGTCCGCCACACGGCCCTATTGTGTATTGGCAGATTTCACGTCTTAGAAAAAAAAATTAAGTTTCCTCACGAAGTTTTCCTTCACCAGCGAGCGAGTGGTACATCAGCACATAAAATTGCAACGACAAATTTATAGGTGCCGGCACCGGGAATCGAACCCGGGTTGCTAGCGTACTATGCAACTTGAGGAGGCCGCCCGGACACTAAGCTACCAGGGCTCTAAATTCTCTCTAAAATTATTCATACATAGAATTAATTACGCCAATTGTGATGCTATTCTCAACTCTTTGTATAACAATACAAAAGAACCGAGTGTATTATTGTTTGCAACAACCATGTAGAATAAGCTTAATTAGCGTAAATGTTTTGGATCTACCTAGGGGATTTTTTTATACTCTCTAAGCAAATGCTTGGCCATGATTTCACATGATGTTAAGTGGAAATGCAAACCTAGATCACTTAGCCAACCTTTCCACCGAGTCTGCGAAGCTGCGAGGTGGAACGAAGACAATGGTCGTGCGATTGAAATTATCCTGACATTGAAATTTACATTTCAGTGTTTCATTATGTATTATCTAAACATTGTAAATCTTATCGTTGCTAGTCTGTACGGTATAAGTTGAAATATACTGTATAATATACATTAGGTGGTTTAGATTATAAGATTACAAAAACGAGTGTGCCACACGACTTAAAACTTCTTTAGCTACATTTATAAGTATAAATAGATCATAATAAAATTACAGCATTATCATAAGTATGGTGGGGGGCTGGTGATCTGTCTTACAGGGTACTCTAGTACAGACACAAGTCTTTCACAAATTTAAGAACTACGTAAATTGTAAAAGTATAAGTGAACTGTAAATATAAATTTGTGAAAGATGAATAAATACATTTATTATTATAGATATGTATTATTTATACACAAAATATAATATATAAATGATTTCGAGAGAGAAAGATAATTTGTACTCGCACTCACTTACCCCTACAGTAATATAACAAAAAGTAACTCTCACCGGGGGGATCCTTGTCTCGAGTTACTAGCGATAGAGGTTCAGGCTAAGCGACCTAAGAGCTATGCCACCTTTCAATCCGGTGAAGCAGTCAAGGCCAGCCTGTGTAGTACGTCATAAAAACGTAACTTTAAAAAAAAAAGAAACCTAGCAATGTTTCTATTTTTTTCAGAAAACATTACTAACATTCTTGTTAACCATTCCAACTAAGCTTAAGCTTGTGCTAGAAGATGGTTCACGTCAATAGTCGAATGGTGGATTCGAACATACGACCTTAGGATTCGCAGACCGTACCCTAAACCAATAGGCTATTGACGCTTCAACATTCTCTTCAACTTCCCTCCGCCTAGCCTGATCACACTTTACGTAACGCACTCACCAGCTGACACACCAAGTCAAGCGTGAATTTTAAAGAATTTTTCTTCAAAAAATTAAAGTCAACCATGTTACTTGATAATCGTGATTCAGAATATATCTAAGCACATATATATAGTTAGATTCTTATCTTTTTTTGTGATTCTTACGTTTACTGGAACAGTGCCAACGTGAACATTAAGGAAAGCTGACGTACAGACACGACGGAGTTATTTTCAATTAAAACATTACAAATATGTAGTCGATGTGCGTTCTTATGATGGAATATGTTATCGTTCATTTGTTTTTGTTCTTTAGCCGACCAAGCTTTTACTGTTTACGCAATCATAATAAATATACAAACATTGGAAGGTTTGTTAGTCTTAATACGAAATGTAAACGAAAATTAATATTGACAACATCAACGTAGATCTAAAAGAGTAATGATACATGTGATAATCAAATCTAATATGATGCTGCTACGATTTTAAAGATCCTCAGTATCCGGTCACCTCAAGTCGCACAGTACGCTAGCAACCCGAGTCCAATTGCCGGTGCCGGCACCAATAAGTTTATTGTTGCAATTTCATGTGCTAATTGATCACGCGCTCGGTGAATCCTACATGTCCTAGAAAAAAATTCTAGGACCGCACAAGGCCGTATGGCGGACTATGCCCTTATACATAGTCGATCGTGCGTACAGCAAAGGAGTGGAAGCCGGCGTCAGTCTTTCCGTCCAAGTACGACGTGGGAGCCTTCAAGAGTAGAGTGAATAGGCACTCACTAAACTAGCGCGTACTTAAAGGGTAATTTGATGAGAGTTTTGTTTGGTTTTGATTAATTCTATTTCGTAATAATCCTACGATAATTCCGCAATACAAAGAAGAAAGTCGGATTTGAAGTCGCTGTTTGTTTTTGCTCATAATTATACTTGTTATATTTTTATGATACGGAATTTTGTATTTGGATTGGCGATAGAAATTTTCTACATATTACGCGTGATTTCTGTTTTGATTTAATTACAATGTTTCCGCATGAGGGAGATACGAAGTCAAACGCGGAGCTAAAAATTTAATCTATATGCAAACATACGAGCGAAAAGCGGGACCGGAATAATTCACAACTTCAAGCCGACGCAATACAGTGTTTGTATACCTTGACCTTTCTGGAATATTTTAACTGGTCCCCTTGACCTTCAGGTTTGTCCTATTCAAGTTACCTTCTCAATCACCCTCGTTTCCTGTGTTATTTTTTTTTTAATTTCAACACTTTAATATTTATCAGTTTTAGGCATATTTTTATGTGTATAATTACACTAAACAAATCTGTAGACACATGCTCTTACAATCACACACACACATGACATTCAACAATTATATATATATATTTATGTATATATACCTTCTCTTCGCTCCTATAGTTTTAAAAGTTTTGTGCACACCGTGGAGTCTAGGCCTGGTGATCCTTCTCACAGGTTTGTTCCTAGTTCGGACTCCAGTCCTACGCTCATAAATGTATTTCTAATTAGTTGCTATTGACATTGTTGTGGGATAATAAAAATGTATGTTTGTTTGTGTAATTTAAACTTCTTTATGTACGCACGACTTGGGGTGTAAGCTGGTGACAGTTTTACAAAAAGTGTGATCGAGCGAGGGGAACGGAAGTTGAGAGGATAAATTGGTGAAGATAGAAAGACAGAGAGATATGTTTTATATATTACTGTCGGAGCAAGGCGAACACACATTTTCTCTCTCTCACAACTAGTTACGTTTCGTAAATCTAAGACACAGTGCAGGCCTATTGTCTGTATCACACTGTAGGAGCAAGAGAAAACAGTGCCCGTGCATATATTCTTTATTTCTTGAACAATTGTGTATCTATAAAAATAACTACAATTATAGTGTCTGTTTGTAACCAAAAAGAAAATCTTTTGACCGCATTCATGTGATTTATAAAAGACCCTTTTTGACACATACCAAAAATTTTTTTTTACAATTTTTGTAAGTCTGTTTGTCCCGGATAATGTCTGGAATAGATGGACCGATTTTGACGCGACTTTCACTGGCAGATAGCTGATGTAATAAGGAGGGAGTATCTTAGGCTACTTTTATTTTTGAAAATTCTAATAATTAATTTTAATTATCAGGTAAGACCTCAGGGTGCAGCTTGTACACAAAGAGCTAAAGAAGGTTTACTACCGTTGTGTAGTCTAAAGCACAATCGCTTTTTTGTAATAAAACTATGTACTCGTCGGTCAGTTCGTGGGAACTGATAATACCTTTGGCGATATATAAGAAACAAGAATCAGATAATTTGAAACATTTTAAACTAAAATGTTTTAACAAAACACACTTATCAATAGAATGAGAGAACTTTTGAGTTGTGAACGAACAAGACAAACGCGATTGCGAATAAAATTTATTCACAGTGGATCTAGCGTCTCGAATTGTTCTTGATAAATTCAAATCTCCTTGAAACATTCCGGCAAATACGCGTCGATAATTCAAAGGCAATGGGGACTTGGTAGGGAAGGTCGCCAACTCTTTAGATTGGCTCGGATTCGTCTTCATTTTAGCAAGCACCCCGGTGGGTAATTCAAACTTTACCAAAATTCCAAGTAATATCGTTGAACATTTAAAACTTATCTGTTGAAGATTTAAAAGGTAAACTTCAATTAGCTAAACGTTAAGGTCTTACTTGATAAAAATAAAAATCAACTTCAACTAAAATTAAACTTTAAGCGCTATTACGCGTGGATGCCCCTATGTGATTTCCGAATTATCATAGTAATATTACGAAATATAATTAATCGGTTGGCGGGATTTTGAGTTATTCGTCCATTTGTTGCACATATACTTAATGCAAATTAAAGACTTTTATAGTTTTTATTTATTTATTTATTTAAATCAACAAAAATTATAACACCGTTACAGATAATACCAATATGATGTTATAAAAACTTAGATATATATTATTAAAATTAAAACAAATAAAAAGCTGCTTGATGTATTGACAATAATATATAAATATAAAAAAGTCAAACACCTTCTACGCATTTGTAGGCAGCTTCGATAAACACAGACTCTGTGCAACAAAATATATCAATGTGCAGTGAGATGGTATTAACAAACCCAACCGCGCGCGACAGCGGAGAGTTCCTGGATAGGTTAGTCTTGGAGACAGGTAGTAGGAACAATGGCGGACGACGGCGCATGCACAAGTAATTGTCAGGCGTCCGCAACTGTAGCGCGGCCAGCACTTCTGGGTGATGAACCCAGCCCGCAGCACCCTCCACACATATTTAATCAGTTCGACGTCTCTACTCACCTGCAGCTTGCTGTACCCGACCATGCCCAGTACAAATAGGCTCGGGTACATCATTGGGAAGCAAGATTACCACCCAACAGGATACACCCCGTACTGCTTATAATATAGAAATCTACAAAATTTATTTTGTATCTTCTCCACCATGAGACAATATTTGTCTTCATGAGGATTCCATATTTAAGCGTTCGTCTCTAAATGGCTTCTTACCGATGCGTTAAATAAAGATTTAACGCATTGGTTTAAGTTAAGTTTTCTCATAGATGCTTAGACATAGATGCTTTCTCATAGACTTGATCAAATTAAAATGGGACCACACGGGAAGCAGAAGCTTTCAAATAAAAAAAGAATCATCAAAATCGGTTCACCCAAAATCGAAAATTCTCGAAGTAATGAACATAAAAAAAATACAGTCGAATTGTGAAGTTGCTCCTTTATTGAAGTAAGTTTAGTAAGTATAGTAAGTGTAACACAATATGTACGTAGATCGTCACTACGATATGTAGTAGCGATATCCCGACACACCGTCAGCTGTGTCTGTTATACAGATGACTGTGACGACGCCACGGGAAGACTGATGACAAAGGCAATGGCCGCATCAAGGGAGAGGATAGTGGACTACAACCTGAAAATGGCCATGAGAAGCAGGGACACAGCGGTCGCAGAGAAGTCGCGTGAACCGGAGCGATCTCTGGCCACCTCGTAATTCAGGCATTATAAAAAAAAATAGTAACTGTAGAAGTGGCACTCTTTTAATAAATGCAGACTGAACAATTTAAGTGTATTGGAAAAGAGCACGGACACAGGTCTGTGGTTGCAGTCTAACAATAAAAAAAAACAGGATACGTGCAGAGAAATAACTTTTATAAAAAAACAATAATTACATCATCGCATTTACATTACAAACAAAATAAACTCATAAAGTACGATTCTATTTAATGGCACAACACTCAACTTGCTTTCTGAAAGTACCGCATCCGAGAAAATAAACAAATTCCCTCACGTTTGTCTTAAAAGTACAGCCGCATACAAAAGTAACAAAAACAAATGATACACAATTTGTAATAAAACATATGGTTTGAATATTGATTCAAACCGTTTGTATACATTATGACTACACACACACGGTTTGTATCAAGTTTTGACTTAGTTGACTGTACAGACTACGTTACTTTAGTCAACCGGCATAATAAAGAAGGGATTTTAAATTGAATCTTTACCTGTGATGAAAAGGATCTTGTACGGTAATAAACTCAAAAAGTTATATGTGAGCGTTTGGTGGACTAGTGCCGCTGTTGTTCACTTCAGCTTTCTTAAATCTGGCCAGACGATTACGGCAGATGTGTATTGTCAGCAATTGCAAACCATGATGGAAAAGCTAACTACTAAACAACTGAGCCAGGTCAATCGCCGTAAGCCACTGTTGCTAATGGACAACGCTAGACCACACACTGCACGACAGACAGTTACCAAAAATGCTCAAATGGAATGTATAAATCATCCATCGTACTCCTCGGACCTTGCTCCAACAGATTACTATTTTTTCGAAATTTGGATAACTTCTTGCAAAGGAAAAAATTCAACTCCGATGGGGCAGTCCCAAGTGCCTTCAAAGTTTTTATTGATTACCGTCCAAATGGTTTTTTCTACTAAAGGGATCAATGAATTACTTATGAGATGGCAAAAGTGCATAAATGGCAATGGTACGTACTTGGATTAAATAAATATATTATATTTTGAAAAAATATCAACTTTAAGTTACTACCTTACAAAACGCCAATTTCATATGTTAAGATTGATAACTAATACAAATATTTTTCTAAGAATTTGTTTATGCTATATAGACGAGGGTACGTGTGGTAAGACAAAGGGTTTTTGTACTGAAACATTGTCTTTCCGTCTCGCATTTATTTCTTTTTCCTTCGACTGCAGACTTCGTTACCGTGATTTCACTTGCTAATACGACGGTCCGCAAACCCCATTTGTGCGATTTTATTCAGCGCTCAGATATAAATTTTGTTTTTTGCTGCTTCTTTCTTCGACGCAATTTACTCATTAAATTTAAAAATAAACACATTTTTTAATGTTGGTTTGTAAGCAATTAATGTTGAAAACGAACGGTTTTTTTCTTCTAATCTTTCTAATAGCCTGGCCTTAAAATGAGAATGCTCAGACCTGCAGTACACTCTCTGAAAAAAGAGTTAATTACACAGGCGCGAATATAACACCAACCCCGACACCTGGTGTACACCCAGACGGAAAAGGAATTCCTTTCCAACCAGGGATACGGATGGATGCACGAGGCCCAAAGCCTCACGTACGGATCAGTGGTGGTCATCAGAACAGTGACGAAAAAGCTGCAACTGCACGACGGCGTCCAACATGCTATAGTGGCGATATCCAGACATACAGTCAGCTGTGTCTATTACACAGATGACTGTGACGACGCCAAAGGAAGACTGGTAACAAGGGCAACGGCCGCATCAAAAGAGAAAATTATAGAATATAATCTAAAAATGACCATGACAAACTGGGACGTAGCTGTCGCGGAGAAACTTATAACAATGCAACGCGGCGTCTTCGTGCCAGGTGCCAGCCAGGTGCGTGAACCAGGGCATTCTCCAGCACCGCCCTCAAAAATCAGGCATTTTAATTTAAAAAATGTAGTAACTGTAGAGGTTGTCGCGCACATACTTAATGCAAATTTAAGATTTATATGGTCCTCTCATGCCATTGTCAGAACTGGATCACCAAAATCAAAAAAGAATCATCAAAATCAATTGACCGGGTCGAATTGACAACCTCCTCCTTTCTCGAAGTCGGTTGATGAGGAGGGTAGTCATAAATAACAAAATTGCATCTATTTGTTCGGTACCGACATGATTCTTTAAGTAGCGTAGAGCTATTTTTATGCGCAGGCTGTATCAACGTTTCGCAGACGGCCGACGATGTCGCGCCTGTATAAATAGCTACCTAATTTAATTCCCGAGTTGCCGCGTCCCGTTTCCCTTCTACTTAGTAGTTCTACATTTTTAATGAGAGTTATGGTGCTTCTAGTGTGGTCCCATATTAATTTTGTCCAGTTGTGTAGATCCTCCTACAAGAAAGAGATCATCCTCACGTTATAGTCTTTAATGTTAAATCAATCAATGATTTGATTTGAAGTCGGTTTTTGTGTATATGTTACCGGAATATTGTATACAAATCCTAGGAAATGTTTTATTATATTTTAATATTATAACACTTATTGAGACAATCGGGTAACAGTCATACCGTAAAATAATAATAATATGCATTATTATTATATAAAATACTAGCACGTCGTATCGCCGCCATAACCAATAATCACTAGAAATCTTTCTAGCAGTTGTTTTTGCCGTAGAAACTTCTTCAATTAACTCTTTATAACGTTCATCTTCAATAAGAGCAGTGGTTTTTAGCGTTTGTTAATATTTTTAATGACGCCAAAGTCAAATTTAAAAAAAGGCAAAGCCAAATTTTTAAGTTTTAAGTCAAAGTCATAGCCAAATTTTAGAAATTACATACATTTTCTAGGAATTGTATACAATGATGGATTACATACAATTCCGTTAACAAATACACAAAAATATAGTTTCACAGTTAGTTAAAGAAATTACGATCATTTTTATTTCTTTTTATATGGTAACATACAGACATTTGGCCAGAGAGGCTGGCCTATACTGCTTCACCGGATTGAGAGGTGGCATAGCTCTTAGGTCGCTTAGCCTGAACTTCGGTAACGGTTACTATGTTACTATTTTACAGTGTTAGCATTCCAATCCGAGGGCGCCCACGGCCCAAACCACGAGTCGGTCAGTAGCTATTTTATTGACAAAAGACTATTGGGACAATCTAAGCTAAACTAACTTATATGCCACTTCGGGAAGCGTTGGTGCTGGGAGAAGAAGTGGCCGAAGAAACTCCAGCAACGCTCCTAATCCTACCCAGGGGGATCACGGTCATGTTTTGTGAGATATAAAACCTATTCAGAGTGTAAAATTTTATGTTAAGGTAAATTTATTTTACAATAGTCGTTTTTTAACCGTCAGGTTAATGTATAACGCTTTAAATAGCATCGTTCTTAAAATTAAGTGTGCAAGTGGGACATGTAAATTGTATAATTTTCATGCTACGCTTGTAACGGGTTTATAAAATATATTCGCATACATTTTGTGAATGTCTCTATTAAAGACGTGTATATGGCGATGTATTTAACCTTTTACCTGATAGAGCCGTGGTAGCTCAGTGTCCAGGCGGTTTGCTCTTGTTGCATAGTACGCTAGCAACCCGAGTTCGATCCCCGGTGCCGGCACCAATAAATTTGCTGTTGCAATTTTATGTGCCGATTAACCACGCGCTCGGCGGTGAAGGAAAACATCGTGAGGAAACCTACATGTCTTAGAAAAATTTTCTAAGGCATGTGAAGTCTACCAATCCGCACTAGGGCCGCGTGGTGGACTATGCTCTTATACTCTCTTTACTGAGAAGGCCTGTGCCCAGCAGTGGGACATATATATTATATATATAAAGGCTGTAACTTTAACTTTAATGATATATAATACTATATTATCGTCTATTTACTCGTATTTATGTATAATCTATGCATTATGTCATGTTTATTATACGGGTGCCAGACATGGGCGTTAACAGAACAACAAGAGAGCAAATTAACAGTCTGCCAAAATGCAATAGAGAGGAGTATTTTAGGTATAAAAAGAAGAGATAGAATGAAGATTCAAGAAATAAAAATGAAAACAAAATTTATAAATGCACACACAGCCTACAGACAGCTTAAATGGCGTTGGACAGGACACATGCTAAGAGAAAGTAAAGAGAAATGGACAAGGTTAATAACTGAATGGTACCCAAGAAAAGAAGTAGAGGTAGACAAATTAAAAGATGGGAAGACGAATTTAAAAGAATAGCTGGTCCGCTGTGGAGCCGGTTAGCAAAAGACAGACATTTGTGGAAATCTTTAGAGGAGGCCTTTGTCGACAGATAAGCCATCCACAACCAGTTGCCGAGCATTTAAATTTAGTATTCAAAACTTAGATTTAGGAAATTAATCTAGTTTAGTAAGTAGGCAAACCGTTTTCTACTTTATTATTGTAAAGAAACCTGAAGGCAATAAAGGCTATTTTATTTTTTATGTATATTCTATGCATTATGTCATGTTTATTATACGGGTGCCAGACATGGGCGTTAACAGAACAACAAGAGAGCAAATTAACAGTCTGCCAAAATGCAATAGAAAGGAGTATTTTAGGTATAAAAAGAAGAGATAGAATGAAGATTCAAGAAATAAAAATGAAAACAAAATTTATAAATGCACACACAGCCTACAGACAGCTTAAATGGCGTTGGACAGGACACATGCTAAGAGAAAGTAAAGAGAAATGGACAAGGTTAATAACTGAATGGTACCCAAGAAAAGAAGTAGAGGTAGACAAATTAAAAGATGGGAAGACGAATTTAAAAGAATAGCTGGTCCGCTGTGGAGCCGGTTAGCAAAAGACAGACATTTGTGGAAATCTTTAGAGGAGGCCTTTGTCGACAGATAAGCCATCCACAACCAGTTGCCGAGCATTTAAATTTAGTATTCAAAACTTAGATTTAGGAAATTAATCTAGTTTAGTAAGTAGGCAAACCGTTTTCTACTTTATTATTGTAAAGAAACCTGAAGGCAATAAAGGCTATTTTATTTTTTTATGTATATTCTGTTAGCTGGCAACACATGACACCCAGCGATTGTTATGCATAATAACTACTTCCAATGATATCTTAATGATTTACCTGAACCTTATTGTATCTTTAATTCATAATTAATAATTTAGTTGATCGTGACATGAACTCGGCATTGTAAACAATAGTTTATCTTTGTTAGTTCCTAATTCGACTTCTAATTAATTTTGTATAAAGATTGTGAGGACGCGCAGTTGTCACGGTATTCATTATAAATGATTCTTTGTACAACGTTACGCTGTCTCAATAAAGCGAGTGTATTAGTTGTTGGACTATTTTATTTTACGAGATCTACAAATTATAACAATTCTTATATTTATATAGACGTTATCTATGTATGTTTATTTATCTATCTATAACCATGAGCAAAAATAAAGGTTCGGTTAATAAAGTTTGAATATCTCCGGAGATAAAGACGACGCATGATAGACAATTAAATATCCTTATAATAAAACTTTAATATTTTTGTTAATTTTATTTTATTTCATTAAAAAACATAAACTTAAACGATAAAGGATATCTTAGGTTAACTTGGTTAATACAGTATTTTTCATAAAATTTTATTTTTATTTAAATTTTAGTACTTAGTGTCGCCACATAGAGACAACTTTCTTAATAGACCGTTTATTTTTGCTCACGTATGTAAGATTCATAATACGATATTTTAAGCGGCACCCTTAGCCTGGTCTTAATCACCAAAAGTTCGCCTTTGTGTATATATTTAGGTGCATTATCTATCTAAAATCTATCTATACTCCATTATTGGGTTCGAATCACTGCGGACTTATTGTTATAAGCTATGTTTCCTTTCATGATTTTTAAAGAACGAAAATATCAAATCACTGAGCACATATTTCTACGTTTATACTTTCTAAGCAGTTGCATGACCACGATCCCACCTGATGTTAAGTGGAAATGCAGTCCTGGATATCAAGGCGGGTTAGCTTAGTAAATGCCTATTCACTTTAATCTTAAAAATACCCACATTGTCACGAATGAACGAAATGAAACACGAAACAAAGTACCTCGTCTCTCATCATCCCAGGAACCTTATAAATTCTATTATTCCTATCCGACAACCCGACTTCAAAGTAGGTTTTTTTTTTTTTTTAGAATTGCAAGTATTTTATAGATGCCTTTTTATATTGCCCCTGCTATCGGTATACAAGGGTTACATACAATAGCAAGCTTTTTGGGAAACAGGAATTGAGATTTGGTAGATATTTATTTTATTATTATTAGTAAAGTATATTATTTTTAGGTTTTGTTAAACTTTTTAAGATTACTGTAAAGTTCAATTAATTCGAGCGATTAAGCGGCTCGTTGGTCTAGGGGTATGATTTTCGCTTAGGGTGCGAGAGGTCCCGCGTTCAAAATAGGTGGAGGTTCTGTTTTCGTCTATATTTTTGTTTGTTTGTTCATAACTTTCGACTGCGTCAACCGATCTTGATATTTTTTTTTATTTGAAAGTTGGTGCTTTCAGTTTCTGATGGCATCCATGACAGATCCGTAAGTGTTAAATTTGCATTATGTACGCGACAATTGGCCGAATAACTCAATATCACACAAACCAATTTAGATGATTCATTTTTTATTGGAAAGGATGTACGTCAAAGGTACTTTGGTGAGAGTATGATTGTTTTATGATTAATTCTATATCATAATATTCTTATGTGATCTAAAGTCGGTTTTTATTTCTACTGATCAATTTACTTCTTGATTTTTAAAGAATAAAAATATCACATCAGTGAGCACGAATTTCTAGGAGTAATTTTTTTACACTTGATGTTAAGTGGAAACGCAGGGAATGGTTAGGCGGAGCAGCTTAGTAAATGCCTATTCACTCTACTCTTGAAAACACCCGCATTGTAATCGGAGGGAAAAACAGACGCGGGCAAATATTACAGTCATTAGCTACCTATATAATATAATAAAAGACGAAACAAAGCACTTCTTTCAGGTCGGTAAATTTGGAAAGTTGCTCTGTACTGGGGTAACCATTTTGATTAATTTGTGGGGGGATTCATGTGGGAATTTATCATAATATCTATATATATAAAAGAGAAGGTGTGAAGGTATGTTCCATTTAGGCTCCGAAACGGTTGGACCGATTTCAATAAAACTTTCAGAGAATCTTCAGATTGACCTGCCGAGTAATCATGTAAAGTTTGGTGACGATTGGAGCACTACTCTTTTGAAGTCTCTGTCAAATAAGCTATACGTCGTACTTTTATTTCTGAACTTGAGCTCGATATGTTCTTGTATAAATGATAAGAATGATATTGTATTTACTGATATGTGCATGAGTGTAGGTATTCTTCACCCTCTCGAGAAGAGAATAGAAGAGAATGAATACGCAAAGATGAATAATTTAATATATTGCGAGAGTTAAATTAAATATTTAACGATGTAAGTTTATTGTTTAAATAAAATAAAGCAAAATCTAGCCCGGCGAAGCGGGTTGGGTACTCCAGTATAATTTGCTTACAGACAAGAGTGATAATTGATAACACTAAAACGGAATGGTTTTCAAATCTTCAAAGTTCTGTTTACGCAAGATTAAATTGTTAGTATCACATTTCGAATTGGATTTATGAATTGGACAAGCGCCATTTCGAATTATAGTGTTTGGCGGTGCTCCCGGCGATCTGACCTCGTATGCAAATAACAGATATGTTCGTAAATGCTGCACGGCACATTCTCTTGCCTCGCACGAAATTTTGATAGTCTATGCGAATAGTACAACCATTATTCTATCACACATTCATTTATTGTGCTATCTGTACAAAGAAATATAATTGTAGTGTCAGTTTGTAATATTTAATATTAACTGCTTTATTATAACCGTTTTTTACTACATGCATATGAAATAATATACGTTTGATATTTATCTATATATATAAAAGAGAATGTGTGTGTGTTTGATCCGTAAAGGCTCCGAAACGACTGGTCTGATTTCAATGAAACTTCCAGAGAATCTTCAGATTGACCTGGTGAGTAATCCTGTAAAGTTTGGTGAATTAGAAAAAAAAGAGGCGTCGTATGATGCGTTTTATGTGTCACTTACTACGTTTTTGCTTTCCAGCGTATTAAAATAAAATATTAACTAGAAATAAAATATACGACGAAACCGGTTCAGCTAGTGTTACTGTAGATAGATTGAGTTTGCATTGTACGTGCGCCCCAGTTGTAATCCATTTCCGAATGACAGTTCGCTCCCAATGGACACTTGCACCCTACGTTATACGTGGCTGTGAACTCGAGTATTGGGGCACAAAGCCGGGAATTGGGTCTCGCTATTATGACACTACAGTCTAAGCTCTTTACTAAATGACCCTTGAAATTGATGCATTTTAAGCCCCTGCTGCGAAAAATAGGGTGTTTGAAAATTATTCACTTATGTGCTTCTTTCTAAAATAGCCAGCTGTGTTTATTAGTGATTATAAATTTAGATACGTAACTTCGTAGGTTCGGGTCCACCATTCGACTATTGACGTGAATCATCTCCTTAAGCTTAAGCTTGGATAATGATTAACAAAAATGTTAGAGCAATATAATTGCTAACAAAAAAAATATATGTAGCATTCTTATTTCATAAATTGTATAGATTTACATTGCTGACTTTAAAGTCAGCTAGTTGAAGTGGCAGTGGGCTGGCCACATCTGCCGAGTCAGCGACGGTAGATGGGGGAGGAAAGTCTTGGAATGGAGGCCGCGCATGGGTCGGAGAAGCGTGGGGCGCCCTCCCTCCAGAAAGGATCCCTGCGGAAAGCTGAGGATCGCATGTGGTGGAAGGCATTGGGGAAGGCCTATTTCCAGCAGTAGATAGATACAGGCTGATGATGATGATGATAGATTTATATTAGCTATTCGTAAATATATTTTTTCAACAGCATCTGGATGGTCAATAATTAAATTAAAATTAAAATTAAAAATTAGATTTGATTTTAACCGATTTAAAAGGAAGTTTTCATTCGTCTATAGAGGAGATGATTTTTATACACGTATGAATGACAGCATTTCTTCCCATGAAAAAAAACGTAAACTAACTTAAGTTTACACTTACTTCGGAACCCAAAAAACTTTGGGTTCTAAAGTTATTCAAAGTTACGTACGTTTTATTTGATTTGAAGTCGGTTTTTGTTTTTGCTTGTAAATATAAACGTATTATTATTATAAATTATAATAACTAATAGAATAAATTAAGTAACAACCAATTATTAATAACGTAAGGTCCTTTAAATGTCCCGTAGTTCTCGGCTCTCAAGAATAAGACTACGGTATCCCCTGCCTGTCATAGAAAGCCACAAAAAGGGGCCTCGGGTTCACTGGGCGACAAGGGTGGAGGGCCTTTGTCGTCCGCCAAGGTGGACCCGGGAAGAAGGCGACATCGGCTGGCCCGTGTCGCCTTGCACTGCGAGGGCACACGAGAAGTGCTCTCCTTGAGCACAATGCAGAGGGGCTCCGGTGCGTTCAACTGGAGATCCCGGAGCCCCTCACCATGCACCGAGGAAGGGCCACCGGGGTGGTTTTAGTGGGTAAAAAGCCCCACATAACCGCCGCCTTCCCCCCAGAAGGCGGGGTATCTTTTTGAAGATTTCCTCCTCGTTAACAAAAAAAAAAGGTCCTTTAATCTACAATATTTAAGTAACATTGATTAAATAATTGGGGACTTAAATAAAATACATACATCATATAATTACTTTTTACGCTTTTGGAAATTGCAAAGAGTACATCATTATTGTGTAGTTAGGGACAAATTAAATTCTGATATAATTTAAACACTAACCGTGGAACTACCCTCAACAAAAGTTAGGTGAAGAAAACGCTAAACATCTAAGTTTGGCTTTGTACATGTATTTCGATGCAATAAAGTATTTATCTGTCACTCTAGCCAAGCTTATTATTTATTTACAGGAAGATCAACAGCAATAAAATTTACAAAAAAGATACAGTAATAATTAAGAAACAGACTGCCAATAACAGATCTTCGCGAATACGAAAAACTTTAAAAATTTTTAATTGTGTGACCAAAAACATTAATAACACAAAATCCTTCTAACAATTTTTAAACACATGACGCATATGACATGGGACATAGAGCCAGGCACAGATTTTTTTATGTTAATATCTGATAAACGAAATCAGCACAAACCGGCTGTATTCGAAGCAACGAATGTTGTGATATTGGAGCGGAAAATATGCCGTGTATTCTGATGATTTATTTGTAAAATAGACCTAATTTAAATATTGTAATTTTTAATCTGTGTACACGTCAAACGCCAAAACGTGGTATTTTAAGTTTTCTAACTATGTCCAATAAGTTATTATAGATGATATTACAATATATTTTGTCGTATGTGTTGTCAGAATAATTTATTCGTGGACCATGATTATTAAATATATAGGCTATTACAGAAGGCGACGTAAAATGTTTGTTACCACTTTATACGGAGATTCTAGGTTTTTATAAAATAAATTGTTTTCAAAATTTTAAAGAATATTTCGATGAAAGAAGTCAGCAGAAAGGTATTTGGTATAAAATCATACAGAGTCGACCTCCTCATTTGCCTTGGTTCCTGAAGGAAACTAGTAGGAAGTATATCACAACGGTGCACAGATTAAGGTCGGGACATTTTCCGGCAAAATATTTTGCACATCGGATCCGGAAGGCCGAGTCACCGAACTGTGACATTTGCCAAGTGGTGGACGATGTGCACCACATAATGGGGGAATGTGCCGAACATGAAGCGGAAAGTCATTAATACATAGTCTAAAACTGAGGGAGCAACATGTGCGGGTCTTCTTATTGCTGCCGTCTGACCCGACCTTAGAGGGAGCGAGGAAGCTGGTGGCTATGGCCATACAACATTGATGACTTTCTTTCTCGCTTCATGCGACCAAGGTGTGTGTGCGTAGTTTAGGGTATGATGGGGCTGACATGCCCAAAAGTCCCGAATAAATAAAGAAAAAAAATTATTAAATATATAATTAAGAAATATTTTTTTTACGATAGAAAAAGTTAATTTAATGACACACACAAAGACATGCCAAGGTATGCTATAAGGTATTTAGCAGTAAGAGGTAAGTTGGATCAATTAATTATACATACTTGGTGAGCTTGATACTCGCACAGTATTTCATGTCCCACTGCTGGGAACAGACACCTTCCTACTTAGCAAATAAGAATATTATATATCTAAAATAATATATATTTTTTAAAAAAATTCATCAATTTGCCATAAGGGCATTGAAAAATATGATAAATAAAAAAATTAAAATGGCCTGTTAACAGTAATGTTAAAATGTACCTCATATTAGCTTTAGCATATTTCCCTGATAATTATATGTAACCTAGGTTTTCTAGGACTAAGAGGGACTATGTTAAAGCAGCATGAGGGTAGGCAGAGATCACGGACACCCTGTGATACCTCGCTTCATGGATACATAATAAAAACGTCCAGGTTAAGGAGCGAGTTACATTAGTTGTCCCTTTTGTCCAACTATGTCTTACATCAAATTGAAATAGGACAACACGGGAAGTACCAGCTTTCAAATATAAAAAGAATCATAAAAATCGTTTTTCTCAGTCGAAAGTTATGAGGTAACAAACATAGAAAAAACACCGACAAATTGAGAACCTATTTCTTTGAAGTCGGTTGAAAAGAAAGAATTAGACAAAAAAATTTCACGTTTATTTTAACGTATCGTTATTAAGTTTACGTAGTTAAACAAGAAGTCGTCTTATCCCTTTATAAGGTAGCTCGAAATTAATTGACTTCATTACAACAGTTAGAAGAAAGCCAACTTACTGTAAAGCATTGTGAAGAATCCACTGATGTAATATCTAGTACTTTCCACTTTAATAATTCCCAAAAAATCACTTCTAACACTTACAGACACGCTACATTCGAGAAAAACACTTGAAACACTTGCTTTTCGAGTATTCTGTAGGCAACCATTTGTTCGCACTGAAGGGCTCGGGAGCGAGACGACCGACTGCGCCGGGGGTTGAAGTTGACTGAAGGGGTGCGCGGGTCGAGAGGGGCGCAGGGGGTGGCGCCGCGCAGGCGGCCGACGCTCCCCTGAACCGCTATCGGACTTTATTTTTCTGTTTTCGAATTGCCCACTTATCTTTGCTGATGCAGAATGTACATTGTAAAGACACGATTAGAATGTAGTCGGCGTTGCCAGCTTGATTGAATTTTAAAAATACAATAAGATTTTGTCACACCTATATTGTGCCCCCGTTCGTAACACCTATTTCCTATTTATTTTAAAAGGTAATTAATGAAGGATTAGGAGTTCAGTTGTGCCATTATGGTTTTCCAATGGCGTACCACTAACACTCCAATATTTCACTTTAATCTAAAGATTTTTTTTTCAGAAATATTATTAACATTCTTGTTTTTTTTTTTTTGTTAACGGGGAGGAAATCTTCAAGAAGAAACCCCGCCTTCTGGGGGGAAGGCGGCGGTTATGTGGGGTTTTTACCCACTAAAACCTCCCCGGTGGCCCTTTCTTCGGTGCATGACGAGGGGCTCCGGGATCTCCAGTGGAACGCACCGGAGCCCCTCTGCACTGTGCTCAAGGAGAGCACGTCTCGGGGGGTTAGGTTACTCCCTCCCCCCCTGTGCCCTCATAGTGCAAGGCTACACGGGCCAGCCGATGTCGCCTTCTTCCCGGGTCCACCTTAGCGGACGACAAAGGCCCCCACCCTTGGCGCCCAGTGAACCCGAGGCCCCTTTTAGTCGCCTTATACGACAGGCAGGGGATACCGTAGTCTTATTCTTGAGAGCCCAGAACTACAGGGCTGAACATTCTTGTTAACTATTCCAACTAATCTTATTGTTGATGGATGGTTCACGTCAATAGTCGAATGATGGATTCGAACCTACGACCTTACGATTTGCAGACCGTATGCTAAACCATTAGGCTATTGACGCTTA
This sequence comes from Meandrusa payeni, assembly GCA_029286785.1. NCBI lineage: Eukaryota > Metazoa > Arthropoda > Insecta > Lepidoptera > Papilionidae > Meandrusa > Meandrusa payeni. Next base: position 7,693,217 of record JAGSMX010000015.1, read on the forward strand.
AATAATATTATTTCAATTGTGGCTATTTTCTAATTAAGTATCTAATGACATATCCAAATATGCTTATACATTTCAATGAATGAATATCGAAGAATTATGAAATAAACAGAAATAAAATTACATATAACAAATCTATTAGCAAATATCGGTTCTTGGCACAATGTCAATTGAATTGTAATTGATTGGTTTTATAGTGAAATGTCATTGGCGAACGGCGAAGTAGCGACTCAGCACGGGTAGTCCAGTAACATTATGTGATTGAAGCGTCAATAGTCTAATGGTTTAGGGTACGGCCTGAGAATCGTAAGGTCATGGGTTCGAATCCACCATTCGACTACTGCCGTGAACCATGTCCTAGCACAAGCTTAAGCTTAGTTGGAATGGTTAACAAGATTGTTAGTAATATTTCAGGAAAAAAAAAGAAATATTGCTAGCTTTCTTTTAAAAAAAAGATAGAGAAAAAGATAGATAGATTATTATTATTCTTAAAAAAAATGTTACTTTTAAAATGACTGATTAGTATATTATTGGATCGCTTAGTTTGTTATAGAAAAACGGGGCATTTACTAAGGAATTTTTGCATTTCTGATGTGATATATGATTATAAATGAGTCAGCTAGACCGAGATGGTACAAACATCGGCATAATTAGTTGTAGTTCAATAAGTGCTCTACGGGGAGTCCCCTAAGTTGAATAGTACACTAGCAACTCGAGTTCGAGCCCGGTGCCAGCACTAATGAATTATGTGAACTGATTTACCACGTGTTCGGCGATGAAAGAAAACGTCGTGAGGAAACCGACATGAGAAGTCTGCCAATCCGCACTAGTCATCGCAAACTGTGCCCTTATACTTTCTGCCCAGCAGTGGGACATATATAGGCTGTAACTTTAACGTAACTCGATATCGCGTCTCGCCACTTTTCCCCGCAAAGTACTTCGAAACCTTAAGCCTCGCTTCGGGACCCTAAACGTAAAGTTACGGCCCTTATATGATGTAATAAAGCAAGTTTCACTGCGCAATACTGTCGATTATCAATATTAATACGGCCCTTCCCGAAGGTCTTATGCCGCAGATCTTATTTGGAAACTTCTTAATTCCCATTAGAAGTGTCCGTGTTGTTTCAAGTTTCGTTCATCTAAGTAGCGCAGCACAGGCGTGTACTCGGGGAAAGGCTTTTAAAAGTTATACTTAATCTTCAGTTACACAAAGAATTTGTCGCACTTCGCCAGCTGTAAAGTTCTATACTAGGAGTGCACGATAGATATCGATATTTGGACGCGAAATATCGCTTAAATCCGATATTATCGAATCATCTAATATTGATATTTTTATAGATATATATCATCCGATATACTAAATATCGTAAAAAATTAATCATTCCATTCTTTCTTTTATTTGTGGTAGACAACTTGAATAAAATGAAACCCTTACTTGCGCTGCCATCACGAAGAGTGTAGTGTAGTATGTTACTACACTCCTACTCTTCACGATGGCAGGACTCGTATAAATTTTATAATCTATGCATGTAGTCTGTACTGCTAGCAGAATCTAATCAAATAGTTTGGACTGGCATACGAAGCGAGAACCTCTCAGTTACGCGCCGAGTAGTCTATTAGTACAAAACTTTTCTAATATTTAATATTAAGCACTAATTTAAGTAACTAAACCATAAACAACTAAATTATTAACAAATTTCGTTATTTGAAAAACATCGATATATTTGTACAATATATCGCGTAGTATCGATACAACCTCACGATATTTTATATCGAAAAATATATCGATATATTTTTGGCATGAACATGCCTATTCAATACGAGCTCATTAACAGGCCTGTCAGATTTCAGACTCGCTTCATTTAAAATACTTATTTTAAAGTTTATGTATAGATAAGTACAACTAAGGTACATTTTCAACCGACTTCAAAAAGGAAGAGGGTCTCAATAAGTCTGTTCTTTTTATGTTTGTTTTATGATTCCCATTGTGGTACGATTCTGTTATTGACGTCCATGAGAAAACCATGTAAGTCTTAAATTTTAATTAAATTTAAGTCTTACTTATTATTTTAGGTCCTGATTAATTCCATTTCGTCCTAAATATTCCTTTTCTATTTGAAGTCAGTTTCTGTAACTCGTTTATCAGCTGGAAGTTTTGGACTCGTTGGAGCACCGGGCGGAGAAGATCATAGGCACTGACTCGCTCGTTGAGGCAAATCTTCAGAGCCTCGTACACCGGAGACGAGTGGCCTGCCTCTCAGTTTTTTATCGGATGTATTTCGGCGAGTATGCGGAGGTTTTGCATGACCTACCCACCTCCCACTTCCATCACCGAACAACTAGGCGCGGCGAGAAGATCCACCCTTACGTCGTAGACAACCCATCGATACGTACGAAGCGGTTTGCCTCCACCTTTCTTATGCGGACGGCTAAGGAATGGAACTCTCTGCCGCGATCAGTCTTTCCACACGGGTACAATTTGGACACCTTTTAGTCCAATGTGAACAGACACCTTATAGGCTAACGTGCTCCATCTTTTTTTTTTTTTGTTAACGGTAGAAAGATACCCCGCCTTCTGGGGGGAAGGTGGCGGTTATGTGGGGTTTTTACCCACTAAAACCTCCCCGGTAGCCCTTCCTCGGTGCATGGTGAGGGGCTCCGGGATCTCCAGTGGAACGCACCGGAGCCCCTCTGCACTGTACTCATAGAGAGCATTTCCCGGGGGAGGTTACTCCCTCCCCCCTGTGCCCTCGCAGTGCAAGGCGACACGGGCCAGCCGATGTCGCCTTCTTCCCGGGTCCACCTTGGCGGACGACAAAGGCCCCCACCCTTGTCGCCCAATAAACCCGAGGCCCCTTTTAGTCGCCTTCTACGACAGGCAGGGGATACCGTAGTCTTATTCTTGAGAGCCCAGAACAACGTGCTCCATCCTAGGCTTCATCATCTCCTTCCATTAAGCGAGATAGAAGCCAAATGTGAACCTATTTAGTATAAAAAAATATATGTACTTGCAAAATTCGTTGTACAATGGGCGATGTTTTGGCTATGAGCGATCTCTTCCAGGCAATCTGTGTACGGGTAGGAAATACATAGTACAAACAGAACGATGCAATAAAATATGACAACAAATCTATACATATATCATTATCTACGATCTCGTAGAAGCTATAGTTTATTAAAAGTTACTACTATTTTTTTTACAAATGTTACTAATTTTCCTGTTAACCATACCAACTTAAGCTTAACCTATTGGTAGATTCGTTTCGTAGATCATACCCTTAGGCTATTGGCGCTTTAAATACCATTATTATTATTGACAAAAACAACAACAAGAAATTAGGAAAGCTGCGTTTATTCCAGAGCATGTTGCTTTACAAAACGACAAGAAATATTTCGTACTATGTGTGCCCTTGACCTGAACATTCCGAGAACAATTCTCCGTGTATTGTTCACTGTACGTCGCATATTTCTCGTCGACTACTGCGTTGTTACCCGAGGTCGTATTACAATATCTTTACTATGGTTTACTGAAGTTTTTGAGAATTTAATTAATTAAAAGACCCGGGAAGAAGGCGACATCGGCTGGCCCGTGTAGCCTTGCACTATGAGGGCATAAGGGGGGAGGGAGTAACCTCCCCCCCCGGGACGTGCTCTCCCTGAGCACAGTGCAGAGGGGCTCCGGTGCGTTCCACTGGAGATCCCGGAGTCCCTCGTCATGCACCGAGGAAAGAGCCACCGGGGAGGGAGGTTTTAGTGGGTAAAAACCCCACATTACCGCCGCCTTCCCCCCAGAAGGCGGGGTATCTTCTTGAAGATTTCCTCCCCGTTAACAAAAAAAAAAGTTTCTTCCACCACTTCTTCTCCCAGCGCCAATGCTTCCATCAATTTAACCCTGAATGTCCATCAATTAATCACTTGACGCCCGTGAACCCAAGGCCCTTTTAGGCGACTACGACAAGCAGTAGATACCGTAGCCTAAGGAGCTGCAAAAAAAGCTTAGTTGGGATTGATAATAATTTTAATTATTTTTGTCAAAAAAATATATAGTTAGCTTTTCTTTTGATAAAAAAAAATTAACTCAAAACTCATAACGATAAGCTGACCCGTACGACCGGTTAATGAATACCGTTAAGTAAACGTAATTAAAACTTTTTCCTAACTAAGCATCGTTTATATACATCGCATGTTTTTTGTACACGTTTCACTGATTCAACTTTTCTTATCAGGAGAGTAGGGGAACATCTTTAAAAAACATATGTATGGAGGTTTGCGCTTAATGAATAAGTTTGTAGCTTTGCAAGTGAGAAAACATGCTTTGTGCATCTGTGCTGTACAAATGTTGTTCTAACTTAAAAGCTTTTTCATTAAGTTGCCGTCTGTAGCCGTGGGAGAGGAGAGAAACCGCCAGTTGAAATGGACTCTGCATTTTTATTTCAGACGTTTCAATTGGTTGTAAAGGAAGGCAGCGCTTTTGAAATCCATCCTTTTTGATCGATTACGCTTCCCTCTTGCAGCTTCGTTTGCACAATAGATCTTTTCAATCAGTTCACGTCTGTACGGGAAAACGTATTTCAATTCATTATCTTTATTTGTTTGTAAAACCAACCTATAGCTGAGCGTTAGACTGTCAATCTTTTTTTTCAATCTTTATATGTATTAAATATTTCTGGTTTCAATCAAACAGTATTATAATAATAATATAATCAGCGCTAGTCGGAGAGGCAGTTTCAGAAGACCAAGGAGTTAAAAGAACGTTCGTTTTGTACACAATTGGTTTAGCAGAGTCCGGGGCCCTGTAATGTTACCTTATACTCGTAAATGTTTCAAAATATTTATTAATCAATTGTTATCCTTGTTTCAAATAACGACTTTTATTAATTAAAAGATGTCGATTTTTAGACCTTGTCGACCTTTAAATTCAGTTATCGTTTATATCGGATCTAATTAAGAGGATCTAGGATTCCAAAGGGTATTCACTGCGAACCCATCATCACCATACCATCTGGTGTAGATGGTGTGGTATATAACGTCACCATGAAAAAAACACTCGATAATAATAATAGAACCAAGATCTACACCTAGATAGTCTTCAGCACAGGCGCAAGATGGCCAGCCTTTCGGTGTTTTACAGATTACACTTTGGAGAGTGTGCACAGGAATTACACGAGTTAATTCCCCCATCCCCATTCTACCTTCGGACGTTTAGACACTCGGCGGGTCTCCACCCTTTTATAGTCGATATTCCGCGCGTCCGAACGAAGCGATTTGAGTCATCGTTCATCGTGCGTACAGCAAAGGAGTGGAATAAGTTGCCGGCGTCAGTCTTTCCATCCAAGTACGACGTGGGAGCCTTCAAGAGTAGAGTGAATAGGCACTTACTAAACTAGCGCGTACTATCTTTCGACTATATCACCACTTAACACCAGGTGGGATCATGGTCAAGCGCTAGTTTACATGCATAAAAAAAAATCACTCAGGCTTTACCGGTTGTTCTCATCTAGCCAATAGTGAGTACTTGCACAGACATAATCTCGTAGCCAGAATTATTCACCAGCAAATTGCTCTTCGATATGGTCTTGTGGAGTCCGAGGTGCCGTACTATATATACACACCGGCGCCAGTTCTCGAAAATGGTCATGCAACGCTCTATTGGTATCGATCTGTCATCACAGACAGGACTATTGTTGCCAATAAGCCTGATATTGTGCTGACAGATCGGTCAACGCGACAGGCGGTGCTCGTCGATATTACCATCCCGCATGACGAGAACCTTGTGAAGGCCGAAAGGGAAAAAATCACAAAGTACCTCGACTTGGCTCCGCCATGACCGCCATGTGGGATGTGGATTCGACGATCATTGTCCCGATAGTCGTTCCCGCAAACGGTTTCATAGCGAAAAATCTCGATCAACTTCTTAAGAGACTTTCGCTGGATGGCTGGGTCAAGGGTCAGATATAGAAGGCAGTATTCCTGGACACGGCACGCATCGTCAGAAGGTTTCTCTCTATGTCGCCCTAACCATCGGTTGCTTGGGCCCTACTTCGTTGTCGGTGTCACACACTGGGTTAAGATTTTATAATGTATTTGTATTTTGTATGATATATTTTTGTATTTTACTTTTTATATAAATATTATAAAAACTTAAGGTCTTAAAGTAAATAAAAGAATAATAATCTAATAGTTGGGGCTTTGAATTCCGATAGTAAGCATCATAGTACAATAAAAACAAAAACCGACTTCAAATCGTATCGAACGTTCAACGCTATTTATTACGCGCGAACGGCGTCATTGTATTCCTGGATTATCGTAGAAATATTACGAAATATAATTTATGGTACATCCTTTCTAATAAAAAAAATAATCATCGAAATCGTTTGGCGTGATATTGAGTTATTCCCCCATTTGTCGCGTACATACTTAATGCAATTTTTTTTTTTTATTATTCTTAGATTGTAGCCACAGACCTGTGTCCGTGCTCTTTTCCAATACACTTAAATTGTTCACTCTGCATTTGTTAAAAAGTGCCACTTCTACAGTTACTATTTTCCTTATTTTTTTATTTTATTATTCTTATATTGCAACCACAGACCTACGTCCGTGCTATTTTGCAATACACTTAAATTGTTTACTCTGCATTTGTTAAAAAGTGCCACTTCTACAGTTACTATTTTCCTTATTTTTTTATTTTTTTTTATATATAATGCCTGAATTTGGAGGTGGCCAGAGATCGTTTTGGGTTCACGCGTCGCAGACGCCCCGTTGCATTGCTATTAGCTTATTTTATCCTCTCCCTTGATGCGGCCATTGCCATTAATGCAAATTTAAGACATATGATTTTCTCATTGGGATCCATGTCAGAATTGGACCAAAGTAAAATTGGACCACACGGGAGCTTTCAAATAAGTCAGTCATCATCACTCCACCTCATAGGCGACCTTCCTCTTGGCCTGGTACTTCTTTCCCTAGACCACGATTCACGCGCCAAACGTGACCAAAAAAGGTTCACCTGTTTAATGCCGACTTTTCGAAGTATAGCGTTATTCTATTTATAAGCGTCTATATTGTTCGAAATTCGACGGATATCATAGATAACAAAACTTTCACATCGTATCGAATGGTTATACCAGAGTAAATTTAAGAAACGACGGGGGTGCGGAAGCCAGGCCGGAACGATGTCCGCACGAAATAAGACTGTATTGCGACGCAGACCCACACATAAACTACGAGCTACTACTACGACGGTGCAAGTAGGGTGCGCAACTATTCTGCTAGTCTGCTTAAGTCCACTGTATCTTTATAAAATTTAAAAAAATGTCCCGCCTCTGTATCCTAGAAGAGGTCATTACATGGGCTAAATATGAATAAAGCCAATGAATATGAATTAAAGCGTTAATAGCCTAATGGTTTAAGAAACATGATGAGATGTGATATGCTAATGAAGTGAAGTAATTTAGCTAATGAAATAAATTTTTATATAAATAGAAAATATTTCTTAAGTCTCACAAAATACCTATTAAGCATGTTCACTGTAACATGGGTCTGATTAAAACGTTGGAAGCTCCATCAGGGTTAGGGTGGCTACAATGGCGGCGAGGGGGCCGGCTCATGCATTCCGGCTTCCTTAACGACCTCACATAATAATTTGTACAATTTCTATGAGTATCGCCGGCTCGTGGAGCATTTATGATGAATGCAATGTACGTAGGAAACACTTTCTATTTTGTTGAACTGTGAAAGATTATATTACGGTCATAATTGCTTTGAACAATCATGTTATTTAACAATGACATCTGTGTATATTTTAAAAAAATGTGTGTGTTTTTAATAATAAAATTACTACACATGTTTAACTACACACATATGAATGTGTATCCGATACATATATCAGAATAAGATTTTTATAATTTATGCCTGTTTGTTCCGGCTAAATAACGGCTCTGGAACGGCTGGACCTATAATAACCGATATTTAACACAGCTAATGCAATAAGGAGTAACACGCTTCCCGAAGTGGCATATAAGTTAGTTTAGCTTAGATTGCCCCAATAGATTTTTATTAATAAAATAGCTACTGACCGAGTCGTGGTTCGAGCCTCTCGGGCGCCCTCGAATCGGACTGCTAACGCGTAATATTGGTCCGTCCAAGCCGAGGTTACCCCTTACTAAGGGGGCCCTTGTGTCGAGTTACCACCTAATAGAGGTTCAGGCTAAGCGACCTAAGAGCTATGCCACCTCCGGTGAAGCAGTAAAGGCCTGCTTCTCTGTGCCAACTGTGTTAGTTAGTCCAAAAAAAAAAACAAAAAAAAATAAGGAGTAACTCAAATTGCATTTATTTTAGAAAAAAAAAATACTTTTTAATCGCGGGTAATATGGCAAGGCGCACCTAGATTGTGTAAATACCATCAACACATGTGACCAAAATAAACACATTACAATTGAAGGAAGGACAAGACGCCAACATTGGACACCGTCTCAGTATGTGCTCTCGCTAGGATGCAACAGCGCTGAATTTCAGCAATAGTGAAATTGTTCTTATCCCTTCAAATCAATAGTGCAGTGGGGGATAGTGCGCGGCAAATGGTCGAATAACTCTAAATTACGCTAACTAATTTCGATGATCCATTTTTTATTGTAAATGATGCACTTTAATTGTAGTTTCATGGAATATTGGTTAGCTTCTGATTGATTTTAAATCCTTATATTCCTACGATAGTTCGGAAATACAAAGAGGGCGTTCGCGTAATAGCGTGGAACATTTGATTCTATTTGAATTGAATTTTTTTTACTTATGCTTGTTTGTTTGTATAGGTGGAGAAACAACTTGATTCCATTACATAGGTAACAAAAATAATTGGCGTAATACAATTGCAAACTCAAATATAAGGAAACGAATTTCCCCTCCGTTTTCTTATCTTAACTAAACACACCGCATCAGACACAAGTTGGAGAACTTATGTTGTGTGTTTACAATTAGTCGCGTTATTAACATCTGAACTCACATTTAGTTCACGTTCTGAGTATAAATAAGCTATACCTAAATAACAGCGTATAACAGTTCTAAGACACTGTAAAAACAAGGAAAAACAAAAACTGACTTCACATAGGAATATTACAAGATAGAAATAATCAGAACTTAACCAAACTCTCATTTAACTACAATTAAAGTTCATTCTTTCGAATAAAAAATGAATCGTCGAAATCGGTAGACGTGATATTGAACCATTTGTCTATACATCGCATACATACGTAATGCAAATTTAAGACATGGTTTTCTCATGGATGGCAGTGTCAGAATTGTATAAGAATTGAATGGAAACACATGAGAAGCAGCTGCTTTCAAATAAAAGAATAATTTAAATCGGTGAAGCCAGTCGAAATGTATATAGTGGAAAACATCAAAAATACGGATGAATTTGGAACCTCCTTTTTTGATGTCAATTGATAACAACTGAGGTTCCAGCTCAGTGAAAATAGGTGACATTGAAGATTAAGCCAGTGCGTCTTACCACAGGTCTACATTTCCACTGTTCGTATTATTGGATTGGAATGGAATCTCCAAGAACGCCGCTATCGGGCAAGGTTACCTCGGTCGCCGTACTTGGTACATGATGAGGATTCCGGGACCTCAAGGGGTTCTATATGTCAACAGTCTAATTCCAATAAAATAAATATAGGCCCTCATCGTAACTGAACACTTATAAAAAAAAAGCCAAAACTCAAAATCGATTCGTAAATCATCGAACTATGAATGTTTTTTTTTTCTCTTTATTCAGGACAACAAAGATTTGTACAATTATAATAAATCACAGAAAAGTATGAGCAATAAAGTAAATTAAAGTATAAAGAAAAATTATAAATTACTAAACATATCGTTGGTCATTGTACAAACAACACCGTCATCCACAGATTACTGCATAAAAGTTACAGAGATAGGATTAAATTAATGATAGAAAATAAGAAAAAACAGTCAAAATGGAAAATAGTTAAGTTAACAAGATCTCTTGTAAAGCTTTTCTAAATTTGGAAGGAGTTAAGCCAAATATATCTATATTGTTAAAGTTATTGTTATACAATTCCATGATGCGATTAAGAGGTGCGCGTGCGTTTACTTGACTGAATAGCAAAAAATTTATGTGGATGAAGCTCACGAATGCGTTTCGAATGGCTGGGAACACGTATACATATGTGATTGACGAGTTCATTGCAATCCAATTTATTTTGACAGATGTTGTAAAGAAGAGTTTGATCCAAGAGCATTCTTCTTGATTCAAGAGAGAGCATACCGAATTTATTTAGTAATAATTCGTAAGATTGTTTAGAATTACAAAATTTATATGAAGTTGATCTTAAAAATTTACGTTGAACACACTCCAGTTGCTGACTGTACATTCAACTTGAGATCTAACTAAAGCTTTATATAAAATTAGGAATGTGTTAGGATGTTAAAAAATAAAGAATTGAGAACCACTTTTTTGATGTCGGTTATAAAACATAAGCATACAAAAACTTAAACGAGAAGAATTGATTAACGTTTTATCTAGCAGTTACTAAGTTTACATTAGTTTGGGGCCTCATCAACGGAATCGATGTCACAAGTCGGCTTCGAGGACTTGCGCAGTCGGAACGCCGCGTCCAGGCCTTGCTAATTTGAATAAAAACACGGTTGTCATTAAAAGTTGAAGAAACATCTGGGGGAGCCTCATTATTTCTGTTGTAGTCGTTAACAACAACTTCTGTCTTTTGTTTTTAAGTCTGCCACCTGAAATAATGAGATGTAATTGTTTTCTCTAGTGATAAGAAAATGATTTCTTGACTTTGTGAATAATAAGGTTTTAAGATACAGTTATTGAAGTTAAACTTCTTTTACGCTTGGGAAGTAAGCTTATGAATGCGTTACGAAAAGTATAATTGAGTGAAGTGAAGATAGAATGAGTGAGAGTTATTTTTATCAAACACATTGTAGGTAGTGTAGCCACACTGTAGGAGCAAGAGAGAGCAGTGCGTAGATTTTCTTTTTCCCTTGAACAATCGTCTATGCTTTACAAATTAACATGAGGTGAGATCGTGGTCAAGCTTTGAAAAATCAAGTATATTTACGAGTAAAAATAGAAACCACGCGTGGACGTTCTCTTTGTATTTCCGAATTATCTTAGAAATATTACGAAATATAATTTATTAGAACCTAACCAAACTCTCATCAAATTAAACTTGAAGTACATTCTTTCCGATAAAAAATGAATCGTCGAAATCGAGTTTTTCATTCATTTCTGGCGCACATACTTGATGCAAATTTAAGAATTATATGACTTTCTTACGGATGCCATTGTCAAAACCAGTCTACACTGGAAGTACCAGCTTTCAAATAAAATAAGAATCATCCAAATCAGTTCACCCAGTCCAAAGTTATAAGGTAAGAAACATAAAATACAAATCAATAACTTGTTTTTTTAAGTTGGTTGAACAATAACGTAAAGAAAGCATACGTAAATATTTAGAAGGTATATAAAGTCTATCAATACGTACTAGAACAATGACAATAGCACAAATGTGCTTTATATTGTTGCTAGTATAACTCTCAATATTCGTAAAGTTTTTGATTGTCCCTTTTTTTTTGTTCACGGGGAGGAAATCTTCAGAAAGATACCCCGCCTTCTGGGGGGAAGGTGGCGGTTATGTGGGGTTCTTACCCACTAAAACCTCCCCGGTAGCCCTTTCCTCGGTGCATGACGAGGGGCTCCGGGATCTCCAGTGGAACGCACCGGAGCCCCTCTGCACTGTGCTCAAGGAGAGCACGTCCCGGGGGGGAGGTTACTCCCTCCCCCCCTGTGCCCTCGCAGCGCAAGGCGACACGGGCCAGCCGATGTCGCCTTCTTCCCGGGTCCACTTTGGTGGACGACTCAGTCGTCTGTCGCCCAGTGAACCCGAGGCCCCTTTTAGTCGCCTTCTACGACAGGCAGGGGATACCGTAGTCTTATTCTTGAAAGCCCAGAACTACAGGGATTATCCCTTAGATTATCCGTGAAATAACATCCGACCGAGTCGTGGTTCTGCCCTCACCGGGGGGACCCTTATATCGAGTTACCAGCGATAGAGGTTCAGGCTAAGCGACCTTAGAGCTATGCCATCTCTCAATCCGGTGAAGCAGTCAAGGCCAGCTTCTCTGACCAATCAGTGTAGTTCTTCAAAAAATATAATCGTAACTGTTGAAAGACAAAATAAATACTATTGTACATTATATTTTGGTTCTAGCAACCTCTCTCTCCTGTCTATGGTTGAAATGGTGTGCTGTGTACTGTATGTTTTACCAAATTAATATATCCCTTTTACTAAGACAAACCTCTAGTTTCACTTATATCATCACAGTAACGTTATGGTTGATCTTCGGCCTACTTAATGGGTAAAAAATATACTATTTGTACACGTGAAACAAAAGCACCGAAAACCTCACGTACAAAAATAAGGAAATTGCAATGGAAACCGAAACAATGCGAAAGAGAAAACAATCACGAAACAAATTCTGTACGCTCTTCTTTTAAGGCTGCGTTCCTTTGTTTTTATTGTATTTCGAATTTTATATTATTTTTTTAAGGGGTCGTTCACTATAGTGAAACAATGTTCCGCCCATTCATTTATTTACTGACAAAAGTAACTCCAGTTAACATGATTAAGTTAAAGTATTCTTTACAAATTCAAAACAGTAAATTCAAAATCTGATTAATTTGATTTGATACAAAACATTACTCAAAAATAAATTTAAGTAGTAATTCGTGGTCTCTCACTATGGGCCTTGTCAAAGCTCAAAGTTGCACAACGAGTTATGGAGAGGGCTATGCTCGGAATATCTCTACGAGATCATATCAGGGATGAGGCGATCCGTAGACGAACGAAGATAACTAACATAGCTCGCCGGGTAAGCAAGTTGACGTGGCAATGGGCAGGGCACATAGCGAGTAGAACAGATGAGGCCAAAAAGTTAAGTTCTCGATAGGAGACCACGGCAAGCGCAGCGTAGGACGTCCATCCGCAAAGTGGTCTGACGACCTCATAAAGGCCTCAGGACGCTGGATGCGGGCCGCTTACAACCGGTCCTTTTGGAAATCGTTGGGGGAGGCCTATGTCCAGCAGCGGATGTTTTACGGCTGAAATAAATATTGATGAGGTAATAATAATATTTTATTTGGACGAACTAACACAGTTGGCCAGAGTACAGTTACTATTTGACTGCTTCACCGGATTGAGAGGTAGCATAGCTCTTAGGTCGGTTAGCCTGAACCTCTATTAGGCGGTAACTCGACACAAGGTCCCCCCGGTGAGGGGTAACCTCGGCTTGGACGGTTACAATTATTACGCGTTAGCAGTCCGATCCGAGGGCGGCCGAGAGGGCTGAACCACGACTCGGTCGGTAGCTATTTTATTATCAAAAGTCTATTGGGACAATCTAAGCTAAACTAAGTTATACTCGTATGCCACTTCGGGAAGCGTTACCGCTGGGAGAAGAAGTGGCCGAAGAAACTCCAGCAATGCTCCTAATCTTATCGAGGAAAGGATTTTTAATATAATTATATCAAAATTTATTGGTTTATATATAAACATAATTAAAGTTGGTAAGCGGTTCATCTCGCAATGGTCCGGGTTAGAACCCCGGTCGGCTTTTACCAATGAACTGTCATCTTTTTGGTTTTAAATCGAGTCCAAAATGGACAAGGTTCTCAATTCATTTGTAATTTTGTATGTTTGTTACCTGGGTGAACTGATTTTGATGATTCCATGAGAAAATTAATAAATCTTAAATTTGCATTATTTTGCATTATTAATTTGAATTTGGTGGGTGCTCCTATCCACGAATGTGCCCGATTGACGACACGCAGGCGGAGATTGCGAGACGTGATGCGGCGGGTGCTGTCTACTGCCCAACCCACCGGATCATGATGACCACTACCACTCTGACAAGAGTGAAGCGACCAAGAAGAAGAAGAATGTGCGCGACAAATGGACGTATAACTCAACATATCGCCAACCGATTTCAATGATAATTTGTTATTGGTAAGAATGTACTACATGGGATACTACAAACTATGATGAGAGTTTAGTTAGATTCTAATTAATTCTATTTCGTTATTGTTAAATTAATTAGGTAATACAAAGACGACGCCCCCGCGTTATGACGTTTTATATCAATTTCAAGTTGGTTGTTGGTTTTATTCGTCAATATATTTGTATAGGTACAAAAATACACTGAGCTCCTGTCACGTATGGAACCTAATAGGCTTCGTTAAAATCTAATAGTGTTACTTTAAAATTCTGCGCCGGATTCCGGGGTCACAGCCCCAGGGCCTCCCCACAAGAGAGGGGTACCCAGTTTTCAAAACATGAGTTTGTTTCAAACTGTTGGTTCTTTATTCAATAACTAATTGGAGGAATTCTTACTATTGAATTTTCAAAAAATATTAACTTTTATATGCCCCGGGACTCCAGACTTCACTTCTAAATCCGACCCTGTGAATGTCAAATGCTACGCATATACGATTAGTTGATGACATGTAGTAGCAACCGGTACAGAAATCTACTTGGTACATCGTGAAGTAATTAGGAAACACAGTTTCTTGTGAGCCAACTATTAGCTTTAGTAATTGGTTGGCTTTACTCCAATTTTCGACGAGGCGCTGGGGAAAGAATTAAATACTTTTCTAACACAAATGTTAGAGACTTACGTTTAATTACTTAGCTTCGCTTTTAGTAGAAATGACGATGATTTTTTTTTAATCACAATTCTACACAATATGATGTTAAATCCATCCTACCCTTCCTATCTTAAGAAACGTTTTATGTTTCTACACGACTCACATTCACAATCTTTAAGATCATCGGAGAAAATGACACTCAAAATGCCAGAGCATGCTACAAAATTTTTGAGCAAATCTTTCTCAGTGGAAGCAGTCCGGCTTTGGAATGTTCTGCCACAAAGCATAAGATGCACAGAATCCCTGGCAGCTTTTAAGAACCTAGTACATAGGCACTATCTATCTTTATAAATATATATATTTTTTATACGGTGTTTGTATGAATATATATTTATATATATATATGTATATTGCTATTTTGTATTAAAATAAACATAATCACAAACCCACTAAAATATTTTTAGACGAAAGTGTGTGTCCATACAAGGTTGTCTGGAATAAGACCGCCCATTGCGCATGCAATGACCTTGTCTAATTTGAAAATTGTAGTTACTATTTTTGTGATGTATTTTGTTTTTAATTGTTGCGCAATAAAGAATATTCATTCATTCATTCACAATTCTTCGCCACAAGAAGTATATAAGACTGACTGCTAACTGACTGATTGCCATGAGAGGCAAACGAAGAAGGATGTTGTACTTAATAAGATCTGCATCTATCCCTATAATTTATAATATTTATAAGAAAAAACAAAAACCGACTTCAAATCAAATCAAACATAAAAGCGTAGACCTCTTTGAATTTCCATATTATATCAGGAATATTACGAAATATTATTAATAACCTAACCATACTTTCTATATAAGTACTATAAAATACTATTAAAGTACATCCTTCCCAATAAAAAATGATTATCGAAATCGGTTGGCGTGACATTGGGTTATGTGTCCATTGATAACGCACAATACTTTTTGTTGACGGGGAGGAAATCATCAGAAAGATACCTCGCCTTCTGGGGGGAAGGCGGCGGTTATGTGGGGTTCTTAGCCACTAAAACCTCCCCGGTGGCCCTTTCCTCGGTGCATGACGAGGGACTCCGGGATCTCCAGTGGAACACACCGGAGCCCCTCTGCACTGTGCTCAAGGCGAGCATGTCCCGGAGTACACTTTGGTGGACGACTCAGGCCCCCACCCTTGTCGCCCAGTGAACCTGAGGCCCCTTTTAGTCGCCTTGTACGACAGACAGGGGATACCGTAGTCTTATTCTTGAGAGCCCAGAACTACAGGACTGAACGCACAATACTTAATGCAACTTTAACATTTATATGGTTGTCATGGTTGCCATTATCATAATTGTACCAAATAAAATGGGACCATATGGAGAGAAGTAGGTTTAAAACAGAGAATCAGCAAAATCGGTTCAACCAGTCCAAAGTTATAAGGTAAAAACGTTAAAAAACACAGACTAATTGAGAACTTGGTAATTTTTTGAAGTCGGTTGAAAGAAAAAAATTAAAACAAAACTTAAGTTAATTAAGACGAAGTTATTTAAAGAAAATAAAGTTTAATGTATTATATAAAATGTACTACCACAAAAGCTTTTGGAATATTTTAGACCCCAAATATATTTAATCCCCGACGGCAACCTTAATTCACCTCGTTTCAACTCACAGTGTTTTGCACAGTCCTGATTCTAATCTGTCTTAACTCCTGGTTACAAGCTTTATTCAAGCATTGTTTTAATTTAGCTACAGTATATTTGTTTAAACGAGTCGTTACCAGTATGTCTGATATATAAGTACGCGACGATCGTGTTCTACCATTCGGTAAACATGTGTTTTTTTTTTTATTCTTATATTGCAACTACAGACCTGTGTCCGTGCTCTTTTCCAATACACTTAAATTGTTTACTCTGCGTTTGTTAAAAAGTGCCACTTCTACAGTTACTATTTTCCTTTTTTTTATATATATATAATGCCTGAATTTGGAGGTGGCCAGAGATCGTTTTGGGTTCACGCGTCGCAGACGCCCCGCTGCATTGCTATTAGCTTCTCCGCGACCGCTGTGTCCCTGCTTCTCATGGCCATTTTCAGGTTGTAGTCCACTATCCTCTCCCTTGATGCGGCCATTGCTGGTAAACATGTGTTATAACGTAGGCCTTGTGGAATGAAATAGTCCAATAAATATTCACTCACTTTAATCCAGACAAGGAATTATTGTAACTAATACCGATACAGTAGTTAATACAATTCAATTGTTTTGTTGATGGCGTTTCCACGTAGATTTCTAATGTCGAAGTGCGTATGTTAAACTGCTGTAAAAAGCAGGCTTCGTGACGTACAAGGATAAAAACTAGCAAAGAAGTACGGTGTTTACTGCTGAGACGATTCCGCGTGAAGCTCACTGTTGATATATCTAAAACTTACCCCTCAACGGGGGACCCTTGTGTCGAGTTACTGTCGAGCAATAGAGGTTCAGGCTAAGCGACCTAAGAGCTGTGCCACCTCTCAATCCGGTGAAGCAGTCAAGGCCAGCCTCTCTGGCCAATCTGTGTAGTTCGTCATTAAAAACAATCACAATATATACTTTAGGTTAGTTGGTTAAAAGACAGACATGCAGATAGTCACATTAGTCCGTCGCGACATTCTTTGTAGAAAATTATTAATAATTAATAAGATTTGATGTCGTCTCAGCATATGCCGTCGCAAGGATGCGACAGCGCTAATTTTCAGCGGTGCCAAGGACTACCCAAAGTCTACTCGCAATACTACCTTTACATGTATTTTATACAGACAACAGACAATAAATAGTTATGCGATTAATGTATATTAAATACAATAAAATAATATATGAACAAATTTTCATAAAAAAAAATTAAACGTATAAAGATTATATTATATATTGAAATATTAAAAATATAAGAAATAACACTGATATCACGGGATATTATATTTTTGTAACTTTAACATCAAGTGTTTTAATTTATTTTTAAATGCATTTACAGATTTACTATCTCTTATGGACGGTGGCAAGTTACTCTAACCCATCTTTATCGCTGGCGTTCTACGACTAAACGTTTCTCGCGGAACTTTCCTTCACGCACTGTCGACCTGTGGAATCAACTGTTACCGGTGTTTCCGAACTATTGCGGTTTGGGGTCCTTCAAGAAACGAGAATAATCTTCAGTATGTCTGATATATAAGTACGCGACGATCGTGTTCTACCATTCGGTAAACATGTGTTTTTTTTTTATTCTTATATTGCAACCACAGACCTGTGTCCGTGCTCTTTTCCAATACACTTAAATTGTTTACTCTGCGTTTGTTAAAAAGTGCCACTTCTACAGTTACTATTTTCCTTTTTTTTTATATATATATGTTGCCTGAATTTGGAGGTGGCCAGAGATCGTTCTGGGTTCGCGTCGCAGACGCCCCGCTGCATTGCTATTAGCTTCTCCGCGACCGCTGTGTCCCTGCTTCTCATGGCCATTTTCAGGTTGTAGTCCACTATCCTCTCCCTTGATGCGGCCATTGCTGGTAAACATGTGTTATAACGTAGGCCTTGTGGAATGAAATAGTCCAATAAATATTCACTCACTTTAATCCAGACAAGGAATTATTGTAACTAATACCGATACAGTAGTTAATACAATTCAATTGTTTTGTTGATGGCGTTTCCATGTAGATTTCGCCAATGTCGAAGTGTGTATGTATTATATATACATAAAGAAATTAAATGCATTGTTGTTTATATCTCCATTCTTTTATTAATGACAATGCTGTCAACATTATTGATTATAATGTTACTGGCTTACCGGCCAGTAACTTAATTATAAAAGAGGTGATACACCACAGTTTCTCCCCCCTAGCTTTGGACCAAGGAAGCAGCTAGGAGCTGGTCAATGTGCCTACGCCAGACAGAGCCGTCATCAGTTATTATTTTATAATGCAGTCTCCTAGACGTTCCTGAATGGTCCCGAAACGCCAGCGCTGCGTGGAGCCGACGGAATAATCACGGGCCTGAATGCGGTCGCCTGGATTGAACTCCTTGTTAAGATGTGGCTGGTGTTTAACTGATGGTGGTCGGAGTTCCCCTCTCGAGAACATGGCATGTAGCGACGTGCGTACCTCCTACCAAACATAAGCTCGTAGGGGTCAGGCCGTTAGCGTCCGGCGTTCGACGAAGTCGTGTTTTAGTCGTGAGGAGCTTTTGATATATTGTGCCTCCTTCCCCCTCTAAGCTTCGTAGTATCCTTTTCACGGTTTGAACGTATCGTTCGGCTTGACCGTTCGTTGCTGGATGGTATGGAGCAGACGTCTTATGAACGATCATACTGTCTTTGAGGAATGCTTCAAACTCTTCTGAGGTAAATTGTCGTCCGTTGTCAGAAACTAAAATTCGTGGTATTCCAAAGGTGCAAAATAATTCTCTCAGTTTTTGGACGCACCAAGTAGTGGTTGTGGTTTTGGTAGGTATTATCTCAATCCATTTTGAAAATGCATCTACTATTATAAAAAGTTGGTGACCCTGGAAAGGTCCCGCAAAATCAATGTGCAATCTTTGCCAAGGTCCATCAGGTCGTTCCCAATGGTGAAGTGGTGCTTTTCAGGTTCATTCTGTTGTAGTCTGCAAGTTCTGCACGATCTCACCTTCTTTTCGATGTCGTTATCAATCCCTTCCAATATACAAAACTGCGCGCCAATAGTTTCATCTTAACTATTCCTGGATGGCCGAGATGTAGTTCATTAAGCACGCGTTCCTGAAGTGTTCTAGGGATAAGAACGCGCGCTCCTCTTAGTATACAGCCGTCATGTAATGTGAACTCATTGTCCTTGAAACCGAGTGTTCTTAGCGAGATGCCTGAATTAAGCGCCTGTAGTAGAGGCCTGTGTTCTGAATCATTTTTAGTCTCAGTTGCTATCGTATTTGGGTTGATGTCTATAGTATTAATTTGCTCTAATTGGAAATTGTAGTTCTGGTCTATTTTATTAATCCTTGTAGACTCTATTGGGAATCTCGATAGGTAGTCGGCATTGGAGTTATTCGCTGAAGTTCTATATTCAATATTATAGTCAAATCCGGACAAGAAGTGGGCGTAATGAAATAACCTCATAGTGCTCATTGCTGGTAAGGTTTTATTTGGATGAAATATGCTTGTAAGTGGTTTGTGATCTGTTATGAGGGTAAATTTTCGGCCGTAGATATAGTAGAAAAATTTTTTTAGTCCCCAATAAATTGCCGTAGCTTCTTTGTCAATTTGACTATATCTTTTCTCGCTGTCTGATAATGTTCTCGAGGCAAACGCAACAGGCCTCTCTGATCCGTCAGTAAGTCTGTGTGATAGGACTGCACCAAGCCCTAGTGGTGAAGCATCAGTAGCCAATACTAGTGATTTTGTTGGATCAAAGTGTGTCAATACTCTTTCGCTTAATATTTCTTTTGATTTTGGTGAAGGCTTCTTCGCACTGTGTAGACCATTGGAAGCGTGATTCTTTCTTTAATAAGTTGTTCAAGGGATTCGTGATGGATGCGAGATTGGGTATGAATTTATTATAGAAATTTGCCATACCGAGGAACGTTCTCAATTCTGCAGTGTTTACTGGGCGTTCTGTTTTATTATAGCATTTATCTTATCCTTGTTTTTGTGCAGGCCATCTTTATCTATAGTGTGCCCTAGGTAATTTATACTTGTTTTAAAAAGGCACTTATCCTTATTTACTCTGAGGTTGCTTTCTTTCAGTTTATCTAGCACAAGCTTAAGTCTTTGTAACAATTTTCCTTTGACTCTCCTTGAATAATTATATCATCGAAAAGCATTTGACTCCTTCCAGCCCCTGCAAGAGTCTGTCCATAAATCCTTGCCACAAGCTCGGCGCGACTTTCACACCGAACATAAGTCTGTTTACTTTGTATGTGCCTTTGTGTGTACTCAGTGTTTGTAGCATTGCGCTTTCGTCGTCCATGACCATATTAAGGTATGCTTGAGTTATGTCGAGTGTACAAAATAGCTTGCCGCCGTTCATTTCTGCAAAGATATCCTCTATCATCGGTATTGGGTATTGTTCATCCAATATTACTTTATTTAGTGTAACTTTGTAGTCTGCGCAAAGTCGGATTGACCCGTTCGGCTTGACAACTGGTACTACTGGGGTTCCCAACTCAGAGTGGTCAACTTTCGTAATGACCCCTAGCTTGCAAAGTCGCTCTATTTCTTCATCTACTTTAGTTTTTAAAGCGTAGGGTATTCTTCGAGGTTTGATAAAAATTGGTTGTGTGTTTTCTTTAAGGTTCAAGTGTCCCTTGTAATTAGGTATTTTACCCAGGTCAGACTTAAAGACTGAGGTTTTATAAAGTTGTAAGAGTTGATCTAGTTCTAAGTTCTTTGTATGTTGTATAGTTTTATATCTGCTAAGTTCAAGCTTTCCAGTTCCTTCATCCAACTGCGTCCAAAAATAGGATCTACGTTGCCATTGATTAAATATAGTTTACCGTGAAATTCCTTCTCTTGGTATTTGCATTTAACGTAAGTGACTCCGACTGGTTTTATTACTTCTCCTGTGTATGTACGAAGTTTAATATCTGTGTGGAACAGTCTTTTTCCAATATTCAGTTTTCTATAGTCTCGCATTGACATTGACGTTAATGTTGCTCCAGTATCAAATTCCATTTTTAGCTTCGCGTTCTCGATCTGTACTGATATCATGAATTTCTCAGTTCTTTCGCCAGATATCATATTGATGTCATTCCAGCCCTCGTTATCGCTATTGTTCGGCTCTTCTAGTTGGTGTGAATTGGGACTTGGTGTCTTGTAGCGCAGATTAGGGTTGCGTTGTAGGCAAACGCGGGCAAGATGGCCGATTTTATTGCATTTCCGGCAGGTGACATTGCTGGCGTTACATGTCCTGGTTTCATGAGAAGATCCGCAGCGAAAACATTTACCTAATAAATCTCGGCGTGTGATTTGTCTTGAGTTTGAAGTTTTAGGTCGATATGGGCTTGTAGAAACTTTGTCAATACTGCCGTTACTCGTGCTGGGCAATACATTTGTAGCAATAGTGTCGTTTCTGTTTTCCCATTTCGATTGATGTTGCTTTTTGAACTAGTTCTTTAAATGTGCATTTATTTTGATCTTGTAAAATTTTTGTTCGTGCGTCATTATCTTTTAAGCCTCGTATGAATTGTAGGCAAAGGAAATTTTCTGATGTGTTCTTCCCACAATGTTGGCAATTAAATTCGCAGTTTGTTGTTAATTTTTTTAGTTCCGCTGTGAATTGAGCTATAGTTTCATCAGATTTTTGTATTCTTGATATGAATTTATGTTGTAGGGCCCATTTGCTAGGTTTTGGATCTAAATATTCATTAAGTGTTTCGGTGATGAGATCAAATGATATATTAATTGGTTCTTCTGGGCATACTAAGTCACAGAGCTTTTCATGGAGCTCTGGTGATAAAGTAGATAGTATAATGTTGGTTTTTGTTTGATCTTTGGTAATATTATTCAATCGAAAGTAGGCTTCCAGTCTTTTCTTAAAGTTGTTGAAAGTTTCTGATGATCCTAGTGGTTGAAATTGTATTTTAGGTATGCTCTCACGTACCTGCTGCTGGTCATGCAACTGTTGTTCATTATGATGTTGCGCTCGCTGTTGTTGTTCTTGCTGTCGTTGGTTTAGTTTCTTTTTCGTTAATAGTTTCATGATAATTGTTGTGTACAGCTCTTCAAAATCGTATCTGTACTCCTGTTCTTGCTCGTAAGCGGTCTCGTCATGCTGGTCGACGGTGTGGTCTTCGATCGTATGCTGAAGCTCTCGCAGAACTTTCCTTCACGCACTCGACCTGTGGAATCAACTGTCACCGGCGGTGTTTCCGAACTATTGCGGTTTGGGGTCCTTCAAGAAACGAGAATAATCTTTTTTCAAAGGTCACAGCTTCTCCGGTGTTGTGGATGTGACCACTTAAGATCAAGGGAGTCGTCAACTCGTTTGGACTTTTCCCATAAAAAAAGTGTGGATTTGATCCCGGTGGATCCCGGTGTCGGCACATACGAAATCACTTATAGAAATTTATAACGCCGATTTGCCACGTGCTCCATGGTAATGACAATCATTGTGAGGAAATCGGCACGTGTTAGAAAATTTTCCAAAAAAAGTCTGCTAATCCGCACTGGGTGTGCGTGGCGGACTTTGCCCTTATACTTTCTTTACAGGCCTGTACCCTGCAATGGAACACGTATATATATATTAGGCTAATAGTTTAACTTTTGTTTTAATTCTAACTTATTCAATTTCTCGTAAGTACTCATGCAGTTTTCAACAATAAGTTGACAAAATTGGTGTCTTTGGTCCACAATTTGTTTGTTTGTAGATGGGACCCCAAAACCCGATATTGTCGTCCAGTTTGTTTACTCCGTGCAAACAATGGGGTTACATAAGATCAACACCAATCAAGAGGACAATTGACCGACATACGAGCTTGACTTGACTTTGCGGCGACTACATTGTCCAACATGATGGATAACTGTTTATATCAGTAGGTAAAAAAGTGAAATGAACACTAGCAACGCCCTGCATGGTTACTAAAGATTACGAAATTTTCTCTAAAATACTAGTAGTAACCTTCACAAGTCACTCCTTATTGCATCAGCTAACTGTCAGTGAAACAAACAGATAGACGAAAATGTTATTTTTGTACATATACCGTATTTTTAATAAATAACTACGCATACCAGGCTACTGATATGTATACCAGGTTATTGTTTTTGGACGTTCATATATTTGTTCAAATCATAAAATGTTTCGTTTTAAAAAATAAACAATTGATAACAATAGAAAAACGGAAAGTGTTTCATTATTACAGTCGTATTATCGCACAAGTGTAATATCGGAATGATAGTAGTATTTTAAAACACAATTTAATAGTCGAATGGTGTATTCGACCCTTACGTTTCACAAGCCATACCTTTAAACATTGGGCTATTAAAAATTAAACGTATAAAGATTATATTATATATTGAAATATTAAAAATATAAAAAATATAATAACACTGATATCACGGGATATTATATTTTTGTAACTTTAACATCAAGAGTTTTAATTTATTTTTAAATGCATTTACAGATTTACTATCTCTTATGGACGGTGGCAAGTTATTCTAACCCATCTTTATCGATGGTGTTCTACGACTAAACGTTTCTCGCAGAACTTTCCTTCACGCACTCGACCTGTGGAATCAACTGTCACCGGCGGTGTTTCCGAACTATTGCGGTTTGGGGTCCTTCAAGAAATGTACAGCTTCTCCGGTGTTGTGGATGTGACCACTTAAGATCAAGGGAGTCATAAACTCGTTTGGACTTTTCCTATAAAAAAAGTGTGGATTTGATCCCGGTGGATCCCGGTGTCGGCACATACGAAATTACTTATAGAAATTTAAAATGCCGATTTGCCACGTGCTCCATGGTAATGACAAACATTGTGAGGAAATCGGCACGTGTTAGAAAATTTTCTAAAAAAAGTCTGCCAATCCGCACTGGGTGTGCGTGGCGGACTTTGCCCTTATACTTTCTTTACAGGCCTGTACCCTACAATGGAACACGTATATATATATATTAGGCTAATAGTTTAACTTTTGTTTTAATTATAACTTATTCAATTTCTCGTAAGTACTCATAGAATTTTCAACAATAAGTTGACAAAACTGGTGTCTTTCATCCACATTTTGTTTGTTTGTAGATGGGACCCCAAAACCCGATATTGTCGTCCAGTTTGTTTACTCCCCTGCAAACAATGGCGTTACATAAGATCAACACTAATCAAGAGGACAATTGACCGACATACGGCTTGACTTTGCGGCGACTACATTGTCCAACATGATGGATAACTGTTTATATCAGTAGGTAAAAAAGTGAAATGAACACTAGCAACGCCCTGCATGGTTACTAAAGATTACGAAATTTTCTCTAAAATACTAGTAGTAACCTTCACAAGTCACTCCTTATTGCATCAGCTAACTGTCAGTGAAACAAACAGATAGACGAAAATGTTATTTTTGTACATATACCGTATTTTTAATAAATAACTACGCATACCAGGCTACTGATATGTATACCAGGTTATTGTTTTTGGACGTTCATATATTTGTTCAAATCATAAAATGTTTCGTTTTAAAAAAATAAACAATTGATAACAATAAAAAAAAACGGAAAGTGTTCGTATTACCGCACAAGTGTAATGTCGGAATGATAGTGGTATTTTAAAACATATTTTAATAGTCGAACGGTGTATTTGACCCTTACGTTTCGCAAGCCATACCTTTAAACATTGGGCTATTAAAAATTAAACTGTCTCTCTGACTCCTACCTATTTGCATTAGCAAAGTTTTGCTACCATAATTTCACATAATATCGTAGGCGTTATAATTTCACAACATATTTAGCACTGAGTACTTGTCCGTGTGTGTTTTACCCCAATTAAAAATGCGTCTACGTTAACTTATAACCGTGTTTTTAATTACTTCCGAGACTCCTTCACAGTTATTGTTATTTATTTGATTGTTTTGCTTAAATCAAACACATTTTTAGTGACTCTTTTCCAGGCAATGGTAAACATTTTATTATTAAGCGAACAGCAAGCTACATGTTCATATTCAAAAAAGGAGGTTCTCAATTCATATGTATGTTGTTTTTTACGTTCGTTAACTCATTTTCCATTGTCATTACCTAAATTTTCGGTTGTAATTCGGTTCGGATGATTTTTTTTATTTGAAAGCTGGTATTTCCCGTGATGGTTCCAATTTTGATAATGGTATCCATGATAAAATCATGTTTTAACTCTTAAAGTTGCAACAAGTATGTGATCGACAAATGGACGAATAACTCAATATCCTCCTCCTCCTCCTTGCGTCATTTTCCTCATTGCTGAGGGTCGTGACCTCCACGAATTATGTGGCGGACGATCGCTTTCCACCTGTTGCGGTCTTTGGCGGTGTGAAATGCCTCGTGGACTCTCCTGCTGGTGTTGGTGCTAATTTGGTCTGTCCAACGCATAGGGCTCCTCTCTCTTGGTCGTTTTTCCTGTACTTTGCCTGTGACCAGGAGTGTTTCTGTTTAACTCAATATCAGGGCAATCGATTTCGATTATTCATTTTTTATTGCCAAGGATGTACTTCAAGAGTAGTTTGATGAGAGTTTGGTTACGTTCTGATCGTACTTTATAATTTTGCACATGATAATTCGAAAGTACAAAGAGTGTGGCGGCGCGTAGTAACGTTCAACGTTTCATTGAATTTAAAGTCTTTGACCAGTTTATACAATTGTTATGAAAATATTTACTTTTTCGTTATACGTCGTTAAAAATATTTAATTTATTCAAAGTGTACGTAGAGATTTCGGTTCAATTTACAAAAGTTATAAAGCTTGGAGCACTGGCGTGCAATACTCCCCTAAGTGTTGTTCGAATAATTTTATTACAAGTTAGTGCTACTAGTGAAACTTGCTAATTATAACGATACGATAGCTTCTGAGACGACCCCAGTTAAATTCATTTTATTGTTATGTAAATGGCTTAGTATTATCTTGCCAACAAGGGGTTGTATGTACACGTTTATTAATTGTTATGGCCTCCTAGTAGAAAATCTTTTAAACTGATGTATGGATACATACGAAGAGAAGTGATACCCCGGTGGCCTTAGCTGAATTTAGGACATACAAACTTATTGTAAAAACCGGTTATTTTAATATTACAAACAAACATTCTAATTATTTCTTTATGTACATATATGTGTAGTGTATTATATCTGTATATTGCACAATTTTAAGGTAAAAGATTGGCAGGGAGTTTCTTTTAGGATTAAATGTTTTGTATATATTATTTTGTGCATCTTTATTATAATAATAAAATAAAATCTGACATGTTTACTTCTTTAAAACCTGATTATGAAAAGAATTAAAAGGCCAAATTCGTCCCTGTTGCCGAAATAGACATGACGGTACCATCAACATTCCATACTGTTGTCTGGAATGTTGATGGTACCGTCATGTCTGTTGTCCATCAACATAATTATGTAAAAAATGGAAAAATAATAAATTCAATTTGAGGTGCTATCCCATTTCTGTTCACCCCAGTGGGTAACATGCTTTATTTTTGTCGTTATAGAATTTAAGGGAATAAATAGCAAATAAATGAAGGTAGTAGATAATAAAATAAATATATTAGTTGATTTATTAAACTATTTATAGTATCGGAATCGTTATATTTCGCAAGTTCGTACGTACAGTGGTAACTCTATACGAACGCGTTGTTAAAAGACGTGACGGTATTAAAAAAAATAAACAGTTAACTATTAATTACAATATACCCTCTTATATTTCCACTCTTGTATTTATACAACTAATATATTGTAAGCTAGCGTCTAGCTTAGAAGCTCGGCCTAGTTTAGACGCTAGAAAATGTATAGAAATAAGTTTCATATATCTGTAAAGATATTCTCTTAGTTAAACTTTAATATAAAGTTAAAGTTACAGCCTTTAAATAAGTCCCACTGCTGGGCACAGGCCTTCTCTGTAAAGAGAGTATAAGGGCATAGTACGCCACGCACACCTAGTGCGGATTGACAGACTTCACATATCTAAGAAACATTTTTCTAGGACCGGGCGCCGGCGAGCGGGTGGTAAATCAGTACATAAAATTGCATCATACTTTTTACACACCACCTTTTTAATGTGATAGCTAAGAAGTTGGTCGACACATCTGGTGACCAGAGGGGTGGAGCCCTTGCACAGAGGCTAAGCATTGCCATACAACATGGCAATGCTACAAGCCTTCTAGGCACGCTGCCAAGCGATGACGGTTTGGCACAGTTATATTTTTTGTAAATATTTTGTAATATCTATTAAATTGTAAATATTTCTTTTTTTAGTTAGTATAATAATTCTTTAATCTTAAATAAAAGCGTATAAGCGTTTCAAAAAAAATTGCATCAACAAATTCATTGGTGCCGGCACCGGATATCGAACTCGGTATGCTAGCGTACCGTCTGGACACTGGGCTACCACGGTGCCAGTGAAAGTCATGTCAGAATTGATCCAGCCGTTATCGTGAATAGCTGGAACAGACAGACAAAATTGTAAGAAATCTTATTTTAGTAAAAATGTTCTCTTAGTTAAACAGTGTTATATACTTACTTATAATAAAAAAAAATTAATGTCATTTACGATCTACGGGGCAAGATTTGTTATTCAAATTAGGTAAGAAAACACAAACAGTAGCTCCCGAGTCTTGAATTATGAATAACAAAATGTAATGGAAGCCTTGCCACCTAGCTGAGGTGGAATACATTTTATCAAAACTTATAATGAATAGAATCAAACTAATTTTATGGATGTTTGCACGGTCTTATTTTAATTTTAAATTCGTGTCGAGCACACAGAATAGGTCGCGGAAGAGCTTAGGCTAATTTGGGTGCCCATTTTACGTTCTGTAGCCCGTAGCCTGCTTTTTTTGTTTACTGCGCCGGGGAGGGAAATCTTCAACAAGGTACCTCGCCTCCTGGAAGGCAGTGTCAGTGCATGGCGAGGGGGCTCCGGAATCTCCAGTCGAATGCACCCTGCTCTGAAGGACGTCCTGTGGGAGGGTGGGAGGTTACCCCTTTCTCCAGCACCCTCGCAGTGCTAAGGCGATACCAGAGCACCCGTGTCGCCTTCATCCAGGCCCCGACAACAAAGGCTCGTTGAAGATTTTTCACCAGGCACAAAAAATGGAGTCCAAGATAGCAGCCCCATGCACGTCGTAAAATGCGACTAAAAGAACATCGGTTTCACAGGCGACAGGAGGCCTTTGTCGTCCGGTACAGTGGTCGCACTAGACAGTGTAGTACGGGAGTCGCCTTAGCACTGGGCAGGGAGCAACTTCTCTCGAGACTTTCTTAATTTGTATCCAAAATACTAATACATATAGGAATAGAACTAATGAAATAAACCACCTGTTTGGGATCGCATATACATCACTACAAGACTTTAACAATTTATAAAGTCATAATTTATGGAACAAATCGCGGTGCTACGAAAAAATGCTCATAATATGCATACATCAGTCAAGAATAAACGTTTACTGCCGCTACGTTAGAGCTACGGATTAATTATTTATTTTCCAAAAGCTACGATCATCGTTCGTAGCTTACTACGGATAATATTTCCCATACATAAGGCAAATCCCTTATTACATGCTAACAATACGCGATACAAACGCGGTGCTCCAGATAAAAGCTAGTATATAATATTATACAGCTTTTATTAGCTAATCGCATTGCAGAAAACCGGTAATGACCTGGATACAGATAATATTATGATATTAAACGTAACAAATGATCATTTAAAGCGGACTAATGCGCCATAATAATCGCTATAGAGATTGGCGTCATAATAACAAAGTCATGAATATAACAATGTAAGCCATTAATTTAATAGCGGGCGGTATAACGAGGAACGCTTTGCAAATTTCTGAATCATTACTATTGTTTCGTCTGTAGATACACGAATTAGTCGTCTTAATACTTTACGGTGAGAATGACAACAGGTATACTGTATACTTAAATTTAATGTAAGAAGCCTACCAATTTGCTGCTGCTAAGCACTACCTAGGAGGCACGAACAATATATCAAACAAAACAGTATTGCCAATGGTGAGCAAGGACGCAGAGGTCCTTAAAACCGTGAAAAAAATCAGTACTTTAGTCATATAATGCGTAATAACGAACTACTCCAACTCATCATTCAAAGGAAAAATCCAGGGTAAACGACCACCTGGAAGAAGACGTATTTCGTGGCTCAGAAATCTCCGGACTTGGTTCAACATGAGCACACGATCCTTGTTCCGTGCCGCTGCATCAAAAATTAGAATATCCTCAATGATACCCGACCTCCTGTAGGAGATGGCACTTCATGAAGAAGAAGAAGGAGGCACGAGTAGGGTCGTGTTATTATTCAAGTACCTAGTTCCTACGGACGCAAGCAACTTTACCCCCCGATCTAACCCCACAATGGTTGAAAGGGCGCAAGAGCTTTTATAATACATGATATTTATAAAGGCACATAGCAGGTAGAACAGATGGCCGATAGGGCCGAAAAGTTCTCTATTGAAAACCTCGGACCGGCTGACGCAGCGTAAGACGTCTGACGACCTCATAAAAGCCGCAGGACGCAGCTGGATGCAAGCCGCTAACAACCGGTTGGAAATCGTTGGGGGAGGCCTATGTCCAGCAGTGGATGTTTTACGGCTGAAATGATGATGATGAATATTTATAATAACGTACCTAGCTCGCTTCGCCAGGCTAGATTTCGCTTTATTTTATTTAAACAATAAACTTACATAATTAAATATTTAATTTAACTCTCACAATATGTCAAATTATTCATTTTTCTCCGTATTAATTCTCTTCTCGAGTGGGTGAAGATCATTACCTACACCCATATACATATCAGTAAATACAATATAATTCTTATCATTTATACAAAAACTTATCGCGCTCAAGTTAACTTCAGAAATAAAAGTAAGACGTATGGCTTGTTTGACAGTTCAAAATGAGGAGTGCTCCGATCCACCAAACCAGGTTAATCTGAAGATTCCCTGAAAGTTTCATTGAAATCAGTCCAGCCGTTTCGGAGCCTATAGGGAACACACCCACATATTTACTCTTTTATATAGATAGATTTTAAATTCGATCCCTTTTTGTTATTACCCACTGAATAAATAAAAGCAAAAAGTACCCGAGTACTGCTTCTTAGGATTCACTTGATGACACTAAACGCAGGTTTCAAGAGGCTTTTCTTTGATCCCTAGATGAAAGGATACTAGGCCGAGGGAAGAGCTTTTCTAAGGAAACTTAACGTTAGACTACGAAAACTTTTGACATGGATAAAACATTCTACATACTCGGGATTTGGGAGTACTTTGAATGTTTTAGATCAGTGGTGTGCAAACTTTTTGGTTGGCGGGGCACAAATTGTAAGACTTAATAGAATAGTTTAAAAGGGGCCAAAATTTGACCGAAAAAAATATTTATAAAATCTACTTAACAAAATAATTAAAAGCTAATTAAGCAAATTATACAAATTGTTAATGGCAATTATTTTTTTGGCTTTTTACGTAAAAATTTATGACGTTATAATTTTTTTTTAAACAAACCGAGAATTTTTAATGGTTTTAAACGTTATAAACACTACTGATATAAATAAAACAGAAACAATTTTACAATAACACATCAAAAATATTAACAAAACAAAGTCTTGGCGGGCCGGATGAAATGCTTTAACGGGCCAGATTTGTAGCCGCGGGCCGTTGTTTGCCCACCACTGTTTTAGATAAACTTTTTCATGTGTCTAATACGCGGACTGTTCGGTAGAACTGCACTGAGGTTATTTAAAAACCACCAAAATTTTAAACACTAAAACCACCCAGGTTGGGATAATATAACTGAAACAGTAAAATATTATTAAACAACAAATATTTTCAAAAAATAATTTCTTTCTTTTTATACAAAAGTGATTTTTTTTATGACGAACTACACAGATTGGCCAGAGAAGCTGACCTTGACTGCTTCACCGGATTGGGAGGTGGCATAGCTCTTAGGTCGCTTAGCCTGAACCTCTATTGCTAGTAAATCGACACAAGGGTCCCCCCGATGAGGGGTAACCTCGGCTTGGACGGTTACTATGTTACGCGTAAGCATTCCGATCCGAGGGCGCCCGAGAGGGCCGAACCACGACTCGGTTGGTTGCTATTTCACGGATAATCTAAACAAAAGTGAATGTTAGTTCGTATGTACGCTCGTCGGTGCATAGCGGATATCGTATTGCTATCAAATATTGCTCAAAGTCGCATGGATTGTCCTGAATTACTTATTAAGCTACGCTTCTCTATCCCTTCTCGTAGTCTGCGATTCAAGTGTCCATTATATACTCCACCTAGTAATGCGAACTATATGCTTAATAGCTATTTTATCAGAGCATCTAATGACTTCAACAACCTGTGTAAGAAATTCAATAATGTCGACCTATTTTACGTCAGTGATGCCTCACTACGTAAGCTTTTATAAGTAAATTTAGCGAAATTTTGTCTGCGGGACCATGATACTCTTTTTCCAATAATGTGTTACCTAAGTTTGCGTCTTTAGTGTTTTATTTTTTCCCTAATTTAGTTGCGAAAACTTGTTATTAGCTAATCTAGTGATTTATTTGTAAATTATATAACAAGCATTGAATAGCTGTAAGTTTTCCTGTATCAAATAAATAAAAATAAAAATAAATAACGTCCGAACTACTGCACCAAATCGGATGATTCTTTTGGTTGATGATTATGGGTTATATAAGTGATCCACGATCCCACCTGGTGTTAGATAGATAGATAAATCCTTTATTGCACCAAAGTATATGTACAAAGGCGAACTTAATGCTAATTAACATTTTCTTCCAGCTAACCTTTAGTGGTTAAGAGCAGGGCAAGGGTAGTGCCTCTAAAAATAGCGTTTTAAAACTATTATATAGATAAATAAATATACATTTACATATACATAAATAGATACTACTATATAAATTTAATAATATACATACACATGGAATATATATAAGGACAATAAATATACCAGTTTGTAATTTTTCATTGTTTGAGTAGAAAGTATTCAGATACACGCGATTTAAAGACATTAGTTGACGAAGCCTTCCTAATCTCAATCGGCAAGCTATTCCATAGTTTTATAGCTGTACAGGTAAAAGAATTGCCATAGAAATTCGTATGACATTCGGGGAATGTTAAAATTTTTTTATAGAAGGTTCGCAGTTCGCGGCCGACGAACTGTTTGAGTACAAAGCTTAAATGGTGATATAGTCGAAAGATGTTACGAGCTAGTTCAGTAAGTGCCTATCCACTCTACTCTTGAAGGCGCCCACGTCGTACTTGGACGGAACGACTGACGCCAGCAACTTGTTCCACTCCTTTGCTGTACGCACGATGAACGTAACATAAAATTGCAACGACAAATTTATTGGTGCCGGCACCGGGGATCGAACTCGGGTTGCTACCGTACTATGCAACTTGAGGCAACCACCCGGACACTGAGCTATCACGACGTTTGTTCATATATTTTGGTGCAATAAAGGATTTATGTAAAAATATCTTCAATTATATTTTTATGCAATATAGTATATGTTAAAATTTTTAAGTAACAAGAACAAAGGGGAAGCATACCCCTTGAACGTGCTGGGCGTTATAATCCCAGGATGCTTTTTTCTCTAAATGCAAAGCAAGACGCATTATACAAAGAAGCCGGGTGAAATGAGGGCACGAGATAACAGCCGAGAAAGAAAAGATGCTGCGAGTCAACGACTCTTCAAGTGCGCCAGTGTGGTGCCTTGGTTAACATCGAAAGCGGTTAATTTGCGAAAATCATCAGCTAGCAGACGAATCATTGTAATCGGTGCGCCCAGTCCAAAGTTATTAAGTAACTAACACAAATAAACGAATAGATAAACTTATACTTTTTTGAAGTCGGTTGACGGCAATCTGTACATATTATATAAAGAGAAAGTGTGCGGGTTTGTTCGATATAGGCCCGAAACGGCTGGACCGATTACAATGAAACTTTCAGGATATCTTTAGATTGACCTGGCGAATAATCCTGTAAAGTTTGGTGACGATCGGAACATTCCTCTTTTCGAACTGTCAAATACAGCTTTTATTTACTATGATGATATTCTACTGTTTTATAACACAAATTTGTATTGACACATGCGTTGTGTATATTTATGTCATTATGAACCATTTTGGAGTACATTGGAGTGTATTGAAGGTGATCTTCACCCGCTCGAGAAGAGAATGAATACGGAGAGAAATGAATA
Source organism: Meandrusa payeni (assembly GCA_029286785.1). NCBI lineage: Eukaryota > Metazoa > Arthropoda > Insecta > Lepidoptera > Papilionidae > Meandrusa > Meandrusa payeni. The sequence continues at coordinate 7,726,775 of JAGSMX010000015.1, forward strand.
ATTTTAAATATTGTGAGAGTTAAATTAAATATTTAATGACGTCAGTTTATTGTTTGAATAAAATGCAAAATCTAGCCCGGCGAAGCGGGCTGGGTTCGCTAGTAGATCGTAAAACTACAGACATTATGACTTATCATCTTTATTACTTAAAACGTTAACAGTCTTTAGAGACATGCTACAAAATTCAAGGAAATTTTCCAAAAGCAAACTGGCTTCTAGATTTAATTACGTTTGAAAATTAAATTTAGTACTAAACAGTTCTAATTAAGGGTAAGTCGATTATAAGTGTAAGCGATTGGGGGTTTATTGTTTTACCGTCTTTCATTTTTAATTAAGTAAAGCAGATGTTGATTCTTGCCCTAAGTTAACTCCGTTTTGCTAAATTTGCCAACGAGTTTCCCTAATTTAGGCCTCTCGATTATCGCCCCCTAGAATAACTTTCAACTCGTTTTGACATGTTGAAAAACAAACCCCATTATAACTGTATTATTATAATTTGTAGGTCTCGTAGAATAAAATAGTCCAACAACTAATACACTCGCTTTATTGAGACAGCGTAATGTTGTACAAGGAATTATTTATAACGAATACCGTCACAACTGCGCGTCCTCACAATATTTATACAAAATTAATTAGAAGTCAGATTAGGAACTAATAAAGTTAAATTATTGTTTACAATGCCAAGTTCATGTGACGATCGACTAAATTATTAATTATGAATTAAAGATACAATAAGGTTCAGGTAAATCATTAAGATATCATTGGAAGTAGTTATTATGCATAACAATCGCTGGGTGTCATGTGTTGCCAGCTAACAATATACTAGATCAAAAAATTAGATTAATCCCACTCCTGATATCAGAGCGATTCACATTAATACGGTAGATTGGTCATTAACAGCACATGTTAAATAGAATTTGGATACATCGACTGTCTTCCATCCATCGAGTGGCATCCATGAGAAAACCATTCAAGGCTCTTATTGCAATGTGTAATGTGCGTTATGTGGGTGTGCGTATGAAGCTTCGAAATGTATTCTTGTCCAAAATACCTCAGTGCTTAAAGTCGAAAGTTTTTGACCAGTGTGTGTTACCAGTGATGACATGTGGAACAATGGTCTCTCACTATGGGCCTCATAAGCAAGCTGAAAGTCGCACGAGCAATGGAGAGAGCTATCCTAGGAGTATCTCTGCGAGATTAAATCAGGAATCAGGACATCCGTAGAAGAATGAACCGACATAGCTCGCTGGATAAGCAAGTTGAAGTGGCAATGGGCAGGACATATAGCGCGTAGGGCAGATGGCCGATGGGGCCGAAAAGATCTCGATTGGAGACCACGGCCCAGCAAGCGCAGTGTGGGACGCAAGGTGGTCTGACGACCTCATAGGCATGTGTCCAGCAGTGGATGTTTTATGGCTGAAATGATGCCTCCGATCACGCCATCCGATTTCGATGATTCATTATTTATTGGGAAGGATGTACTTTGAGAGTAGTTTGATGAGATTTTGGTTATGTCCTCGTTAAATTTTATTTTGCAATATTCGTACGATAATTCAGAAACAGTCCGCACGTAACAGCGTCTAACGATTGATTCAATTTGAAGTCGGTTTTTGTTGTTGCTCGTTAATGTAGACATAGATTTCCATTTAATGGCATCACAATAAACAAACACTTTTTTTTTTAAAAAAAAGAAAGCTAGCAAAATTTCTTTTTTTTTTCAGAAATATTACTAACAATCTTGTTAACCATTCCAACTAAGCTTAAGCTTGTGCTAGGATATGGTTCACGGCAATAGTCGAATGGTGGATTCGAACCCACGACCTTACGATTCGCAGGCCGCACCCTAAACTATTAGGCTATTGACGCTTAATTATTATTACTAGACGTTACTTATAATATAGCAAAAAAAGAAAGGAAAATAAATACGATACAATTAAGGAAGGAACAGACAAATAGGATATGATGCCAATATTGGATACCGTCTCAGTATGTGCTGTCGCAAGGTTGTGACAGCGCTGATTTTCAGCGTTGCCCAGGACTACCCAAATACTACAATACTACATTTGCGCTATAATACTTCATTCACATGGAATGTAAATGTAGTATTATGTAGCTATATTATAAGCTATATAGCTATAAATAGATTTATGAATACTATATACAATAAAATTATAATATAGATATATGTATAATATTTGTATCGATTTGATATACCGTTATTTGACTTGAATATAAAGATGTTTGAGAAGTAATTACTTACAATATTGTTGTAATGCTTCATAAGTTCCCAAAGGAAAAGAACTGAGAGTCCATTTAGACGTTTTAAACGCGATCGGTTTCTTTATCAGAGGGCTCTTAACAAAAGATGTGCGTTCTATCGAAAAAAATAATATCTGTCTGCCGGCTGATTGATGAGGGGAGATGACAAAGACGTTCGATATTAATGTTCCCCAACAATATCTATTAGGATCATTATAACTTTATCAAAACAGTGTCCTTCTGGTCAGTTTCTGAAAATTTATTTATTCTTTATTTGCACACAATACAAAAAAAGGTACAAATAGGCGACTTAATGCCAGTAGGCATTCTCTGCCAGTCTACCTTGGGTTTGTGTAGAGACAAAGTAATGGGTGCAAGTTATGTGAGAAAATAATAAATAAAAGAAATCTCTAATAAATGCATACATATATAATATACATACCTCCTTACAAATAAATAAAATATATATATATACATAATAATTAGATACATATATATAATTATAGATGGATAGGGACAGCAATTGTCAAACTATTCCTTGCTTAGGTAAAACTTCCATAGTAAATGTTTGAAAGTAGATTTAGTTCCAGCTGTACGTACATTTGTTGACAGCGCATTCCAGAGTCTTATTGCGTTAAAGGTAAAAGACTTATGCATAAAATCAGTATGACAGGAAGAAATATGGAGAAAATTACTATCAGTGGAACGAAGACAACGGTCGTGTGATTCACCCTGATACTGTAATTTACATTTCAAGTATTCAGGGGCAAATGGATCACGTAAAATAGACAATAATGTACAAAGTGTTCTGAAGGATCGTCGATCAAACATTGGAAGCCACTTAAGCTGTGAGCGAAAGAAAGAAATATGGTGTTAGCTGGCAACACCTGACACCCAGCGATCGTTATACATAATAACTACTTCCAATGATATCTTAATGATTTACCTGAACCTTATTGTATCTTTAATTCATAATTAATAATTTAGTTGATCGTCACATGAACTTGGCATTGTAAACAATAGTTTAACTTTATTAGTTCCTAATCTGACTTCTAATTAATTTTGTATAAAGATGGCGAGGACGCGCAGTTGTGACGTTTTGACTCGATATAAATAATTCTTTGTACAACGTTACGCTGTCTCAATAAAGCGAGTGTATTAGTTGTTGGACTATTTTATTCTACGAGACCTACAAATTATAACAATGGTCATACTTGCGTATGCCAAAGATGGAAAATAATTGTTTTGAAGAAAATTAATTTTAATTTTAGGTGTCTAGGCGCAAGACGCTCGGACGTTAAATTGGTGACAACGAATTTATTTTTTATTTATTTAATACAGGAAAACTTACAGCTATTCAATGCTTCTTATATAATTTACAAATATATCACTAGATTAGCAGATAACAAGTTTTCACGCAAACTTAGGTAATACAATATTGGAAAACAGTATCAAGGTCCCGCAGACAAAATTTCACTAAATATACTTATAAAAAGCTTACGTATGGAGGCATCACTGACGTGAAATAGGTCGACACTATTGTATTTCTTACAAAGATTGTTGAATTCATTACATGCTCTGATAAAATAGCTATTAAGCATATAGTTAGCATTACTAGGTGGAGTATATAATGGACTGGAATGGATATAGTTGTAATTATTTACAGAAATGTATTGGGAAAAGTCTTTTTTCTTTTATTAATTCTTATATTTTAGTAACGTTATGGTGTTTCGAATACAGAATCCGCTGCCATGGATTATGCAGCATCCATGTACGCCATGAAAACCATCTGTCATTCCCTCTGACTACAACTTAGATATTATAAAGAGTAAAGTGAATAGTCATTCACAAGTGCGCCTTACCACCCAGGACTGCATTTCCACTTAACATCAGGTAAGATCATGGTCGAGCACTTGCTTAGAAAGTATAAAAAAATCTTTGTGTGTTTATATTTTTTTTGAAAAATACCAGTAAATTAAAAATACACTAATTTGTATATTAATGAACATCATATAACATCTGGATATGGTAATATGCTTCATGTGCCATACACTGCTTGACTACTTTATTGGTTCTTTGGCTGTGACGGATGCGCTTGTTAGAATCAGGAGCAGTTAATAATATATTTATATCAAAATAGCTGTCTCAATTACCAATAATTCTTGCAATTATTTATTTGTTACCTGTCCTACAGGGTTGCTTGGAAGAGATCGATAATAGCGATAAGGCCGCTCTTGCCGAGTTTTATATTAAACTTACTGGCTAATTTACATTATTGTAATAATTGTAAATTTTAAAATTTCTTACTAAGCAAAATCGTTACAAAAATTTGGCAAATAAAGGCGGAGAAACGAAATGAACGAAGCCGAAATTGAAGGCATCTAGCAACAAGCAGGTAGGAAATCAGGCGTAATCAGTGGAACGACGTTTATCGCCCATTACTTTAATCTAACGACCGAAATAGCCGGAAGCCAGATAATATTTACGTTTGATTTCCTAATTTGTGATATCTGCTATTTTCCTCTCGTTTGTGGAGGAAAAATGTGAATGAACGATATTATTTTCTAATGTTGAGAGAGACTTTGATTTTGCTTTCGCTTGATGTGTAAATTTCCAAGTTTGGCTAGCGTATGTTAACGATGGTAAAAATGCCATAAATTTGTCAAAGAGGAATAGAAACTGGGACTCCTTGGATCACCACTGATTTAGGGTACGGTTTGTGAATCGTGTTTATGTATGATACGGTTCGAATCCACCATTCGACTATTGACGTGAACCATCTCTTAGAAGCTTAAGCTTAGTTGGATTGGTTAACAAGGATATTAGTGATATTTGTGAAAAAAAAATCAAAAATTTATTTATTTATTATTTATTTTTTCTCGAAACTTAAAGTACCACACTAACAATGCAAAATTCAATAAAATGTACATAACAAGGTTTCACATATGGTTAGCAAAATTAGAAACACACAGACAAATGAAAGAAAAATTAATAAACTTATCTATAAACAGTTTCCGAATGTCGGTGTCAATCACACACAAACACACACACACACTACACATTCGCATAACTTCTCAACTATGACTGTAGTTCTTTCCCTTTTTTTTTTCCTTTGCGCACATTTTTGTTTTTTTCACATATTTTTAATTATTAACTATCGTATAATTTACTTAACTTATATAAAAAACTTATTGTACGCAGGACTTACTGTTTGTGACTCTGGAAGGCACTGTCTCCTGAGATACAGGTACACTGTACTTAGTTCAGGAGACAGAGCTCCTGTATATGTAACATGTTTGTTTTTGTGATATTAATAAAGTTATTATTATTATTAATGGTAGAAAAAAAATTATCTGGTGTCAGAACACCAGTTAGGAACGTTTACGAGTTTAATACATTTTCTTGAAGTATTTTAGAAATTTAGTATTTATAAAAATAACAAATAACGAAGAATAAAAGATATCAAAGAAAAAAATAATTCAAAACCAATTCAAAATAATTAAAAAAAAACATGTCTTTTTATATTTTCAGCAATATAAAGTTATATAAATAATTAATTAATACTTATTAATAATTTGTTAAAGCGCCACCTGTGATTAGAGAGTTGAACTACATGCTTAAAAGTCCCGCTATCGGCCGCCGTGTATACGAGCTAGCACTTCCGTTATAAATTTTACTTATTGTTTTAGTGTCACATTTTTCAGTTCAGTCGCAAAGCAATACTAGGGGGAACAATACTATTACTAGCAATACTACTAGGGGCTCTTAGCCTGCTGTAAGGAACTTCGTTCCAAACTAGATAGACATTATTTCTTCCAAAGCTTTTTGAAGGCAAATATTACGCATATAATTTAGGTTACTAAGAGGAGTATGTGGCCTGTGAGTGTGTGTTTTTATTCTATATAACTATACATATACAGTTAAATATATAATATGATAAATGAATAAAACAGCTGTAGCGAAATAGGTTTTTTTCATTTTCCTCTACTTCCCGTGGGCGTCGTAAGAATCGTATATTACAGCTTATTGCTAACGCATTGTCGGCGAAGCGAGACAAAAAAAACGAGCAGCAGTAAGAAAATAAACTAACACATTTATTCTAGCTTAAATTCATTGTACATTGTCTCACTCTGACCTTATGCCAGTTAATTTCACAAGAATACTGCGAATATAATGATTACCACTGAAAAGAATATTTCCTTTGTTGCTACAAACGGCACGAGCTTCAATACACAACAGGTACAGGTAGATAGCAGTGTACTCTGCATTATGCCATTGTCGATGGTATGTACGCAATGCTATTTAATTTTAGGCAGTGCAATACCTATACATAATAGTTGGATATTCACTGCTACGTTGTGCGAAGCTCGGGCTGATAACAAAGGGTAAGTTTATTTCGTTTCGTGGTCGGGACGTAAAACCGTATGCTAAGCTACTTCATCCTTGACGCGAGTGTAAGCGTTTCGTAATGGTGACGTGACCTTAACACTTGCAGAACCACCTTCACAGTGGAATTAGCTGAACAATCTGACACGCACAATCCGACTGCGACGATTCAACCAACAGTTATTTGCTAGCTATTTCTATATGAATTGCCTTGGGTTAGTATTTCCACAAGCCTTGGCGATTTAGTTTGGAACACACATTGAAGTTTGAGGGCGAGGATCTTCATGCATTTAGAAAGCTCAATTTCTCAAATATTCTGCACAGTGCGCTTCGCTCTAAGTTGCTTCTAACGATATAGGGCCGACTTTTACTTTATATGCCATAGTAGATGGCATATGCAGAAGTGGCTGTTGTACTTTGAGGCTATACAATATCTGCTATATAGCCTGAAAGTACCAAAGTCCCTTTTGCACATACCATCGACAATTGCATCATTGAGGTTGATGACGGTTAATATACAACATTGCTGCAAATATACAACAGGTATTACATAGCCTGAAAGTACAACAACCGCTGCTACCTAATCCTTTTACAATAGCATAGTGCAGAGTCCACTTGACTGTGAGGCAGAGGATAAAGATCTTCGGCCCACAGTGGACGACAGGCTCATTGTAAATGGGCACATTTCAAATGTGTGCTAGAAGGCACAGGGTCTGCACGCCCACCCTTAAGGTTCTCGGCTTGTCGTGCCGGAGGGGCTCAGTAGCCGTGGAGGGCGCTTACAAGTGCCAGGGCCGCACCCCACGGTGAAGCGAAGAGGAACCCACACGCCGGCCCACGAGGTAGTGCCGGCGTGTGGGCTCGCTGGAGTCCGCCGAGAGTGTGTCGATGGGCTGTGGAAGGTGGTTTATCCGCCTTCCATGGCTGGGAGGGAGTCGCGGGGGAGGCTCGACCTCCCCCAGGACGGGGATGCCGAAAGGCGTCCAGGTCGCAGGTGGGGCCGTGGTGCGTGCGCAAGCGATCCCGTAGCCCCGCCGTACGCGACACTGGTGGAACATCTTGTGGGTTTGGTCGGTGAGGGCCGATTACGCGGCTAGGTACGTTCCCACAAGTAAAACAAAAAAAAAAGGGTCCGCACGCCCAACTGTCAAGAACAGCGCGGATCTCATGGGAGTTAAACTCCTTGGGTAATACACAACATAGCGATAAGTATACAAAGCGTGAAACCTTGTGTCCTATTAATGGCACAGATATTTCAAACTTGGAGATAGACACCGAGTTACGTGCCATTTATACAATTTCGCCACATGCTTGAGACTCGATATCATAAACTATACTGATCATACTGAGCAGGAAATAACGTTTAAAGTTAAATGGGAATAAATATAAAAAAAGAAATAATGCTAAAAAAAAGCGCCAAGGATTTTGAAAATGAAACCAAGGCAATTGATATAGAAGTTGAGATCTCAGAGGAGGATCGAAAAAGGGGAACTCGCAGGCACTCATATGTCAAGGCAACTAGACGACTCTGCAAATAACTGTCGGTGGAATCGTCACAGTCGGACTTTGCGCAACTAGTTAATTCCGCAAGAATACTGTAAGGCTGATGACCAAATTTAAATCTCGACACCATTACGAAACGCATACCCTTTCTTCAAGAATGATATAGCACAGATTACCGTTTTACGTCTCGATCACTAATTAAAATAACATTCCCTTTGTCGTCAGCGCAAGCTTCGCACAACATTGCAGCGAACATTCAACAGGTATTGCATAGTCTAAAAGTGAAACTGCTTTTCTGCACATTGCATCTACCGTGGCATAGAGCAGAGTCCAGCCCTGTAGTTCAAGAATAAGACTACGGTATCCCCTTCCTGTCGTATAAGGCGACTAAAAGGGGCCTCGGGTTCACTGGGCGACAAGGGTGGGGGCCTTTGTCGTCCGCTAAGGTGGACCCGGGAAGAAGGCGACATCGGATGGCCCGTGTAGCCATGTTGCCAATGCCAATTTGGCTTCCAGCAGGCGCGGTCGACCGTTGACGCGATCCTTAGGGTCCGTCAGCGGTCGACCGGGATTCTGCGCAGCACACGCTAGCCGTGTGCCCCGCGTGGGAGGAAGGGCGGTGGTCCAGCAGATCGGGCAAGACCTTTAAGGCGGCAGTAGCGGCTGCGCTGGCGGGGAAATCTAAATGGAAGGCGCTGGTCTCCTTCTGCGAGTCAAGGCTCTCAAGAATAAGACTACGGTATCCCCTGCCTGTCGTACTGCCCTGCCTGGTCATATATTTCCTCCATTCTCGTGGGAACACAAATGGATTCAAAACAACAACAAGGTGATGGGCCAGGCCGCGAAGAGAGTACCTCTATAGAAACTCCCGAATCCTAAGCGGTGAACGCAGCGAGATGGGATGCATGGTTGAGGGGCTTGTCAACCGTTACTGTAATGACCGCAGAACCTGCCGCCACCCGTGCGTAGGTATACCGAGGCTTACCGTGGGTATAGGAGTCTCTGACCCGGTGGACATCTTTTCCTCCATACTCGTGGGAACAAAAATGGACATAAACGAAAAGAAACTAAATGACTGAGTCAGAAGGGAGGAGGCCCTTTTGGGCGGAGCTGAGGGAGCCGGAGCTGGGATGTCGCAGCGGGACCCCAGAACCGGCCGATTTGTGGCGCTAAAATCCGCGTCGGGGAGAGAGAGCGGGGGGGGACTCAGACTCCTCCGTTATGTCGGTCGCCTCGGTAAGGTCTTCGACCTCCGGGGCGGCCAAAGACGGAGGAAGCAAAGATCCCCGCCGCCTGCCTCTGCTGAGGAGGACGACGAGGCTGAAATCTGGGACCCGAAAATGGCAAGCGGAGGTCGAAAGCCCATCTCTTTAGGTCCTAAGGCCTACCTAGGGAGATGGCTGAGCGGCCAACAGAGGACCTGTGCAGTCGCATAAGGGCCTCAATGTTGGCCGTCGAAAAGATCTCCGACAGGTCGGAGAACCTTAAGGGCACGTACGCGCAATATTTGCGCGTGGCGGCCCTTGAGGCGGAGGCGGCGAGCTCTGAGCTCGCTCGGAGGGTCTCGCAACCTCCGGCTGCGGACACGACTTGCGGCAGCTCTCCGACCTGACGGCAAGGGTGGAGTGGCTGACGGAGGAGTTGAGCGCCTTGCGAAATCGCGGGGCGACTCACCCTCTGCCGGTCGCTGGCCCGTGCCGGGTTGCGGGTCCCAGCAAGCAGGGCCGAGCAAGCGGTCTTTAAAAAGCCTCTGCCGCCAGCACTGGTGGAGAGGGCGTCGTCGGAGAGCAGGTTGATGGAGCGCATCAGCGCTTTAATCAACCGGAAACTCTCCGAGTACATAGCGCCCGCACCAGCAGCTGCTGGCTGGGAGGGGGCCGCTGAAGCGCCACCGGCCCGACGCCCGCAGGGCCTTCGCCTGCTGTGCCGAAGGCGATGTAAAGTAAAGATATGATACCTCTTTACTTCAATTTATTTCTTTTTGTATTTTTATAATTTTAAATGTAAAAGGTCAATGAAATGTGTGACATTTATATATAATAGATAGAATTGAAATACGGACATTAAATGTTGTTTCTCTAAATATTATAAAGAAACGCAATTTAGTCTTTTATTTCGAACAAATATATAGACTTTATTATACGGCCGCCTTTTTGTGCTTGCAAGGCCGCCAAAAAGGCGCCCCCCCGAAGGCAGCGGCGAAGCCCAAGGCGGTAAAGGCGGCGAGGCTTCCGAGCACGGCAGCCATAACGGTCACCGTGCTGGAGTACAGTGACGCATCCTATGCCGCAGTCATGTCAGCCGCTGAACAGCGGATCAAACTGGCAGACTGCGGCATAGAGACCGTCCGTACGAGGAGGGCAGTAACCGGGGCTTTGATCCTCGAGGTAGCGGTCCCCGACTGCTCGGCCAAGGCCGACACGCTGGCGGCCACCATGAGGGAGAAGCTGGTAGACCTGGACGTGCATATTGCGCGTCCAGTGAAGACCGGCGAGCTGCGAGTGATGGACCCTTGAGTGAGTCCATCACTCCAGCGGAGGTGGTCGCAGCGGTGGCCGAGCAGGGGGCTGCCAGGCCGCAGACGTAAGGGTGGGCGAGATATATCGCTCACCTTTGCGTCTGGGGCCACTGTGGATCCGGTGTCCACTCGATGTAAGCTGGCGACAGCGAATCGCATCCGCATCGGGTGGACGGCCGCGAGGCTGGTGGTGCTCGACGTGAGACCACTGCCGTGTTTCCTCGCTGGTTCGGCGACGACGGAGGCCAGGCCGCCAAAAAGCGACCCCAACAAGGAAGCTTCAGCCTAAGAAGGCGGCCTCAAAGGCAGCGACGAAGCCGAAGCGCGAGGCACCGTAGCCAGCCAGGCTTCCCAGCACGGCGACCATTACAGTCATCGTGCCGCAGATCAGCGACGCGTCCTATGCCGCAGTCATGGCAGCTGCTAAGCAGCGGATAGAACTGGCAGATTGTGGCATAGAGACGGACCATCCACGGTGGCCCATCATGGGGGAATTGGTCCTAGAAGTGGCCGGCTGCGACTGCTCGGCCAAGGCCAATGCGCTGGCGGCCAAAATGAGGGAGGCGCAACTCGGGCTCCTTGGGCAAGCTTACCAGCTCTGAAGCAACACAGAGCGAGCGCCACAAGAGGCAACACAGAGCGAGCACCGCAAGAGGCAACACAGAGCCAACACCACAAGAAGCTCAGACTGATAAAAAGGTGCCGAGTGTTTAAGAGATTGAGCTCTGTAAAAGCATGAAGATCTTCGGCCTCACAGTAGACGATAGACTTATAATCAACGCGCACATTTCAAATGTTGTACACATTTCAACAAAAGAAAAAATGATAATATAATCACCTATATGGAAGACTGTATAGAATTGCTTGGGCAAGGTAAGGTCTGCATTTACCGGAAAGACAAAGTAAGAAGAAATAGCGCTGCCGATAGATATAAGTACGCTCAAACTGAAAAAACAAATCAAATCAAAGTAAAAAAAACTAACACGTCGAAAAGACGCATGACAAAAATATTGTAGTGGCAGAGTAAAAGAAAGGTATAAAAAAGTAAAGCAAAGGGTAACAATACCTACAAAAATACCTAGTGTTACACCTAAATTAAGGCAAATGTAAAAACCATCAATTGACTATGTTTACACCGGCGATGTTTACACTGTGCCGCGGCACTTTTGTTTGTCCTGAAATTCTAAGAATGTGCCGTCAAATTTTACATAATAAATAATATATGTCATAATAATTTATCATCGTTAATAAATATCATAAATAAAATAATACGTAATAAAAAATATTTATTACGTATTATTTATATGACACATATAAAATTATTATCATAAACTATATCACGTAGTGTATTATAGATGAGGAAATAATTTTTAAAGTTATACTTTGCTCTGTGTGCTGACAAATTTTGAAATCGTCAAAAGTGTCTCGCAACAAAAAAGGTTGAGAATCACTGGCCTACAATTAGATCGAAGAAGATAAGCAAGAAAATAACTAATACCCTGCGCAGCTTGTATCGATTTAAAAATCTTCTACCGGTGTCCACTAGTGGTACGCATGCAGACTTTGATCTTACCGCTGCTGTATTACGCGGATGTATGCTATACTGACCTTAGTCATGAACTTCTTAACAAATTCGATCGTCTACTCAATAATTCTATACGTTTCATCTTTGGTGTACGTAAGTATGATCATATTTCTCATAAACGTACAAAGCTTAAGTGGCTTCCAATGTCTGATCGAAGATCCTACAGAACACTCCGTGTTCTATTTTCTATTTTTCGTGATCCATTTGCCCCTGAATACTTGAAATGTAAATTTCAGTATCAGGGTGAATCTCACGACCGTTGTCTTCGCTCCACTGAATGTTCCACTACATATTCCTCTCTGCCACTGGATTCTTACACAATTCTTTTACTTTTAACGAAATAAGGGTCTGGAATGCGCTGCCATTAAATGTACGTACAGCTGGAACTAAGGCTACATTCAAACGCTCTCTTTTAAATCTATACTTAAATGAGGAATAGTTATAAATGTTACTATTATACCCTATATGCATCTATATCTGGATCTATGTAGTTGTATATATATATTTATTGTTACTTAATAATAATGGTTATGCTATTAATCAACCTATATGTTATTTTTATTTTCTAAGCTTGCACCCGTGACTTTGTTTCTACACAACCCCCCGTCTACCTTATAGACTGACAGAGAATGTCTTCTGGCATTAAGTCCGCCTTTTTGTACTCTTATTTTGTGCAAATAAAGATTAAATAAATAAATAAATAAATAAGATCACGATGACTGACGACACTTTTACTATTACAGTCATTCTTAAAAAACTCCAGACCGCGGCCGATGCCCTAGGGCAGTGATTCTCAACCACTGTGCCGCGTCACTTTTGTGTGCCGCCAAATTTCGCACACAAACCAAACAACACAAATCAATACAAAGTATTTACTTAGGTGTCGTATTAGATCCCAAAACTCAGCTTCGTCCCTCACGTAGATCAAGTTAGGAACCGGGCGGCCGGTGGCAGACCGGCCCGCAGCCCTGTATTTTTGGGCTCTCAAGAATAAGACTACGGTATTTCTTGCCTCTCGTAGAAGGCGACTAAAAGGGGCCTCGGGTTCACTGGGCGACAAGGGTGAGGGCCTTTGTCGTCCGCCAAGGTTGACCCGGGAAGAAGGCGACATCGGCTGGCTCTGGCATCTGAAATTCGCCTACGCCGTACGCTAAGCGCCAATCTGCGATATTGTCATACCCTCGCATCATTCTTACGGCATGTTATTTATATAATAAATATAATATATAAAAATAAAGTGTAAAGTATAATTAAAGTGTCTGTCTGTAATATTGTAATAACCGCCTTCTTACTACATCCATATGAATGTAAATATGGCACATATTACCAAAATAACATTTTTAGATGTCTGTTTGTTCCGCCTTATCTCTGGAATGGCTCGACCGATTTTGACGGGACTTTTACTGCCACATAGCTTATGTTACAAGGAGTAACTTAGATTACTTTTCTTGTTCGCTTTATTTAAAAAAAATACTTATTTTCAATTAATATTATGTCATTATTTCAAAGATTTCAAAAGGTGGACTCAATGCTTTTTAGTATATATTCAAAATACATAATAATTAATATTATTAACGATTTCAGAATTTAATTTGTCAATTAAATTGTATTTTGACACAAAAAATATTGTACCAATATATTTTTTAAAAATTTTAGCATATTATACTAATAAAATATACATAATGTACGAGTAATACAACATAATTGAAAAAGAAATATTTATATTACAAAAATCTACAAAAAACTGTATGTAATCATTTTTAGCATAAATTTAATTTGCAGTCGGTATTTGTTTCTACTTGTAAATAACACTTATCTCAAGTATATATATCTTCAAGTGTTATTTAATTATAAGTCACAATACAAAAGGCAATGACAATTTACTTAACTGTTGAGATTTAGTGGGCTAGAGGATCAGGCTAAGCTACCTAAGAGTATCTCATTCCGATGAAGCATAAAGGGCCAGCCTCTCCGTGTCTGTGTTAGTTCGTCAAAAAAATTACTTAATCCGATCTTAAGTAACACCGCACAAACACCTACTAAATAGATTGAAGGTGCGTTGCCAATCTTTACAACTGGTCGTATAAATTAAGTTATATCATTATTAGTTATTTTATATATTATTAGTTATATCATTATTATTATATTATTAGTTATATAATATAAATTAAGTGTCGGTGACACTGTACTACTGTCGTGTCTGACAACCGGTACGCAGTAATCCGTCGATTACACCCGCAAACACGCACTGTCGCTGTCTCCACAAGATCCGGTCATCATCTAAAACAGTGGTACAATTTAGGTAAAATTTAGAATTGTCAAGAAGGGTTTGACAACATAAAGTTGTCATAACTGGTAACTGGTGGTACAATGACTGATATATTTACAGTGCATTTTATTTTATTTATTTAATAAAGTGTTTCAACAGTAATTAAAATTATACCATGCTAATATAATATACCCACAAACACCTTGTAACTGCCTTACTAATTATAGGGAAACAGCATTCACAAATCATCCCAGCTACCGATTTCCATTACCGCACATCTCTGCAGAATTCCAAATTCCACCGTCACCATCTTGATGGTTGGCGTTCCACGACTGTACGTTTTTCGCGTAACTCTCACCCACGCACTGTCAAACTGTGGAATCAACTGTCACCTGCGGTGTTTCCGAACCTTTACGATTTGGGAACCTTAAGGAAAGGAGCCTACTCCTTTCTCAATGGTCGTCAACGCACCTGCAGCTCCTCTGGTGCTGTGGATGTTCATGGACGACGGTGATCACTTAAGATCAGGTGAGCCGTATGCTCGTTTGCCACTTTTCATATAAAAAAAAAACATACAACATGAATAACACTTTTTAACTAATTTCTAAAAAGAAAAACAAACTAAATTATTTCCAACCCTTTACAGAGTTGGATTGCAAAAGTGTAATATACCTCCGTATTCTCCACTTCGCGTCATCCTCCGTATTCCCCGAGGTTGTGGTACGGCTCGATTGGGCCGACCCATTGGCGTAACAACAGTGGCATTGCAGTGGCCCTACCGCTGTGAAATATTTGTTGACCGGGTATCCACTAACAACTGTGTGTCTTATAAGAGGCGACCCGAAGCCGTTGCGCAGTCGTATGTCACCATTATTATTTACAAAAGTTTATATATATACATTTACTTAAACAGTTTAATATATATCCGGGTTACCCATTATTGTACCTAACGTTATTTATACTAGATGTGACAGGGTTTTACAAGCTTCTAGTAAGAAGGGAAGTGGCTCCCGTCACTTTTTTTTTATGTCCCGCGCGCGCGCACCAATTTGCTGCAATACGCACCACTGACGCGCGTACTTAGTGATATTTGTGAACGAATAGATATCTTCCAATGCTCCACGAAGACATTCACAATGGTATATGATAAGGGTGATTTCGGTTTTCTATAGATTGCATTTTGGAGAGTGTGCTCAGGAACTACATGATCTAATTCCCCCATCCCCTTTCCACCATCGGACTTCGAGACGCACTGCGGGATTTCATCCTTTTGTTGTGAACATCCCTCAAACCCGAACAAACCGATTTGGTTCGTCTTTCATTCTTCGTACAGCAAAGGACTGGAATAGTTTGCCCGCGTCTGTCTTTCCTTCCGATTACATTTCCACTAAACATCAGGTGGGATCTTAGTCAAGAACTTAGGTTAATATTATAATATATAAAAAAAAAACTACCTGCTCTGCTAGATCCCCAACTCTTCGTTGTCGCATGGCACGACGCACCGGCGAGAATTTTCCCCAAATTTTGAATAATACCAGCACGGGTACTTTTCCAGGCCGGAGACGGATCTTGAAGCTGATTTTTTCTTCCTACACCGTTCTAATCAACTCTAATATAGTTGTAGTTGTATCTGCGACGTCAGCACCTTAGCCGCTAAATTGAAATCTGCAATTGGTTTTTTTTTAAATTTATTAATTATGGAGGGTTTGCTCAAAAGTCATCATAGATATCTTACAATATATTTTAACAATACAATAATACATCAAAGCAAAAATAATAAATATAAGTTTAAATATATAAATTATATATAAATCTAAATATATATAAAATAGAGTGTGTGGGTAAGTTTCATACAGGCTCCGAAACGGTTGGACCGATTTCAATGAAACTTCCAGGGAATTTTCAGATTGACCTGGCAAGTAATCCTGTAAAGTTTGGTGACGATCGTAGCACTAGTCTAATTGAATTGTCAAACAAGCCATACGTCATACTTTTATTTCTGACATTAACTGGAGCCCGATAAGTTTTTGTATAAATGACAACAATGATATTCTATTTACTGATATGTACATGGGTGTAGGTAATCTTCACCCGCTCGAGAAGAGAATGAATACGAAGAGAAATCAATAATTAAATATATTGTGAGAGCTAAATTACATATTTAATGATGTAAGATTATTGTTTAAATGAAATAAAGCAATAATAATAAATATAAATATAATTACCGACGTTTAAATATATAAATAATAAATAAATATTTACGTATAAATACCCACACGTGTCGACGAAACTGTACTGCTTACGTTGCTGGCAACTGGTACGCAGAAGTAATCCGTCGATCACGCCTATAAACAAGAAAATTAATTAATATATTTATAAGCAATTTGATTTACCAATGACTAAATTGTACAGAAGATGTACGGATATAGTGAAGTAGCGAGCTGCTATACCACACACTGGATCTACTCCGCCAATGCTTCTAATGGATGCCGGTTATTGGTGGGTAGTCGGCTAATCTATGTGCTCTTTAGAAAGTCTGACGGGCCCGCTAATTGCCGGCGCAAATACTGTAATAGTTTGCTCGTAAACTAATTCCTTCTTTGTTCTTCTGCCTATCGATTAACTACTACCAGAGTCCGTCTATTCTGCTTAGTCTTCTCCACTTTGCCCGGTCTTTTAACTTTATGAGATTGTTGTCTGTCATGTCATCATTTCACGCCGCCCGTCCATAGTTTCTCTAACCTATCGCGGGTTCTTGGGCTACTATGATAACTAAGAATATGTTTCCGACGCAGTCCAGTGGTTTTTGTGGTCATACCGTCACTATCAATTCGTTTGTGACGGTGGACAAAATAAACACATCAGAAAGACAGAAAAAAAAAGATACGGTTAAAGAAAAAAACGGTACAATACACGGAAAAAAGTACATAACACATGATGCCATTATTGGACACCATCTAAGCATATGCCGTCGCAAGGATGCAGCGCTGATTCTCAGCGATGCCCAGCGGTATTTATTGATTGATATTGTGTGAGGTCATCGTAAATACATGGACGAGAAAATCAGCCATTAGAGAGGAACGGCAACGTGTTAAGAAGCTTGCTACCAACTTCTTGAAGACGAAGAAGAAGATTTGGTATGACATGGTGTGATATTTCTTACCTCCTTTAAACTGCATCTCCAAGTTGGTGATGTATTAGAATTTTGTGTCTTCTGCAAAGCGAGCTATAATTTGTGATTGTCGAGGCAAAATGGCGGCATTTTTACGCACACCTTACTAACTTCGGGACGCACGTGTTCGTGTACATTTTATTCGTAGACTCTACTCACCCTTTCTGCGAATATTTCGTTCCGACGTCACCAGTTGTAGTGATGTATGGCGATGATGATATCGTGGGGAAGAAATACGACGCCAGCATCTTGAATAAACTTCCGACTTATTAAGTCACAGTGCGTGCAATTGAAGCGGCGCGCACTACGTGACTGGACAACTGCGCTAGCGCCGGCCGCATCTCCCTCGGTCACGCCTACTGTGACGTCAGACGTAATGCACGATAGATATCGATATAACATAAAATATCGATATTTGGACGCGATATATCGCTTTAATCCGATATTATCGAATCATTTAATATTGATATTTATATCGATATATTTCATCCGACATACGAAATATCGTAAAAAATAAAAATCATTCCATTCTTTTTTTTATTTGTGGTTGACAATTTGAATAAAATAAAACCCTTACTTGTGCTGCCATCACGAAGATTGTAGTGTAGTATGTTACTACACTCCTACTCTTAGCAGGACTCGTTGTTTAAATTTTATAAACTATGCATGTAGACTGTGACAACTTGAGCCTACCGCATGGACACTCTGCTACCACGGACCGATATATGCGCTGGACAGTCCAAATCAGCAACAACACCGACACGAGAGTCCACGAGGCATTTCATTTGGTGGAAAGCGAATGTCCGCCACATAATTCGTGGAGGTCAGGACCGTCAGCAATGAGGAAAACGTCGCAAGGAGGAGGAGGATACTTGTATAGAATATAAATATGTATAATCGTATATTATACAATGACACCAAGTAACCTTACGAGTTACATTAAGCGGAAAGATCGTCGAAAGTTTCCCTTTCGCGTGAATAAACTTGTGTCTGTTTAATTCACGTACAAACATATTCTTAATTGAATAACTTGCTTAAGAATATAAATTTCCTGACTGGCAGCAATGTTCATTACTTCGAAATCAAAACATTACAGAAGCTGTACTTCTACGAAGTAAATCAGCTAACAAACCTTAAAATACTTTGTTATAATTTAACCTCTGATTTTACATTTACAATACAATTATATATGCGTATATGAGAGCCGTGGAAGCTCAGTGTCCGGGCGGTCGCCTCAAGTTGCATAGCACGCTAGAAACCCGAGTTCGATCCTCGGTGACGTCACACTTTAAATTGTTTGTTGCAATTTTATGTGCTGATTTATCACGCGATGGGCGGTGAAGGAAAACATCGTGAGGAAACCTGTATGTCTTAGACAATTTTTCTATTATATATAAATTCTGCCAATCCTCACTAGGTGTGCGTGGTGGACTACGCCCTTATACTCTCTTTAGAGAGAAGGTCTGTGCCCAGCAGTAGGACACACACATATATATATAATGAATCGTTGCTCAAGTCTCGCTGTTAATAATGAAAAAAATAACGTACTAAGAAGAATAATTAATTCATAGAAAATATTTGGTTTTTGATATCATCTACATGCTATGTTCTTTGGAAGAAAGAAGTTATTTTTTATTTATGACGAACTACACAGAATGGCCAGAGGAGCTGGCCTTAACTGCTTTACCGGATTGAGAGGTGACAAAGCGCTTAGCCTGAACCTCTATTGCTAGTAACTCGACACAAGGGTCCGGTGAGGGGTAACCTCTACTTGGACGGTTACTATGTGAAATAGCAACCGACCGAGTCTAACCGAACCGGCCGGATAATCTAACGGATTCAAAACTTTAACTAACTTTGAGTACCACTTCGGGAGTTGTGTGTGAGTGGCGTTGGGAGTCGAAGAAACTCAGCAACTGTCCTAACATCTAAGAGGTGGGTCCTGCCCATAAAATAGCGGTAATGCGCGAGGATTATTAGCAATCTCCGACGATCGCGAAAGAAGGAATACAAGTCAGCAATAGTCTTGAATGTGCAATGATTAGGTGGCGGCGGTAAGAGACGACGGCATGCTTGTGAAAGATATTAAAAGAGATCAAAATCGTGAAATAAACTCAGACGATTTTGTTCATTGTATATATCTATATCAGGGAACTAAAGTCGAAGACGTGAGTATGCTGATCAAGAGACTAAAATGGCAATGTTGAGGCTTGTAGTAATAAAAGGCCAATTGGCAAAATTAGAGTTGCGTATTCGTTATGGCCGTAACCGGGGGCAGTGAACGCATCCCGTAATGAATACAGCAGAATGTAATTAGTCTGATATTTCCTCTGCACAAAACGATCACGTTATTGCGCACTGCGTTCACACTGGTTTCTAGATTTAAGTTAATAATTTATGAGTAATGTTTTTTGTAGCAGTGATAGATACACATATTCCTCATTTGATCTGAGTTTAAATGATACATCTTCTGTAAAGACTGCACACGGTTTATTAATAAAATTAGCTTCCCCATAAGTAGTTTCTAGATAAGTTTTCCCGTATTAGTATGAGTAAGTAGCTTATATATCAAATCTATCACCATGCCATTTTTAATCTAAATATGTCCTGCCTCTCAGTCGTAATTGAAAAATTTCCAGAGTAACAAAAATCTGTCCAAATTTTCTCATTTATAATATATGTTCCCGTCCGCTCTGATCGGCGCAGGACAGCAGTTCTGTAGATCTGGGCTCTCAAGAATAAGACGACGGTATCCTCTGCTTGTCGTAGAAGGCGACTAAAAGAGGCCTTAGGTTCACTGGGCACAAGGGTGGGGGCCTTTATTGTCCGCAAAGGTGGACCCGGGAAGAAGGCGACACCGGCTGGCCCGTGTCGCCTTGCACTGCGAGGGCACAGGGGGGGAGGGAGTAACCTCCCACCTCCCCCGGAAGTGCTCTCCTTGAGCACAGTGCAGAGGGGCTCTGATGTGTTCCACTGGAGATCCTGGAGGGGTCCATGCACCGAGGAAGGGCCACCGGGGAGGTTTTAGTGGGTAAAAACCCCGCCTGCGCCATCTCCGCGTCTCCGCTCCGTCACCGGCGGTCTCCTTCTGCGTCATTACTGACTCACAGAACACAGCGCCTTCCATTTCGATTTCCCCGCCAGCGCAGCCGCTACTGGCACCGGCGGGGAGAGGCCTTGCCCGATCTTATACACTATACCTACAATAAACACATTCATTGGTGTCACTATGAAACTACCGCACACCGGACACTGAGCTACCACGGCTTGTAATCTTATTTTAACTACGTCAGTAATTACTGTGAAGTATCATTGACTACTAAGGCATGTGAAGGCAATTTGTAAAGGATCTTATACCGTAGTCGGCCGCTTTAATAGTTGACGTATTTCACTTTATTTTTTTATTTCTATTTATCTCGAAAACGTGTAGGGTGCTTTGCGATATTTTCTTTTATCGCCCAGTATACTACATGACGAGCGTTTATTCGTAACTCAAGAGCTCGTTCAAGTAGGGGGCATCAATTACAAATGATGGATGTGTATGAAACTGAACCGTGTCTACTCATTCATTTTTAATATAATGCATTAAACATCATATATAAGGATCAAACGCAGGATACGGGCAGAGATATTAAACCTGCTCGCGATTGATATTTCTGGAAGAAAATTAGTAAGTAGTGTGGTTAAAATAATCTCTTAGCAAGTGCTAGACTATGATACCACTATAGAAATTCTATCTTAGATAAACAGATGTTTGATTTTAAGTTAACAGCAAAATATATTTAGTTAGCGCCTACAATTTTTCAGTAGCAATAAGTTGCTAATTGCAATTAATGCTAATGTAATGTGCAAGAAAATGTTATTTATAAGTTCAGTGAATACACGTCTACCAGTCAAATTATAAAAGCCCGCAGGATGCAACTCTATGCGAGCCACATACAACCGGTCTTATAACCAGCTTCCTCGCTCTTTCTGAGGTTGGGTCAGAAAGCAGCATTAAGAAAGCACCCACCTGCATTGAAATCGGGGGGGAACTACGAGTATCTATATATAATAAATTGCGAAGTTCGGAATCATCCCAGCTACCGAGTTCCATTACAGCACATTTTGGCAGAATTTCAAATTCCCATCCACACCATCTTGGTGGTTGGCATTCTACGACTGTACGTTTCTCGGATAACTTTCTCTCACGCACTGTCAAACTGTCACCAACAGTGACATTACGGTACGACATGGTTACTATTAGAAAGTAAACTGTGTTTGTTTGTTTATAACGCTTTCACGTCTTATCTATTCAACTGATCATCATCAAATCGTGATTAACACTGCGAAGCGTAGCTAGTTATTCATAAAAGTATGCTTCCTTCCATTTGATAAAACTACTATCACTCCAATTGCCCATACAGTGTTGTATAATGTATGATTCGTGTTGATTCGATGCTTTTGGGACTAAGACTATAAATTATGACCGGCTTAAGACAGTCGACACCTGCTTCCACCACAGGCGTTGCGCCGAGCTTCTGATGCATTGTCGTGCTATTTCATCGTATTGCTTCTGACATGTATCTAAAGTGGCTACAATTACAGTATATCAAATACACACTGTGTTATTGATATCAAAAGATAAATAGTTTTCGAAGTAATACTTCTTTAGACGAGTTATGTAAAAATGATGACAGTAACATTCTGAAGCTGCAGTGAAAAAATGTGCTTATCGACGCTGGAAAACAAAAACGTAATAAGTGACACATAAGGCCATTTTCACTTTTTTACATCGTTGGAATCAGAAAAAAAAGACGCGTCGAATGATATATGACTTGTAACAATTAGATTAAAAATAGGATTTTCAAGATTGACACTTCTCTTTTATTTTTTGTACAGTAAAACGATTTTCTTTTAGGAAAACTCCAGGTTAATGGCGTGGTACAATACTTATTGGGAAAAAAAATAATAAATATTGTGTCCTTTTGGGCGAAAGGACACGAAATTTATATATATTTTTTAAAAAAGTTAAAATGTTTCGGCACTGGTGAACAATTTCATTGTTGTGAGTTACTACGTTTTTGTTTTCCAGCGTCGTTATAAACTTTTTTAAGTGATCTAATATGATTGACGTTAATTACCAATATATATTATTTATTGATATAAATTATAATATTATTATTTGATATAATATTTATTTATTTAATTTTTGTAATTTAAATTAATCCTTTACTGACTGTGTGACTGTGACTGATGTTTATTGTAATTTATAATTTGCATGCAATTATTTTTATTATGCAAAAGAAGTAACTCACGTGCGTACATAAGTACACGTACTCATTTTTTGAAGTAAAACTTATTTACGTACGCTTGAATAAAAAAATACATAATAAACATTTGAGAAATCTATTCATATAAAAGATAAAGTTTGTTGGTTTGTTACGTATAGGCTCCCAAACGGCTAGACCGATGTCAATGAAACTTTCAGGAAATATTCAAATTGACCTGGCGAGTAATCCTGTAAAGTTTGGTGACGATCGGAGCACTTCTCTTGTTGAACTGTCAAATACAGCTTTTATTTACTATGATGATATTCTATTGTTTTATAACACAAATTTGTATTGACACATGCGTTGTGTATATTTATGTCATTGTAAACCATATTTAAGTATAATGAAGTATAATAAATCCTAAATGTTAAGAATTATATTGTATTTACTGCTATGTACATGGGTGTACACGTAACGCCTCTGAAACATGGACCCTACGAGAGAGCGAGAAACAGAGGATAGATGCGCTCGAGATGTGGTGCTGGAGAAGAATGCTAAGGATACCTTGGACTGCATTCCGAACTAACCAGTCAATACTTGAAGAACTCGGCATCAAGCAGCGTCTGTCTTCCATTGTTCGGGCTCGGATACTGACATTTTTTGGTCATGTCTGCAGGCGTAATGACGAATCCATCGAACGCCTGGTAGTACAGGGTAAGGTGGAGGGCACCAGACCTAGGGGAAGATCACCTATGAGATGGACCGACCAGATAAGAACGGCTATGGATGTACCGTTGCATCAATGTGCGAAAAAAGCAGCGTACAGGGAGGAGTGGCGGCGGCTTGTGAAGCGGGTCACTGATACCTAATACGTGATAACCACGACGAGTCTGTAAAGACTCAAGCGACGAAGAAGAAGAAGAAGACATGGGTGTAGGTAATGATCTTCACCCGCTCGAGAAGAGAATGAATACGGAGAGAAATGAATAATTTAATATATTGTGGGAGTTAAATTAAATATTTAATGATGTAAGTTTATTGTTTTAATGAAATAAAGCAAAATCTAGTTCGGCGAAGCGGGCTGGGTACGGTAGTGAGATTATAAAATAGTTATCTATGTTGAAATAGGGAAATGTAATAATAAAGTCACTAATGCAAAGAAGAATATACGATTTGCTAGTCACTTATTTTCGTGACTGTATAAATGTAGCAGAGCACGTGAATAAAACCTTCTTTGTTAAGCATAATTTTACAGCAAAATAACCATATAACCGTGCAAACGTTTAAAAGAATTTCATTCCGACCACTACAAGGATGGAACGTCAAAGGCTGTATTTTAAAATGTCTATTAAGTATTCACTTTTACAAGGTGTTCACGTACATACCTGCTTTTAACATGTTCTAAATTGTTAGTAGACGTCTATATTTACATAACGTGAAAAGTAGGTTTTAACCTCAAAGTTTTACTAACGAAGAAATAATCTATTTAACGTCTTTGTGTTAAGTACAAGTATGTGTAATCTGATTTTTAAAAGATTTTTGCTCTCATACAAATTGTTGTTACATAGTCTATTAAGTACAAGTGAGTGAGTTTGCTCGAGTGGTACCAGTTCTGTAATTCTGGGCTTGTAGGAGGCTGCAGTATTGCCTGTCGTAAAAGAGGCCTCGGGTTCTCTGGGAGAGAAAGGTGGGGGCCTTTATTGTCCGCCAAACTGGACCTGAGAAGAAGGCGACATCGGCTGGCCCGTGTCGCCTTGAACTGCTAGAGCACAGGAGGGAAGGATGAACCTCCCTCCCCGGGACGTGCTCTCCGAGAACACAGTGCCGAGTGGCTCCGGTGTGTTCCCCGGAGATCTCGTAGCCCGTCACCATGCATCGAGGAAGGTCACCAGGAGAGTTTTAGTGGGTAAGAACCTCACATAAGGTATCTGGTTAAAGATTCCCCTCCTCCCCCAGTTCAAAAAAAGTTTGTTACAGTGGTGGCATGTGAAATGTGCGTTCTTTAAAGGATAGATTATATAAATAGATTAATACTACACGCCAACCAATTTCGATGCTTAATTTTTTTCGGAAAGGATGTACTACAAGGGTTGTTTGACGAGATTATGGTTAGAATCTGATTATTTTTTTTAATATTCCTAGGATAATTCGGATACACGAAGAGGGCATCCGCACGTAGTAGCCAAGCCAGTAGTATAATATAATATAATCTGAAGCGTCAATAGCCTAATGGTTTAAGGTACGGCCTGCGAAACGTAAGGTCGTGGGTTCGAATCCACCATTCGACTATTGCCGTGAACCATGTCCTAGCACAAGCTTAAGCTTAGTTGGAATGGTTAACAAGATTGTTAGTAATATTTCTGAAAAAAAAAGAAATATTGCTAGCTTTTTTTAAAAAAAAAAAATAATTTAGCCTAAAAATATAAGCTATATAAGCTAAAAATGTTACTAACAATTCTAATTCAAAACGAGTCTAAGTTACTTAATGGTAAATACTCGGGAGAATAGTAGACAAGTTGCACTTCGTAATAAATAAATTATTATTATTAAAACATATATTACTTCTTAAATTAAAAGTTTGAGTAAACTCTGAACCAACATATATATGTTGATGGCATTACCCTGACTGAAGTCGGCTTTGTAATTCAAATTCGTTTACGTGGCAACCGCAGACGCGACCTGTTTGAATTGTAAACGTAAAACTTTCAGATACAACTTTCTGACTGAATGCAAATATTAGAAGTGTGTTTACGTAAAACAAAAACCGACTTCCATTAGATAGTTTTTTTTTGTTAACGGGGAGGAAATCTTCAAAAAGATACCCCGCCTTCTGGGGGAAGGCGGCAATTATGTGGGGTTCTTACCCACTAAAACCTCCCCGGTGGCCCTTTCCTCGGTGCATGACGAGGGGCTCCGGGATCTCCAGTGGAACGCACCCGAGCCCCTCTGCACTGTGCTCAAAGAGAGCACGTCCCGGGGGGGGAGGTTACTCCCTCCCCCCCCTGTGCCCTCGCAGCGCAAGGCGACACGGGCCAGCCGATGTCGCCTTCTTCCCGGGTCCACTTTGGGCGACGACTCAGGCCCCCACCCTTGTCGCCCAGTGAACCCGAGGCCCCTTTTAGTCGCCTCCTACGACAGGCAGGGGATACCGTAGTCTTATTCTTGAGAGCCCAGAACTACAGGGCTGCGGGCCGGTCTGCCACCGGCCCGCCTGCGCCATCTCCGAACGGGATCGGCCCTCTCCCGATCCCGTTCTGCGGTCTCCTTCTGGGCCATTACTGACTCGCAGAAGGAGACCAGCGCCTTCCATTTAGATCTCCCCGCCAGCGCAGCCGCTACTGCCGCCGGCGGGGAGAGGTCTTGCCCGATCTGCTGGACCAGGATCCGCCGCTCCGCCTCCCACGCGGGGCACACGGCAAGCGTGTGCTGCGCGGAATCCCGGTCACAGCCACAATGGTGGCATTGCGCGGTCGGTTCGCGCCCTATCCTGAACCAGACTAACTACTAACCTAACCTAACCAAAGTCTCATAAAACTACCCTTGAAGTGCATCCTTTCCAATACAGTTATATTGTTTGCTTACTGTGGTGTACGATACATTTAACATTCTATAGATATTTAAGTGGAAAACTAATTGTTTTATTCTAATAATAGTTTCATCAGAAACTAAGTCTCATCAAACTACCCTTGATCCTTGTGCATCCTTTCCAATAAAAAATAAATTATCGAAATCGGTTGGCTTTTTTTTTATGACTAACTACACAGATTGGCCAGAGAAGCTGGCCTTGACTGCTTCACCGGATTGAGAGGTGGCATAGCTCTTAGGTCGCTTAGCCTGAACCTCTATTGCTAGTAACTCGACACAAGGGTCCCCGGTGAGGGGTAACCACGGCTTGACGGTTACTATGTTACGCGTAAGCATGCCGATCCGAGGGCGCCCGAGAGGGCCGAACCACGACTCGGTCGGTTGCTATTTCACGGATAATCTAAGAGACATTCAAAAGCTAAACTAACTTTGAGTGCCACTTCGGGAAGCGTTGACGCTGGGGGAAGAAGTAGCCGAAGAAACTCCAGCAACGCTCCTAACATCTAAGGGGTGGGGCCTGCCCATAACATAGCGGTAACGCGCAAGGATTGGTTGGCGTGATATTGAGTTATTCGTCCATTTGTCGCGCACATCCTTAGTGAATATTAAAGACTCACAAAGTTTTCTCATGGTTGCCATTGCCAAATTAATAGACACGGAAAGTACCAGCTTTCATATAAAAAAAGAATCATCAAAATCGGTTCACCCAGTTAATAGTTATGATGTAACAATTAAAAAGAAACATGGGGACGAATTTTTTTGAAGCGTCAATAGCCTAATGGTTTAAGGTACGCCCTGCGAATCGTAAGGTCGTGGGTTCGAATCCACCGTTCGACTATTGCCGTGAACCATGTCCTAGCACAAGCTTAAGCTTAGTTGGAATGGTTAACAAGATTGTTAGTAATATTTCTGAAAAAAAAAGAAATATTGCTAGCTTTCTTTTTTATTAAAAAAAAAAGAAAAAAAAGAATTGAGTACCTCCTCCTTTTTTGCAGTCACTTAAAAATAAATAATTTAATACATTTTTATACATTTTATACGTATACGCTTCCCGTTTGGTCCCAATCTCAATTTCAATTTGGTGCAATTTTAAACAAAACTCTACGAGTGTTAAATTTTCATCATGCATATGCGCGACAAATGGACGAATAACTCAAAATCACGCCAACCGATTTCGATGATTCATTATTTATTGGAAAGGATGTACTTCAAACGTAGTTTGATGAGAGGTTCTGGTTAATTCTGTTACGTAATATTCAATCGAAGAATCGCATCTAAATTATTATTTATCGCAAAACTATTATTATCATATAGAAATTAGTTTTCCTCTTAAATATCTATATGATGTCAAATTTATCGTACACCACAGTACGCAGACAATGTAACTGTATTGGAAAGATAAATTCCGAGTGTTGTTATCGCGGAGATTGGCTTGTAATTAAACATGCCATATATATTCAAACAACCACGATATTATTGTATCGTATTTCTATCACAGCGCAATTTATCAAAAGCAATTAATTCTTACCACACTTGTAGGTAATGGTATACTTTGTTAATCATCATCATCATCATCATGTCACACGAATTTCTATGGCAATTCTTTTACCTGTACAGCTATAAAACTATGGAATAGTTTGCCGATTGATATTAGGGAGGCTTCGTCAACTAATGTCTTTAAATCGCGTGTATCTGAAATGAAAAATTACAAACTGGTATATTTATTGTCGTTATATATATTCCATGTGAATGTATATTATTATATTTATATAGAAGTATCTATTTATGTATATGTAAATGTTTATTTATTTATTTATATAATAGTTTTAAAACGCTATTTTTAGCGGCACTACCCTTACCCTGCTCTTAACCACTAAAGGTTAGCTGGAAGAAAATGCTAATTAGCATTAAGTTCGCCTTTGTATAATTTATTTGGTGCATTAAAGGATTTATCTATCTATCTATCTATAGTCAGCCTGTCACAGTCCACTGCTGGACATAGCTACATCGCCACGACTGCGAACACAGAATCAACACGTCGATCACACAAACTTGTATAGTCCAATTGTGTGCAACAGAAACAAAAGGATTTTTTTATAGTATTGCACCGGGTCATGCGAATGGCAGCCCTGGCCTATGGGTCCACCACACAACTTTTAATTTTTTTTTTAAATTCTTTTTCATACTTTAATTTACTTTTTTTTATACAATACACTGTACACAAGGCTGCTGCAAAACAGATAGCAGCAGCCTACTATCCTAATTATAGAAAAAAAAATTGTACATATTTCTAATCTACTTTGTGATTCGATATTCTTGTTATGTAATAATCTGTTTGTGCTGAATAAAATTTCCTACGTATTTTTATTTTATTTCAACCGCCTCTGATTTCTAAGAATACAGTAAATACATTATGGGATAAATGTATAATGTAATAAAAAGTACACATTTGTCTATTGTATAAATAACACTAATGTACATAATATCAGTTGTTCCAATAAAAAAGGTTTAAGATTATCTCAACGGGCATTTCGACTTCGCCCAATTCCAGTGAGAGCGGCCACAAATCTAAACTACACGAGATTCGGATTCCGTACATTACCACGCACGAGACGTCTATACCTCAAATTTATTACGGCATAAAAAAAACATTCAACGTTTTCTATCACTACCGATTCCTAAAATATTTTGTAATAAGTTTTAAATTATTATAACGTGTTATGTATGCATTCCGTGTTGACATTTCAAGAATAAGTAATCATATATAAATAATTTATATATAATATATATATAAAAGAGAAAGTGTGGGTTTGTTCCCTAACGGCTTAGGCTCCGAAACGGCTGGACCGATTTCACTGAAACTTTCAGGGAATTTTCAGATTGACCTGGTGAGTATCCCGGTGACGATCGGAGCATTCCTCTTTTGAAACTGGCAAATACAGCTTTTATTTACTATGATGATATTCTATTGTTTTATAACCCGAATTTGTATTGACACATGCGTTGTGTATATTTATGTCATTATGAACCATATTGAAGTACAATGGAGTCTATGGAAGTTTAATAAAGTATACTGAAGTATTTTAAAGATAATAATTAAGATTTTAAAGTATTCAAGGTAAGTTATAGCGCCGCGAATGTATCCGTTTACTGATGCTGCTAATATGTACATGGGTGTAGGTAATGATCTTCTTCCGCTCAAAAAGAGAATAGAAGGGAATGAATACGGAGAGAAATGAATAATTGAATATATTGCGAGACTTAATTGTTTAAATAAAATAAAGGAAAACAATAACTCACCAATTACTATTACTACAATACCTTACCAATTACCATAGACAAAGGCATGGTTGGCTGAGGCCATAGACTAAGCGCCAGTATTGCCATTAAACTGAATGTTGCCCCATGAATAATATTATTTATCCAAGTCATACAACTGAATTTATGTTTCCATTACGAAACGTTTAGAATTTATAGCAGAGTTTTATGGATTACTAAATAATTGTTACTACACGGTCCGAAATCGGCATCAATATGAAATGTTAAAGTACTAGCCTCTCATAATAATAAATCTTTCTGCGCATTCGACATGAAGCCGATTCGGAAAGCAATTTCGTTAAAAGCTCGGCTGTTACTTTTTGCCTAAAAAAAAATATTACACGTCTAGCGGACTCACGAGCGAAATGGTTAATATTATGATTGAAAACGCAATGCAGTTCAATAACCCTGTAAAGGTACCGACGTATATATATATATATATATATATATATATATATATATATATATATATATATATATATATATATATATATATATATATATATATATATATGTATTAGATTGGTTAGTGGAAAGTGTGTGGGTTTGTTCTTAATAGGCTCTTAAACGGCTGGACCTATTTCAATAAAACTTTAAAGGAATCTTCAGATTGACCTGGCGATTAATCCTGTAAAATCTTTCGAAAATAAAGATTTTTATTAATATTATTTTATTATTATATATATATATATATATATATATAAAAGAGAAAGTGTGGGTTTGTTCTTAATAGGCTCTTAAACGGCTGGACCGATTTCACTGAAACTTTCAGGGAATTTTCAGATTGACCTGGTGAGTATCCCGGTGACGATCGGAGCATTCCTCTTTTGAAACTGGCAAATACAGCTTTTATTTACTATGATGATATTCTATTGTTTTATAACCCGAATTTGTATTGACACATGCGTTGTGTATATTTATGTCATTATGAACCATATTGAAGTACAATGGAGTCTATGGAAGTATAATAAAGTATACTGAAGTATTTTAAAGATAATAATTAAGGATTTTAAAGTATTCAAGGTAAGTTATAGCGCCGCGAATGTATCCGTTTACTGATGCTGCTAATATGTACATGGGTGTAGGTAATGATCTTCTTCCGCTCAAAAAGAGAATAGAAGGGAATGAATACGGAGAGAAATGAATAATTGAATATATTGCGAGACTTAATTGTTTAAATAAAATAAAGGAAAACAATAACTCACCAATTACTATTACTACAATACCTTACCAATTACCATAGACAAAGGCATGGTTGGCTGAGGCCATAGACTAAGCACCAGTATTGCTATTAAACTGAATGTTGCCCCATGAATAATATTATTTATCCAAGACATACAACTGAATTAATATTTCCATTACGGAACGTTTAGAATTTATAGCAGAGTTTTATGGATTACTAAATAATTGTTACTACACGGTCCGAAATCGGCATCAATATGAAATGTTAAAGTACTAGGCTCTCATAATAATAAATCTTTCTGCGCATTCGACATGAAGCCGATTCGGAAAGCAATTTCGTTAAAAGCTCGGCTGTTACTTTTTGCCTAAAAAAAAATATTACACGTCTAGCGGACTCACGAGCGAAATGGTTAATATTATGATTGAAAGCGGAATGCAGTTCAATAACCCTGTAAAGGTACCGACGTATATATATATATATATATATATATATATATATATATATATATATATATATATATATATATATATATATATATATATATATATATATATGTATTAGATTGGTTAGTGGAAAGTGTGTGGGTTTGTTCTTAATAGGCTCTTAAACGGCTGGACCTATTTCAATAAAACTTTAAAGGAATCTTCAGATTTGACCTGGCGATTAATCCTGTAAAATCTTTCGAAAATAAAGATTTTTATTAATATTATTTTATTATTATATATATATATATATATATATGTATTAGATTGGTTAGTGGAAAGTGTGGGTTTGTTCTTAATAGGCTCCGAAACGGCTTTACCTATTTCAATAAAACTTTAAGGGAATCTTCAGATTGACCTGGCGAATAATCCTGTAAAATCTTTTGAAAATAAAGATTTTTATTAATTTTATTTTATTATTATTATATATAGAGTGTATTCGCAATAGTTTTAATCATATATATTTTCAAATTTGATTGCATCGCTCTCACACGCAGGTTATTTACTTACGAGGTAGTACTTTCGAGGTACTTCGTAGGTACGAGAGACAATGACATAAAATTTAGGCAGGTATTGAGTTTTATTATTGTAAATATTTCCCATTAACGTTTATTTTGTTTTACTTTTAATTATGTCTTAAAGTGGAGATAATTTTTATTTACTAATGACAATAAAACAAAGTATTTTCAACGTACAAAAGGTGCTTGTATGATAAAAATAATTTTAAACTAACATGGTAACGAACTTAACAATAATTACTTAAAAATATCGGGAACTCATTTCGTATAAAACACTGGTAATGGTAATATCCCGTTTTAAGTAATAATTGTTATGGTTGTAACATCTCTATATTATACGATGACATTATTCATTTCGTCATTTGACAGTAAACAATAAAGTTCCATATTAATGGATATGGAAATGTCACTCATTTAATACGATCATTCCTTGATAGTTCGCAAAACATCGTCGCTGTCTACCCTAGTATAAAGAAAAGTATTTATTTAAATTAATAATAAAGTCACGTAATTCAATGGTAGCATTAACAAATTACGAAATTGCAAGTTGTGCGTTCTGTTGGCGGTCAATATTTGTCCAGCTCTTGAATTATTGGACCTCGAAATTGCCTATCCGTGTCCCCTTATTGTTGACTTTTTACTTGAAACCTTCACTGATTTTCTGTATACATAACCCCGAATTAGTTAAGTTGACAAGCCCTTCGCTTTCTTAGCTAAATTGGTGTTTGCCAATCCCTCCCGCGTCTACGCCGGAGGCTTGGATTGAAATACATTTTCATTAAGTTAATCTTAGTCAGCGCTGAAAAGTGTAATGGTAACTTGACAAT
Organism: Meandrusa payeni; assembly: GCA_029286785.1. Lineage (NCBI taxonomy): Eukaryota > Metazoa > Arthropoda > Insecta > Lepidoptera > Papilionidae > Meandrusa > Meandrusa payeni. The sequence goes on from JAGSMX010000015.1 coordinate 7,759,632, forward strand.
TTAAGATTATCTCATGACAATTTTTCGTTATGACAAATAGGACCTGTCACAATTCAATCATCATCAGCCCGTATCAAATCACTGTTGGTATTTCCATATATAATCTTCTTTTTATGGACGATGGACAGTTGGCCAGAGAGGCTGGCCTTTACTGCTTCACCAGCTTAGGTCGCTTGAACCTCTATTAGCTAACAACTCGACACAAGGGTCCCCCGTTTAGGGGTTACCTCGACTTGGACGGTTACTATGTTACGCGTAAGCATTCCGATCCCGAAAGGGCCGAACCACGCTCCCTTTGAAGATGGGTCGAGCAGTAACGTAAATGTTATTCAATTCATTTAATCAATGACTACTGGTACTGCTGGTAGTGAAGAGAGTGAAAACTACCAAGGTACAAAAGACATATGTCACACATTTAAGTTGCTGGAATGCTTCAAAGAATCAGGACTACAACTGGGCAGCAATATTTCTGGTAACCAATTTCGTTTCCTGCCTGGATATAGCATGATTTATCCCACTTTTTCCCTAAAACCCTTGTTCGAGACACTTCGGGATATGAGGAAGCCATGGATAGCTTTATATATGGCCTTTCTCGATTTGCAGAAGGCCTTCGACTGTGAGCCAAAGCAAGTGATCTGATGGACTTTAAGGAAAAAGTGTGCCGGAGGCCTTTTTTTTTTTTTCTCAAGGAGAGCACGTCCTGGGGAGGTTACTCCCTCCCCTGTGCCCTCGCAGCGCAAGGCGACAGGGCCAGCCGATGTCGCCTTCTTCCCGGGTCCACTTTGGTGGACGACTCAGGCCCCCACCCTTGTCGCCCAGTGAACCCGAGGCCCCTTTTAGTCGCCTTCTACAACAGGCAGGGGATACCGTAGTCTTATTCTTGAGAGCCCAGAACTACAGGGCTGATTTTAATGCAATTTTAACCTGTGCCCAACAGTGGGACACACATTTATATAGGCTGTAACTTTATTAAACCGTTGCGGGACATCTGGGAGATATTAAAAAACACGCACTGTCTAATACTTAGTTAATGAAAATGTCAGAAAATAATTATTATGATAGTGAAATAAAAAATAATTATAGCTTATCTACATAGATTATAATATCTCCCACAATTGTCCTTACAAGGAATCAATCTATGCAGAATATATCATGGATTATTTGTTAAAAGAATTACATAAATGTGACTTAGCGATAAATCAAAAATCAATAACAATAAGATCACGTCTTTTTACCCCTTGTGATAGACAGAGACAGCTTTCAGTGGCTGCTTTACGTCAAATAAATTTAAAACAAGTAAAAACATAAACCGTCTTCACATCGAATCTAACGTTAAACGCTATTACTTGAAGACGCCTCTTGTATTTGCGAATTATCGTAGGACTATTACAAAATAGAATTAGTCAGAATCTAACCAAACTCTCATCAAACTACTTTTAAAGTGCATCCTTAAGAATAAAAATGAATTATCAAAACCGGTTGGGGTGAAATTGAGTTATTCGTCCTTTTAAAGTGCCATGCTTAATGCAAATTTAAGATATATGGTTTTTCTCATGAATGCATTTGTTAGAATTAGAACAAATTGGGCCCACATGGGAAGCATCACCTTTCAAATAAAGAAAGAATCATCCAAATAGGTCCTAATCCAAGGATATGAGCTAAAAAACATAAAAAGCATACAGAAGATTTTTTTTTAAAGAAAGCAGTATTTCTTTTTTTTTCATAAATAATACTAACATTCTTGTTAACCATTCCAACTAAGCTTAAGCTTGTGCTAGCAGATGGTTCACGTCAATATTCGAATGATGGATTCGAACATACGACCTTACGATTTGCAGACCGTACCCTAAATAATTAGGCTATTGACGGTTCTAAATTGAGAAATTGAAGTGAGAACCACCTCTTTTTTTGAAGTCGGTCGATAAATCTGAAACTATAGTTAATTATGCCTGTGTTTGAAACAAACAAAAAGTTAATATAAAATTTTAACTTACTGTTAACATCAAGTACAAAGAAGTATAAATATGAGAAATGAACGAACTAAGTTTTTCGGGAATGCCTCCGGGCACAAGAAGATTGTCGCTGGAAATTTTCAAAAGAAACTTTGTTCCTATTCTCGGTGATTGGGATTAAAGTTTTCTCTCTGTTGATTCTAGTAATAGCTTCTTTTTATCAACCGACTTCAAAAAAGGAGTCTAAATTCTTCCATATGTTTTTTTTATTTATTTTTCTCTGTTTTTTTATTATTATTATTATTTGACCCCATTTAGGGTCCTATGAGCCTGTTGCTAAAATTTGTGCATTAAAGTTGGTCCCTTTGTGAAATATATATATATATATATATTTTCCCTTTAAGGATATTTCATTGTTTCTCTTCTTGCTACTAATGAGCCGTTAGCCTTTGCGGCTAAGAATATAACTAGCTCACAGTATTCCAGGAATTGTTCTTTGGTTCGGAGGCAACTATGCTGACTATGTTGTCCGCAGTGATGGCGGTATCCATTCTGTTCATAGTCATGGTGGTGTGTTGCGAATCTTAGGCAGTGTAATTTGGGCGACAAGGGTGGGAGCCTTTGTCGTCCGCCAAAGTGGACCCAGAAAGAAAGCGACATCGGCTGGCATGTGTCGCCTTGCACTGCGAGGGCACAGGGGAGAGATTAACCTCCCGCCCTGGACGTGCTCTCCGAAGAGCAGATACCGGAGCCCCTCACCATGCACCGAGGAAGGGTGGATTTTAGTGGGCAAAAACGCTGTATAACCCCGCCTTCCGTACCTTGTTGAAGATTTCCCCAGTCAAAAAAGTCCGACTGCATATCCCACTTCTTTAAGTACGTTCTTTACTTTGCAAACGGCCAGCAACGCATCTGCAACTAATTACAATAAATAAACTGCAAAAAGTTTATCTGCAGCTTCAAGAAGCAGTATGACAATTGAAGCTGCCGTGCTTCCTGAACTTTGGTAATTAGAGAAGTTGTAACGAGTCATTTGCTTCGAAGTCCTGAAACAGGTGTCTTTAACATTTTTTTATCATTCAAAGTGTGTTTTTTTTACTTCATAATACTACGTTACTATACAAATTTCTTGTCAACAGTATTTAATTGAATCGATAACAACGCATAGGTCTAGTAAAAGACAACAATATTGATCTAACGCAAATCATACGAGTACAAAAGATATGCAACCTTATCCTTGCATAGTATAAAACAAACTCGTTTCCCGCTGTCTGTCTGTTCGCGATAAACTCAAAAACTACTACACAGATTTCCATAATGTACTCTCCAACGTATAGAGCGGTTCTTGGTGAAGGTTTTAGTAAGTATAATTTATTAAGTTTTCGTATACATTAGCTAAAATATAACGATATTTCGAAAATAGATAATCTGTCCGGGAGTTTAGAGACAACAAAATAATGTATAGTGAAAATATGTAACTTACGAGTATATAAGTCTACAGAAAAGGCCGCGATGGCATATGTTTATTAAGGATAACATACTATATCCATATTAATACTTTAGGTAATTGGAAAGCTCAACCCTGTAGTTCTGGGCTCTCAAGAATAAGACTACGGTATCCCCTGCCTGTCGTAGAAGGCGACTAAAAGGGGCCTCGGGTTCATTGGGCGACAAGGGTGGGGACCTTTGACGTCCGCCAAGGTGGACCCGGGAAGAAGGCGACATCGGCTGGCCCGTGTGTAGTAACCTCCCCCGGGAAGTGCTCTCTATGAGCACAGTGCAGAGGGGCTCCGGTGCGTTCCACTGGAGATCCCGGAGCCCCTCACCATGCACCGAGGAAGGGCCACCGGGAAGGTTTTAGTGGGTAAAAACCCCACATAACCGCCGCCTTCCCCCCAGAAGGCCGGTTTTCTTTCTGAAGATTTCCTCCTCGTTAACAAAAAAAAAAAAAAGGTAATTGGAAAGCTAATAACACAAATACGGTATTAGTCCTTATTATTTTGAATAGGTTAGTTGGCATGAGACTTTTATGCATATTATTTTTTTCCTGTACACCATGCAAATTAAATGAATACCGTAGGACATATCAAAATCAAAATAACGCGCAAAGAAATTAATTTCGTGTCGCCCTGATTCAAACGGGCCGCGCGGGCGCTCCGTTACTCCGCGCCTCGCGTTCGCGACTAAATCCTAAAAAAATCTATATAAAAAAAATAACTTTTGTGTCAAATTCCTTGCGGACAATAAAAAGTTACATAGTATATATCTACTATATATGTATATATATATATATACATATACTACTGTCTATATAATACTAACACGTAATAAAATTATACCACCTAAAATTAAAGAACAATTTCATAACGACGAAAAAAAACTTTTTAAACACTGTAATATCTTACCTATTTATACAAAAATAAAATACATCATGTTAAAAGAATATTTCTTTAATGAAAAAATTTTAACCAAAATGGAAACACGGTCGATATCGTTAAACCAGTTTAATACGATAGGCGCAAAAAATGTGTACGGCGAGCGCACGGCAAGATACATCGTGCCTAGATTAATTAATGAACTACCCTCAGAAATAAGGAATAGTATAACTAACAAAAACATTAAGAGTATACTAAAAAGTTATTTAGGAACGCAAGACGGACGCTTTGGCGCTAGTGATAAACCATTGCGGTTTATATCGCGTTAAGTTATATGTATATTCCTTCATTGTAAAATTTTATTTAAAAAAAATAAAAAAAAAATAAACTAAGTGTACAAACTTAGAGCAATAAACATCATCTAGTTGTTGTGTAACTTTATCATCAACAGCATGTGTCTCTCCAATGCTGGAAATAGGTCTTTCCCACCATATATGAGCCTCCGCTTTTCGCATCTTCAGTCTATCCTTATCAGATGGTCGATCTATCTGTACAGAGGGCATCCTACACTTCTGCGACTTTCCTCCCCATCTGCCGTCACTGACTCGGCAATTGTGGAAGCCCACTGTCACTTCAACTTACTGACTTTAAGAACTATGTCGACTACCTTGGTTCTCAATCGTATTTTTCGTTTCAAATTCTATCACGTAAGAGATATGCCGAGCTTAACTATGTGTGTGACTACGCCCTTTAAGTAACGGTTATTTTTGCAAAGTTTTCGACTTTTAAAAATATTACTTTAAATGTATATTTAGTAAAAGTAACAGCCTTTATATTTGTCCCACAACTGGGCACAGGCCTTCTCTGTAAAGAGGGTATAAGGTTATAGTCCACCACGCGACCCTTGTGCGGATTGGTGAACTTCACATGACTTAGAAAATTTTTCTAAGTCATTTAGGTTTCCTCACGATGTTTTCCTTCACCGCCGAGCGCGTAAATCAGCACATAAAATTACAACAGTAAATTTATTGATGCCAGTACCGGGGATCGAATTCAGGTTGCTAGCGTTATACTTGAGGCGACCGCCCGGACACTGAGCTACCACGGCATCAAATGTATTTTATATTTTACGAATACGTTACGGCACGAAAGTTAAATGAAATACCGTTCGCAAATATTCGGTTCGTTAGCCGTCAATAAATTACTCAGTCCGAGCGATGTGAGATAGGAAAATTAAAGAAAAGGCTCTTGTGTTAACTTGAAAACGTTGAAAAAAGAATATTTTAGGGTCACAATTTCTTATGATCACATCATGACAACGCAGATTAGAAGAGGGAGAAATAGATTTTCGAGAGAAGTAAGATATACAACCGACTTCAAAAAAGGAAGAGATTCTCATCGAGTCTGTTTTGTTTGGTATCTCTTGACTCTGGACTGGGTGAACCAATTTTGATGATTCTCTTTTTATTTGAAAGCTGGTGCTTCCCTTGTGATCTTATGGTCGCATGTCAAGTTTTTTTGTAGCTGTCTTAGCCTTGGACTCGATGAATAGTCCATAGTTAAGGGTCGAAATTTCAATACCCAATAACTGAAGACGATCATTGATTTCCGCATATATATATCATATTTCCCCTAGGTAGGGGAAGGCGTTCACATTGATCCTCCATCGCGTTCTAACTTGGGCTTCACGCCTTATCTCGCCCCATGTCTTCCCGATGTTCTTCGCCTTTTTTTTATACATTCTAAGCAAATGCTTGACTACGATCCCACCTGTTGTTAAGTGGATATGCAGTCCTGGATGGTAAGGCGCACTAGCTTAGTAAATCCCTATTCACTCAATTCTTGAAAATACCCACATTGGAATCGGAGGGAAAGACAGTTAGTTCATGTAGTCTCTCGTCTGATACTGTGCGGCGCCAGGTATGTTTAGAACGGTCGCGCTTGCGCTTTCCTTGCGGATTTCAAACAAGGGCCTGCTTGGGAATGTGATCGGCATCTCTTCGGAGGGTGTAGCCAATCCAGTTCCATTTGCGGCGCCTTATTTGGACGTCGATCGGACTTCCACGACAGCGCTCTAGGTGATATTCATCGGACATTATCTCGGGTCATTAGATACCGAGGATTTGGCGAAGACATCGGTTGACGAGAACTTGGAGCTGGTGGGTGATGGTTTTGGAAACTTTCCACGTCTCACACCCATATAGCAGTACAGATTTAACGTTGGACTTGAATATTTTCCACATAATGTTACATAAATACCCTGAGAGCCATGACGCATCGAATGACAAAATGTTACTCCTACCTCTTGCTTGTGGTGGTTATTTCATCCTTTATTTATTTCTCTTTCTTTATTTTTCCATGGATTAAAATTATCGTCACTTCTCCGGATTCTGGTGTAATCTTTAATATTCTAGCATGACACTACGGAAAATTATTTGTAATATCTAATAAGGGCCGACAATATTACACCTCAGAGCATCGTAAAAGGGAATCATTGCACGAAAAGGTCCTCGATGTAATCTCGTATATTGGATTAGGAGCGGACCGAGGAAGTGCGGTCATCGTGCAGTCGTTACAAATGTCTATTGTTACAGCATGTTACAGACTAGTGAAAATTGTGTGAAATACATTTTTTCTAGAACTTGGTAAATGATGCGTATATGTATAGAGTTTGTGATGAAATTGAAATGGTATATATTCGGTATATATACCATCAAAAAAGGAGCAGGGTCTCAATTCATTTGTGTTTGTTAATTTATAACCTTCGACTGGGTTAACCGATTTTGATGATTCTTTTTATTTGAAAGTTCCTGCTTTTCTTGTGGTCCCATTTAAATTTGGTCCAATTCTATCACTGGACTCCATAAGAAACCATAAAAGTCCTAAATTTGGATCCAGTATGTGCACCACAAATAGAATAACTGAATATCACGCCCGCCGATTTCGGGGATTCATTTTTTATTGCCAAGGATGTAATTCATGAATAGTTTGATGAAAGTTTGGTTAGGTTCTGATTCTCCACACATACAATTACATAAATTATATAGATTAAATTAAAAACTATAAAAACACAACTAGTTAAATGCGATTGAAATTAATAACACAAATAATAAGAAAACAACAAACACAATATTGAGGTCTACAACTAAAAAAAACAATTTTAATATTTAAAAACTATTAATAATAGGTAAATCTACTTTATAAACTGTAAACCTATACCAATCTAAAAATAAAACTAGATAATGTAAAAAGTCGACTCTAAATCGCTGTGTTCGAAGGGCAGGATGCCCAAGAGGGCAGCATTTCCCCGTTGAATGGCCAGGCTTAACCTTTGTCATATATTATTAATGTTTAGTTCCTAAGATAAACTAGTAGTTAGATGCAATATCTCCCTAATACAGATATTAGTCTAGCAGGGAGATGTGTACCGAAAATTAAAAAAAAAATGAATGTGAAAAAAAAAATGTATGTACATATATCTGTGCAAAATGTGTGCATGTGTATATGTTATCCCGTTATGACGTACGCGAGCCCGCTCTTCGCGCATGCCGCCCATAAACATATCCATAGGTTACAAGTAATTCAGAATCGTTTTCTGCGACGAGCCACGGGTGCGCCATGGTTCGTACGTAATCGCGAGCTCCACGTTGATACAGGGTTACCGACAATAGCCCAATTCTTTAAGCAGGCATCTCGACGGTTTTTCGAGACTGCCACCAAACATTCTAACAAACTTCTTGTAAGCGCCGCCACTTATAAGCCTTCCTATAATAAATTCCGTCGCGTCGCCCGGAGGCCGAGACACGTTCTTGACGATCCGGACGACGCGATTACCATTGCACAGGCTAGATCTCTACAAATCCACAAAGCGGCCATTCGCGACCGTCGGAGGTTGCGAATAATCCTTGCGCGTTACCGCTTTTTTATGGGCAGGCCCCACCCCTTAGATGTTAGGAGCGTTGCTGGAGTTTCTTCGGCCACTTCTTCTCCCAGCGCCAACGCTTCCCGAAGTGGCACTCAAAGTTAGTTTAGCTTTTGAATGTCTCTTAGATTATCCGTGAAATAGCAAGTGTATGTGTTAGAAAAAAAATGGCGCGGGGGACTCAGGGGGATCATCTAACTTACATTTTCATTTTCATCTTAGACGTAAGAAATAAGTGTATGTGTTTAAAAAAAGACTTGGCATAAAGGTCTTGTTACCAAGCCATAAAATAAAAAAAAAGTGTATATGTTTAAAAATAAATAAATATTTTATAGTTCAATTTTATTTCGTAATATTCTTACAGCAATTCGAAAATATAAAGATGGCGTCCGCGCGTAATAACGTTTAACGTTTGGTTCGATTTGAAGTCGGTTTTTGTTTTGATAAATATTTTTGGAAAAAGTTTTTACAACTTCAGGTCGTGTTATCCCATAATTTTTATTGAAGCTCGCACGTTGAGTTTTTTAAAAAAAACATCGCTTATGTCATTTCTCAGAGAAGTTTCCATTTTTAACAACGTTGATGTTAACTTTTATGTTTGTGGAAACAATGCGGCGTTCGCATTGTCTATACCTACGCCCTCTCCCCCACTCCTCCCCACCACCACCTCACCAAACATTCAATGTTGTTTTCATCTTTACCTTTTTTGTTTTCAAAAATTGGAACCGTGGCCGTGCCGTTGTATTGTTGATGACTTTTGCTCAACGTTGTTTAAGTTTTACGACCTTTTTTACGGAAAGTCTATGCCAATTTTTAGGCTGTGGTATTATTAGTGTACTGGAATATTCTGTTTAGTTTTTTTTACTGTAGTAATCAAAGCTTAAATTAATGTTTATATTCAGGTTGGGAAATAATAGGAAGTATAGATATAGTGAAGAAAGATTTTCCTTGGTAAATTTTCGGGAAATTTCGTATTTATCGTTCTCTCTCAAATAGCTTCATATTAATTCATATGAAAATGTCTCTCATTTAATACGATCTTTCTTTGATAACGAATGAAATGAAATTAATAATTTAATATATTGTGAGAGTTAAATAAAATATTTAATGATGTAAGTTTATTGTTGATTGATTTTTGAAGGTGGTGTTGGAGAATGGTCTGGTTTACGCGTCGTAGACGCCCCGCTGTATTGTAATTAGTTTCTCCGCGACCGCTGCGTCCCTGTCTCATGGCCATTTTTAGATTGTAGTCTATTATTTTTTCTTTTGATGGCTCACCAGTCTTATGGCATCGTCACAGTCATCTGTGTAGTGCAGCTGACTGTGTGTCGGAATATCGCCAAAAATGTAAATACATTAGAGCTGACTAGCCGCCGTTCCGAGCCCTCTCACAAGACCACGTTCACGTCGAAGGCGTCAATTACAAATGACAAACGAGGGTACGCCTGAAGCCAACACATTTTTGTCTAATGGATTGAAGCTTCGTATTCTTTGCTACAAATTAAATTAGGCGTTAAATAACAAACACTTTTATTTATCTATTTAGTCCAGGAAAGCTATTCAATACTTCTTATATAATTGCCAGCTACATCATGCATTCTCTAAGCGTCAATAGCCTAATGGTTTAGGGTACGGTCTGCGAATCGTAAGGTCGTGGGTTCGAATCCACCATTCGACTAATGACGTGAACCATCTCCTAGCAAGCTTTTAAGCTTAGTTGGAATGGTTAACAAGAATGTTAGTAATATTTATGAAAAAAAAAGGAAATATTGCTAGCTTTCTTTAAAAAAAAATCATTAGTTTAGCAGATAACAAGTTTTCACATAAGTCTTAGAAAAAAAAGTAAAAATATACAAAATTTAGGTAACACAGGATTGGGGAATTCCATCATGGTCCCGTAGACAGAACTTCACCAAATATAAAAAGCTTACGTACAGGCTTCCCTGACGTGAAATAGGTCGACATCATTGTCCTTCTTACAAAGGTTATTGAATTCGTTAAACGCTCTAATAATAGCTATTAAGCATATAATTATCATTACTAGGTTGGTTATTGAAGTAAATCTTCTCTACGCACGCTTAACATGGACAGTAAGCTAGTAAGAGCGTTACGAAAAGTGTGACAGGCCGTAAAACGATTGTGCTTTAGACCACACGACTGAAGTAAAACTTACCTCCATCTATATATATGTACGTATACGTACGTAACGTATACGTATATAAATATATAATATAAACACGATTGTTCAAGAGAGAAAGTAAATGTGTGCGCGAACAGTGTGATACAGTCAATAGGCCTGTACTGTGTATTACATATAGCGTAACTTTTTCTCTTTCTTTCTTCACTATCATTTCCCTTTGCCATAATAGATCACCCTTGAAGTAACATATTTCCCAGCTTATTCCTCAAATCAAGCGTGCGTAAACTAGTTTTACATCATAAACTAGTTCGGTATTTTCCAGACAATTATGCTTTTCTAATCAAATCTACTTCACGCAACAGCAAATACCTCCACTCAGGTCCACCGTCCTGTTAATAAAAGAGTAATTCCATCAAATTACAGGTGTAAAGATGAAGTTAATCAGTAGTAATGCGACGGCCGCTGTTTGCTCGCGTGCTTGTTCCCTTATCGCATAGAATTGCCCCACGGTATTCGTGCTTGTAAGTAATTCGCAGTTATATTGATCTTCTCGCAAATAACCGGTGTAATGAACTAGTTGGCTTTAAGCCAGCCCATTGGCGTAATTAATTATGTATTCCAAAAGGTTTTTATAACGTCCTACTCGTATATGCCGGCAGGTTCAGTAATATATTACTTGTGTGGTTCACGAAGCAGCTCACGTTTTTAGCTTTGGAAAGACATGTGCCCAGATATCAACTCTGGCGCTCTTAGATCGGAATACGTACGCGAATAGAATGGCCGACCTCAAAAATAGAGGTATTGGATCTAAGTTACGCAAGTGTATGATAGAGGTAATTGACATAGCCCACCGAATTAGCAAATTGAAGTGGCATTGAACAGGCCATATCGGCTGTAGAACGGATGACCGTTGGGCAAAACGATTTCGTGTGTGGAGACTTCAAAGTCAAACGAGGAGTAGGACGCCGTGAGGAAAAATAAAGGGTGGATTAAGGAACTTTGAAAATATCAGAAAATAAAAACGCTACCTAACTGAAATAAATTGTGTATGATAGACAATGAAATATCCTTAAAATAAAATAAAATATATTTATATTACACTAAAAAACATAAACATAAACGCTTGTCACCACATGGACAAGCATACTAAGCAACAGTAAGTAATAAATTTAAAAAAAATCTAATGAAAAATACTGTAATATCCAAGTTTACGTTAGATTTCCTTTTTCGTTTAAGTTTATGTGTTTTTATGAAATATAAATAAATCAATAAAAACTATTTAATTTTAAGGATATTTAATTGTCTATCATGCACATTTATTTCAGTTAAGTAGCGTTTTTATCTTCCAAGATATTCAAAGTTCTTTAACTTCATTTTTACTCACGAGTGTAGATATTTCAGCTGAACGGCTCAACCAAAACTCCTGAACTATTGAACAAAATTGGACTGCGTGTACCATGTGCAAATCTGCGCAGATACAATCTGTTGCATGTTCCTATGAACTGTGTATGGACAAAACTCATACCTGCAGAGAACTTGTCGTTTCTATAATGAAAAGTCTAGGGAGGTTGATATCGACATTTTTTAATACAACTGTAGGTTGCATAAAGGAAAGGATGTGTAAACATTTTTATTAATTATTCAAAATAAGCTGATATTTTAGGCTGTTTATATTTGTATACTAAATAATTATAGAGTTAAGGTTCTTTGTCATTATCTATTTATTAATTTATTTATTTACTTTTTTAATGTCTTCTATTGTTATTTGATTCCTTTGTTTTGTTGAATTGTTGCTGTTTCTATTGTTTAATTTTTATATCTTTCATTGTACATCCTATTCTATTTGCGAAAACTTTTAATTGGCCATTTCCATGTTTAATTTAATTATCTTGTGTCTCTTCTAGCTGTATGTTTTCCAAACATATATAAAATAAAATAAAATAAATAAATATCTTTGCAGGACTGCTGACAGGAGTTGGTTTAATGCCCGAGGATCAGTGGACTGTTGCAGGATGATGGTGATGATGTGGGTATGCCTAAAGTAATAAGATAAAACGGTAGAAAAAACCAGACTACCTACAAATGAAACAAAAATTACATGTAAGAGAGAACGCGAACAAATTCTTAAATACCTCGACCTAATTCAATTCTTATCTCGAGCCCGTATTTAAGCGGCTCGTAAGGGCCGGAATATCCTTAGCCTGGATTTAATCTTAAATGTTTACATTTAACACAATTCTTTCATCAATAAACTTTGCGGACGCTTGATTTGGTAAGCAAGCTGGTGAATGTGTTACGAAAACTGTGATTAGGCGAGGTGAAGGGAAGTTGAGAGGGAGAGAAATAAGTTAATGAAGATAGACAACAGTTACGTTCCGTATATCTAAGACAAAGTGAATTTATATTGTCTGTATCGCACTGTCGAAAAGAGAGAGAGCTCGTGCGCATTTCCTTTCTCTTTTAAATAATCCTGTATATATTGTATATAATATATATAAACATAGATACATATATATATATATATATATATATATATATATATATATATATATATATATATATATATATATATATATATATATATATATGGAGTTAAAGAAGTTTAACTTCAATTGTGTGTTCTAAACTCTGGCACAATCGTTTTTTTACATATATAACGAAATTACTCGATTTAATGCCTTGTTCCATAGATTGATAAATAAATCCTTCATTTCACTTAATTGTGTCCTGTAAATCTGTTATATATTCACTTTTCACATAAGTGCTAAGTGCATTCGGGAAGTGCTCTCCTTGACCACAGTGCAGAGGGGCTCCGGTGCGTTCTAATGTAGATCCCGGAGCCCTTCACCATGCACCGAGGAAGGGCCACCGGGGAGGTGTTTAGTGGGTAAAAACCGCACATAACCGCCGCCTTCCCCCCAGAAGGCGGGGTATCTTTTTGAAGACTTCCTCCCCGTTAACAAAAAAAAAAGAATATCCGTGAAATACCAACCGACCGAGTTGTGATTCGACCTTTTCAGGCGCCCTCGGATTGGAATGCTTATAACATGGTCACCGTCCAAGTCGAGGTTACCCTTCGCCGGAGGGACCCTTGTGTCGAATTACTAGCAGTAGAGGTTCAGGCTATGCCACCTCTCAATCCGATAAAGCAGTCAAGGCTAACTTCTTTGGCCAATCTTACTAAATTCTATATGTATATACATTCATATGCATAGTATAAAGCGGTTATTTCAATATTAGGAATCTATGATCTAATGATGTTGTCGCTGCTAGTCGATTTTTTTTATTTATTTATTTAATACATTTTACAAATAAAATTTACACTATAAAACGCATCCCAAAAACCTATCCCAGGTTTGTCTGGATGCTCACCATTCAGTCCTCGTCCATTTTAATACTAATAGTGATTTAAAAGAGAATACCGCAACACCTCGTCACGAGCCGTTGCGAGCATCTTTGCAAACGAACGCACACACCCATCGTAAGCGAAGACGCCTCAATGCGTGTGAGCGCACGATACAGGCTGCTCTTAATATAAATATTTTTTTACACATGTTATAAAAATATTTTTAACACAGTTTTAATGTTTTTGTTGTCAACTTGCTATCGACTTTTACAGCTTCATCGGATTCTGCGCTCGCGAAGACCGCGAACTCAGGTCTAGAAAGCTAACTAAACTAAACCCTAACTCTACCCTAACGTACTAGAATCTGCACGTTACGGACTGCCATGCCACCGAAAATTTCTTCTAATCACTGGATGTTGGCTACTTGATAGTCGCAGGAGGTTCGGTCCTCTCCTGCGCATATCGTCAACTGTTTCATTTTGCTATGGGCGGTGAGAACCGCCCTGAAACGCGGGTGTCGTAGTGTGTACGCGCTATGTGGTCTTATTGCGCCGAGCTCGAAGGCGAGGTCGGGTCGCAGGTGTGACGTTGTTTGATAGTGCTTGCTTGGCGTTTGGGTCTGGTGTGTAATTGACGGTGTTTACCACCAGGGGTTGGAGTGCTTTTCTGCACCAATATTAGGAATATACACTCCGATATGATTTTATTGTAATAGATGTTTACTGCTTTGGGGGTCTGAAACAGTTTCAATATGGATTCGAGATTATGCCCAAAATAAATGTAATAATGTACATTATTTTGTCAAGCATCAATGTATGTTAATTGGAATATGATGGTACATGTACTGTATAGTTTGGTAGCGCGACAATCCCACTGATTACAGCTGTTTTTAAATCGTAATTGGTTCTTCAATGGCATTATTAGCAAACAATTTTCCGCACAAGCGAAAAACGAAATGCAATAAATTTGATTCACGTTTATTGTGATTTCGATAAACGTTTCACAGTATTCCGAGTGGAGATTATTCGACCATACAAATTGCCTTGTAATATTCGCTTTACAGTCAAAGCACTAAATAACAAGTAAATTTACGAGTGAAAACAAAAATCGAATCAAACGTTAATTGTTATTACGCGGGGACGCTCTCTTTGTATTTCCAAATTATGAAAAAGAAGTATAATTTAAACTTTATACGTTTAATTATCATATTATTTATTTTAGTTTATTTTTGACTCAATAATATATTTATTTATGAAATTTTTTCATCTATTATTTTATTGTATAAAATATATTTTAATCTCATAACTGTTTTATTCATGTATCATATTTATTATACTCTTATTGTCTGTATAAATTCCATATAAAAGTAGTATTGCGCGCGCACATCTTTAGGTAGTCCCTAAAAAAAGATTCATCAAAATCGGTTCACTCAATCGAAAGTTATGCGGTAACAAACATAAAAAAAAACATATAAATTATTTGAGAGCCTCCTTCTTTTTTAAAGTCGGTTGGCAAGTGATAGCGGCAACTAATGCGATTATGTTAGAACATTTCAAACCGATTTAACATCAGATTCGAACGCTCCACAAAGTTCAATATAGTCCAACTATCTCGCACCTGCTGAGACTGACGTGAAAGTTAAACCGCACTGCGCCACTAATGCCTTTGCAATAGAAATGAGGTTTACTACTCGTCTTACTGCCACTTACTGTTGCTTACTGCATTCGAATTTCTGAGTTCGAATTTTGAAAACATAAACCTAATTCAAATCGAATCATATATTGATCGTTATAACGCGCGGACGCCCTCTTTGTATCATAGAAAAATTATGAAATAGAATTGATCAGAACCTAACCAAACTCTCTACAACGCGCCGTGGTAGCTCAGTGTCCGGGCTATCGCCTAAAGTTGCGTAGTACGCTAGCAACCCGAGTTCGATCCCCGGTGCCGGCACCAATAATATGTATACTATATTCGAAATTTGTATGTTTGTCCATAAAAATGAATCAATGTTCAAAAAAGCAAAGGATATGAATTCACGTAACAAACGAGATCCAACTCCAAAATTAATATTTTATGTGAAAAATATGTAATAAGCTTCCAATAGAATTAAAAATGTTAGATAGATCTATATTTAAAACAAGATTGTACAAGTGGCTTAATGCTTTAAAAATTTATAGTGTTTCCGAATTTCTTTGTTAAAAAAGTCTGTTCCCATGGTTAGTAGTATTGACATATATTTCACAAGTTATTGACTTTATATTAAAAATTACAATAAATTTTCATTTGCATGCTTAGTTATAATAAGCGAAACATGTCGGCCTGTCTGTAATCATATGTAAAACATCAAATAATACCATGTTTTCAGCAAAGAAATAAATCTTATCTTATCAATTTATTGTTGCAATTTTGTGTGCTGATTTACCACGAGCTCGGTGG
Source organism: Meandrusa payeni (assembly GCA_029286785.1). Lineage (NCBI taxonomy): Eukaryota > Metazoa > Arthropoda > Insecta > Lepidoptera > Papilionidae > Meandrusa > Meandrusa payeni. The sequence continues at coordinate 7,775,806 of JAGSMX010000015.1, forward strand.
TGAAGGAAAACGTCGTGAGGAAACCTACATGTCCTAGAAAAATTGTCTAAGATATGTGAAGTCTGCCAATCCGCACTAGGTGTGGTGGCGGACTACGCCCTTATACTCTCTTTACGATAAGACCTCTGCCGGTGGGACATTTATAAAGGCTGTAACTTTAACCAAACTCTCATCAAACTATTTTTGAAGGAGCTCGTTACCAATAAAAAAAATATCAAATTAGATTGGCGCAGTTGAAAGTTCTGAGGTTACAAACAAGAAACAAAAATGTACAGACGAATTGAAATCATTCTCATGCAAAGACAAAAAGATGTTTGGAGTTAACTTAACCTTTATTTTAACCTATTTATAAAAAGGGGAAAGTTCTTAACTCATGTGTATTTGTTTATGGTCATGCAGTCATTTTTTCGTTTGAAAGGATACGATTTCAAAAAGGTTTCACATGAATTTTGTTGCCATAGGACTTCGGATTCCGAACGTTTACGTATACGTTTTATAGAACTATTAAAAATCGTTTAGTCCAATGCTTTTTGGTTTTAAAATTGATAGGTTTATGATCAGAAAAAATAAACCCGAAGTACCGACTAGCCCTGACATGGAATAAGAAAGAGAATAAAGATGCCGCAATTCTTTTATGAATCTAATTGTAGTTGCAATTTTAAAAAATCCCAGGTGTCTGGGCGCAAGACGCTCGGACGTTAAATTAGTGACAAGGAATCCTAGAACAATGAGCACTTGGTACGGACGGACAATATACATGTATTACATTAAAATGAATATACAATTTATTTTATTTATTTATAAATTATCTTAATTGTTCGGTCATTTTATTTCTCCGCACTCTCACTCGCTTACTACCGGCGCTACCCCCTTTCACTCAGGCTCACACACATTCAGACAGTATATCGATCGTGAATGATCGGTTACTCTCGGCACAAGACACGACCGTAACGCAACATTTTGTCATGAATGTTACCCGCTATCATCAATTGACGTTGTCACGTCAAAAAAACGTAAGTAGGATTTTTTTTTAAAGTTTAAAAAAGGTTTTACTCCCTTACATTTTGAATATAATGTGATATTGTGAATAGCGATTTCTCTCTCTGCCTACACCGTTAGAATAGAATATTTATTTATTACCACACAGATTTGGTTACTATTATAAATATTACACAAATTACATGTGACATCCATGTAACCATTGTAGCACATATTATTGGTACACAGGGACTCCCAAACTAAGCGTTATACCGAAATAGCTAAACCGTATAGCTAATGTCGTACCCAAAACACAACACTACGTTACTCTCGTCTACAACTCTCCATTCTGTATTCTCCGTGTATTTAATTAAATAACTACTTCCGTCGTTTCAATTGGCTAACCACAAATCCACGTTTTGAGTTGTTGTAAGCGTTTAATTAAAATAACACCGCTGTTAGCAACATTCATTTATATGTACCACGGAAACTTTGCTCTCGAAGTGTCGCAGTACCAATTTATGTTAACGCCTGAAAAGTTTGTAAGCAAATTTAAATCTACCGGAATTCGCTCCGTATCAATTTGAAACTGTTGTTGTAACATCATAAGTTATGTTTATTTTTATTTTGTTTTATAATTTCTAAGCAAGTATCTTTATAATTGCCCAAAGTTTAAGTGTTAATTGATATAATATGTTAACCCTTAAGAGTCATTAAGAAACATTTAGACAAATACCAGCGTGTAGTATTTTGTAGACCAAGTTTTCTGGAACTGGGCGATAACGCCCCTTTGGTGGCGTTTGAATCCTAAAGGGCGGCGTTAAGAGTCTAGAAAAAATGGGGGGGTGTTGACTTTAGATAGGATTCCCATCGTCATATTTATGTGAACATGGATTTAGTGCTGTGACAACGCTGCTTACTAAAAGAAGAAATCATTTGCAAGTTACCAAACGCGGCGACTTGCGACTGTTTTTGAATTAAATCGAACTTGATATCAACAAACTTATTAAATATCATCAAATTCATCCATCTCATTAGATTAGTATAAGAACGAAAACTGATTACCTACATATTTATATTATAAAGTTAGGTCTCCCCACCGGGACGTGCTCGTCACGTTCCACTGAAGAGTTCTCGTCATGCACCGAGGAAAGGGCCGCCGGGGAGGTTTTAGTGGGTAAAAACCCCACCTAATCGCCGCCTTCCCCCCAGAAGGCGGGGTATCTTTTTGAAAATTTCCTCCCCGTTAACAAAAAAAAACCCACCATGCACCGAAGAAGGGCCCCCAGGGGGGTTTAAGTGGGAAGAACCCCACATAACCTCGCCTTCCTCTAGAAGGCGGGATATCTTGATGAAAATTTCCCCCCCGTCAACAAAAAAAAAGGTTCTGATTAATTCTCTGTCTAAGTAATTTTCCACGCATAGTAGCGTTGAATGCTTGATTCGATTAGAATTAGGTTTTTGTTTTTACACGTAAATATAGTTGTTATATTGTAACTTTATAACATAAATTCTTCCTTGTCTTTATGAAAGAGATAATTTAATTTTTGTATTAAGAAAGAGAAATTAGCAGCACCGAGGATTCATAAAGAAGAGTTAGTGTCGGAGCGGGGAACACATCTGGCCATTTATCACATCAGGAACAAACTTGCGAGAAAATAAAATACTATTATAACTAGGAAACGTGACTTGCAATACACTAGAAACATTTATGTTCTAGAAATAACCATAATTATGTTTTATACCACTATCTATACAAATAAAATAAAATCAGAGTATCTGTTTGTAATATTAAAACAACCCCTTTTTACTACATGTATATGAATGTATATCTCTTCTTTGTCGTTCCCTCATTTCTGAGGATCGTGGTCACTAGAGCCCCTCAAGTGAACAATCTGCCTCCATCGGTTTCGGTCCCAGGCAGACCTCACCAGCTAGTAGATATTAGGAAAGGAGATGGCACCTTTTCCCACCAAGACCATCGTGTTGGCGACAGGCCTCTTGTTCTCATGCCTCCTTTCAAGGTTGCCATCCCCTCTACGCATTATATACCCGAAATATGAAAGTACGCGCTGTAATATGCAGTGGACAGTCTGGTCTTCATGGCGAGTTGGGAAAGAACAGATACATTTGTGCGCTTGGCAGTCCACGGTATTCGTAGCATTCGCCTCCAGCACCACATCTCGATTGTGTCTATTATCTGTTTTTCTCTTGGTCGAATTGTCCATCTTTCGACTCCATACAGAAAGATTGGGAATAATAATGCTCTTAATAATCGAGCCTTTGTTATAAAGCTTATTCCTCGATTTTTCCAATTATTTTGCAAACATGTCTAGCCACAAATATCTTTAGCCTTAGTAAAAATCTTAATAAATAATCGCATACTCTCTGGTGCACAATTTACCTACCGTAAATATACCAAAGTAACACTTATCGTCTATCTGCCTGATCTCTGGTATCCCGGCTAATATCTGAAACGGCTTCAATTTTGACGGGACTTTCACTGGCACATAGCTGACATAGTAAGGAGTATCTTAGGCTAATTTAATTTTAGAAAAATAATTCATAATATTTTAATTTAAAAATTATTTGGACACAAGAAAAGCAAATTAAACAATACCGAAAGTTCGTAACTATGTCGCAGAAGTTTACGACCACCTCGTGACAGAAAAAAAAACAAATTAAACAGTAAATATTAGATAATATTAGAAGACAATAACAAAAATAAAAATAAAAGAATACGTAAAGTTAAAATGACTAAAATTAAATCAGACTTTGTTAATAAAGTAATAAAATTTGACTACGAAAAGTGTGAAAAATTAATAATATGACTCGTGGTACACACACACACTTGCATACGCACACACACGCACACACACTATATAATATATATAATTATTATGTTAAATGAATGTATGTTTGTAATATGTGCACAATTGAAACATAATGGGTGGGTACTGTTTCCTAAAACACAGGTTTTTCTAGTTCAGGAGACAGGACGACAGTATATTAAGTGACATAGCTGGGTACAATAAAGATATTATTATTAATAATTATTATAAACATTGCTATTCCTGACCATACATATATAATAAAATATTTAAAATTAGAGACAAAAACTTATATGAAATTTTAAAGTGGCTGGAAACACTAAACTATGAAAGTTGTTAGAATATGTTAAAAGTGGTCAATTAACTAGCACTTACACATTCACCGACACACACAAACAAACAAACTACATTCAGTATGTCTATAATTTAAACATATTTAATACAGGTAAATAGTCATGGGAGGAAGGACTGCCACCAATCACACAGGAAATTTCTAGTTTAGGTGGCAACGAAACATAAATTGTATTAATACACATAGAAAATAAACAAATTGTAATTAGTATTTCGGTTTTTTTTAATTTCGTTATTTAATAAATGATATTATTATTAAAAAAATTAAAAAACGATGTCAAATTATTTCAGCTAGATGCAAACCACTTAATTGAAGAAATTTTGCGACCTAAATATTGGTTGGGATTCAAATATTTTGTTAGAAAATCTAGCCTTTAAATATCTCTTTTAATTAAAACGGCCTCACACAACTACCCTGAGTGTTGAATGACTCATCTGTCAATGTTTTGGTACTCTGAGGAGAGGTCGCTTAGAAACGGTCTCCTTTCACGGCCTGAGTGAATCCTTTCATCTAGGCATGAAATAAAAAGCTCTATTCTGCATTAGGTATCACCGTAAAGCTCTGAATAGCTGGCGAATTCAACTCATTTTCACATAATTAATTAATAATATATATTTTTTTAATTCTCTTTTTTTACTATAATATGTCTCCTTTAGTAGGGACATTCAGCAGTATGTATGGCATTAGGATTTGTTGTCTTCAGCCCTGTAGTTCTGGGCTCTCAAGAATAAGACTACGGTATCCCTCTGCCTGTCGTAGAAGGCGACTAAAAGGGGGCTTGGGTTCACTGGGCGACAAGGGTGGGGGCCTTTGTCGTCCGCCAAGGTGGACCCGGGAAGAAGGTGACATCGGCTGGCCCGTGTCGCCTTGCACTGCAAGGGCACAGGGGGGGAGGGAGCAACCTCCCCCCCGGGAAGTGCTCTCCTTGAGCACAGTGCAGAGGGGCTCCGGTGCGTTCCACTGGAGATCCCGGAGCCCCTCACCATGCACCGAGGAAGGGCCACCGGGGAGGTTTTAGTGTGTAAAAACCCCACATAACCGCCGCCTTCCCCAGAAGGTGGGGTATCTTTATGAAGATTTCCTCCACGTGAAAAAAAAAAAGGATTTGTTGTCTTGTTCGGTATGCAACCTGTGTTGCATCCAATTTTATTTTCGATATATTACTGTTGAATAATGAATAATATGAAAGTTAAAGTTACAGCCTTCATTTAAATATGACCCACTGGTAGTCCACCACGCGTCCCACGTAGTAGTGGATTGGCAGACTTCAAAATTGCAGCAAACAAAGTCATTGGTGCCGGCAACGGGGATCGAACTCAAGTTGCTAAGTAGTAAAATATGAGAATGTTTTTTTCACCCGAAATATACGTAGTTCGCAAGAAACGCTCCTCTTAAGCACGACGCTGCTGACCCATATTTATTGATTAAGCACTCTGAAGTCGAGTGATTGATGGAGAGGCCAATTTTACGTGCTTCAAAGAGACGCCACTGGGTCCAATCAATCAGATTTATACCTTCCATCTATTCCTCGATGTTCCTATAATTAACGAAGTCAGAGTGACCGTATTGCTACAGCTCTATAGTAATAGCCTAAAAGCATTAATTAACGAACAAAAACTATCGTCTTCAAATCGAATCATCACATTGAGCGCTATTACATGTGCCCCTATTTGTATTAACAACTTATTGTAGGAATATTACGAAATATAATTAATCAGAACCTAATCAAACTGTCATCAAACTTTTTTTTTTTTTGTTGACGATGAGGAAATCTTCAGAAAGATACCCCGCCTTCTGGGGGGAAGGCGGCGGTTATGTGGGGTTTTTTACCCACTAAAATCTCCCCGGTGGCCCTTCCTCGGTGCATGGTGAGGGGCTCCGGGATCTCCAGTGGAACGCACCGGAGCCCCTCTGCACTGTGCTCATCAAGAGCACTTCCCGGGGGAGGTTACTCCCTCCCCCCCTGTGCCCTCGCAGTGCAAGGCAACACGGGCCAGCCGATGTCGCCTTCTTCCTGGGTCCACCTTGGCGGACGACAAAGGCCCCCACCCTTGTCGCCCAATGAACCCGAGGCCCCTTTTAGTCGCCTTCTACGACAGGCAGGGGATACCGTAGTCTTATTCTTGAGAGCCCAGACCTACAGGGTTGCGGGCCGGTCTGCCCCCGGCCCGCCTGCGCCATCTCCGAACGGGATCGGCCCTCTCCCGATCCCGTTCGGCGGTCTCCTTCTGCGTCATTACTGACTCACAGAAGGAGACCAGCGCCTTCCATTTGGATTTCCCCGCCAGTGCAGCCGCTACTGTCGCTGGCGGGGAGAGGTCTTGCCCGATCATCAAACTACTACTGAAGTACATACCTTCCAAAAGAATCATCGAAATCGGTTGGCGTAATATTGAATTATTTGCCCATTTTTTTTTCAGAAACATTAACATTCTTGTTAACTAAGCTTAAGCTTGTGCTAGGAGATGGTTCACGTCAATAGTAGTATGGTGGATTCGAATCTACGACCTTAAGATTCGCAGACCGTACCCTAAACTATTACAGTCTTACAAATAAAAATGAGTTATAACATATTTATTCCACCCTTAAACTAAGTTTAGTTGAACCGGGAATAAATTAAGAATAGTTTACCACAAATAAATCCGGAATAACTATGGTTTATCTATTCTTCCTTTACGTCAAAATGCACGAGTTGGCAACAGCGCAGTCAAAGAGAAACCATACTAAAAAAATAATTGCAGTCTATATAGTAGTGTAGTAATGTATCTGTCAATGTGTGGCGGTTATAAAAATATTCTATACTCTATATTTAGATAGAAGATATTCCACTTCCACGCTTGTCCATAGTAAGAGACCTTTCAATATTATACCACTTTTTAAAAACCGATATTTTAATCGAAACTAATCATCGACATATAAATTAAAAGGGTTTTCTCATCTTTTAAATATTTTTACTTTTTTTGAAGTCTGAATGATATTTATTTAGTCATTTACTGTTTCTACTTCCTCCATTGACCTTAATTCTATAATAAGTTAATTAAATGAGCGAACACAAACACAAATCGTGGTATTTTAAATGTTATACTGGACTTAAACAAGGGTGTACGTCGTTATAACTTCGGAATAACGATTGTATGAACAAAAACGTCAACGTTATACCAGGTATAACGTATTCTTGGTATATTAGTACAAATTTTGCTTATTCTTAATTTATTCCTAAGTTTATCTTTCTACCACGTTTATTTGTAAGGCTGTTAGGCTATTTGTCGGGCACATAATTAATGCAATTTTTTTCTCATGGATGCCATTGTCACATTTGGACCAAACTGTACCACACGGGAAGCGCTTTCAAATAAAAAATCATCAAAATTGGTTCGCCCAGTTGAAAGTTATGAGGTAACAAATATAAAAAAAATACAAACAAATCGACAACCTTTCTTTGTCCAAACTACATTGAATCTATACATATAAAAGAGAAAGTGTGTGGGTTTGTTCCGTATAGGCTCCGAAACGGCATTACCGATTTCAATGAAACTTTCAGGAAATCTTCAGAATGACCTGACGAGTAATCCTGTAAAGTTTGGTGACGATCGGAGCACTCCTCTTTTTGACTATACGTCGTACTTTTATTTACATTAACTTGAGCCCGATATGTTTTTGTAAAAATGATAAGAATGATATTGTATTTACCGATATGTACATGGGTGTAGGTAATGTGCTTCACCCGCTCAAGAAGAGAATGAATACCGAGAGAAATAAATAATTTAATATATTGTGAGAGTTAACACGCTAGTTAAGATATAATATTTTATTAAAACAAACAAGTAAATTTGTATAATTGTTCAGTACTTAAGTAGATATGTGTGTGTACTGAATAGCAAATAATTCCCCTGTAACCAGCCACCCATTATTCGAACAAAGAGCCGATGTACACACTCGGTGTGAATTAACAACGCGTACAATTTGTTTGCCAGTTAAGTCTTTTGTTTTCAATTTGTTGAGTAAATATCCAAATTAACCAAATTGAGCTTTCTGTCGCAATAGTTTATATAAAAATTACCTGATGAGCATTGCTCGGCGTTTTTATATAGCGATTTTCAGCCTTAACCGAGTGACTGCAACATCTTTTTGTTTCAAAATTTGTATCTTTTCTATGTTTTCTCAATTTCCGTTTCAACACGAGACCTATCTCCGCACGCCATTTTTCGACGTGAATATCGACTACTTTATTGGTTCATTAGTAGACATATGACACATGTATCTATATATATAAAAGAGAAAGTGTATGGGTATATTCCATAAAGGCTCCGAAACAGCTGGACCGATTTCAATGAAACTTTCAGCGAATCATCAGATTGACCTGACGAGTAATCCTGTAAAATTCAGTGGCGAAGCGGGCTGGGTAGTTTTATATATAATCAACATAAACAATTGATTTTCTTGGTCTAACGTCAAACCATATACTCTTAGACTTACTGTTGCTTAGCAACGCTATTTACAGAACTAATAATAGATAAATTCAAAAATTATTATAAAACAGATAAAGCAAATTTTTATACACAATAAACTTAAATTGGTCGTTAACTATACGGTCGGTTGATTCAGACATAATTTAGAAGGAACGTTCGGACAATATGCAACGTCCAAATTCGGTCCGGTTTAAACTAAATTATACGCTATTTTTCCATACAACTACGTAAGTCGCACGATTGAGCAATTTGTACTTGTAACTTTAAAATAAATGAATTCAGACTAAAAACTACGATTAAATAATTTCGCATCCTCGTAGCATCGGGGAGGGGGGGGGGGGTTTACTCCCTTCCTGTGCCCTCGCAGTGCAAGGCGACGCGGGCCAGCCGATGTCGCCTTCTTCCCGGGTCCACCTTACCGGACGACAAAGGCCCCCACCCTTGTCGCCCAATGAACCCGAGGCCCCTTTTAGTCGCCTTCTACGACAGGCAGGGGATACCGTAGTCTTATTCTTGAGAGCTCAGAACTACAGGGCTGCATGAAGTATAACTTATCACATGCGTACATGAGTACACGCGCCCATATTTTTTTAATTATTAGTTATAGATGTAATGAGAAATTATTTTCTTTCGGGAAAACTCCGATCTTTATCGGAATACGATGACACCCAAACTGTTAATGAATGATCTTATTAAATGAGTGACATTTTCATATAGGCATCATCGATAAATACGAAATCTTTTCTCACTATATCTGTAAGTAAGTAAGGTTTTAGGCGTGTCAATTTATCTAATAAAAACCCTTTCAGTTCAAAATCAACATCACGTACAAAAGGTGTTTTTATATGTTAATATTACGCAAACATTTAGTCCTCCGTTCAGAGTTAGACTTTTGCTAGCTGTTTTCGTCACGAATTCTTCTTTTATGTTCCAATTGGCTTCACAATTTGCTTCATTTGACTGCAAATAAAGTGTTATATTGTTAAAATCACGTACTGATACGGTTTACATTGGCAGTGCCTTAAATTATGGATCTAACGACTCCAAAAACGATTCTCAATTCGTCTGTACATCTTTTTATTGTTTGTTAGATCATTTCTTTAGACTGGTCGACCGATAACGAAATTTGTCAATTCGTCTGTATGTATGTTTGTTACCTCATTACTTTCGACTGGGTGAACCGATTTTGATAGTATTTTTGTTTGGAAACTGATGCTTCTCGTGTAGTCCCATTTAAATTTGGTTTAAATTCTGCCGAAGGCATCCATTAGAAAACAATTCTACTTCTTCTTGGTCGCTTCACTCCTGTGTGTGTGGTCGTGGTCATCATGATCCGGTGGGTTGGGCAGCAGACAGCACCCGTCGCACGACGTCTCGCCACCTCCGCCTGCTGGTCGTCGATCGGGCATATTCGTGGAGGGGAGCACCCACCATACTCCGCACCTCATCCAACCATCGCATTGGCGATCTACCTAGAAAACAATATATGTCTTAAAATTGCATCAAATATGTGCGCGACAAATGGACGAATAACTCAATATCACGCTAACCGATTTCCATGATTAATTTTGTAAATGGAAAGGGCGTTTTTCAAGAGTAGTTTGATGATATTTTGGTTAGATTCTGATTAATTCTATTTCGTAATTTCTATGTTTATGACGAAGTACACAGGCTGGCCAGAGGAGCTGGCCTTGCCTACACCGGATTGCAAGGTGGCATAGCTCTCAGAACCTCTATCGCTAGTAACTCGACACAAGGCTCCCCCGGTGAGGGGTAATCTCGGCTTGGACGGTTACTATGTTACGCGTAAGCATTCCGATCTGAGGGCGCCCGAGAGGGCCTGGAACCATAATCTAAGGGATTTTCTAAATCTAAGCTAACTTTGAGTGCCACTTCGGGAAGGGGCAAAGAGGACGTTCGTGTAACTTTTAACGTTTTTGATCGTAAATATACTAGTTGAAAATATGAAGTCAAAGTTACACCAAACAGGCGAATTCTTATTCCAAATTAGTTAGAAGCCGGTGCACAAACAAACATAATTAATAAAATAAGTATTTCACTGATAAGAACGTTTTTACATTTTCCAATAAACCTTCGACGAGAAACAAGTTAATTAATTTACTTATAATTAGATTTACAAATTTTAATTATATTTGTGTTGTTGATATAGTCAGTTATTAATATCAGCCCTGTAGTTCTGGGCTCTCAAGAATAAGACTACGGGATCCCCTGCCTGTCGTAGAAGGCGACTAAAAGGGGCCTCGGGTTCACTGGGCGACAAGGGTGGGGGCCTGCGTCGTCCACCAAATTGGACCCGGGAAGAAGGCGACATCGGCTGGCCCGTGTCGCCTTTCGCTACGAGGGCACAGGGGAGGAGGGAGTACCCTCCCCCCGGGACGTGCTCTCCTTGAGCACAGTGCAGAGGGGCTCCGGTGCGTTCCACGTGAGATCCCGGAGCCCCTCGTCATGCACCGAGGAAAGGGCCACCGGGGAGGTTTTAGTGGGTAACATCCCCACATAACCGCCGCCTTCCCCCCAGAAGGCGGGGTATCTTTGTGAAGATTTCCTCCCCGTCAAAAAAAAAAAAAAGTCAGTTATTAATATAATGAAATATATTATATAAATATATAATAATAGATAAAAATAAAATTGAAATATGAATATTCAAACTTATATTTTACGCCGTAAGAAGTTCAGTTCTCAGAAGTCGCGGAATAATGAAGCAACATTAAAAATAATGCCCAAGATCGCATTTCGCTTTCATTAAGCGACTTTCGGCTGAATAATAAATCCACTTAAACTGAAGGAAATTCTCTCAAAGACATTATTTTTAACATCTCAATATGAAATCGATCCCAATTCTCGACAGGGGCGGGTGGCGCGAATCTTATTGTATCTCAAATAATTTATTTTTTGTATTAATACAATTTATCATGAAACTTGGTTGAAACGGAAAATATATTAAAGATGAAATAATTAATAATATTGTGTTTTACAAACTCACAACCACACATCTACATACCCACACTCACACACACACAGTCCCATACACACACTACAAATCTATCAAATATTCCTCCATATGTTATACTTATCTAAATTAATAGACATAGACATTTATTTATTGGCATCACTATACAAAACACATCACAGACAGAATATAACACACATAAAAAATAATGAAAAATAGACAAAACACAGTTAAAGTTACACGGACAAATAATACAAAACATATGACGTCAATATCGGACACCGTCTCAGCATATGCTGTCGCTAGGATCCGACAGCGCTGATTTTCAGCGATGCCCGGGACTACCTAAAGACGAATTAAAGGCATATTGAATGTAATTTATGTGTCTGTGTTTGTATGTCAGTAAATGTGTAAATGCTTGTTAATCGACCGCTTTTAAAATAAATTAAATTGGAGTGTCTGTTATTAAAACAAGTATATTTACAATCAAAAGCCGACTTCAAATCCGGCATGCTTTTTGTTTTCTGAATTATCGTAAGAAATATTAAGAAATAGAATTTATCAGAACCTAACTGAACTCTTATCAAACTACCTTTGAAGTACATCCATTACAATAATAAATAAATCAACGAAATCGGTTGGCATGATATTGAATTGTTCGTCCATTTGTCGCGCATGTTAAAGTTACAGCCTTTATATATATAATATATATGTCCCAGTACTGGGCACAGGCCTTCTGTAAAGAGAGTATAAGGGCATAGTCCACTACGCGGCCCTAGTGCGGATTGGTAGACTTCACATGCCTTAGAAAAAATTTTCTAAGACATGTAGGTTTCCTCACGATGTTTTCCTTCACCGCCGAGCGCGTGGTAAATAGCACATAAAATTGCAACAGCAAATATATTGGTGCCCGCACCGGGGATTGAACTCGGGTTGCTAGCGTACTATGCAACGAGAGCCAACCGCCCGGACACTGAGCTACCACGGCTCTGTCGCGCATGTACTTAATGCAAATTTAAAACTTGTATTGTTCTCTCATAAATGCCACTGTCAGAATTGGACCAAATTTAAATGGGACTACACGAGAAGCATCATTTTCCTAACAAAAGAAGAATTATCAAAATCGAAAGTTATGATGTAACAAACATACATACAGACGAATTAATAAAAAAATAAATAAATAATATGATTTTATTTCAAACCAAAAATTCATGTACAAACCAGTTCGACAATAGCCGCAGTTGTAAAAACTGTGTCGCAGCTATTAACGCCCATCTCCAAACAGTTAAATACAAATATACTAAAATTAAAAACTTATAATGTAATTTAGTTAAATCGTTTTGTGTGTGTGAGTGTGTTTGTCCTCGGTGTACTTCTCGATCCGAGACGCAGCTTCGGACCACACGTAACTCGAGTTAGGAACCGGGCTGCCCACGTAATGGGCCGCCTATATCACTTAATCAATAAAAAGAGCAAAATGTCCCTTCGTAATAAGGTGACACTCTATAAAGCAGTAATACGTCCCGTTATGACGTACGCGAGCCCGGTCTTCGCGCATGCCTCCCCCCGTCATATCCACCGCCTACAGGTTATTCAAAATCGTTTTCTGTGTGAGTGAGTTTGACTGTTTATTATGGTTTTAAAAGATCTTCTGTAAATTCATACGAGAGGGTTTGGAGCAATTCAGTAATTTGTGTCTTACACTCTTTTAGTGGTAATGTGTATATATGTAATAATTTATTTACTTTATTGTACAAAAAGGCTCTTAGGACGTGAAATTGATGTCTAGCGAAATCAGTTCTGTGGGCCACAATGGTGCAAACCCTGTCATATCTGCGCTGTGATAACCGCATCTTACTATATGTATATGAGTTATAATAATATATACCAAAACAACAGTCTGTACAATTTTTGTCTTTCTCTCTAGCTGTTCGTTCCAACTTATCTGTGGAATGACTGGACCCATTATGACGGGATTTTCACTGACCGTTAGCTATATCTATGTAGTTATGTATGTATATTTATAATAAAGGTTATATTTTTATTAGAAATAACAGACAAAACTGCGTTTCTTTATAATATTTAGAGAATCAACAGTTAACGTCCTTATTCCACATCTCTTTTACATATTCGTCATGATACTGGCAATTATTATAAAAATTAAAAAAAATGAATAAATTTAAGTAAGGAGATTTTATATCTTTACTTTAAATATTCTTTTTTCTTCTTCCAAGAAGATAGACAGAGAATGTCTTTTGACATTTTAAGGTCGCCTTTTAGTTCATTATTATTTCGTGTAAATAAAAATCAAATCTATTAATTTAAAAGAGAATGTGTGTAGGTTTGATCCGTATAGGCTCCGAAACGGCTGGAACGATTTCAATGAAACTTTCAGGGAATCTTCAGATTGACCTGGTGATTAATCCTGTAAAGTTTGGTGACGATCGGAGCACTCCACTTTTAAAACTGTTAGCTTTTATTTACTATGATGATATTCTATTGTTTTATAACACAAATTTGTATTGATACATGCGTTGTCTACATGTATGTCATTATGAACCATTTCGAAGTGCAATGGAGTATATTGCATGTACTCGAGAAGAGGATAGAAGAGAATGAACAGAGAGATAAATGAGTAATTAAATATATTGTGAGAGTTGAATTAAAAATTTAATGATGCAATTTTATTGTTTAAATAAAATAAAGCAAAATGTAGCGCAGCGAAGTGGGTTGGGTACACTAGTAAAAAAATAAAATAAACAGTCAAAAACAATTTCATTAAGCTCTAAAGTGTCAAGTCATCAAGTTATTTCAGTGTCCTAACACATAATTTGCTTAAAGCCCTGTCTGAATATCAACGTTCATTCTAAAGTGGATATACATACATTTCAGAAACGGTCACAGAGTTAAAAGTTCAAAGGACTATATAGTAGCAACAACTACTCAGGAATTTGGGTGAGATTCCATTCAGAACGTAAAGTTACGAGCCGCAAAGTGCCCGCGGCAAATTTAAGCCATTCTCCCTTAATGTCGCTTGAAAGTCGTTGCTTTGCTCGAACTCGTTTGCTTGTTACCTCTGTAGACCTCATACGGGTACAGTATGCGCTAGTGAATTCTTTTTTACATTTATGACCTCTTATTTAATTTTTATGTAACTGTGGATTTGTAGAATGTTACGCATTTGCATAATAACATTTTTTTTGTTGATGGGGGGAAATCTTCAACAAGATACCCCGCTCTCTGGGGGGAAGGCGGTGGTTATGTGGGGCTTTTACCCACTAAAACCCGCCTGGTAGCCCTTCCTCGGTGCATGGTGAGCACGCACAGGAGCCCCTCTGCACTGTGCTCTTAGGAGAGCACGTCCCGGGGAGGTGATTCCCTCCCCCCCTGTGCCCTCGCAGTGCAAGACGACACGGGCCAGCCGATGTCGCCTTCTTTCCGGGTCCACCTTGACGGACGACAAAGACCTTTGTCGCCTAGTGAACCCGAGGCCCCTTTTCGTCGCCTTCTACGACACACAGGGGATACCGTAGTCTTATTCTTGTGACCCCAGAGCTACAGGGCTGATTTGGATACGTATAGTATACTAGTGTACCCAGCCCACTTCGCCGGGCTACATTTGGCTTTATTTTATTTAAACAATAAACTTACATCATTAAAAATTTAATTTAACTCTCACAATATATTAAATTATTCATTTCTCTCCGTATTCATTCTCTTCTCGAGCGGGTGAAGATCATTACCTACACCCTTGTACATATTATATCATTAAATAATTTATACAAAAAAAAAATTATCGGGTTCAAATGTTAGAAATAAAAGTACGACGTATGGCTTGTTTGACAGTTCAAAAAGAGGAGTGCTCCGATCGTCACCAATAAAACAGTTATGATATCAATATATATTATATACAATACAATAATAGATGAAAAAAAATAACAATAAAATAATTTACATGATAACTCGCCAGGTCAATGTGAAGATTCTGTGAAAGTTTCATTGAAATCGGTCCGTACGGTACGTATCGGACGTATATGTACGTAGGTACGTATACGTCGTACTTTTATTTCCAAGTACATTGTTGGTCTATAATTGTTGTATGGTGTTGTAGCGCGTTAGTTAATCAAATTTTCGAGTAAAATCCAAACACTGGCACCTGAGGCTTAAAATGGAAGCTGTATTCCGGAAGCTCGAGCGCGCTGAGAATTCATAATTTATGCACTAAAACTTGTTTATCGGCGCGCTTTAAATAAATCCTTGTATTAAGTAAATTCATTTTATAGAATTTTCTGAGAATTCTCTAAACCACTGATTATTGCAAATCCCTAAATCTTGTTTCTCAAACCGTCTTAAGGTAAATAACACACATAAAATAATAATAATAATTTTCCTGATAGTCTTTTCTGCAAAAGGTGTTATAGCGAAAAGTCTCGATTAACATCTTAAGAGACTTTCGCCAGATGGCTTTTTTTTGTTAACCGGTAGGAAATCTTCAAAAAGATACCCTGCCTTCTGGGGGGAAAGCGGCGGTTATGTGGGGTTTTTACCCACTAAAACCTCCCCGGTGGCCCTTTCCTCGGGTCATGACGAGGGGCTCCGGGATCTCCCCCTCCGGGACGACCTCCCCCACATGTGCCCTCGCAGTGCAAGGCGACACGAGCCAGCAGATGTCGCCTTCTTCCCGGGTCCACCTTAGCGGACGACAAAGGCCCCCACCCTTGTCGCCCAGTGAACCCGAGTCCCCTTCAGGGCTGTCGCCAGACGGCTGAGTCAAGGGTCAGTTATAGAAGGCAGTACTCCTGGACACGGCACGCATAGTCAGGTTTCTCTCTGTGTCGCCCTAACCACGCACACACTAGTAGGTTTATCAACCAACTTCAAATGGAGGTTGTCAATTCATCTGTATTTGTTTTTATGTTTGTTACCGCATAACCTTGGACTGTGTGTACCGATTTTAATGATTCTTCCTTTATTTGACAGCTGCTGCTTCCCGTGTTAAACTTTACAGCAGTTAATATAATGGTTGTCAAATATCTCCTTCCGCCTTTTGTCTTTGAATTTCGCGGCTATGTACAAAGCGCTACAGAGCTCGTATCTAGCAATACTATACATAATTTGAAAGGTCTCGACATGACCTACAAAACGACGCTGTGCATAATTAGTTTGGATATTGCGTTCAACAGTTATAGACGTGTAAACATGGAGTTCACTAACGCCGAAATTCGCGGCTTGGCCACTGTTTGGGACGATTCACCGGCCTTCGACCACGACCGTTTTCGCTTGATATTATCGTATGTGATCCATTTTTCGTCGCCAGTCACCATCCGCTTCAAGAATGGGTCGAGTTCGTTCCGTTTCAGCAGCATATCGCATGCGTTGATTCGGTCCAGAAGGTTTTTGCGTCAAATCATGCGGCACCCAAACATCGCTTTTTTGTATCCAGCCTTCTGCAGATGGTTTAAAATGGTTTGGTGACTAACTCCCATCTCCTGGGCGATGTCACGAGATGCCACATGCCGGTCTAACTCGATGTAGTCCATGATTTGATCGGTATTTGTCGTCACAGGTCTTCCGCCGGCTGGCTTATCCATGGTGTCGTTTTCACCGGCTCTGAATCGTCGAAACCATTCCTCCGTGGTTCGAAGTGATAGAGTACCATCCCCCAAAACACCATTAATCTCACGGAACATTTCTCTAGCGGATTTGCCTTTAACGAAGGAAAACTTTAAAATAGCGCGAATTTCGGCGTTAGTGAACTCCATGTTTACACGTCTATAACTGTTGAACGCAATATCCAAACTAATTATGCATAGCGTCGTTTCTAGGTTACGTCAAGACCTTTCAAATTATGTATAGTATTGCTAGATACGAGCTCTGTAGCGCTTTGTACATAGCCGCGAAATTCAAAAGACAAAAGGCGGAAGGGAGATATTTGACAACCTATTATGTAATAGGTCCCAACGTTCGGCGCAGACCTTCTCTGTAAAGATAGTATAAGGGTTTAAACCGCCACGCGGCCCTTGTGCGGATTGGCAGACTTCACATGCCTTAGAAAAAATTTCTAGGTTTGCTTACGATTTTTCCTTCACCGCCGAGCACGCTGCCAATCAGTACATAAAATTGCAACAGCAAATTTATTGGTGCCAGCACCGAGAATAAAACTCGGGTTGCTAGCGTATTATGCAACTAGAGCCAACCGCCCAGTCACTGAGCTACCACGGCTCGGCTCCCCGTGTAGTCCCATTTAAATTTGATTTTGATAGTGGGATTCTTAAGTCTTAAATTTACATCAAGTATGAACCACCAATGGACGAATAACTCGATATCACGCTATCAGAATTCGATGATTCATTTCTTGTTGGAAAGCATGGACTTTAGGAGTAGCTTGATGAAAGTTTGGTTAGGTTCTGATTATGTTTGATTTCGTTATATTCCTACGAGAATTTGGAATTACAAAAAGCGTTCGCGCCTTTAACGTTTGATTTGATTTTAAGCTGTTTTTTTTTTGACTCGTAAATACACTTGTTTTCTTGTCTACCAATTCTTAGAAATTTTAGAGAAACCCTACTACGTACGTACTATGTACTACAACAGCGGCATAGCTTTCATTGCATCAGCAGACTGCAAGTGGGACAAAGTAGGTGGAGTAATAAACGTTGAGAACGTGACTTATTGTAAACTACGAGCGGGAAGACGAAGTATGTGACTTAAGTGCTGAATGTTCTCGTTTAGAACGGTGACGGAACATTCCCGCCATAGACCTTATCTACTGGTCTATATAGACGTTGAAAATTTCAAATCGACACGTTCGTAATTTGAATTTAAAATTCCATTCACATCATTTTGATATTGGCTGATCAGAGTAATTAGAAAAAGTAAAATTTTTACTGAAGTAAAACTTCTTTAGGTGCGCTTGAAATGAGTAAGCTGGTGAAAGCGTTACGAAAAGTGTGATCGGGTGAGCCGAAGGGAAGGGAGATATAGTGAAGATAGAATAAAAGAGAGAGTGTATATTGTTAGTCCGTGCCAAGTGCTCATTGTTCTAGGATTCTTTTTCACCAAGTTAACGTCCGAGATCCTTGCAACCACACACCTGGGAATTTTTTTCTAAGACTTTTGTTTATTTCTGGAGGTCTCATAAACTTATGCTATAACTTGTTTTTTACATACTGTGATAATGTTGCCGACATAATTATTACAAATGTTCTCTATGAAATCTGAACTGAATCTCAACAAGTTGCCGTATTAATTTATCCAGGCGTTTCCCTACATGCGATTTAATCAGAACTCGTTTGTCGTACAATAAATATTATCAACACGCCTGCCCGAGCTGTTGGAGTACTGCCAGTACCGTGTTTGCTGGTGGCGTCCATTAATTGCCAGTGTAGCAGTGCATGTCCTCACTTTAAACAAGGTGCGCCAATAGCGGCTGATAATGACCAAGTCCAAGTACAGCGGACGCAGTCACAATTCATCCATTTGGTCGTCTGGACTATCGTTGGGTATTAACGAGATCATCAGCATTATAATGACCATTCAATTATGCTACTTCTACTACCTCGTCGTTCCCTCACTTCTGGGGATCGTGGATCGTGGATGGGACCCTTAAGTTGACAATCTGCCTCTATCGACCAGCAATCTGCCTCTATCGACTCCTGTCCGAGGCAGCACTCACCAGCTGGTAGAGATTAGGAGAGGAGGACCTTTCACTTGATCATATCATCGTCTTGTCCTCTTGCCTTTTGTAGTCCCAACGTAACCAGATTTTCAAGGTTGCCATCCCTTCCACGCATTATATACCCGTCATACGAAAAGACGCACTGTAAACGCGTAATGGACAGTCTAGTCTTTAAGTCGAGTTGAGAGAGAACAGATACATTTGTGCACTTGACAGTCCACGGTATTTGTAGCATTCGCCACCAGCACCATATTTTATTTTATACAAGCTTGACCACAATCTCACCTGATGTTAGGTGGAAATGCAGTCCTGGATCAAGGTGCACTGGCTTCTTTATAGTCACTACCAGCAAAGACTTAATAACTAGAATTTTAGTCAAACTTCCCAAGTACACGTTATTCGTTTAAGACTTGGTGATCAGCCAGGCAGGCTTAACCGCAGTGCAGGGACACATTGGCAGGTTTAGACATCGTAAAGTGGAACCACAAATATATTTATGAACAAAAACAAAAACCGACTCTACTAAACTTTCATTAAACTACTCTTAAAGTACATCTTTTCTAATAAAAATTAATTACCAAAATCGGTTCATCGGTTCAAAAACATTTTGAAATCGGTTGAAAATATTAACCGGAATCGTTTTACTACCCACTAAACCCCCTTCCTCCCCTGTGGCCCTTCTTCTCGGTGCATGTTGAGGGGCTCCGGGATCTCCAGTGAACGCACGGCAGCCCCTCTGCACTATGCTCGAAGAGCACGTCCTGGGAGGTTTGTCCCTCCTCAGCACCCTCGCAGTGCAAGGCGACATTGACTGTCCCGTGTAGAAGTACAAAAGCACAAGCTACGATTAAAGTAAGGTGATTAACCTAGAGGTTTCGTTTTCGTAACCATAATAAAGAGTTAATCTTAAATGAATACCGTCATCTATGAACATCCACAGCATCAGCGAATAAACCTTTTTTGCACCAAACTCACAAACTGAGAGAAAATAATAGAAGAATTAATCGCGACATTTTTATCGATGACTTCACCACTTATGTTTGATTTCTCACCTTTCGTTTAATTAATGGTTTCTTATAACTACCCTTAATTCTCTCTTATTTCAATTTTAACTGCCCAGTTCACGTCGTGCTTCTTAATCGTTTCACACTTAGACCCACTTGTTACATGTTGAATTAGGAAAAATTTGAGAAATTTTACAAACTGGAGGGTGTAATTTTTTAAAATAGAATTACCCTTTTAAACATGTCTTTATTTATATGCATGGTGGTCGCTGAGCTAGATAACTTATGTTATAGGTTAGATTTCACCACATGTGTATAATTAACACGCGAGTTGAATGCAGCGGTAAAGAATACGATAGTGATGTTCCCTAAGTTTAATAATTGATGGCAATCATTAGTGTGTCGGACAAATTCTGCGTTTAGATGGTAACTTCGAGAAAGAAGTCGACAGAAGGATACAGTTAGGCTGGGCAGCTTTCAGGAAACTACATCAAGTTTTTCGTCCTCAATTCCACAAAGTCTAAAGACCAAGGTCTTCAATCAGTGCGTCCTACCCGTCTTGACATATGGAGCCGAAACGTGGACACTCACGGTTAGGCTGGTCCATAGGCTAAAAGTCGCTCAACGAGCTATGGAAAGGGCTATGCTCGGAGTCTCTGAAGGATCGAATCCGGAATGAGATGTGATCCGACAGAGAACTAAAGTGATCGACATAGCCCACCGGATTAGCAAAATTGAAGTGGCAATGGGCCGGCCATATTTGCCGTAGAACGGATAACCGTTGGGCGAAACGAGACCGCGGAGAGGCAAACGCGGAGTGGGACACCCTAAGACAAGGTGGAGCGACGATCTTCGCAGGACGGCTGGCAGAAGCTGGATGAGAGTGGCCGAGGATCGTGGACGGTGGCATGCCTTTGGAGATGCCTATGTCCAGCAGTGGACTGTGACAGGCTGATGATGATGATGATGATTAGTGTGTCGATAGATTTAAACAATTCTTTAAGTTTATCATTTTACACTTAGTTGCCATGATGAAAAACAAATGTTTATCATACATTTTAATTATTAATAATTGCAGATGGTCTAAAACATTTCTCATGTTTGGTAAATAAAAGTTGTTTTGATGTAACAGAACTTGATGGACTCGGATCAGTCATGCCTCACCGGGAGGGACCCTTGTATCGAGTTACTTCGAGAGGTTCATGCTAAGCGACCTATGAGCTATGCCACCTCTCAATCCGGTGAAGCAGTCAAGGCCAGCTTCTCTGGCCAATCTGTATAGATACTGACTTCGATTTGAAGTCTTTTTTAATTGAAGACATGTTGTATCGATTCGGATGTAATTTCATAACGACTAGATGATGTCTATCAAATTTAGAAAACTGTGATGACAGGTAATGGAAATTGGCAACAGAAACGATTCAGAATAATTTTGCGTATGATTCCCTTATGATACGATCATGTTATGTTCCCCCTTTGTCTGAAATGCAGAAATAAGTTATAATTTTTTTTATAATCTCTTCCCCCAAACCAAGATTTAAGTTACTTTTTGAATGTCCCTTAGATTATATAGATTTAGATTATCCGTGAAATAGCAACCAAACGAGTCTCAAACCTCTCAATCCGGTGAAACAGTCACGGCCAGCTTCTCTGGCCAATCTGTGTACTTCGTCAAAAAAAATCAAGATTTAAGTAACATTATATTCACGAACAATGTTTTAAGTTAGCAAAATAGTAGGTAAGTATTTAGTGAAAGTAGCGAAAAGAACTTTCAACCATTTTTAACACTCTAAATGACATTATCTCTGACACCCCGTTTATCTGAAAACTGCTTTTGTCTGTTGTATTTTTGTAACAGAATTTATACATTCTTCTTGCAACTTGCCAACTGTTTTGTTTATAAATGTTCCAAGGAATATAAATATATAGGGATCGATAAAGACCAGAGTGGTCACATAAATTAAGGTATTTTAGTTATTGGACCGAAGTTCCTTACAGCAGCCTTGGAGGTAGGGGTTTAGCTGCGCGACCGAACCAAAAAAATGAGACTAAAACCGTAAGAAAAATATATAACGGAATAGTCCTTTTATGAACTTAAATAAAAAAATTATTAGCAAAATTGAAGAAAAATCAAGAAAATATTGATAAAGTTAAGCATTATTTTTGCAAATTGTGTTGCTACTAAATTATTCAAGGAGATTCTCAATTCGTTTGGAATTTTTTTATGTTTGTTACTGGGTTAAGTCCGATTTTGAAGATTCTTCTTATATTCTGACAACGGGAAATTTGCACCAAGTAAGTGCGCCACAAACAGACGAATAACTCAATATCACGCCAACCAATTTCAATGATTTATTTTTTATACCAGAAAAATATTATTCACATTTCATCATTATGTAATTAGTATCTAAATAAGATTTACAAACATTCGGTTTACAAGAATAAATACCGAGCAAAGCTTGACCGAGCTTTGCTCAGTATTTTTTCTACAGGTACTAACCTTAACGTAAATAATGTAAGGATATAATTACAATACTCACATAATACTGAATAATAAAGGTTTGTTGACATCAGCCCTGCAGTTCTGGGCTCTCAAGAATAAGACTACGGTATACCCTGCCTGTCGTAGAAGGCAACTAAAAGGGGCCTCGGGTTCACTTGGCACAAGGGTAGGAGGGGGCTTTTCGTCCGCTATGGTGCACCCGGGAAGAAGGCGACATCGGCTGGCCCGTGTCGCTTTGCACTGCGAGGACACAGGGGGAGGGAATAACCTCCCCCCCCGGAGGTGCATTCCTTGAGCACAGTGCAGAGTGGCTCCGGTGCGTTCCTCTGGAGATCCCGGAGCTCCTCGTCATGCACCGAGAAAGGGGCCACTGGGGAGGTTTTAGTGGGTAAAAACCCGACATAACCGCCGCCTTCCCCCCAGAAGACGGGGTATCTTTTTGAAGATTTCCTCCCCGTCAACAAAGAAAAAAGGTTTGTTGACATACTCTTTGCTCATTTCTCCGAGTAAACTTTTGTCGTCGAGTGTGGAAACAAAGAGCGTACAGTAGACCCGGCGCGCGGGGACCCGCAATTCCAATTGTCTCCTAATTTATTACGCAAACTAAGTTTCCTACGGGTTTTACTGTGCACACTTCCTTGATTTGAAAATTTGATAAACGAGTATTTCAGAAATAACTTTGATACATGAAGTGTAACTAACCATTTTGTTTGTTTAAATTGCTTAGCTTTGACCTTTGCAAAACAAAATTATATTCTATTACTAGCTGTTACCCGCTATTAAAAATTACTTATTACATTTTTTCTACAGTAAAGTAGCCTAAGTTACTCATTGTTACATAAGTCAGTAAAAGTTGCGTTAAAATAGAGATTGGCCGGAAAAAACAGACAGAAAAACAAAAATTAAAAACGATAATATGCACTCTATATATTAGGTCCTTACATATGAAATTGGCGTTTTAAAACATGTTTGATGATATCATATTTTTAATACGTTAATAAGCATTATTTATCTCCATCATGCTACTATAGCTAATTGAAACGGTAGTGTCATAAAAAATTACAAATACATTATTTTACTAAAAACAAACGGAAATGAAACATAAAATCAAAAACAGCTGATATTCGGGTCAACGAACGCCAACGAAGCGGCAAGAATTCTTTTATGGCGTGGTATCAGCACCGCGCCGTAAAAGAATTCTTGCAGCAATTCACACCGGCGTTCGTTGACCCTAGCTGTCATTTGCCATCAGCTGTCTTTGACTTTGTATTACATTGCTGTTTTCTTTAAACATATGATTTTTTTTAATCAAAATCGATTTTCTTCCGTACCATCATCAAAGGTGTCATTAGTACTATCGTCTGTCTTCGTTTTCGGAAGCGGTATCCTAACATGCCGTATACATACGAGTGGTATATATGGAGAGAACTTCAACTTCAGTCGTGTAGTCTAAAGCACGCTCGTTTTTTGTCACATTTAATGACGGTGTTTAGTATACAACCTTCTACGACGACTGTTACATATCAATTAATAAGGCTTTATAGGATACAAGACTGTATTACGTCCTTAATCTTATTATGCCCTTCATTCTATCCTAATCTTGTCTGAATTGGAACTTATAAGCTTAGTACTATTCTGCCTGAGCTCTAATATAAATCGTAGTATTCTAGTGTATTCAACGGATTAGTCCGTGTGGTAGATTCTGGATATTAAATCAAATTGTATTACATACATGTAATGTAATTACAATTTCAGATGGTCCATTACAGAAATATTATATAGACAGCCTATAGCCCAGAACATAACGACAACCCGAAACGGGGTAGAAAAATATCTATCCCATGCAGTTATCGCCACTTAGCGCCAACTTTTAATGCCACTTGCCAACATTCTTTTTAAACAAGGGCCTTTCAAAATCGACAAATTTTGAAAATTTTAAATCCATAGTTTTTAATTTGTTAAATTATAGTCTTAATTCTAGGAAACTTATCGTACGACTACAACCAGTAATATTTACTTTAAAAAAGTGGTCACCTCTACACATCTGTGAGATTTGAGAGAGAAAAAGGCGGAACATACAATTGAATCTTTATTTCAATAACGTAGACCTTCGGGACCCTACCTTTTAGAGATTAGTTTAGCAAACCTAAATATTGTATTAAATAAAAGTACCTTAAAAACGTTTAACCTTATAAAATAACAAAGAAATATTTCTTTAGTAAATTCAATTAAAGTGAATCACGCACTTAGAGATAAGTAACTCAAAATCGTACACAACATATTTTATATTTGATCATATTATTAACAGCAATACATCAAGAGCGTTAGAGGTAGTTTATTAAAGACTTATTGACTTTGTTTCAGAGATTCACTTTTAAAGGGCTTTTCCTCCAGCATAACTCACTTATTCTAAACTGTACACTAATTGTCTACAGAGAGAGTCCTCTCCTTTTTATCCTAAATTTCTAGTATATCAAAGACGGAAGCGGAAACGCCCTTGGTTGCCGACAACCGATAAAAGTACTTTAGTTGACTAAACTAAAGTACTTTTATAGTCAGTCCATTAACTTTATAGATTATAATATTCAGTAGGACCAACTGTCGCTAACAATAATATTTAAAACTAAATTGGCATTCAGTAGGTCCAACTGTCGCTAACAATATAATATTGTAATTGTTGCAATGAGACTACAAAGCTAAACTTAGAGATAAAAATAAGTATTGAACTCATTTCGGTACCCATTTTTACGAACTTACATTGCAGAAACTCGCTAGAAATACATGGTGGGTATATCCTATGCTAACCAAACGTAATAGGCTATTGTCCCTTCCGATTGCATAATCGCCTCAATTCAATCAGCCCCTATCCCGTGGGACGCTTCTGGAACGTAGGAAAATTGACTGCTGCCTCCCTGTGATTTCTCAAAATGTCAATTTATTTCTCTGTACCCATTTTTTTCTCGAGTACATTACAAAAATTTATGACATAAAATTTATGTAATGTCTTATGATTTTGTTGAAAGATATGAGGCAGAGCGCCGGTCAATGAAAAATACGGGCGGGCTTTAAACCACATTGAGTAAAACTTCTTTATCTCTGTCTCTATGAATGTGTATTATGTATCATATTTATTATACTCTTATTGTCTGTATAAATTCCATAAAAAAGTAGTATTGCGCGCGCACGTCTTTAGGTAGTCCCGGGCACCGCTGTCACATCCTTGCGACAGCATATGCTGAGACGGTGTCCGATATTGGCATCATATGCTTTGTATTATTTGTCCGTGTAACTTTAACTGTGTTTTGTATTCTGTGTGTGTTATATTCTGTCTGTGATGTGTTTTTGTATTGTGATGCCAATAAATAAATTTCTATGTCTATGTCTATTTACAATATTTACACGATTGTTTAAGAGAAAGAAAATTGTTGGTAAAAATCGGGTAGCTTTTGTGATTTCATCTTCGGAAACTAATTCGATAATAATACGATGCAGATTGTGTACATAAAGAATATATATAAGGACTGTAAACTAATTGTCTGTCGGTCTGCGTTCACTCTTACTGGGACTGTGTCGCATACATTACAGCCGTAACACGGATACCCTTTTAGTTCTCTGCGGCGCCGTGCACCAAAATTATTACATTGCGAGTTCCTCTCTGTCTGTACACAGGGAAAATCTCGGGCGAAACTTTAATCCTATTAGCCATTTATTTATTTAGTTTTATATAGTTCCTTTGTCCCAATACTAGAATTTGTTTCTTTTCAAACGATTAAAAAAGGAGGTTCGACATCATATTCAAGTTTCATTTCGTAATATTTCTACGATTACGATATTTCGTAAAAGCAAAAAATGGCGTCCGCGCGTAATAGTTTTTAACGTTTAATACATTTAACATATAATTAATTTAAGTTAAAAAAAATTAGTAAAATTTAATCGTCCCAATCGTAACTTTTATGACGATTACAACTTTTTGATTCTTTACATCTCAAAAACGGTGGCTCGTAGAGAAAAAAGTATTAATAAATTTTTTGTAGATAATTTTATGATCTACAATTTTTGTCTAAGGTATTTTTATGATAAAACTTACCGTTTTGCTGAAAATCGCGAAATACTCATTTTTTTGACTTTTGACCTTGAATAACAATTTTTCCTTACAGTGAAAAGATGGGGAACTTTCAAATTTTGTTTTTAATGATATTTTAAACAATCTTACCTTGGTAGGAATATATATAGTTTAATTTTCAGCTTGGTAGGAATTTAGGTAACTTCGAATTTCTAAATTGACCGGACTATATACTTTAAGAGTAGTTTGATGAAAGTTTGGTTACGTTCTGATTAAGTTTGTTTTCGTAATATTCCTACGATAATTCGTAAAAGCAAAAAATGGCGTCCGGAAGGGAGTCCGCGCGTAGCAGTGCATTACGTTTAATTCGATTTCAAGTCAGTTTTTGTTTTTACTCGTAAATATACTTGTAATTGCAGCAATGAGAAATGCCCTCAAAATTCTAAGCTAAACTCAGAGATAAAAAAAAATAAGTATTGAACTCATTTGTCACGCTAACCGATTTCATTATATATTTTTTATTGGACAGAATGTACTTTAACATTAGTTTGATGAAAGTTCGGTTACGTTCTGGTTAATTCGATGCAAGTCTACACGTAATAGCGTTTAACTTTGATTCGATATTTATTTTTGTTCGTAAATATACTTGTTATGAATGTTAGTGTAGGCAACAGCAGCCCTGTAGTTCTGGGCTCTCAAGAATAAGACTACGGTATCCCCTGCCTGTCGTACAAGGCGACTAAAAGGGGCCTCGGGTTCACTGGGCGACAAGGGTGGGGGCCTGCGTCGCCTTGCGCTGCGAGGGCATAGGGGGGGAGGGAGTAACCTCCCCCCGGAACGTGCTCTCCTTGAGCACAGTGCAGAGGGGCTCCGGTGCGTTCCATGTGAGATCCCGGAGCCCTTCATCATGCACCGAGGAAAGGGCCACCGGGGAGGTTTTAGTGGGTAAGAACCCCACATAACCGCCGCCTTCCCCAGAAGGCGGGGTATCTTTGTCGAAGATTTCCTCCCCGTCAACAAAAAAAGAGCTACGCTTTCTCACGCACGACAAATAAAGCATTAATTATTGGTCCACATTATTCTATGATGACGATGAACGTAATAAATATTTACCCCGATTGCTTCAAGAGGCACGATAGCTTCTTTTTGAAAACGTTGAATTAAAAAGTAAGGTTTATCACTAAAAAGTTTCCTAACATTAACAAAGTACGCCATCAAATTGTGTAATGCATCACGTCAATTTAATCCTTATCTCAAATGGTCCGTATTAAGGAGGCTTAAATGTGCCGTAACGAGAGACATTTGCCTCGGTCTTGATCTAATCTTAACTGTCCGGACTCGACACGACCTCCACACCTTAATCTCCACCGATTTTTCCTTGTAAAGAAATCTATACAACACAAGCAATTTTCCACACAACTTATCTTACAACAAAACTTAAAACGTGCGAAGTCAAATTGCTTTATTTTATTTAAACAATAAACTTACATCATTAAATATTTAATTTAACTCTCACAATATATTAATTTTTTTCATTTCTCTCCGTATTCACTCTCTTCTATTCTCTAAATCATGTCAATCACATATCAGTAAATACAAAATCATTCTTATCATTTAGGGATTTATTATACTTCAGTATACTTTATTGTACTTCAATATGGTTCATAATGACATAAATATACACAACGCATGTCATTACAAATTTGTGTTATAAAACAATAGAATATCATCATAGTAAATATAAGCTGTATTTGGTTCAAAAAGAGCAATGTTCCGAGCACCAAACTTACAGGAGTACTCGCCAGGTCAATCTGAAGATTCCCTGAAAGTTTCATTGAAATCGGTCCAGCCGTGTCGGAGCCTATATGGAACATACCCACACACTTTCTCTTTTTTATATATAGATAAGTTGTCAAATGTCATGTTTGGACTTGTATTGTTTAAGCAATAAGGCAAGTTGTAGTTCAATATTTCTATTTACTGTTGTTAGCATCAAAGCAAATCAATAAATATCATATTGTTTAAGCAATAATTACGGCTTCAGTGGTTTATTGTCGGTCTTACGATGCTATAAGATTATGTTACTATTACTTAGACATAATCTAGTTTTTCTCTTCGAAAAATTTTCTAAGACATGTGAAGTCTGCCAATCCACAATAGGACCGCATGGCAGACTAAGCCCTTACGGTCTCTTTACAGAGAAAGCCTGTGCCCAACAGTGGGACATACATATACATATTTAAATATATATATAAAGGCTTTAACCTTGACTTTTATTTTTTATTTTTAACCGACTTAAAAAAACGAGGTTTACAATTTTATGTTTTCTTTTGTTACCTCATAACTTTTGGACTGGGTGAACCAATTTTGATGATTCTTTTTTTTATTTTAATGCTAACGCTCCCCGTGTTGCTCAATTCTGACAATGGCTTACTTGAGAAAACCGTATAAGTCTTAAATATGCATTATGTATGTGCGCGACAAATGGACGAATAACTCAATATCACGCCAACCAATTTCGATGATCCATATTTATCGAAAAGCAACTTATTATTAACTTTATTATATTCAAGAATATTTTAATAAGGTACTGATTAATTATATTTCGTAATATTCCTATAATAATATTCAAGCGTCAATAGCCTAATGGTGTAGGGTACGGCCTGCGAATCGTAAGGTTGTGGGTTCGAATCCACCATTTGACTATTGCCGTGAACCATGTCCTAGCACAAGCTTCAGCTTAGTTGGAATGGTTAACAAGATTGTTAGTAATATTTCAAGAAAAAAAAAAGAAATATTGCTAGCTTTCTTTTTTAAAATAAAATCAGAAATACATGTGTCCACGCGTAAAAACGTTTGATTCGATTTGATGTCAGTTTTTGCTATCGTAGATATTTAGTTCAGTCTAATCCAGGCCAATGAAAAGAAATAATAACGCGCACCATCCAAACAAATTTGATTACATATTATGATTTTATATTTTTTTATTTAAAATAGGTTTTCATTTTAAAATAAGTTGTTATATTTTTTTCTTCCTAAGAATAAAATAAATTTGAAATTGTTATATTTGAGTATCTTTTTGACTGAGAAAGCAACGATTCCGAACAATTCCTCAGAACTATATTTAATGGCCTGTGTTATATTGAATCTAAACGTGAACTCGATAACGTTAGCTAAATGTTAATAATGAGATATTAATTGATATCTACAAATCATGCGCCATTAGCATCATATTATATTACGTTACGCCTCCTGTATGACGGAACATAATTACCACTTAATATTCTCCGAGCAGATATTATTTACATGACAAATGGTCTCAGGGGCCTCGTATATTACGGGAAGAAGGATATTGTGATATGTATTACTTCTTATATTGCTTTTATTTCAGACAATATTGATAATATGTAACAACCAATACAGACATAAGTACACTCGTGAGCAAAATAAAGGGTCAGTTAATAAAGTATGAATATCTCGGATAAAGACGCCAGTTAACTGAAATACATTGACATCATCATAGACAATAAAATATCCTTAAAATAAAATATTTTTATTAAGTTATATAAAATAAAAAAATAAATGTAAACGAAAAACGATATCATACGTAAACTTGGATAATACAGTATTTTTCGTAGAATTTTATTTTACTTAATTTTATATTTAAATTTTACGCAACATGGAGGCAATACTTTGTAAAAAAATTGTTTTAATATTTTAAAATATTTAAAAAAAAAAATATTTTAATTTTTTTTTTAAATATTTTTTTTCTAAATTAACCTCGCATCTATATCTTCCAAGATATTCAAACTTCCTTAACCGACAATTTATTTTTGCTCATGGCTATATTTTTACGAGTATAAACAAAAATTGACTTCAATTTAAGTCTTGCTTCAAATGAAGGTAAATTTTAATTAAGAGAAAAATGTTTATTAAACTCCACTACAATCACGACGTTCTCTTTTCAACTGACTTCAAAAAAGGAGAATCTCAATTCGCCTGTATGTTTTGTTAGTTTGTAACTAAATCTTATTGTATTTTTAATTCATAATTAATAATTAGAAAGCGTCAATAGCCTAATGGCTTAGAGTACGGTCTGCGAATCGTAAGGTCGTGGGTTCGAATCCACCATTGGACTATTGCCGTGAACCATGTCCTAGCACAAGCTTAAGCTTAGTTAGAATGGTTAACAAGATTGTTAGTAATATTTTTGAAAAAAAAGAAAGAAATATTGCTAGCTTTTAAAAAAAAAAATAGTTGATCGTCATATTAACTTGACACTGTAAACAATAATTTAACTTTATTAGTTCGTATTCTGACTTCTAATTAATTTAGTATAAAGATTGTGAGGATGCATCATTGTGACGGTATTCGTTAAAATAATTCTTTGTACAACGTCACGCTGTCTGAATAAAGCGAGGGTATTAGTTATTGGACTATTTCATTCTACATCCACAAATATTACACCAAACATTGTTCAATACGATTAATACATACTTGAAAAGCTACATACTTAACTCAAGGGCTTTGTCCAAAAAATTATCATGGTAAGTGAAGTCAGAAAAACCTTTGACACAAAACTATCAAATTAGTCCAGAAAAGACGGTGCTGTGAGTGCATAAAACTTATAAAAAACAAGATGAGTTGACTATTTGATCTCTTTTTTAAAGAGATTAAGAATCTTTTTATTTTATCCGAGGGAAACTGCAAAATGAATAAAGGAAAGAATTGGTCGGAGCCGAGTGAAATATTGTAAAACTAAATCTTTACAGAGAAAGACGTCTGAATTTTATTTGCATATGGAAACATCTTTTGTCAGTCTTACTCATTGCTAACGAGGTTATTTTTAAAATAAAGACGTTTCTAGAAGTTTTATGAAACCTTTTTTGTTTTTGTTAACGGGAGGAAATCTTCAAAAAGATACCCCGCCTTCTGGGGGGAAGGCGGCGGTAAAACCCCACGTTTTTACTCACTAAAACCTCCCCGATGGCCCTTTCCTCGGTGCATGATGAGGGGCTCCGGGATCTCCAGTGGAACGCACCGTAACCTCTCTGCACTGTGCTCAAGGAGAGCACGTCCCCCGAGGGATTACTCCCTATCCCCCTGTGCCCTCGCAGTGCAAGGTGACATGGGCCAGCCGATGTCTCCTTTTACGACAGGCAAGGGATATCGTAGTCTTATTCTTGAGAGCCCAGAACTACAGGGCTGAGTTTTATGAAACCTTTGATTACCTACCATCCAGGACTGCATTTCCCCTTAACACCAGGTGAGATCGTAGTCAATTACTTGCTTAGAAAGTATAAAAAATAATGTTTTAAAAGCATTACCTGATATCGGTCGTCTCTCGTTAAAGAATATGAACGCTGCACATCACAGTGTCTTACAATTTCCACTCAGCACTTCCGTTCCTTTGTCATTTATTTGAAAACGTTGCATTGTATAGGTTCCTTTTATTCGCGTATTTGTTTTGTACGCGTTCGACCGACTTCAAAAAAGGAGTAGGTTCTCAATTCTTCAGTATTTTTTTTATGTTTGTTACCTAATAACTTCTCGCTGCGTGAATCGATTTTGATGATTCTTTTTTTTATATGATAGCTTGTGCTTCCCGTGTTGTGGTCCCATTCCATCCCATCTAATTTAGTCCAATGCATGGATCCCCATGAACTATATAAGTATTCTTCTTCTTTATAAATCTACATCAAGTATGTATCGATGATTCATATTTTATTATTAAGGTTGTATATATTTTTTCTTTTTTTAAAAGAAAGCTAGCAATATTTCTTTTTTTTTCATAAATATTACTACCATTCATGCTAACCATTTCAACTAAGCTTAAGCTTGTGCAAGGAGATGGTTCACGTCAATAATCGAATGATGGATTCGAACCCACAGCCTTACAATTCGTAGACCGCTGAACCATTAGGCTATTGACGCTTCCTTATATTTATATTTTTTAATACTTTCTAAGCAAGTGCTTGACCATGATCCTACCTGACTTTAGTGGAAATGCAGTCCTGGATGGTAAGGCGCACTAGCTTAGTAAATGCCTATTCACTCTACTCTTGAAACTACCCATATTGTAATCGGAAGGAAAGACAGACGCGTGCAAACTACTCCAGTCCTTTGATGTTCTAATAATGAAAGACGAAGCAAAGCGCTTCGTTCGGGTTTGAGGGATGTTCACAACAAAACGATGAAATCCTGCAGTGCGTCTTGAAGTCTGATGGTGGAACAGAGATGGGGGATAAACTTTAAGAGTAGTTTTAATTAGAGTTTGATTAGGTTCTGATTAGTTCTATTTCATAATATTCCACGGTAATTGAATCGATTAAACGTTAAACGTTTTGTTTCGATTCGAAGTCGGCTATACTTGTCACGTGTACATACGAACGTTTCGAAGTTACATTATAAAATCACATTACCGTCGACACGAGCTACTGGATAAAACATACAAGGTGACCCTGATCAGATATTCATGAGGAGTTACTACCACTTGACCTGGCCAGAAGCAATATCCAACCGCGATGTTATCGATGCTTTCATAACCTATAAATGTACATTTGGATTCGTATCGCAATGTAGCAAACACGGTATTTATTCCACACGGTACACGGAATAAAAACATTATTAACAATACTAACTTACTTAAGTTAACTTAACTTTCTACAAATTTAATAATGAAGTATGAGAGAAATACTCCAAACTGGCGGCTCGACATATCTGTAATGTTTTTTTTTTGGACGAACTAACACAGTTGGGCAGACAAGCTGGCCTTTACTGCTTCACCGGATTGAGAGGTTTCACAGCTCTTAGGTCGTTTAGCCTGAACTTCTATTGGGGAGTAACTCGAAACAAGGGTCCCCCCGGTGAGGGGTAACCTCGGCTTGGACGGTTACTATTTTTACGCGCTAGCAGTCCGATCCGAGGGCGCCTGAGAGGGCCGAACCACGACTTGGTCGGTAGCTATTTTATTAACAAAAGTTTATTGGGACAATGTAAGCTAAAGTAACTTATATGCCACTTCGGGAAGCGTTAGCGCTGGGAGAAGCAGTGGCCGAAGAAACTCCAGCAACGCTCCTAATCCTATCGAGGGGGTGGGGTTTTCCCATAAAATACTTGTATCGTGTAAGGATTTCTAAAACTGTAATGTCGTCACAAATTTTATTTATATATACTGGTGAAAGCGTTACGAAAAGTGTGATCGGAAGAGTCTAACGTAATTTGAGAGGGAGAAATATGTCAGTGAGATAGACACAGAGAGAGTTCTCTCTCTCTCTAGTGTCGGTCCCTCATGTCTGAGGATCGTGGTCACCATCAGGGTTGCACCTGGAGCGGATGATTTGCCTCCACCGGCTTCTGTCCAGCGCGTCTCTTACAGCACTGTAAAATTTGGAGGACGACGAGTCTTTTACCTGATCGGACCACCTTGTTGGTGAACGGCCGCGAGATCTTTTTCCTGCGGTGTTCCCAACTACGATCAGTTTATCTAGACTTTCGTCGCCTCTGCGCATTGTGTGTCCGAAATACGACAGGATTCGTTGTCGGCATATGGTAGACAAACCAGTCTTAATTTGTAGTTGGCTTAGAATAGATGCATTGGTGCGTTTCGCAGTCCAGGGTATCCTTAACATACGCCTCCAGCACCACATCTTGAATGCACCGATACTTTGCCTCTCTCTGGCTTGGATTGTCCACGTTTCCACTCCAGAGAGAGAGAGTTAAGTTTCTCATATTACTGTAGGAGCCAGAGAGAAAGGTACGAGAACACATTTTCTTTCTCTCATAGCCAGGTATATGTATATTCAAATACATATTATACATACATACAGATGGAGATAAAGAAAGTTTACGAACCACGATTATGTTATATATGTTAAAGTTAAAGTTAAAGTTATAGCCTTTATATAAGTCCCACTGCTGGGCAAAGGCTTTCTCTGTAAAGAGAGTATAAGAGCATAGTAATTGGTAGACTTCACATGCCTTAGAAAAAATTTGTAAGACATGTAGGTTTCCTCACGATGTTTTCCTTCATCGCCGAGCGCATGGTAAATCAGCACATATAATATCAACAACAAATTTATTGGTGTCGGCACCGGGGATCGAACTCGGGTTGCGAGTGTACTAGCGCAGCAACTTGAGCAACCGCCTGAACACTGAGCTATCACGGCTCTGTTATATATGTAGATAAATATGACTCGTACACAAACACACTTATGTCCAGCTCAACTTCTTCCTCGGCCGTTCACACACCAGTAAACTCTCCAAGTCAAACGTGTGTGAGATAATTGTAGTATAGTTGCTCCTTTGACTATCGAATGATTCGTTTCCGATGTTTACATTATACTCGTATATCTGTCAAATGCAGTTGCCAGTTACTCTTTGTTTATAACAGTTTCATTTCATTCGACACATATAGTATATATGTGTTAAAATACGAATAATTAGTTATTAATGTACGTGCTATTACAACCAAAGAGTATTAAATATGTAAAGCTAGTGAGAAGTCGTGTTGTTGACTCCACATAGTATAAGAGCAATGGTACAGTTCAAAGAGCCTCTTAGAGTTGTTCTTCGGTGACGTCGCTTAAGTGTTGTTAGTGTTATTTGTCGGTAGTGCCTCTGTATATAAGTTAAGTACTACTGCTATTTACCTTGTCTTATATAATATACATGTACTATGAGTAAGGTGATATACCTATATTTATGGTGATGTTGTTATTTATATTGTTATTATATATATGTTATTTATTTACTAAAATATATCTGATGTATGTGTTACAGTGAATATGAAAGTATCAAAGTTAAATAAAACGATAATACTGATATAAGTATATTATCAACTGCTCCTGATTCTCACACGTGCGTAAAGAAGTTTTACTTCAATAAAGAGAAGGGATGATAGATTTAGCCACTTGATCAATAAATATCCTCCCTATTATCTTTATCCATATTTTTAACAATTTCTTACTTGAAGTTAGGTGGGCTGTCGTCACGCTTGTTAACACAAACTAAAAACGTTATCCCAGTGCGACAGCCCGACGTAGCCGTACAAATGTGCCACCCCATTTACGTGTCGCTGTTACATCGGCAGAATAATCGTTGTGTCGTGCAAATTACTCGACGACAACTGTGAATAGGGTGACCAGCTACATCGAAAGTATATTTACGAGTACAAACAACACCATCTATGTAGTGCGAAATTAACGTGGAAATATTACAAAATATAATTAATTTCAACCTAACCAAACTCTCACCAACCTACCCTTGAGTACATGGTTTCCAAAAAAAAAAAAACGAACATAGAAATTAAAATCAAACCAAAAATGTAGTAATTCAAATTATTCAGTAAAATAAAAAAAAGTGTTATTTTCGACAACATAAAATTACTTTAATAATTTGTTAAAGCGCCACCTGTGATCAGAGAGATGAACTACAAGCTTAGTCCCACTGTATACGACTATAACACTTCCGTTATCTATTTTTTTCAGTCGCTTTTAGTCTCACACTGTTCACTTTGGTCGTACAGCAAAACCCCTATCTCCTCCAAGGCTGACCGTTACGAACATTGTCCAAAAAAAATACTTTTTACGAAATTATGGTTACGCAAGTGCAGTTAACACGTTTTGTAGGCGTAGAGCTCTGCTATTGCATGAGACAGCTCTTGTAAGTTCCAAGTTCTATCCTATATTCCTTACATCCATCTGCCATTCCTACTTTCTATCTATCTTCTCTATCCTACTCAAAAGCAGACAAAACACGCAAAAGTTCATTTACTTTTTTATCTGTAAACACTCGGTGACACACATACGGCCTATTCCAACATTTCTATTCACTAAAGGCATTGAACGACGTACTCCTCTAATCAAAATCTGCTTCAAAGATTAGGATTTCATATCATTGACTCCAATCAATTGCTCAATCGTGCCAATTAAATTTACTAACTAATTGATGTAACACCAAAGCTTCCCCTGCCTGTCGTAGAAAGCGACTAAAAGGGGCCTCGGGTTCACTGGGCGACAAGGAAGGGGCCTTTATCTTCCGCCAAGGTGGACCCGGGAAGAAGGCGACATCGGCTAGCCCGTGTCGCCTTGCACTGCGAGGGCACAGGGGAGGGAGTAACCTCCCCGGCAAGTGCTCTCCTTGAGCACTTGTGTAGAGGGGCTCCGGTGCGTTCCACTGGAGATCCAGAAGCCCATCACCATGCACCGAGGAAGGGCCACCGGGGAGGTTTTAGTGGCTAAAATCCCCACATAACCGCCGCCTTCCCCAGAAGGCGGTATCTTTGAAGATTTCCTCCTCGTTAACCAAACACCAAAGCTATTAAATTCTAAAGCATATATAAATTCTTCAATTTGACCAAATGCAAAAGGTACTCAAATCGACGACGGTCATGTTTTCTGATCAACTTGATTATGTAAGTGTTCGAAGATATGTCTTGTCTCTTCGTCATTTTCTATTGTACTTACCACATATGTACATATACCATCTATACAGATAAATAAAATTGGAGTGTCTGTTTGTAATGTTTAAAATTATCTTTTACTACTTGCATATGAATGCATATTGTGTTAGCTAGCAACACGTGGCATTCAGCGATTGTTATGTGTAATAACTACTTCCAATAATATCTTAGTGATTTACCTGAACCATATTGTAATCTTTATTTGATAATTAATAATTTAGTTAATCATCATGTTAACTTGGCATTGTAAACAATAATTTAACTTTATCAGTTTGGGATCTTAACTTCTAATTAATTTCGCCTTTGGGACGGTAACGTTAACATCCTTGTGCAACATTACGCCGTCTGAATAAAGCGAGTTTATTAGTTTTGGACTATTACAAGACCTACATGTTACTACAATAGTTTAAAACTTTTTATTCTTCCTTTAGGTCACAAGTCACTTACATAAAAACAATAAATAATATTATAAAACAATAAGTTCGCTGTCACACGAAAGGAGTCACCTAACGCATTCATTTGTTTGGTAACGATTAGCTATTGAGGAATTTAGCAAGTTGCATTTTGAAGCTTAGTGCATAGTCTTGACGTGTGCATTTTGTTGTATAGGGAGCACAACTCCTTCAAAACAAATCGATACATTTACAATATGTATACACGAAATTAACTTTATGTATTTTCAGGTTAATCTATGGAAAAACTTGGGATCTTGGTCAAAGTGCAAGCGTACTTCTCTGCGGGACAGCTTTAACACTTTATAAAGCTCAAGTCCGGTCGTGTGTAGAATACTGCTGTCACATTTGGGCAGGCGCAGCTAAATGCCATCTCGCAGCTTTGGACTCGGTGCAAACGCGGGCTAGGAGGTTAATTGGTGACGCAGCTAAAACCAATCTGCTCAGTCTTGAGCACAGGCGTAAGGTAGCTAGCCTTTCGGTTTTCTACAGAGAAAAAGACGGGAAAAATTGACGAGAGGTGTGCTTCTTTTGCACGACAACGCGCCCGTCCACCAGAGCCGCGTAGCATTGGCTGCCCTGCATAAAGTAGGGTTCGATATTTTTAATCACCCACCCTACAGTCCAGACCTGGCCCCGAGTGATTATTATCTTTTCCCAAAAATGAAAAAAGAACTGCGGGGTAAGAAATTTTCCACCGATGATGAAGTCAAGGAGGCAGTTTCGGCGTAAAGATGAAACATTTTTTTATGAGGGTATAAATAAATTAATAGAAAGATCTGAAAAATGTATCCGTCTTGCAGGTGGACCCTTTGCCCCCCATTCCGCGAATATAAAAACGCTCCCTCGTATATTCCTTACATCCATCTGCCATTCCTACTTTCTATCTATCTTCTCTCTCCTACTCAAAAGCAGACAACACACGCAAAAGTCCATTTTTTACTTTTTACCTGTAAATACTCGGTGACAGACATACGGTCGATTCGAACATTTCTATTCACTAAAGGTAATTGGTACATTGAACGACGTACTCCTCTTATCAAAATCTGCTTCAAAGATTAGGATTTCATATCATTGGGTCCAATCAATGGCTCAATCGTGTCAATTAAATTTACTAACTAATTGATGTTACACCAAAGCTATTAAATCCTAAAGCATATATAAATTCTTCAATTTGACCAAATGCAAAAGGTACTCAAATCGACGAAGGTCATGTTTTTTCTGATCAACTTGATTATGTAAGTGTTCGAAGATATGTCTTGTCTCTTCGTCATTTTCTATTGTACTTACCACATATGTACATATACCATCTATACAGATAAATAAAATTGGAGTGTCTGCTTGTAATGTTTAAAATTATCTTTTTACTACTTGCATATGAATGCATATTGTGTTAGCTAGCAACACGTGGCACTCAGTGATTGTTATGTGTAATAACTACTTCCAATAATATCTTAGTGATTTACCTGAACCTTATTGTAATCTTTATTTGATAATTAATAATTTAGTTAATCATCATGTTAACTTGGCATTGTAAACAATAATTTAACTTTATCAGTTTGGGATCTTAACTTCTAATTAATTTCGCCTTTGGGACGGTAACGTTAAAATCCATGTGCAACATTACGCCGTCTGAATAAAGCGAGTTTATTAGTTTTTGGACTATTACAAGACCTACATGTTACTACAATAGTTTAAAAAACTTTTTTATTCTTACTTTAGGTCACAAGTCACTTACATAAAAACAATAAATAATATTATAAAACAATAAGTTCGCTGTCACACGAAAGGAGTCACCTAACGCATTCATTTGTTTGGTAACCATTAGCTATTGAGGATTTTAGCAAGTTGCATTTTGAAGCTTAGTGCATACCGTCTTGACGTGTGCATTTTGTTGTATAGTTGTGCTCCTTCAAAACAAATCGATTTTTTTTTTTTTTATTGACGAACTACACAGATTGGCCAGAGAGGCTGGCCTTGACTGCTTCACCGGATTTTTTTTTTTTTTTTATGCCTTTAAACTAGCGCTTGACCATGATCCCACCTGGTGTTAAGTGGTGATATAGTCGAAAGATAGTACGCGCTAGTTTAGTAAGTGCCTATTCACTCTACTCTTGAAGGCTCCCACGTCGTAATTGGACGGAAAGACTGACGCCGGCAACTTATTCCACTCCTTTGCTGTACGCACGATGAACGATGACTCAATCGCTTCGTTCGGACGCGCGGAACATCAACTATGAAAGGGTGGAGACCCGCCGAGTGTCTAAACGTCCGAAGGTAGAATGGGGATGGGGGAATTAACTCGTGTAATTCCTGTGCACACTCTCCAAAGTGTAATCTGTAAAACACCGAAAGGCTGGCCACCTTGCGCCTGTGCTCAAGACTATCTAGGTGTAGATCTTGGTCACCTATCAACTTTTTGGCCCGCCTCTCCATGGAATCCAAAGCCGCGAGTTGGTATTTGGCTGCACCTGCCCAGATATGACAACAGTACTCCACACATGGCCGGATCTGTGCTTTATACAAAGTCAAAAGCTGTCCCGGTGTGAAGTACCGCCGTACCTTTGATAGGACTCCAAGCTTCCTAGCAGCTACCTTCGCTTTGGATTCAATGAACCGCCCGTAGTTAAGATTCGCAAGCATTGAGAGGTGGCACAGCTCTTAGGTCGCTTAGCCTGAACCTCTATTGCTAGTTACTCGACACAATGGTCCCCCCGGTGAGGGGTAACCTCGGCTTGGACGGTTACTATGTTACGCGTAAGCATTCCGATCCGAGGGCGCCCGAGAGGGCCGAACCACGACTCGGTCGGTTGCTATTTCACGGATAATCTAAGAGACATTCAAAAGCTAAACTAACTTTGAGTGCCACTTCGAGAAGCGTTGGCGCTGGGAGAAGAAGTGGCCGAAGAAACTCCAGCAACGCGATAAAAAGAAATCGATTCATATACAATATGTATACATGAAATTAACTTTATGTTTCTTCAGGTTAATCTCTATAGGGGAACCAATTTTACAGAATTAAAAACGAGAAAAAAATAGATTTTAATCGGGGGTAACACTGCGAGGCGCAGCTATGACTACATAAATCCAAAATTCAGTTTAAAAATATGATATATTTTCCGAATACTGGCAATGTCTTCATTTACAAATTCTTAACGACATTACAACGTAACTTAAAATACATATACTGTGGCTGTGTCTCACACTATTTCATAATTTTTTTGTCATTCGTACCGCTATCTGTTCACATAATCATATTTTTCTGCGGCGAAGTATGAAAAAAACCCTTCGATTTTTCCCCGTCAGAAATATTTTTCCCCGTCAGGAATATTTTTGATTTATAACGTTGAGGCCTCCTGCTATTTGATAACCATTGTGTGAGTTTATTTTAGCATTTGTTACTCGTATTTAAATATTCACGAAATACTAGTTGTATTGTAGACGTCAATACAAACATTGTGTTCACTCTGTCTGCCTGTTTCTCTAGTTATCAAATATTATAATCAATAATTAGACAATTATATAGTGTAATAGAGGAAAATCGTCCCAAATATGTTAACCATCTATACAAATAAATAAAATTGGAATATCTATTTTTAACACTAAAATAAACGCTTTTTACTACGGTACATTTAATAACATTTCATACAATTTTTGTATGTCTGTTGTGCAAATCTCTGTAACGGCTGTTCCGATTTTGAAGGTACATACGCTGGCAGATAGTTGATGTTATAAGGAGTACATTTTTTTAACGGGAAAACTTGGGTTACTTTCCAATTAGCGTTGCCGGCCCTTGAGAAAGGACTAAGCTCGTTTCTTAAAGTCCCCCAAATCATATAGGTTTGGTAACTTCAGTTGATTCTGCGGGTTGATATGTGACAATTGCAATCAGCATACGCTTGTCACAATAAAAATGGCGCCAACCTATCCCGAAGTGGCACTCAAAGCTACTTTAGCTTTTAAATGTCCCTTAGATTATCCGTGAAACATCAACCGACCGAGTCGTGGTTTGGTCGAGGGGGCTTCGCTCTCGGAGCCGAATGCGTACACGTAACATAAAACCGTCCAAGCCGAGGTTACCCCTCACCGGGGGGACCCTTATGTGAAGTTACTAGCGATAGAGGTTCAGCTAAACGACCTAAGAGCTATCCTCCAGCCACCTCTCAATCCAGTGAAGCATTCAAGGCCAGCTTCTCTGGCCAATCTGTGTAGTTCATCATTAAAAATTTATAACAAAACAACGCTATGTCGGATCAGCTTGTATTAATATTTAAATAAGAAACGCTTACCCTTCCAGTAGTAACGACAAACAAATTTTGGGAAATATCTTTCATCTTTGAAATAATTTTAATCAGATAGTATCTTTTTATTTAGCGGAGAGCCTCGGAAACCGGATATCCTCCGGGGAAATAAGTTGATGAAGCATTATTTTTATATCAAAATTCAGAATTTTCTTTTGACTAAGTAATCCCATGAAATATGGAACGGTGATACATCGGTTTTTAGATGTGTACAATATTATATAATATCTAAAAGTAGATCTATCACAAACGAAACCTTAGAACTTGGTAAATAATATAAATAAAATAGCTGACCCGGCAAACGTTGTGTTGCCATCAAAATTATTTTTAGTAATTGTTGTGCTTGTCAAAATATAAAAATGCAAGGCCATGTAAGGTGTCAAACGATTTAGATTAACGCAAAAGCCAGTGGTAGGCAAACGTTTTGGTTGGCGGACCACAAATTGTAAAAAAAAAACATTTTACCGGGCCAAAAGTTAACCGAAAAAAAAAGATTTATGAAAATTAAAGGAAAACGAACCAAAACATTTTTGATTTTTTTTAAAGGGAAGGAAATCTTCAGAAAGATACCCCGCCTTCTGGGAGGAAGGCGGCAGTTATGTGGGGTTTTAACCCACTAAAACCTCCCTAAGACAGAATATAACACACATTAAAAAGGAATGAAAAATAGACAAAACATAGTTAAAGTTACACCGAAAAATAATACAAAACATATGATGCCAATATCGGACACCGTCTCAGCATATACTGTCGCAAAGATGCGACAGCGCCGATTTTCAGCGGTGCCCGGGACTACCTAAAGACGCGCGCGCGCAATACTACTTTTATATGGAATTTATACAGACAATAAGAGTACAATAAATATGGTACATGAATAAAACAGTTATGAGATTAAAATATATTTTATACAATAAAATAATAGATGAAAAAATTAGAAGTAATAAATATATAATATTGTTTACCTAACACATGTGTGTTTCAATAAAGATTATTATTATTGACACAGTACTTACAAGTGAACCAAATGTTTGTGACCATGCTGACCGAATCATTTTCCATTCCCCCGCGCTATTTGTCTCGCGTCTTACATTTTCATTCAACCGGAAAACTGATAAAAACGGTTACGTCATGAACGGACCACCGCAATTTATTTTCGTACAATTCTTTCAGACATTTAAAAAGAATTTGCTTCTTTCCGTAAGAATGGTTTTCGCTGATAGCACTTTGGTGTAGACAAAAGCCTCTTTTGTAATTTAAAACATTAATGGACTCTGTTTTCTTTTAATCTATACATATAAATAAAATTGGAGCATCTGTTTTTAATATTAAAATAACTAAACAATTTAATGTACTAAAACATCATATGTATACATTTTTTTTGTTAACGGGGAGGAAATCTTCAAAAAGATAGCCCGCCTTCTGGGGGAAGGCGGTTATGTGAGGTTTTTACCCACTAAAACCACCCCGGTGGCCCTTTCATCGGTGCATGACGAGGGGCTCCGGGATCTCCAGTGGAACGCACGGGAGCCCCTCTGCACTGTGCTCAAGGAGAGCACGTCCGGGGGGGGAGGTTACTCCCTCCCCCCTGTGCCCTCGCATTACAAGGCTACACGGGCCAGTCGATGTCGCTTTCTTCCCGGGTCCACCTTAGCGGACGACAAAGGCCTCCACCCTTGTCGCCCAGTGAACCCGAGGCCCCTTTTAGTCGCCTTCTACGACAGCCAGGGGACACCGTAGTCTTATTCTTGAGAGAGAAAAAAAACGTTAAAATTACGACTTAAAACTAAACTATGCAAATAAGTAACAAT
This sequence comes from Meandrusa payeni, assembly GCA_029286785.1. Classification (NCBI taxonomy): domain Eukaryota; kingdom Metazoa; phylum Arthropoda; class Insecta; order Lepidoptera; family Papilionidae; genus Meandrusa; species Meandrusa payeni. Next base: position 7,819,678 of record JAGSMX010000015.1, read on the forward strand.
GCGGTTCAAAATTCCTTTATTTGTGTTGAGCAGTGCAAGGTACGTCTCGACGCGATCATTCAGTTCCTGGGACACCCATTTGTCAAGCTTTTTTACCTTGCCAATTTGACGCAAATGGACCAATATTGTTTTGACGCTAACGACGAAAGCTGCTGCTAATACAATCGTATATCATCAGATCGCTTTTAGTTCGTCATTGTCGACCAAAGTCCTTTTACGACCACGAGGTTATTTTTCAGGTCGAAATTTCCTGAACGGAAGCAAGCAAACCAATTAGGGGGTGCGTTGGTTTGTAGTGTTAGCTCCGTAACCGTCGTTGATGTTGCCTGCCGCTTGTGCCGCGTTGCAGCCACGACGGTGCTCATATTCCAAAATTACTCGAATTTTTACAGTATCCATGATGACGAAAAAGATTGAAATGTGACGAGATTGTATCAAATGACTACTTTTGGAAAAAGAATTCCAGTGTTTTAAAATAAAATAAATTTGAATTTAGAATTCTTAGCCAAACAAAAATTAATTTGATTTGAAATGGCCAGTACTACAGAACGGCAATTTCATAGGTAAACACCTATTATATACAAGTATGAAATAAATCTACGGAGGTAGAAACAAGAGCGTAATGTATCAAATAGAACTTACCTTCAAGTCGCCGGCTATCGTTAGAAACTTTTTCTATCCAACTTAATGCCTTAACACAACCCCAGCAGTAGGTGAGAGATAAAAGTTGAGATCTCATTAAGTTAAAAAGCTCGACGATTAACTTAATGCTCGAACTTAGTCGAGGTTCGTGTTTTGTTTTTGGCTATAGTACTTAGAATAATAGGTTGTTTCTTTAGCACGGCTTGCAAATCCTGTGAATGAACGAAATCCTTTATCTACTTCAAGTTTAACATAGTAGTTTTACAGCCTATATATGTCCCACTGTTGGGCACAGGCCTTTTTAAAGAGAGGTTAAGGAACACAGTCCGCCCCGCTGTCATATTTCGAATTGGCGGGTTTCCGGCCCTTTCAACTTCACTAACAACTTCTTTCCTATCTGGTGGCGACACCACACCATTTTTTTCTATAACTAACGCGTAATCGTCCTATCCTTCTAATATTAGAAACTCGAAAGTTTGTAAGAATGTATGTGAAGCGTTACTCTTTCGCGCAAAAACGACGAAATGGATTTTGGTGAAACTTTTAAACTTTAACACATCATGGTAACATCTCTTTTCAATCGCCGCCCCATTGCTGAGGATCGTGACTCCTTTCTCGGCGATTAATTATTTGTCCCTAGGCATTCCGGTCCATGTCCTTATGGAGGGCGTCGCTGGTAATTGACTCCAGTTCTTCGGAGATCTGGTCCGACTATCTTTTCGGACTTCGGACCTCTTGGTCTTTTTCCTTTGACCTTTCCCGTCACTACCAATCGTTCCAGATTGTTTGCATCCCTTCGTGCAATGTGACCTAAAATTCTCATTATAATCACGGTTACATATAGCCTATAATTTATACAGATATATTTTGAATTATTACATAAGTATAAGCGGAAAAAAATCTGCCATCTGCGAGCTATTCAGGCTCGCGCCGCATAAATCTTTGGAGTTATATGTGTGTATGTTTATCTGTCTTAAATAGTCCCACAATAATTTATCTTTTGTGTAACCCATTATCACCATAGTCAGTATAGTTTTCTCTGACGATATCAGAGACGAATTCCTTGAATACTGTGAGCTCGTATGTCTGTCAAAAGCTAACGGCTTCATAGTAGCGAAAGAGAAAAGAAACATTCTTCAGAACATCCGAAGAAGGGAGAAAAAAATTTCTTCATAATAGGACCAACGTTACACAATTCATAGCAACAGGTTCACAGGACCCCAAATGGGGTGAACCACAAATAATAAAATAATTTCTTTCTAACGCACATTTGGCAATACCAAATTAATCGTTATATTAAAATAAATACTTTAATCGCATCTGGTATTTAAAGTAGATAAACTTTGTCTTTTACACTACAACATTCGGACAACTATTTGAATAGTTATGACGATTAACAACGCATCGTTACTATTAGAAAGTAAAGTGAATTTGTTTTTAACGATTTCTCGCGTTAACCATTCAACCGATCATCGTTAAATTTTGTAATGGATACAGAAAAATACAAACTTTTTAATGGCAGGTAATACCACGGGGTGCAGCTAGTCATAAATAATATTTCTGACAAAAAATATTGCTAGCTTTCTTTTAAAAAAAAAAATTAGAGGAGGTATTATGGTTATGCTATTAATTTATCTATATGGTATGTTTATTTATGTATGCTTGTATTTATGTATATATTTGTCTTATTATACTTTTTTTTCTAAGCTTGCACCCGTGACTTTGTCTCTACACAACCCTAAAGTAGTCTGGCAGAGAATGCCTTCTGGCATTAAGTCCGTCTTTTTGTACTCTCTTATTTTGTGCAAATAAAGATTAAATAGGCTGGGAACAAGCCAGCAAACAGCAGCAGGTAAATATCTTTGGCAAAGTGTTATAGTTTTGCTAAAGAACGAAATGGAAATACCAAATTATTTATCTTCTGTTATACTTCAATCCTCTCATTACATGTGAGAGATACGGCCCGCGTGCCCGGCTTATAACTTATTCCGACTCAACGTGCGCCTTTATGGACGTGACTGAAATAGATTTTTCGAGCATTATTTTATAAAGGTGTATGATAGAATACCTTTTCGAAGTAAAACTTCTTTACGCACGCTTGACTTGGTTAGCTGGTGAATGAGAATGTTACGAAAAGTGTAATCAGGTGAGGCGAACGGACGTTGAGAGTGAGGTAATGAAGATACAATACGTTTCGTATACTACTGTAGGAGCAAGAGAGAGCAGTGCATGCACACATTTTCTTTCTCTCTCGAACAATCGTGTATATACTACTAGCGTACCCAGCCCGCTTTCCCGGACTAGATTTTTCTTTATTTTATTTATTAACAAAGCATACATCATTAAATATTTAATTTAACTCTCATAATATTTCAAATTATTCATTTCTCTCCGTATTCATTCTATTCTCTTTTTGAGCAGGTAAAGATCATTACCTACACCCATGTACATATCAGTAAAAACAATATAATTCTTATCATTTATACAAAAACATATCGGGCTCAAGTTAATGTCAGAAATAAAAGTACGACGTATGGCTTGTTTGACAGTTCAAAAAGAGGAGTGCTCCGATCGTCACCAAACTTTACACGAATACTCGCCAGGTCAATCTGAAGTTTACCTGAAAATTTCATTGAAATCGGTTCAGCCGTTTTGGAGGCTATATGGGACAAACCGACACACTTTCTCTTTTATATATTTAGATAATCAAATATGTAACGGTGATTCGACACCGGACACATTTGGTTGTGAACGGTCGTGATGGTTAGAGAAATACGTGACACCTTTAAACATATAGACGGCGCTATAGAAATATGTGAGTATGTTAAGCTTGTTACGCGGTCAGCAAGAGCTCTGTCTACCCCGCTAGAGTTAAAAGAACGTGACAACTTTTTGTTCATTTATCATCGTGTTTCACATTAATATGAAATTTGATAATTATACTTATAATTATAACTGTGTTTGCTTTAAGTTATAAAGAAATGTAGCTATACCAAATAGATTCTAATAGCTGCGGTTCTTTGACACGAAAGTATATTGGCGTGCCGCCAATTACCCTCGGTCGATAGTAACTGTTTGCATATAGATCGGTTATGGTGTCGGCGCTAAATCACTTCGGTAGCTGCGCGTTTCAAAGTAAACTTCTACACGAAATTAACTCCGGAAATTTAGTTCATCGTGTCAAATGTGAAATGAAAATTTATCTACTATGGTAAATTTTTCATAGCGCAAGTAACAAGGAAGCAGACAAGCTACTAAGTACCATGCTATCATGACGAATGACATTTGGTAATATTATACTCAGATGATAAATTATTTATTTTTAAATCATCAACAATTTTTCACATATGTTTTATTTTATGGCAACAAAAAAATATATACTGTTTTTTAAAGAAAGCTAGCAATATTTTTTTATTGAGAAATTATTACTAACATTCTTGTTAACCATTCCAACTAAGTTTACGCTTGTGCTAGGAGATGGTTCACGTCAATATTCGAATGGTGGATTCTAACCTACGACCTTGCAATTCGCAGACCGTACCCTAAACCATTCTATCGACGCTTCATTTAACACTAATTTGTCGCATGTGGGTGGTTGTAATAGCATTCCTGCCTTTCCGCAGTCGTATCAGACAAGAATGCTATACCGTCTCGTTATAGCGGGCCTGACACGTAAGTCCTCCATAATAAATTTAAAAATGACAGTTAATAAAAAAAAAACTCAAAATAAACAGATAATAAAAGTCAATTAACATACAATTTAGAAAGCGACTGTATAACAGGAGCGAGCGGTGTGTGATATAGGCGCTCGCGCTTGTCCGCCCGCGCCCCCTTCACTCCCCTGTGATACTATATTTTCGACTTTAGCGCAATCACGGCTACGCTAGAGGTACTTACCGCCACAGCCCTGTGTTCTGAGCTCTCAAGACCAAGACTACAGTATCCCCAGCCTGTCGTAGAAGGCGACTAAAAGGGGCCTCGGGGTTCACTGGGCGACAAGGGTGGGGTCTTTGTCGTCCGCTAAGGTGGACCCGGGAAGAAGGCGACATCGGCTGGCCGTGATGCCTTCACTGCGATGGCACAGGGGGGGAGGGTGTAACCTCCCCCTCCGGGACGTGCTTTCCTTGAGCACAGTGCAGAGTGCCCCTCGTCATGCACCGAGGAAAGGGCCACTGGGAAGATTTTAGTGGGTAAAAACCCCACATAACCGCCGCCTTCCCAGAAGGCGGGGTATCTTTGAAGATTTCCTCCCAGTTAACAAAAATAAAAGAGGTACTTACCGTCAACTATACTAAATACTAAATATATATGGATGTGCCATAGAAGTGGAGACACACACACACACACACTCAGTAGCCCTGATGCCCTCTCCACCTAAATTACTAAAGTGACTTCTTTTACCTAATAGAGCATTAGTGTTACCGTATAAGCAGTAATGCCACTTTACCATTCAAGTTAATTGAACGGCCGCCGCACAAAATGTGTATTCATTCGGAACTCTGTAGGAATATAAAACAATTATTTCTTTTACTTTTTGTACGTGCCCGGGTTTTTAAGTGCACTCTGTTAAATCGTTCCAAAACACATTAAAGTATTAACTGAGTGAATTTAAATGTAGACTTACCATATTTTGTATTTTCTGAAGTGCGGACCGCATTGTTTTTATTTAGTAATTATTTTTAAATGGTAGGGTAGTTTGAATTGGAAAAATCCCAAACTATTACATAGGAGGTTACTCCAATTGTCGTCAAAATAAACAAGTTTTTTATCATGAGTAAAAGCACTTGATTATATTATAACGAACTATACTTGAACGCTTCCTTGACTGCTTCACCAACCTCAACCTCAACACGGCAACCTCAGGACGGCTTCTATGTTACGCGTTGGAATTCCGATCCGAGAGCGCCCGAGAGGGCCAAACTCTCGATCACAATAGCACTGCTATTACACTAGGACTAGTTATGTCGGACTCGGCCTACAAGAGGGTAGGGGTACAAATTAAAATGATGGTGGGCCATCCTTTTTTTTTGTTTACGGGGAGGAAATCTTCAATAAGATACCCCGCCTTCTGGGGCGGCGGTTATGTGGGCTTTTACCCACTAAAACCACCCCGGTGGCCTTTTCCTCGGTGTATGACGAGGGGCTCCGGGATCTCCACAGGAACGCACCGGAGTCCCTCTGTACTTTGCTCAAGGAGAGCACGTTCCGGAGGGGAGGTTACTCCCTCTCCCCCTGTACCCTCGCAGTGCAATCAAGTGGGCCATCCTCCGCCATGATGGACGAGATGGAGTCGCGTTAGCTTTATCTCGCTCCGGCACGTTCCGTTGTTCAGCCAACGATAAAATAACAACTTCAAACAGACCATACGTCATAATAATCATAAATGTCAATTATATTCAATTACTGCTTCATACATAACAGGGAAATGTTTTATCAAATAGTTTTTGTATTAAGAGGTTTAACGTCGTGTTATTTAATATTGTTATTATATTGATAGAAACAATTTATATGTCAAAACAATGTCTGTGGGGTCAGCTAGTTTCTTTATAAAAATAAGGTGATAAGTACACATTACGGTGGATGGGACGGTGTTTGTTCTCATGTTAAACGATAATTATCTGAATATTATCTGTCAACAAATTTCACACGGAGTGATTGTTTGATTAACAATATGAAATACGATAGTGAATTAAAAGAAAATGCGAAGATATAATATCACACCTAAGTATAAAGCACATTATTTGAGGATGCACACTGACTCATATATCACAGAGCAATCCAATCCTTTTCGTAATGGTGCGTATAAAGGATATTTGTCTTAAATGGGCCGTGACGTCAGACTCTTGCCTCGGCCTGAAAGTAATCTTAACTGTCTGGACTTAACACGGTTTCTCCACCAACAAAGATTGAACATTATTTTTTGATATAGCTACAAAAAATCCACTGCAACTGTATCTGTTGTTGCACGAAAAAGTCGGCATCGTCGGGAAAGACCACAACCTCGCAGAATACCGACGTGAAGTGGACGTATGCTGGTCCAGCGCTGAAGTATACCGATTGCATTTCACGAGGATTGATAATCTATATATATATAAAAAGAAAATGTGTGGGTTTGTTCCTTATAGGCTCCGAAACGGTTGGACCGATTTCAATGAATCTTTCTGGGAATCTTCAGATTGACCTGGCGAGTAATCGTGTAGTTTGGTGACGATTGGAGCACTCCTCTTTTTGATCTGTCAAATAAGCCATACGTCGTACTTTTATTTCTGACATTAACTGGAGCCCGATATGTTTTTGTATAAATGATAAGAATGATATTGTAATTACTGATATTTACATGGGTGTATGTCTTCCCCGCTCGAGAATAGACGAGAATTAAAACAGAGAGAAATGAATAATTTAATATTTTGTGAGAGTTAAATTAAATATTTAATGATGTAAGTTTATTGTTTAAATAAAATAAAGCAAAATCTAGCCCGGCGAAGCGGGCTGGGTACGCTAGTTTCTATATATAACAATAGCAATGAAAAATAACAAGTTCAAACAAATCCTAGTTCAAAACAAACCTTAAACAATAGAAACAAAACAGGGAAAAAATATGACATTTTAGTATAGAGTAATCAATTATAGAGACTTTGTTTATGGCTTCGCCAGGTCAATCTAAAGATTCCCTAAAAGTTTTATTGAAATCGGTCCAGCCGTTGCGGGGCATATATGGGACAAACCCACACACTTTCTCTTTTAGAAATATAGATAAGCAAATATGTAACGGTAATTCGACACCGGACACATTGCTTGTCACGGTTAGAGAAATACGTGACACCTTTATATTTACATATAGACGGTGCTATATATATAGATAAAAGAGCGTTCTTGATAGAGCTTGTGATAGTTCTGCAGTTAATCCCTTCTATTTTTTTCGTTCTTCCGCGTTAATTGTTGGAGTCGTAATGCTAACTACATTAAATATATGAAAGTTATTATTGCCACCGTCTTATTTTGTTGTTAGTTATTTCAATGTCTTGACGTATTTCGTCTTATCATAACGTTACCCCTTTGGGAACTCTGCCAGAGGAAACGCAATTGCTAATTTTGTGATGTACCCACTTTGAATAACAAATCTTAGTTGTAAATATCAATGTTCTAAATACCCACGTTCTATTCAATATGTTGAAATGTTAATATTGACCAAACTACCCAATTTAACGGTTAAGATCTATCCGTCTATTCCGTTCTAATTATGACATTTTAAGAGATTATTTCCAAATGACTAAATTAACATTTAAATTGCTTTAACGCGAGATCAAAACACAAACACGCCACGACGTCACCAGCGACCTTGAAATAACTCATTAAATACCCATCTAGTTGCTGCCTACGTATGTAGGAAATTGCCAATTTGCATGACAAATAAATTCACTCAATCTCAACTCTGAACCGAGTTGCTTGTCGACTAAATAAATATACTTCACAAATCCCTTTTCAGTTATACTATACCGATGTTACATATATATTGTGCATTAGTAAATAGCCTAATGGCGTTTCACTATACGATGACAAGATTTCACTATACTATGGCAAGAATACCATGTGGCTTGTATCAATGATTTTATGTTTTTTAAATTCTTTTTCATTTCTGGAACGAAGTTCTTTAGGGCAGGCTTGGATGAGATTTGGGGTGTCCTGTCGCTGACAGATCCGGGACACCCCGCTCATAACGGCTGATGGCATTCGCGGTAGGTTTAGTGGGTATGGGCTGCCCAGGCCGAGTCCCACACATCCTTCCGGGCCCACCCAGGGTACCGGAGGATGGTCTATAAACAGATTCCCCAGCGTAAAAAAGGCTTGGATGAGATAGGAATTTTGCTGCGCGACCGAACTGAAAAAAAGCGGGGTTTTAGTCGTAAGAAAAATAAATAACGGAAGTCATACACGGCGGCCGGTAGCGTGACTATTAAGCATGTAGTTCAACTCTCCGATCACAGGTGGCGCTATAACGAATACTTCATACATTACTATTAAAGGTTAGGGTAACACTTTCCATATCTTCGTTATTAATCCCATTAATTCAATCACTGCGGCTTTTAAGTGACGTTGTATTGGTCGTTTGCATTGTCTGGAAAATTTTGAAGTTTGTCAAATAAAAACTAGCCTATGTGCTATTCCCGTCTATCCCAGTTCCATATTCCAGATTTTATTTAATTTTATATGTTATACACTCGTGAGCAAAAGTAAAGAGCCGGTTAAGAAAGTTTGAATATCTCGGAAGATAAGGACGCTAGTTATCTGAAATAAATTGTGCATGATAGACAGTTAAATATCCTTGAAATAAAATTGCCTCCATGTAGCGACACTAAGAGATACTAAAATTTAAATGAAAATAAAATTTAATGATAAATACTGTATTATCCTAGTTTACGTAACATATCCTTTGTCGTTAAGTTTATGTTTTTTTAATAAATAAAAATAAATTCATAAAAATATTTTATTTTATTTTAAGGATATTCTTATTGAATGATTGCCAGTGAGAAATACATTTGTCGTTTATCCACAACCAAAGCGCTAAGAGTTTCCTTAAGCTTTTCTTACGAGAATAATAAACCCGCTACAAAGTCACACCACTGCCGTCCTTCATGAGGATTTATAAGATTCTGTTCAAGTAGCTTTACGTTATATAAGTCTTTATCAAAGTGCAACCGTACTTCTCTGCGGGACAGCTATTAACACTTTATAAAGCTCAAGTCCGGTCGTGTGTAGAATACTGCTGTCACATTTGGGCAGGCGCAGCTAAATGCCATCTCGCAGCTTTGGACTCGGTGGAGAGGCGGGCTAAGAGGCTATTTGGTGACGCAGCTGAAACCAATCTGCTCAGTCTTGAGCACAGGCGTAAGGTAGCTAGCCTTTCGGTTTTCTACAGATTGCATTTTGGAGAGTGTGCTCAGGAACTACATGATCTAATTCCCCCATCCCCTTTCCACCATCGGACTTGTAGACGCACTGCGGGATTTCATCCTTTTGTTGTGAACATCCCTCAAACCCGAACGAAGCGATTTGCTTCGTCTTTCATTCTTCGTACAGCAAAGGACTGGAATAGTTTTCCCGCGTCTGTCATTCCTTCCGATTACAATGTGGGTATTTTCAAGATTAGAGTGAATAGGCATTTACTAAGCTAGTGCGCCTTACCATCCAGGACTGCATTTCCACTTAACATCAGGTGGGATCGTAGTCAAGCACTTGCTTAGAAATTATAAAAAAAAAAAAAAATATAGTATTTTTTACGAAAATTCTTTTTAAAAACAACTGTCTGAAAGGAATCAAGGCTACTTGCATACGTCACTAGTATGATATTAAAGGCCGGGGTACCTCAGTGTCGGGGCGGTTGCCTCATGTTGCAGAGTACGCTAGAAACCCGAGTTCGATACCCGAATAAATTTGCTGTAGCAGTCTTAAATGCTGTTTTAGCACGCACTCGACGGAAAACATAAAGAAATCTACATGTCATAGACAATTTTTCTAAAACATGTGAAGTCTGCCAATCACCACAAGGGCTTCGTGGTGCACTATGACCTTAAAAAAGTATTTATGCATATTTTTTTCACTGCAGCTTCAACCTGTTACTTCAACAGGAACTAAGTTGTAAATTATATCATCGTATCGACAAGGTACCTCGAAATTATCTTTCCGTACAGAATTTATATTTGCTAGTGCATAAATGTTTTACATTCAACGTTGAACAGGACATTAGGGTAACCGCGTCAAGGACAACAAAGCCCCACCCTCCACTATCAACAGGAGCTGTATCCAATTCCCGAATAGTACGTGACTTGAATATTCACCGACAGGATAGCGGGGTTAATGTACTCCACCTAACACGGCCGCGGTCTGCTCACTGTTACTCGCTATACAACTATACAGAGGTTACGTATACCTAATTTTCAATTATAATAATTATTCTCTTTTCAATCGACTTAAAAAAGGTTCTCAATTCGTGTGTATATTTTTATGTTACTTTCGACTGGGTGAAAAGATTTTGATGATTTTTATTTGAAAGCTAGTATCATCGATGATAAACCCGTATCAGTCTTAAGTAACTAAGTATGCGCGCTACAAATGGACGAATAATTCAATTTCACGCCGACCGGTGTCGATGTTTCATTCTTATTTAAAAAGATGTACTTCAATTTGATGAGAGTTAGGTTCTCATTAATTCGATTTCTTAATATTCCTACGATCAAAAAAATTACAGAAATACGTAGTTGTAGCTGTTTAAGGGACGCTTGTACCATATCGGTAAATGACATTTATATCAAATTTACTTTTAAGCTATTACAACGCCTTGCACCACGATAAATATGCCGCTAAACATGCCACGAACTGTCAAAATTAAACACCGTTATCGGATATTTAATTTAGTTAAATAAGTTTAGCGCTATGACGTAATAATTTTTTTTTTTCTCTTTATTTGGGACAATAAACATAAGCACAATTGATATTATAAAAGACATAATAGAAATAAAATATGTAACTGCACAACATTATCCACAAATTATTATCATTATTATTTTAACGTGCAACACTTAAAAAAACGAAAACACTATCAACAAAATTTAAATTAAAGAATATGGAAATAAATAAACTAATAAATACTTATTAACTAAATAAGCTGTCTTTAATACATTTTCTAAATTTAGTAGTAGGCAATGAGAACAAAACAACATCTGCGAAGTACTTATTGTATATATCACCACACGTCGGAGAGGTGAACGCACACCAGCATTGGGACGACAGGAGTTTAAAGAAAATAAATTATATTTTAAATTATATCATTTGAATTCTAAACGTATATTTTAATGTTATATATTTGTAATGTAGTAAGTTATTACTTTCGTATTTACTCATCCAACACTTCAAAGCGATAAATTACAAAATGAATGGGGAACCCTGCTCACAGACAGAGCACTCGCAAAGGGCAGGGAATATTTCCGCCGTACTTAACACGTAAACAAATAATATGTTTTATACGAGTCCTTAGATCAACTTCATGTGTTTAAATAACTTAAATAAATGTACTGATATTTCATATACATTTTATTTATTGACATTATAATATTTTTCTTCTTCTTGGTCGCTTCACTCTAGTCAGAGTGGTCGTGGTCATCATGATCCGTTGGGCAGCAGACAGCACCCGCCCCACGACGTCTCGCCACCTCCGCCTGCTGGCCGTCTTTAATAACAAAATAACGTATTTGATAACAAACTTTACCACCTGAACGGAACAGTTACGTGCTGTGAAATATGGTGGGCATTTCTCACGGCGGATTTTATGGTAACCCGATATTAGGAATGGCGGACATTAGTCAACGGTAGTGACGTGCGGTTTTCTTCTCGCGAGATTTATTTTGCCGGCTATTTTATCTTTAAGGGCACAAAGTTATTACAGATGCGTTTTCGAAAATTACGCTTATTTTAAATTGTATCCTTAAAAATTAAAAAAAAAAACAGTTTATTACAGCCTACAATTATATGTCCCATGGTTAGGCACAGGCTTTAGTTCCACGTGGACCTGATGACAGACGGATTGCGGATGACAGACTTCACATGTCTAATTTTCTCATACATGTAGGTTTGTTCGATGTTCTCCATCTCCGCCGAGCGCGTGGTAAATCAATACATAAAATTGTAAAACCAAATTTATTGGTGCCGGCACCGAACTCGTGTTACTAGCGTACTATGCAACTCGAGGCGTTCGGACTCTGAGCGGATGTCTGAGAAGAAGAGGGAGATATAAGTTAGTGAAGATAGAGAGAGAGTTACGTTTCGTTACTGTAGGGGCAAGAGAGACCAGAGCGCGCACGCTACGTTTCGTAGAACTATCATTACAGTTACCGTAGTTCTACCTTATTTAATAACCGGGAATATGAATACCCTGCCAAGAGACTTAGTCTTCGTTATGGAACATGGTCCAATATGTTATAACTTTTTTAAAACAACTATGTTTTCAATTTAATAACGTTTCGCCGCGCTAAATTTTTCTTTATTTTATTTAAACAATAAACTTCCCTCATTAAATATTTAACTCTCACAATACATTAAATTATTCATTTCTCTCCGTATTCATTATCTTCTCGAGCGGGTGAAGATCATTACCAACAGCCATGAACATATCAGTAAATACAATATCATTCTTATCATTTATACGAAAACATAACGGGCTCAAGTTAATGTCAGCAATAAAAGTACAACGTATGGCTTGTTTGACAGTTCAAAAAGAGGAGTGCTCCAATCACCAAACTTTACACTATTACTCGCCAGGTCAATCTGAAGATTTCCTGAGAGTTTCATTGAAATCGTTCCACCCGTTTCGGAGCCTATATAGATATAGAAATCACAAGTTATAACTTGTGTTGCATTAAACTTTCGCGATCAAATTGCCCAGAAGGGTATACAGGGCAAGTTAACTTACATAAGTGATCTGAACTAACTTTACTACAAAGTTTGTCCGCTTGACATATTAAAAGCCTCACTTTAGCGAATTCAAAAAAGATGCTTCTCAATTGGTCCCTAATTTTTTTTTTTTTTCCAATAAAGTGCAACCACAGATTTGTGTCCGTGGTCTTTTCTAATGTACTTTAATTGGTTACTTTGGTTATGTTAATTAGAGTTCTACCTCTACAGTTACTACAATTTTTTTTTTAATTCCTGATTTTTGAAGGTGGTCTTGGAGAACGGTTCACCTGTCGTAGACGCCCCGTTGCATTATTATTAGTCTCCGCGACCGCTACGTTCCTGTTTCTCATGTCTATTTTTAATATTTGTGAACTGTAATATGTTGATTCCTATAAAGAAAATGTCTAAGCCTAAATCTAAGTCTAAGCTCGGCAAAAATCCTTAAAATAATTTGTGAAACGAACTCGATAATAACGTACACCCACATCAAAGAAATAAACGGCGAGTGTGCGCGGCGCGACATTACGTTTTATATTTGGGATAATTTTGTGGAGTTGCCTTAAAGGGCTCTTCCGCACCTCGAGCGAACGAAACGTGACTTATATTGAGACTGTCGGCAGAAGTGGGTTCATAATAATGGTCGCCTTTTCAAAGCAATGTTATTTTCAACCGACTGCAAAAAGGAGGTTGGAGGTTTCTTTGATGTTTCTTTAACCTCTTTTTTTTAACGTTTGTTACCACATTAACTTTCGATTGGAATTATCCGATTTTGATGATTCTTTTTTTTATTTGAAATCTGGTTGTTGTCTCTATTGTCAGAAAACAATAAGTTTTAAATAATAATTAAAAATTTGTAATTAGTATGTGCCCGACAAATGGACGAATATCTCAATATCGTGCCGATTACAATGATTCATTTTGTTAATGGAAAGGATGTATTTTAAGAGTAGTTTGAGGAAAGTTTATTTATGTTCTGATTAAGTTTTATTTCGTAATGTAGTTTCAATAGTTCGGAAATACAAAATTGTTTCCGCGTTTCGCGTAATAAATAGCAATTAACATTTGTTCCGATTTTAAGTCTGTTTTTATTTTTACACGTAAGTATACTTGTTTTCAAGTCAGTTAAAACATTTATTAACATTTTTTTTAAATAATTAGAGAACCTTAAAAAAATATTGTTACATAGACAGTAATAATCTCAGAAAGGACTAATTTCTAGAATGTTCGTGTGTTTATTCACTTTACAACTCTCTTTCTCTGCTCACCTCGATTGGAATGATAAACCTTAGGGATGAATCGTAGGTCATAAAGTTAATACGTCAGGGTGAAGCGCAATTCGAAGGGTATAACGTAATTTCGAGTTCATTTTGGCGTTATAAACTCGACAATTTCTTCGTTATAGCGAATAACAAAAGACGAGCGGTATTTCGAAAAAATAATCTCTGTCCACAGAATTGATTGATGAGGCACGAGGATGGACAAAAGTGCCTGAATTGCTTTCCTAATATATTTAAAAGGTTTTTTTATATCACGAGAAGCAAACGAGCTTGAAACTCCTACGTTCTTAATTTATAAAAGTATTAATATCTAGCCCAAGACCAATCTACTAAAACTATCGAACCAATTTATTATTTACTGTATGTACCTGGTCAATAAAATCGCTCCGTTTTGATTTTTAGTTGGTCAAACAAAAAGTAGCCCATGATCTATTCCTGACTATAATTTATCTCTGTGGCAAATTTTGTCCAGATCATTTCAGCCGTTCTGGCGTGATTAACGTGTGACAAAACTTTCATTGTAACATATGCTAGGTTTACTAAGATTAAGACTACGGTATCCCCTGCCTGTCGTACAAGGCGACTAAAAGGGGCCTCAAGTTCACTGGACGACAAGGGTGGGGGCCTGAGTCGTCCACCAAAGTGGACCCGGGAAGAAGGCGACATCGGCTGGCCCGTGTCGCCTTGCGCTGCGAGGGCACAGGGGGGGAGGGAGTAACCTCCCCCCCGGGACGTGCTCTCCTTGAGCACAGTGCAGAGGGGCTCCGGTGCGTTCCACTGGAGATCCCGGAGCCCCTCGTCATGCACCGAGGAAAGGGCCACCGGGGAGGTTTTAGTGGGTAACAACCCCACATAACCGCCGCCTTCCCCCTAGAAGGCGGGGTATCTTTCTGAAGATTTCCTCCCCGTAAACAAAAAAAAAAAAGGTTTACTAAGATGAGATCACACAACACTAGAAATGCTACAGTTACCGAGGGTAGCTATATTAATTTTCAATTATTAATGGGAACTTAATTCTCTATGTTAACTGAAAAATAAACTTAAGATATTTAATAGATACAGTTAAAGCGTCCTTTACAGTTAATTGGAATACGACAGTAAAAGTTTTAACTGAACTCCGTAATTACATAAGTTTAGGGAATACAGAGAACATTCAATAGCAGATGCTTTTTACAATTTTTGTTTCATAAGGAGGTTTCGGGGTCGATTAGACGTCCAGATTATTTCGCAAAACTAGTATTGCTTTTTAAACGAGTAAATGCAAATTTTAGCACAAATCTAATCAGTTTCCGTTTCAAACATACACGAACATCACGATAAGTTACAGCTTATATATAATATATGCGGAGGTTCTTAATACCGTGAAGAAACGCAAAGTCCAGTACTTTGGTCATATAATTCGTAAATAAATAACGTAAATAACGAACTACTCCAACTCAACATCTAAGGAAAAATCCAGGGTAAACGACCACCTAGAAGAAGACATATTTTATATTCAGAAATCTTAGGACGTCATTTAACATGAAAACACGATCCTTGTTCCGTGCCGCTGCATCAAATATTGAAATAGACTTAATTATAACCGACCTCCGGTAGGAGATGGCGCTTCAAGAAGAAGAAGATATATATATATGTCCCACTGCTGGGCACTTGTCTGTACTCTA
This sequence comes from Meandrusa payeni, assembly GCA_029286785.1. Taxonomy (NCBI): domain Eukaryota; kingdom Metazoa; phylum Arthropoda; class Insecta; order Lepidoptera; family Papilionidae; genus Meandrusa; species Meandrusa payeni. The sequence continues at coordinate 7,835,708 of JAGSMX010000015.1, forward strand.
CAAGGGTATAGTCCGCCACACACAATTAGTGCGGATTAGCAGACACTTAGGTCTTAGGAAATGTAACACATGCAGATTTCCTGATGATATTTTCCATCACCGCCGCGTCAATAAAAAAACGATCACTTAAACTGCAACAAACAAATTAATTTGGGAAGGAATTGGACGTAGAGGTTCAGGCTAAGTAACCTAAGAGCTATACCATCTCTCAATCCGGTGAAACAGTCAAGGCCAGCTTCTCTGGCCAATCTATGTAGTTCGTCAAAAAAAGGAATTGGAATGGAATAATGGTTGCTAGCGCACTATGCAACTTGAGGCGATCGCCCGGACAATGATTTACCACGGTTCGTATCACACAATTAATTGTATGTTTGTTTTACACAATGTGTGTACACTAGTTAATTTTAACAATCCGTTATTGAAAATTCACCTCACTCATGTAACATTGGTATTTCGTTTGAATTTCATTATAAATTTGACACGTGTTATGTTATCGTTGAGAATGCCGATATGATTCTATGTACAACAAAATAAGCCAATATTATCCATTATACTATAATAAAAAAAACCATGTGGTATCGTAATCGTCTTCATGGTATCCAATAGGAACGAAATTCTTTATTATATATAATTTCAAATTCTATTCGATGTATAAGCAAATTATTCGTGTATACATGTTTCTCAATACCTTTATATTATTTATAAAAATATATCTACAGCTGCTTTTTTAATATATACATTTATGTATAATATATATATGAAAGTTTATACCATATTAATACACGACCGAATCGTGCCCGCCTTAGTTTACACAGGTTTTATGGCTGAAAACCAGCGCTGTGCTACATGTGTGAGCACAGCACATGCTGAGCCGACCCCTTTTCGGCACAATTTCTATTTTGTTCTTTTTTATGTTGTTTCTGTTTACTTTTGTTTATGTTGTTTTTTGTCTTGTTTTACCTGTTGTTTCTGTGTTCTTGTGTCGAATAAATGTTTTTTTTTCTATTCTATTCTAATAATAGCGCCATCTATCTTAACCAGTTGACAATTAAAATTTTACGCTTTTATTTAACGCGACGCTCCGGAAGTAACTTCGTTTCAAAAATGTAACGCTTCGCTTCGTCTTTCATTATTCGTACAGCAAACCATCCCAACTAAGCTTTTGCTTGTGCTAAGAGATGGTTCACATGAATAGTCGAATGGTGGATTCGAATTGCAGACCGTACCCTAAACCATTAGGCTATTGACGCTTAGGTAGATTCGCTGTTCGAGAAGTCAATTTGCGGTTATTAAAATTGCTACGTATTCATTTTTCCTGAAACCTGGTAATGGCAATTTAATTTACATGAATATTTAATAAAATTCATACGGAAATTCCTTTGATACCGGGGTTGTATTGAAATGTTTCTTTGCCCACATCCAATTACGAATTTGAAAGTAACATCGGACGTTTCCATCAATTTAATTGAATACTGTGAAGTGTTTCGCAGAACAACAAATCGTGTTATATATTCACATAACAAATTCAATACCGACGTATTTATACGTATAATGACGTATTCTTTTCAAATTTGAAGAATGTATTGTCGGCCTAAAGACTGTGGAATAGACTGTGAAATATCACTAGGCGGAATATTTTTTTTTAAACAGGATATGATGCCAACATTGGACACCGTCTAAGTATAACTGCGACAGCGCTGATTTTCAGCAGAACTACCCAAAGTCGTGTGCGCGCAATACTATCTTTACATGGCAAGATATAAAATAAGTCAGTTAAAATTTGACGAACGACAACGAACAAAAATGATGCAGCCGGTGCTTAAGTTAGTTAAAGTTACAGCCTTTTTTATATGTAATATAAGTGTCCCACTGTTGGGCGCGAGCCTTCTCTGTAAAGAGAGTATAAGGCCATAATCCGCCACACGCTCCTAGTGTGGATTGGCAGACTTCACATGTCTTAGAAAAAATTTGCAAGACATGTAGGTCTCCTCACAATTTTTTCCTTCGCCGCTGAGCGCGTAGTGAAACAGAACATAAAATTGCAACAGCAAATTTATTGGTGCCAGCACCGAGGATCGAACTCGAGTTGCTAGCGTACTATGCAACTTGAACTTGAACCAACCACCCGGATAGTAAGCTACCACGGCTCGTGCTTAAAATAGGAAAATCCGGTACTATAAAGCACCGGCTTCCTTTCAGTTTAACCACCATTTTCTTCTGTGGTTTATGAAAGCAGTGTAGTGTGTGCGAATTAGGATTGTGTATGTTGTCGTGATAGTATGCGGCAATGTGTAGATGTTATGTATGACAGTAATACTTTTGGAGAAATTGTATCTGTTTCAGTGTTTGTGAGTGAATTTAATGACATACTAAAGAAGACTGATATCAGATGTATTTAGGTCCGACAAATATAAACGGAAGTGCAAGCAGACAAATAACCGTTTTCTTGACACGTAAGTAAGAAATAAAAAGCTGCGAGAATGCAATGAATAGAAAATAGAGGAAAAAAGCATAAGCCTTGTAAAGCACTTCTGTTTATTTTAACCTCGCAAAACTGTGGTCAATATTTTCTTTAGTGGTGTTTATTTGAACAATGAGCAGAATTATAAAAGGAAAAATATACTTTACTGACTTCGCCATTGCCGAGAGCCGTGGTAGCTTAGTATCGGGGCGGTTGCCTCAAGTTGCATAGTACGCTAGCAACCCGAGTTTGATCCCCGGTGCTAGCACCAATGAATTTGTTGTTGCAATTTTATGTGCTGATTGACCACACGCTCGGCGGTGACGGAAAACATCGTGAGGAAACCTACATGTTCTAGAAAGTTCTACTTTAAAATAATTGCAAACACTCACCCCAATCACCTCCATATAAGTCTAATTACATCCCCCAAACCGTAACGAAACGCTTTGCTTCGTTCGGATGTTCGAAACATGACTACCATCTGTTAAGTTATTCCATGAAATAAGCATTCGAATCAAAAAATCAATCTGTATCAAAATGTTGCCACATTCAATTACTGTGTCTTTAATGTAGTAACACTCGAACTTGTTATTTACACGAATCAACCTTTGAGTAGAGTGCCGAGTGACATATTAAGTATACTAATATCCAATTTATTTCTCATTTCATATCCATTTACACTGATATAACATATTTGAAATTGTAATAAGCTCTGAATTCCTCTCCACATAAATTACGTTCCGAGATCTTTCCGAATGTGAGTTCAGCTACGCAGTTATTTACAATAACAGCAAAAGCGTAGAGTAATAACTTTACAAATGAGAAAATATCACGTTGAAGCAAACTCAAATATGGAATACAGTCAAAACATTGCCTTAGAAGTTGAACATTTCTTCAGGGAGAGCAAATAACAAAGTAATTTGGCATAAAAAAAAACTGTATCACAAATTTCAGAAACGTGAACAATTTCCAAATATTTTAAAGATAACCGAAAATATTTTAGTCACCTTAGGATTTTCTTCTTCTTCTTCATGTGCCTCTCCATCACTGAAGGTCCGGCAGTCAGTCTAACTCCATGGCTAAGCGGAATAGTGCTTCAACTGATTTTATTCCAGTCCAATGTTCCTTAGCTATGACTTTTTCCTTCTTCCCACCCTTCTTTTTCCTTAGAATTTTAAGTCAATTTTATCTGACCTGATAAATTTGCATTTTCATTAGAATCTCTCTTCAAATTTATATAAAAAGTCTATAATATACAAATCCATTAGCAATAAACACAGTCGGACGGAGGGTATTCGAATCTCAAACAATGCAACCGCAAAGTAGCTTAGAAAAAATAATATAAATGACATCGCGGCACAGAGTAATCAATTAAAGAGACTAAATTTGTCCATGGCTCTGTGGCTTTGTCTATAACTTCACCTATGTCTATGTCTATGAACTAACCTATAGATAGATAGAATGACAGATATAACTTGATTGTACACCAAAATCAAACAAGACTATAACTATATAATTGGTACATTTTACAATTCATTGTACAATGGGTGACAGCGTCGCTAAGAGAGATCTCTTCCAGGCAACCTGTATGGACAGGAAATATACAGATCTAAATCTATACATATCATTAATAATCTGCACTAAATATACCTACATATATAACTTATATTTAAAATATATTTATCATAGAAAGTTCCGACGATATTATTTATTAATAGTGCGTTAATAGATTTTTAAAAGCAAGAAGGGACTTTGCAAGTTTTCACACTTGCCCACCGTCTGCAACTTTATAAGGTGCTACGGCCTCATATGGAATACTGTTCGCATCTCTGGGCCGGGGCTCCCCAATACCAACTTCTTCTGTTTGACCGTGTTCAACGTAGAGCTGCTCGAATCGTCGATCAGGGTCTTTCCGATCGACCTGACCCTCTGAATCTGAAGAGATGTCGGGGCTTGAGAGAAAAGTGTTCTGAGAAATTGGTCGGGACTCATCCCAGCTCGTTTGTCACTTTTCAAATAAAAAAAGACGAATAAAATTAGGAAGGGCATTCCACAGTCTAGTAGCCTGCAATATGAATGATTTCCTATAAAAGATTAAACAATGAGTAGACGATTAATTCATCTCCTCCATCCATTTCTTCTGACATACAGATACACTACTGTTTCGTCTTAAAAGATGCTTTGGTTAGTAAAAATATTGAATTAACAAGACGTTCAGTTAATGTGTAGATCGGAGTCGCTTTATTTGAAACATAAAATACACTGACAAAGTCACATATGAAATTTTAGATTGCGCCATTATAAATATAATACATATTTACGGAATGTCGTGAATCTACGAAGGAAGTAATAAGGAAAACTGTGGAGTAAGCGGCGGGAAAATAAAAGCGGAGTGTTAGCAATAAAACGTCAATTGTCTTAAGCGAACTGAAATTCTTTTATTTAACTCTGTTATCTGCATGAAATATTCTTTATTATTCCCTTCCCTTTTTGGCTTCGACTAGACTTTTAGTGAATTATAAGCACTGTAATGAAAAATATTAAGTATTGCTAAATTAAAACGAAACCTTATCGCGGCTTAATTACTTCATGCAACATCGTTTTCATTTAATTACCAAGACCAACTTTTGACGTGATATAAGGACCTGAATAACCGACCTTTACTTGGTATTTTGTTTTTGTAAATCATAATTTTTCGTAATTATATTTAGATTACATTAATGATGAAATTTGAATATTATTTGTCCATCTTAAAATAAAGTTAAAGTAACAGCCTTTATATATGTCCCACTGCTAGGCACAGACCTTCTCTGTAAAGAAACGCGGCCCTTGTGCAGATTGGCAGACTTCACATTTCTTAGAAAAAAATTCTAGAAAAACCTACATGAGGTTTCCTCGCGATGTTTTCCTTCACCGCCGAGCACGAGGTAAACCAACACATAAAATTGCAACAACAAATTTATCGGTGCCAACACCGGGGATCAAACTCGGGTTGCTAGCGTACTATACAACTTGAGTCGACCGCACAGACACTGAGCTACCACGGCTTTATTTTTCAACCTTACCGTCATAATAAAAAAGTAGTTCAAAAAAGCTGAATTACCTCCATATTGTACGGCTTGTCTAACTCTATTTTCAACTTGCTCTTCGATCCCGTGATTACTGGCCTTAACCAAGTGACTGCGCCATTTAAACGTTGTGATCTATTTCTTCTGTATTTATTCTGTTCTACGATTGTCTGCTGCAATACAATAAGACCTATCTCAATTCATCACTAAGCTACCATTTGACACACGTATTTTAAAACTATGATTGAAATTGATTTTCTTGATCTAACGTTCAAACTCGGTGACTGTAGCTTAGCAACACCATCTACTGAAGTATATATATGACCTATACCCGAATAAAAATACATTTTCTAAAAATAAAACCTAGCTTGATTGATTTGTTGGTCCCAAAACTCGTGAGCAAAAATAAAGGGTCGGTTAAGAAAGTTTGAATATCTCGGAAGATAAATTCGATAGCTAACTGAAATAAAATGTGCAGGATAGACAATTAAATATCCTTAACATAAAATAAAATATTTTTAATATCGTCAGTCTTTACGTCCAAATACAACGTGGGAGCCTTCAAGAGTAGAGTGAATAGGCACTTATTAAACTAGCGCGTACCATCTTTCGACTATATCATCACAAAACATCAGGTGGGATCGTGGTCAAGCATTAGTTCAAACTTAAAAACACATTCCATTCAACATGCGGTATAGGTTCTGGCTAAGCGACCTAAGAGCTACGCCACCTCTCAATCCGGTGAAGCAATCAAGGCCAGGTTTCTGGCCAATCTGTGTAGTTCTTCATAGAAAAAAAAATAAAATTTAACTACTCGGCGTCCCGTGACATAATTTTTTTTTAAACTATCATAATTTATTATTAGTTTTTATAAATTTAAAATATCTATTTCGACATTTGAATATGTCGCCTTACAAAGCCGTCATGTATGGTTATTATAATGAAAACTATGGAATATATGTCCACAGCTATAACACGATCTAGTAGTACCGTAGTTTGAACACGTTATTTAAAATGAATTTTTAAGAAAACAAATACGCTGTTCGCATAATAGGCACGAACCCAAACTGTCGGTAAATCTTTTTACGCAATCGACACGTATTCCGTTCGCAAAATAATTTAGTTAAAAGGCCGAGTGCTGCTCCGGTGTCCGCGTTGATTTTATGAACAAAACGGAGTTACGAAGTGCCGTTTGAATTCAACTGCTTGTTTGTTACCCAAATGTCTATACTATATTCATCTTTTCCGCTAAAAGGAGCCAGTAAACCTTGGCTCCTACTTTCCAGGATCTATCTGTGGAATTCACTGATCGTCTTCAGTTATTGGGTATCGAAATCTCACCGACCCTAAACTACGGACGATTCATCGAGTCTAAGGCTAAGATAGCTGCAAAAAAACTTGGGATCTTGGTCAAAGTGCAACCGTACTTCTCTGCGGGACAGCTTTTAACACTTTATAAAGCTCAAGTCCGGTCGTGTGTAGAATACTGCTGTCACATTTGGGCAGGCGCAGCTAAATGCCATCTCGCAGCTTTGGACTCGGTGGAGAGGCGGGCTAAGAGGCTATTTGGTGACGCAGCTGAAACCAATCTGCTCAGTCTTGAGCACAGGCGTAAGGTAGCTATCCTTTCGGTTTTCTACAGATTGCATTTTGGAGAGTGTGCTCAGGAACTACATGATCTAATTCCCCCATCCCCTTTGATCCTTTTGTTGTGAACATCCCTCAAACCCGAACGAAGCGATTTGCTTCGTCTTTCATTCTTCGTACAGCAAAGGACTGGAATAGTTTGCCCGCGTCTGTCTTTCCTTCCGAGTACAATGTGGGTATTTTCAAGAGTAGAGTGAATAGGCATTTACTAAGCTAGTGCGCCTTACCATCCAGGACTGCATTTCCACTTAACATCAGGTGGGATCGTAGTCAAGCACTTGCTTAGAAATTATAAAAAAAAAACAAATCTAGTAACAGGTAAACGTAAGTATTACGAGTAAACGTAAATTATCGTCTCTGAGAAACATATATCGAAACGTAAGCAATTGAATTTCAAGCTAAGTAGAAATACAAACCGTCTGAGCAAATGAACACATAAGGCTTAAGTCGTAAGACAAACATTAAACTCGGCAGAGCTTGATGTATGAACGTATGAATCAGCTAAAAGTTTATTGTATGTACCTAATGTTAGGTTTTCCTATTTATTCCTTTTAATGTTCATATATACATGTGAAGTAAGGATATATAATCTTCTTACTTGAGTTTTTTTTTATATTTTTATAATAATTATTCAAATGCCATAATTATCAATATCTGTTCGGATATTTTAGGAAAAATTAACTTCATCACTAAAGCTAAATTTTTAATTCAATCCTCTCGTGTTGTACACTTAAACAACTCGTATTTAAATACTAGTAACCGTCCAAGCCGAGGTTACCCCTCACTGGGGGGACCCTTGTGTCGAGTTACTAGCAATAGAGGTTCAGGCTAAGCGACCTAAGAGCTATGCCACCTCTCAATCCGGTGAAGCAGTCAAGGCCAGCTTCTCTGGCCAATCTGTGTAGTTCGTCATAAAAAAAAATATATATTTAAACATATTTGTTCCACCTCTAGCGAAAAAAAACTATACAATTAATCGTTTCGTAATCAGAAGTTTGCACTATTACAATGACAATTTCTGCAACGTGGAGGACTTAACTTCAGAAGTGGATATTTTTAGCAACTCATTTATTAGGTTCAAAACTTTAATTGTAAGTAAATTCTCCTGACTGGATTCTGTTTGCGTCTTCTAGTTTGTACGCGGATGCAAATTGCAAATTATAATAAACTTACATACACTTATAATAACTAACATTCTCGGCACTGTTGGTCGATAAGAACTTGTAAAAAATATATAATGTAACATAATAGACATTAAGGACTGTTTGTTGCCACAATAAAGAGAAAAAAAATCATATGATTTATGTAAAATAGATATGGAATACGGACTCTAAATATTATAAAGAAAGGAAGTTTTGTCTTTTATTTTAAATAAACATTTAGAAAGACTTTTTTTCTTCTGATTCTTGAGGAGACAAATGGATACATTATGAATTTAAAATTAATTAATTTAAACATAAAAATGATACTCGATATTTACGAGCAAAAACAAAAATCGACTTCAAATTGAATCAAACGTCAAACAATATTAAAAGAAATTGAAGTCGAAAGTTATGATAAAAATTAAAATAAAATATACAGACGAATTGAGAACCTCCTTTTTTCATTAAGTCGGTTGAAAATACAGATTTTAAGTATGTATTAGACCTTCTTAACACGAGCTTGCATTCGTATTATTCAGTAATATTTACTACTCAGTAATAAGGTGGTGCATTTACCTTTATATATACATATATATATATATATATATATATGGAATTTTTGAATCATCGAAATCGATTGGCATGATTTTGGATTATTCGCCCATTTGTGCGGACACACTTAATGCAAATATAAGACTTATATGGTTTTTCATGAGCCATGGTAGCTCAGTGTCCGGTTAGCTCAAGTTGCAGACTTAAGTTAAGTTAAGACTTAGTACAGCCCTGTAGTTCTGGGCTCTCAAGAATAAGACTACGGTATCCCCTGCCTGTCGTACAAGGCGACTAAAAGGGGCCTCGGGTTCACTGGGCGACAAGGGTGGGGGCCTGAGTCGTCCACCAAAGTGGACCCGGGAAGAAGGCGACATCGGCTGGCCCATGTCGCCTTGCGCTGCGAGGGCACAGGGGAGGGAGTAACCTCCCGGGTTGTCTCCTTGAGCACAGTGCAGAGGGGCTCCGGTGCGTTCCACTGGAGATCCCGGAGCCCCTCGTCATGCACCGAGGAAAGGGCCACTGGGAGGTTTTAGTGGGTAAGAACCCCACATAACCACCGCCTTCCCCCCAGAAGGCGGGGTATCTTTCTGAAGATTTCCTCCCCGTAAACAAAAAAAAAAAAAAAAGACTTAGTAATTCGAAGTTGCAGACGGTACGATAGCAGTTTGGTGTTGCAATTTTATGCGCTAATTTACCACGCGCTCGGCGTTGAAGGACAACATCGTGAGAAAACCTATTTGTCTTAGAAAATTTTTCTAAGACATGTGAAGCCTGCCAATCCGCAATAGGGCCGTGGCGGCAATTATTTTCAAATCACATATTATGAGGTTAAAAATTAAAAAACATAGAGACGAATTGAGAACCTCCTCTTTCTTGAAGTCGGTGTAAAAAGTTTCAATTCATCATTACCATTCACGTTAATATAATAAATCGCAATACATTACTTTATCTGAAAACTTGCGCAAACATTGAAAAGTTTTCCCCATTAAGTTTCTCATACCGCGTTCATTCCTCACACCTCCGGCGCGAAGTTTGTCAGCTAGTGTGGGAACAGAATAAGTTACAGTGCAGAAACTCGTAGTGCCAATTGTCTCGTAACTTACCGCGTTAGCAAAGTCTCTTCGGGTTTGTGTGCGTTTAATATTCATACACAACTATCCATTGAAATCCTTTTCGTTATTCATAAGAACATGGAGCTCGAAGAATATGGATCTGGAAGTCCTGGTAATCAAGGCATGTCAATCAGTCAAGAGACTGAAATACCAAACGGTACTCCAATCAAGTTTCCGTACGTCTGAAGATTACAATTATGTTACTTAATCAAGTCGGAACGGTTAAACAGATTTTAATGAAATTTGGCACAGAAATAGATTATAGTCTGGAATAGCACATAGACTACTTTTAATTTAATCAAGGAAACCAGAGATTTAACCAGAAGGTTAATGTTTTAGTTATAATTTATGTGATTTGTTTATTACTTAGTAATTTTACTACTTTCTTTTCTGGTGGTTCTTTAATTTTTCTGGAAGACATGTACGTCATAATAGAGAGTGAGTGCTTGAGTTATACAGCACTTAATCAGACCAGGCTGCGAGCAAAAAGCTACATACATTTGCAGTATACCATAAAAACTAATGGTAACGTCGATCAATTAAGGAGAAATGGTAACCCTATCCCCGTCAATTTTTAAATAGCCCAAAAACTCATGGAGGTAGAATATAAATAGTATAAAGTAAAATACAAAAACTATTTTTTTCTTTTTTTTGAACAAACTGACACAGTTGGCAGAGGCTGGCCTTTACTGCTTCACTGGATTGAGAGGTGGCAAACGACTTGGTCGGTGGCTATTTTATTGGCAAGAGACTATTGGGATAATGTAAGCTAAACTAACATATGCCACTTCGGGAGGTGTTGGCGCTGGGAGAAGAAGTGACCGAAGAAACTCCAGCAACGCTCCTAATCTTATCAAGGGGGTGGATCTTTCCCATAAAAAACTTATATCGCGTAAGGATTCTGACGGTCGCGAATGGACGCTTTGTGTAACTGTAATGATTTAGCCTGTGCAATAGTGATCACATCGTCTGGAGCGTCGAGAGCGTGTCTCGGACTCCGGGCGACGTGTCGGAATTTACTAGTATCTAATGTCTTGTAAGTGGCGGCACTCACAAGAAGTTTATTTGAATGTTTGGTGGCAGTCTCGAAAAACCGTAGTAGATGCCTGCTTGAAGAACTGGGCTATTGTCGGTAGTCCTGTGTCGACGTGAAGTTCGCGATTACTGAAAAAACCAAAAAAAAAACTGAATATTTTTTTTGTTAAATCCCACGGGGACATAGTCGCGGGCACAACTAGTTCACAATAAAATTTTCAATTAACAAACGGACCAATCCAATATAATCTCAGTTCACGTTAAAGTCGAACAATAAATTCATACTATCGCAGTTTCTGCTCCAACCTCGTGTAATCTGCTGACAAACGTGACAATTCTCTTTATTGGACGCCACTAAAAGATAAGTTCCTATATAAAGCCGGCTTATTGAACGCCTCAAAGTTAGCTTCAGTAACTAACACCGTTTGATCCAATGTTTATCGTTTATTCAGTATATTACTCACCACTTAAGCCTTTATGAAAACAAATGGACGCCTAACCAAAGATTTTCTGCAAGAGATCGCTCATTTATCAGATAAGAGAGCAGTGCATCTCTTATAGTCTGCAAGTCCTAAGTCATCTTTTAAAACACACATATTCTTGGTGCTATCTTCATATACCGAGATAAAATCTTTTTATTTGGATAGGATTTCTTCAAACTCCCTTAATGCTTTGACCACCTTTTTCGTACGAACACTACGTGGACGGCCAGATCTTTTTCACCAACAGAGGAGGTCTCGTTGTACTTAGTAATAGCCCGGTACACTAATATTTTACTAATACCAAGCGTATGGAGAGTTTTAAAAATTGCATTTGGCTCCATACATACTTTGTGTAATACAATCACAGCGATTTTCTTTATCACCCCACTCCATTTTGATAACGCAAAATATTGTACAACGTATTGACGACAAAATAAGTAAAACTCAAGGAACAATCATATGAAAATATTATTATAACGATTAACGAAATTAAACGAATAAAATTGAGCTCACGCCAACCGATTTCTATGATTCATTTTTTATTGGAAAGGAGGTACTTTAACAGCAGTTTGATGAAACGTTTGGTTAATTTTGTAATATTCCTACCATAATTTGGAAATACAAAAAGGGCGTCCGCGCGTAGTAGCGTTCAACATTTGATTCGATTTGAAGTCTACCATACCTAAATAGATTATAAAATTTTTTTACAATTTTTGTCTGTCTCTTCGGCATCTCCGGCACAGCTGGAGTAATTACGATCGGACTTTCACTGGCAGACAGCTGATGTAATAAGTAGTAACTCGGGGTAATTATAATCTTATTAATGGTATGTCCAGCGAAGCGGGCGAGATCAGCTAGTACATACAAGGACGAGTATCTTATAGTATGAGTACCATATGTCCTTCTGGAGTTTTGTAGTAAAAGGTACCAAGAAGACAAATATCCATTTATTACATACTAGCGTACCCAGCCCACTTCGCCGCGCTAGATTTTGCTTTATTTTATTTTAACAATAAACTTACATCATTAAATATTTAACTTAACCCTCACAACATATTAAATTACCTCTGTATTCATTCTCGAGCGGGTGAAGATCATTACCTCCACCCATGTACATATCAGCAGCATGAGTAAACGGATACATTCGCGGCGCTATAACTACCTAGAATACTTCAAAATCCGTAAATATTATCTTTAATATACTTCAAAATACTCCATTGTACTTCAATATGGTTCATAATTACATAAATATAGACAACTTTGGGTTATTCAACAATAAAATATCATCATAGTAAATAAAAGCTGGATTTGACAGTTCAAAAAGATATCCGATCGTCACCAAACTTTACAGGATCAACCTGCCGAGTAATCTTGTCTGAAAATTCCCTGAAAGTTTCATTGAAATCGGTCCAGCCGTTTCGGAGTCTATATGGAACATACCCACATACTTTCTCTTTTATATATTTATATATATATGTAGATAAATTACAATTATTATCACATTAAATAAATGTGTTACGAATAAATATTTTCCTTAACAATTTTTTTGTACAAAACTCCGGTATTTGATATAACGTTAATAACTAGGCGTTGAAGGAAGCCATGTGCGTCCCTCGTAGCTCGTGATATTACCGCTCAATGAATTATTAAGTAGGGAACAATGCCGAAATGAACGCGCCTACGTAGCGTCGTAGCGCCGTAGCACGTGTTGGTGACGTACTTCTTATAACTTAAGTGTTACTCTATTGCCTTCTATTAAGACAAGTATATATAAGAGAAAAACAAAAATCGACTTCAAATATTAAACGATATTGTCGCAGGAATATTACGATAACTGGAGAAGACCGAAGCCCTCCTCTTCCGCAGGACCGGGCGTAAAGGACCCCCTCCGGGTGCCACCCTCCTCATTGGAGGTGAAAGAGTGAGGGTGAGTTCCCAGATGAAGTACCTGGGACTCACCCTCGATGGAGGATGGACCTTCGGACCCCACTTCGAACAGATGGGGCCGAAGGTCCTGAGGACGGCAGCCGCGCTGGGAAGTCTCCTCCCGAACCTCGGAGGACCCAGCGCGGTGTGCAGGAGGCTGTACTCTGGGGTCTGTCGGAGTATGGCCACGTACGGTGCCCCCATCTAGGCGGGTGACCTGTCTCGCGGCAATCGCGCACAGCTGCGCAGGGCGCAGCGGATTGCCGCGATCAGGGTCATCCGGGGGTACCGTACGGTCTCGTGGGCGGCAGCTACTGCGCTTGCCGGCGATCCGCCGTGGGAGCTCGTGGCGGGGTTCTGGCCGAGGTGTCCGACTATGTCTCGGATAGGAGGGCCCTCGGAAGAACCCTCTGCCAGAAGAGGTCCGGCGGATCCGTCGGTTAGGTGAGGTAGCACTATGCCGGAGGTGGGAGGTGGACCTGGCGCATCACCCGTACGGTTTACGTACAACGGGTGCTCTGCGCCCGGTCCTGGAGCGTTGGATGCGCAGAAAGCGCAAACCTCTCACCTTCCGTCTGACGCAGGTGTTCACGGGGCATGGCTGCTTCGGGGACTACCTGTGTCGGACGGCCCGACGGGAGGCTGATGAGCGGTGCCATGATTGTGGCGCTGCGGTGGACTCTGCCCAGCACACCCTGGAGGTGTGCCCGAGATGGGCAGCGCAGCGTTGCGACTTGGCATCCGCCATCGGTGGAGTAGACCTGTCGCTTCCGAGCCTCGCACTTGCGATGGTACGGAGCGACAGGTCTTGGTCGGCGGTCGCCTCCTTCTGCGAGACAGTCATGTCCCAGAAGGAGGCCGACGAGCGGGTCAGGGAGGGGAGCCGTGGGGCTCCCTCCCTCCGCAGGCGACGAGTCGGGGTGCGCAGGAGGCGTTTCAAACGCCTCCTTTCGCTGCCCCGTAATCGAAGCGGGGCCAGGATGGGAACCTGGCCCCAGCATGCTTCGGCGTCGTCGGGACTTCTCTGAGTGCCGGAGGAGTCCCCCTCGAGGGTGAAGTCCGGTCTTGCCGAGACCGGCCGGTCGTTGGGGTGTCCTGTCGCTGACAGATCCGGGGCACCCCGCTCATAACGGCTGATGGCATTCGCGGTAGGTTTAGTGGGTATGGGCTGCCCAGGCCGAGTCCCACACATCCCTCCGGGCCCACCCAGGGTACCGGAGGATGGTTAATAACTCGATTCCCCCGCGTTAACAAAAAAAAAAAAAGGAATATTCCGATATAGAATTATACAAAATCTTAGCAAACTCTCATGAAACTACATGTTAACCAGTTGTTCGTCCATTTGTGGCGCACATACCGAATTGAAATTTAACACTTATATATTTTTCTCATAGGTGCCATTGACCGAATTGGACCAAATTTAAATGGGACCACACGGGAAGCACCAACTTTCATTTTAAAAAATATCATCAAAAACGGTTCACGCAGTCGAAAGTTTATGATACAAGAAAACCTGCTGATGAAATGAGAACCTCCTTCTTTTTTAAAGTCAGTTTAAAAGAAGGAATCAAGAACAAAACGTCAGGTATTAGTTCCAAACCTTTGTTAATATGGTTAACAAGAATGTTAGTGACATTTGTAACAAAAATGTTAGCATTCGTTAAAAACAAGAATGTTTAGACCACCCGACTGAAATCAAGCTTCTTTATACAAAATATAATACGAGTATATACACGATTGTTCAAGACAGAAATGTGCAGTGCTCTCTCTTGTTCTTACAGTGTGATGAGAAAGGGTGAAAGAAAATTTAGGGTTGTACCTCTCTTTTTTGCCGTAATATACGAAACGTAACTTTCTCTCTATCTATATTTACTTGTGTCACCCGATCACACTTTTCGTAAAGCACTCAAAAGCTTATGCTCCAAGTCAATCGTGAGTAGTTTTACTTCAACACAGTAGCTGATGATTGGGTTTGGATGAATTAATGACTGTAATAAAATAAATTGAATAACAAAAACATAAAGATAATAAAGGGTATTATCAGCTTGGGGAGAAATCCTCTGATAATTCGGCAATTTTGTACCCATTTGAGGCATCGCTCCTACAATTCCCTATTAAGTAAGTAGGGAATTAAGGTGTTAAAGGATAATATTCGCTATGCTATACACGATACATAACGAAGAAATATTTCATCGTAATATTCCATAAATAATGAAAATTTAAAGACATATTAATGACATATAAATAAAATATTAAAGATTTATCCCATGGATAACTGTGCAACTAAAGAACGCTTTTGGTTATAAGCACTCTACTACGACACAGAAGCATTGATAAAGGTCATCTAAGATTACATATTTAAATATTTAATATTACTCGTATTAATATTATTGTAATAATAAATAAATAATTAACTCACTAGCAAATTGCTCTTGTGAAATCCAATACACAGCGGCGCCAGTTCTCGAAAATGGTCATTCAACGCTCTATTGGGATCGATCTGTCATCACAGATAGAACTATTGTTGCCAATAAACCTGATATTGTGCTGACAGATCGATTAACGCGACAGACAACATGACGAGAAGCTCGTGAAGGCTGAAAGGGAATGATCATTGTCCCGATAGTCGTTTCTGCAAACGGTCTTATAGCCAAAAGTCTCGATCAACATCTTAAGAGACTTCTGCTGGGTCAAGGGTCAGATACAGAAGGCAGTACTCCTGGACACGGCACGCAATGTCAGTAGGTTTCTAGGAGCCAAAAGTTAAAAGATGATTAACATAAAAAATACCTTTAAAAAAATTAAGAACCTTCTTTAGGACGGTTAAAAGTGAAAGCTTTTGTGTAAGACTTTTCGCAATACAAATACCATTAATGGTAAAATTAATATAACCGTAAAATACGGCGGTTAAAGTCTCAAAGAGAAATTATATTGTTTACACGAGCAACACTCCCAATTACTTATCCCAGTATTAATAGCAATTTACTTCACCATTCCAGATAATTGGACAGTCCCTGTGTAAAATGTTTATTCATTCGCACCTCTCGGTATATATTTTTTTTCCTACTCTGTTAATTACACTTCTAAAGCCCCAGTCACACAGATTATAACTCATTGAATTCACTACAAATCGAATGGACTCAGTGCAAATGTAGTGACAGCAAAAAGTGAGAGCTAATTAATAAAATATTACTTAATTTTAAAATGATAGTATTTCTTAGATCTCTCTTTAGTGGCTCCTTTAATAAATAAATTTAGAAGTAAAAACAAAAACGGACTTCAAATAGAATAGAAATATGAAATATATTTAATCAAACTACCATCGAAATCGGTTGACGTGACATTGAGTTATTCGTCCATTTGTCGAACACATACTGTACATTGCACATGCAAACTTATATTGTTTTCTCATGCATGCTATTGTCAGATCTAGACTTTACCTTGATCATAATGGAAGCACTAGCTATTGTTAACTGGCAACACATGACACCCAGCGATTGTTATGCATAATAACTACTTCCAATGATATCTTAATGATTTACCTGAACCTTATTGTATCTTTAATTCATAATTAATAATTTAGTCGATCGTCACATGAACTTGGCATTGTAAACAATAGTTTAACTTTATTAGTTCCTAATCTGACTTCTAATTAATTTTGTCTATAGATTGTGAGGAAGCGCAGTTGTGACGGTATTCGTTATAAATAATTCTTTGTACAACGTTACGCTGTCTCAATAAAGCGAGTGTATTAGTTGTTGGACTATTTTATTCTACGAGACCTACAAATTATAACACTATCAAATAAAAAAAGAATTATCCAAATCGGTTTACCCTGTCGAAAGTTAAAACAAAAATATACATGTAGACGATTTTTTGATGTCGGTTGAAAACAGACACAATCGATACAAAGCCATCCTACAAGGAGCGAAACGACAAGCACAATATAGACTAGCAAACAATATTTTCTATTATATTGCAATATTTCAACGGAAATAATAGCGAAATAGAACTTCCTAGTGGCGCTCACATGTGGGAGCACTTGAATGGTACCCGGGCCAATCTCCTTTTTGAAATGGGAATTGGAATACTCAATAGAATATACAATGTTACCGTTTATTCATTTCTTGTGAATAACTATCCAGTATGCAATTGTAGGAGTCACGGGAGTCTAGTGTTTGTGTAGTAGACTTCTGATTACATTCTTACTAGCGTTTACAATGAATTACTCTCATTGATTTGAAGTAAAACTTCTTTACGAACGCTTGACTTGTGGAGCAAGCTGGTTGCGAAAAGTGTGATCCAGCGAGGCGAACGGAAGTTGAGAGAGTAATAAAATAATGAAGGAAAACAAGTACGTTTACGAGTAAAAACAAAAACCGACTTCAAATAGAATCAAACGTTAAACGTAATTTCTTTATAATCGTTTCCTCAGAGCTGAGGGTCGTGACCACCAAGAGAGCTGCTTTACCCACTCTTTTCTATTTTGGGCCAGGTGGATAGCCGCCTGGAGTTTTAGCTCCTCCAATACAGTCCGTCCATCTAGTGGGCGCCCTGCCTCTGTTTCTTTTTATAAATACCAACGAATTTCGATGATTCATTTTTTTATTGGAAACTTCATGAATGGTTCGATGAAAGTTTGGTTACGTTCTGATTGAGTTTGATTTCGTAATATTCCTACGATAACTCGGAAATACAAAAAGGGCATCCACGCGTTATAACGTTTAACGTTTGATTTAAGTCATTTTCAACACGTTTTATTAAAGTCAAGTTATGTAAGTCGGTTTTATTGGTAAATATACTCGTTTGAGATTTCTTCTACCTTCCTAAGTTTCTATTTGTCTAGCCAAAGTATCTTGTACAAGCACAAAATAATGATAATAGTTACGTGATAGTTAAGCTATACATTTTAAACAACTACGATGTGGGCTACCACGAAATACTGGTTATTCTTTTCTAAGAACTCATCGTGAGACCTCACTATTCAGTATTACGACGTAAATGAATATGAATTACAAAGTATCTCTCAACAATAATAATATGGTTCGCAAAATACATGAACATTTGAAATTTTCTAAGAAATACGCTGTGCTCTATATTAAGTTCGACACATACAAGCATGTTTTACGTATCTATACAAATAAATAAAATTGAAGTGTCTGTTTGTAATATTAAAATAACAGTAACTACATGTATATTAACATGTAATTTTATGGATTTTATTTATTCTATTTTAGAGCCAAGATTTGGAGTGTGCTCAGGAACTACATGATCTAATTCCCCCATCCCCTTACCACTATCGGACTTCTAGACGCACTGCGGGATTTCATCCTTTTGTTGTGAACATCCCTCAAACCCGAACGAAGCGATTTGCTTGGTCTTTCATTCTCCGTACAGCAAAGGACTGGAATAGTTTGCCCGCGTCTGTCTTTCCTTCCGATTACAATGTGGGTATTTTGAAGAGTAGAATGAATAGGCATTTACTAAGCTAGGGCGCCTTACCATCCAGGACTACATTTCCACTTAACAACAGGTGGTATCGTAGTCAAGCACTTGCTTAGATATTATAAATTAAAAATATATATATATGGGATTTTGTATTTTTTTTTAAACAATGCTAGCAATATTTCTTTTTTTTTCAGAAATATTACTAACAATCTTGTTAACCATTCCAACTAAGCTTAAGCTTGTGCTAGGACGTGGTTCACGGCAATAGTCCAATGGTGGATTCGAACCCACGACCTTACGATTCGCAGGCCGTACCCTGAACCATTAGGCTACTGACGCTTCAAAATGTTGTAAATTATACGCTAATAAATGTTGTATAATTATTAACGTACTTTATTATAATAATAATAAATTTAATATAAGTAATTACAATTTACGCAACATAAAACTTATTCTTCATCCGACTTAAAATGATGAATGCATTATAAACGAGCGCTATGCAAATGCACTGGATTCCATTCCAGTCTGCCGGAGATCGACATTGATTGAATTGCGCAGCTAGAACGCGGTAAAGGCTGTTTGAAATCCTCACATATTCTATTCAGTCATAACCAACCCCACTGTATTAAGGCAGTTTAAATTAAAAAAAATATATATATATATATATATATATATATATATATATATATATATATATATATATATATATATATATATATATATATATATATATATATATATATATATATATATATATATATATATATATATATATATATATATATATATATATATATATATATATATATATATATATATATATATATATATATATATATATATATATATATATATATATATATATATATATATATATATATATATATATATATATATATATATATATATATATATATATATATATATATATATATATATATATATATATATATATATATATATATATATATATATATATATATATATATATATATATATATATATATATATATATATATATATATATATATATATATATATATATATATATATATATATATATATATATATATATATATATATATATATATATATATATATATATATATATATATATATATATATATATATATATATATATATATATATATATATATATATATATATATATATATATATATATATATATATATATATATATATATATATATATATATATATATATATATATATATATATATATATATATATATATATATATATATATATATATATATATATATATATATATATATATATATATATATATATATATATATATATATATATATATATATATATATATATATATATATATATATATATATATATATATATATATATATATATATATATATATATATATATATATATATATATATATATATATATATATATATATATATATATATATATATATATATATATATATATATATATATATATATATATATGGGATTTTTGTGTTTTGTTTCTATATAAAAAAAATGTTAACCATTCCAAGTAACCTTAGTTTTGTGTTAGAAAATGGTTCACGTCAATAGTCGAATGGTGGATTCCAATCCACGACTACCCTAAACCATTAGGTTAATTAAAATATAAGGCGATATAATATCTAAGACGGTAATGCTTTATATATACTTGTTCTGCCTCAAGTCCTAGCCCTTACAAAATCTCTATTACGGCTAGAGATTTTTACTTTAAAAATATCAATTATAAGGAAAATGTTATACAATGGCAATATTGTCAGGTTCAAATTTCGGAAACGCAAACAGGGATCATAACGAAGCCACGTCTTTGTAATAAACTAATGTCAGACTTGTATACGCGGCCCGAACTATTCCCGTAACGCACGACCCTCGAAACTTCCACCACTTAATAACTTGTGCCATATTAATAAACTGCCCTTAAGTATATTACATAACATCACAAGTTAGTAAACGATGCGTGACATTAATCAGTATCAGACAGAAGATGTAGTTTAATTTTGAGCTTGTTTATCTATTTATGTAATTATTTAGAATCGACTTCAAATAAGGAGGAATTTGTTACAATATAACTTTCGACTGGGTGAACTGATTTAGTGATTCTTTTTTTTTATTTTTCTGCTTTCTAAGCAAGCGCTTGACTAGGATTCCACCTGATGTTAAGTGGAAATGCAGTCCTGGATGATAAGGCACATTAGCTTAGTAAATGCCTATTCACTCTACTCTTGAAAATACCCACATTGTAATCGAAGGGGAAGACAGGCGCGGGCAAACTATTTCAGTCCCTTGCTAAACGAACGATGAAAGACGAAGCAAATCGCTTCGTTTTGGTTTGAAGGATGTTCACAACAAAATAAAGAAATCCCGCAGTGCGTCTAGAAGTCCGATGGTGGAAAGGGATGGGGGAATTAGATCATGTAGTTCCTGAGCACACTCTCCAAAATGCAATCTGTAGAAAACCGAAAGGCTAGTCAACTTACGCCTGTGCTCAAGACTGAGCAGATTGGTTTCAGCTGCGTCACGAAACAGCCTCTTAGCCCGCCTCTCCACCGAGTCCAAAGCTGCGAGATGGCATTTAGCAGCGTCTGCGCAAATGTGACAGCGGTATTATTGACAATTATATTTTAATTTAATAACTGGTGCTTCCAATGTGGTTCCAAATTTGGTCCAATTCTGACAATGGCATCTTTAAGAAAACCATATAAGTCTTAAACTTGCATTATGTATGTGCGCGACAAATGGACGAATAACTCAATATCACGCTAACCGATTTCGATGATTCATTTTTTATTGGAAAGGAAATACTTTAAGAGTACATGAGAGTTTGGTTAGGTTCTGATTTATTCTATTACGTAATATTCCTACTATAATTTGGTAATACAAAGAAGAAAGTCGGATTTGAAGTTCGGTTTTTTACTCGTAAATATAGTAAAAGACTAATTTACTAACCCACAATGCAGCGTAGATTTCTTGAGTATAAGGCCATATATCATGAAAATGATATGAAAAGGGAGTATTTAAAAAGGGTGGTTTAAATTACGAATAAAATTTTCCAATAAATTCTGACCCACATCTACATAATTCGTAATAGGAAGAACGAGTGGCTAAGATTTGTCGAAGGAAGTTAGTTCGCAAGAAACTTGGTTCTCGAGCACGTACCGTTGACCCATTTATGGATCAAAGTCTGTACTCGAGTGATTGATCGAGAGGCATTGAATGGAAGTCTTTTACGTAATTCAAAGAGGCGGCTTCGCTGTTCAATTAATGAGATCGAATGTTTGTCTACAAATCCGTTGAAACGCAGGCCTTACCTGTGTAATTAAAGAAACTCAAATAGGGGCAGAGCCGTAGTTCTTTGTCCGGGTGGGCTCAAGTTGCGTAGTACGCTAGCAATCCGAATTCGATCCCCGGTGCCAACAGCAATGAGTTTGTTTGTGGCAATCTGACTTGAATAGACTTTCGTAATTTACCCTAATCTACTTCGATGTTTTAGATATTGAATCGCCACTCCAACTAACATTTGATGGCTATCTCGTAATCACCATTTCTCGTTTGCTTTTCAACCGACTTCAAAAAGAGGAGGCTATCAATTCGTCTGTCTTTTTTTTATGTTCGTTACCTGATAACTTTCGACAGTGTGAACTGATTTACTTAATTCTTCTTTTATTTGAAGACTCGTGCTTGCGTGTGGTAATTTCCAATTTGGTCAAGTTCAAACCAAAACCATGCATTAAGTATGTGAGGGAATAAATGGACGAACGACGAAACGAAAAAAACTCAATATCACGCGAATCCATTTCGATGATAATTTTTTATTGGAAACGATATACGTCAAGGATAGATTGGTAAGATTCAGATTACTTTTTGTTTTAAATGCTAACTATTTTTTTTCCACAAATATTACTAACGTTCCCGTTAACCATTCCAAATAAGCTTAAGCTTGTATTAGAAGAAGGTTCACGTCAATTGTCGATTGGATTCGAACCCACGTCCTTACGATTCGCAGACCATACCCTAAACCATTAGGCTAATTTATGAGGCGATATAATATCTAAGGCGACAATGCCTTAGTTAAACTTGTTCTGCCTCAACATTAAGTTTCGTAAGTTTTACTAAGTCATTATTACGCCTAGAGATTAATAACATTGGTAGACAATCACCAACCGTCAGTAAAATTCGTTAGTCACCTTGGTTCGCAAAAAATCAACGTCGTACATTGATTGATATCGACCTCGAAATAGATTAACGAGAAGGCGGTCAGCGGGTAGCGCTTCAATCGACGAGGGACAATCTATTGAGGTCACAAATTGATCAGTAGGTGTTAACTATAAAATCGTCTCTCCGACTCTTACCCATTTGCATTAGCAAAGTTTTGCTACCTACGTTAACGTAGGCGTTATATTTCGCATCATCTTTTATACATTGTACTCGTCTGTGTGTGTCTTACTGCAATGTATAACGGTTTAGGGTACCGTCTGCCAATCGTAAGATCGTACGTTCGAATCCACCATCCAACTATTGAAGTGAACCATCTGCCAGCACAAGCTTAAACTTAGTTGGAATGGTTGACAAGAATGTTAGTTATATTTCTAAAAAATACTAATACTAAATAATTTTCGAAATCCAAGGCATAGTACCTTGGGTTTGCCTGCAAGTGGGACTTGATTGAAACCAAATCAGTTCATAAACTACAGAGCTACGAGAGTACAAATTAGAAACAAACATTTAAAAAAAAAGTGTGTTCTGTGGACTACTTCAGTAAAGTAACGTTTCTTTAGCTATATCTTTATGTATATATATTTGTTTATTTATTCACAATATTTAGACAATTGTTCAAGAGAGAAAGAAAATGCGCATACTGCCCTCTCTTGCTCTTACAGTGTGGTACAGACAATAGGCCTGCACTTTGTCTTCGATACGTAAATTATTTCCCTCTCAACTTACTTTCGTCTTGCCTGATCACACCTTTTGCTACGCCTACCAGCGTACCTTACTCCAAAAGCGTGCATGAAGAAGTTTTACTTCAAAAATACAGACCAAGTGAGAACCGTTTTTGATTTGAAGACGGTTAAAGAGAGAGAGCAAGAGAACCAAAGACTAAAATGGCAATGGGCGGGACAACAGGCTAGGAGAGAAGACGGTCGGTGGACCAGGGCAGTAACCGAATGGTGGCTAAGACAGAGACGCCGATCAGTGGCAGACCACCAACCCCCGGGTCGGATGACATCGTCAGGGCAGTGGGGCCGCAATGGTTTCGGGCAACACAGGACCGAAGTGAATGGCGTGAAAAAATGGAGAGCTATACCCAGCAGTGGGAAGATACGGGGCTGATTGATTGATTTGATTGAAAGAGAGAATAATTTACGTTAATCAGTGTATCAAGCAGAGTATACAATAGACCTCGTGACATTTGCTTCGTGTTTTGTGTTAATGATCGATGCATTTAGGAGGCCCATTGGAGTGTAATTTGTGTTACAGCGACAATACGGGAATTAGCTAATGCAAATGTATCTAATGTGATCGATCTATTAGAGCTGCATTTCATTATTAGAAACGTCAATTTCAATTTGTCACGTTAACTGCGATAAGCTTAAACGAGGGAGATGAACGGCTGTGATAAAAGTTTTTAGCTAAATAAGAGTGATAAAAGGTGTGATATCTATAACAACTAAACGTCATTCTACCTCATTCACATTACCTTAACGAGGTTTTATAAAATATGATTTTCACAAAAACTTCTAAGAATCCTACAATATACTAAAGTAGTTCGGATGTTATGCGCGCACAAACATTTCGGGGATTGAATTTTATTTATATGGATAAACATAAGCATACAAAAATATAAACTTACACTGTACATAAATATATTTATATTCATACTAGCGTACCCAGCCCGCTTCGCCGGTCTAGATTTTGCTTTATTTTATTTAAACAAAAAACTTACATTATTAAATATTTAATTTAACTCTCACAATATATTAAATTGTTCATTTATTCATATCTTTTCGAGCGGGTGAAGATCATTACCTACATCCGTGTACATATCAGTAAATACAATATCATTCTTATCATTTAGGAATTTATTATACTTCCTTAGACTCCATTGTACTTCAATATGGTTTATAATGACATAAAATACACAACGCATGTGTCAATACAAATTCGGATTATTAAACAAAAGAATATCATCATAGTAAATAAAAGCTGTATTTGACAGTTCAACAAGAGGAGTGCTCCGATCGTATCCAATCTTTACAGGATTACTCGCCAGGTCAATCTGAAGATTCCCTGAAAGTTTCATGGAACAAACCCACACACTTTCTCTTTTAAATATATAGATTTGAATAAACTATTCTTCAGTCTCAAAATAATTTATAGAGCTTATTAGCATGTTTCTGTTGGTGTTCGTCGGAGTATATTTTTAAAGCAAAAGAAAAGACACACAAAAGCACAGAGGGAAATGAAGGCAGGGTGGATAGAGGCAGGAGGAATGGGACGAGTCAACGACTTCTGAAGTGCGGGTTTGCAGCGACAGGTCGCATACAGAACGAGTTTAACAGTCCTGGATAATTTGAATAAAGAAACATTTCTATCCATAGATTATCTTTAAAAAAGATTCTTCGATTATTGAAAGCTGGTGGATCACATTCTAACACTCCATGAGAAAACCAAATAAGTCTTAAATTTGCATTAATTTAAGGAACGATTTTTTTTTACTATATAAAATTACTTTTCCACCGACTGACCGTCCTTTGACTTTTTAATTTGGATTTAATTGTAATGGTTGCTCCATTTTATAAAGGGTTTACAAAAGTTTACTTAAAGTTACAGACCACTAATTCTAATTTTCTATACATACATGTTTTTTTAAACTAACGAATGTTTGTATGTGCGTGTATGGATGAATAACTCAAAATCACGCTAACCAATTTTAATGTTTCATGTTCAACGATTCTATGTTTAAAAATAGAATGATGTCGTGGCTGGTTGAGAGGGTATTTTATGGTGTGGAGGAATTGACAATTAAATATGTATAAAACCGTCCAAGCCCAGGTTACCTCACCGGGGGGACCCTTGTGTCGAATTACTACTACTAACGTAGAGCTGTTCGAATAGTCGACGATCAGGGTCTTTCCGATCGACTCGACCCTCTAAGTCTGTTCTTTTTGCATCCTATATCGCATTTACCATGGGGAGTGTTCTGAGGAATTGTTCGGAATCATCCCAGCTACCGATTTCCATTACCGCACGTCTCGGCAGAATTCCAAATTCCACCGCCACCATCTTGACGGTTGGCGTTCAACGACTGTACGTTTTTCGCGTAACTTGCCCGCACTGTCAACTTGTGGAATCAACTGACGACAGTGGTGTTTCCGAACGTTTACGATTTAGGGACCTTCAAGAAACGAGCCTATTCCTATCTCAAAGGCCGGCAACGCACTTACAACTCCTCTGGTGCTGTGGATGTTCATGGGCAACGGTGATCACTTAAGATCAGGTGAGCCGTATGCTCGTTTACCACTTTTCATATAAAAAAAATACTAGCAATAGAGGTTCAGGCTAAGCGACCTAAGAGCTATGCCACCTCTCAATCCGGTGAAGCAGTCAAGGCCAGCCTCTCTGGCCAATCTGTGTAGTAAAGAGTAAATTATGATATGAATCTAATTCATTTTTTATTGGAAAGGATGTACTTCAAAAGCAGTTTGATTAGGTTGTCATTAATTCTACATCGTAATATTCCCACGATAATAGATAGATATAACTTTATTGTACACCAATATCAAACAAATGGCATTACATAACTAAGGTACATTTTACAGTTCGTTGTATAATGGGCGACCTTATCGCTAAGAGCGATCTCTTCCAAGCAACCTGTGTATGGACAGGAAACATATGAACAAAACAGGACGATGGCGTTCAAGTACAAATATGATAACAAATCTATACATATAATTAACAACCTACACTAAATATACCTAGATAAATAATTTATCATTAAATATACTAATACATAAAATATCCATATATCATAGTTCCGACGAAATCTATTGATAATGTTGCGCTAGCAAATTTTTAAAAGCAGCTAGGGACTTAGCAAGCCGAATGGAATTTGGAAAGGCATTCCACAGTCTAGTAGCCCGCAATGTGAATGACTTCCCATAACAGTTTGAGGAATGAAGAATGAAGTTTCAGAGGATCGTAAGGATAGAGGATCGAATAGGTGGATAATTCGCAATTACATCGGATTTGAAATCGGTTTTTGTTTTTACCTGTCTCCTATTAAGCAGTTTCATCAAATTTAAATTAATTAACTACGATATTGCAGTTATAACTTTGTGAACTAATCGACTAAAAGGATATTGCATATATTAAGCAAATTAACTCGTTAGCAGAGTTCCCGTTATAACAGATGCACACAGCTTCCACTTCCGCGACGCTTAACGCTCTAACCAAGGGAGTTTCGTAATTACTTTCCGTTAGCAGGTAGTTTCGCTAATTCCTTATCTACATGACAGTCTACCATTTATTTTTACGAGTAAAAACAAAAATCGACCTCAAATCGAATGAAACATTATAGTCCATTACGCGCACAAGTATCTTCGTATTTCCGAATTATCGTAGGAATATTACGAAATGGAATTAATTAGTATCTGACCAAACTGTAGTTCCCTTAAATTTCATCTTTCCAATAAGTAATGAATTGCGTTGCGTGTCTTATAATAAATACCGTTGAAACAGTTCAAACACAATAAAGAGCTGTGTTGTGAAATTCTTTGACACGCAGTAATATGTATGACTCCGAAAATCGTGCCGAGGGGCATTCGCAAATGACATTGCCAAAGACACGTTCAATGAGATTTGAGGCGTATCAAGGATTTGAATCTGAATGGGATTTGTTCATTTACATAGTCTATAGATGTATAGGAACATTGCAGTACAACGACAGGTCCTATTGTACTTATTAATTTGATCCAGATCTTAAAACGGATTAATTGAGAAAACCATTCCAGTCTTAAACTTTTTTTTTTTTTTTTTGTTGACGGGGAGGAAATCTTCACAAAGATACCCCGCCTTCTGGGGGAAGGCGGCGGTTATGTGGGGACCTTACCCACTAAAACCTCCCCGGTGGCCCTTTCCTCGGTGCATGACGAGGGGCTCCGGGATCTCACGTGGAACGCACCGGAGCCCCTCTGCACTGTGCTCCAGGAGAGCACGTCCCGGGGGGAAGTTACTCCCTCCTCCCCCTGTGCCCTCGCAGCGAAAGGCGACACGGGCCAGCCGATGTCACCTTCTTCCCGGGTCCACTTTGGTGGACGACGCAGGCCCCCACCCTTGTCGCCCAGTGAACCCGAGGCCCCTTTTAGTCGCCTTGTACGACAGGCAGGGGATACCGTAGTCTTATTCTTGAGAGCCCAGAACTACAGGGCTGGCCAGTCTTAAACTTGTGTTAACGTGAACCGATTTGAAGTTGGTTTTTAGTTTAAAAATTTTAAGTAGTAAATATACTTAATAGCAAACTGAGACCTGTACGTCACACGTGAGTTACGTGCGCCCGCGTCTTTTTGTATTATTATTTTTTTATATAGTAAATTGTTTGTGTAACGAGAGTAGAAAGACATTTGATATTAGTGATCAACTGTTAGTTTTCTTAAATAATAATAATAAAGTTTTATTAAACCTACCTGTCACTATAACTTGTGTTTAGGAAATAAAGGTACGACAGGGTACAGGTTTGGATAAGAATGAGCAATGCAGCCTGTTCGTAACATATTACTTCGAAAGAGGTCTAGTCAGGAGCGCCCTAATATTCTATAGTATATATATTTCAAGTGATTTGTAGTAAGAATTGGAATACACAAAGCCATTTTAATGTATTTTTAGAATCATTGTTGCAATTTTAAAGATCATATTAATAATTTAACACAAAAACTCAGAAAACTAACATTCTTTTTTTTTAAATGTAAGGTAATATATAACTAACTGGCGTTTAACTGCAAAATGTGTATACATCCCTATGCTAATTTATCATGTCATATTGTATCTCAGGTCTCTAGAAAACCTTCTTGCTAGAAATCGAAAGAGCTCAGAGAATGATACTTAAAATTGGAAAAAATTGTAATATGTTGGAGCAAAGTCCGGGGAGTCCGGGGAGTACGGGGAGTACGGTGGATATCTTCAGCATTCCAATTATAGCTCTTCTAATTTGGTAACTGTCTGTTGTGCAGTGTGTGGTCTAGCGTTGTCCTGAATCAGCAGTGGCCTACGGTGATTAACCAGGCTTAAAGTTACAGCCTTTATATATGTCCCACTGTTGGGCACAGGCCTTCCCTGTAAAGAGTAGTTTAAGGGCATAGTTCGCCACGCGGCCCTATTGCGAATTGGCAGACTTCACAGGTCATAGAAAAAAATTCTAAGACGTATAGGTTTTCTCACGATGTTTTCCTTCACCGTTGACCGCGTGGTAAATCAGCACATAAAATTGCAACAACAAATTTATTGGTGCCGGCACCGGGGATCGAATTCGGGTTGCTAGCGTACTATGCAACTTGAGGCGACCGTCCGGACACTAAGCTACCACGGCTCTGACCAGACTTAATAATGTATAAATTTGAAATTTTAATTGCTCACCAAAGAGGAGATATTTGAGATCAAAGTGGCCGCCAATTTCATGATTGGACCTAATATTATATTAAATATGTCTCTATGTCTCAACACAACCCTAAGGTATACATTATTTGTGTAGGCTTTATTTTCTACAAATAAAGAGCTTACACATTATAAATAAAGTTATAAATTATAAAATGCCTACAGTTAATAGTTTTCCTTAACAGATACCGCGTCGTAGTAAGAGACGCTTAATTTAAGATAGTGAACGTTCTCGAGCGGGGCCCGCGGCTACGAGCGTCGTCCCAGCTTGAGATTTATTGGAGATTTGCTCAATTTTCAGCCTCCTCCGCTTCAATAAATATAATCTCGTATGATATTGGCGATATCGAAGTACGATGTTTACATATCCTTTACATATTACATTTTCCTGTAGAGGTATTATGCTAGGAAATGTTACCAACATAACCAACAACCATACAATCAATTAGGTTTAATCAACACGGTATCCCTTGCCTGTAGCAGAAGGCGACTAAAAGGCTTTTGTCGTCCGCCAAGGTGGACCCGGGAAGAAGGCGACATCAGCTGTGAAGTGCTCTCCTTGAGCACAGTGCAGAGGGGCTCCAGTGCGTTCCCCTGGAGATCCCGGAGCCCCTCACCATGCACCGAGGAAGGGCCACCGGGGTGGTTTTAGTGGGTAAAGTAGTCTACTATCTTTCTGAAGATTTCCTCCTCGTTAACAAAAAAAAGGTTTACTTAACATATTGCCTCTTAACCGACTTCAAAAAACGAGGAGATTCTCAATTCGATTGTATTTTTATATTTGCTAACTCGGAACTATCGACTGTATGAACCGATTTTGATGATTCTACGACAGCTGGTGTATCCCGTGTGATCAAGTTCTGTCAATGGGATCCGTGAAAAAACTCCTCCTCCTTGCGTCGTTTTCCTCATTGCTGAGGGTCGTGACCTCCACGAATTATGTGGCGGACGATCGCTTTCCACCTGTTGCGGTCTTTGGCGGTGTGAAATGCCTCGTGGACTCTCCTGCTAGTGTTGGTGCTAATTTGGTCTGTCCAACGCATAGGACTCCTCCCTCTTGGTCGTTTTCCCTGTACTTTGCCTGTGACCAGGAGTGTGTGTGTGAAAAAACTATATATGTCTTAAATTTGCATCAAGTATGTGCCCGACAAATGGACGTATAACTCAATATCATACCAACAGATTTCGATGACTCATTTTTTATTGAAAATGGTGTATCACTTGAAGACGTTGATGATGACAAGATGAGAGTTCGGTTAGGTTCTGATTAATTCTATTTCGTAATAATTCTTTTCATTTTGAAGTCAGTTTTTTAAATACTCATAAATATGTGTGTTAACGTGATGCGCGCGCATAAAAGTTCACTGATATCATTTTTCCATAACGCGCCTAAAGAAGTATAACATCAAAAAATTCTAGAGCAGTGTGATTGTACCGTAATAATAGATAGCACAACGTTCCCAATAATTTATCCTGTCAAGCACAAAGCCTAGAGCTAAATAAGCTTTTGAATGAAACCGGGAACGTGGATATTTTCCGATAAATTGGTTTTCGATGGAACGTTAGCCGCAGGTGGGTATTAATATCGTATAGGTATTATTGTTATGACTATACTTTAGTTCTTTGTTAAACATTTCGTTGACTTTAATACCTAAATTATGCGATACTTTATACTTGTTAAAAATAAAACTGCTCTTTAACTCCTACCCATTTGCATGAGCAAATTGTTGCTATCACATTATCGTAGGCGTTATTTTTCGCAACAGCATTTTGTACTTGGTACTTGTCAGTGTGTTTCTCACCGCAATCAGACTTTACTGTACTTTTTAATTTTTTACGTATTTCATTAATATGTTGTCTAAGTAAAGTTATAAGAAACAATTCCAGTTGTTTGAGTAAATTATGTTCTAGTGGCGCTTTTGTCGTTAGAGATATTTTTTTAATGACGAACTACACAGATTGGCCAAAGAAGCTGGCCTTGACTGCTTCACCGGATTTAAAGGTGGCATAGCTCTTAGGTCGCTTAGCCTGAACTTCTATTGCTAGTAACTCGACACAAGGGTCCCCCCGGTGAGGGGTAACCTCGGCTTGGACGGTTACTATGTTAAAGTCGTTAGAGATAATAGTGGTTTTTCTTTGTGCTGAAACCACATCCTCCGTAAAACACTTATATTCACCTTAATATATGTAATCGTTTATTTATTCTATGTTTATATATTCTTATATTTATATAGACTTTATCTGGTTATGTATATAATGAATATACATTATTTATTTATCTATATATGATTTTAAAACGTTATTTCTAGGGGCACTTCTCATAGTTTGCATTTAACCACTAAAGGTTAGCTGGAACAAATGGTTAAATAACATTAAGTTCGCCTTTGTACACGTATTTTGGTGCCGGAAAGAATTGATCTATCTAAAATAGTTGATAAGACTGTAGTAAAACAATGCTTCTATTGTGGGATGTGATCTTAATTGTCCCAATTTAATTTCAAGTGACAATTTGCACCGCGACGTGCTACTATTGAAACGTGTCGAACGCCTTTGTTTTAGTATCGTTTTATAATAAGGTTCGTTAGAGTAGTTACGGAGGAAATGACGTCATCAGAGCTTGTTATAAGAAATATATTGTATTCATTTGCAATCAATTTAATCTGAATCATCATTATCCGTTAGCAAATGACTGGAATATATCGCCCTCTTTCTTTCCCTCCAATTACAATGTGGGTATTTTCACACTAGTGAATAAGCATTTACTAAACTAGTGTGCAGAAACGTTGCCTCTCAGTGTGCACGTCATAAGCAAGCTCAAAGCACAACGAGCTATGGAGAGCGCTATGCTCGGAGTATCTCTACGAGATCATACCAGGAATGAGGAAATCCGTAGACGAACGAACGTAACCGACATAGCTCGCTGTGTAAGCGAGTTGAAGTAGCACATAGCGCGTAGAACAGATGAGGCCGAAAAGTTCTCGATTGGAGACCACGGAACGGCAAGCACATCGTAGGACGTCCACCCGCAAGGTGATCTGACGACCTCATAAAGGCCGCAGGATGCAGCTAGATGCAAGCTTACAACCGGTCCTTTTGGAAATTGTTGGAGGAGGCCTACGTCCAGGAGTGAATGTTTTACAACTGTATTGATGATGAATGATGATGAAGCTAGCGCGTCTCACTATCTAGTTACCATCCAGGACTGCATTTCCACTTAACATCAGGAGGGATCGTAGTCAAGCACTTGCTTAGAAATTATAAATAAAACATAAATGTCCAACGTAGTTCCGCAGAGATTGTGTATATTTTCCGTCTTTCTAAGCACGTCTGGCGGCAACGTTTGCCGCAGACCAGACAAATACAATATTCATTCTCTTGACCTCTCTCCTTGTAAAAATAAATAGTTATCATATTTCAAGCTAAGTGTGTAATTTGTGTTCACGTGAAGCAGAAATGGAGGTAATATCTCAATGAAATAATATCTCGGCGCTCCTTTGATATGTCTAGTGCTTTCACAGGTCAGTAAAACATAGACCTTATTAAGTCGTTCTAACTTACTTTTTATATATATTTTTTAATGACCATTTAGAAATACCTAATGTTAAGTGATCACTACGACGTTGAGGGATAAGCTCTTTAACCAACTTCAAAAGATGAGGATCTCATTTCATCTGTATTTTTTGTTTATTAACTCACAATTTTGGACTGGGTGAACCGATTTGGATGATTCTTTTTTTATTTTAAAACTGGTGGTCCATCTAAATTTTGATGCCATGGTCCAATTCTGACACTGTGATCTATGAGAAAACCATAAAAGTGTTAAATTTAATTATATGCGCCTCAAATGGACGAATAACTCAATATCACGCCAACGGATCTCGATGATTCATTTTTATTGGAAATTACTCTAAGAGTAGTTTGATGAAAATTTTGTACAAAATTTGAGTACAACAAAATAAAACTTATTGGGAAATATTTACAATAACAAATTGGTCTACAACTAAAGCAATAATTTTAATATTTAAAAACTATAAATAATAGGTAAAACTACTAAATAAACTGTAAACTTATATCAAACCAAAAAATAAAACAGGATGATGTAAAAAATCGATCCCAAATCACTGCGCTTGCAGGGCAGGGTGCCCAAGAGGCTAGCGACTTTTTTTTAATTATGTAACACGAGCCATGACTACTGACTTAAATATTTGTTAATTCAGAGTTTATTGCCCCTTGTCCTTTTTGTTCTGAGCATAGTCTGCCTATGCTATGTCTAGTTCCCCCAACATGGGTGTCTAGGGATTTTGTCATTCCTTTCTTTCTTCCATCTCTTAAATTTAATACATACAGGTTACATTGTTCTTACATTTATATCATTCTTAAAAGTTACAGCCTTTATATATATAATATATATGTCCCACTGCTGGGCGAAGGCCTTCTCTGTAAAGAGAGTATAAGGGCATAGTCCACCACGCGGCCCTAGTGCGGATTGGCAGACTTCACATGCCTTAGAAAATTTTTCTAAGACATGTAGGTTTCCTCACGATGTTTTCCTTCACCGCCGAGCGCGTGGTTAATCAGCACATAAAATTGCAACAACAAATTTATTGGTGCCGGCACCGGGGATCGAACTCGGGTTGCTAGCGTACTATGCAACTTGAGCCAATCGCCCGGACACTGAGCTACCACGGCTCAATATCATTCTTACTATCTACTACATTCTATTATATTTTCTGTTACATTTAATACATAATATTTATCTCTAATTTTACTATAGTTTACATTCTTATATTGTTTATCTTAATTTTAATCTAATTTTAACCTATTACAATTTTTTCTCTTTACTCTACAATGTCTCTATTATCTCTACTCTTTGCCACCGTCTTTTTAATTACATTTCTTCTCTTTCCTTCTGCTAGGCTAGCGACATTTCCCCGTTGTATGGCCAGGCTCAACCTTTGTCGAAATGCGCGCCAGCCCTTGGATCCCCCGAGGCGTCGATGAGGTGTGCGGAATTCTCCTTAAAAAGCTGACGGGCTTCCACACCCCAAGGCCCCAAGGTTTCCACGGCATTAATGTAATTGTAATTAATTATTTGCATTCAATTAAAACTTCTTAATGCTACCAAAGAAGTATCTTACATCCGTACATATGTACACGCACCATTTCATCAGCTTCAGACTAAAGACACACTGTATCAAAGATATCTTGTATTATATCTAGTATAATTAATTGCTGGAAACTCGTCCACGTGGGCTGGGAACATTGTAATACTAATGAAGCTACTAATTGCAAGGCTACGACAACCTCGAGCTAAAGACTTTCTCTTTAATTGTGATTAACCCGTATCCACAAATTGGCGTTTGTCGTAACTGTACTCTCAATGTTATTGTAATACGTACATACATTGGGTTCGAAGACCTCATTACTGACAAGTTCCACTGAACATTTGCACTATTAGACACGGACCTTAACTTTCTGTATAGCTATCGTAACAATAACATTGTAACTTTTTACATTATTGCGCTGACGTTGTGTTGAGATGTAGATTAGATATGCTAGAGACGTTTTTAAGATTATTCCATGCCGAAAAAAGAGAACAAAGGTAGTCGACATAGGTCTTAAA
Source organism: Meandrusa payeni (assembly GCA_029286785.1). Classification (NCBI taxonomy): domain Eukaryota; kingdom Metazoa; phylum Arthropoda; class Insecta; order Lepidoptera; family Papilionidae; genus Meandrusa; species Meandrusa payeni. Next base: position 7,870,877 of record JAGSMX010000015.1, read on the forward strand.
GTCAGCAAGTTGAAGTGGCAGTGGACCGGCCATATCTGCCGAGTCAGTGATGGCAGATGGCGGAGGAAAGTTTTGGACTAGAGACCGCGCATGGGTCAGAAAAGCGTAGGGCGCCATCCTTCCAGATGGGTTGATGATCTTATAAGAAAAGCCGGAAGTAGATGGATGCATAAAGTTGAGGATCGTATATGGTGGAAGACATTGTGGAAGTCCTATTTCCAGCAGTGGATGGATGGACTGATGAATTGATGCTTCAAGCTATTATATTTATTTATTTATTTATTTATTCTTTATTTGCACACAATACAAAAAAAAGCTTCAAATGGTATTTTCTGCCAGTCTACCTTGGGGTTGTGTAGATACAAAGTAACGGGTGCAAGCTATGTGAGAAAATAATAAATAAAAGAAAACTATAATAAATGCATGCATATTTAATATACATACCTACTTACAAATAAATTAAATATTTAACCATAATAATTATGTATAATAATAAATAGATACATATATAAATACATATATATATAATTATAGATGGATAGGGACAGCAATTATAGTTCTTTGATATCTAACATTTTTTTATCGGGGGAAGAGACGATCTTCAACAAGATCTTCTGGGGAAGGCAGGGTTATATGAGGCTCTTACTAAACCCCCCCGGTGGGCCTTCCTCGGTGCATGGCGAAGAGCTCCGGATTCTCCAGAGGTATGCACTGGAGACACACACACATCTCTGGGGAGTTATTCCCTTCCCAGCACCCTGCCTGGGGGACACGGGTCAGCCAATTTCACCTTCTTTTAGTCGCTTTCTACGACAGGGGATACCGTACCTTTAGTCTACGAGCCCAAGACTGTTTAACCTGTCCCAGGTATACGTATTCTTAGCTTTATGCATAAGCAATTGGCTTTACGTTCTTATAAATGGCTTCGAATCATCGCCAGCTTGCACTGAGCTTGTAGAATGATGATTGCATTCGTAGCTGCGACCTTCGGATCGAACCGCTTAGCCTACTGCCTTCCAACTTAATTTAAAATGTCACTCTCTTTCTTTTTCTGTCCATGCACATCACTGTGGTTCCGGCGATATCTCGTGCTCGTGTCCAAGATTAACCCACACTAAAAGTGTTAAATATCTGGGAATTCTCATAGATAGCTTAATGACTTGGACAGACCAGATTGAGTCATCCACTGCCAGAATAAGAAAATTAATTTATATTTTCAGAACCTTAAGGGCTGTAACTGATCAACAAACTCTGAAAATGGTCTATTTCTCTCTGGCGCAATCAGTATTGTCCTACTGTGTAACTGCTTGGGGTGGCTCCAGTAAAACCAGTTTCATTTACTTGGAGAGAGCTCAAAGAGCAGTCCTCAAAGTAATTTTATCAAAGCCAATCCGGTTCCCTACCGATGAATTATTTACAATCGCTAAGGTCCTAACTGTGAGACAATTATTCATTCGTCAAATGATTTTGCGTAAACACATTCAATTACCTTTTGTGAACCTGACTTCTAACACTCGGCGAGCTGGACGGATATGTGAGGTAGCAATCTGTCCGTCTGCACTTGCTAGGCGACATTATGTTTACCTAGCTTCTACTGTTTATAACAAAATTAATAAAGTATTGAATTTGTATCCTCTCTCGCACCGGGAATGTAAAACTAAAATCACCAACTACTTGCAAAATTTAACTTATAATGACACTGAAGCAATTCTGTCTGGATGCTTGTGATGCACACACATACTCACACACACACATATACACACACGCGCACACACACACACATATGTACAATAATGTATCTATATCTTTTTACTCTAATATTATGTACATAATTATACTCGTAAGTTTAATTTGTATTTGTATTGTTTGTGTCTCGAGGTGGCGTAAACTGCTGCGACACAGTTGCCAACTACTGTAGCAGTTTACGTACGTTCTGTATTGTGGTATTTCTTTTTCTTTTGTCCAAATAAATTTTATTTATTTATTTATTTATTTACTCTGTGAACATAAGTTGACAAATACATATATTATTTAGGATTGTCGATTGTTTATTGTATATTACATTTATTTGGGTATTAGAGTGACATATTTGTAGACAACTGAACTAGGAATATTAGATAGAGTCGCGCCGCCCACCGCTTTATATATAAAGTTGAAAGAAATATATTGTTACGTAAATGAAGTTCATAAAGTATAAAGTTACTCACTCTCTGTTTGATAAATTGCCAATTTGCATGATAACCCCTCTTAAGTTAACTGGATGCTGTGCGAAGATGCGATTTAATTCTATACCCTCCGTATTAGATGAGATATTTATCCTCATTTTTTAGGCTTTTCAACCAACAACAGAGAGGAGCAGATTCTCAATTCGTCTGTATGTTTTTTTAATGTTAACCGATTTTGATGATTCTTTTTTTATTTGTCTGATAATGGCATCCATGGCAAAACCGTGTTAGTCTTAAATTTGTATTACACCACACAGACAACCACATAGACAACCTGGAAATGGCCATGAGAAACAGGGACGTAGCGGTCGCGGAGAAACTAAAAACAATGCAACGGGGCGTCTACGACGCGTGAACCAGACCATTCTTCAACACCACCTTCAAAAATCAGGCATTATAAAAACACAAATTTAGTAACTGTAGAGGTAGCACCCTTATTAACAAAACAAAGTAAGCAGTTAAAGTACATTAGAAAAGAGTACGGAAACAAGTCTGTGGTTGAACTTTATTTAAAAAAAACGTCGTAACGTCATAATAAACACACACTCACTCACACAAACATATACATACACACTACACATTCGCATCAATTCACGTCTTTGACTGTAGTTCTTTTCCTTACTTCTTCGTGTACACATTTTTTTATTTTTCATATAATATATTATTTTAAAAAGTTAATGTACGCAGGATTTACAAACTGTCATTTATGGTACTGTCTTCTGAAATACAGGTACACTATACCTTCCGAAGCATGTAGTATATATAGCAGTATGCTTCGGCGTCGTCGGGACTTCTCTGAGTGCCGGAGAAGTCCCCTTTGAAAATGAAGTCCGGTCTTTGCCGGGACCGGCCGGTCGTTGGGGTGTCCTGTCGCTGACAGATCCGGGGCACTCCGCTCATAACGGCTGATGGCATTCGCGGTAGGTTTAGTGGATAGGGGCTGCCCAGGCCGAGTCCCCCACATCCCTCCGGGCCCACCTAGTTTATAAAAAGATTCCCCCGCGTGAACAAAAAAAAAAGGTACACTATACCTAGTTCTAGGTATAGTGTACTATTTTGTAACATGTTTTCTTGTGAATCTATCTGTATATCTGATGTGTGATGTGTGAATGAAACTTTCAGGGTATCTTCAGAATGACCTGGCGAGTAATCGTGTAAAGTTTGGTGACGATCGGAGCACTTGCTACTTTTCGAACTGTCAAATACAGCTTTTATTTACTATGATGATATTCTATTGTTTTATAACCCAAATTAGTATTGACACATGCGTTGTGTACATTGAAGTATAATGAAGTGTAATAAATACCTAAATCATAAGAATTATATTGTTTTTACTTATATGTTCATGGGTGTAGGTAATGATCTTCACCCGCTCGAGAAGAGAATGAATACGGAGACAAATGAATAATTTGATACATTGTGAGAATAACTCTCATTAAATATTTAATAATGTAAGTTTATTTTTTATATAAAATACAGCAAAATCTAGCCCGACGAAGTGGGCTGGGTACGCTAGTTATTAATAAAGTTATTATTACTAAAGATACCTTTAGACGCCGTACAGAAAACTCTACAGGAAATAAAGAAATATAATCAAATTTGGTAACAGACATATTAAATATTCCTCAATAACCTTGGAGGAGGAGGAACATAATGTTCCATATTGAAATATATTAAAAGTGTAGCCTCATATGTAGCGTACATCGTAGCGACATCTGAACATTTCTTTGATGAATGTTTTATTACGTTAGCCGAGTTTAACCGACTTCAAAAAGACAAAGACGAGTTTTTCAATTCGACTGATTTTTTTATGTCTGTCAACTCATAACTTTCGATTGGGTGAAGCGATTGCGATGTTTTTTTATTTGAAAGCTGGCGCTTCCCGTGTGGAATCCCATTTTGCAAATGGCATACTCATGAGGAAACCGTATGATTTTAAAATTTAATTTAAATTTACATTAAGTATAGGCGCGACAAATGGACGTATTTACTCACTCAATATCACGATTTTCATTTATCATTTCGATGATTCATTTTTTTTGTAAAGGATTTTTTTTTGAATATTTATTTATTTATTAACACACAGATTTGGTTACAATTATAAACATTACACAAATTAAACGAACATCCATGTAACCATTGTAGCACATTTTATTGGTACACAGTGACTCCCAAACTAAGCAGACGTTTGTATCTTAGGAACCAGAGTTGCATTGTGGAGTTTGATTTTGTACAAAATTTTAGTTTTTTTATAATTTTGTTAATAAATTTATATATATATATATATATATGTCGGAGAAACATTCCCGCCAACATCGTCACTAGTGGTTGCGGGCTTTGTGGGCGTCATAAGGGTAAGATGCGAGCACAAAACAATGTTCACAAGTTCACAATGGTTTATTTTAGGTTAACACAATAGTTCTTTAAATGATACAGTTAAGACCGAGCAGCGGGTTCGGGGCACCGATCTTACTTAATATTTTAATCACTTAAAAACGATCCAACTCGATCGTTAGCTCTCACTTCCAAAGTCTCCAAAAATAACTGACGCTAACCGACTCCACCAAACCAAGATGGCGCCACGACCCCGCTCGAGGCACGTGCTCTGCTCTGATTGGTCGTTACGTAGTACCATAAATCAAATCATGACATTTATTAAATTATTGAGATTCAACATTCTAAAAAAATGTAACAAATGAATTTAAATTAAACCAAGAATTTTAAAGTAATTACAGTGTAAACAAAAGCAATATTATCTTTTACGTATGTAAGCAACAATCAACCCGACTCGTAGCTTCCTCCGACACGTATGTAAGCAACAATCAACCCGACTCGTAGCTTCCTCCGACACGGCCGTCCTGACTTATTTTACACGCCCTCGTGTGATGTTGAAGGCCGCGCATCATCTGCAGAAAGGAAAGAAATTCTTGTACAGTTCGGCCACTCCTGACCAAGGAAACGTCTGTAGTTCGTTTTAGCATTACACGTTTTGCTGTTAACAATATCTAAATGACCACCTCGCTATTCAATGGCCTCCTCGCCTTACAATGGCCTCCTCGCCTTACAATGGCCTCCTCGCCTTACAATGGCCTCCTCGCCTTACAATGGCCTCCTCGCCTTACAATGGCCTCCTCGCCTTACAATGGCCTCCTCGCCTTACAATGGCCTCCTCGCCTTACAGAAACGCTACACCACAACAGCCACCAAGCCTTGCACTACTATCTGCCATGAGATATCATCACTCTCATCTGACAAGCACGGGTCCAGCTCAGTTGGGACATAGGATTGGGGAGTGGACGTAAGCGGTCTCGCATACTTGTATGCACGATTACAAGTCAAACTCTTGAGATGATACCTGTCACCGTCAATACTTCAATGACCTCAAACGGTCCTTTATATTTAGGATCCAATTTTGTTTGATTCCTTTCGTGATTTTCGATCAAAACGTAATCTCCTACAGAAAACGAAGTGACTTTGCCTTACCCTTATCAAACCGTGCTTTATCAAGGCACGCATTACTTTCATTAATCTATCAGCCTGTTCTCTAATTTCTTCTACATTTACCTCAACCTCGTGATCGTCAACGGATAATAAATTTAACGGCCTAGCTACTCTACCTATTAACAACTCTAGGGGCTTGATTTAGTAACTCTATGGATCGTACTATTTATGGAGAGTTGGACGTCATCTAACGCGTCTTGCCAGGACCTATTAGGGCTTGTTTCTACGACAGTTAACATGTTTTTGAGTGTACTCATTATGCGCTCTACTTGGCCATTAGCGCGACAAGAGCCGGTCGCTATTAAATGTAACTCGATATTGTGATTGGAACAAAATCTTTGAAATCTTTGTTTGCAAAACATCTACCCTGATCTGCAATAACACGCACTGGGGTACCGGTCAGGAACTGTATTAGAATTTAACTCTCGGTAATCTATGCACATTCGGTCCGTGCCATCGCGCTTCTTTACTAAAAGTATTGGGCTGGAGAAGGGCGATTTGCTAGGTCTAATAACCCCAGCAGACAAGAGTTCGCTACACTTATTCCGTACTGTTTCCCGCTCTTCAGGGCCTAAGTGATATGGTCGCCGTTGTACGATTTTGCTAGGATCTACTAGATTAATCTCCAATTCACCTGTCTTTACTCTACTAGTAGGTGTGCCTTCAACGAATGAGTTCTTAAAACTGCTAAGAAGTTCTATCAATTGTGGTTTAAGGTCATCGGGTATATCGGTATCCACGTCTTGAAAGTCAGCCGTTGCGTTATCAACATCGCAAATATTAACTGTAGAGGGCTTCTCGACTATAGTAAGCTGATCACTCGATATGTGTACTGACAACCCTAGGGCCAACAAATCGCGTCCAATCAGAATGTCGTTATTTAAGTAATCATCAGGTATAATGTGAAATAAAATTTCTACCTTATGACCACTAAGAGACCCTAGATAAAATTTGCGAGTCGCATAATACACTAGATTTTCCTACCCCAGTCAAAGTAACAGTTGCACGCTGCAATGTACCTACAAGCCTACGAGAGACGCTCTCTTTAATTAAGGAACAATCAGCACCGGAATCGAAACAAAATGGGAACTGCTCAACAAAATGGGAACTGCTCACCAAATTGCGTAATGGTTCCAGTGACAGGTCTCACGCCGCATACATCCACTCGCTTCACAACGCTGGGTGGAGTGGCGGCGGGCTGTGCGCTGCCGCTTGTAGCTGGCCATGTTTTGAGCACCGCGATGCCACGTGACCCTCAGCACCACACTTATAGCAAGTCACAACGGGCCGCGTAGTAACGGCCGTGTTGGAGCGCTCAGAAGTCAGAGTTGGTTGCTGCTTGTCATGCGATCGGCTGAAACATTCAAATGATTTATGACCTAACTTTCCACACGCGTAACATTTTGTTGAGACTGCACTTAACTTAGGACGTTTATTGTCTTGCGTAGTACTTGCGACGGCTTTTGAAATCTCTTGGTAACTGCGCTTGCGATAAGAGAACGCCATTAGTTCACGTTGCATTTTACTGCGGGTAGTTATTTCTTCCGAAAAAATATTGCGTTGCAACCGTGGCTCGATTTGCCCCATGTGTGCGAGTATTAAAGATACCGCCATTTCTTCCTTACTCAGACTACCCCATCGTGACATCAGTAAAGTGAATAAACGGCTTGCATAAGCAGCAAGACATTCACCTTCTTGTGGTTTGCCCGTAATCATCTTTAACATCGTCGCAGCACATGTTTCCAATGTATCAAAGCGAGAAAGGAAAATTTCTTTAAATTCTAACCACTTCATATTGGGAAAAGCTATCTGAGAAAACCATGTTGCAGCCGAACCCTTCATAGCCTTACTAAGTATGAGAATTAATTTACTTCCCTGTATATCGCGATCCGATAAGCAGATATCCGCTGTCGCTAGCCAGGCCCGGGCATCAGTGTCAGCATCTGCCGGTTGAAATTTAGGCAGCGTGATGCCCTTATCCTCGATTTTCGGTGGGTTGGTTAGCGCCTCCACTAGTAACCTCATACTGGTTTGCTGCGCTTCAAATAACGCTCGCCATCCTTCATTTGCCGCTGTCGGTTCGCTCACGTTTTGTGCCTGCACCGATCCACTTCTGATGTCGGAGAAACATTCCCGCCAACATCGTCACTAGTGGTTGCGGGCTTTGTGGGCGTCATAAGGGTAAGATGCGAGCACAAAACAATGTTCACAAGTTCACAATGGTTTATTTTAGGTTAACACAATAGTTCTTTAAATGATACAGTTAAGACCGAGCAGCGGGTTCGGGGCACCGATCTTACTTAATATTTTAATCACTTAAAACGATCCAACTCGATCGTTAGCTCTCACTTCAAAGTCTCCAAAATAACTGACGCTAACCGACTCCACCCAACCAAGATGGCGCCACGACCCCGCTCGAGGCACGTGCTCTGCTCTGATTGGTCGTTACGTAGTACCATAATCAAATCATGACATTTATTAAATTATTGAGATTCAACATTCTAAAAAATGTAACAAATCAATTTAAATTAAACCAAGAATTTTAAAGTAATTACAGTGTAAACAAAGCAATATTATCTTTTACGTATGTAAGCAACAATCAACCCGACTCGTAGCTTCCTCCGACACGTATGTAAGCAACAATCAACCCGACTCGTAGCTTCCTCCGACATATATATATATATGTGTGTGTTTAGGCAAGTATATATATACAGGCGCGTGTGTGGGGTGTATAGTGTTCATGAGTGTATACGTAGTTGTGTATATGATCGTATATGTGTTATATATTTATTTATTTTGTTTACGTCTACCCGATAATCCTTTCGGTCTGCTCGAGGTTGAGGCCGAGCAACCATTTTGATACCGTTTGCCTTAGTTGCTATAATTGAATGTGTCTTATGTCCAGAGTTTTGGAGACATTGTTGTAGACTAGATTGTGTACATAGGTTGGAGAGCGGCGGGCAAGAAGGGAATTACATATATTATATATTATAGGATATACTTTAAGAGTCGTTTGATGAGAGTTTAGTTTCGTTCTAGATTAATTATATTTTGTAATATTATATCTATTTTAATATAATTTACACTAATTATATTTTTATTCAAAAGACAACTTGCCTTCTTCTTTAGGTTATCCTATCCTGTTAGGACTACCTTTAATGTCGACTTTTCATGATGTAATAATTGTTGTTAAAAAAATTAACTGAGAAATAAATCGTTTATATACTGCGGTCACATACCACAACCTTCGATAAGAAATCTTTTATAGAGAAAATAGAAATACGACAGTTTCCAATCTTGGCGCGCAAATCGACTGGTCCAAATCGAAAATATAGATAAAACTAGCAACGTCATCGGCTCGCGTTCTAAATTCAATATGAGAGCGTTCAGATCATGAAGATGACTCCAATATTTCCTAGATTTCTGTTCCTTTTAAACTTGTTTTATATTACTATTGTAGCGAATACAAGAATATTTATAAGTGAAAACAAAAACCGACTACAAATCGAATCTAACGTTAAACGCTATCACACGCGGACGCCATCTTGGTACTAGAATCAACCACAATCTTTTTTTTTAGTTCACGGGGAGGAAATCTTTAACAAGATAAACTGGGGAAGGCGAGGTTTTTTGGGGTTTTTACCCACTAAAACACCCCCGGTGGCCCTTCCTCGGTGCATTGTGAGGGGCACCGAAGCCCCTCTACACTGTGCTGTTCAGAGAGACGTCCGGGGGGGAGGTTAATTCCTCCCCCCTGTGCCATCATCGCCCTGCGCAAGGCGACACGGACTAGCCGATGTCGCCTACTTCTCGGGTCCACTTTAGCGGACGACAAAGGCACCCTTGTCGCTCAGTGAACCCAAGGCTCCATTTGGTCACGTTCTACGACAGGCATGGGATAACGTAGACTTATTCTACGAACCCAGAACTACAGTGCTAGCTTACTCCTTTTCAATTAAAAGTGAGTCATCGAAATCGATTGACGTGATAATTAATGAACGAATAGTTTATTTGTCGCGCACATACTTCATGTAAATTTAAGACTTGTATGGTTTTCTAATGGATGTAATTATCAGAATTGGACCAAATTGAATGAGCCCCCAAGGGAAGCACCAGCTTTGAAATGAAAAAATATTGATCAAAATCGGTTCTTCCAGTCCAAAGTTATGAGGTAAAACAACATACAGACGAATTAACAACCTCTTGCTTTTTTAAAGTCGGTTGATAAATATGAAAGAAAATTGACGAAACGTTAAATGCCCTATAGCATTCAGTTCGTCTCTGTACGTATATTTTGGTGCAATAAGCCATTTATATATCTGGGAGCGGCGGCGCTAGTGAGCTAATATCTACTTTGAGCCCGTGTTAAATACGAGTTTAAAATTAAATATCATGCAAAAAACTCAGTGAAATACAAAAAACGTGTTAAAGAAACAAATAATTGATTTTTTTTAAAAAAAAAAGAAAGCTAGCAATATTTCTTTTTTTTTCAGAAATATTACTAACAATCTTGTTAACCATTCCAACTAAGCTTAAGCTTGTGCTAGGACATGGTTCACGGCATTAGTTCAATGGTGGATTCGAACCCACGTCGCCCTCTCGGGCGCCCTCGGATCGGCATGCTTACGCGTAACATAGTAACCGTCCAAGCCGAGGTTACCCCTCACCAGGGGACCCTTGTGTCGAGTTACTAGCGATAGAGGTTCAGGCTAAGCGACCTAAGAGCTATGCCACCTCTCAATCCGGTGAAGCAGTCAAGGCCAGCTTCTCTGGCCAATCTGTGTAGTTCGTCATAAAAAAAAATCGAACCCACGACCTTACGATTCGCAGGCCGTACCCTAAACCATTAGGCTATTGACGCTTAAAATTCATAACATAGAGTGTTGATATCTTTCATATAAGTAGTGATAAAATATGTATTCAAATAAGTTACATATACTTCATTATATTAAAACGTGAAGCTAAAACTTTGGACCCATTCCTACGAAATTGCGCGGACGGAAGAAGATGCAATTTCCCACACTTATAGTTTAAACATAGAAGTTAAGAATGCTAATTTTTTTTGTATAAATTATGCAAACAGAATTCATTAATCCAATAAAAAAATATTATACACGCTACTATGTATTTGATACACACACACGCGGATATTATTTGGTTGCTTGGCAACGGTTAAGTAACTATGATAAATATTAACAGGTTCACCGAATAAGTTACGAGCTTCGAATTAAGTGCTCCAATTAATTGGTGTAAAATTCGAATTAGGACGTGGTCGTTAGTTAAAATAACTGTTAAATAAACTTTAAGCTTTATTATTTCTAGAAACATTTATAGAATTAAGGCAGTTAAATATATCTACGTCTGTTAGTCTTCCCTTTTTTTTTTTTTTTTTTTGTTCACGCGGGGAATCTTTTATAGACCATCCTCCGATACCCTGGGTGGGCCCGAAGGGATTTGTGGGACTCGGCCTGGGTAGCCCCTACCCACTAAACCTTCCGCGAATGCCATCAGCCGTTATGAGCGGGGTGCCCCGGATCTGTCAGCGACAGGACATCCCAACGACCGGGCGGTCCCAGCAAAGACCGGACTTCATCCTCAAAGGCTCTCCGGCACTCAGAGAAGTCCCGACGACGCCGAAGCATGCTGGGGCCAGTTACCCATCCTGGGCCCGCTTGGACATGGGGCGGCAAGAGGAGGCGTTCGTAACGCCTCCTGCGCACCGATACGTCGCCTGCGGAGGGAGCCTCTGCGCTCCCTCCTGACCCGCTCGTCAGCCTCCTTCTGGGACATGACCGTCTCACAGAAGGAGGCGACCGCCGTCCAAGACCTGTCGCTCGAGACCATCGCAAGAGCGAGGCTCGGAAGCGACAGGTCTACACCACCGATGGCAGATACCATGTCATGGCGCTGCGCTGCCCATCTCGGGCACACCTCGAGGGTGTGCTGGGCAGAGTCCACCGCAGCACCACAATCATGGCACCGCTCATCGGCCTCCCGGTGGACCGTCCGACACAGGTAGTCCCCGAAGCACCCATGCCCCGTGAACACCTGCGTCAGACGGAAGGTGAGAGGTTTGCGCTTTCTGCGCATCCAACGCTCTAGGACCGGGCGCAGAGCACTCGTCGTACGGATACCGTACGAGTGATGCGCCAGGTCCTCCTCCCACCTTCGGCAAAGTGCCACCTCTCTAGCCGACGGATCCGCCGGACCTCCTCTGGCAAAGGGTTCTCTCCGAGGGCCCTCCTATCCGAGACATAGTCGGACACCTCGGCGAGAACCCCTGCCACGAGCTCCCACGGCGGATCGCCGGCCAGCGAGGTAGCTGCCGCCCACGAGACCGTACGGTACCCCGAATGATTCTGACCGCGACAGCCCGCTGCGCCCTGCGCAGCTGAGACAGGTTGCCGCGGCTCAGGTCACCCGCCCAGATGGGGCACCGTACGTGGCCATACTCCGACAGACCCCAGAGTACAGCCTCCTGCACACCGCGCTGGGTCCTCCGAGGTTCGGGAGGAGTCTTCCCAGCGCGGCTGCCGTCCTAAGGACCTTCGGCCCCAACTGTGCGAAGTGGGGTCCGAAGGTCCATCCTCCATCGAGGGTGAGTCCCAGATATTTTATCTGGGAGCTCACCTCACCCTCTCCTCCTATGAGGAGGGTGGCACCCGAAGGGGTCCTTTACGCCCGTCCTGCGGAAGAGGAGGGCTTCGGTCTTCTCCAACTTGACCCGAAGCCCTAACCTCTCTATGCGGCTGACGACGAGGCCTACTCCCACCTCCGCCAGCCGCGCCGCCTCCTTAAACTCCTTTCCCCGGGAATATACGAGGGTGTCATATGCATAGCAGATGACACCCATCCCGGGAGGAGGCGACTCCGCAGGACCCAGTCATAGCCGATGTCCCACAGAATCGGCCCCAACACCGATCCTTGTGGGACACCGCGCTTGGCTTCCTCCACCTTACGGACCCTCCGGTCCTCGAATGCCACCCTCCTCTGGGAGAGGTAGGCGCCCAACAGCCTCCTCAGGTACAGGGGCACTTCGAAGTACTCGAGTGCCACCTGTATCACTGAGTGTGGGAGGCTGTTGAAAGCATTGGCGATGTCTAGTGACACCGCCAGCACTACCTCTCCCCGACGTCCCGCCTCCTCCGTCACCGCCCGCAGGCGCCTGAGGGCATCGACGGTCGACCGGCGGGCCCGGAACCCGAATTGGTACTCATAGAGCTTCGGCCTGCCTTCAATATGCCGGACGAGGCGGCGAGCCACGACCCTCTCCAGGGCCTTACCCGCCTCGTCCAGCAACACAACCGGTCGAACCGCCGAAGCCGAGTCCGGGGGCCGACTGTCCTTCGGAAGAAGGCACAGCCGACCCTCCTTCCAGGCCCTCGGGAACTGTCCAGACCGCAGACAGCGGTCAAACAGCTCCGAAGGCCCTGACCGAGGTGCACGAGGGAAAGGGCCAGAACCTTCCGTGCACCCCGTCCGGACCCGGTGCCCTCCGCTTACTCTGGAGGCAAGTCAGAATTGCCTCCATTTCAGCCTCCGTGACGGGTGGCGAGACGTCGTCGACGTCCGGCGTCTGCCGAGCCATCCTGGGGGGAGTATACCCCGTGGGGGCGTCGGGGAAAAGTTCCCCGACTATCCTCCCAGGAGCTCTGGCTGGAGTACTCTGGTGAGAGGGCCGACTGGGTGCGGAATTTATCCCGCACCCTTTTATACGGTTGGCCCCAAGGGTCTCTCTCGAGACCCTCCACCATCTCCAGCCAGGCAGTCTCCTTGGCTCGGCAGATGGCCAGCTGCAGGATCTTCTTTTTCTCCACGTAGACCCTGTACAGCCGACCATCTCTCCACATCCTGGGGTCGGCGCCGCCTGCTTCGGGTGTAAGCCCTTCGGGCCCGATTGCAGGCGACGCGGAGGTCGGCAATCTCTGTCGACCACCAGAAGACCGCCCGCCTAGGGGACGCCCAACGCGGGGCATGGCCGCTCTGCAGACGTTAGTTAAAACGTTGCAGAAGCGGCCAGCCGCATCGTCCACCCCTTCTTCGGTCGGCGGGAGGCCCCAGCGGCCGACAATGGCCGCCTCTATTGCCAGTTCCCGGTTGAGCTTGGTAAGCGCCCAACGCGGGAACCGGCTTCGACCCCAGGATTTCGACGCCGGACGTCCGGAGGCTGAAGACACCTCGAACCTTATATATTTGTGGTCCGAGAGTGTCTCCACCTCCGTTCCACCCTCCATCCCTCCACTTGCCGTGCGACGGCCGGAGTGGCGAACGACAGGTCCACCACTGAACCTCCCGACCGCCGCACGCACGTGTGGGCTGTCCCCACATTGAGGAGGGACAGCCCGGCAGCTAGCGCCCACTCTTCCACCTCCTCCTTTAGGGTTCGTGCGGGGGTTGCCCCAAGCCGTGGACTTGGCATTGAAGTCCCCAGCACGAACACCTGCAGGGGCGCTAGCTGCCCACCACCGGCCCGAGAGCGTAGAGAAATCGCTCAAGGGCCGGCAGGTCGCGGTTCGGAGAGAAGTAGACTCCGACCAGAGCCACCTCTCCCCGAACCGCCGCCACGTACCCGTGGCCCCTCGCTTTGGGTACGAGGGGCGGGCCTACTCCAGGCCTCACGGTGATCGCAACGGAGCCGTCCAGATCCCCCACCCAGTGAGGTAGGGAGGGAACAAAGTACGGCTCCGAGATCACCGCGAGATCGACGCTCCACTCCGCCACGGACTGCAGGAAAAGATCCTGCGCCGCGGCGCAGTGGTTGGCGTTCGCCTGGAGTAGGTTGAGATGTCCGACCATCAACCGGACATCTCAACGTCCTCGAGCTCCCGGCCCGTTGGGGTTGGGCGGGGAGCTTTCCACGGGTGGATGGGGACGGCACGACATGCCCCATCACGTGGCTGGCAGGCCTGCCCGCATCGGCGCAGACCGCACAGTGCGGTGGCGCCGAGCAGGCAGCTGCCTTGTGCCCTTCTGACCGCAGCGATAACACAGATCGCTGCGGTCGACCTGATGGGGCACGTGCCAGCCACGTGCCCCAGACCCAGGCATCTAAAACAATGCCTGGGTCTTGGCTCCAGGTAGTGGAGGTGCACTCGGCTCCACCCACCGCGATGCTTCCCAGCTGCAGCAGCTTTTTCGCCGCTACAGCCGGACATTCCACGAGGGCGGAACCCATCCCTTGCGGGCCATTGCCGGTGCGCATGCTCCGGACAATGACCTGCGTGGCAGTGCACCCCCCTTCCTGCGCCAACGCGGCCGTGAGGCGGTCCACAGTGGTGGTGTCATTCAGGCCCGTGACGCGCAAGTCGGCGTTTTTCACGGGCCTGGTGACCTCCACCTCCTCTGTGAGGACCGCCCTCAAACGGTCCGCCAGGGCATCGGCTTTCGCCGAGCTGGCGGTGCCTGGCACCTCAATGAGGCGCGCTCCGGTCGCCGATTGGCGGATTCGGAGCGGCCCAATGCCCATCTCCGCCAGGTCCACCGCCTGCTCGGCCTTGAGGAGGGCCGACGCGTAAGTTACTCCCCTAGTCGCTGCATCAGGCCGTAGTTTAATCACCACGGCCTGTGAGCGGGGGAGCACTATACCGGGCTTTTTCGGGCCCTCCGCCTTCTTTTCAAGCGGGGTCTTCGCCCCGCTTCCGACAACCGCCTTCTTTGCGGGCGCCTTACGGCGGACCACTTCCGTCCATTCCCCCGGGTTACTCCCCGGGGTTACAGCCGGTGCCGCCGAAGCTCCTCCTGCCGCCTTGGAGGTGGAGGGCCCAAACGGGGTCCACTCACCCCCCGATGCCCCTCCACTCTTCCCTTTTCCCTTCCCCTTCCCCTTGGACCTGGGGGGGGGAAGGGCAGGGAACTCCTCCATACCTTCTTCATCTTGGGACTGGGTAGTACCCTTGCTGGAAGCCGCTACCTCCTTGTCAGGGTGTGCAGCAGGTTTCCCTGCTGCACGAAACTCCTCCACAGCTGCTCTGGTCTCCTTCGCCAAAGGCCTATTGTCGCCCGCCAAAGGCGACCATCAATTAGGTTGCCAACCAACCTAGCAATGTTGCCTTCCAGATCCTGGAGCTGATCCCGGCTCATGTGCCCGTCTTGTTTAGCCGCTTTCCGGCTCTCCTCAAACTCCTTCCGGTGCGCACGGACCTCCTCTCTCAGATTCGCCACTTCCCGCTGGAGCCTGCTATTATCCGCCCTAAGTCGGCGGGTCTCCTCTGCCTCCGTGCGCACCACAAGGGTGTCCAGGACGTCCTTGACGAAGGCGGAGGCCCTCTTAATTTTATTTGCGTATCCCCTTTAAGGTTTACGCTCTTCCCCGTTAGCTGCAAGATGGTATTTAGCTGTCCCTCCGCCGCCACCATGAGGTCCTCTGGACCCATCTTCTCGAGATCGAGATCGAGCGGGAGTTCTACCTCCTTCTCTTTCCCGGTCTCTCCTCTCTTCATTCGGCTCTCGAGGCTAGCCGCGAAGGCCGCCTCCATCTCCTCCACTTTTTTCACGCAGAGCCACCCGCGCTTTCGCGAGGGTGTCTGCCACCCGCATACTCCCCCTTTTCGGGGAAGACACTTTCCCCTTCCTCTTCCTATGGTCCTCCCCCGTTTCAGTGTCGGAGCCGGCCGACACCTCCGAGAACAACCTTTTCCCGTGGCACAGTTCGGACTCCGACAGCGACGTCACCGAAACGCTGTCCAGAGGCCTCAGCCTCCTATCTACCCCCCTTCCTACTCCTTCCACACTTCCCCCAGCAATCTCTTCCCCATCCGAATCACTAACATCCCCAATTAAAACCCTCCCTTATCAAAATGTTTATTCTTCTTCTCATCCCCATCGAGCGACCCCACCCGGATCCCCCTTTTCCCAACTTCCTACTCATCCTAAAATCTTAACACCTAACCAACAACTAACAAAAGGAAACAACAACGAAATAACTATAACAACCAAGATCGTCGTCCGGTTAGTCTTCCTTCCACAGCCTCACCGTCTCCAAACAAACACAATTTTAGAAAATATTAAGAGATAAACTTGTTTTACTGCTAATGAAAAACACTTCAAGGACTGTAATCTTTTAAGCACGTTTAAATTTTTTACGAGCAAAATGCTAATTTCCACTTTCTCAACAAATTCTTTCGCGTTGTCAATTGTAAAGTTGATAAAAAATTCATGAATAATTTTAAATGGAGACGGTGAAATTTCAACTTTAATTTTTTTAAATTACCCTTCGAAATTATATTGGCAGTGGCTCCAAATGGGTTGAGTATAAGTGGTGACAACTTAAGTTTAACTTCAATGACCTAATTAAAATTTTCTACCTGTTTCAGTCGCAGAAGACTGAATTAGACGAGAATTATGAACGAACGACAACTGGCTGGACTCACTATGAACTGTATGTGTTTATGCTCCTGAAATTTATAGCTAGCGAAACAAATGTTCGGCGGCCACTATCAACGCCGCCTTCCGACTCTTACACCGGAATCTAACTTATGCAACAGATGGCGTAACGCCCTCTGTTATGAACTTATGTAAACATTTTACATTACCTTTTAAAGCGCACACCCACGTTTTAAAGACGACAGTACAATGTCGTCGTAGTCTAAAGCAGCACAAGCGCCATCTACTGACGACGATAGACATTGACACTACCCGTTCTTATTTTTTTTTGTTTACGGGGAGGAAATCTTGAACAGAATACCCCGCCTTCGGCCTAGAAGGGGTTTATGTGGGATTTTTACCCACGAAAACACCCGGTTGCCCTTCCTCGGTGCATGGTGAGGGGCTCCGGGTTCTTCAGAGGAACGTTAATCCCTCCCCTCCTGTGCCCTCGCAGAGCAAAGCGACACGGGACAGCCGATATCGCCTCCTTCCCGGTTCCGCATTGGCAGACGACAAAGGTGGGGACCTTGTCGCACAGTGAACCCGAGGCCCCTTTTAGTCGCCTCTTACGACAGGCAGGGGATACCGTAGACTTATTCAACGAGCTCAGAACTACATGGTTGACCCGTTCTTATTTACAGCAACATTACCTTAATGACTTAAATATATTGATAGATAATATTGCACTAAAATATATTATGTTTTTAATGCAAAATTATCAACTTAACTTACGCCAGTAAATAACGTATTCACCAGCTCACTCCTCAAATAAACATTGAGTATAGAAGTTTTACTTCAAAGATATTTTATTTAAGTTTTCAATAGCAAAACTTAAAAACAAAGACCGTACTTAAAAAAGTAAGGCAATGGCTTGCAAGTTTAAGTGACGTTTCTAAGTCTTTGAAATTGAAACAGTCTATATACGTGAAGTAGGTGACAGGCAGTGCGCTGTGCTTCCGCTGACATCCTGCATGAATGGAGGTAAACGACCTCCTTTACAGGGACGACTTTTATGCGCCATTCTGTTTCAATGGCTTGGATACATGAAATGCTTACATGGCAAGCAATTTCACGTTATAAATTTAAAATGCGAAATCTCGGAAGTTGTCACTTATATGCCAAGTAATTTAAATTTTAAAGTACTCTCTATAAGTTTAAAATAAACACAGACCAAGTTCAAATTCAGTTGAAACTAAATCGCAATTTTCTTGCGAATTGTTATCAAAGTTTCTCCTGCAAAATTACTCTTGCATTTCGTCACAACGGTCTAAAATTTTATAAGGACCACACGTAAGCACTTTTCAAATAAAAACAATAATAATCAAATTCGTTTCACACAGTCGAAAGTTCTAAGGTAACAGAGAATATACAGTCGAATTAAGCAGCTCCTTATTTCCAAACGACTTCAAAAAAGGAGGAGGTTTTCAATTCGATTGTATTATTATTAAGTGTGTTTTTTTTTGTATCTAGTTCCCCAACGTGGGTGGTTAGGAATGTTATTTGTTCTATGCGTTCATTCATCTCTTGATTAGACACTAAAGTTATATTTTATAAATCGCTCTTATCATCTATCTTATTTCTATATTCTCTTATATTTATTATTACAAGTCTTATTTTCTATTTTTCTATTACTGTTTTACATTCTTACTAACTCTATTTTGTTTCTTATTCAATACTCTATCTAACTCTACATATAATTCTTATTTATATTTATTTATACTATTCGTTACTCTGCTTTTTTACATTTTCTTTATTATTCTTTTTGTACATTTCTTATACTCTACTTTCCCTAGATTTGGGCTCTCTGCAACTCTTGCATTACAATCATGCAGAGAGCTCCTTAATTGCTGGTTTTATTTCTCTTCAAAACTTTTTCTACATATTTAAGTGTGTTACCTCATTTGAAGCGTCAATAGCCTAATGGTTTAGGGTACGGACTGCGAATCGTAAGGTCGTGGGTTCGAATCCACCATTCGACTATTGCCGTGAACCATGTCCTAGCACAAGCTTAAGCTTAGTTGGAATGGTTAACAAGATTGTTAGTAATATTTCTGAAAAAAAAAAGAAATATTGCTAGCTTTCTTTAAAAAAAAAAATCTCCTTTGGTCCAATTCTGTCATCCATGAGAACACCAATATAAGTCTTAAATTTGCATGAAGTATGTGCGCGACAAATAGACGTATACCTCAATATCACGCCAACCAATTTCGACTACTTTTTATTGAGAAGGACGTACTTTGTGGGTAGTTTGATTTGACTTTGGTTCTGGTTAATTACTGTTCGTTACATTCCTACGATAATTCGGAAATACGAAATATACGTCCTGTTATATCTTCCCCTTTGTATGACAATAGTGCGCGATAGACACATATTTCACTCATTCAGCATTTAATGCAGACAGCTTAGTATAATTTTAATAGTAAAGTGGCAGTTCACTCTCAGACCCCATTTGAGGCACTCGTTCTAAATCAATTACTAAATCCTTGTGCTAAATCAATTAATTAAATATTATTATGTAATTCTAATTCTAAATCTAAATATAAAATCTAGCAGTTAAAATAGTTTTTTTTTTAAAACGTGAACTCCCGAACTCCGTATAACACGTTTAACCATTGATTCGAATTGAAGTCTGTTTTTATGATTACTCTTTGTATTTACAATTAATAAAGGCGTATACTCGTTTTGGACGTTACGATACATATATATATTTCACTTAGAAGCATTTTTGTAGCCTTTTCTATATATATAAAACAGAAAGTATGTAGGTATGTTCCATATAGGCTCCGAAACGGCTGGACTGATTGCAATGAAACACTCAGGGAATCTTCAAATTGACCTGGCAAGTATTCGTGTAAAGTTTGGTGATCGGAGCACGCCTCTTTTTGAACTGTCTACTAATACAGCTTTTATTTACTATGATGATATTCTATTATTTTATAATCTCAATTTGTATTGACACATAATATAACACCATTTACAACAACATAATAACAGATAAAACCATTTACAACAACAGACCGGATATAACTTTATTAGATAAACAGAACAAAACAGTATCCCTCATCGACATTGCAGTATGTAATACACATAATTTATTAACGACCCACTCCGAGAAAATTGCAAAATATACAGAACTTTCCATAGAGATCAAAACACAGTGGCAAGTCAGTCATGTCCGAACAATCCCAATAGTGCTGTCTACTACAGGTGTAATACCAAAAACCCTCCATACAAACTTAAAATTACTTGACATTAATCCATCCACATACTTGCAGTTACAGAAAGCCGTGATCCTCAATACATGCCATCTCACACGAAAATTCCTTAATTCTGACCCTATCTAATTTTATATAATTCTATTACAAGTACTTGGCTTCGGCCCGTACCTACATTTTCACCCTCGAAAAAGAGGAGATACAACAATGTTGTAAACACCATAATAATAAAAAATAAATAAAAAATGATAATAAAGCCTTTTATTTTTCTCCATATCTACAAATTACAAGTGATAGTATAAAAAAAAACCTCTACAAAATTTTATTATTATTGTTAGTATTTAACTTACGAGTATATTATATATTAGTAGTGTTAGTTGCACTGGTGCAGATATGGACCCCTTTTTGGGTGAAGGCCTCCTCCATCTTTTTCCAGGCACTTCTATTCCTGCCTATGTTGGTCCACTCCTACCCTGCTGATTCGGTAATATCAACAGCCCACCGTTTAAATGGTCTGCCAACATTTCTTGTGACATTGACACATGCGTTTTGTATATTTATATCATTATGAACCATATTGATGTACAATGGAGTATTCCGAAGTATTCAAAGTAAGTTATAGTGCCGCGAATGTATCCATTTACTAATATAAGTTTATTGTTTAAATAACATAAAGCAAAATCTAGCCAGGCGAAGCGGGCTCTGTACGTTAGTTCCAAATAAATTTGCTATTCAAATCCAGTTTCTCTAACAGCAGGAAGAACCCGGTCGATGTACTTAGTAGAATCCGTTGAATTTATGTCGTCCTTTCTTACTTATTCATGTTTTCACTAAGTTATAGGCATATTTTAAGCCCTTAACAGAACTAAAGTTTCTTCTACCACCTCGTCTACCATCGCCAGAAGACGCAATAATTTTAGTAGTATCAATTTTTTTATTTTAAAAGTGGCAAACGAGCTTACGGCTCACCGTCGCCCATGAACATCCACAGCACCAGAAGAGCTGCAGGTGCGTTGCCGACCTTTACTTGAAGGTCCCCAAATCGTAAATATTCGGAAACACCGCTGGTGACAGTTGATTCCACAGGTTAACTTTACGTGGAAGAAAGTCACGCGAGAAACATACAGTTGTGAACGCCAGCCATCAATGGTGTCGATGGAATTTGGAATTCTACCGAGATGTTCGGTATTGGAAATCGATTGCTGGGTTGATTCCAAATAATCCCTCAGACCACTCCATATGGTAAATACGATAGAGA
This sequence comes from Meandrusa payeni, assembly GCA_029286785.1. Taxonomy (NCBI): domain Eukaryota; kingdom Metazoa; phylum Arthropoda; class Insecta; order Lepidoptera; family Papilionidae; genus Meandrusa; species Meandrusa payeni. Next base: position 7,892,440 of record JAGSMX010000015.1, read on the forward strand.
ATGCAAAGCTCCGACATCTCTGCGCAGACTTAGAGGTCAAATCGATCGGAAAAACCCTATCTTCAACAATTCGAGCAGCCTTACATTGTACACTATCAAATACATATATTTTTTGGTATATGTACCGTATTATATTATTACATATTACATTCATATGCAATTTACATGTAGTAAATCACTGTATTTTAATATTACAAGCGGACTCTCCAATTTTGTTCATTTTATAGATATACAAATTAAAACACCCCAAAATTCATACAAATAAAACATGACACAAAACCTTGCGTATTTTTTTCTTTTATTTAAAAAGACGAATTCTAAAAGGGTCACGTTTTTTGGGTTCCCCGTTCCCACGTAAACAAATTTGAATTACAAATTTGACCCCCGGAGCAATGTCATCCGCAAATACGAACGTTTATTTCGAACTTTCTCGAAAATATTTCAATCACGTTTCAGCATTAGCGTTAAGTCTGCTTTAGAAATGTTCATTTTGCTGACTGCGGCGTGATTCAATTAAATCGCCGTTTAACGTCAACAGTTGTCAAAATATACGGAAGTGTACAAGTATATTTAATTAATTAATTAAAAAACCGACTTCCAATCCAATCAAACATTAAATATTATTACGTGCGGAGGCCCTTTTGTTTTTCCGAATTATCGTAAAAATATTACGAATCAAACTTAACCAGAGCGTAACCAAACTTTCATCCATTAAAAAAATAATCATTGAAATCGGTTGGCGTGATATTGAGTTATTCGTCAATTTGTGGCGCACATACTTGATACATTTTAAGATTTATATGGTGTCCTCATGGATCCCCTTGACAGAATTAGACAAATACAAATGTGCATCCAGCTTTCAAATTAAAAAAGAATCGTCAAAATCGGTTCACCCTGTCCAAAGTTATGCGGTAACAAACATAAAAAAAATTACAGACCAGAACCTCCCCCTTTTAAAGTCGTTTGAAAATTACGGTCTCCTGATTATTCCCTGTTACACAAATTTACAGGCAATTTACCATTAATTTACGTTAAGATAGATAAACAGAATATCAGCCCTGTACTTCTGGGCTCGTAGAATAAGACTACGGTATGCCTATGTATGTGTGTCGTAGAAGGCGCCTAAAAGGGGCCTTGGGTTCACTGGGCGACAAGGGGTGAGGGGGCCTTTGTCGTCCGCTGAAGTGGACCCGGGAAGAAGGCGGCATCGGCATCGGTCGCCTTGCAATGCGAGGGCACAGGAGGGAGGGATTAACCTTCCCCCGCGACGTGCTCACCGAGAGCACAGTGCGGAGGGTCTGCTTCTTGGTCCCCCCCCCGCGTCAACAAAACACGAAGAAAAAGATAAATTGATAAATTCTTTATTTCACCAAAATACATAAACTCAATGCAATTTAGCATTTCCATCCAGATAACTTTTGTTAAAAGCAGATTAAGGGTAGTGCCGCTAAATAGCGTTTTATGAAATTTACATAGATAAATAAATATAAATATACAGATATCGTATATATATATATATAATATAGTATACAATACATGGGATTAAAGATATTATAACAGTTTAACTGGCTTCGGCTACCTTCGTTCGTCTACGAATCTCTCTATTCCTGATAGGATCTCGTAGAGATAGCCCTGTTAATATTACAAAATTAATATAAGCAGTTTCGTCGGCTACGAGTGACCACAGCATACGTCACAGCTTGGCGCCGTGCCTGCAGCTTGACCAGCTGTTAGCAGCTTGCGGCCGCTAGCTTTCATTAATTAATTTAATCAGCGCGGAAGTTGCGAGCTGTTATAACGTAGCTCCTGTGTTACCGCAACGCGGCGACGTGGAACACAGCCTTTAATGTGCTTCGCTTATTTAAGATAGGTGAAATACAAACAAACATTCATGCCAGTCACCTCAGTGGGTAGATCACGGAGTTCCACTTAGAACGAGCCTGGCACGCGTTTCATTCAAGTCCATATCTACTGCATATCTAATAATCGGCTGAAGGTATTCCGATGGCAATAACTTGATGTGGCAAAAAATCTACCTAAGCAATCAATTCGTAAACTTAGCTATTGAAAACTTGTTACTGACATTATTTGGCGACTGACGAAAAGTGCTACACATAAAATTCCACTAGGGTTGTGGATTTTGATGTATTGAAGTGACTATTTATACCCCAAGTTCCTTCGCCCTTCTTTTTGTAAAAAAAAATCAACTATACAGTTTATTTTTAATAAAACGTAGAATATTTCATATTTAAAAAATTAACTGCGTACTGCCGTGTTAACCGCGATTAAAAACTATTCTTTTAAATTTTTCTAAAACAAAAATAATATATATTAAAAAATAAAAAATAAAAAAATTACTGCCTTATCAAATCAGCTATGTCCTAGTGAAAGTTACGTCAAAATCGGTGCAGCCGTTCCGCAGATTAGTAGGAACAAACATAAAGGCAGACAAAAATTGCAAAGAAGGCTATTTCGGTTTTTTTTTTATGACGAACTACACAGATTGGCCAGAGAAGCTGGCCTTGACTGCTTCACCAGATTGAGAGGTGGCATAGCTCTTAGGTCGCTTAACCTGAACCTCTATTGCTAGTAACTCGACACAAGGGTCCCCGGTGAGGGGTAACCTCGGCTTGGATGGTTACTATGTTACGCGTAAGCATGCCGATCCGAGGGCGCCCGAGAGGGCCAAACTATTTCGGTATACGTACCGTATTCATACACCGCTCTTTACATATGCATGTAGCAAAAAACGGTTATTTTAGCATCACAAACAGACACTCCGATTTCATTTATTCGTATCTATACATAAATAATATACATAATATAATTATCTAATTCCCCCATCCCTTTTCCACCATCGGACTTCTAGACGCACTGCGGGATTTCATCCTTTTGTTGTGAACATCCCTCAAACCCGAACGAAGCGATTTGCTTCGTCTTTCATTCTTCGTACAGCAAAGGACTGGAATAGTTTGCCCGCGTTTGTCTTTCCTTCCGATTACAATGTGGGTATTTTCAAGAGTAGAGTGAACAGGCATTTACTAAGCTAGTGCGCCTTACCATCCAGGACTGCATTTCCACTTAACATCAGGTGGGATCGTAGTCAAGCATTTGCTTAGAAATTATAAAAAAAAAATATTTCGTTACGCAACAGCGCTACTTAGTTGTGGTCCAATTTAGAAAATGTCCACATCTGCAATATTGTTTCACTTGAATGCTCATTTAGAGCCATGGCCTGTATATGACAGGGTCAATTAAGACTTTAAATTCAGAAAATAACAAGAGCTAGCGCGGACCTCGCCACGGGGACAAATAAAAGCTCATTCAAATTTGGTTTGTTGCTTATTGCTCGTGCAATTAAATGAAAAAGATTTTAATGTTTAATACTTTTTGGATAATTTTGTTTACGAGCATCGTTGTTTTTCAACCGACATCAAAAAAGGAGGAGATCCTCAATTCACCTGTATGTTTTTTTTTTATGTCTAACCTGTTACGTAACTTTTTTTTGTTGACGGGGTTATGTGGGGTTCTTACCCACTAAAACCTCTCCGGTGGCCCTTTCCTCGGTGCATGAGGAGGGGCTCCGGGATCTCACGTGGAACGCACCGGAGCCCCTCTGCACTGTGCTCAAGGAGGGCACATCCCGGGGGGGAGGTTACTATCTCCCCCCCTGTGCCCTCGCAGCGCAAGGCGACACGGGCCAGACGATGTCGCCTTCTTCCCGGGTCCACTTTGGTGGATGACGCAGGCCCCCACCCTTGTCACCCAGAGAGGTCCCTTTTAGTCGCCTTGTACGACAGACAGGGGATACCGTAGTCTTATTCTTGAGAGCCCAGAACTACAGGGCTGACCTGTTACGTAACTTGGACTAAGTGTACCGATTTTTTAGATTTTTTTTTATTTGAATGCTAGACCAATTTAGTCCAATTTTGACAGTGGCCTCCAACAAACCTGTTAAATTTATATTTAGTATATGGTCGACAAATGGACAAATAACTCAATACCACGCCAACCGATTTCAATGATTCATTTTCCATTGCATAGGATGTACTTCAAGGGTATTTTGATGAGAGTATGGTTAGGTTCTGATTAATTCTATTTCGTTATGTTCCTATGATAATTCCGTAAAGAAAAGAGGTCGTCCGCGTTTAACGTTCGATTCTAATTGAAGTCACCGATATACTTGTTGTATAAATATTTTGTATGTCCAATTTTGACGAGTCAGCTGTATTGTTTTAAGATTATCATATACATATGTTTGCGCCTCCAATATCTTAAAATTATTACTTCGTACCCTTATCAAAATTATAACAGCGAGAATACACGTTCCGACACAGGGGTCCGATTTTGCAGAGTTGCTCGAAAAGACTTGCGCACTTGGAGAGGTTGGCACGTGACTAACGTTGAAAAAATTTGTGTTGATTGATTACAACGCAGAGCTGCTCGATTAGTCGACGATCAGGGTCTTTCCGATCGACTTGAACCTCTGAGTCTGCGAAAAGATGCTGGTTCTCTCTGCATTCTCTATCGTATTTGCCACGGGGAGTATTCTGAGGAATTGTTCGGAATAATCCCAGCTACCGATTTCCATTACCGCACATCTCAGCAGAATTCCAAATACCACCGCCACCATATTGATGGTTGGCGTTCCTCGACTGTACGTTTTTGGCGTCACTTTCTTCCATGCACTGTCAACCTGTGGAAACAACTGTCACCAGCGGTGTTTCCGAACGTTTACGATTTGGGGACCTTCAAGAAACGAGTGTACTCCTATCTCAAAGATAACGTACCTGCAGGTCCTCTGGTGCTGTGGATGTTCATGGACAACGATGATCACTAAAGATCAGGTGAGCCGTATGCTCGTTTGCCACTTTTTATATATAAAAAAACTTTCGCGCACTTGCAGAGAACGGGACGTGACTGACGTTGAAAAAAAATTAGTGTGTGACACCACATGACTGGAGTTTAGAGGAAAAGTTTTTTAGCTCAAAATGGACGAATAACTCAATATCACGGCAACCGGTTTTTTTATAGGATTCCACCTGGTGTTAAGTGGTGATATAGTCGACAGATGGTACGCGCTAGTTTAATAAGTGCCCTCTCTAGTCTCTAGCCTCTACTCTTGAAGGCTCCCACGTCGTACTTGGACGGAAAGACTGACGCCGGCAACTTGTTCCACTACTTTGCTGTGCGCACGATGAACGATGACTCAAATCGCTTCGTTCGGAAGCGCGGAATATCGACTATGAAAAGGTGGAGACCCGCCGAGTGTCTAAACGTCCGAAGGTAGAATGGGGATGGGGGAATTAACTCGTGTAACCCCTGTGCACACTCTCCAAAATGTAATCAGTTTCGACGTTACTTTTTTCATTCGACTTCAAAAAGATGAGGTTCTCAAATCGTCTGTACGTTTTTTTTTAATGTTTGTTACCGCATATTTTCGACTGGGTGTGAACCAATTTCGATGATTGAATGCTGGTGCTAAAGCATCAAGTATGTTCGCCACAAATGGACGAATATCACGCCTGATCTGATTTTATAATATTCCTACTATCACTCTATATCTCGAAAATAAAAGAGATCATCCGCACATTATAGCATTTAACGTTTCATTCTATTTTCATTATTGCTCGTAAATATACTTGTTACTAGTAAATACTTCATCTCATTGTATATAATTAAATATTGCAGATATTTGAGCAGTAATTACTGATTAATCAATCACATCTTCTAATGGTAAACGACATAACAACCCAACACAAAACTGTGTGTAGCAATCAACAGATAGGACTTCAGTCTAATTACATTATGCCGTATTCATTATCGAATGTGTTTACTTGCCTGATTACGAAACTGTCAAATACAACCGGTCAAAACATATATACGCAAATATTTGCTTTATATATTACACTACGATTTCATATATTACTAGCGTACCCGGCTAGATTTTGCTTTATTTTATTTAAAGAATAAGCTTACACCATTAAATATTTAATTAAACTCTCACAATATATTAAAAGATTCATTTCTCTCCGTATTCATTCTCTTCTCGAGCGGTTGAAGATAAGACAATATCATTCTTATAATTTACAAAAAACATATCGGGCTCAAGTTAATGTCAGAAATAAAAGTACGACGTATGGCTTGTTCAATCTTTACAGGATTACTCGCCAGGTCAATCTAAAGATTCCCTGAAAGTTTCATTGAAATCGGTTCAGCCGTGTCGGAGCCTATTAGGAATATACCCACACACTTTCTCTTTTATGTTTATAGATTTGTGGCTAAATTTCAAATTTATCTTATTTGTATCATGGCATTTTAATAACCAATTGAAAACGTTTACGTACAAAAATGTTACGCCAGCATTTGTGCACCGGGGTATTGGTATGGGCTAACTGCCCTACAACTATCGCACATGAAACATAAACGTTTGGTAAAAAGATTTATCTGTATAACGTCTCTTGCTATTTAAGTCTATGCTGCATTACCATATTCTGATGTATATAAAGAATTTATTTATAAGGTTAACGAGTTAATTCCCCCATCTCCATTCTACCTCCGGACGTTTAGTCACTCGGCGGGTCCCCACCCTTTCATAGTCGACGTTCCGCGTCCGAACGAAACGATTTGAGACATCGTTCATCGAGCGTACAGTAAATGAGTGGAACAAGTTGCCGGCGTCAGTCTTTCCGTTCAAGTACAACGTGGGAGTCTTCAAGAATAGAGTGAATAGGCATTTGCTAAACTAGCGCGTACCATCGTTCGACTAGATCACCACTTAACATTAGATGGGATCGTGGTCGAGCACTAGTTTATACCCATAAAAAATTTGTATATGAAGTTAATATTTTTGTATGCATTACTTATGTTTTTTTTAATATAATATAAATAGTCCCTGTCCTTATTACAAACAATTCTTGCTGTTTTTTATTTATTCCTTACTTATTACCTTACGTATTTATTTGACCTCTTTTTTCCTACAAGGTTGCTTGGAAAAGATCGCTCTTAGCGACAAGGCTGCCCTTGCCCACTTATAAGTTATGTATAGTTATTACCTTCTTTGTAATTTATATAAAATTGAGCAATAAAGAATTTATCTATCTATAACTATTGTTGTCCGTCTATCTCACTAAATAAAAGGATTAAAGAGCATTATTTTTGTTTCCATTTATACGTATAAAAAAGAATGTTTGTCTGTATGTCCTTTATGTAATCGTAAACTATGCATTTGATCATGTGACGATATTCAGCAAAGTTGTGTGCGTGACTCTACGAAAGTTTCTGAATTGGTGATGACAGATGGCGCTACTATCATTCCTTTGAATTTCATATATTGTCGTGACAGTTGAATTGAAACGAAAACGCCAAACGAACAGCGAGTCTTTCCTTAAAATTTATTTTAATTAGTGGCGTAGCAACGCGCGCAGTTACTTCTAGTTTTATAAAAATATTCCCATATGATTCGCCGGTAATCCGACAAGTTAATAACAAGCATACTTGGTTCTCGTAAGCATCTCCTTCCGCATGATGTCCGCCCCGACGGCGGCACGTGTCGGGCCCGGTAATCAAATATACCAAATTACATAAAAGACCTTTTCAGGCGATGATTCTTTTTTATGACGCTCTGAGGCGTAATATCTAGCTTCCTTACTTCATATCGAAAATTAAAAGTACCTTTTATTAGACATAGACATTCTATTTATTGGCATCACAATATACATATAATACACACATTACATAAAATGTGGCAAAGTTAAAGTTAAAGTTACAGCCTTTATATATATAATATATATGTCCCACTGCTGGGCACAGGCCTTCTCTATAAAGAGAGTATAAGGGCATAGTCCACCACGCGGCCCTAGTGCGGATTGGTAGACTTCACATGCCTTAGAAAAATTTTCTAAGACATGTAGGTTTCCTCACGATGTTTTCCTTCACCGCCGAGCGCGTGGTTAATCAGCACATAAAATTGCAACAGCAAATTTATTGGTGCCGGCACCGGGGATCGAACTCGGGTTGCTAGCGTACTATGCAACAAGAGCCAACCGTCTGGACACTGAGCTACCACGGCTCTAAATGTAGCAAACAGAAAGAAAAATAAACACAATACAATTAAAGGAAGGAACAGACAAATAGGATTTGCCAACATTGGACACCGTATTTGCTGTTGCAAGGATACAACAGTGCTGATTTTCAGCCCAGGACTACCCAAAGTCGCGTAATTTCAAATATTATTGGCTTGAGAACATTTGGAAGTGCGAAATATTTTATGTTTACTGTCGAACGAGATCATGTGAACTACTTGATGATGTTGAGAGATAACTCTGAATTTATTTAAAATTCATTTTAAAATTTCATGAACATCAGGTAGATTATTATAATTATTCCTTATTTGTGATAAACATTTACAGTTTTAAATTACCTATTGCTTCATAAGTATTTATTAATGCCTTTAATTCTCAGATAATTCACTTTTACCACGCCCAAGTCATATGTCGTACTTTTATTTCTGACATTAACTTGACCCCGATAAGTTTTTGTATAAATTATATTGTATTTACTGATATCAACCGCTCGAGAAGAGAATAGAAGAGAATGAATGCGGAGAGAAATGAATAATTTAATATATTGTGAGAGTTAAATTAAATATTTAATGATGTAAGTTTATTGTTTAAATTTAATGAAAGAAAATCTAGCGCGGCGAGGCGAACATTAAAATGTAACAATACAATAATAGATGACTTATACTACATTAATATTAGACGTTTAATATTAGATTTTGTGTCTGTTTCACAGAGTAGTTTTTAAAAGAGAAGTCAAATTTATTCTAAAGTTTTTTCATTTATATTATTTAATATTTTTGATAAATAATTATTTTAATAATACATCAATTTATTGTATAATAAACTTCTTGAAGTAAAACTTCTTTATGTAATATTTGAATGTATGTTTATTTTTGTTTTAAAAAAATTACTTACAATTTATATTTTCCTCAAATATTATTAAGATTCTTGGTAAACACTCTAAATAATCTTAGGCTTGTGTTAGGAAATGGTTCACGTCAATAGTCGAATGACGAAACCACCAATAATATATATCAAAAAAGGGTATCAAATGAGATTCTATTGTGTTTAAATATCTCAAATTCCATTACAAAACCTGTCTTTGTTCCACAACACTCAGATACTATCTCAATTCCCTGAACAGTGCGCTCGAAGTAAATACACGTCTCGACAACAAAGCATTGCCTTGAACGACATTTATGAGTCTCACAGTAGATGTCTGGAGTGTCGTAGCCTTTGCGTCAGAAATTGTGAGCAATTCGGGAAATGTCTTAGAGCACCGCAATGCAAGTAATCACAGTACGCGTTGAAATGTTTCCGTAACTATTGTAGCACACTCGTAGCCCTTGAACCTTGCACTTTTATCTTTGTAAATGAACCGTTCTTGTATCTATATATATAAAAAAGAAAACGTGCGGGTTTGTTCCTTATAGACTCCGAAACGGCTGTACTGATTCAACTATAACATAAACAACACAGATACAAATAACGGCAAAGAACAAAGAGACTTGGAAATCTCAAGAGGAGGCCTTTACCCTCGACAACGAGGGATTCTTAGCTACTACTTGTACTAAGTAGATAATTTTTAATTAGTATAGATTTGTAATTAGTAAGAAATATAAGGATTTTTTATTTATTATTATTATTTATAAGATCGCAATATTTCATCATTATGTACTTTGTATCTAAATATAATTTCCAAAAAAACACAATTTAACAAAAAGAACACAAGTGTACTGAAACGTATTACATTTTCACTTAACTACATTTGTATTAAGTGGAAAAATACGTTTGTTTAAGATCTGTGGCTCGGACTCGTAAAATGTTTATTACCAAAGTACATTAGCAAAAACATCGACATAAAATCCGTGGCAGCTTCGTACTAACGTCTCTAGTGTCATATTGGTAACAACCTGACTTTTTATAGGAAAAATCCATGTTGCTATGATACGTATTAGCTATTTCCTCTACCCACTTTAGACTGCGTGAATTGGAAAAATACAAGTATATTTACGAGTAAAAAAACCGACTTCAAATCGAGTCGGTAAACGCTATTAGGCGCGGACGCCCTTTTTTGTATATCCGAATTAACTATTATATTCTTCTTCTGCCTAGCGTTTTCCCGGCCTGCAGCCAGGGTCCGCTTTCATACTTAGTCTCCTCCACTTTGCCCGGTCTTCGGCATCCTCGTTTGTTAGGTGGTTCACTAACATGTCCGCTTTAACAACGTCCAGCCAGCGTTTCTTGGGCCTGCCAAGGAGTCTTGGGCCTTGTACATTGAGGCGAATTAACTATTATATAATATTACAAAATCAAACTAAATCAGAACCTAACCAAACTTTCATGAAACTAATTTTTAAATATATCCTTTCCAATAAAAAATCAATTATCGAAATCGATTGTCATGATCTTGAGTTATTCGTCCATTTGTGGCGCACACACTTGATGCAAAATTAAGACTTATATTGCGCATGCAACTATATCGAGTTACATCAAAATATAAAATTATTTCTGTGATCATATGTTAAGTGGTGATATAGTCGAAAGATGGTACGCGCTAGTTTAGTAAGCACCTATTCACTCTACTCTTGAAGGCTCTCACGTCGTACTTAGACGGAAAGACTGACGCTGGCAACCTGTTCCACTCCTTTACTTTACGCATGATGAACGATGACTCAAATCGCTTCGTTCGGACGCGCGGAACATCGACTATGAATGGGCGGAGAACTGCCGAATGTCTAAACATTAGAATGTAGAATGGGGATGGGGAATTAACTCGTGTAATTCCTGTGCACACTCTCCAAAATGTAATCTGTAAACCACCGAATGGCTAGTCTCATCATGCGCCGGTGCTCAAGAGTATCTAATATTCTTTCTTTCATTCATACATCAAAAATCATGCAACATCTTCTTGGACATGTCCTGTCGGTATTAAGTTTAGTGAATTACTCTATTGGTTTCATGGGGATATCGTGCCGTTGGCCTCAACTGCCGTGTGTCAAAGTTTAATATATTTTGATATAAAGTGATTTATTAACCACACTCTACACAATTACCCTATTCATCTTACCGCTTACAATTAGGTGGATCAGAGGAAAATACATTAGAACAGACAAATGTGTCGGATCAACGTTTGCTCTCGCTAAACATATATTCCGCTGATGCCATTATCCCTCGCAATGCTTATTCACTTGGCACTATCTTAATCGGCGCGTTTGTTACCAACTGGGGACGTTTATCTTTGCGCGGAAATTCCCCAGTTATATTTATGTTTGTTTAAAATTTAGATTGTGTATATCTATAATAAATAGGAAACAAACTCTTGCAGATAGACTTTACCTTCACGACGTCCTACTATGAGGTTAGGTTGAAACAAATCAGTTTTTATCACCATCCAACATTCTCTATTAACAACTTTCAGGAGAATCGGATAAGCGGCTGCATCTCTTTAGAGTCTCGGCGATGTAGCCAAGGTCAAAGCATTCTCAACCAGAACCTTATCTGCAAAATAGGACACGACCAGGAAAAGGGTCCTCGGCTAGGGCTCATTCTGTCAGCGCGAACAGTCTGACTTTATGAAGTTTGTGAAGGCTAAGCATTGACTCAGATGCGTCAGTACTAATACATACTATCACGTTCGTTAATCCCTAGCGGGGTAAACAGAAACAGCAGCAGCTGACAGCTTTCCGCTTTCATTGATAAGGTAGTCCAAGGTACTAAGTACACACATTGCCGTGAACATAATACGTAACATACATAATACGCTAAAATGTCAGTCTTGCGTACATCTATATTTATAAATGAATGTTTGTCTATTTGTCCTTGATAGAATGATAAACTATGCATTTGATCATGTGATGTTCTTCAACAAAGTGTTGTGTGTGAGTCTACGAAGGTTTCTGAGTTTGTACTGACAGATGGTACAGACCAATGAAATTCATAAATTATGACAGTTGAACTGAAACGCAAACAGCAAACGAACAGCCAATGTTTTTGCTAGTGGAGTAGCAACGTGAGCCGGTACAGCTAGTAATATTTTAGCTTGTGCTTAAGGTTTTATGGAGACCTTCGTCGTATTGGTTCGTACTGATGGTGTTTATGACTGATGTCTGCTAAATGATCATGATAGTGTAGTAATGGTTGATGTAATAAATATATAGTAATAATTATGAAAATATTATGATTTGTTTAAAATAATATTAAATGTTGAAGTGACTACAGTTATCTTATTTAGAAATAGCTGCTGAGAAACGAGACCACGTAAGCTAGCTTAAAGATCTCATCTCGTCGTGTCGTGCTCGGATCCGGTTCCGTCTGATGCTGCAATACATTTATCTATTTTCAATTCTCCTCAAGTTCAATTGAACTGCTATATTGGATCCTATCATATTTCAAGATTCAATTTTGCCATCGTTGAAGCGCTATTTCCCAAAAGACGAAAATTGTATCGCACTCTGACTGTTAAAATGTTTGGATGTTAGTACGACAGTTAGATACGAAGCGCTTTGGTTCGTCTTTAATTATTCGTACAGCAAAGGACTGGAATAGTTAGCCCGCGTCTGTCTTTTCTGTCCCCGTCCCGTTCCTCCTATTACAATGTGGGTATTTTCAAGAATAGAGTGAATAGGCATTTAGTAAGATACTGCGCCTAACATCCAGGACTGCATTTCCAATTAGTAAGTATAAAACAAATATATAAAATGCATTAGATTATAACACTAACATTGAATAAGTCAATTTGTTACATACAAACTGGACAAATGTATAGCTTTCGAAAAAATATATTACTGTACCTGAATGACCGAGCATTGCTCGTATCTTCGGTTTTTCGTAGTTGTTTCGTTTTGGTGTATTCGTTTTGATAAATCGGTTTTTCTGGAAATTATATATAGATACGAATGACATAATAAGATTGTTTTAAGCTTTTCGTTAAAAGATCTTTTAGGCATTTCTAAGTAAACACGTATTTATCAAAATTATGACTATCATAATTTATCCTCTCTTAATATCACGCCAGCCGACTTCGAAGATTCATTTTTTATTTGAAAGGATGCAGTTCAAGGGTAGTCTCATAGAGTTTGGTTAGGTTCTGATTTATTCTATTTCGTAATATACTTACGAAAATTCGAAAATACAAAGAAGGCGTCCGTGCGTAATAACGATTTAAAGTCGGTATTTGAAAAATGTCAAAAAAACCTAACCCACGATGCCGCTAGCAGTGAAGCAGGGCGCTATTATATTATTTTTTATTTTTATTCATTACTAGCTGCGCCCCGCTGGGTCACCCGCATTTAAAAGCTATTTTTTCATTTTTTTTATACAGTAAATTAACATCTACCTACCACAGAAAGTCTCATTGAAATCGGTCCAGCTATTCCTAAGATTAGCCGGAACAGATGGACAAACAAAAATTGTTAAACAGTTCTTTAAATTTTTACTATCTGATACATCACTCATTACTGTGTTGTTGATGTGTATGCTCGCACCTCTCTCTCTTGCCTCTATACGAAACGTAACTGTTATTCTATCTTCATTAATTTATCATCTTCCTGTGAACTTCTGTTCGTCTCGGCCGATCACACTTTACGTAACGCATTTACTAGCTTACTCTAAGTCAAGCGTGCGTATAGAAGTTTTACTTCAGTAATAAAACTACGTTTTCTGTTTCCGTTCACAGCGAAATTGCAATAACGACTTTTCAGTAGTATCCCGTCCAATGTGGAACACATAAATCGCGTTTATTGAATTACGAAAGAGCAGCCTATTCACAAGTGCTTCAGTTATTATATGAATCGTGTCCTCTTTTTACTTAAGGACGCGTATTGTGAGAGGATATTAAGGGCTCTAAGTATTGTGAGAACCCTCCAGCGGATAAGAGGTCGTATATTTATTGGGTACTATTTTAAGTACGTCCTTCTTAGTCTCGTAGTTGTTCACAAGGATCTACGAGACTCTGACCAACTTAATTCTCAAAGTAATAAACTAACTTTATCATTTTTAGAGTAAATAATTGTAATCATCATCATCGTAGGCCTGTATCTATCCACTGCTGGAAATAGGCCTTCCCCAATGCCTACCACCACACACGATCCTCCGCTTTCCGCATCCAGCCACTTCCGGCTATCGAAATAAGGACGTCGGTACATCTAGAGAAATTGCGCCCTACACTTCTCTGACCCACGCGCGGCCTCCACGACTTTCCACCCCCATCTTTAGTAACTGACTCGGCAGATGTGGCCGGCCCACATTCACTTCAACTTGCTGATTTTAAGAGCTATGTCGACTACCTTGGTTCTTCGTCGAATTTTTTCGTTTCGAATTCTATCCCTAAGAGAAACGCCGAGCATAGCTCTTTCCATCGCTCGTTGTGCGACTTTCAGCTTATGAACCAGCCCAGCGGTTAGAATCCAACTCATTGCAGCATAGGTCGTGGCTGGAAGGAAGGTCAATCCATTGTACTTCACTATAGTTCACAATGACATAATTATACACAACGCATGTGTCAATACAAATTCGGGTTATAAAACAATAGAATATCATCATAGTAAATAAAAGCTGTATTTGACAGTACAAAAAGAGAAGTGCTCCGATCGTTATCAAACTTTTTAGGATTACACGACAGATCAATTTAAAGATTCCTTGAAAGTTTCATTGAAATCGGTCCAGCCGTTTCGGAGCCTATATGGAACATACCCACACACTTTCTCTTTTATATGTATATAGATATTTCCTACGTCTTACATTTAAATTTATATAAAAAATAACAAATACATAGGTTTCGTATTTCAATAAATAAATATTGCTTCGGAATATGTTATCTCGATTTCAAATGAGATCAAGTTTAAGTTTGAAATTGCTCTGGAGCGGTTCTCAGGTGGAGAACGGCGGCGGAATATTGAAGAAGTTTCATTTATTTATCTTTGATTTATTTCCTGTTATATTCGCCATATTATTTATAAGTACATATAGAAACGATCGCGTTACATTGATGAGATGGATCTCACAATCACCATTCAACGGCGAAAAAATTTATCAATATCTACCTAATTGTACAACAGAATTAAATTTATCGACAAGTAATTTTTTCACAAATATTATTAAGATTCCTGTTATCCGTTTTAAATAAGCTTAACGTTTTGCTAGGAGATGGTTCACTTCTATAGTCGAATGGCGGATTCGAAACCACATCCTTACGACATGTATATTTACGAGCAAAAACAAAAATCGACTTCAAATCGAAACAAACGTAAAAAATTATCGTTAAATCAGACGCTCTATTTGTGTTTTCGAATTATCGTAGGAATATTTCAAAATATAATTAATCAGGACCTTACCAAACTTTCATCAAACTACTCTTAAAGTACTTTTTTCTAAGCAAATGCTTAAAAACAGTTAAGGCGAGCTTCTCTGGCCAATCTATGTAGATCGTCATTAAAAAAATTAAGTTGGTTTATGTTTTTACTCGTTAATATACGAGTACCTGTACTTAAATTGACTGTATCTATTATACTGTTTGAAATGTGAGCAATACAGTGCAGATCTATCTCTGTAGAAACCAGACGAACTCTTAGTTAGGCGGCCGTCGATAACGAACTGTACGAAACTTGTTATACTAATAACGTAGAGATTGAGAGCGTAAGTAACAATAGAATAACAAACGTAAACAAACTACAGTTTGAATAAAGTTCGTAAGTTGAACAATAGCGAGGTAACAAGGCCGAGCTACCGACAACTTCGTAGACGCTCTCTGCTTATTGTATTATAGCTGAGTGCCGAGTTCGTTATTGTTAATCAATTGTTTACCTCACTATCACAGTTTTTTTTTAATACTTTCTAAGCATGTGCTTGACCACGATACCACCTTATGTTAAGTGGAAATGCAGTCCTGGATGGTAAGGCGCAGTAGCTTAGTATATGCCTATCCAATCTACTCTTGAAAATACCCACATAAAAATCGGAGGGAAAGACAGACACGGCCAAACTATTCCAGTTCTTTACCCTACGAATAATGAAAGAAGAAGCAAAGCGTTTCATTCGGGTCTAAGGGATGAATTCACTGAAATCTGAGTACACTGACTTAATAATTTGTTAAATTCTTTCCTATTAAATCGACCCGCAGTGCAGAGACTTGGACTCTGACCGCCGGGCTGGTCCACAAGCTGAAAGTCGCAAAACGAGGATGCTCTGAATTTAGAATCAATTTATAGAATCTGAAACGAAGAAATTCGGTGGAGAACAAAGGTCGACATAGCTCATAAAGCCAGCAAGTTGAAGTGGCAATGGACCAGCCACATCATCAATTACATCGAATCAAATCTATATTATGCCGTTATGCTCGGCATTTCTCTAAGGGATAGAATCCGAAATCAATAAATTCGACGGAGAACAAAGGTAGTCGACATAGCTCTTAAAGTCATCTAGTTGAAGTGGCAGTGGATCGGCCACATCTATCGAGTTAGGGATGGGGATGAGGAAAGATCATTAAATACATAGAAATAATTGATAAATAATTACATAGAATCACATCTATATTGTTTTTATTTTCTATATTATTATTATTGTCTTCTGAAATATTAATAATAGTAAGAATTATCAAACAGTAAGTTGAAAGTCATAAAGAGTCTTAACTCTCAGCGTACCCTTTAAAAATAATGCACTAGCAGTCAACAAAGCGCAATGCAATTTCACATTGTTCGCAATCCGTCCGGAGGATTGGCACTGATTGAATTGCTCGGACAGGAAGTGACGTCAGACTATTCGTAAAATTTTCCCGCCAGCCCGATGTCACTCAAAATTTTTCACATATCAGAAACTTCTATGCGCTGTATGTGTTCGTTGGAGAGCTTGATTTCAAAAAGCTTTCAACTCACTGGAGGTAGAAACGAATGGCATTTACATTCACAGAGTCCATTATCGCCTCACTGTTACTAGGAGACATGACATATAGAATAATAAAGAGGGTTCGTTGGTATAGAAATGCTAAAGAATCGCTCAAAACTATGTCAAAAAAATCTTAGGATTTTTTCTAATAAACTTACGCTGGTTGGCCAAAGAAGTTGACTGCATCATCACAGGATGTAAGAGGTAGCAGAACTCTTGGGAGTAACTTGGCGTAAGAATCCCCAAATGACTTCGACTTAAGCGGATACTGTAATCGTAAAAGCGTACCGAGATAGTTTTAACTGCCACTTTTCAAAGTTTTATCTCACAAAAACATATCTAGTCTTGTAGATACTCAAGAGTAGAAATGGTTACATAACACGAGAAGACATTACAATCGAAAAACAAAAGACGTACGTAATCAAAATGAAGTTTTCTGAGCGAAAACATTTTTACCAAAATATAAGTGTAATGTTGAAAGATAAGCGTTAGTCATAAAATAGAAGAACACAATTCACCGCAGTGTCATTAATCGTCACGTGTGGGAGCAGACGTCACCGGGAACGATTGCTACTGAAGCAATAAAGAAGGTAACCGTTAGCGGAGATACTCTAATATAATAATAAATTATATTAGTTGATATTATGTTTTATTTATCATTAAGCATTGTGAAGAAAGCGAAAGTTACAGCCTTTACAAATATATATATATATACCAAACACATACGCAGTTATACTTTTATTGTACAGATAAATTGTTGAAAGCAGCTTACAGCAACTTAATAATGAGTAGCGAAAAGAAAATAGAGTCCTAATTAGTGTCTTCTTATTTTTAAAAGTCTCGCCCGAGTTTCGGCCAGCAATGCGACTTTTTTTTTTGTTGAAGGGGGCGAAATCTTCAACACCCCGCCTTCTGGAGGGAAGGCGTCGGTTATGTGGAGCTTTATACCCACTAAAACCCTCCCGGTGCCCTTAACCGGTGCATGGTGAGAGGCTCCGGGATCTCCAGGGGAACGCACCGGAGCCCCTCTGCAGTGTGCTCTTAGGAGAGCACGTCCCGGAGGATACTCCCTTCTCCCCTGTGCCTTCGCAGTGCAAGGCGATCCGGGCCAGCCGATGTCGCCATCTTCCCGGGTCTACCTTGGAGGACGACAAAGGACACACAGTTGCACAGTGAACCCGAGGCCCCTTTTAGTCGCCTTCTAGGACAGGCAGGGGATACCGTAGTCTTATTCTACGAGTGTTTTTCTTGTCACGTGCGCGTAGTAAAGCAAGACTTATAATGGCAATAAAAAATTTATACACTAAAAATTTTACATAAACACTGTGTAACTGTTATAAGAATGTAATGTAAGAATATAGCATGAAACGGAACGTACGAGAGAGAAAAGATGATGAGAGGAGCGAGAGGAACGGAGAGAACGGTGTGAACGTGTAAGCTGTTTAAATTGAATAATTGTTCAAATAAAGGTTAAAATGGTGTTTTATTAAGAGGCACGTCAACCCCCACACAGTTTTTGGTGTTATAAATGGAATATTTTATTATTAAATATCAATATAACGATTCGCGGGCCGTACCCTAAACCATTAGGCTATTGACGACTTTGATCAAAATAGACCAAGGTGATTGCCGAATTTCGAACATTTGTTCTGAATGTATCAGAATTCTAACGTAACATTTTTAAACTAATAAGATTAAGATCATTATTTTTATCATTCCTTTTTCATCTTTAATTACAAAACGGGTTTCCTTTAAAGAAACAGAAATGTGCTTTAGGATCAAACTGAATTCACGTAGCATTATGATGGCCCCTTATAATTTAACGATTTGTCAATTAGTTCATTTATATGTATATATATATAAAAGAGAAAATGTGTGGGTATGTCCCATATAGGCTCCGAAACGGCTTTAATTGTTTTATAACCCAAATTAGTATTGTAACATGCGTTGTGTATCTCTCTCTCTAGTGTCGGTCCCTCATGTCTGAGGATCGTGGTCACCATCAGGGTTGCACCTGGAGCGGATGATTTGCCTCCACCGGCTTCTGTCCAGCGCGTCTCTTACAGTACTGTAAAATTTGGAGGACGACGAGTCTTTTACCTGATCGGACCACCTTGTTGGTGAACGGCCACGAGCGTTGTGTATATTTATGTCATAATGAACCATATTGAAGTACAATGGAGTATTTTGCATGTACATGGGTGTAGGTCATGAACTTCACACGCTTAAGAAGAGAATGAATACGGAGAGAAATGAATAATTGAATATATTGTGAGCAAAATCTAGCCCGGCAAAGCGCGCTGGGTACGCTTATAATAATATTAAAAAACCGGTAGAACGGATTTTTCATTACCTCAACGGAGGTGGTAGAACGGAGTGCAAGATCGTCACTTATTTAAATACAAAGTAGTTTCGTAGTGACTGGAACACTTAGTGTAAATATAACTTGAGAGAGAGAACAATAAAACACTTTTCAACAGCGCCATTGTTTTGTCCGTTGTTCCACAACTAAAAACCGCCTTAACTTCGTTCATTACTACAATTCGTTAAATGCTTGCAATAGTATATAACGATTGGCTATTTTATATTTGATAATTTAAAGAAAAGAACACACTTATTTTTATGCACACTTTATTTTTTGATGACAACGAAGTGAACCTCCAGCATTCTTTTTTATGACGAACTACACAGACTGGCCAGAGAAGCGGGCCTTGTCTGCTTCACCTAATTGAGAGGTGGCATAGCTATCTCGACACAAGGCTCCGTCCGGTGAGTGATAACCGCGAACGGTTACTATGTTACGCGTAAGCATTCCAATCCGAGGGCGCCTGAGAGGGCGGAACCACGAGTCGGTCGGTTGCTATTTCATGGATAATCACGCAGCGCATTCGAAGAAGGTTTTATTGTATATGTCAGGGCAGTAAGATAGTCGACACATATAACTCGAGAGAGAAACAATAATGACTTATGTACTACTTTATTTCAGTATTATGGTTTAACTACTTGTAACTACTATCGCAATTATATATGCGTCAATAATGTCTAATCACAAACAGGATTTTTCACTGATAGTCCGGTCAAATTAGACCAAAAATTAAGAGTAAATTTACCTAAATTCCCACCAAGCTGAAAATCGGTAAGATTGTTTAAAATATCATTAAAAACAGCATTTGAAAGTTCCCCATCTTTCCCCTGTAAGGAAAAAAAAAATATTCAAGGTAAAAGATCAAAAAAAGAGAAGATTTTCGCGATTTTCAGTAAAACAGTAAGTTTTATCATAAAAATACCTCAGACAAAAATTGTAGATCATAAAATTATCTACAAAAAAATTATTAATACGTGACATAATAATATTTTTTCTCTACGAGCCACCGTTTTTGAAATATAACGGTTTAAAAAGTTGTAATCGTCATAATTTGCATGAGTACGCCACCTATATATACATCGCTATAGTTGTAATATATGTTAAAATATTTTTCTATCGGTCATTGTATCTTACACTACTAATGTAAAATATACATATGTTATAACTATAAGAATATCAGGTAAAATGAAACCCAGTCCCTTAATTTATACGCCATTGTAACCTTGAGAAAACGCGCTAAGTACACTACGAGCTAGTCAGCCAATCCGCACTAGGTGTGCGTGGCGGACTACGCCCTCATACTCTCATTACAGAGAAGGCCTGTGCCCAGCAGTGGGATATATATAAAGGCTGTAACTTAACTACATGCATATGAATGTATATACGGTATATATACCAAAAAAACATTTTTTTACAATTTTTGTCTCTCCGTCTGTTTCTCTCAATCTCTGGCTGGGCCGATTTTGACGGTACTTCCACTGGCAGATAACTGATTTAATAAGGAGTAAGTAAGGCTGATTTTATTAAAGAAATTATATTAAATCAATGAAAAAAGACCGTTTTCATGAGCGCAATTCTCGGCATTAATTACAAAAATGTGTCTGAAAGTTTGTAAGGTTCCGAACGTTGAATAATGAACCGATACCGTTGTCGGCGTGCGGTAACTTTCTCAGATACTCTTATTTTAGCTTTAATTTACTTTGAATTGCTTAAGTTGCGCCGTCTATCTTACATCCGACCGTAACTTGTGGCTGTTACGCTCAAGTACCGCGGTAGGTAAAATAACAATTGTAACATTTCATTTTTATGTCCATTTATTCGTTTTTATGAAACACTAGCGTGCCCAGCCCGCTTCGCCGGCCTAGATTTTGTTTTATTTGAATTAAACAATAAACTTACATCATTAAATATTTAATTTAACTCTCACAACATATTAAATTATTCATTTCTCTCCGTATTCACTCTCTTCTCGAGCGAGTGAAGATCATTACCATCAATATACTCCACTGTACTTCAATATGGTTCATAATGACATAAATATACACAACGCATGTTTTAAACAATAGAATATCATCATAGTAAATAAAAGCTGTATTTGACAGTTCAGAGGAGTGCTCCGATCGTTATCAAACTTTACAGGCTTATTCGCCAGGTCAATTTGAAGATTCCTTGAAAGTTTCATTAAAATCGGTCCAGCCGTTTCGGAGCCTATACGGAACATACCCACACACTTTCTCTTTTATATATATAGATATAATAGTGTGGTAAAATGGACGAATACCTGAATACGATCCAGCCGAATCCTCTCCGATTCCCGTGGATTGATAGGACCAATATGGGCAGGGATGAAGTAACTCTGGCCTTTAGGCTTCGGTCCGGACACATTCCGCTTAATAGTTTTGCCCACATGATGGGACAGGTGTCAACTCCTAATTGTTCAGAATGCGGGAAAGTTGAGGATGCTTACCACATAATGGTCGAATGTGTCCGGAACGAAGCCGAAAGAGTACTATTCACGGCGTAATTTAATATTGATTTGTCGCAAGTGGGCAATAGCATTCTTGCCTTTCCGGAGTTGGATCAGGCAAGAATGCTATACCACCTTGTTAGAGCGGGCCTGAAACGAAGGTAATAGTCATATTGAGTATTCGTGTTTTGATGTTGTGTGTGGTGTACTTAATATTGTGTTGTTTTACTGTTGTGTAAAAAATTATTATAATATTTTTATGAGGGTGACATGATCAATTTTGATCAAACCCTCCATAATAAATGAAAATAAAGAATACCTGAATATCACGTTATTTATTGGAAAGATTCATTATTTATTTGAAAGGATGCACTTCAAGTTCATTTTGATGAGATTTTGGTTATGTTCAGATTAATTCTATTTCCTAATATTCATACGTTACTTCAGATTCATTAAAAACTTAATGTCGCCTAAGTTAACTACTAAAATTTAAATAAAATTGAATGAAAAAAAAACTGAATCCACGTTTACGTAAGATATCCTTCTTCGTTTAAGTTTATGTTTTTTAATGAAATATAAATAAAATTAATAAGAATATAATATTTTATTTTAAGGATATTTAATTGACCATCATGGACAGTTTATTTCAGTTAGCTAGCGTTTTTATCTTCCGAGATATTCAAACTTTCTTAACTGACCCTGTATTTTTGCTCACGAGTATATAATCACAGTCTAAGAATTAATTTTAAACTGATTAAACAAGAAGGAAAGTGAATTGATTAAAGACGAAGATTCTAAGTATACACACAAAGCAAGCTTTGTCTTTTATAATCGAGACATCCGAGTGTAAACGCAAGCCCCCGCCGGCGGTCTTGAGTCACATAACTGCTGTAACAAGTTCGTCCCCAGTTGAATTACTTCTGTCTTCTCTCTTCTCCAAATGTTCACTGATATGAAAGTGAAATGCTATTTGCTACGTTAAATCTAGCGGAGACACTGTCATTTATTATGCATGTTTTTACCTCGCACACCTAATGCGGATTGGCAGACATCACAAGTCTGAAAATTTTCTAATACATGTATTCCTCATGATGTTTTCCTTCACCACCGTGTGCATTGTAAATCATCGCTAGAATTGCAACAAACAAATTCATTGGTGACGGCACCGGGGATCGAACTCGGGTTACTTGGAGCGACCGCCCGGACACTAAGCTACTATAGCACTCGCTCTAAAATACTTACTTCTCATATAATAAAATATATGTCTTATTTGCAATATGTTTTTTGTATCCCATTAGCTTGAATGAAGTTTTTTTTTGGTCAGATTAAGAAAAAATCTTCCTCGAGCACTCGCGCTTTTTTTGTTTATTGTTGACGTAGGGGAAATCCTTAACAAGGGTTATCCCCTTGGGGGAAAGGCGGCGAGGTTTATGCTTACTAAAACCCCCGGTGGCCATCATTGGTGCATGGCGAAGGGCTCCGAGATCTCCAGTGAAACGCACCGAAGCACACGTTCACCTGTATGCTCGAAGAGCACGTCCCGGAGGAGGTTGGTCCCTCCCGACACGGGCCAGCCGATGTTGTCTTCTTCCTGAATCCACTTTAGCGGACGAAAAAGGCCCAAACCGTTGTCGTCCTGTGAATCCGAAGATTAAAAGTCACCTTCTACGACAGGCAGAAATACAGTAACCTTATTCTACGAGCCCTTCCTCCCGAAACCACTTTTACTGCGTCGAGACTCCACATGTCACCCGTGAAGATAACGGACTCTTTTAGTCCCTTTTTACATCATAAGACTAATCGATAGCCTGTATTAAGTAATGTAAGAACTTCGTAAGCCTCGCTATTGTCATTTATTAACACTAAGTTAAGGTCTATGCTCAGCATTGACAAGTTAGACATTGCTCAGCGCTCCGGTCGCAGTGCCGGCGTCTGCAGTGGTACGTGAGCCGATTCATGAATCGCACCACTCCGTCGAGTAATTAACGACCACTCAATAGACGGAAATTCCATTGAAGACGTAGCGACTGTAGCGCAGTGTGACGAACTATCGGAATTACATTGCGACAAACCTGACTTTGTATTCGAATTAATTGCAATTGTAAGAGCTGTACAAAATAGCCTAAGGCGAATTAATTTTATCCAAGATAGAGGATTTTTTTCATTCAATAAAGCGCAAAAGACTTGTGTCCGTGCTCTTTTCTAATCTTTTTTATTTGTTTGCTCCGTTCCGTTAAAAAGAGTGCTACTGATTTTGGAAGGTAGTGTTTGGAGAATGGTATGGTTCACGCTTATAGGCGCCCCGTTGCAGTGTTATTAGCTTCTCCGCGACCGCTGCGTCCCCGTTTCTCGTGGCCATTTTTGAATTGTATTCTATTTTTTTTCTTTTGATGCGGCCGGTTTCCCATGTAGACACAGCTGACTGTGTATCAACGAACAGTCGAGTCGAGATATCGCCACTACAGCATGTTGGACGCTGTCGTGCAGTTGCACGACTGATCTGTACGCGAGGCCTTTGTCAAGATCAGGCTAAGCGACTTTTCAATCCTGTGTAACAGTCAAAGATAGCTTCTTTAAAATAAAATTAGTGCATTTAAAGGTTTATAGATGATGTCGATTTAAATCGAAGCATAGTTTTGTATGTATGTCCATGTGGCGACACTAAGTACTAAAATTTAAATAAAAATAAAATTTTATGAAAAATACTGTATTGTCCAAGTTTACGTAAGATATCTATTGTCGTTTAAGTTTATGTTATTTTAATGAAATATCCAGAAATTAATAAAAACATTTTATTTCATTTTAAGGATATTTAATTGTCTATCATGCACAATTTATTTCAGTTAGCTAGCGTCTTTATCTTCCGAGATATTCAAACATTCTTAACCGACCCTTTATTTTTGTTCTCGAGTGTATGTTTATGTTATGTAATTTTAACTTTATATTTTTATGTGCGCGCAATAAAATAACTTAGTATTTGATGTTCCTAGACAATATGTGCCGTCCTGTGCACGTCAGAGCTGGCGGGAACAGCCACCACTCTCTATACATCTCTATAGGCTTACTTTAAGCATATTGTAGCGTGGGTATGTTACGACAGGATCAAGTGTAGGATGATGACAGACTTCATTATAAATTTATGATTGTCCGCAAATGAACAATTACAATATAATTTGTAATTGTTTCTCTTTAAGGGGGAGATGTAAAGTAAAGATATGAAACCTCTTTACTTAAATTTATTTCTTTTTGTATTTTTATAATTTCAAATGTAAAATGTCAATGAAATGTGTGACATTTATATATAATAGATATAATTGAAATACGGACATTAAATGTTGTTTCTCTAAATATTATAAAGAAACGCAATTTAGTCTTTTATTTCAAACAAATATATAGACTTTATATATCTAATATATCGCTTCTTTAACGGCAAAAATATTTAACTGTGTTCTTCCTACGGCTGGACCGATTTTGACGGGACTCTCACTGGCAGATAGGTGATGTAATTAGGTGTAACTTAGGCTAGTTTTTATTTTAGAAAAATAAAACTGAATAAATGAAAAAGTACTAACTTTTTGTTAAATTACCCGCGAACGAAGTCACGGTCACAATAGAGAAAAGCGAAAATAACATTATATTAAGCCACGTCTTCCGACGTGCAGATCTAGTCTATATAACTTAAGCCCTACTTCATGACTTAATCCTTTCATTACAAAGAAAGAGAACGACTCTCGATATAATTGAAGTGGCTCCTACCGCCACGTGCGCGAGAGGCTTACCTCGTCACTTATTTCTAAGTAATTGATGTAACTTGAATCAGCTTTTACAGCTTAATTGATGCGCTGAAGAAGTGTAGCTTGTTAATTGTATATTTTAAAATTCTCCAAATGTCTGAATTCTTCTTACTTCATTACTTTTAACTGATTCTTTTTTTATTTGGAAACTGATGGTTCCACTGTCTCATTCCGATTTGGTCCAATTCTGATAATAGCATCCATGAGAAACCAAATAAGTCTTAAATTTGCATTAAGTATGTGCGCGAAAACGAACACGATGATACATTTTTTAAAGGTATTTTAATGGGAGCTTTTTTTAAAAAAAAAAGAAAGCTAACAATATTTCTTTTTTTTTCAGAAATATAACAAACAATCTTGTTAACCATTCCAACTAAGCTTAAGCTTGTGCTAGGACATGGTTCACGGCAATAGCTCAATGGTGGATTGGAACCCACAACCTTACGATTCGCAGGCCGTACCCTAAACCATTAGGCTATTGACGCTTGGTTAGGTTCTGATAAATTCCATTTAGTAATATTCTTATTCGATTTGAAGTCGGTATGTGTTTTCATTCGTAAATATGGATTTCGAAATTGGACTCGGTGGAGAGGCGGGCTAAGAGGCTATTTGGTGACGCAGCTGAAACCAGTCTGCTCAGTCTTGAGCACAGGCGTAAGGTAGCTAGCCTTTCGGTTTTCTACAGACTGCATTTTGGAGAGTGTGCTCAGGAACTATATGATCTAATTCCCCCATCCCCTTTCCACCATCGGACTTCTAGTCGCACTGCGGGATTTCATCCTTTTGTTGTGAACATCCTTCAAACCCGAACGAAGCGATTTGCTTCGTCTTTCATTCTTAGTACAGCAAAGGACTGGAATAGTTTACCCGCGTCTGTCTTTTCTTCCGATTACAATGTGGGTATTTTCAAGAGTAGAGTGAATAGGCATTTACTAAGCTAGTGCGCCTTACCATCCAGGACTGCATTTCCACTTAACATCAGGTGGGATCGTAGTCAAGCACTTGCTTAGAAATTATAAAAAAAAATATACCTGTTACAAAGACGATTTAGTGTTTTCTCCCAAAATGCAACACGCCAATAGATTGTAGCTACAAATAGAAAAACTATGCGGGAATAATAACAAATGTTAGATTATAAGAGAATGAATTATAGCCGGAGATCTGACACGAGCACGCAAAGCTCGATGGAAAGTTGCACGCAGTGATTGCAATCGTCAACCTTTACTTTACTCAAATAACAAAATGTTCAACATCGCATTAACGTACTTGCTCGTACGTTTATTCCTTCACTGATCTCAAGTCAGTTTTCGTTATAACTCTTGCATATACCCGTATACGCCATGTAGTTCTGGCAGTAGTGGCACGTAAGTGGCACGTAGTGTCGTTACAATCAATCGTCACCGTCACTTCGTTACGTTCGGAAATTCGCCGCGCGTGTTATATTTTCACTGCAAAAAGTAACACTCGAGCTTTTAACGGAATTGCTTTTCGAATAGTATTCGTGTGGATTTCGTACAAAGATTTATCGGTAAATTTCGGCAGTTGGATCTTTTGTTCTAATTTTTTTTTCAGTTCATTTCGATACTGGTGGAGTTACTGGTTAAAGTGTTAATGGGGTTGCATGACTAAGACAGGCCCAATGAATATGGCTCTGTTTTTTTATAGGAAAAGGAGCAAATTACATACGGCTCACCTGACCTTATGTGATAGACAGACAGTAGCCCATGAACACCGCTGGTGACTATTGATTCCACAAGTTGACAGTTGTGTTGACGATGTACGATGGAATTGCTTTTCGAATAGTATTCGTGTGGATTTCGTTCAAAGATTTATCGGTAAATTTTGGCAGTTGGGTCTTTTGTTTTAATTTTTTTTAAGTACAGAATATTCACTATTTTTATTACATTATTTCGATACTGGTGGAGTTACTGGTAAAAGTGTTATTGGTGTGGCATGACTAAGACACGCCAAATGAATATGGCTCTGTTTTTTTATAGGAAAAGGAGCAAATTAACGTACGGCTCACCTGACCTTATGTGATAGACAGACAGTAGCCCATGAACACCGCTGGTGACTATTGATTCCACAAGTTGACAGTTGTGTTGACGATGTACGGGGGCGAAATTCTTTTAATTATTTTTCCATAATACTCACGAGTAAAAGCAAAAGCCGAATCATTAAACGCTACCTCCAGCGGAAGCTCTCTTTCAACCGACCTGTATTTTTTTGTTAGTTACCTTATAACTTTCGACTGGGTTCACCGATTTTGATGATTCTTTCTTTATTTGATAGCTAGTGCTTCCCGTGTTGTCCCATTCATGGATGAGTGAGAAAACGTGAATCATTTTTTATCAAACATAATGTACTTTTAGAGTAGTTTGATGAAAGTTTGGTTACGTTTGATTCCGTAATATTCCTATGGTAATTCGGTAATACAAAAAAAGGCGTCCGCGCGTCTAATGTTTGATTCGATTTGAAGTCGGTTTTTTCTCTCATAAATATGCTTGTGTTTTTGATGTCCCGTATTGCCAAGACTAACGGTTATTGTGGTGAAATAATAAATAATCCATGTTTAGTTTTAGTGTATGCATTAGTTTTGGGGAACCTAGCCTATTTGTCGTTATAGTACTCAAAAATATCGTACAAGATTTGATTTTTTCACAGTTTTCAGTTAAACGCTGATTTAAAAAAAAATAAGTATCAAAGTTGTTTTTTTATAATTTTTGTCGAGGCTCTCGTAAAGTTACCTTCCACCCATTAATCGTTGGACGTTGAATTACGGGATAACCTGTATATACAAAATACATTTATATTTACACCATTATTCAAGAGAGTAAGAAAATGTGTGCTCGCACCTATCTCTCTCTTGCCCCTACAGCAACACACCAAACGTAACTCTCTCTGTCTATCCTCAGTAACTTATACTCTCAACTTACCTTCACCTCACCCGATCACACTCTTCGTAAGACAATCTCCAAGTCAAGCATGCGTAAAAAAGTATTTTAAGTACTTCAAAAACTGTTCATAAATGACAAAAACAGACAAATAAATTAGTTATATTTTAGGTTATTTTATATTATTTTAGGTTAGCAGCATAGGTTTTGATTTTGTATTTTTTTATTCCAGAACCCGCAAGGGCCGTTTTGAAATCGAGATACATTTATTTTACTTAAATTGTTCCATTATCTAGAAGCTCCGATGTTACATGCCGTATGTTCAATCTCGAATTATCTAAAAGCTTTTAGGGAACGATACATTACTTCTCCTGTTACATCTCAGACCACAAATCACAAACTTACTTTGATATCCATTAGCAAGTATCAATAGATAGTTGATATTAATATCTCTATTAATCCGGTCAAGTGGAATGAGGGTACAATTTACATCCCAAGCTCCTCGCCGGGAGCGCGGTAACCTTAACAGCTCGCGACCAATTTAAGTTTGTTCTATTATAACACTAATCTTTAAGTCTTTTTAACCGACTTCAAAAAACCGGGTTCTCAATTTAAATCCTTTCATTATAAAGAAAGAGAACGACTCTCACTATAATTGAAGTGGCTCCCACCGATACGTGCACGGGAAGCTTACTTGCCTCACTTCTTAAGTAATTGATGTAACTTGAATTGACTTCTCCTGCTTAATTTATGTGCTGAAGTAGTGTAGCTTGTTAATTGTATATTTTAAATGATAATGATGCCTTCATTAAACAGGAGGTTTTCAATTGGTCTGAATTTTTGTTATGTTTGGTAACTTTCGACTGGGTGATTTTGGTGGTGATTTTTATTTATTCTTTTTTATTTTAAAGCTGATGGTTTAGTATCCTTCTTCTTGGTCACTTCACTCTTGTCAGAGTGGTCATGGTCATCATGATCCGGTGGGTTGGGCAGCAGACAGCACCCACCGCACGACGTCTTGTCAATTCCGCCGGTTCAGTATCCTATTCCGATTAAGTCCAATTCTGGCAATTTTGGCTGGTTTCCTCATGGAGGATCTTAAATTTACTTCAAGTGCCAGTACAATCTATATCAAGCCAACCCATTTCGATTATTCATTTTTTATTAGAAAGGATTTACTTCTAGAGTACTTTGATGAGAATTTAGTTAATGGTTTTGAATAATTCTATTTTGTAATATTTCTACCATAATTCGTAAATGAAAAGAGGGCGTCCACGTGTATTTTTTTGCTCGTAAATATAGTTGGTAATATTATGTGGAGGTGCAGTACACTAAATGTCTGTAATTGGGACCTTACGATCTCAGTATATTAGCGATAGCAAATTAATTTAATGTAATATTTCTTAATGTAATTTACATACAATAATTTCCATTGTTGTCTGAGAAACTGTGACTGTACAGAAAACGTTGATCCTATAAATCCTTAAAGTGCTCAGTATCTGCTGACCAATCACAACCCGGTCAGCATATGTCGCGGCCCGGCGAACCATTCGCCCCCGGCCTGATGTAATAAAGGGAACCGCGCGCGCTCCGTCAATGAATCAATTTTGTTGCGCACAGCTGTATGAAATTGAAAACTCTTGTAAGATATTATTGCAACTTTTTACACTTACACATTATATATTAATAACCGTAATAGCTCAGTGTTCGGTCGCCTCAAGTTGTATACCACGCTAGCAACCCAAATTCGATTCCCAGTGCCGGCACCAATGAATTTGTTTGTTGCAATTTTAAATACACCTTTACCATTCGTTCGGCGGTAAGGGAAAACGTCGTGAGGACACCAACATTATAACGGGCCAGCCGATTTCGCCTTCTTCCTGGGTCCACTTTGGCGTAAGACAAAGGCCGCACAGCGACCTCGAGGCCCCTTTTAGTCGCCTTTTACGACTGGCAGGGAATACCGTAACCTTATTCTGCGAGGTCAGAACTACAGGGCTGGACTCTAACTTGCTGTTAGTCATGTAATCTTTTCTTGGTCTTCCCCTTTGTCGTCTTTATCTTCTCTATAACCTACATATGTTTTATGTTGCGTGGCCTGGTTTCACATTTCAAATAACACGTGTAAAATAACACATTCAATTGTGTTTTCTCCTTAAAAATACAAAAATGAACAAATTGTATTATTTCTATTTGTTTCACTTAGTTAATACTTAAATGTGTTTAGGAATGGAAAACTTACAACGTTGTAAACTTAACTCACAAAACAAACCATTAACTAAAATTAGTCCATTAGCCCGGAAACTTCTTACAATAATATGAATTTAGTACAGATGTTACCCTGCGCCCAAGTTTTAACTTAGAAAAGTGACGACACAAACAATTACGGTACTTCTGTAGATTTGTTATTTTGAATCAATTTCAAAAAAGGGAGAGAAAATTCGTGTGTATTTTTTT
Source organism: Meandrusa payeni (assembly GCA_029286785.1). Lineage (NCBI taxonomy): Eukaryota > Metazoa > Arthropoda > Insecta > Lepidoptera > Papilionidae > Meandrusa > Meandrusa payeni. Next base: position 7,923,360 of record JAGSMX010000015.1, read on the forward strand.
TTAATTTTTGTTACCTCGGAACTTTCGACTGGTTGAATCGATTTTGATGATTCTTTTTTTATTATAGCTGATGCTTTGTTCCAATTCTGATAATAGCATCCATGAGAAAATTAAATAAGTCTCAAATATGCATTAAGTATATGTGCGACAAACGGACGAATAACTCAATATCACGTCAATGGATTTCGAGGATTCATTTTTATTGGAAATAGGTTATTATTACTACTACTCGTATTTAGTAATATTAACACGATAATTCGAAAATAGAAATAGGTAAAAATACATTCACACCATTGAAACAGAAGCACTCCGACCAATTTCTATGTAGCTTCCAAAAATGTTTCTCTAATACCGTGTTTAAAACTCCAGTCTAATTAGATGTACACATCGAAGGCATGTAATTAAAACATGAGGTATGTATTGTGCTCATCCAACAATGCATGACGAGGGGCTCCGGGATCTCAAGTGGAACGCACCGGAGCCCCTCTGCACTGTGCTCAAGGAGAGCACGTCCCGGGGGAGGTCACCCCCCCCCCCATGTGCCCTCGCAGCGCAAGGCGACACGGGCCAGCCGATGTCGCCTTCTTCCCGGGTCCACTTTGGTGGACGACGCAGTCCCCCACCCTTGTCGCCCAGAGAACCCGAGGCCCCTTTTAGTCGCCTTGTACGACAGGCAGGGGATACCGTAACTCAGAGGGCCAACACAACACAATCTATTCTTATACCCTTACAACTAATTCTTAGAACACCCTGTACTAATTACTAAGAGATTAATTCGCACAAGATTCTTTTAAAGTCTACCTCCTTATATCATTTTTATCTATATTTTTTGGGACTAGGTCTCGAATTTGTAATACTGTTATATAAACTTAAGGAATTAAACATGGACATAAAGAAGCGTCAATAGCCTAATGGTTTAGGGTACGGTCTGCAAATCGTTAGGTCGTAGCTTTGAATCCACCATTCGACTATTGATGTGACCCATCTCCTAGCTCAAGCGTAAGCTTAGTTGAAACAAGAATGTTAGTAATATTACGAAAAATTTATTTATGTTGAATACCCATAGCCAGGTCTTTTGTTCCTTCTGATGTCGGGTTGGATATCAACCCACCACCTCCCATGGCCCCACCAACCTCGCGGTTATATGGGCCGAAACGCGGGAGGGTACGCATGGTCTGGCCGTGTGGCCCCACACGCACCTTCTTGACTCCCTACAAGTTCTTTATCAGGGCCTTTCTCCACCATTCGGAGCTCAACCCCTTAAGGGGCTCCACGGCACGCAACACAAGAGCTGGATAGCAATACCAAAAGCAAACACATATTGTTTACTACAATAGAGGTTCAGGCTAAACGACCTAAGAGCAGTCAAGGCCAGCCTCTCTGGCCAATCTGTGTAGTCATTAAAAAAATATTGTTTACTTAATTTAAGTTTATCTATCATTAACCATCGTTCTTCTTTACTCTTACCATAATGCTTCTATCATAATTCGCCAACTATTATAATTAATTTGGCAAATGAGAAATAATAAAGCTTACGATAACGTTATCGCAACACTTTGCTAATAAAAATAAATTCGAAGAGACAAGTCAGTTGTTTGTTTTTTACTATAGCCAACATATGAAAATCCTTCTAGCACATTTATCCCAAGAAATAATTCCTCCTTTGGTACAAATACTTTATTGTACTATCACAATTTAGTGTTGTTACGCTTCTAGTAAACATCTGGTAGATCATAATAATTCTTAATCAAGAATTGCGTCCAATCTAGTATATTATACGAGCCCTATGCTATAAAAGTGTGTAATAAAATGTGAATTTATAGTTCTTTATGAAATTCGTAGCGTAGAAAGGAATATTGTTACATTCATCGTAATTTGGCACAGTTGCCTCTACGATTTGGGGACCTGCAAAACGAGCCTACTCCTATCTCAAAGGTCGGCAACGCACCTACAGGTCGTCTGGTGCTGTGGATGCTCAGGGGCGACAGTGATCTCTTAAGATAATGGTAAGCCGTCAGTGGGGAGGGATTAACCTCAAAAAGGCGTGGTCTCTGAAGAGCACAGTGCATAGGGGCTCTGATGCGTTCCTCTGGATATCCCCTAGCCACTCACCATGCACGGGGGGGGATTTTAGTGGGTAAAAACCCCACATAACCACGCCTTCCCTCCACAAGGCGGGGTATCTTGTTGAAAATTCCCCCCTCCGTCAACAAAAAAAAATAGTAAATAAAGCCGTAAGCTCGTTTGCCACTTTTTTGAACATCAAGCCTCATGGCTTTTTCAGTGGTCTGAAAGTTTATATTTTATTGAAATATTATATCACAGAAACAGGGAAAGAGCTACATAGCTTTTACACTTGATTTAATGAGCACTATCGAGCAAGATGTTCTGGAACACGACGTCAATGAAAGATTCATTTTTCTGCTTGTGAGTGACCGCATATCCACTCTCTTCCTGCGTCTTTTATCCTCCGAACCACCGTCTTCTGGTTTCGGGTCGATAGTAATCATTTATACTCGTAAGACTTACATGACCTGTGACAAGGGTGCGGCCTACATAACCACAGTCAAGCCAGTAGTATAATTTAAGGTCTAAATTTAATGTGCTTTAAAGAATTTGGTTAGGTTCCGATTATTTCTATTACGTAACATTCTTATTAGATTTGAAGTCGGTTTCTGTTTTTCGTCTTAAATATACTTGTGGATCGTGATGTCGCTTGGTTGGCAGTGGCTGCCAATCAATACCGAAGAATAAACATTCACGACATAGTTGCCAAAAGAGCCGTGTGTTGACAAAGTCGTAGACTAGCGTAAATACGCGGGAGCAAACACTCTTAAGGGTGGGTTTACATGATGGTTTTATTAAAAAAAATTGGAAAAATATGTACCCGCAGAAGGATGAAACGCCAGTCAAATATTTGACTATTTAATTTAAGATAATTAGCAATAACTAGAGGAATGATAACTGCATTATTACACATTTATGTTATGTTCTAGTTAAAAATTCATATCAGTTTTCATTTCTCCTTTTATTTATCAACATAGATCGACTATTCACTCCGCAGTTTAGATAAGATAAAATAAATACATTAAATTTAAATAAGTTTATTTATTTAAACATTATATCACAGAAACAGTGAAAGAGCTACGCAGCTTTCACACTTGATTGAATGAGCACTATCGAGCAGAATGTTCTGGAACACGACGTCAACGAAAGATTCATTTTTCTGCTTGTGAGTAACCGCATATCCACTCTCTTCCTGCGTCTTTTATCCTCCGTACCACCGTCTTCTGGTTTCGGGTCGATAGTAATCATTTATACTCGTAAGACTTACATGACCTGTGACAAGGGTGCGGCCTACATAACCACAGTCAAGCCAGTAGTGTAATTTAAGGTCTAAATTTAATGTGCTTTAAAGAATTTGGTTAGGTTCCGATTATTTCTATTTCGTAATATTCTTATTCGATTTGAAGTCGGTTTCTGTTTTTCGTCGTAAATATACTTGTGGATCGTGATGTCGCTTGGTTGGCATTGGCAGCCAATCAATACCGAAGAATAAATATTCACGACATAGTTGCCAAAAGAGCCGTGTGTTGACAAAGTCGTAGGCTAACGTAAATATGCGGGAGCAAACACTCTTAAGGGTGGGTTTACATGATGGTTTTATTAAAAAAAATTGGAAAAATATGTACCCGCAGAAGGATGAAACGCCAGTCAAATATTTGACTATTTAATTTAAGATAATTAGCAATAACTAGAGGAATGATAACTGCATTATTACACATTTATGTTATGTTCTAGTTAAAAATTCATATCAGTTTTCATTTCTCTTTTTATTTTTCAACTTAGATCGACTATTCACTCCGCAGTTTAGAAAAGATAAAATAAATACATTAAATTTAAATAAGTTTATTTATTTATTTATTTATTACACCAACACAATGAACATTTTTAACAAACAATACATAAAACAGTGAAAAGTTGTGAAGTTAATGCCATCGCAGTTATAGGCGTAGATTGCAAGCAAATTGGCGAGTGACAATGTTAAGATAAAAATAAACAGAAGACAAAAGTAAAAATAAAACTAAATTTGAAATTAAAAATTAACTAATAAAAAATTATTTGTAGATCAGTGATGCTAATACATACTAATACTAGGAAGAAAAAGGTCTATATCGTCCGTTTTTGAAAAAGAGTTGAATTGTATACTAATTCTTTTTAAGGGCGCATTCTTACCTAGGTTCGATCTGAATAAAATAAAGTTAAATAAGTTAACTAAGGAGGAATAAAGTGCCTTTGGATAATATAGAAGCAACAAGAAATATTGTTTAATTTTATATGTATTTTCTTATATAAGTTTTAAATAAGTGCAAGTCAAACACAAAAATATTAAAAGTAATTAAAATTATTAAGTACAATAAAACAAGATATCTCTTAATTTTTTTTCACTATATAAAATTACATAAATATATAATTAATACCTATTTATAATTCGTGAAAGCGTCACCTGTGATCAGAGAGTTGAACTACGTGCTTAACAGAAAACAAATCTTACACTTTTCCTTAACGTTACGGATGTTTGCCGGCTAGGGAACAACACCTCATAAAGAACTTCCTTCCAAAATTACTCCTAGATTACTGATTTGTTCACGAAGGTTCACGTCAGTAGAATGGTGCTTTCGAATTAAAATTTCCATACCAAAGGTACTAAACCTTTTTTTTTTGTTAACGGGGAGGAAATCTTCAAAAAGATACCCCAGGAGGCGGAATATCTCAAGGAGAGCACTTCCCGGGGGGAGGTTACTCCCTGTGCCCTCGCAGTGCAAGGCGACACGGGCCAGCCGATGTCGCCTTCTTCCCGGGACCACTTTGGCGGACGACAAAGTCCCCCACTCTTGTCGCGCAGTGAACCCGAGGCCCCTTTTAGTCGCCTTCTACGACAGGCAGGGGATACGGTAGTCTTATTCTTGAAAGCACTACAGGGCTGAAGGTACCAAACCTATCGACACGTCAAAATCAGTCAATGACTCAATGTAAACCCGCCCTAACATTTCGTGAGAGCAATTGATGTAAGCACGCTCCACAAATATATTCATCAATTTAGATCTACGCATTTTTTAGTCTGTAGAGGTACTTGTATGTTATACCTCAGTATTGAATTAACTAGATGTGTCTCCGGTCGTGTAACTAATATCATCATTACGTATCTACGTTTTTAACAGGAGTTCATGTACCTCAAGTACAATCAAAAACAATTACGTAATAGAAAAGAAAATCTGCAATACCTACGGTCATGATGACACTTATTTAAAATATTAAAAAAGTAATAATTAGATGTGTAAAATAAGTCTGAATGTAAAGAAGTACTAACAAGAGAAGAAATTGAGAAAGAATGAAGGGAGAGTATGAATTAAGGAGGTGTGAGAAAGAAGAAAGTTTAAAAGTCTCCGAACACCGCGTCATATAATAAATGGGGAATAAATTTTCGACTACTCACATTGGCAACAACTTGAAGTCATTTTTGACCTTATGATCATCCCTAGGATAATGTCTATAGACGGCTCTATTATTTATAGTAGTTTCTAATAGCATTTGTTCCATAAAAAATACAAGATAACACATCGAGCTTCGAAGAAGAATCTCTACGAGATCGTATCACGATTAAATTGATCCGTAGGTCCGAAAGTAGCAATGGGCAGGGTAAACGGAGAACAGATGGCCGATGGGGTTGAAAAGAAATATATTAATCTCATAACTATTTATACATGTATCATATTTATTGTACTCTTATTGTCTGTATAAATTCCATCTAAATGCAGTGTTAGTCGTAGGCACTACTGAAAATCAGCGCTTTCGCATCCTTGCGACGGCATATGCTGAAACAGTATCCAATATTGGCATCATGTCTGTACATCTGTCAGGTACTATTTGTCTGTTTTTTTCTTTAAATCTTTTTACTTTATTTATTTTTTTTTATCTTTTTGATGTGTTTCTTGATGGCCAATAAAGATGTCTAAAATTTCTCGATTGGAGATCACGGACCGACAAGCACAGCGTAGGACGTCCAATCGCAAGGTGGTCCGACGACCTCATTAAGAAAATCATTGGGAAAGGTTTATGTCTATCAATGGATCAGGTAAAGGTCAAGTACTTGGTTAAAAGTAAAAAAGAGGGTTTAAACTTAATTAACATGAATAAAATTAAATTGAAAATAACCTTACTACAAACTTGCTCTTTATGCCATTTGTATATGCATGCTTTTTTGTCTGAATTCCATTCTTTGAGCCGTGGTAGCTCAGCGTCCGGGCGGTTGGCGCTTGTTGCATAGTACGCGCAACCCGAGTTCGATCCCCGGTGCCGGCACCAATAAATTTGTTTTTGCAAGTCTATGTGCTGTAGTTCTGGGCTCTCAAGAATAAGACTACGGTATCCCCTGCCTGTCGTAGAAGGCGACTAAAGGGCCTCAGGTTCTCTGGGCGACAAGGGTGGGGCCTTTGTCGTCCGCCAAGGTGGACCTGGGAAGAAGGCGACATCGGCTGGCCCGTGTCGCCTTGCACTGCGAGGGCAGAGGGGGAGGGAGTAACCTCCCCGGGAAGAGCTCTCCTTGAGTACAGTGCAGAGGGGCTCCGGTGCGTTCCACTGGAGATCCCGGAGCCCCTCACCATGCACCGAGGAAGGTTTTAGTGGGTAAAACCTCACATAACCGCCGCCTGCCCCAGTAGGCGGGGTCTTTTGAAGATTTCCTCCTCGTTGACAAAAAAAAAGTCTATGTGCTGACTAACCACGCGCTCGGCGGTGAAGGAAAACATCGTGAGGAAACCTACATGTCTTAGAAAATTTTTCTAAGGCATGTGAAGTCTGCCAATCCACACTAGGGCCGCGTGGTGGACTATGCCCTTATACTCTCTTTACAGAGAAGGCCTGCGCCCAACAGTGGGACATATATATTATATATATAAAGGCTGTAACTTTAACTTTAACTAAACTTGCTCTTTATGCCATTTGTATATGCATGCTTTTTTGTCTGAATTCCATTCTTTTGTTTTATTCAGTTTCCAATTCGTCCGTTTCCCTTTATTTGTATATTTGCGGTATTGGTGCTGTTTATCGTTATTAAACAGCGCGCTCGAAACATTCACGCAACCGGCCGGAACGTATTTAAAGTTCACTCGGTTAACGTTATCGTTAAGTATACTGCAACATATAATTTAAAATGTACGAATTTAATTTTACAGATCAGGAAAATTGTGATGTATTCATTAATTTCACTACTCCACTTTGAGCTGCCAATTTTTTTGCATATATTTTTGTTAATTACAGTGATAGAGTGGACACTTCGATCAGTCATTACACATAATGTGTTAGGTAAACAATATTATTCGTGGGGAAAAATTCGGTTTATTGGCAATACTAGCGCTTCATCTATGGCCTGATTTATGGTCAGATTGAGAATGGTATCGTGAATCCACACTGATATAAGAATGACGCCCCTGACAGAGCTAAGAAGTAGGTTCAAAATTCGTTGTTCTAGACAGCTTTTGAACAGTTAGGCTACCACCCGGCCAGCCCCTCCACCTCCGTTTCAACCGAGACCGAGAGGTTGGGAGGGCGTAGTTACTCGTTAGGTTCGTCGTGCCTGACGCTTGAGAGATTAGCCTCGACGTAAAAAATAGTTATTTCCTAAAAATCCGTCCTAAACGGTACCAGGGGAACGTTTGCCCCCTGCGTTGATTACCCGGGCAATGGCCGAGGCCCGTACCTGCGAGATTCCTCGAACCTCGTAGACGACCCGCGCTCAGAGCTAAGCTCAGTTGTCTTCAAGCAGTTAAACCCACCAGCTCTGCTAAAGTATGCTCGACGTGTCGCTGAAGCGGAGGAGAAGCGCGTGATTTATTATTGTTTTTCTCCATATGTTTAATGTCTTAATATTTGGTCCTAAATACTTTATCGTTTGCTATTCCTTGTTGCATTTTGTGCGTAATAATGTGCCCCAACTGGAATAATTCAAGAAATATATAATTGTTCCTTACACATAATATCCTAAACCGAGGTTTTTTCTTGGAAGCTTTACACTACATAAGTCAATATACATGAGGCCATATCGTTATCAGAGCAAGACTGGTGCACCAAGCAATGCATTGGTGTTTTTCGTTCTTTTATTTAAAAATTACTCTCTAAAAATTTGTTCGACACCATCTTGTTTTGATGGATGTCGTTCCACGACTGTGCGTTTCTCTCGTAACTTTCTTCCACGCACTGTCAACCTGTGGAATCAAGAAACGAGTTCAAAGGCAACGCACCAGCAGCTCCTCACGTGAGCCGTAAGCTCGTTTTTCCGTTTTCCTATGAAAAATTAAAAAAAAATCTGTTCTACAGAAAAGTTAAATGAGAAAAGTCTTTGATATCGTGACGACGAGGCAGATATAAATGCAACGAGAAGATGCAGTACGCGCGATAGCAGTTTCGAGATAAATTAGTTTTGCCAGATAATGTCAACGGAAAGCGTTAAAAATGGCCGTCAACCTATTTCAATGTATAATTTATTTTACCAGTAGTTAGCAGTTATACAGTATAAACAAAGTAACTTAAGAAAAAGTTTTTTTTCTTTCTATTTGCTCTATGTTTATTGACTTTATTAAGTGGTAAGACGGCAGAGTAATGTCAGAATCGACTGTAAAACAGTGTGCGTTGTAGAAGAACAATTTCTAAGAAGATTTAACTTATAATCTGATATATCTTAAAATCGAATTTGGGTTCTAAAATAGAATTACTGTTTTTCAGTCTTTTAACTAAAAAAAAACACTTGCACAAAATGTAGGCCATGTGTAAAGTTGTGAAGGATAGTCTCACCTCATGTCACATATGAGAAATAATAAGCTGTCTCTAGAGGAGTGTATTTATTTATCGTATAAAGCGTACAACCACATAGAGCTCTAATTTTTCCTATGGCAACGTTTTCTTTGTCTATTCTATTTTTCACGTTTGTTTTGAATGTTGGTAATTCAGAAATGTTCCATTTGAAACGTTTCAAAAAAGCAATTCCACGTTTAAATATATTATGAATAATATGAAGCGCCAATAGCCTAATGGTTTAGGGTACGGTCGCGAATCGTAAGGTCGTAGGTTCAAATCCACCATTCGACTATTGACGTGAACCATCTCCTAGCACAAACTTAAGCTTGGTTGGTATGGTTAACAAGAATGTTAGTAATGTTTTTCTGAAAAAAAAAGAAATATTGCTAGCTATCATTTAAAAAAATGTCATTTTTTGACGAACATACACGGATTGGTCAAAATAGCTGACTTTGTGTTTCACGGGAGTGAGTGGTGGCAGTTACTTACAGTATATATAATTAATAGAATTGTGTTCTTAGCTTTATATACAATAATAAACCTTATGAGGGAGTCAAGGCGACCTCCCAAGCAACCGCGCCACTGCCACAAAGGCAATTGAAATTACAAAATTAATTACAGAGAATGCGTCGCGCGCACGTGCCGCTGCTGTTAGAAGCTCGTTCATTTAAACGTCACCCGTTTATTAACTGATCGGGCGTTAATTGGAGCTCACACGAATAGCGAACGTGGCTTTTACTACGACGATACATTTTTTAAAACTACTAATCGAGTTGATCAATTGACTTATTTATCTTTTATCTTATTTACTCTTGAATCCCTTTATGAGGCAAAGGGCGTCCAAAGTGAGTCGCCATTTCGATTGTTTTTCACCCAGGCCCGTAGTCCTGGGCTCATAGAATGAAACTACTTTTACCGCCGTTCGTAAACGACAAGAGTGGTGGGAAGACGACAGGAGTGGCCCGTTTTCGCTTTAGTTTTACGAGGGTGCTGGGTAAGGTAGCTAGATTTCGTTAATCAAAAATCAAAATCCAAGGAGCTGTCGAATGCAGCGATTGGTCAAGACTTGAACCCGTAGATTGTAACTTTTATCACCTTTCAAGAAGATTTTCAATTCAGCTGTATTTTTTTGTGAGCTCAGATTCTCACGATCAAGTCAGTAGGAACCCAAGACTGCAAGGAGGGCAGGTGGCCTCTCTGAGGACACCAGGAATGTTTGTCAATGTAATGTAGGGGGCGATTGTACGCTCTCCGCGGTCGGAGAAACACCAACAGAACACAAACATGTTTAAAATTGTGTATAAAGGGCACACTCACACAGACTGCCCGACCTTTTTTTTTAAAGAAAGAAAAGCAATATTTCTTTCTTTTTTCAGAAAAATTACTGATATTCTTGTTAACCATATCAACTAAGCTTAAGTTTGTACTAGGAGACGGTTCACGTCAATAGTCGAATGGTGGATTTGAACCTAGGACCTTACCATTTACAGACCATATCCTAAACCATTAGGCTATTGACGCTTCGACTTCAGAAACTACATGAAAAAAAACATTTTCTTTTTTACGTATTAAATTTTCCCTTGAAATTTTCTATTAACAGTGACATTCTAATATAAAATTGTCAAGCTTTCAGCGGAGCTTTGAAGTTAATAAGTGCCCTCATTATCACTTCGATGTTTTTAATAAACGCCAAATAAAGTTTCCGAACATCAAAGCCTGACTCCCCGGGAGACATTCTAATGTCATTAGCGCGAAAACGTAAATGTTTCGTTAAGAAATTAAAGTGTATTATAAATATTCTAATGTGCCACTGAAGCTGACTTAGTGCTTTATATTTTCTTATTTAAATACTAGATGTTTTGTATGACTATTTCGTTCTTTTCGTACAACAAAAGACTGGAACAGTTTGCCCGCGTATGTCTTTACCTCCGATTACAATGTGGCCGTTTTCAAGAGTAGAATGATTAGGCATTTACTAAACTAGTGCTATATCTCCACTTAACATCAGATGTGATCTTTGTTCGGATGGTTTTCTTCTCCTTCTTTGACAGAGTGTGTCAGGAGTCAAACCGATCGTCTCACCAACTGGTGTTGGTGGCAAGCCCCACAACACGCCTTGCAAGCATGTAGTGATGGCGAGCCTTTTATTGCCATTTTTATCTGGTCAGTCCACCTCATAGGCAATCTTCCTCGAGGTCAGATGCCCTCAAACTTTCCCTGGATCACAAGTCGCTCAATACCTCGCCAACATACTCGACAGCAAAGTAAATAAATTATTAAATATAACTAACCTATCAAAAATTAATTGCAAAAAAATATTGAATGGCTTTTGGAAATTGATTACAAGGAAACAGAAAAATTCCTACATCTACAAAGACACATAAGCTGTTTTGTTATGCCTAATTGTCCCAGAGGAGACTCATAACACAAGTTTACTTAGTTTGAGCTCTTGACTCCCACATCCACCTATTGTGTCATGAAATTGTATTAAAATGTACTTTATAATGTGGGAGTAAAACATTTTTTTTTTAAAAAGAAATCTAGCAATATTTCTTTTTTTTTCAGAAATGTTACTAACAATCTAACAATTCTAACTAAGCTTAAGGTTGTGCTAGAAAATGGTTCACGGCAATAGTCGAATGGTGGATTCGAACCCACGACCTTACGATTCGTAGGCCGTACCCTAAACCACTAGGCTATTGACGCTTGTTATTAATACAATTAAGATTTTATTATTATGATGACCAAAAACGGTGAAGATACGAGACAGAGATATTTGGTGTACAAAAAACACAAGTACATATTTTGTAGCTTTGATCGAAGTGAAATTTGCAATGTAAATTCTATTAAGCGACCCTGGACACGACTGGAGATTTATTCAAGGGGAACTCAGAATAAAGAATCAAAAGATAATTGACATTAATTTAATTAAAGAACATCGTGTAATAACTTATTTAGAAGCGTATAGAAATGAAAGTAGTCGTCAGATAATCTTTTCATGTTTACGCCAATAGAACGGTCGTTTTCGTCTGGTAGGAACACTTTAGTGGTGGAGTACTGTCTCCTCTTTGTAGGTTTTTTTAAAGTAGGGAATTGCCTGCGCCTATCCGCAGTGGCAAGGATGGATGTGGGACTCGCACTGACTAAAATCCCGCGGTATTCCTCGAGATGTCTTTAGTCAGAACTACGGGGACGCGTTAGCATACTTTCGTAACTCCGACAGCATTGGCTCGTACCTCATCTCTCAATTGGTTTGAAGTTGCTCTTGATCCCTTGAAGGTGAATAAGAACACTGCATGAGCTTTCTCGAAGGCTATTTACAAGACGACGAACTTATCTCGAGGCCTGGAGCCTTTCAAAAAACAAAATGAAAATAAACTAGTAAATTGATCAATTTTTCAGATAAAATACCAATTATTTTGTCTACGTAGTGTTTGTTTTATTGTGTTGTTAATTTTAACAGTAACTTTGATATGAAGTGAAAATGTTAAAAAAACAGATGGAGAGCAAGCACTGAACTGTGTACTACGCGGATTCAGAATTCGCTTCTGAAAAGTACATTTGAAAAAAAATTGGGAGTACTCAAGCCGAGTTCCATCGAAGTTCGTTATAGTGAATAGTTACGATGAAAAGCCAATACAAAACCCAAGTGCATAAAGTGGCTATTCGTAGCGCGGCCGAGCTTGCGTGATACGAGCTTTCGTTTTAAGCCCCCGGGATGGATTGTACGCGGACTGGATTGAATAACACGCTACGCTACAAGTCAAATTAAATTGTTTGTACAAAATCTTCATAAATACGTTGTCCCGCAATTCAACGTCTAACGGTAAGTTGGTAGTAGGTGGCTGTATAAGATCATGATCATGCGCATATAACTGTGCTATCGACCACAAGTAAAGCCAGACATGTTACAATAATAATAAAAAAGTTTATATTTGTTATAACTATTCTTTGAATTTTGAATTTTTTTTTGAAGAAAATCAATAGTCATCTAACATTGAAGCTGTAAAAAATGTCCTGTAACCATAGTGGCATGTAATTACAAAAGTTGCCAGTACTATTCATTATTCGAAAATGGTTTTACACTTTCCACATTATATAGTAACTTTTTGAACAAAAGATTGTTTTTGTGAAAGACGACGGAGTTTATGACTAACGTTTATATTTGAACAAAAGTCTTTATTTACATTGTAATCTTTTGACAAGCATCTTCAAGTGAGGGTTAGTTTTCAGATAGGAAGACGATATTATAATAAAATAATTAAGGTAATAATCATGTCACTTATATTTCATAAAAGTCCAATTGATAATTTCACGAAATAATTAATCACTGATATGATTTTAAATTTAAAAAGTAGCGTCCACGGAGCACGTGGTTGCGGTGACATGACGTTTCCAAATAAACTTCTCGTTTCTCAAGATGGCCGCCTCAGTGTGTGGCGACTTGCATTCGCAATCCATCAAAAAGTATTTTAGACGATAAAATTATTCATATTGTATTTGGAATGAGAAAATTTTATACAAGACATTTTTAACTTACTTTTTGATCACTTTTTGCTTAGACTTTTCCGATTGTATATATTTTAATGTAACAAGAATCTATAAAATATTATTTCGGTATACCTCATCATTTCTGTGATATTGTTATTAACCGGCGGCACACTAGTAGGTCAAGAACACGTACAAAAATAATAATGGGAGGCATTCCGCACTAATACCACATTACCCAAAACTGTTCGTTATGAAATGAAATATTTATTTTACTTTTTACACACACTACATTTTAAATTACCGGCATGCACACACACAAAAATATTGGATACATATCAAATGTTATTATACATATTATATAACAAATTCTACAAACATTTTCTTACTTAGTTTTCGTCCTTCGGTACACATCTCCCTGCTAGACTAATATATAGCCTGTATTAGGGAGATGTACCTAAGTCCGAGTTTATGGACTAAAGTTTGTTATATGGCTTTTGTGGTATTCGTGTGTTTTTGCAAAGAATAGTGTGCGTGGGTGCATGTGAGAGTGTATGAGAGTGAGTACATAAGAGTGAGGATAATTTATTTTATGCTATGCAGAAATTTTTCAGTCTCTTCGTAGGTGAAATTATGGAGAAACGAATAAAGTAACTTTTTACACTTATTTTGGGATAAACTATGAAAAGGCACATAAAAGTTAACTTTATTATAAAGGTATGGTAGTAATTAAATCTTTTTGCGGTCCACATTACTGCTGGAATACAGCAAATTTTATCTTTACGACGTTTATCCAAATGAACATATGGAATCTGTTATGGCTTTGAAATTTCAATAAAGTGACAGCTGACGTATTGAGACGCGAATTATCTACACGCATAAGTTGTGGATTTTCAATACGTTGTTAAAATACCAACTATGCAAATTGTGACACAAACACATCTGTATTCTGACGAAATACCATTTATCTCATCAAAAATCTCCAAAACGAATCCACCGATTGTCTTCATGTTTAGAATATTGACTAATTCGATCGCATCGTATAAAAACTAGCAATATGTATAAAAAATCAAAAGTCCAATATTTACACCATAGCTTATATTTTTGTCTCTGAATTTTGCAAGCTTAAGATTGTCTAGATATCATGCATGCAACGAAAATGGCCGACGTCGCAGATGCTCTATCTGTTTCCAATTCACGCGGTTGGATTTGCATTGCAAAGTTAGCGCGATGCTGTTTAAATCTTTTTTAACAAACATTTGTGCAAACTGCTACGAACGTTCCATACAAATACATCTATTTAGGATATCAATGCACTTTTTGTTATAAGTACCACTTTTAGGCAATTTATTCGCTTTAGTGGTTTCCCTAATTTCGACTTTAACTAAGGAATTGGAGCATTGAAATCACATAATTTGCAGCTCGTAATTTATTTGATGATTCTGTCAATCATTAATTATTACAATTAATTAACCGTTTCCAAGCAAACGTATAAAACCCGCGTTTATATGTATTAAACGCATGGTAGTGTGTGTTGAAGTTACAGCCCTGGACTTCCACTGCTTTGAAATCTACATTTCTTTGAATTTTGAAAAAAATTCTAAGAAATGTAGATTTCCTCACGATGTTTTCCTTCACCGCCAAGCACGTGGTAAATTGGCATTTAAAATTGCAACAAAAAATTTTCTAACTCGGATTGCTCGTGTACTATGCAACTTGAGACGACAACTCCGACACTGAGCTACCACGGCTCTACAAACAACATTAAGTTTCGGGATCTACTAGACTTCAAAAGTCAGTCTAGCAACGAGCAAATTCACATTTATCATTTGATGTTAACTCGTTTGACAAATCTTTAACCTCTTGCTACGAGTATATATAAAAAGTAGTGGTTCGACCGGCAACGCACTTGCAGCTCTTCCCGTGTTTTGGAAGTTCATGGGCGACGGTCATCTCATAAAATCGGGTGAGCTGTAAGCACGTTTGCCACTTTTACTGTTAAAAAAATTCGTAGTCCTCTCTCCGCGCAATTTTCCTAAAAAGGGGGTACAAAGTTTTTACTTTAATTATTAATTTATTTAAAAAAAATTAAGTATAATAAGATACGATAAGATTTATTTATTTGCTGATAACATGGTATTATTTGATGTTATACATATCATTACAGACAGACCGACATGTTTCGCTTATTATAACTAAGCATGTAAATTAAAATTTATTGTAATTTTTAATACAATGTCGTAAATTGTGAATTATTCAATTGTGAAATATTGACTTATCAAATATTTAAGTCGTCGTTTCAGTCATAATTACTTTATTTGAACTTCTACTAATTATGAGAACAGATATTTTCAACAAAAAATCGGAAACACTTAAATATTTAACGAATTAAGGCACTTATACAATCTTGTTTTAAATTATGGCCCGTTTCGATGTGAATTTTCAGCTTCTTATATACAAATATTGCGTCAATAGCCTGATGGTTTAGGATACCGTCTGCAAATCGTAAGGTCGCGGGTTCGAATCCACCATTCGACGATTGAAGTAAACCATCTCCTAGCACAAGCTTAAGCTTAGTTGAAATGGTTAACAAGAATGTTAGTAATATTTATGGCATAAATATTGCTAGCTTTCACGCTCTATAGAAATAATCGGATTTATAAATTTCACCGAAACTTCATCGGTCTAATGGGAAGCTGGCCTTATTAAATTTGATTTGGGTAGGGACGTCTGGCGCTCTGCGGGGCTGGCGCACTCCAACAGTCTGTCTCCCGGGGCGCAGGTTAATGACCCCGCTGTTCATGTATTTATCTCGCCGCAGGGTATACTGACAAACTGATATAAAATAAATATCATAGGTATAAAAATAATTGAAAAGATAGTTCTTGTTTGGTTAATTTTTTCTTGTCAAAAAATGTATTATGGTGAATTTTAATGTCTTAGCACCAATAAAAAAATGTATATTTATTTATTTTACTAATTCAATAATTTTAGTTACAGAAAAAAATTAGTTACAGATTAATTAGTTACAGAAAAAATAAAATAAAAAAACGAATTTACTAATTAAGACAGTAACTTAAGATCTAAATATTAAGAAAGTGTAGTCATTTTGGATTTTTTGCAAGAACCCCTTCTCAGGCGAAGGTGAAGGCCTCCTATAAAGAGCTCCATTTTTGTCTGTCCCGTGCCAACTGTGGCCAGCAGGGGCCAGCTAATTTTGTTAAATCGTCCTCCCATCTCATGCAAGGTCGACCTCTGAGGCGTATGCCGTATGGACCTTTCCACTTTGTTAGCCTGTCCACCTCTCATCCCCTAGTCTTTTTCAGCGCTGCACGGGACTACCTAAAGACGTGCGCGCGCAATACTACTTTTATAAGGAATTTATACAGACAATAAGAGTATAATAAATATGATACATAAATAAAACAGTTATGAGATTAAAATATATTTTATACAATAAAAATATGATGAAAATGGAAATTTAAAATGATATCAGATTAGCTCTTATATACTTTTGCCTTAGCGGGATAGACAGAGAGAAGGTTATGTAACAAGTCGTATATTTTTATGGTTGAATCGTAATAAGATTAAACCATAATAATATCCATTATATTAGTTGGCGGCAAATAACTCTAGCCCTGACCGTTAATGCGCAGAAGTCGAAAATAAGGTGTAACAGGAGAGTGAAGGGTGTGGGGGCGGTCATGCACGAGAGATTATTGGCTCTCCTGTGGCACTCTGTCCCTCGCTCCGGTATCACACCCCGCTCGCTGCTGGTACAGTCGCTTTCTAAATTTTGTGTTAATTGACTTCTGTTTTATGGTAGTTTGTTTTTATTTTATAAATTAATTGTGATTTTAAATAGTAAATATGCCGATATAAAAAGTACAAACAAAAAGACTTTAACTACTCGTAACTATTAGAAATAAATAATTGCGTGCGCGACTGTACACATGCGCAGTTATCCCGTCCACGTTTCACTCAGCGCTAGAGTTATTTGCCGCCACCTCTAGATTTATTCAATATATAAGAGACACTCGATTATTCGCAGCGTTCCTAACACTTTGTTTGCATGACATTTAATAATTTTAATGCAAATGTAAACATGGAGGTTATAAAAGGAATCCTAAATCCTCCTTCGACCGTGTTGCGGCCGGGCGCGGTGTGAATCCATTTTAATGAACGCCCAACTCTATATTTGCGAGTTACCTGCCTTGAATTAATAAGGGTCACGTCCGGCGTTGTCACTTAGCGAATTTGCATTGCAAATGGCGGCACGATCACCGCCACACCGTCTGTTAATACAACTGCTGTAAATTTTCTTTCAATTTCCATTCACAGACTTGTACTCGCCGGCTAACACTTACATAAAACATATCTAATCCATGTTTTAGTTTGTTATTGTGTCCTGCTGTTGTTGTCATCTGTAAATAAACCCGCTCTCACCTCAAGTTGCGTAGAACGCTAGCAATCCGAGTTCTATCCCAGATGGCCGGCACCAATGAAAGTCTCTGTAAAGAGATTATAAGGGCATAGTCAGCCTCGCAGCCGTAGTGATGATGATTGATATGACTGTAATAGAATGGTTTCATAATGCAATGTCACTGGTACAAGACTCAGGACTCGATTAGTAAATAGAGACCTGCAAATGCTTGGCCGTCCTTTAGAAGATATAGTGTCGTTTCTTGAAGGTCCACAAGTCGTATAGCTTCGTAAACACCGCTAGTGACCGTTGATTCTAGATTTTTTTCAATAAAGCGCAAACTTGTGTCCATACTCTTTTCTAATTTACTTCAATTGCTTATTTTGTTTTGTTAATAAGAGTGCTTGCCTCTACAGTTACTACAATTTTTTATAATGCCTGATTTTTGAAGGTGGTGTTGGAGAATGGTGGCGTAGACGCCACGTTGCATTGTTATTAGTTTCTCCGCGACCGCTGCGTCCCTGTTTCTCATGGCCATTTTTAGGTTGTAGTCTATTATTTTTTTGATTCGACCATTACCCTTGTCACCAGTCTTCCTGTGGCGTTATCACAATCATCTGTGTAATAGATAGCTGACTGTGTGTCGGGATACGATTCTAGAAGTTGACAGTGCGTGGAAGAAAGTCGTGGGACGCAATTATGATGGTGTTGATGCAATTCTGCCGAGATATACGGTAATGGATGGGTAGCTGGGATGTTTTGATGGGTTCTGATGAGTTGTTTTAATAATGTTTGTCATCACAAGATGCTACGTAGATGAGAAGAAATTCGATTTCAACTCGAGCCGCTCCAACTTTGTTAAAAGATATTTATTGCGGTTTATTTATTTTACGAATTTGTTTTGCGGCAGAGTTACGCCGCACCTCCGCCTGTATCTTCCCTCCTCCGGTTATTTAAGATGTATTCCAATACTTCTTATGTTTGGACACACTCGGTGGGTACTTTGTTGTTGTTGTTGTTTGTGTGTTTCTTTTCTCATAAACTTTGTTAAGATGTAAGAATTGCCATGTTGGGACAAAGTGCGAAATTGAACACCTATATTTATTTATTGATTAAAATCTACAATGTAATATATTGATTATTAGCTTATAATATCTAAATATATGTGGTACAATATTTAAGGATTGAAGTTTGTTTTTACTTACCTTTTTGGGAATAACGTTTGTAGTGGCGACACTAAAGGAAGCTTGTCAACAAACTTACGATGTACTGCGGGGATAAATGATAAATAACACTTATCTGGCGCTCTCTATCTTGGAATTTTGGGATTATACGAGATGGAAGAGACAGACGTAATATAACTGTTAGTACAGGTTATGAAGACATGACCACCAACATTACTATAAAAAATGGAGTCGTGGTATTCCTTGATTACACTATTTTTAAATAAAGCCAGATTTTAAAAAAAAAAATAAAGCTAGCTATTTTTTTTTCATAAGTATTACTAACATTCTTATCAACCATCCCAACTAAGTTTAAGCTTGTGCTAGGAGTTGGTTCACGTCAATAGTCGAATGTTGGATTCGAACCCACGACCTTATGATTCGCGGACCGTGCCCTAAACCATTAGTATAATTCCAATAACAGGCACTCTTCTTCTTCTTTTTTTAACAATAAAAAGTTAACCGCATTAATTATGTGCCATCCCAGTGGCCTGTCCATTCTTTCCCGGAGCAAAGTTTTAGAAGCAAATAGAGCAGAACAGCGCGAGAGCCGCGTTGCCAATTGCCTCGTAATTTATTGCCTAAACTTTGTTTCGTTCGGGCCTGACATCGTTCCCGTTCTGTTTATATTTACATACACGAGTACTTGAAGTAAAACTTAGTATAGTGAAAGATATAGTCATTTTTATACGGTTTGAGAGAATTTTATTTCCTTAATAAGAATTGCAAAAAATTCACTTACTTAAGGAAAATACATAAATATACAATTTTAGGCTAAGCGTTACAGTTCTAGGAATATGTTTATAAAATAATAATAGGTTTAAAACTTCCAGGAACAATGTCAACATTTTGTATTGAATAGTGGGTTATTGGACATTGCGAGGTGATTAAGGCAAACTCCATTTTGTAAATAAATATTATAAAAGACGGTGTTCGTGTTTATGATCAAAGATTTAGAGAATAGATGCGCTGCGGCCATACTAGATGTGTCATACTATGAGCGTTTTAATTATTATTTATTACATAGAGAATTTTAATTTTTTTTTTATTACTTCATTCTGACTTCTGTTATTTATTTATGACATGCTTTTTTAATATTTTCTTAAAAGTATATATAGACTTAATATTTTTTATTTATTTATTTAAATCAACAAAAATTATAACACCGTTACAGATAATACCAATATGATGTTATAATAACTTAGTTAAATATATATTATTAAAATTGAAACAAATAAAAAGCTGCTTTATGTATTGACAATAATATATAAATATAATAGGAGTCAAACACCTTCTACGGATTTGTAGGCAGCTTCGATAAACACAGACTCTGTGCAACAAAATATATCAATGTGCAGTGAGATGGTATTAACAAACCCAACCGCGCGCGACAGCGGAGAGTTCCTGCACAAGTTAGTCCTGGAGACAGGCAGTAGGAACAATGGTGGACGACGGTGCATGCACACGTAATTGTCAGGCGTCCGCAACTGTAGCGCGGCCAGCACTTCTGGGTGATGAACCCAGCCCCGCAGCACCCTCCACACATATTTAGTCAGTGCGACGTCTCTCCTCACCTGCAGCCTGCTGTACCCGACCATGCCCACTACAATTTATGTCGTTAGGAAGTTAATTATTGATATTTACACCTTCACATTCAATTGTTTTTTTGCCATAATTTGTTCCTGGGAATCTAGACATTAAATTATTAGCATTTCTTAGTTTAATTTTTCTGTTGGTGATGTTTTTTTGAAAATGTTATTTTTGTATTAATGTCTTTGTTGATGATTTTGCGTTTGAGCATACATGTATAATATTTATATGTTTGTTTAATGTTCAATATTTTAGTGTCTTTAGATAATTTATTTTCTGAAGTTTGATTTGGTTTGACAGCTGGAACTAAATCTACTTTCAAACATTTACTATGGAAGCTTTACCTAAGCAAGGAAAAGTTTGACAATTGCTGTCCCTATCCATCTATAATTATATATATATATGTATTTATAAATTTATCTATTTATTATTATATATCACTATTATGTTTATATATTTAATTTATTTGTAAGTGGGTATGTATATTATATATGCATGCATTTATTATAGTTTTCTTTTATTTATTATTTTCTCACATAGCTTGCACCCATTACTTTGTCTCTACACAACCCCAAGGTTGACTGGCAGAGAATGCCTACTGGCGTTAAGTACGCCTATTTGTACTTTTTTTTGTATTGTGTGCAAATAAAGAATAAATAAATAAATAAATGTAAATTAAATAATGTTTTTTTTTATTTATTATTTGTGTTCTTTGTATCTTTTCTAGATCAGTTTTACATGCAGTTCCTTTATACATTTACATTCGAAAAAAAAAATTAACATTATTTTTAATTTGTTAGTCATTTTTCGAATTTTATTGCCATTCAATTTACTTAATTAAGTCCTTTATTAATTTATCAGACTAACTTAACTAGATTGGTTATGTTGGTGTAATCTTCATCAATACTTGAGTGTATGTCGAATTTATTGTCGAAAGTTAATTAACTATATGACGTCATTGATAGGATACGGGTACAAGCGTAAGCGTATTAATTAAGCTCTAAGTAATCTAAGTAATCCACTGTGAGCTAGTCTCATACTCCTTGGCCTTATTAATGGACCTTATTAATAACATAGCGTGTACATACATACATCGGACATCTTTAGTGGACCTTGCAGGTACGGGTCACGGCTTATTGACCCCATCACCCAGGTATGTTAATGCCAGGGGGGCAACTGCTTCTCTGCTAATGAATTTTTAGTAATAACTGTCTTAACTTTGGGGCTAATCCCTCAAGATTTAGCCACGACAAATCTATCCTCTAATCCCTCATGACCTCTGGGTCCCAGGTGAGAAGGAGGTCTTTTACCTGTAAGGATATTGAGCATGGTTTTTATCTAATCCGTCTACGTACTAATTAGTTCGGTATAAAATAGTTAATAACAGCCTATCTCTGTTTACCCTATTGAGGTTGACTTAGAAGCAATCTCTGTTTATCTTATGACGGTTACCGTACAAGTAATTTCTGTTTGCCATAATTAGGTTACCTTACAAGTAATCTCTGTTTACCCTATTAAGGTTATCTTACAATCAATCTCTGTTTACCCTATTGAAGTTAACTTACAATCAATCTCTGTTTACAATATATAGGTTACCTTAAAAGCAAACTCGGCTTACAATATTTAGGTTACCTTACAAGCAATGTCTGTTTACTCTATTGAGGTTACCTTACAAGCAATGTCTGTTTACTCTATTGAAGTTAACTTACAAGCAAACTCTATTTACAATATTTAAGTTTCCTTACAAGCAATCTCTGTTTTCTCTATTGAGGTTACCTTACAAGAAATCTCTGTTTACAATATTTAAGTTACCTTACAAGCAATCTCTGCTTACTGTATTGAGGTTTCCTTACAAGCGATCTCTGTTTACGCTATTGAAGTTAACTTACAAGCAAACTCTATTTACAATATTTAAGTTACCTTACAAGCAATCTCTGTTTTCTCTATTGAGGTTACCTTTCAAGAAATCAGTAAACAGTACCCTATTGAAGTTAACTTACAATCAATCTCTCAAACAATATTTAGGTTAGCTGAAAAGCAAACTCTGCTTAAAATATTTAGGTAACCTTACAAGCAATCTCTGTTTACCCTATTGAAGTTAACTTACAAGCAATCTCTGTTTACCCTATTGAGGTTATCTGACAAGCGATAACAACATCATTTTATGAAATAGAAAATGTTCACGTATTTGATCATCCTTCAAGACGGAGCGCCGGTTGTATGTACAACTTGTTTGCTTCAATTCGTCAAGTTTCATACTATCGAGTTCACTTTCCTTCACGTACCCGTGTTCAGCCAGCCAGATATTACTCCAGGCACAACTTTACCTCATACAACTTTGTTTGCGGGAGCCTAATACTTCTTCTCTAATGATTTTTAACTCTTATTATACATGTTGCCTTATAACTTCATTTTTAATAATTATAATTTCGACTTGTAATCGACCGTATTGACTCTTGCGTCTTGACACTTAGACAAATAGGTAGACTCTTTTCTCACATTTTAAGAAATAGGTACCATCAATTAAAGTAATTTCTTTTTTGATGACGAACTACACAGTTGTCCAGAGAAGATAGCTTTTACTGCTTCAAGGGATTGAAAAGGGTAGCCTTGTTTCTATGAGCAATCTTTTATATGCTACCCTGCAAGACAGGAGAGGTGAAATAAATACATAGTCGGGTGATAAGTCAAGAATAAATAAAAAACCATCTTCTATCAAAGGTTAAACGCTATGAAGCCTCAATAGCCTAATGGCTTAGGGTACGAATCCACCATTTAACTATTGCCGTGAACCATGTCCTAGCACAAGCTTAAGCTTAGTTGGAATGGTTAACAAGATTGTTAGTAATATTTCAGAAAAAAAATTAAATATTGGTAGCTTTCTTTAAAAAAAAAAATCAAATTATGTCTTCTATACGATTTTGAGGAGTTCCCTTAACATGAGACCTAATTGAATGCATTACATAAAAAAATCTAAATAGTTCCTAAACTGACGGCGCTATTACTGCACAAGTACACTCGCATTGAGATCCTTCTATTTCGAAGTCGGTTAAAACGTCTCGTCATAATATTATTAAATGTACCCGTCAGCAAAGCCAGCTCTTGATTACAAGAGAAGTCCGTTTACTTTGTTCCCATTGTTTCCTTGCAGCGAAGTAAACGCCATCGTGAGCTTTTTCATTTCGCAACAAAGAGCTTTAACAATTTGTTTGCCATTTCAATGTACACTTTTTCATAGACGATCGACAATTTTCAATCGACTTCAAATAAAAGGATGTTAAATTTATATATATTACTAGAGTACCCCGCTAGATTTTATTTAAAGAATAAACGAACATCATTAAATATTTAATTTAACTCTCACTATATATTAAACTATTAATTTCTCTCCGTATTCATTCTCTTCTCGAGCGGGTGAAAATCATTACCTACACCCATGCACATGCGAATGTATCTGTTACATATACATAACACGTAAACAGATACATTCGCAGCGCTATAACTTACCTTGAATACTTAAAAATCCTTAACTATTATCTTTAAAATACTTCAGTATACTTTATTATACTTCAATATGCTTCAAAATGACATAAATATTAACTACGCATGTGTCAATACAGATTTGGGTTATAAAACAATACAATATTACCAAATTTAATAAAAGCTGTATTTGACATTTCAGTGCTCCGATCGTCACTGAACTTTACAGGATTACACGTCTGGTCAATCTGATGATTCCCTGAAAGATTCATTGAAATCGATCTAGCCGTTTCGGAGCCTATATGGAACGTACCCACACTTTTCACTTTCAATTTTATATATATAGATTTGTGCACTCATAGCGCGCTATTTACGAACTTTTCCATATCGATTTCGTTGACAAACCTTCGATTCCGAACATATGCTGATGACATGACCAATAACTGGAGGGTACATAATGCAAAACATAAGGTCGTAGGTTCGAATCCACCATTCGACTATTGACGTAAACTATCTCCTAGCACAAGCTTAAGCTTAGTTGGAATTGTTAACAAGAATGTTAGTAATATTTCTGAAAAACAATATTGCAAGCTTTCATTAAAAAAAATCTTTAGAAATCAATACCAGGAAACTCTTAAAAAACGTATGGTACCTCCATATGTACATAATAAAGTAATTTTTATACTTTCTAAGCAAGTACTTGACCACGATCCCACCTGATGTTAAGTGGAAATGCAGTTGTGGATGGTAAGACACACTAGCTTAGTAAGCCCACATTGTAATCGGAAGGGAAGACAGACGCAGGCAAACTATTCCAGCCCTTTGCTGTACGAATAATGACAGACGAAGCGAAGCGTTTCGTTCGAGTTTGAGGGATGTTCACAATATCCTGTTTGTTGATTGAAGTATTGGTAGGTTTATGACAATCTAAGACTCATTAGTGACAACCGGCGCTGGAAGAAGGAAGAGACTACAGTCGCCAGAACTTCGTAATATAACTTAGATACTCCGGAATGAAGTATACGATGATACAATTCCAACAAAATTAACAGCTGCACAAACGTAAAAAAATCTTTTCCTTTTTAAAGTCGGCTATAATTGATGCCAAATCTTTTTTGCCCCGTCAAGTGGATCATTCTTCTAAAGTTAAAGTTAAAGTCTGTAAGTTATACAAGTCACACATAGACACGCCGCCCGGAGGCCGAGACATGTTCTCGACGATCCGGACGACGTGATCACCGTTTCACAGGCTAGATCTTTACAAATCTACAAAGCGTCCATTCGCGACCGTTGGAGGTTGCGAAAAATCCTTGCGCGATATAAGTATTTTATGGGAAAACCCCACCCCCTTGATAAGATTAGGAGCGTTGCTGGAGTTTCTTCGGCCACTTCTTCTCCCAGCGCTAACGCTTCCCGAAGTGGCATATAAGTTAGTTTAGCTTAGATTGTCCCAATAGATTTTGTTAATAAAATAGCTACCGACCGAGTCGTGGTTCGGCCCTCTCGGGCGCCCTCGGATCGGACTGCTAACGCGTAATAACGCGTAGAGGTTCAGGCTAAGCGATCTAAGAGCTGTGCCACCTCTCAAATCCGGTGAAGCAGTAAAGGCCAGCTTCTCTGTGCCAACTGTGTTAGTTCGTCAAAAAAAAAAAAGTCCCACTGTTGGGCGCATGCCTTCTCTGTAAAGAGAGTATAGTGCGGATTTGCAGACTTCACATGTCTTAGAAATTAAGAATAAAAAATTTCCAAGACATGTAGGTTTCCTTACGATGTTTCCTTCTTCGCCAAGCGCGTGGTAATTCAGCACATAAAATTGCAACAACAAATGTATTGGTGCCAGCACTGGGGATCGAGCTCGGATTACTGGCGTACTATGTAACTTGGTGTGCAAAAATTTTTGTTCATAATTAGTTTCTAAATTATCTGTCTACTAAATAATACAGAATCTCCATTTGTACACTTTCCTCTTGATTTTAAAAAAAGCTTTGGCACTCCTCTAGTGCGTCCTGTTATAAATCGTATTACAGTATAACGATAATTTGCCAACTTATTACGGTGTTTCATTAATGGAGTCATAAAGTGAAGTTAACGGCCCCGTGGTGACCGCTGCTCAGCAAACTGAACAAACTGAGCGGCTGTTTATAACGTTTTATTAAAATGCCGATAAGTATTTAAAGAGGTTATTTATGGCGATGGTAACAAGTAAGATTAAATTTAAAGTAAAGTTTACATATAATAATTGATAAATATTTAAAAGATCTGTTGTACAAAATGGACAACGAAACATCAGCCATTCTTATCACTATCTCTAGAAGGAGGTCGTGTTATTGAAGTAAAACTTCTTTATGGGAAATAAACCGATGAAGGCGTTACGAAAAGTATCGAACATACTTTTCGTCGTCGAGGCGAATGGGGGAATTGAGAGGAAGATATAAGTTAGTGAAGAGAGTACATATTTTCTGTCTCTCTCTCTCTCTCTCTATCTCATAGCCAGTTACGTGTATATGTAAAACACAATGCATGGCTATTGTCTGTATCACACTATGGGAGCAAGAGGGCAGTGCGCGCACAAATTTCCGTTATAACTTGAACAATCATGTATGTATTACATTTTGTGTATATATTAAAATATAGATATTATATATATGTATATAAACACATCTAGATGAAAGTGAAGAGGTTTCACTTCAGCCGCATGATCTAAAGCAACTCTTTACAAACTATATGTGCGGGAAATGCTGAACTCCTCCATCCGCGCATTTTCGTAAGATGTGGTGTTTGCTTCAGGTATTGATATAATGATAATTGAAAACTTTAAAGGAATAAGAGCTGTAAGATAAAATAAAATAAACAACACTCGGACAATAAAGATAATTGAACAATGTTGAACAAGAACTGCAATAAGACATTTAGAAAACTTAAACGAAAGTCAGTCCACTCCACAAAGCTCTGTTGATTACTAAAGTTAGGGGGGTGGGCGCTGGGGGCGGGCAGGTGGTGAGGCGAGCAGGTGCTTCTTACAATTTTTATTATTTTAAAAGCTTCTGTGTCCATTAGGGAATTCGTATTAAGTATATGAAAATATTACATTATTTTATAATTACTACAAGTTTGCGTGAGATTGCTCATTTTTGACGAACGTAAACAGAATAGCCAGAGAATCTTTTAATGCTTCACTGCATTGAGAGGTGGCATAAGGTAAATATCTCTTAGGTAGTAACTCGACACAAGAGTCTCTCCGGTAAGCGGTAACCTCGGCTTGGACTATGTTACGCGTAAGCACTCCGGTCCGAGGGCGCTCGAGAGGGCCGAATTATGACTCGGTCGGTAGCTATTTTAATAATTGAACTAATTGGGACAATCTAAGCTAACTAATAATCTTTTTTTTTTTTTTTTGTTGACGGGGAGGAAATCTTCACAAAGATACCCCGCCTTCGGGAAGGCGGCGGTTATGTGGGGATCTTACCCACTAAAACCTCCCCGGTGGCCCTTTCCTCGGTGCATGACGAGGGGCTCCGGGATCTCACGTGGAACGCACCGGAGCCCCTCTGCACTGCGCTCAAGGAGAGCACGTCCCGGGGGTAGGTTACCCCCTCCTCCCCTGTGCCCTCGCAGCGAAAGGCGACACGGGCCAGCCGATGTCGCCTTCTTCCCGGGTCCACTTTGGTGGACGACTCAGGTCCCCACCCTTGTCGCCCAGTGAACCCGAGGCCCCTTTTAGTGGCCTTGTACGACAGGCAGGGGATACCGTAGTCTTATTCTTGAGAGCCCAGAACTACAGGGCTGCGGGCCGGTCTGCCACCGGCCCGCTTGCGCCATCTCCGAACGGGATCGGCCCTCTCCCGATCCCGTTCTGCGGTCTCCTTCTGGGCCATTACTGACTTGCAGAAGGAGACCAGCGCCTTCCATTCTGCTGGACCAGGATCCGCAAGCGGCGGAATCCCGGTCACAGCCACAATGGTGGCATTGCGCGGTCGGTTCGCGCCCTATCCTGTTCAGGTACTCACCGAAGCATCCGTGCCCGGTGAGTACCTTTGTCAGGCGGTAGGTGACGTGCGCGTCATTCCTCCTACGTAGCCAGGCTTCGAAGTTCGGCAGGAAGGCACAGACGATGCGTTGGCGCGAGCAACGTCGCTCCGAGAGCCGCTCGCGCCACACCTCTATCGCCCGCCTGTGCTCCTGCCGACGCACTTCTCCCGCATCCAGGGACGGCCCGGGCCCGCCGTCGACGGCCCGGACGCGCGTGTAAACGCGCGTGTCCAGCTCCGCCAAAATGTCGAGTGGCGGGAACCGAGCCAGGATAGCGGCCGCCTCGTAAGATACCGTACGGTATCCTCGTGCGATCCGAATGGCCATCTTGCGCTGCAGGCTAAGGAGCTTAGCTCTGCAGCGCCGGACGCCCGTGAAGCGGTTACACCAAACGGGCGCCCCGTAGAGGGCCATGGATCGCACGAGACCTCCGTAGAGGCGGCGGACTCCTTCCCTGGGGCCCCCAAGATTAGGCAGCAGTAAGCTAACTAATAATCTAAGATAACTTATATGGCAATTCGCGAAGCGTTGACGCTGGGAGAAGAAGTGACCAAAGAAACTCCAACTACGCTCCTAACATCAAACTAATAATATTATTCTTAACCTCTGACGATCAGGTATGTATTCGAGATGTGGTGCTGGAGGCGTATGCTAAGGATACCCTGGACTGCGAAACGCACCAATGCATCTATCCTAAGCCAACTACAAATTAAGACTCGTTTGTCTACCATATGCCGACAACGAATCCTGACGTATTTCGGACACACAAAGCGCAGAGGCGACGAAAGTCTGGATAAACTGATCGTAGTTGGGAACACCGCAGGAAAAAGATCTCGCGGCCGTTCACCAACAAGATGGTCCTATCAGGTAAAAGACTCGTCGTCCTCCAAATTTTACAGTGCTGTAAGAGACGCACTGGACAGAAGCCGGTGGAAGAAAATCATCCGCTCCAGGTGCAATCCTGATGGTGACCACAATCCTTAGACATGAGGGACCGACACTAGAGAGAGAGAAGAGGTGATGGCGCAGAAGGAGACCTTACAGCAGGTGAGGGAGAGCGCGTCACCACCGGAACCGCTACGGTGCTGGCGAGCAGGGGCAAGGAGAAGGCAGTTCGCCCTCCTTCTCCAACTTCCTTAGTGGGACTGCTAGTAGGAAACTCCCCGCCGCACCACCCGTCCCGCTGCACCCGTCTGAGGGGTACCCTTGTGAGCAGGGTTACCTCTCCACAGCCGCAGGAGGCCTGGTATTGCTTACCCGGCCTGTCGCCGGGGCGAGATGGTTACGCATTACCTCCCATGTTAAAAAAAAATACAGCACGGTATACACTCAAAGTACACTTATATGTAAACGCTCATAAGTTGCACAGATATCTTGTATCAGACACGGATACTTTTAACCACTAAATTAAACGGCAGTCGGCAGGATTACGCAATAAAATGATGTATATTAACTACCCACACTAATTGGGCCGCTCAATATCGGCATTTACACAAGCTAAGAGGGGTCCAGTTTGTTTAATCCCTTGTTGATGTTGACGCTGTTTGAACAATTTGCTAATATTAACACAACTCGAAACCTACGGCCGTCACCTCATTGTTACGAAGATATTAATTGCATTTTGACTGACTTCAAACATTATTTTCTTAAATCGTCTGTGTATTTGTTTTTATGTTTGTTACCTCGTAACTTTCGGCTGGGTGCAGTGATTTTGATGATTCTTATTTTATTTGAAAGCTGGTGCTTTTTTTATACTTTCCAAGCAAGTGCTTGACTACGTTCTCACCTGATGTTAAGTGGAAATGCAGTCCTGAATGATAAGGCGCACTATCTTAGTAAATGCCTACTCAGTCTACTCTTGAAAATACCCACATTGTAATCGGAACGAAAGACAGAGGCGGGCAAACTATTCCAGTCCTTTGCTGTACGAAGAATGAAAACCGAAGGAAAGCGCTTCGTTCGGGTTTGAGGGATGTTCCCAACAAAAGGATGAAATCCCGCAGCGCGTCTAGAAGTCCGATGGTGGAACGGGGATGGGGGAATTAGATCATGTAGATCCTGAGCACACTCTCCAAAATTCAATCTGTAGAAAACCTGTGCTCAAGACTGAGCAAATTGATTGGTTTCAGCTACGTCACCAAATAGAGTCTTAGCCCGCCTTTCTATTGCTTCCCTTTCCATATCAATTGGACCTTATGGGACAAATATCAATTATAAAATCTATTTTAAATCAACATTATAATAAAGCTGACAACACTATTTTAAAAGACTCCTCCTTATCTAAGTCCTTTTACAGCTTATAGGTTTTCTATATTCAAAAGCATTAAAACGCCTTACGCGTCCAAATCAATAATGCGTTATGAGCGTCAGCTCGAACAGCATCTTAAAGGTATTAGCAGATTATGACCATTGCGCCATGGTTCACTTACTAAAATAAAAATATTAACCTCATAAGCAATTGTAGTGACGAAACATTGTTCCGTCATATAAATTGTTTCTGTCAATATAATAGCAATAAATAATACGACGATTGACTCTTAACGCAAACACTATTTGAAAAACCGTTTTTCTATTGAGAAAGAAGCAGTCATTGAATATGATTGACATTTATGTTGACATATGGACTGTTTGAAGTTGTCATTCCGGTGAAGTGAGGTTTCATAAAATATGATTTTATTAAAAAATATTTTTTTTTACAAACAAACATCTGTCAAAACCAAATCGGGAACCTTCGTAGACACAACACTGCTGAAGATCATCGCATGATCAAATGCATAGTTTACGATTGTACAAAGATATACAGACAAAGATTCATTTTAACATAATATATATAATAATTGATTATGATATATAATAATGAGTGATAGCTCAGTGTCCGGGCGGTATATTAAGCTAGCAACTCAAGTACGATCCCCGATGCCGGCACCAGTAAATTTGTTATAGCAATTTTATGTGCTGATTACGTGCTCGGCGGTGAAGGAAAACATCGTGAGGAAACCTACATGTCTTAGAAAATTTTTCTAAGGCATGTGAAGTCTGGCGGACTATGCCCTTATATCCACTTTATAGAGAAAGCCTAAACCCAGCAGTGGGACATATAGAACGGCTGTTACTTTACATAATAATTTGACGTTTTGATAATTTTAATTGATTATAATTTTATTTGACCTGCACGCATGTTTACTATTCATTTATTTTATTTTATTGGTTGGATCATTGTTATCTGAATAATTGTAATCTGATTTAAATAATAACAAAGACAAAACAGAAGTAATTTCGTCATGTGCAGTCATAAATAACTACATATAGTTCAACAACTACAGTTACCGAGGCAATAGTCCGCCTTACATGTAAATTTCCACATGCCGAGACTAACCAACTCGACATTTTGTAGCAAATTATCCACATAATGTACAAGTTATGTGAATAAATGTACCGTATTGTACTACAAAGTCGAAGTCGGTCCCCTTTTCACACGTTTAACTGGTTCTGTTGAAGAAAGCTTTAGGCTCGACGTCGGATTCGTATGTGAGTGCATCGATCCCTAAAAGCTTTTAGATAATTTGAGGTCGAATACGCTCTCAGCTTTTAGGTAATGGAACAATTCGAATGAGACAAATGTGATCTCAAATTTCGGGGCCGCCTGTTACGATGCGTAGATGAAAGGAATCTTCACCGCCACAATATTTTCAGTTCCAAAATTTTAACTGATGCTACATTCAAATAGTTACTCTCCAAATTATACCTAAATAAGGAATATTTTGATAATTACCGTTTTCTGTCCCTATCATTTATACTTCCATGTATGTATATGTTTATGTCTGGTGATCCTCACAGGTTTGTTCCTAGTTTGGACAGCAGTCCCCACTCATAATTGTAATTTAATTAGTTGCTAATTAAATTATTATGGGATAATAAAATATGTTTGTTTGTTTGATTAAGCGCAATTTATAATTAAAGTTACGTTAACGATATTCCGCAAGTGAAAATACTAGCTTGTGTATTTTAAAACCGGAAAAGGTTGCATCGAATGTCGCAGTTTGAGTGGTCTATCCTGCAATCGTACGTGACTCTTTTCATTGCATCGATGTTGCAGTTCATGTTTGGTGAACAATTTCATTTCTATTTATTTAGTGACAGGATAGGCAATGAATACGATCATTGTGGGAATTATTTTAACCCTCACAACGGCGTGTACTCAAAATCTTTATACAAATTTAGCGTTCCCAGCCCACTTCGCCAGGCTAGATTTTGTATTGTTTAAATATTTACTTGAACTCTCACAATACTTTAAATTATTAATTTCTCTCCGTATTCATTCTCTTCTCGAGCGGGTGAAGATCATTACCTACACCTATGTACATATCAGTAAATACAATATAATTCTTATCATTTATACAAAAAAATATCGGGCTCAAGTTAATATCAGAAATTAAAGTACGACGTATGGCTTGTTTGACAGTTCAAAAAGAGGAGTGCTCCGATCGTCACCAAACTTTACAGCAATATAACTATATATAACATACCCACACACGGGTATGTTCGATATAGGCTATACATAGGTATAGGCTATATATAGATTAACCGACTTAACCTTTCAACCGTGTTAACCGATTTTGGTTATTCTTTTTTTATTTGAAAGCTGGTGGTCCCGTGTAGTCCCTTTAAAATTTGGTTCAGTACTGACAATGGCATTCATAAGAAAGTATGTGTGCGACATATAATATGGACTAATTACTAAATATCACGCTAATGCCATGATGTTAATGCACTCGTCCATTTATAGCGCACATACTCAATGCATTATTATTTATTATTATTGACTTTTCTTATCACCCTATCTATTTATTTTACTTCTCCTGTCCTACAGGGTTGTCAGGTAAAGATCGCTCCTAGCAATAAGGTTACCCTTTGCTTTTTTTTTATTGTTTTTAGATCGCAACCACAGACCTGTGTCCGTGCTCTTTTCCAATACACTTAAATTGTTCACTCTGCATTTATTAAAAGAGCCACTTCTACAGTTACTATTTTCCTGTTTTGTTTTTTTTTTATTATAAAATGCCTGAATTTGGAGGTGGCCAGAGACCGCCCCAGTTCACGCGTCGCAGTTATTACTTTTTTTATCGGTTAAACTAATGCTTGACCACGATCCCAGCTAGTGTTAAGTGGTGATATAGTCGAAAAATGGTACGTGCTAGTTTAGTAAATGCCTATTCACTCTACTCTTGAAGGCTCCCACGTTGTACTTGGACGAAAACACTGACGCCAGCAACTTGTTCCACTCCTTTGCTGTACGCACGATGAACATACTTAGTTTGTACTTAATGTAAAATGTGAGCAATAAAGTATTTATTTATCTATCTATCGTCCTAATTATAATATTTTAAAATCTATTGGCATGAAATATCTCCTAGCGCAAGATTACGCTTGTATGGAATGGTTAACCAGGATGTTAGAGATATTTTTGATAAAAAAAATGTTAGCATTCTTTATAAATGGTGTATATCAACGGCGAAACATTTAGTGCATAAAGATTTGTCCGCATCATTCGCTATAAAAATATCATTTCATTTTCGCCCCGAGCTGACACAGAGCGTACAAATTTGAGTTATCGCGCCTATAGCGCGCGGATAGGGGTTGCGACGTATTCGCACGAGAGAAATTCCCCAATATTTCACATTGAACATAACGAATTGCCGATGTATTCCCCAGTTTTTGTATAAATAAACGCCAAATTTGTGTACTGTTAACTGTGGAAATGTTACCTTAGTCATATTGTGTTACAAACTGGCATCGCAGGATTGAGCGTTTAAATTATAGGCAGTTTTTATAGGAAAAAAATTATGAGAAAAACGCAAAAGCCGACTTCAAATCGAACCAAATGTTAAACGCAACTACGCCTCTTCGTATTTATCAATTGTCGTGGGAATATAACGAAATAGAATTATACAAAACCTAACCAAACTCTCATCAAACTATAGCGCACTTCTTCTTCTTCTTCTTCTTCTTCTTCTTCTGCCTAGCGTTCTCCCGGCCTACAGCCAGGGTCCGCCTTCGGCATCCTCGTTTGTTAGGTGGTTCATTAACATGTCCGCTTTAACAACATCCAGCCAGCGTTTATTGGGCCTGCTATGGGGTCTTGGGCCTTGTACGTTGAGGGCTAGGCATCTATTTCCGACAGTCAGACGGCCTGCGGTATATGTGGCCATACCATCGGAGACGACTTTCCTGCAGTTTGTCTGCTACGTCGCGGACTCCAAGACTCTACTATCTAATCGCGTAACGCCACACATCCAGCGCAGCGTCTCCATCTCTGCAACGTGCAGCTGCTGGACGTGTCTTCCGATTATAGCGCACTATAATAATATAATAATTCCTATAGCAGAACTCCGGAAGGTTTGACTACTTCAAGGCAACTACCCGGGGCGCTATTCTCCCCCTCGATGTCATTACGCTCCCGCTCCCGACTCAGCCATAGAACCGGCCATAGATAAAATCACGACTGGCTAAGCATAGACAAAACGCTATTGCTGTTATTAAAACAATTGTTGCACTATGAATAAAATTAGTTACCTAACAATTGTCACTTATACAATGTCAAAATAGTTCTACAAGTTTCTAAATAATCGATGGTATCATCTGAATGTAGTTAAAAAAACCACAGCCCTGTAGATCTGGACTCGTAGAATAAGGCTAAGAATAAGTAATAAGGCGGTATCCCTGCCTGTCGTAGAAGGCGACTTGAAGGGGCCTTGGGTTCACTGGGCGACAAGGGTGGGGCCCTTTGATAAGGCATCGGCTGGCCCGTGTCGCCTTGCACTGCGAGGGCACAGGTGGGAAGGGTTTAACCTCTCCCCTTCGTGACGTGCTATCCGAGAGCACAGTGCCAACGGGCTCCGATGCGTTCCACACAGATCACGGAGCGTCTCACCATGCACCGAGAAGGGCCATTTAGTGGGTAAGAATCCCACATAACCTCAGAGGCGGGTATCTTATTAAAGATTTCCGCCGCGTCGATAAAAAAAAGAGGCGACTTTATTTCGAAATGTTTAAAAACGGAAGTTTTAATTTGTTGAACTATAACTAACGCACGTAAGTCCGTCGGCTGTGAGTTCCCGTCGTTTTATTTAGAAATTCGCCACGCGTTTTATTTTTACAGCAAAGAGTAACCGTCGAGCTTTTAACAGAATTGCTTCGCGAATGGAATTTGTGCGGATTGCGTAGTTATATTTATTGTGCTCGCTAGTTGGGTAGAATACACGATTTATGTGTCCATTTAACATTTTTAAAGTTATGATTTGTTTATACCAGTAACGAATACGAAAACAGCGTTGGAATAAAAACTTGTATAAATTCTATATTTACGGCATACCCACGCAAAAATTCATATACATTCATAGAGACAGCAATCCTCTCTGAAAAGGGATAAATAAGAAACCTTACTCTAAATTGTAGTAGTGTGAAGTGTAAGTATTTTTTCTAATTCTATTTTACTTGCCAAAGATGGACCGGACCGCCTATTGCCTATTTTTTTCATAAACAATCAAAAAAAAAATATTTCAAAAATATTACTAACATTCTTGTTAACCATTCCATCTAAGCTTTAGCTGGGACAGGAATCGCCAACCTCTGTCGTAGAAGGCGACTAAAAGGGGCCTCGGGTTCACTGGGCGACAAGGGTGGGGGCCTGAGTCGTCCACCAACGTGGACCCGGGAAGAAGGCGACATCGGCTGGCCCGTGTCGAGCCCCTTGAGTACAGTGCAGAGGGGCACCGGTGCGTTCCACGTTGAGATCCCGAAGCCCCTCGTCATGCACCGAGGAAAGGGCCACCGGGGAGGTTTTAGTGGGTAAGAACCCCACATAACCGCCGCCTTCCCCCCAGAAGGCGGGGTATCTTTCTGAAGATTTCCTCCCCGTCAACAAAAAAAAAGGAATCGCCAACCTTTCGACTTGGAAGAGTCAAAAATTACAGTTATCAAAATTTTAAAGAGCCGCAATAATTTTTCTTGGTAACAATATATCTTCCTCATCTCAAAGCGTCACTCCGAGAAGGAAAGGTTCGCCATAACGGCCTCTGTCTCTCCGGTCTACTGATTAGAAACAAATTTCTGTCAATCCAAAGGTTGTCTGAAAGAGATTGCTCTTAGAGGTAAGACCGCCACCGCGCTTGCAATTATATTGTGACGTATCAAAGTTTATTATTTCTGTGATGTTTTTATTAATTGTTGTTCAATAAAGTATATTCATAAATTCATTCATTCACTCACCGATGGTACGCAATTTCACTTGCAGCACCTCGCCACAAGTCTAAATAAATAAAGCTCTTATGATGATACTGAGGGCTAATATACATTAGCAAGTCCGGCGGGAGACGGGACATCATTTTTCATCCTTAATCGTCCCCAATTCCCGGGGGGACCTCCTGGCGGATTCGAGAGCGTCTCATGCATTAACTATATTATCCTGTGACCGATCAATCAAATCAATGTAACTAAGAAATGAATTTTTTGAAGTAAAACTTCTTTACGCACGCTTGACTTGATGGATAAGCTGGTGAAAGCGTTACGAAAAGTGTGTTCAGGTGAGATGAAGGGAAGTTGAGAGGGAGATATAAGTTAGTGAAGATAGAAAGAGAGAATGTTACGTTTCATATAATAGGAGCAAGAGAGAGATAGGGGTGAGTACACATTTTCTTTCTCTCCTGCTCTCGTAAGCAATTTTAAAAAACAAAAAATGCTATTAATATTTTTTTTCTCTGTGACTTTACTAACATTCCTGTTAACCATTCCAACTAAGCTTAAACTTGTGTTAGGAGATGATTCACGTCAATAGTCTTATATCAAATATCTAACGATTCCCAGACAGTACTGTAAACCAAATACTGTTTGTATTAGGCTTTGACGTTTTACGTGTCGTATCATCGTATCTAAGACACAGTGCAGGTATATTGCCTATTACATTACAGTATGCTATTATACTATTGTCTGTGAATTTTTAATTAGAATCGTCTCATCAACATTGATATGAATGTAATGTTATAACTAGATTTTTGAACAAACAACAATTAATCCAACCCACACGTATGGCGGTCGCGTCCATAGGAAGCAATGCGGGCTCCAGGGAAATTAACGGATGACATTCTCCACCACGGATTTTAACCGGAATTTATTTTAACGAAGTACAAATTATGATCGTTGATAAAGGAACGACGAATTGAAATCTCTTGAAAGCTGTAACGCATAGCACCACGCTGTTCAGCTGTATTTAATAAATTCCATGTCGCACTATCCTGTTATTAATATTTTGGATTCTAAGAATTGTTCCTGTTAAGTCCTCTAGTCAAGTTATTATTCCCAACTTGACAAGTAAACATCTCTTATCTTATTTAATATTGTTAACAAGAATAAATAATTTTAATTTGTAGCTAAGCTCTAGTAGCCGTTTGTTATCGTTTATATTAATCAACAGAATTTTTGTCTGCCTGTTTGTTCCTAATATTTCTAATAAGCTGTGGAACGGCTGAACCAATTTTACAGCTGATGAAATAAGAAGTAACTACTATTTTAGAAAATTTAAATAAGTAACTTTAACACCGCAGAGTGCAACTAGTTGGTCAATGTCTAATGGTTTAGTGTACGGTCTGCGAATCGTAAGGTCGTGGGTTCGAATTCACCATTCGACTATTCACGTGAACCATCTCTAGCACAAGCCTAAGCTTAGTTGGAATGGTTAACAAGAACGTTAGTAATAGTTATGAAAAAAATATTGGTAGCTTTCTTTTGTTCTGTTTTAAAAAGTATTTGTAACGTTAAGTGTTTGTTTAATTAGATTGATTTAATCCCCTTAATATTATTTTATATTTTTATATTAAATGCAATAAACGTTCCGCCACAATGAGCATTTTTAACATACAATATATAAAAACAGTGAATAGTTGTGAAGTTATTGCCATCGCAGTTATAGGTGAAGACTGCATCCAATTTAATGGCGAGTGACAATATTAAAAAAACACAAAAACTAAAATAAACTAAATTTTAAATTAAAGTTACTAAAAAAAAACTATTTATAGGTTAGTAACTTTTTAAACTTATAGAAACATTGACAAAAGAGGTCGATATCATTTGTTTTTAATATGAATTAAATTCTCCGTTTTAGACGTCTATTGGATTATTTGTCCCTCAATGCCTGTGTTAGTACATTAGGGTGGTTCGCTGTACGGTCTTTGTGTGTGAGTTTGGTCTTAACTATAGGTATATTGAGGTCATTTTTATCTTAAAAGATGGTCGCATAATTGTATAAAAAAGAAATGCTTTATTTATTATTTAATTTCATCAGGCGACATGTCATTCGACATGTTGTTTTGGTCCCAGCAATTCATTAGTAACAGGAGGCTCGCAAAATATAATTGGTGACACTGCAATATTCACGCGACTAATTGACGGCGGCGCACAATTTGTTAACAAGGCTTTTTTATGTAGCCCCGGGACGGAGCAACACGGACCGAGACGGACCAGCGAGAATACATAGTGTTACAGTTAATAATACAATATTATATAACAATATAATAAAAAAATAATAGAACATATAGTTGACTTGTCGCCTGACCGCGACGTAGTTCACAATACTTCAGTGGGGTCCCGGTTTTGGCAGACCGTTTAGTTACATCATAACTTGTATTGTTCCGTGGCCAGTGCAGGAGACAGCTGAAATATTGAAAATTGGACCGCTCCGTATAGCTTGCAAGCGAAATAACTTATAAGAAGATTATTTATGATTAGATATTATGTGTTCACATCTGGAAGAGATTATGACATACATTTTTTTTAAATTAACCTTGCAATTTTTTTTTCAGAAACTATTACTAACATTCTTGTTAACCATTCCAACTAAGCTTAAGCTTGTGCTAGGTGATGGTTCACATCAATAGTCGAATGTTGGATTCGAACCTACGAGCTTACGATTCGCAGACCGGACCCTAAACCATTAGGCTATTGACGCTTCTTTTAGTGCTTTCTTCTAGTGATGATCACAAATATTTTTACGAGAAAAAGCATCGAATTAAACATTATTACGTGCGAATGTCCTCATTTTATTTCCGAATTATCGGCTGAAGCGGAATTGTATTCTGAAAATGAATCATCGCAATTGGTTGTCGTGATATTGAGTTATTCGTCCATTTGTGACGCACATACTTGATGCTAATTTAAGACATATGGTTTTCTCATGGATGCCAGTGTCAAAATGGTACTACACTGAAGTACCAGATAACCAAAAAAAGAATCATCCAAATGGGTTCACCCAGTCGAAAGTTATGAGACGAACAAAAAAAAACATACAGACGAACTGAGAACCTATTCCTTTTTGAAGTCGGTTAAAAAATAAACACTTATGTTCGTTTAAACAAATACAAAAATGGAAACAAGAGAACATAAATTCAAATCTATATATATA
This sequence comes from Meandrusa payeni, assembly GCA_029286785.1. Taxonomy (NCBI): domain Eukaryota; kingdom Metazoa; phylum Arthropoda; class Insecta; order Lepidoptera; family Papilionidae; genus Meandrusa; species Meandrusa payeni. Next base: position 7,962,898 of record JAGSMX010000015.1, read on the forward strand.
TATAAAAGAGAAAGTGTATGGGTTTCATTTGTATAGACTCCGAAACGGCTGGACCGATTTCAATGAAACTTTCATGGAATCTTCAGATTGACGATGATGAAAGACGAAGCGATTTGCTTCGTCTTTCATTCTTCGTACAGCAAAGGACTGGAATAGCTTGCCCGCGTCTGTCTTTCCTTCCGATTACAATGTGGGTATTTTCAAGAGTAGAGTGAATAGGCATTTACTAAGCTAGTGCGCCTTACCATCCAGGACTGCATTTCCACTTAACATCAAGCACTTGCTTAGAAATTATAAAAAAAATAGACCTGGCGAGTAATCCTGTAAACTTTGGTGACGATCGGAGCACTCCTCTTTTTGAGCTGTCAAATACAGCTTTTATTTACTATGATGATATTCTATTATTTTATTGACACATGCGTTGTGTATATTTATGTGCAGCCGCTTGAGAAGAGAATGAATACGGAGAGAAATGAATAATTTAATATATTGTGAGAGTTAAATTAAATATGATGTAAGTTTATTGTTTAAATAAAATAAAGCAAAATCTAGCCTGGCGAGGCGGGCTGGGTACGCTAGTAATACATAAAAAGTACGGTGAAATGCAAGAAGAAGTAAGCAGGCAGACAGACAGAGAAATGCTGACAGCATTCACTAATCTTAATAGATCCATGTGCAAGTATTTATGTTTTTATAATAAAAAAAGCTTGCACCCGTTACTTTGTCTCAACCCCCAGTATGCAAGTAAAAGATAAATATATAATCAAAATTCTTCTACACCCTGTATATTAGATTTTTAAAGTGTACTTAGTATAACTTATTCATGACGTGGAAATTCGGACACTAAGAGGGGAAAGATACATAGCGGCCATTACGGATATTGGCTCAATTGAAATTCTACGTTGAATATTCACCAACATTTTCAAATAAGACTAGAAATATTAAACTTATGCGTAAAGTAAGAATGAGTAGAGATACAAATGAACCGCGTATAGCAAATGACAATAGAGACAAAAGGAAATTATCTCTATTTGAACGCATTTTATTTACATGCAGAAACAAAAACCGACTTCAAATCGAATCAAACGTCACGATATTACGCTCGGACTTCTTTGTATTTCCCAATTATAGGTATATGACGAAATATAATTAATCAGAACCTAACCAAACTCTCCTCAAATTACCCATGAAGTACATCCTTTCCAATGAAAAATGAATCATCGTAATCGGTTGTCGTTATATTGAGTTATTCGTCCATTTGTGGCGCACGTGCTGAATGCAAATTTAACACTTATATGATTTTCTCGTAGATTTCATCGTCAGAAAGGGAATGAAAAGGAACGGAAATCATCAGCTTTCAAACAATAAAAGAATCATCCAAATCGGTTCACACAAGCCAAAGTTATGAGGTAAGAAACAAAAAAAAACAGACTAAATGGGAACCTACTTTTTGAAGTCGGTTGAAAATGGCTTTAATCTGAGATACTATAGCATGTGGATAGATTATGTATCACACGTTGATTACTCTGGCAATGTGAAGATGTATGACATTTCCACAATATAGATAGATAGATAGATAGATAGATAGATATATCTTTATTGTACACCAAAATCAAACAAAAGGCATTACATAAGTAAGGTTTTACAGTTTGTTGTACAATGGGCGACCTTATCGCTGAGAGCGATCTCTTCCAGGCAACCTGTGTATGGACAGGAAACATATTAACTAGATTAACTCTAGATGGCGTTAGAAATACAAATATGATAACAAATCTATACATATAATTGACAACCTACACTAAATATACCTACATAAATAATTTATCATTAAATATACTAATACATAAAATATTCATATATCATAGTTCCGACGAAATCGATTGATAATGTTGCGCTAGCAAATTTTTAAAAGCAGGTAGGGATTTAGCAAGCCGAATGGAATTTGGAAGGGCATTCCACAATCTAGTAGCCCGCAATGTGAATGACTTCCCATAAAAGTTTGAGGAATGAGTAGGGGTTTTAAGTTTAAAGGTTTCAGAGGATCGTAAGGATAGAGGATCGGATAGGTGGATAAATTCAAAACGTTCTTTAAGGTAAATTGGAGTAGATGGAATGAAGAGGATGCTATAAAGAAGAGAAAGGATATGTGCATTTCGACGATAACGGATTGGTAACCACTTTAGCTTCTTGCGATATTGAGTAACGTGATAATATAATCCAATAGATACAGTATATACATCGTAAACGATCATACATCGTACTTATCTTATTAAACATCAATTTTACGTCACAATTCGTATCACGTGTTTCGTAACGCGTCGAGGAAATACCCAAAATAAGGAAAATATATGCACTACTAACAATGTTCATTTGATTATCCATAAATTCTTATCTTTTTAAACTCAATAAAACCATTACTGCGTATTTATTGTTCTTACGCAATCGTTATTATTTTTATTTTATTTGATTTTTTATTTCGCAATATGGAAGCAACACAAGTTCAATTTTTTTATGGCGATGGCGCTGGCAGAAGAAGTGGCCGAAGAAACTCGTGCCAATAAAATAACGGTAACGCGATAAATTGATTCGTAACCTCCACTCGTCACTTTGTATGCTTGTTGTGATCTAGCCTGAGCTACTGTAATCACATCGCCAGAATCATCGTGAACATATCTCCGCCTGACGACGCGACGGAATTTAAAAAGAAAGTCTTACAAGAAGTTGACTGTTTCGTGGCAGTCTGAAAAACCGTCGAGATGGCTGCTTAAAGAATTGGGCTATCGTCGGTAGCCCTGTGTCTACGAGTACGTAAAGTTCGCGATTGCGTACGAACCACGGCATAACCGTGGCTCGTCGCAGAAAATTATTCAGAATAACCTGCACTCTATGGATGTGGAAAGAACTTTCACAGCCCAGGCAGACCATGTATCTAGAAGCGACGGCTTCGATACCGCGCATGTAAACAGGGCAGCGTCCCCTGTTGTCCGTATTATATAGTAACGAGTCTACATCGTATAGAACTAGATTGAATTGTTTTGTAAAGCCGAGCCGCGGCATCATGGCGGCAGTGCTGAAGTGCGGCCCTTGTAACTCAGCAGAGCGGGCCGGGAGTCGGCATTGTGCCCGGGCGGCGCGGCCTCGACAACCCCCCAGCTTCAGACGCATTGCGAAACTATCAGCCTCAACGAATCACTCTGACACTAATGAGACATAATTAGGAATTTAAAGTGTACTCTTTTAGCCGGCTTCAAAAAAAACGCAATAGATTCTCAATTTGTCTGTATTTTATTAATGTTTGTGCGCTCATAGCCTCGTCATTTATGTACCGGTTTTGTATTTCCTTCTACTTTGAATGAGTTAACTATAACAAGTAAAATCAAACACCGACTTCAAATCGAATCAAACGTTACACGCTATTACGCGCTGACGACCTTTTTGTAATTACGAATTATCATAGAAATTACGAAATAATACATCTTTTCAAATAAAATATGAATCATCGAAATCGGTTGACGTGATATTAAGTTATTCGTCCATTTGTCGCGCTCATACTTGATGCTAATTTAATACTTATATGGTTTTCTTATGGATGCCATCATTAGAATAGGACCACACGGGAAGCAGCAGCTTTCAAATAAAAAGAATCATCAAAATCGGTTTCCCCGCTCCAAAGTTATGCGGTAACAAACCGTTTATTATGTTTGTTGAAATAGTTAATATAAAATGAATGACTCTCAAATTAAATGAACCTCACATTCTTATAATACACCTACAATTATATTCGCTACGCGGTAATGAATTAGATACCATGATGCTGGGGTCTTGGACCTAAATCTTGTGTATACTAACTAATAAAGAAATATTTACAATGTAATAGATATTACAAATCTTGTGTATACTAACTAAAAAAGACATATTTACAATGTAATAGACATTACAAATCTGGTGTGCTTTGTGTATGACAGTAAATTAACGATTCACGACAAAACTCTTTGATTGTGCATGTCGATGCAGAGAAAACAATCACATCGCTTCATAGGCATGTATTTGCATTATCAATTGATACTCTGATGACCGTACTCGTATTACTCTACTGGGGCTTGCGATTCGTTCCACTATGACATATAGCAATATTAATGACTTATGTTTGTTAATGAGTAATATGAGTAGCAGGTCTGATGATTGAGATCTTGTGTGAATAATAAATCGGAAATCTGTAACATCTGCCTAACTACCTATTGGGAAGCTGAACTGCTTCGCCAGATGGAGAGGTGACTTAGCTCTTAGGTCGCTTATCCTAAACCTCTATTAGCTAGTAACTCGACACAAGGGTTACCTCGTTGAGGGGTAACCTCGACTTGGACGGTTACTATGTTACGCGTAAGCATTCCGATCCGAGGAAGGAAATCGAAATATCGTGGTTTTTAGAGTGAATTTGTGTGGCACCCAACATCAAGTTTCATTTTGAATCTAGCTTTGTGAAAATGGGTTAAAACTGTTTTATGGTCACTCTTTACCAACTGGGCGAAGCTACCGACTGCTAACATGCCGGACAACTTCGATTATTTTTGTGATTTAATCGACATTTTCTACGACGGGTCTGCCTGTGCGAGGTGTAAGATACATCAAAAATATCTGAACGGAATCGAATAAACTACTGCAAGTAATTAACTGTTACATATAGAGCATATGCACTATTCACAATTGCCGCCTAGCTTGCATTTTCGTGTTTATTAAAGAAATACTAGAAAATATACCGAATTTCTTTTTGTTGTTTCCATTTTCAACACCCTGACTCTATCCTACTCACAATTCCAAAAAAGCAGCTAAGATTTTTAAGTCTGAAATGTCACCCTGCCATCGAGCATAAATCTGAAATTCATTTCAAAAATACTTTACGAGATATTGATTAATATAGCCACCTGCCGAAAAATATCGGATTTCTTTTTCCCCCACACTCATATCTAAAAATTTTAGCAAAAAGGTTGGTCGACACATCTGGTGACCAGAGGGCTGGGTTTTACCCTGCACAGAGGTTAAGCATTGCCATACAACGAGGCAATGCTACCAGCCTTCTGGACACTTTTATTTAAACAATAAACTTACATAATTAAATATTTAATTTCGCTCCGTATTCATTCTCTTCTCGAGCGGGTGAAGATCATTACCTACATCCATGTACATATCAGTAAATACAATATCATTCTTATCATTTAGGGATTTATTTAGTATATTACCTTCATTATGCTTCAATATGGTTCATAATGACATAAAAATACACAACGCATGTTTGTGTTATAAAACAATAGAATATCATGATAGTAAATAAAAGCTGTAGTTGACAGTTCAAAAAGAGAAGTGCTCCGATCGTGACCAAACTTATTTGTAGTTTACAATAAAGTTTTGTTTTTTATTATTTGTAGGTTATAATAATTATTATTTGATCATCAAACTATCATTAATTACGTTTTAATAAACAAATTGAAAAATTTTAACTCTCGCTAGTAAACAGCATAAACCTAAAAATATTCTTCTTCGTTCTTGATTTTTTATAATAGACTTTGAATTTCTCCTACTTTCTACACAATTTTGCCAACAATTGAATACGAGGTGTCTTTAGCCGGCTACATGTGCTACGCCGTAGTTACAGCTGCGTAGTCTACGAAGCGGCTTTGAAATCGTAGCACTTCCCTAATCCTTTCTTGGTACAATAAGCATTTAATGCATATCACAACGGTGCACAGATGAGGTCGGCACAATTCCCTGAAAAATTTTTTACACATCGGATGCAGAAGGACTCACCGTGAATCTGAACTGTGGGATTTGCCAAGTGTTGAATGATATACAACATAATTGGAGAATGTGCTAAACATGGAGAGGAAAGAAAGTCATTAATAGATAGCCTTAGACTGAGGGAGCAACATGTGGGTGCCTTTTTACAGACCCAACCTAAGAGGGAGCGAGGAATCTGGTGGCAATGCAACATTAATGACTTATGTTTGTTAAAGAGTAATATGAGTAGCAGGTCCGATGATTGAGATCTTGTGTGAATGTTAAATCGGAAATCTGTAACATCTGCTTACCTACCTATTGGGAAGCTGAACTGCTTCGCCAGATGGAGAGGTGACTTAGCTCTTAGGTCGCTTATCCTGAACCTCTATTAGCTCGTAACTCGACACAAGGGTTACCTCGTTGAAGGGTAACCTCGACTTGGACGGTTACTATGTTACGCGTAAGCATTCCGATCCGAGGAAGGAAATTCGAAATATCGTAGTTTTTAGAGTGAATTTGTGTGGCACCCAACGTCAAGTTTCATTTAGAATCTAGCTTTGTGAAAATGGGTTAAAACTGTTTTATGGTCACTCTTTACCAACTGGGCGAAGCTACCGACTGCTAACATGCCGGAGAACTTCGATTATTTTTGTGATTTAATCGACATTTTCTACGACGGGTCTGCCTGTGCGAGGTGTAAGATACATCAAAAATATCTGAACGGTATCGAATAAACTACTGCAAGTAATTAACTGTTACATATAGAGCATACGAGTATACACTATTCACAATTGATGCCTGGCTTGCATGTTCGTATTTATTAAAGAAATACTAGAAAATATACCGAATTTCTTTTTGTTGTTTCCATTTTCAACACCCTGTCTCTATCCTACTCACAATTCCAAAAAAGCAGCTAAGATTTTTTAGTCTGAAATGTCACCCTGCCATCGAGCATAAATCTGAAATTCATTTCAAAAATACTTTACGAGATATTGATTAATACAACCATCTGCCGAAAAATATTGGATTTCTTTTCCCCACACTCATATCTAAAAATTTTAGCAAAAAAGTTGTACGACACATCTGGTGACCAGAGGGCTGGGTTTTACCCTGCACAGAGGTTAAGCATTGCCATACAACGAGGCAATGCTACCAGCCTTCTGGACACTTTTATTTAAACAATAAACTTACATCATTAAATATTTAATTTCGCTCCGTATTCATTCTCTTCTCGAGCGGGTGAAGATCATTACATCCATGTACATATCAGTAAATACAATATCATTCTTATCATTCTTATCATTTAGGAGTTATTTAGTATATTACCTTCAAAATTTTTACACATCGGATGCGGAAGGACTCACCGTGAATCTGAACTGTGGGATTTGCCAAGTGTTGAATGATATACAACATAATTGGAGAATGTGCGAAACATGGAGAGGAAAGAAAGTCATTAATAGATAGGCTTAGACTGAGGGAGCAGCATGTGGGTGCCTTTTTACTGAACCGACCTCAGAGGGAGCGAGGAATCTGGTGGCTATGGCCATGCAACAATAATGACTTTCTTTCTCGCTTCATGCAACGGATGTGTGTGTACTAGGGTACTAGGTTAGGGTATGATGGGACTGACATGCCCAAAAGGGCAAAAAAATAAAGAATGAAAAAAAAACATTTATTACCAACCGGGCTCTGCTACTTCTATTATAGTCTACAAATAGCACTTAAATTTACAAGGACATTAATGATTTTTACAAAACCAATTAGTCTTGTTCAAACTTACATTATGTATACTATAATATATACTATTTGAAAAGTAAACCTGTAAACCCACTGGTATCTCGAGCAGACATTGCCCGGGGTTCTACGCGAACACGGTGTGCTAAGTTAAGCTGGGGCCAAGTTGTGAAGCCGCGTCTGCGACCTGGCAGGCTAATGCTCCAGGCGCCTGCATAACTTGAACTCACCGTATGATTTCGCATCTTCCGGTACATGTATTTTTGTCAGCATCGTAGAATGTCCGGAAGAATTGTTTAGTATGATTATCCGGTATATGTTGTGTTTATTTATTTATTTCATATAAGCACACTTCATTGTCGAAAAGCATAGTTTTATATAGAAGTCAAACATGAAACCAGTAACGGATTTAAATTTTGTTAAAGTAGGTAGTAAGACTTATAATTAATAGAACAACAGCAGACTTGTCGCGAAATAGAAATTAATTAAGTCTATTAATTCATTTGACGAGAAAGGAAAAGATAAACTAAAAATTAAAAACTAGACTACGAGTATCTTACAACAAGATTTCTTTAGTTGTGTATGGAAGAGTGTGTGTGAGTGTGGGTGATTATATGATGTTATATGTTACGTAATATCATAACAGTAAACAATGGACTAGTTTAGTTCTTACCACTACATTTACAGATTGAGAAAGTTGCCTGTGTTTGTTTCTCATATAATAATATAATTATTTAAATAAGCTTTTTGAACAGTCTTAAACTGCTTCATTCATTTGTAAAAGAAGTTCTCAGTGGTGTTTCCAAAACGATAACTGACTTACAAAAAAATAATCTTTTCCTTATTAAAAGGACGGCAATTCACTTGTCGCTGCTGTGTGTGCATGTTAATGGGAAGCGGGAAAGAATAAGAAATTTCTTTCTTGATCTCCCTAGATCATACAAGGTTCAATTGATATTTATTTATCATGACCTAAATGTCCCAAAATGTTTAAGATGATTGATAAAAATTTAATTTATTTAGCGCCTATTAAATTATAATAGTAAAGTGGTTACTAACCAAAGCATTGCTATTTATTAATTTAAACTTATTTCATAAGGTCCAACTTTCTCTGAAGTTAATTAAGATCTTGTGGAAATCTTGGGAGATTTATCAAATTGGGTTAATTAATTTAAGAACAATCGGGAACTTTGACGTTGTGCGAGTAGGATATTGGTATTTTGGTAACCTTATCACTAATCTTACCGTCAGAACTGTCAAAGTTCTTTTCTGGTAGTTGTGGTTTCCTTTCCAAAAATATGATAAATAACGCTCTTCCTTATATTTATTGGCGAGTAATAATACTATATTTTTTTATGGAAGCAACTTACTGCCAAAATGACACAGCAACACTAAAATTACTTCAGTAGTTCATTAGGCGTTGCTAAGCAATACTAAGCCAATAAGTGTTTGATTACAACAAGAAATACAATTGCTTACTTATATTATTGATAACAAAATATGTGTTTTATCGGTAGGATCGAAAAAATTATCTAATTTATATCTAAATATAATTTCCAAAAAACAAGATTTAACAATTATTAATGAACGAAGCTCGCTCGTCCGGGAACTTTTGTATGTGATATTCAATGTAACTTCCAAACTTGTTATCAGTTAGTTATATTTGCATGTTTTAAACTTCTAAACAATGTTACAAATACCAGTAAACACATAAACCGGTTTCAAATAGAATCACACGTTAAATGCTATTACGCGCGGACGCCCTTTGTGTATTTCCGAATTATCGAAGGGCTACTAAAATTATAGGTCTATACTTATAAAAATAGAATTACTCTAAGCCTAAATAAACTACCTTTTAAGTACATCCAAGTATTGCCAATAAAAAATATCCAATTTTTTTCCAATCATTTTCAATTTTTATCCATTCTTGCCATCAAAACCGGTTGGCGCGATATTGATTTATTCGTTCATTTGTCGCTCACATACGTAATTCAAATTTAAGACTTATGGGATTTTCTCATGGATGTCATTATCAGAATTTAAACAAATTGTAATGGGACCGCTAGCTTTCAAATAACGTAACATACGATTTGAGAGCCTGCTCCTTTTTTGAAGTCGGTTGAAAAGACTGCAATACTTATTGCGCTGAAACTATACAAAATGAACTTTCTTTCAGATACTAGCAGACGAATAACCTCAGCCGGGACACGAGTGGCGACGGAAGAGAGGGCCAGATTGAACAGGCCGCGGCAGGCACGTGCGAGCGGGACGGGGACAGGTAATTATGTCTCGCCGCCGACTTGAGAAGGGTTCCAGGTTGACAAATTGTCCGAGCGTTTTGTTTCACGTGATCCGTCACGAAAAATTTATGAGGTAGACGCGGAAAATGGACGGCCATTTTCGTGGAGTCGAACTCTTTTTCACTCTTATCTTGACGAGGGTCAGTAAAGGTTACTCGTTAGCCGTCACCGTGGTGCTGGATTGTGGCCACGACGGTAACACGTCTTTAATACCTGTATGCTCTTTTCATCTAATAGTGTCACATTTCTAATGAAAAAAACATCTTCACCAAACTGCATGGAGTGCGGAGTTATAGCGGACGTGCATCATGTACTGGTGGAATGTGTCAGGAACGAAGCTCTGAGAGCTGAATTGTTAGCTAAATTTAAGATTAGCCGCTGGGATGTCGGGTTCACACAGTATCCTAGCTTCTCCAGCTATGGAAGCTAAAAAATTGTAAGACAATGTTTAGTAATAAGTAAGGCTTTTGTTTTTATAGTATCTGTTGTCCTACGAGGATGATATTTGCTGATAAAAAAATCCTCGTAAATAAATAAATAAAAAAATTGCTGATAGAGCTCCACATTAGGGTAGGGTACAAAAGCAGCCCCTAGACGTTATGAGAGTTGTTGGAGTTTCTTCGGCCACTTCTTCTCCCAGCGCCAACGCTTCCCGAAGTGGCACTCAAAGTTAGTTTAGCTTTTGAATGTCCCTTGGATTATCAGTGAAATAGCAACCGACCGAGTCGTTCCGCCCTCTCGGGCTCCCTCGGATCGGAATGCTTACGCGTAACATACAGTAACCGTCTAAGCCGAGGTTACCCCACACCGGAGGGACCCTTGTGTCGAGTTTCTAGCGATAGAGGTTTAGGCTAAGTGACCTTAGAACTATGCCACCTCTCATTCCGGTGAAGCGGTGAAGGCCAGCTTCTCAGGCCAATCTGTGATGTTCGTCATTAAAAAAAAATTAAGCATGTTAATTGAAATAACCTTAATATTTTTGTCTGTTCTAAAGATGCAATTAAATAAGTATACGGACATGTAATATTCTTCCTCGGGCGAGGATTTTCTTTGTATTATAAATCTATTACTGTACGTATGAAATGTGATAAGGCACACGTCTCACCTTTATGAGCCTTGAGGTCAGGAAATAATCGCAAAAATATACGAGCGACCCCATTTACCTGACCTCTGTGCCTAGCTCCTGATAATACTTTTATATTAGACCACATATCCGTCCTCGTCGCACTACGACTTATTTCACCGTAAAACTATTTTTAACACACGTCAGTTTGGTTAAATAATTTTATGATACACGAGGTGGGGCTTTTAAGAAAACTTATGACAATATTATTCATATATTTTACATTTTTAATGTAATATCAACTTTTTATAACCTACTACCAGCCGTACCCAGCCCGCTTCGCTAGGCTAGATTTTGCTTTATTTTATTTAAACTTACATCATTAAATATTTAATTTAACTCTTACAATATATTAAATTATTCATTTCTTTCCGTATTCATTCTCTTCTCAAGCGGGTGATTATCTACACCCATGTACATATCAGTAAATACAATATCATTCTTATCATTCATACAAAAACATATCGGGCTCAAATTAATGTCAGAAATAAAAGTACGATTTCTTGCCTTGCATTTCAAACAAAATAAGCAATGATTTTGTCGTCCACTCGTCTTTTATGTCCTAGGCATCCAGATTAAATCCAGCCACGACTAGTTGTATTTACCGCCCCGTGTTGTTAAGCGTCGTATATCTATATATATAAAAATGATTGTTTGTCTGTATGTCTGTTATAGAATCGTAAACTCTGTAAAATATTTGATCATGATTATGATCGACGTGGATGTGGATGAGTCGACGACAGATGGCGCTACTATCATTCCAATGAATTTCATACATTGCCAAGACAGTTAAATTGAAACGCAACCAGCAAACGAACAGCGAATGTTCCCAAATATTTGTGCAATGTCTTTCCTACAAATTTATTTTATTTAGAGGCGTAGCAACGCGCGCAGGGTACAGCTAGTTTAGTGTTACAATATCAGGTATACAGAGGTCATTCACAATCGGCATCAATGACATCGTTGGACAAACCCATTCTGTGTTACTTATTTATGTATTATATTATAAAGTAACATCCGTATCAATGACTTCGCAGATAAAACTAATAAAACTGAAAACAGACTCCAATTTTTTGTGTCTTATCTATAAAATACCTTTAAACAAGCTATTCTTGTATATATAATGTGAATTTCGGAAACGCTTCAGAAATGTGGTCAAGTTCGCTTACTTGAAGTTACGGAAAAATTCTACCTTCTTATCGCATACGTTTGAGAACTTCGATATCTCACTTCGATTCCCAATGCCAATCAAATTTTGTTAAAGCAATACTATCGTGTGGGCCCCCGAAAGGTTCGCGGCTTATCATGTCGGAGTGGCACAATAATCATGAACTGTGTTGTCACCACATGGTCCAAGTCAGCGCTACATAGCTGGTCCGCGAAGTAAGGTTGCCGAAGAGATCTTTGTAATATTTTAGGCTGCGAGGATAAATGTACTAGGTCGCCGCAGAGAAGTCACACGTGTTGATGGATCGCTGTCACTCTCCCTAACCCCCGCCAACAAGCGGGACTACAGTGAGATGATCCTTTCTACTCCGGGGCCACAGATTAGACACTCTTCTAGGGACTTGGCACCGGAGACACCACGTTCGATTTCTCAGCCCGCATAGTAACGGTATCCGTGGAGGAAGGCGCGTCTCGTCCTCCGACGCGCCTTGTCTAAAGTTTTGGTGACGGGTCCAGGGACGGAGCCAAAGTAAGGCAGCTGGCGTTCCCTGAACTTCCTGTAATGTAAGAATATTTCTTCAGCCATAAACAACTGGTCTTCGTTAGTTTGCTTAGGTATGGCCTATATCATAACAGTAGCATACCTTGAGATAGAAAGAACGACATAAGTATTTGCATGCTTGTGTCGTGTAAATAGAACCGCTCTCGTATCTATAGATACCGATGGCTATCGGCTTTTTAACCTAAATTATTATCGGTGAGGACAAACGCACTTCTTAAACGATAAATGTTAATTTGATCACTTAGACACATGGCAGAAGTTCGGTCTTGTATGGAATCATGTTCTCATCTCTTTTTTTTGTTCACGCGGGGGAATCTTTTTCTAGACCCTGGGTGGGCCCGGAGGGATGTGTGGGACTCGGCCTGGGCAGCCCCTACCCACTAAACCTTCCGCGACTGCCATCAGCCGTTATGAGCGGGATGCCCCGGATCTGTCAGCGACAGGACACCGACAACGACCTGCCGGTCCCGGCAAAGACCGGACTTCATCCTCAAAAGGGACTTCTCCGGCACTCAGAGAAGTCCCGACGATGCCGAAGCATGCTGGGGCCAGGTACCCATCCTGGCCCCGCTTCGGATTACGGGGGCGATGTTCTCATCTCTGGGTTAACGCTCTGCAATACCAATACCATGATGAAGTGGAACAAAATTCTATCCCTATAATCAGAAAAATGAAATGAACGTACAACAGTCGTTTAAGAATTGTACTAATATATTAAAGTATACTTTTTCAGGCGGAATTTAATTAAATTATTTCTTCTTCATATGAGGAAGGAAGGTTAATAATATTTTTAGGGAAATTTAAATTATACTGTAAGTTTTAATTCAATAAGGATTTCCCATTTATATATGCAGGGTATTACCCTTGTACAATAACAATTACTTTGTTTTGCAGACAGTGGAATCTTACTTCTTAACTTCCACTAGTTTTATAGATACTCCAGACTTTTTTTCTACTTGCTCGAACCGTAGGCGTATTCAAAAAAAAATGAAAGCATTTTTAATCGACTTGCAGAAAAGTCGCTGAAACGCTTCGTTGTTCTTTCATATCGTTATCTATTAATTTCATTATCTATTTATTCCTATTTATATACATAGCCCGTTTTATCCTCTCCCGAAATAAAAAGCTTTGAGTATTCTTTTTGTGTCGTTTATATTTATATTGTACTTGCCCTTTTAAATTAACTTTAATCTTGGTAAATCGTCCAGATAATACCTGAGCACAGAACACGGCCAGACGGGAAGGCATAGGTACCAGCAGAATACCAGCGTTGGCTTCACAGCCAACACAATGCTGAGCTGGTACCTATTCGATCCAGCATCGCAACCAAATAGATCAAGTTTTCGTATTTACTTGGTTTCTTTTTTTTATTTTATCTTTTATTTATTTTTTACCTATTTTAATTAGTATTTAAGGAAATGTTTTGTAATTAATACGATTTTTTTTTATTTTTTTTATTGTTAGTAGATAAGTTCTTCTTGTTTCATTTTAGTGTGCTGGTTCGAATAAATGGTTTATTATTATTATTACTTGGAAACTTCCCAGTTATAACGGTCTTCCACAGATTAAAACCCGAAGTTGTTCCACCATCGTCGCATATTGGCGAAGCTAAGGGACGCTCTTGCACACATATAGCCTCATTCTGGAGAGAACGATCAAAATAGTTCAGAATCATCCCAGCTACTGATTTCCATTACAAATTCCATCGACACCGTTTTGATGGTTTTGCACATGCACGTACTATCAACCTTTAAAACTGTCGCCAGTGGTGTTTCCGAACCTGTACGCTTTGCCGAGTAGCCTCTTTTCTCTACCGTCTTTCCGTGGCATTGATTCGAAAAAACCAGTGCTGAGGCTATCTGATTACTAAAACGTGGTATTAAAGCCAATAAATGAGAATCGTCAAAGCGAATTAAGAACTTACCCCGTGGTGAAAGCGATACAATATAATAAATGAATTGTCCCTTTAGCTAGAGTCAGAAAGAAAATTGCGAAATGACAAATTGCGCATAGAGATTTGAACCACCCTCCGGAGGCAAACCTTCTTCAGATTCATCTATGTGTTTGTCTATTTTTAAGTTTGTATATGTTTAATATAGATACATAATTGTTGAAAAGAACCTACTTGCCCCTACAGTAATATATGAAACGTAATTCCTACCCTTGTGTCGAGTTACTCCCTAATAGAGGTTCAGGCTAAGCGACCTAAGAGCTATGCCACCTCTCAATCCGGTGAAGCAGTCAAGGCCAGCTTCTCTGGCCAATCTGTGTAGTTAGTCATAAAAAAAAAAAACGTAATTCCTTCACATGCGTCGCCACCCTGCGTTGTTGCTAGAGCCTACTTCCAGAACCAACCTGTCCACGAATGCTCCCATGTCGCGCGCTGTTAGGATTATTAATTTTCTCTCAATACATATTGACATATTTCAGTGTTACCAGCCGAGGTTCGCAGAGGCTGCCTATAGATAAATTGAGGTTATGAATGTGTGAGTTGTCACTTGAATTTTATGTTGTGTATGAATTGAATTACTTAATTGATGTTTATTTATTTATTAAATTATTATTGTATTATTATTATTATTACTTGGAAACTTCCCAGTTATAACGGTCTTCCACAGATTAAAATCCAGAGTTGTTCCACCATCGTCGCATATTGGCGAAGCTAAGGGACGCTCTTGCACACATATAGCCTCATTCTGGAGAGAACGATCAAAATTAAAAACTATCAACCTGTAAAACTGTCGCCAGTGGTGTTTCCGAACCTGTACACTATGCCGAGTAGCCTCTTTTCTCTACCGTCTTTCCGTGGCATTGATTCGAAAAAACCAGTGCTGAGGCTATCTGATTACTAAAACGTGGTATCAAAGACAATAAATGAGAATCGTCGAAGCGAATTAAGAACTTACCCCGTGGTGAAAGCGATACAATATAATAAATGAATTGTCCCTTTAGCTAGAGTCAGAAAGAAAATTGCGAAATGACAAATTGCGCATAGAGATTCGAACCACCCTCCGGAGGCAAATCTTCTTCAGATTCATCTATGTGTTTTTCTATTTTTAAGTTTGTAAATGTATAATATAGATACATAATTGTTGAAAAGAACCTACTTGCCCCTACAGTAATATATGAAACGTAATTCCTACCCTTGTGTCGAGTTACTCCCTAATAGAGGTTCAGGCTAAGCGACCTAAGAGCTATGCCACCTCTCAATCCGGTGAAGCAGTCAAGGCCAGCTTCTCTGGCCAATCTGTGTAGTTAGTCATAAAAAAAAAAAACGTAATTCCTTCACATGCGTCGCCACCCTGCGTTGTTGCTAGAGCCTACTTCCAGAACCAACCTGTCCACGAATGCTCCCATGTCGCGCGCTGTTAGGATTATTAATTTTCTCTCACAGTATATTGACATATTTCAGTGTGACCAGCCGCGGTTCACAGAGGCTGCCTATAGATAAATTGAGGTTATGAATGTGTGAGTTGTCACTTGAATTAAATGAATTTTATGTTGTGTATGAATTGAATTACTTAATTGATGTTTATTTATTTATTTAACTATTATTGTATTATTATTATATTGATTAATTATTTGTGTAGATTACAGCATCGAATTGGTTTAGCTGTAAGTTTTTTATAATAAATAAATAATAATAAATAAAAACTCTCTCTCTCTTTCTATCTTCACTAACTTATATCTCCATTTTAATCTTTCGTTCGCCTCGCCTGATTCCAGTTTTCATAGCGCTCTCACAAGCTTACTCCTCAAGTCAAGCACGAACTTTTACTTCAATATACGGCAAAAATTGTGCAATAATTGTGCAGGGGTAGCGCAAATACGGAACGTAACTCTCTTTATCTTTACTAACTTATATCCCTCTTGCAACTTCATACATATTCCCTAACAGACATACTCCCTAAGTCAAGCGTGCGTAAAGAAATTACAAGTTAAGAATTCAGTTGAAAAAGAAAAGAACGGTGAATGTGATATGGTGGCAACATTTGACAAGACAAGCATGTGCTGTCGCGTCTATGCCATGCGTCTATACATTATCCAAAAATATCTAATTATTGCGACGTTAGTTCCATCAAGTTCCGTTTGCATGAGGACTGTCTCATCGTTATTCATTGTAATTACATTGACATGGTTTAACTTATCAGTTTCCGAACGTTTTTCCTCAACCTCCTCCCGCCAAACACATATCTGCCAATACTTAATCTGTCAGATATTGTGTATAGCACCAACTGGGGTTAAAAGAATGTGAGAGTTTAGTAAGAGTAGACAGGATGAAATATATCGATTTAAATATCGATATTAGATGTATAGAAAATCAGATTGAGGCGATATATCTCGTTCGTATATAGAATAGAATAAAATAAACATTTATTCGACACAAGAACACAGAAACAACAGGTGGAACAAGAAAAAAAAACAACATAAACAAAAGTAATTACAAATGCGAAAAACTAAAAAAAAAGAACAAAATAGAACTTGTGCCGAAGAGGGGTTGGCTCAGCATGTGCTGTGATCGCACATGGAGCACAGCGCTGATTTTCAGCCAAAAAACCTGTAAAAACTAAGGCGCACGTGATTCGGTTGTGTATAAATATTGCGTTACATACACTTTTATTTATATAAATTAAAGCAGCTTTATATACTTTGTTTACATATGTATATAAACAGATAACATAATAATAAATTGATATTTTATGTAATATGGACACATATCGTGCACTACTAAGAGCTATGCCAACTCTCAATCCGGTTAAACAGTCAAAATCAACTTTTCTAGCTTTATATTCAAATAAAACCAATTGACACTACTATATACGTAAAATACTTCGAGTCGTTGTTATTTAATGGACAGACAACTGCTTCACATATTTAAAAGACTTCAATAGATCCCAATAAATTGCAAATATTGTTAAGAATGAGTGTGGAGAGGCGAGCGGTTATATCAACACGAGAGACGAGAGAGGTCAAGATACCGTAATTCATTAATTGACGATGCTTTGCTTTGGATAATCCAGCGCTGTTGACTAACACTGTCCCAAGTTTCCGAGTAAAGCGGTGCATCATACGAGTATTACACGATTTACTGCGCCGTAGAGATCGTTTCGCGTTCCGTTGGGTTTTCCCCTTACGTAATACTTGCGTTCCATATTGTTTGGCCTCGTCTGTACGCCTTCTTTATTGCGCCGATACAGCGATAGGTAAATTCAATGGAACCCATGTTATTGTACGCAAACATTAGTACTAGTACGCAGTAGTAGTAGTAATTACAGCTCATCGATTTCGTTGGCCGAGTAAATGCTATATTTGTGTGCCCTTGAAACTGATGGAAACATTTTGGATTGATGTTTTAAATGGCTTCAACGATGTATGGTTTTCATTTTCAATTCGCTAGTTTCTTTTAATGTTATTTATGAATCGATATTATGTCTACCCTGCCGGTCCTTTTCGGATTCGTCGAGGGTAGATCTAGCAGTGGATGTTCTGTGGCTAAAATGATTAGGTTTGTGTCCGAAAGTTTCTGGTTTCAAATAGGTGTCATAATTAATTAAACCGGTATCCCCTGCCTGTCATAGAAGGCGACTAAAAGGTGCCTCGGGTTCGTCGTAGTCTTTGTTGTCCGTAGTCGAGTCGTAGTTCTGCAACCGCCCAAGCTTAGGCTACTTACTAAGCAACCACAGAGCTGTGCCACTTGTTAAAAATCCGGTGAAACTGTAGAAACCGCTAAGGCTCATTCATAAAGAAAATAATCTAGCGTTTCGTTAACAATGTCTCAGCATGAGGTCACCCCATCAGCTCTTATTATTATATATATATATAATTTTGAAAGACATCATGACGATTCAATTCATAAGAAGCGAGCGATGACGATCACGATCGGTTTTTTGGGTTAATTTCACAAATAGTCTATGTTTTCCTTAATTAAAGTTGTTAGGGAAAAATGAAAATAAACATATTTAATAATAAACCAAAACCAAGCGCCACCTGCTTTCTGTGAGATCAGCGACCTTTTACCACTAGTAATGGTGGTCGTCGCTATTTTAGTAGGAACTAGCGTACCCAGACCGCTTCGCAGGGCTAACAATAAACTTACATCATTAAATATTTAATTTAACTCTCACAATATATTAAATTATTCATTTCTTTCCGTATTCATTCTCTTTTCGAACGGTTGAAGATCATTACCTACACCCATGTTCATATCAGTAAATACAATATCATTCTTATCTTTTATACAAAAACATGTCGAGCTCAAGTTAATGTCAGAAATAAAAGTACGACGTATGGCTTGTTTGACAGTTCAAAAAGAGGAGTGCTCCGATCGTACTTTACAGGATTACTCGCCAGGTCAATCTGAACATTCCCGGAAAATTTCATTGATATCGGTCCAGCCGTTTCGGAGCCTATAGGGAACAAACCCACACGCTTTCTCTTTTATATATGTACATTAGAGAACACGAGCAAATGACTCACCTGATATTAAATGATCGACGTTGCTGTGGACACGTCTTCACAGTACATACAACATAACATACTGGTGAAGGGCATTTTCTTTTCGGAGCTACAATATCATCAGACTGTATCTATCCACTGCTGGCCATAGGCCTTCCCCAGTGCCTTCCACCATATACGATCCTCGGATTCAAAGAAAAAGTTAGATACTAATACGAATTAAACACAAAAACACTGGGCCCTGGGAAATCAACCGTTAACCGAGCTGTGGCATGAGACGGAAAACAAACGTTGGATTAATGAGCCGCGGTATTCCCGAGCGGTCGACCGTATCGGGATATTTTAAAAGTTATTCTCCTATGTACTAATATAGAGGACTGTGTAAACTGGGGTAAACAGATATCAGGGACTTCCACTTCATATCATCTCGACACCTCGTTTTTTTTATAACAAATGACTACGTATTAGGTCTTAATCTAAATCTTACGACAGCAGTTAATGTACAGAAAATAATACAATACTAAACAAAATAGTTATTCACAGATTATACTCGACAATTATGTCTCTACGTACACGCTATGTTTATTTTAAATTATTTAAAAAGAAGCACATCATTGACTAATTTTTTTTTTATATAAAGATAGGTAACAATTTGTTTTATTCCGAAATATTACTAACAGTCTTGTTAACCATTCCAACTAAGCTTAAGCTTGTGCTAGAAGATGGTTCACGTCAATAGTCGAATGGATTCGAATCTACGACCTTACGAATCGCAGACCGTACCCTAGACCATTAGGCAATTGACGCTTCAAATTTTAAATCTTAAAAGTTTATTTTTATATACAAATGATAGTTATTCCACTTTGGCGGACGACAAAGGGCCCTACCCTTGTCGCCCAGTGAACCAGAGGCATCTTTAAGTCGGACTGCGACAAGCAGGGGATACGTAGTCTTATTCTACGAGACCAGAACTACAGGGCTGCGAGCTCACGCCACACATCCATCGCACGTCTGTGCTCCTGTCGACGCACCTCTCCCGCATCCAGGGGCGGCTCGGCTACACTATCTGTGTAACGTCGTGTGTCATTTGATGACCCGGTTTTATGACGATCAACACAGTCTGGCCAAAGAAGTTGGCCTTGA
Source organism: Meandrusa payeni (assembly GCA_029286785.1). Classification (NCBI taxonomy): domain Eukaryota; kingdom Metazoa; phylum Arthropoda; class Insecta; order Lepidoptera; family Papilionidae; genus Meandrusa; species Meandrusa payeni. The sequence continues at coordinate 7,983,155 of JAGSMX010000015.1, forward strand.
CTGCTTCACCGGATTGAGAGGTGGCATAGCTCTTAGGTCGCTTAGCCTGAACCTCTATTGCTAGTAACTCGACACAAGGGTCCCCCCGGTGACGGGTAACCTCGGCTTGGACGGTTACTATGTTACGCGTAAGCATTCCGATCCGAGGGCGCCCGAGAGGGCATTGATGACCCGGTAAAATCGGTACATTCTCTGGGTATTTACTACAACTATATTTACGAGTAAAATCTATCAGACTTGGAATCAAACGTTAGTCATTATGCGCAGACGGTCTCTAGTATTTCCCAATAATCGTAGGTAAATTACGAAATAGTATTAATCATAACCTAGATAAACTTTAATCAAAATCTTTGCCAATAAATAATGAATCATTCAAAAACGGTTAGTTTGATATTGAGTTATTCGTCCACTCGGGTTTTTTTTTTATATGAAAAGTGGCAAACGAGCATACGGCTCACCTGATCTTAAGTGATCACCGTCGCCCATGAACATCCACAGCACCAGAGGAGCTGCAGGTGCGTTGCCGACCTTCGTGTCGCACATGTTTAATGCAAATTTAAGAATTATATGGTTTTCCCATTGATGCCACTGTGAGAACTGAAATTTAAGGATTCAGATTTTTAAGCGTCAATAGCCTAATGGTTTAGGGTACGGCCTGCGAATCGTAAGGTCGTGGGTTCGAATCCACCATTCGACTAGTGCCGTGAACTATATCCTAGCACAAGCTTAAGCTTAGTTGGAAAGGTTAACAAGATTGTTAGTAATATTTCAGGAAAAAAAAGAAATAAGAAATATTGCTAGCTTTCTTTAAAAAAAAAAAGATTTTTATTGGTAATTATAATAAATTACAATTCGATTTTTAGAATTTCTTTTACCTGTACAGCTATAAAACTATGGAATAGTTTGCCGATTGAGATTAGGGAGGCTTCGTCAACTAATGTCTTTAAATCGCGTGTATCTGAATACTTTCTACTCAAACAATGAAAAATTACAAACTGGTATATTTATTGTCGTTATATATATTCCATGTGTATGTATATTATTATATTTATATAGAAGTATCTATTTATATATATGTAAATGTATATTTATTTATCTATATAGTCTTAAAATGCTATTTTTAGCGGCACTACCCTTAGCCTGCTCTTAACCACTACAGATTAGCTGCAAGAAAATGCTAAATAGCATTAAGTTCGCCTTTGTACATTTTATTTGGCGCAATAAAGGATTTATCTATCTATCTATAATTGAACAGGAAAAAATAATGAAAAAATAGTACATCAAAGAAATTAAAAGCTATTAATTTGTAATTTGATTTGTCAATTCCTCCACACCATAAACTGCCCTCTCAACCAGCCATGACTTCAACCTATTTTTAAACGTTGCTAGACTGGGAGCTTCAGTTATGTTTTAGGGAGTCGATTGTAGATCGCGGGGCCTGTGACGTGTGTTATTTTGTCCGATTTCATGAGACGATGAGCAACAAGGGCTAATTTATTAGCTCTGCGGGTTTTGGCTTTGTATAAACCGCCCAATTTTTTTCAAAATCTGAGGGTATGCCTCGTGAACAGCGCCACCACGGTATATTACTAAAGAGGGCAATGTTAGAATTTGCAATAAATGCGACCACAAGGGGCACCAGCTTCACTGAAGTCGGTTAAAAATTCATTTCATTCATTGTCAATTTTAAGGAAACTCTTGCGTACGTCATGAGCTCCGAAAATGTCGATAATATTTATCGCAGACAGGGGCGTGCGGCGACACGGCGGCTTACGTACGCGGTACAATAAAATATTCCCCATTTTTATGTGAAGTCCCCCAACTCGTTTATTACTTTTCTGTTTACACATAATTTAAATAGACATTTTCCTCGTGGTTATAATGTTATTTATTTCAGCTTTTGAACTGATTTCAAAAAAGGAGGTTCTCAATTCGTCTGTATTGTTTTTTTTATGTATATTATGTCATAACTTGCGACTGGGTGAACCGATTTTGATGAACCGATCTTGCTTCTACTTAAATCTGTGCCACCTCTGACAAATGGACGAATAACGCCAACCGATTTCGATGATTCAGTTATAGAGGTTCAGGCTAAGCGCTATGTCACCTCTCAGTCTAGTCAAAAAGTCCAAGCCAGCTTTTCGGGCCAATCTGTGTAGTTCGTCATGAAAAAATCGATGATCTGAATCATTTTATTATGTGATTTGGATTGTACACCTGTACTTGAAGGTTTTAGTTAGGTTCTGATTAATTATATTTCGTAAAATTCCTACAATTAAGAAATATAAACAGAGCGTCCGCGAGTAATGACATTTAACGTTTGTTTCCATATTTGTTTTTACTTGTTACAATATACTTGTCTAAGCGATTTACATTTTTTTTAAATTTATTATACATATATATATTCAAAAACATTTAGTTAAATTATTTCGCCCAACTGCCAGGGCAGTTTATTGACGACAACTGCACCCGTAAATCTATACACTAATTTATTTCTAATTTATTTACAATATTCGGCAGCGTAGGTACTTACTACCTGCGTTTTAAATTGTTTCTTATTGTTGTTTTTCTGCAGGTAGTCTTCTGCTAGTTTATATGAATTGTATATTTGCGGTACTAAGTACCTACGCGTCCGTTCCTCAAAGTAGTTTATCGCGCTTGGTTCTTCGTCGATTCCCGAAGTGGCACTCAAAGTTAGTTTAGCTTTTGAATGTCTCTTAGATTATCCGTAAAATAGCAACCGACCGAGTCGTGGTTCGGCCCTCTCGGGCGCCCTCGGATCGGCATGCTTACGCGTAATATAGTAACCGTCCAAGCCGAGGTTACCCCTCACCGGGGGGACCCTTGTGTCGAGTTACTAGCAATAGAGGTTCAGGCTAAGCGAAGAGCTGTGCCACCTCTCAATCCGGTGAAGCAGTCAAGGCCAGCTTCTCTGGCCAATCTGTGTAGTTCGTCATAAAAAAAAATGGTCCTTCGTAAATATTACGTGCTGTTTTTCTTAAATTTCCATAAACATATTTTTTAACAAGAAAAATCATTTAAATCATTTGTGTTGTTCTCGGTCGCCACTAAATATTTATTTTTTTGTTTAACTGGCAGAATACCAGTGTATTTAAATAATAAATTGTAAAAACCTTTCTGTTTACATTTCTTTTTAACATTTTTATGGACTAATAATTTAACAAATCTTAGTTGTAGATATTGTATCCTATCCATGTAGGTTTTGAAGGTGCGCCCGTATGCAGACAGACCGTAGCTAATCACTGAGTCAACTAGAGCGCGGTACAGCATACGTAAAGTGCTTAGAAAAAAAGACATCCAAATTAGTATTTTTTTTAACGCGCGTTAAACAAAGTGGGTGAGTTGGACAGGGAATTGATCGCTAAGAACAGTTTAGTGCAACACTAACGAATCATTTAGACACAGCGGTAAATCTGTAAAAACCCAGCGATAATATTCCAATAAAAACGTAATTATGTTGTGTTGTGTTTAATGCGGATTTCCCTAGATATGCGCTAATATGCATTTACTAATTACTGACGGTCAGCGGTTAGAATAGTCGACTTCCACAAAGCCTAAATGAAACAACTATTTCTTCTTATATTATATAAAGAGAATCCTCCTTCTGATTAGAAATTACGTGATTTGTTTCAAAATCCCTTGACGTATGAGCGTCTGACACTCCGACGTCGGCAGGAAGTGTCTGCTGTTCTTCTTCAGCAATATCACATCACCGTCTTCCAACTCAAGCTTCCCGTAGTCGGTTAAACAGAGAACCTCAATGTACAAGGACTTCGGTGGCCTCAAGTTCTCCGTAAGGTCGATGCCGCTGTACCCGATCTCTTGACCCAGAGACCTCATGTAAGTGGCTAGGTTCGTGGAGTACTTGGAGAACCATTGGTACTCGTTGTCGGAGAGTAACTCCCTCACGTCGGGAGGTAGTACCGAGCCGAACTCCCAGCGCAAGGTTTTTATCTTGGTCATCCGGCTACAGAGATACGCGAGGAGACAGCGCTTGTTCCGTTCCAATGCTGAATGCCGGACTTGGACTGTCGTCCAGAGAGATTTATTCTCCGTCGTAGCATTTCTAGAAGGGAAATTAAAATGTTAACCATAACAATTCGCTCTACAGAATGCGACCGTCATATTTTTTGAAAATACTTCAACACTTTGGGCAGGTTATGAAAAAATTATCACAGTAACAGGCTGCAGTGAAAACAAATTGCACTTATATCCGTATGTATTGTTTATTTTATATTATATTACATAAAAACTTTTTAATTATTTTGAACTTGCAACACCCTGGCCCTCTTTTTTTTTATAAGAAAAGTGGCAAACGAGCATACGGCTGAGGAGCTGTAGGTGCGTTGCCGACCTTTGAGATAGGAATAGGCTCGTTTCTTGTAGGTCCCTAAATCGTAAACGTTCGGAAACACCGCTGGCGACAGTTGATTCCACAAGTTGACAGTGCGTGGGAGAAAGTTACGCGAAAAACGTCTATCTAGCCTAGACCTCAACACTATAGACTTCATTTCAATACGCACGAAGCGGTTTGCCTCCACCTTCCTCATGCGGACGGCTTAGGAATGGAACTCTCTGCCGTGTTCAGTCTTTCCTCACGGGTACAATCTGGACACCTTTAAGTCCAATGTGAACAGACACCTTATAGGCTCACGTGCTCCATCCTAGGCTTTATCTTCGCCTTCCATCAAGATAGAAGCCAAACGTGAGTCTATTTACTATAAAAAAAATTATGGTCAGTTTTAGAGGATATGGCCTGCTCTAAACGACACTGCGACATTTACTGCTAATTAAATATTTTTTTAATAATGCCAATGAAGTATACGCACGAGTACAAAAGTACACGCTGGGTGAGTGTGAGTGTACTTTTATTTCTGAATGAACGACGCCTCTACAGTTCTACCGCGTTATTGATACGTGGCACAGTGGTCGCTTAGTGTAAACCTCTTTAGGGAGTAATGAGATGGTTCACGTCAATAGTTGAATGGAGAATTCGAAACTTTGACTAGGTTGAAAATTCCTCCTTGACCTCCGTCCGAGCTGAGTCCGAGAGGCCGAGGTCGATGCTTTAGGGATTAGCCTCGACGTGAAAATATTTATTCCTAAAAAGTCAATCTTAAACTCTACCCATGTCAATACCCGAGGCCCGTATCTACAAAGTTCATCGAACCCTGTAAATGTCCGACTGGACTTGACTCTATGACCTTATGTTTCGCAGTCCGCAAGCCAAACCTGCTATTGCCGCTCGTTTTAAGAAAGTAATTTAGAACAGCTACTTACGCATCGGTCATGTTCATTTTGAACAGCGCGTGCATCTCCTCAACGATCTGGCGCACTTTCTCATCCTACAAATTAAATAATATTTTGGTACTTTACTAAAACAACACAGCTTGTTTTTGATGGAGGTTGTATATGTAAGTAATGGCACGCAACACTTGTCACTGTTGAAATGTAACTTTAGAATATTGGACTGTCTGCAGTTTGTGAAAAAAGTACTTCTTGTCAAGAATTTTTTATAAAACAAAGCTAGCTATATTTCTTTTTTTTTTTCAGAAATATTACTAACAATCTTGTTAACCATTCCAACTAAGCTTAAGCTTATGCTAGGACATGGTTCACGGCAATAGTCCAATGGTGGATTCGAACCCACGACCTTACGATTCGCAGGCCGTACCCTAAACCATTAGGCTATTGACGCTTACTGAGACTGCAACAGGAAAACATCTTTAGAATAAATATACTTAAAAATGTTATAATATTAAAATATTTAGAATATATATATATATTCTAAGTAGTAAAACTAGTATAAAAATAAATCTTTATAGTTGATTATTATTAGTCAGTCCATATAGCTATTTATTTTTGCAGGGTAAGCTCGAATGGCATTTCAAGTATAATACTTTAAATGATGAACTCTATCAGATTGGTACCACTGGAACCGGCCAGGGATTTAAGAAGTGCCTTTGCAAGAAAAACTGTGCTACAGCAAGATGTCTGTGTTTTAAAAATAAAGTATTATGGACTTCGAAATGCCATTCAAGCTTTTTACTATGACACATTTCCTATGATTTGTATACAATTCCTTGATTTCATACATTTCCGGTTACATATATATTACATATAATATGAAGAAAGTGTTTTAAAATAGCCCCTACTCAACCTCAGAGTTCAGATTCAACACAAGAGAGATCCCTTCCAACAGTTTTACAGGAAAGTAATCCATTGACTTAACCTATTTTCGAATAGCATTATCAACACTATCATAGAATCGGCTCTGTGACAGTTACCTACAACCTTACAACGTATGTCTGATGATCCTTGAAAATATAATAAGTTACAAGATAGAAGGTTTTTTTTTTTATATAACTGTCACCTGTATCACAGAATCGATTCTGCCCTAGAAAAGCAGATGCTTGAATAATATGAAATTTAAAACAATGTATTGATTATTTAATCTAGTATTTAAAAAAAAACCCAACTTCAGCTGCGGTGGCGCTAATACGTAAATACCGTGTACCCTAACACTTTTCACAAAGTAAATTAATGTTCCATTTGTGACAGAGATGAGCATAATACATTGGGTAAACATATTTTATTATTTAAGCTTTTATGGCCTTTTTTTTATTAACGTAGGGGAATCTGTTTATAGACCATCCTCCGGTACCCTGGGTGGGCCAGGAGGGATGTGTGGGACTCGGCCTGGGCAGCCCATACCCACTAAACCTACCGTGAATGCCATCAGCCGTTATGAGCGGGGTGTCCCGGATCTGTCAGCGACAGGACACTAGCTTTTATGGCCTGTAACAAGACCTTTGAGCCAAGTCTTTAGAAAAACTTCAAAAACTTAATTGTTACATCTTCAATGAAAATAAAAATTAAAGTTCGATGATCCTCCCTCGCCCGCTGTACTGTGTTGTGTTTTTGTAATGTAAAACGGTTTTCTTTTAGGTAAACTCTAGGTTAATACTGTAATACAATACTTATTCAGCAAAATTAATAAATATTGTGTCCGAAAACGACAGCTCTAGGTCCACAAACACGAAAGTTAATATATTTTTTTTAAAGTTGAAATGGTTTTTGGCTCCGGTGAACAATTTCATTTTTGTGGGTTACTACGTTTTTGTTTTCCAGTGTCAATATGTATATTGTAGAAATACCTCTGTATTATGCTGCGAATCATTGTGGGGAATCCACAAAAATATTTTCAGAACAATTCTATATAAATAGGTCAGTGACAGTCAATCACACAGTCAGTTGACTGATTACAAAACATTTGATGCAGAATTTTACAATTAAATTACAACATATTCATGAGACATATAAACAAATAGTAGCCTGGTGGTTAACCTTTAAACTTTATTATTTTACAGAAGCATATTATGTCGGGTTTTTACCCACTAAAACCTCCCCGGTGGCCTTTCCTCAGTGCATGGTGAGGGGCTCCGGGATCTCCAGTGGAACACACGGAGCCCCTCTGCACTGTGCTTAAGAAGAGCACTTCCAGGCGGGGGGAGGTTTGACCACAGCCCCACCTGATGATTAGCTGAATCTATTTCCCAAAGAGGCAATTTGCTACAAAACAGTGTGCATTATTACAATTCACTGTCATAATTTTCCCTAATAAGCCTAAGCCATATAAAGCCCAAGAATAACTTAAAAAATGGCTAGACATTTTGATGATAGGTAAAGAAATCATAACATCTATATAAATATTTATAGTGTAAACTAAGGCTAAGCTGTTTCAAAAGATAATTATAAATACCCACATTATACAGGTCAATGGTATCACGATTTCGTTCAGCTTCCTTCAGTAATTCTATAACTTTTTCCCCAAACATTCTGTAAATATAATATCGGATATACAATTATATACACGATAAGAGGGTAACAAAAGAAAAGACAGAAAATATAGTAAGCATGTATGGCAATCCAAATTAGAAAGATTAATCTTTTGTATTATTTACATATTCTATATCAGCTAGACACAGATGAAAGAACAAAGAATTCTAAACAGCAATACGCGTTTATAAAAAGTTGCAACTTTTTCCCGCCAAAATTATTTTTTTTAGTCTTTACCTTTTTCAAATAGTTTATCTTTGGTCGTTGTTGAAATAAAGTTACCAGTATATTTCGTTTTAAGTATCTCGCAGCGAATTGATCAAAGCGATGAAATCAAAATATTTACAAAGTAGCTAATAAACATAAGATAAACTTATACTTTGACATATGACATAAAACGATGGATTCAAATGATTATAAATTCGGATACATGTAAAAGAAAGCAAATTAATACCGATCAAAAAAATAATTTTAACTGAAGTAAATTATTTGTTAATATTATCGTTATTGCTAATATTTCTGATATGATAACAATATAGTCACCAAGTGAATATCTTTATTACTTAATAATACAATTTTATTTTAAGTTTTGTTTTTAATTTATTTTGTTTATTTTTGAACAACTTGTGTATACACACTATAACAACATTATAAGTATCTATATTAATTTAAATTAAATAAATAGCAATATGCACATAATTTAAATATTTTAGATAGTTCTTATTTCGTTTTTGTAAATTTTTATTAAATTGCTAGTACGACTATTCAAATATGGAATTTTCCCATTCCTACACTTATCTATAAGCTACGTAAGAATTAATATATGTATAGTAGTATAACCAGTATAACTATAGTTTTTAGGTACGTGTTTGGCTTTGCTTCGGGCTTGTCCAACTTATGACGTTCTTCTATTTTGTTCCAAGTCCATTTCTGATTCCATTCATTGCGCACGCGATTTTACACCGATACGGTTGCTTGCAAGTAAACAATTTTTATTTTCAAAACATGTCTTCGTGCCATTCCCAAGTGTAATACTTATTATTATTTCGGGTTAAAGTAGCATAGTGATTCAATATTCAAAATGAGTGCCAAAAAGGAAACAAAAATTGCTGAGGACAAATGCGCAGATTCTGGCTATCTGTCCGGAGTACTTAGTGAACAGCTGTCTGGACCTATAGGTCCATCTATAGATGACGAAGTCGGTAGTGATAGTGTAAAAGTGTGTGTTTTTGAGGACGAACAAATAGACAGTGGTTTAGACTTATCGGAATCCCTATCGAATGTTAAGATTAGTGATACGGACACGCAGCTCCCGAGGATTCAAGTAGAAACTACGAGAAGCCTAGAGTACCCACCTTTTCAAATACTTTTCGAACAAGATGATGACGGGGACACGTAAGTTTTCTTAACATTTCAAGTTGTATTACAGCCCATTTTAGACCTTGAAAACCAAATTCTTTTTTCACATTCTATTCTTATAATTAGTTTTACTGTGAATAAAATCAAGACATCTTATTCGAATCTTATCAGTATCAAACGCTTAACAATACAACTTGATGCTAATTCTTAAATGCTGCCTCTTAAATATGACGTTTTAACATGGGTTTTGAATTAAAAAAGGAAATTTGAACAAAACGGTTAGAATTAGAATGGCAGATTTGAGCTGAAGAACCAACTGGACTTTGTCAATATTACATGCCCATACACAATAATTTACTGAATAAGTGATGGTATGTAAGCTCCTAGAATCTTGAAATCCAAAGTCATACATACACCAGAATAGATAAAATGCTTCATCTCTCATTGAATGTGTGAGCCCCATTATAAAACCCAAACTGTTTCACAAGATGTTCACCAAATCAACTTCATATTTTCAGCGAATTCTACTAGATCATAATAACTAATAATTTAATAGCTATTAAAATATTCTCAAAATAATCCAGTTAAGCTGCTATAAAAATATTAAAGTTACCCAAATTTAATATGTGCAGTATGTAGTGTTTGTACTGTATTTTGTGCTATGAATTGTTTTTTCCACGGTTTGAAACAAATTCCAATGGTTCTTTGTTTTGAATAATGAGGACTTTAATACAAAAGTGGTTCTGCTGTTTTTATTATACATTTAGATAGTTGTACCAGTGTACATATTAACTTATCAAGTTATATTTTTCACTTGACAGTGTATATATTTCTTACATGTTGGTTACTTGTCTTATTAATTACTTATGTGTATGAATGTATCAGTTTGTCCCAGTATATAGCAAAGAGTTTGTATAACATATCCTAAAATACCAAGCAATAATTTTAGAGAGAACTCGTCAGAATTACAAATAGTGATTTCCATTTAAATGAATGATTCAACGATTACTAAAAATCGAACTTCTACAACAAAACTTCCCGTTCAGTGTTTTTCAACATTAGCTTCCTTGTTTTTTTGTGAGCAATTACATGTAATTACATTGAAATGAAGATATCAAAATAATTTATATATATTACTGGCAGGTGTTTGCTGTTTGAGCCAATTTTGTTTTTTAGAATTCATTTAGAATCAAAATAACATTCTTGTTTACCATTCCAAGCTTAAGCTTATGCTAGGAGATGGTTTACGTCAATATTTGAATGGTGGATTTGAACTACGACCTTACATTTCGCAGACCATACTTTTTTTTTATTTTAACTGCTTTTCCACGGACTGATCGTATATAAACGAGTTTGCTTAAAACTTCAACACTTCGCCTTCGCATATATCGCAAACGTCTTTACTTTATGGGCGTGGCCTATCGCTTTCGGGGCTATGTTCCGAAATGCCATCGCGATTTTGTAGTCTTCCAGTCTCTAGTTGGTGGCATTCATTGCCCTTTGGATGAACTGGGCTATGGCGTCATTGCTGCTGTCTGCGTAGTAAGTGCAGCTGATTGTGTGACGAGATATTGCCACGATTTCATGGGGGACACTGTTGTGCAGGTGTAGGTGCTGTGTTGACGTGCGCACGATCACTACTGTCTCGTACGTTAGTACCTGCGCCTCACGTATAGTCAGGATTCTCGATCCGTCTCCGTTGCCGTAGCCCTCGCACTTCAAATTCTCTTTCTCGACTTGGGTGTGCACAAGTAGAGGGTTTTAGACCATACCATAAACCACTAATCTAGTGACACCTTAAATTGTAGTTTATTAATATATATTTTTCAATAAGCATACCGCCATACCATATATTGGTGTATTTATTTTTACAATACCCAATTGAGAATTATCTGCATTGTCTGCCATAAAATTATGAAATCCTAGATCAGATCTTTGACAATAAGTGTAAAAATATTACTTGTTAACCAGTATGATAGCTTTTCACTTTTCATAAGTTTTGGTAAGTGTTATGGTGATTTGGGTATATGTAAATAAGAAGGTTAGTTGTCATTATACCATTACTATACATAGTCCAGCTTGACCATAGATGACCTAAAATATTTTAAACACTACCTTTTTATCAGCATATATTAAATTCCATTAACTTAAACTAAATTAGTGATTTGGTATGTTTCCACTGAAGCGACTGTTGATAACTGAGATTTTTAATTTTTAGCTTCTGCTTCTGCGGCAATCTCAATTTATAAGCAGTATTTACCCTACTTTTGTAATAACATTTTGATAAAGTACCATATTGTGTAAAATGTCACCAATAAAATTCTTTTTCACTTCAATATTCAACTGTGTACAAATACAAATATAAAACGGCCAAATCTCATGAGGTTATTTATAAAGTCACATGCATGCTATATTGGAAAAGCAAAACTTTATTTGCAGTTTAATTTATTATTGTATGTACTTTTTATTTGCAGACAACTTCACATTGCATCGGTCCATGGCTGTGAAAAATCAGTTGGCACCCTCATCCGAGTATGTCCAGAGAAATCCTGGCTTGATGTAGCTAATGATTATGGCCACACAGCATTGCATTTAGCTGTGATGAGTGGAAATGCGGTGGTGTCTAGAATGTTAGTGATCGCTGGCGCATCCCTAGCGCTAAGGGATTACAATGGAGATACACCATTACATTTGGCCGTGGCTGCTAATAACAAAGACTGTCTTCAAGCATTGGTCGCACCAGTTTATGAACAGCCCTATAGGAAGCTGCCTTTGATGCTCAATCAAAAAAACTATAATGGTAAGTTACCTTATTTACTTGCATGTACATAAGCTCTGATGATGATTACACATTAATTGTTTTCAATCGGGACTGAAGGTTGAAGTTGGAGAAAATAAATCTCTAGTCCTTGGAACTTGAACTTAATCTTATATTGTGCTTAACCAAGGAAACTGGCTTTGACTGTTCCTCTGGATTGGGAAGTGGAATAGCTCTTAGGTTGCTTAGCTGTTGAGCTGAGTAATAAATCTGGGATGATTAGGTGTCTCCGTTTAACATGGTGTATACCCTGAGATAATAGTATAATTATTGCCACTATGTTTTCTCTTGCTATTGTAGTTTGCCAAAAGTTCATTTTTGAATGTTACAATATTTTTTTTAAAATAAACGAAAATTTTGGCAACTAATTTATACCTAGATGTACACTGAATAAATTATTTGTTGAATGCCTAATGATATAGACTTGTATTAAATAACACGTAATAATTTCACACTAAGAGTGAGGTGGTGATGCATCGGGCAGTAAAAACCATTAGGGTTTCCCCGCCAGCACTCGGCTACTGAATAAACTCATTAAATTTATATGTTTTCCCTTTGTTTTCCATTGTTTTTGCGGTCAGTCAATGCCTGAGATGAATGTATATAATGAATAAGTGCTATGGATGCAGTGACCTTTGGAGAACCTCAGCACATTTAAAGCAGGTGGAAATGTTTAAATCTGCTAAGTTGATCTCGGTTATTGTGTAATTGAATCCAATATGGTTATTGCGTCTTTTAGTTACTGCATATATATCGAATCTATTACAATAAATTTTATATTTGTTTTATTTTCATCCCTTTATTGTGGATATCACTCCATCCTGAAGCACTTCACTTCGTCTTACATTGTTTGTACAGTACAGGACTAGAATAATTTGTTGGCGTCTGTTTTTCCCTCCGATTACAATGTGGGTATTTTCAAGAGTAGAGTGAATAGGGCATTTACCAAGCTAGTGCGCCTTACCGTCCAGGACTGCATTTCCACTTGACATCAGGTGGGATTGTAGTCAAGCACTTGCTTAGAAAGTATAAAAATGTATAAAATTATAGTGTCTATTTGTATTTTTAATAATTGTAATATAAATAACCGCTGTTTGCTACAAGCATATGAATGATATATGCGGTATATATACATTTTTTTTGTAATTTTGTGTGTCTGTTCTGGCTAATCTCTGGCGAATAGCTAATGTTATATGGATTATTATAGGCTACTTTTATTTTGGTAAAAATTATAAATAGTTTTTAATCGCGAGTAACACCGCGACGCGCAGTTAGTCTAATCTTATTCTGTAGAGTGGCATGAATAAGTTCAAAATAATTCATGTATACATTGTTACACGTGTCGGACGGAACGCGTATACGTAAACATCAATAGACTATATCTTGGAAACTCTGGTTGTAAAACTTTAGACTTAAAACGATAAGTGTTATGTAAAACCACTTCGTATATGTTATCTGTATGAGGGTAGGGCTAACTTATTTCTTTCGTATTTATCCTCTACTGCACCAAACCGAAAACCAATTAAAACTAGTAATTCTTCAGTTCTATTCTATTCTTTCCTCCGTGGGATGTACAGAATACGTTTTTACAAGAACGCATCAGTAACCGCTGTTGCGTGTTACTCTGTGCATGGACCCACTCGGATTAACCGCTCAAACTGAGGCCTATTCTAGGGCACCCTTGTTTACGGGGGCGAAATCTTCAACAAGATAGGTTTTCTCATGGATGCCATTATCAGAATTGGACCAAAATTAAAAATGTAAATGTTGACGTCAGCAATTCTATTGTCGAGTGACGCGTTTGATTTTAACACAACCACATCACACTATCACTATTCTATTTACAATAAGGTCATAGATAATGCTATCGAATTCGCCTTTTAATAGTAACTCGTGATAATGTTATCTGTGAAATAATTAGCGCTTTACAGCTTCAAGAAACAAGGTTTTTTGTCGTTGCTCACTGGTCTCTTAATAAGATCAATTGTTATTTTCAAACGACTTCAAAAAAAGGAGAAGGCTCTCAATTCGTCTGTATGTTTTTTATCTCATAACTTTCAACTGGTTCAACTTAAACGATTTTGATCATTGAAGTCTGGTGGTTTTCATGCAATTCCGTTCAATTTGGTCCAATTCCTACGATGCCAACGACGAGAAAACCATATAAGTCTTAAATTTGCTATATGTGCGCGACAATAGACGAATAACAAAATTACACGCCAACCGTTTTTTTTTTAAAAAAAGAAAGCTAGCAATATTTCTTTTTTTTATAGAAATATTACTAACATTCTTGTTAACCATTCCAACTAAGCTTAAACTTGTGCTAGGAGATGGTTCACGTCAATGGTCGAACGGTGGATTCGAACCCACGACCTAACGATTCGCAGACTGTACCCTAAACCATTAGGCTATTTCGATGATTCATTTTATACTGGATATGTACTTCAAGAGTAGTTCAATGAGGGTTTGGTTACGTTCTGATTAATTCTTTTTCGTAATATTCTCATGATAATCCAGAAATACAAAGAGGGCGTCTGCGCGTAATAGCTTTTAACGTTTGATTCTATTTCAAGTCGGTTTTTGCTTGTAAAAGATATTTGAACTAATTGAGCGTACGCCATCTTTGCCGGACATAGTGAAATTGTAAAAGCGTTAACTGTGTTCTTTATGCTCCAAAAGAATAAGATTGAAAAAGAAGCATTTCGATCATTACAGCACTTGCCAATGTGCTATTGTTGCATCTTAGTGATTGGAATGTTTTGATAGTCTTCGCGTTAAAGTCGAACAAGTCGCAGTTCAAAATGCTAACGTCGTTAGAGTAGCCGTCCAAGCTGAGATCCCCTCTCGAGAGCCATTGCGTCGTGTTGCTCCCAATAGAGGTTCAGGCTAAGCGATCTAAGAGACCTGCCACCTCTCAATTTCAGTGAAACTATTGCGGTCAGTTTCTCTGACGGTTACAAAAATACAGCACACAAACAAGGAAATGTTCTTCTAATGGCAATACAAACATTGATTTATAAGATAAAGTAACTGCTAGCGGTCCGCCAAAGGTCACGGAGTTTGGAAAATCCTAGTCGAGTCCATAACGGGAGGCGCGCGTTACCCCAAGGCCCTAACTTGGACCTCTGACGTCACTGACACGCGAAACCTTACTCATTGTACCTAACCCTCTATTATGCACGTTTATGATGCTCATTTTGTATTCACTGCCCGTCGCCGTGTTCATTAAAAAACTTGTCATAGTACTACGTATTAGTAGACTTGAATGATAAACACACTTCACTTCTTGTCGATTGACTGATTGAATTTTACATGTCAAATATTTTCCCCATACATTATCAATGCAATTTTTTATTAGTATACGATAAAGGCTTGTGACTCGTGGTTCCGCCCTCGAAATTATCGAAATGATAACGTAGTGATTAGTGATTGCACTAAGGTCCCCCTCTCCAGACGTGGAAGGGGACGGATTTTTGGCTTGTTGGCAGCCGATTTGCTCCAAATAGAGGTTCAGGCTAATCGACCTAAAAGCTTTGCCACCTCTTACACTCCAGTGAGACTGAAGTAGTTTCACTCACCAACATCATAGATTACTCCTATTATGTATTTAGAAATCAATAGTAAATGTTTGACAATCGTTTTGTCGTGAAAGAGGACATGATAAAGAACAATCTCACAAAGCCGAAGATCGGACAAAGTGGGTAAGACTAAGTAGGAAAGCGGCAAGTAGGAGTAAATTACAACTTTAAATGTAATCAGTAGATGGTAATCGACAGCATCGTTCAAACCGATAACCTTGTTCTCGCCACATCCCGGAAGTGCCGGATTAATTTCCATTCGCCTTTAAACATGAAGTCTGTTAAGTAACGGATGTGAGCGAATGCAGTTCACCTTCGAGTACCGAGCCATTGTCTGCTGAACCATGAGGAGTGAAACCGGCACGCGTCGAAAAAATACGGATCTATCATCGCTCATGAATTGAATTGTTGCGGAACTAAACCTGTTTCCATGCAAGATAGACGTCGACGACGACAACTGAGTCAATTACTGTATCTACATAATTATCGTTTATTCATAGTCGTCGGTTACGTGACAGCTTTCTGTAGCCTATTTTTAATATGTTGATTGAAATCGCTAGAATCAGTGTCCTAAATTAATCACATAGCATCCTATCACATCTCTCCGGCATTAATTTCGTCTCATTGTTCTTCCTTTAAATTCTTTATTAATTAATTAATTTTCAACATTTTATTTCCGTGTTCATCTCAAAATGCCTCTCCGACTAGCGAAGGTTGGGTTAGTTCACCATACTTCTCTCTGCTTCTTGCGAGGCGAAACAGATGGGCGTAACTCGCAATTCCGGTCCACTGATATTACGCAGCCTTTCTTTCTACGACCAAACACTTCTTTGGACGATACTTTTCTGACCTTGATGGTCTGCAATATTTTGTTGAGCCGTCGTAGAACCTAATATCTAATAAAAGACTTAACGCCTCAGTTTACAGAGGAGCTGAAACCAATCTGCTGAGTTATGAATAAAAACGTTTTGAATAGAGTTTTGGATTCCCTTTCACCATCGAACATCAAAACGCACAGCTGGTTTCCACACTTCTGTTCTAGACATCAGACCTTTACAAGTCGCGTTACTTCGTACACAAAGTAATTGCAATAATATGCCCGCATCTGTTTTTCCCTGTGATTACAAAGTAAATTTTTCAACGGAAGAATACAGATGCATTAGTTAATCCTTGCGTCTTATCATTTAACATTTCTAGTTAACAGCAGTCATCTTGAGCTAGTTCCTTAAGAATACTAAGCGCAATGAATTAAGCATCATCAATACTGCAGTCCGCGAAGTGATCACCACTTCCCACTTCTCCGGCAAGGCCTCTCACTAAATGTATAACATTAAAATGGTATTTCTGTTCGCAACTCGCTAAACAGTCTCGCGGGTTTTCCATCAGTTATACAAGCTGCGAGGGGCAGCGGCGCGGCGGACTCTTTAATGCGTATTTGCATTCGGTTTTACCCACCAGCTTGACCTTGCCGTGCCAACGCGAACCAGTTGCGCCGACACTGTGCCCGCGCTGCGGTTTCGTCTGCCCCTTTACCGGTTTCTAATACTTTGGTAGTTAATAAATGATCAATCGTAAACATCGCTTTTCTGCTATGTGTAGGGACATAAATTCTCTACTAGTGGCTGTATTGACTATGTATTAGTGCTTTCCGGAGTAGAAATTAAAACTAGTTAACTCATTTGAAATACTGACCGAGTCGTGGTTCGGGCCGAGGGCAACCTCGGAAGCTTTTGTGCCCCGTTGCTTGCTAGTCCACTCTCAAATCTGACGAAACTGTCCGAATCAGTGTAGGTTCGTCCCATATTTATTAAAATAACGGTCTGAATCAAAGTCACGTCCTTTCGGATAAATTATCATTATATTGCCTTTTTTATTAGGACTTTCATAGTTACAGTTGTTCTACAATCTGAGTCTTGTTCATCCGTTGCCAGTCCTCTCCTAGACCTAGGCCTTCTCCATTCTTCCCTGTTTCTTGCTATTCTGTTCCATGTTTCCGTTGCCCTTCTCTAGTGCCATTGTTTTACATCATTTGTACTCGTATCTACCTCTCATAGTAAGGTTGACTTTCCAAGTTATAGAAGATTCTACCAATATTCATTAGTACATATATTCAGTTAACTAAACAGAATAGTTTGTGGCATTTTTAAGTTTTGTATCGACGATGCATACAGCAATAAATGTGGGGAAACACGGAAGCACATTTAACTCAAATTAACCCGCAAAAAGTTCTGGTTTTACCAAAACTGCACGTGTGTGAGAGGCGAACTGTACGGTTGTTCGTACAAGGGGCCGTTGTGCTGATGAGCGATTTCCTCGGCCTGCTGGGTATTCCCGCGTCATGTAACCAAAGTGAAAGCGCCGCGCGGGCCCCACACGTTTGGGATATCCCAACGCGGCGGGGCGCTAATTGCCGTGTTACGTCGCCTGTTAACTTATCAATGGCATCTGTGAATAACATTTTGGCAGATGTTCATTTATTTATGTAAAACTTCTATACTCGCGTTGACTCGGGGAGTAAGTTGGTGAATGCATTACGAAAAGTTTCAACGGGCGAGGTGAATCGAGAGGGAGATATAAGTTAGTGAAGAGAGAAAGAAAGAGATACTTTTCGTATATTACTGTAGGGGCAAGAGAGGGGCATTTTCTTTTTCTCTTGAACAAATATGTATATAAATGTATACAAAAATCGACCCTGATTAATAAAAAAATCATATTTTTAAAACGTTTTCAAAACACCGCGCGGCGCTTCTATATATATTAACAACATTGCGCTAAAAAGCAGAAAGACTGTAAAAAAAAATGTTATTGTTGGTTGCTTGCGAGAATCATAGACAAACAACATTTTCTGTGATTATTATGAATAACCAATGCATTCCTAATTAGTCTCGGAAGAACTTGTACGATACATTACGTCAGCCGCTATTGACCAAGCTAGCGGAAGGCTTGGAAAGGAAACCATAGTTCAGGCCATATTCTGACTCAAGTTTACTCGAGAGGACCGAACTATGATTCAATTAGTTACTTCAGTTACGCACACGGGAAAGTAGCGTTTTACAAAATTTGTACGATACCTGATAAAAACTTCACCTAGATTTTCAACTAGATAGTCACAAAGTAATCATTTAGGTTAGACGGGTCACTTACCTCACGATGACGAAGGAAGGCAGCAAAATTTCAAATTACGGTTGAAGGAAAACCGCAAACCACTCCAGCAAATAGGCCTCGCATAATGATCATGATTGTTGGGTTATCCCCGTGTGAAAGTTACCGTCACGGAAATGTATGTGCATTTTTGTGTGCCACCCACAGTAAGAAGTTTCTATCCTGAGCTCTGGTAACACCTTGTTTATGTGTTTATGTTTACCGTTCAGATATGATCGAATTAATGCAATTTTCCTGGTGTCAAGTTTACCGCGTAGTGACGTCATAGTAGTCGAATTCCCTAGTTCCATTGTGATGTTGTTAATTTTGTCAGTATTTCCAACTACGCCGTTACATTTCAATGAATCTATACAAATAAATACAATTGAAGTGTCTGTTTGTGGTATTAAAATAAACCCTTTTTACTACACGCATTTGAAACATTTTTGTCTATATGTGTTTGTCCCGTGTGCGACTTTCACTGGTCGACAGCTGATGTATTAAGGTGTAACTTGGCTACTTTTTAATTTACTGACTTCAAACAAGGAGGTTATTGATCAATTAATTACTGTAAATGATTAATTAGTTGGATAGTTAAGTCACCCCACCACACACTCAAATTATAATTGTGAAAATTGGAATGGATGGTTACGTGTTACTTAATCGCCAGAAAATTAAATAAATAACTTTTATCGCGGGTAATACCGTAGGGCGTAGCTAGTATCAAATAAAAATAAAACAATCAAAAAGTTCAATTCACAATTATTATAGATTACGGTTTATGACGCATTGACAGTTCAATTGGTTAGTTAGTTGTCCAAAGAGTTCCCAAAAAAATACGACGCAAAGAAAAATAAAAATAAAAAATATATGGATTACAGTTTTCGTAAAACAAACGCTTGAGTAGATAGCTTTATAAATTTGAAATTGGAATTTCTAAACAAAGAGGAGATATTTGAGATCAATGTGGCCAGTACGACAATAATTTGTATCCTTTTACATGTTGTTTCTTGTTTGAAACGAAAGGTCAAACTCAAGCCAATTCTCTGCTTAATAGTATTGAATGAACAAAGTTCTAACCTCGTATCAAATAAGAAGAGGTAATTAATCTTGTTATTTGATACCAACCACGTCAAACTGTACGCACGAGGAAACGCACCGAGGTAATTTTTTTGGAATTTCCACGTGCGCTTAATCCACGGCTATCTGCAATGCCGCGAGACGCACGCCCAGCTAATGTTCACTAAAACCTTCGCAAACAAAGATAACTCGAGTGTATTGTTACATTTGCCACTTCCAGTGTCTGCGAGCATAAATGAATGATACTATTGTTGTTTCTGTTTATCCAACAAAATCTGTGCCGTTAAGTTTGAAGAAAAAACCACTGAAAAACATGATGTTACAAATAGAAGTGCACGATATAAATCGATATGTATTATTATCGATATATGAACGCGATATATCGCATCGATCTGATGTTATCGAATCATCTAATATCGATATTTAAAACGATATATTTCATGTGATGCGCCATATATCGTAATTACTTTTATTAGTGGTAGACAACTTGAATAAAAATAAAACGTCAATAAAACCCTTACTTGTGTTGCCATCACGAAGAATATAGTGCAGTACTCGTATGTTGCTACACTCCTACTTTCCCCGATGGCAGCACCAGTTGTATAATTGTATAAATAAATTGAGTAAAAATCAGATAATCTGGATTGGGAACCGAACCCAGAACCTCTCAGTTACGCACCAAGTGGTGTCTTATGCTATGTGGAGTCAACAACATAGCACATACATGAATAACTAATTATTCGTATTTAACACATATATACTATTTGTGTCAAATGAAATGAAACTGTTATAAACAAAGAGTAACTGGCAACTGCATTTGACAGACATATAATCTAAACATCGGAAACGAATCATTCGATAGTCAAAGGAGCAACTATACTACAATTACCTTACACGTGCGTAAAGAAGTTTTACTTAAAAAGAACTAATCTGTTATTATTATTAACCTTATGATTTGAGATCTTACCACAGAAATGGTCGTGAAATGATAGCGACAGTATTCCCCTATGTTAATTTGAATAACCGTACAAAATGCTTTATGATTTTTTTTACTTTCGCCATAACGTCTCCTTCAACATTAGAACACATTGTGCGCTGGTTTGTTGAATAAGGCACGTGACTCGGACGCGGCGGTAATGGTTGGTGCTCCTTTTTGCACACAAATTATGGGTCAACGGTCTAAGCACGTGCTTCGGCTAACATTTACAGCTACTACGTCATTCATATATGAAATTGAAATGTTACCATTTGTACCATCCAGGATTGCATTTCCACTAAAAATAGAGTGGGATCGTCGTTAAACACTTTCTCCTCGGGTACAATATCCTCTCCTGACCCTCTTTTTCTTTGTTGGCAAGGCTATTTTTCCTCTGTTCATTGATAGAGACCCGTTAAATGCTTTTACCATTGACATTCATAATCACATACTCTTCCACTAAAATATTTTATATTATTTATGGGATTGAGTGATTTATGCATATGGCTCTCGGAGGAACCGCCTAACCAAGGTTCCCCTTTCAGGGGCTACTGCGCCGAGTCACCTTTAATATTAGTTCAGGCTAAGCTATGTAAGAGCTCTGGCACCTCTCAAACCCGGTGAAACTGATGCGGTCATCTTCTCTGATCCGTCAACGTAGGTTCGTCATAAAAAACAAATGCTCTTGTAACCTAAATCAATACGATTAAACATAATGAGTACAAAAATGTGCTTCATTCGTTGTGTATTTGTCGTGTACATTAAAGTTATATCTACCTATTACATAGGGCAGTTTTCGCAATTAGTTCGTTCTTTAAGAATAGTAACTTTTAAGCAAAGCAAATTAATATAACAAAAGATTAAATATTCTTGCAAGGTCTCCTTGGCTAACGAACAAACGGCTCTGCCAGCATCTACGGAATGTGGCGTTATCTGTAAACACTTATTGTCAAACACACGCGGGGTTTTCCAGCTCACGACCTGGTTTTTCAATGTCCTCGCTTACGTAGCGATATGAAAATAAAATTTCCACGTGACGGACGGCTCGTGACGGATCTTCCAGCGCTTGCGTCAAATTGACAATAAGATGCACTAAGAACATTTTGTACGCTAATGAAATAAGTAATATGTGGAGTTGAAGGTGACCATTATTGTTCTGTAATGACGAATACATGTACTCGGCTTTTGAAGTTAGTTAACCATAGATGGAATTAGCTCAGGGCGCCCTCGGATCGCCATGCTCATGCGTTACATATTTACTTGCCAAGCCGAGGTTACCCCTCGCCGCGGGGACACTTGTGTCGAGTCCACGTCCACATAATCCACGTCTCAATCCGGTGAAGCAGTAAAACTCAGCTTGTCGGGGTAATCTGTGTAGTTCATCTCAAAAAAATTCCCTGCACCTTTAACTCGATATACGAGTAGTTCTTTCTAGGGACCTAGTCCGACTGACTCACTTCCGCATTATAAATTTACTTTGTCATTGTATGTGTGAAACTATTCAATGAACGTGTATATTATTTCCTAGTCAAAGCTAATTTGTGTAGGTTCGTTAAATAAAACATGTACTGACGCGAGTACAGGATTGTAAATATTGTGGTAATCCTGGTCACTACCATACATGATAGGTTGTTTTAAACCATGATGCGTTTCGCCTGATGAGCTACGCTAGGCGCCGGCGAGCCCTGTATTTCTATGCTCGTAAAATAAGGCTACGGTATCCCCTGCCTGTCGTAGAAAGCGACTTAAAGCGACAAGGGTGGACCCGGGAAAAAGGTGACATCGACTGGCCCGTATCGCCTTGCACTGCGAGGGCACAGGGGGGAGGGGAGAAGAATTAACCCCCGGGGCGTGCACTCCAAGAGCACTCCCTTCACCATGCATCGGGGGAGTTTTAGTGGGTACCATATAAACTCACCTATTTTTGGTCAAACTACTCAGTTGGCCAGTGAGGCCGGCCTTTACTGCTTCACCGGATTGAAAGGTGGCATAGCTCTTAGGTCTTCTATTAGCTAGTAATTCGACACAAAGGTCCCCGGTGAGGGGTAACCTCGGCTTGGACGGTTACTATTTTAGGCGCCAGCATTCTGATCCGAGAGGGCCGAATCATGACTCTGTCGGTAGCTATTTTATTGGCAAAAGACTATTGAAAGGGACAATCTAAGCTAAACTAACTTATATGCGACTTCAGGAATAATCTCGCCTTTCCCCAGACGGCCGGGTATCTTGTTGAAGATTTCCCCCCCCGTCAAAAAAAAAGGCGCCGACGAGTCAACTCTTCATAATAAGTATACAATTCTCCTGCGATTCGTGTATGTAAGCGCATTAGTTGGGCCGCTTGCTACGTTCTCCAATAAAATTAATATCGTATAAATATAAGTTAACCGCTAATGCACATAACCCAATCGTGTACCCCCTTCTACGTCACACGTCTATAATTTACATCTGACACTTGACATTGACATTTACCATTCAATATACGGCAGTAGTTGCCTCTCATTCGCACGTACAGCTAATTGTTTTTGTGCGGAAACAGTGAAAATACGATCGACATTGGCCGTATAAGGCGAGGCACGTCGACGCGCGCGCCACACGGCTGGGAAAACCCCAAGTGGCCGCTGTGCTACTCCTCCCTCTCCCCCCGCCTCGCTCCCACCGCCGTTATAATAAACTATAGAGCAAAATAACTGGCTGGAAGAAAAATAATTTATTACCCACTTGAAAAATGGAGGAGGTTGTCAATTCGATTCTATATTTTTGTTTGTTATCTCAGAACTTTCAACAGGGCGAACCGATTTGATGATTCTTTTTTTTTATTTGAAAGCTTCATTCTGTTCTGACCATGGCGTTCATGATGATTCATTTTTTATTGGAAAGCATGTACTTTATGGGTAATGTTTAGTGTGATGTTGAGAGGCATGGGGGAGTGCCAGATTACCTAAGACAGTGTCGAGGACAGAGCGAAGTGGAAACCTGACCCCACCACCATGTGGAACCAATAGTAAGGAAGAGAGAGAAAAAGTACTTTAAGGGTAGAGATGAAAGTTTGGTTTGACTGATTTCTATTTCAGTAATATTGCTACGATAATTCGGAAATTCAAAGAGGGCGCGCGTAAAAGCGTTTCACGTTTGATTCGATTTGAAGTCGGTTTTGTTTTACTCGTAACAGTACTTCTATAGTTTTGATTTCTAATCGCCGCAAAATGTTAGATGTAGTTTTTCTTCAAAGCCATCAATGGAGAAATAAAATGTAGACTGATACTCGAAAACATTCACATTAGAGTGCCATTAAATATCCAAGGAGTCGTTGTTGTAGGACTTTTGATGTGCCGCATTCTGAAACCAACCTACTGTCACACTCGCCCTTGCCAAGGATTTCCGCTACATATAACCTCCTTAACACAAGTCCACGTCGGTTGAGATTTTTTCTAACTCACGCAAGGTCTTCCGCACCTTAGTGTTAAAAATTGTGCAGTAATTTTGGCTAATTTAATTAATTTATTACTGATTTTTCTATTTCTTTATAATTTATTAAAATATTTTTGTAACTATTAATTATTAAATCGTTACGTTTCTTTATAGCGAATGTTGTGTACACCTGTAATTGGCATACACAACAGGACTTAGTTTGTAAACTGTTGGTGTATCTTTTTAAATAAATAAATTAGTATATTAGACAGTACTTGATCTAAATCTATAGCGACCTATCGTGTAAAGAATATATAAGAAACAGTTCACTTCCAGTCTAACTGGTCGTGTATTCGATTATTCCTATTCCAGAGTATATTCCTTGGATAGTACGCGGTGAACAATTTCGACATCTACCGGTATTTATTGTAACGTTCCTTATAGTACATGCTTAATGTATTCTCATACTAGTTGTGTGACGATATTCGATTCGTTTTCCGAGAATTTCTACGTTATTTTCAAGAAGTCACAACGACCAGTCATTCCGGTTACCGCTCTCGGTTGCTGCGTCTTATCTATTTTATCGTGTCGTATCATTGATCTGATTCATAGTTCTTCCTGATAATATTTTAGAATATTCAATCGAATTTTTTTCTATTGATGTTTTATGACTCCGAGTGTGCTAAACCAATTGTGTACAAAATGAGCGTTCATTGGCATCATACTGGTCGATATTTGCTAGTTTTAGGTTTGTTAGTTCATTGATGCCAATCGTGTTTAGGTTATTGATAATAGATTGGTTTTATAATGAAACGTCACTGGCAAATAGCAATGCATCTAGCAAAACGAAATACTTGAGTGAATTTTCAATGCCAAACACATCTATGAATAGTTTTGTAAAGAATCTTTACGAAAAGTAAATTTTCTAAAGCATTGGATATGTTAGTTTTATCATCTTTGCATCAACTAAGAAGCGATAGATATAGCACTTATACTGTAATGTGTAGCGTGGTTAATAAATTGATAATTCTATAATGTTTTTTAAGTCAAACTACTTTTCTAAGCTGGTGAACGCGTTACGAAAAGTGTGATCGGTTAAGGTGAATGGAAGTTGAGAAGGAAATAAAAGCTAGTGAAGAGAAGAGATAATTACTTTTCGTATATTACTGTAGGAGCAAGAGTGAGCAGTGCGCGCGCACATTTTCTTTCTCTCTTGAACTACCGTATGTATATTATACTTTGTATATATATTAAACACATATAAACATACATATAGAAGAAGCTAAACAAGTCATACTTCAGTCCTGTGCTCTAAAGAACATTTTTTTTGGTTTAAGAAATAATAATTTTCTATGACAAAGAATTTCCATTTGTATTCTGTTAACCAATTTAAGATTTGATGAATCAATTATACAGTAAAAGTTATCTCCGTGAAGCACAGGCGGTGATATATTTAGATATAAAATTTACTCTCATGTAGGAATTTCCAAAAATATGTCGATGTGTTTGCGTAGTGACGTAGAAGGTGATCATTGAGTCACGTGTATCTGAGAGAGGCGCAAATTTTTAAAGACATTTGAATGTGACGACAACTCGAAAATTCGCTTCACTTGAAAGTCTTACGCTCGCTACCAACAGCGTTGCTGTCTCGCTGCGACACGTACTATTATTAATACACACATACTATTTAGAATGTAAAGGCATTTACATGTAGGTATATTACGTAGTATTGAGATTTTGTATTGCTATCTTGGATAACTGAATACTGCGGTGTGTAGAAAAACTATTAAACAACGACGTGGTGATGTTTGGATATCGTAGAATAGAGCCCACGACCGTGGGAAAGGAGATTATTTTCTCAAACGACTTCAAAAAAGAGGAGGTTCTAAATGTGTCTGCATGTTTTTTTATGTTTGTTACGTCATAACTTTCGACTAGGGGACTGTGTGCCATGAAAAACCCGTAAGTGTTAAATTTGCATCAAGTATGTGCGCTTCAACTGGACGAGTAAGTCAATATCACGCCAACTGATTTCGATGATTCATTTTTTATTGGAAAGGATGTACTTCAGAGTTTGTTTAGGCCTTTAACGTATGAGTCGGTTTTTTATGACCAACCTACGATGATTGGCCAGAGAAGCTGGACCGCAATAGTTTCACCGAGTTTGAGATATGTCATGCTCTATGGTCGCATAGTCTGTACCTATTGGGAGCAACATGGCGACCTGATAGGACCCCAAAGTGGGGACCTAGGCTTGGACGGTTACTCAATCACGTTGATGACGTGAACGAAATGCGCCCGAGAGGACCCGAAAAACATTTGTTGGCGTTGAATTCTTCAAACAGCGCTTTAACTAAATAACGTAGTGCCCAAGATTAACCGGTGCAGATAGATGTTACCATCGCTCACACTCGCTTTAAATAAATCGCTGAGAAATAACTCTGCGGAGATTTTAAATCTCCCCTGATATTTCGGAGCGCGGCTGCCCCGATTTATTTCTGTCGTGTTGGAAATAGCTCTGGATGTAGGCCAATCGCCGGGAACGGTTGTGGAAATTCGTCATGCGTTTATACTGGTCATACCAATGTTTTAAATTAGTTATTTTAAATGTGTACATAGCGGCTTATGTATAATTGTGCGAGTGCTTGTAACATTCCTCCTCTTTGCGTCGTTTTCCTCTTGTTGAGGGTTGTGACCTCCACGAATTATGTGGTGGACCATCTCCACCTGTTGCGTTCTTTACTGGTGTGTATGCCTCGTGGACTCTCGTGTTGGTGTTGTTGCGGATTTGGTCTGTCCAACGCATAGGGCTCCTCCCTCTTGGTACCTCCTTCCTCCTTGTACCTCCTTTGATTGTAACATTACCAAGTATGTCTATGACTAAAAACTAAAACCTAATTCAAATCGAATAGGAATATTACGAAATAGAACTAGTCAAAACCTAACCGCACTCTCATTGCTCTTGACGTACATTCTTTTCAATAAAAAATCAATCGTCAAAATCGGGTGTCGTGATATTTAATTCGTCTGAAACTATTACAGTCCTTTGCTATACGAATAATGAAAGATATAGTGAAAGATATCGATAGCAAAGTGTCTTCGTTCGGGTTTGAGGGAAGTTCACAATAAAAGGATGGAATCCTGAAGTGCGTTTTGAAGTCCGATGGTGGAACGGATGGGAGAATTTGATCATGTAGTTTCTGAGCACACTCTATACGTAGTATACGAGATAAAATGTAATCATGTCACGATATTTTTTGCGCTATGAAATATTTGAAAGAGAAAGCTATAAGATTTAACTTTCACATTCGGTAGGTAGCTCTAATTGTGTGTAAAGTAGAGATGCATTAGAGATACGTAAAATATATTTATCATCGGCCTGCACTGAACGTGTGGACGTGTTCGGAATTCCCAAGTCGGTCGCGATGCGGTCGCCATTATTCTTATTATATTCTTGCTTTGAACGGACAAGTTTCTTATATTTTTCAGAATGAAGCAAAGACCACCTTACATGCGGCCAGTGTCTTTGGTCAATTTATACAAAGCTTTTACGTCCGTAACAAAACTTATGAAGCCGTTATTTCTATTATTATTTAGTTACAGTAGTATATAATAGGTTGGGGAAAAAGTCTTTTCGTATCTTAGTATGTATGAACTTGTAATAAAATCTCTTTGGTACTGTCTCTGGCTGGTTTTAGTATCATTGAAAGTTTACATTTTAAAGAACATAATTCCAAATTCAAATTAGGAAAAATGTGTGATTTTCATTTGTTTTTCGTACTTTGAAGATGAGTGAATCTAATGTAGAAATTCGATACATTTTAAAATTTAATACAAAAAAAAAAGTAAAAATGCAACGCAAGCCGCGAAAAATTTGCGATGTATATGGATCTAGTGCAGTGTCTGTGAGAGTACCACAAATTTGGTTTAAGCGTTTTCAATACGGAAATTTTGACGTCGCTCTGGTCGCCCTATTACGTATAAAATATGCCATTTTTGAAAATGTGGAGCAAGATCGGCATGTCAGTAGTTACGACGTAGCTTAAAAATGGGTATTGACGACCTAAGAGCTACGCCACCACTCAATCCGGTGAAGCAGTCAAGGCCAGCTTCTCTGGCCAATCTGTGTAGTTCGTCATTAAAGAAAATCTTCTGTAATGAAATTAATAGATGAAGATTTGTAGCATAAAGATGACATGTAGATGACAATTGAATTGTAGCTGGTCGGTTGTCATAGTGGTAACGGTATATCAGGCCTTAAAGAAAGATTTGTCTGCCCACACCATATTGGGCCATGCGATATTGCTTTTATCAGCAACGGTACTATTGCGTCGTTAGACGAGAATACAAGTATGATGAGCTTATATATTGTTGTGGTTGCGTCATGTGATCTGTACCCCCGACATGTGGCCGACATCTGCTGTGTAAATTATTAAATCTCATCTCTTAAGCCAAACTTGTTCACCAGGCCCGTGTGCGTGCGCAGTCTTTATCATTAAAACTTTGTATTAAATTGTATTAAACTTGTGACATCGAATTACTTGTTGCTACCCGCCCGGCCTCCTCTTCAACCGATTTCAAACAACTATATTTACGAGTAAAAAAAAACAATATCCAGATCAATCGTTAAACGCTATTATAGACGGATCACCATATTTGTATTAACGAACAACGGATTATCGTAGAAATATTACGAAACTTAGTCAGTTCCTAACCAAACTCTCATCAAACTAATCTTACGGCTACGTCACCTTTTGGGAAAGTAGCATTCGTGTGGAATAACTCCCTTTTTTATTATTACACGTGTTTCGGGTCTTCTAGTGTGCCGCCGGTAAATAAAATTATCACAGAAAAATGAAATTATATTGAAGAAATTGGAAAATGTCTAGACAAAAAGTGTGTAAGGAATAACGTTGCCATGTGTCTTTTTAGAATAAATTTTCTTATTCCAAATTTAATATAAATAATTTAATCGTCTAAAATACTTTTTGCTAATTGGCGAATGCCAGTCGCCGCAACCTTACCTTGCTTACGCAACATCCGACCAGTTTGAGGGTACAGTTCCCACGGTGTGACGTCACTGCGCCTCATTGCGCGTCGTTAAAATCTCCTTCACCGTCACTTGATTGAGCAGAAAGCTTATTGAAATTATATGACTGACGTGATGATTACTCCGACCGCCACAGTTTCATCGTCATCAGTGTGATTCCAATGCTAGAAATAGGTCTTCCCCGATGCATTCCTCATATATACATACTAGATACATCCAGCTATTCGGGATGCAAGCAACTATTTTCATAGATTTTATCACGACGTTTCGAACACTCATGGCACGCGGAGGCTGTGACAAGACTGCGTCCTGCGCTAATTTGTAACTTAATATATTTATGACATGTTTAAAAATATGTCTGTATCCCTTCTATCCAAAATTTATGACGATTGGTTGAGTAGTTACAGGATAGAGCCAGAATAACTCGTAAATGTCAGGATTTTTCCTACTTATCGCTATATTTTGAATAATTCATTTTATATCTTTATAGCCTATGTGTTATTTTGATGGGTAAGCTATATAATTTAACTAATTTAGAGGTCATTAGACCTTCCGTCGAGCGACTGTTCCAGCATCTAGTCGTAGTATGGATGTTCACGCTGCATGTTTCTTGTTGCAGGTCAGATGTGCGTCCACCTGGCCGCGTCCGCCGGTCACGTGGACACGCTGAACACGCTCGCACACTACGGTGCTGATCTGAACGCCGCGGTGAGTTGTTCACACTATATATATATATATACTCAATTTTACATACAGATACAAACAAGGTAAGAGGTAGAGTAAATACATAGGGTAATACGAAAGGTCCAGAGATGTCAAGAGATTAACGCACGATATATTAAATTATTCATTTCACTCCGTATTTATTCTCTTCTCGAACGAATGGAGATCTATTTAGATCTATTAGAAACATTCGCGGCGCTATAACTTACCTTGAATACTTCAAAACCCTCATTATTGTCTTTATTATACTTCATTATACTTCAATATGGTTCATTATGACATAAATATACACAACGCATGTGTCAATACAATTTTGGGTTTTAAAACAATAGAATGTCATCATAGTAAATAAAAGCTGTATTTGACAATGTATATAACATTTCAAAAGATGAGTGCTCCGACCATTACCAGATTACTCGCCAGGTCAACCTGAAGATTCCCTGAAAGTTTCATTGAAACCGGTCCAGCCATTTCGAAGCCTATACGGAATAAACCCACACACTTTCTCTTTTATATTATATATATATATATAAATAAACAATACATATAGAAATATAAACTTACATATTATACAAAACTTACCTTAAACATAAATTATTATATGCATGTTACTTTAACGTATTTTTTTATATTATATTTTCTGTATATTTTACACATATTTAAAATATATACATACATATTCACCAAGGCCTATAAATACCATTAATTAATCTACCGTGTTGTTTGTTACGTTATCGCGGATAATCATGAGGAAATTCATTAATCTGCACGTACACAGCGGCGGCGGAATCCATACCTCCAAGCGCTCTCATTAATCGCACTACTTTCCAAGAACCGTATTGAGCGGTTTCCTTCTCTCACATGGAGGCCCGCGCAGCCCGCGTGGAACGGGTCACGTAGACCTGGTGCTGAGGGCGTCGCCCCTGAACACAATATCTCTATAACCTTTGAATGTTATATGTTTACAGTTATCCGTAGACCCGGCTAACTTCGGTTTACATTTATTCGGTTTTGATTTATCACTTAAAGCATTATAATATATATTTTTTAATTAATGTTATTTTACAAAATATTTACAAAAATATTACTGAGCCAATCGGTCGTCGCAGAGCAGCGTGCCCAGAAAGCGTAGCATTGCCACGTTGTATGGCAATGCTTAGCCTCTGTGCCAGGTCTCATAAGCCAGCCCTCTGGTCACCAGATGTGTCGACCAACTTCTTAGCTATCACATTAAAAAGGTGGTGTTCACTTGGACCCCACGGACCCAAAGTTCTCTCTGTACTCTCTCTCTCTCGTAAATATACTCGTTGATGTATTGCAGTTATTTACCTTAAGAGCGGAAGCGGGACATTAGCAAATGTAACTTAATCGATTCCTTTGTTTTATTCCTGTAGAATAAAAAGAAGAAGAAACTCTTTTGTGTCCCATACATAAAGAAAGTTAAAAAAGAGATAGGACGTGTATCAGGTGACAGGTCTCCGGCGAGCACAAAACAATATCGCGGGCCACTGTCGCCGGGAAACCCGTCTCTAATCAGCTGATAATGGTTGATAGCTTTGGGTTTTTTGCCGTTGCTTCGCCCGACACTGCGCGATCTCGATTACAAATGTTAACATGTTGCTATATAGTATAACTTGCCGACAGACACATTGACACGTTCACCGCACGTGGACATCACTCCCATCGCATTCACCATAATAAGTTACTAAATACTTATTTTTCAAGGAAACCTTCTTTACGTATGCTTGGGGAGTAAATTGAATGCGTTACGAAAACTTTGATCTTGGAAGTCGGAAGAAGAGGGAGATATAAGTTAATGATGATAGAAAGAGGTGTACATCAAGTTTATTACTGTAGGGTTAAGAGAAAGAGGTTTGAGCATACATTTTGTCTCATAGACAGTTAAGTTTCGTGTATATACGATGTATATAGGCCTACCGTCTGTATCATCGCACAAATTAAGTTTTACTTGAGTCGTTTGATCTAAAGCACACTCGTAGTTTTAAATTCTAACGATTTTTCTACAAAAAATCTTGATTCATTATTTACTGTGTATTTGTATTTGTCCTATAGGCACCAGAGTTTTACGACATATTTAATAGAAATTCATTGCCTACTTCAGAAAAGTAGAAGATTCTCAAGTCGTCTGTATTTTTTTTATAATTATATTCTATAATCATTTTAGGGGCAAAAAGGACTTTGGGTTCCCAGGAAACTCCTAAAAAATCACTTGAAAGAAAGGTCTTTGATTGAGATATTAGTACAATTTACGATAAGCCAAGGTGCGTCAGTACATCCTAATATAATAATCATGCTTCAGAAATAAGAGAGAGAGAGTCGGCTTGTAGAGTTTAATGTGTTCCGGGGTAGTACTAAGGTCACCGTTATCAGGCGTTTTTATTGCAAAGTATTGAGTTGATGAATGTCGTTGCAGGAGGGTCTCGCCGGCTGGACGGCCCTACACATAGCGGCGCGGCGCGGAGACGCACGCCTGTGCAGCGCCCTGCTGCAGCGCGGCGCCTCCCCCAGCAGCCGGGACTTCGCCAACCGCTCGCCGCGACGCCTGGCCGCCGGCACGTCCGCCGCGCACGTCTTCCCCGCCGACGACTCTGACGACGACTCGGACGACGATGACGTAAGTACACACACGCCAGTATAGTAGCATTATAGTAACACATTCTTGCAACGAAGTTCCTTATGGCAGTCGACTAAAACCGTAAGAAAAATATATAACGGATGTGCTATGCACTGCGGCTGATAACGTAACTATTAAGCATCTAGTTCAATCTCTCTGATCATAGGTGGCGCTTTAACGATTTTTTTTCTTCAAATTGTGATGCTTCTATATTATCTGAAGAAACTTCGATCCTACCTGGTGACCCATGGCACATTTGTTATTATATTTGAGTAGAATAGAAAAAATAATTATTCAACACAAGAAACATAGCAATCATAAAAACGTAAATCACATGAAATTAAAATTAAGAAATTTAAAAACGAGCCTCGTGCTGAAATGGGGTTGACTTAGAATGTACTGTGCTAGTAATATGTAGTACAGCTATACTTGAATGCGTTGCGGCGAACAGAACTTGAGAGGAAGACATAAGCTAGAGAAGATGAAAAGAGAGTGCAGGCTTATTGTCTGTATCACACTGTAGGAGCGAGAGAGCGCACACTTATTTCTCTTGAACAATCATGTATATATTATATATACATAGAAATGGAACTAAAGAAGTTTTACTTAAGTCATTCTATAACTGACGCGATCTCATAATTTTCCGCCGCTTGATAACCGCTTGCCGAGTACGTTCCAAGAACTGGCAGTACGGGCGCCCCATGACGCCGATTACGTCACAGCGGAGCGCAAACAAACACCGACCTGTCATCCGCGTGACGTGCTCTGTGACTCCAGACTGATACGATGACCCGATGTTATTCCGCTCGCGAGGATCAGACTGACCCTGCTGAGTTTTGAAATTTGATTTCAGTGTGCATTGAATGAAGTACTTTTTGAACGGAATTTATCGCGGTTTAATAACATTTTTGAACTAAACAAAGCCACGCCCTCTGAACAGTTGGCCCAGTACAACGTACAAGTCATAGTATGGTCACACGACTGTACTTAGTAGTGATTGCGTCATCTCTTGAAATATGGAGGCTCGGTTTTCCTATCTGGGCCTGCTGAAACAAGATGGTGCATGCTAAGGCGACCCCATCATCGCGGAAGATGGCTCAACATAACGCACTCATTTCCCTCCCACTTTAAAAAAATCATTTCAAATATGCATGCTTGTTGAATGGATAACACAATGTTCGTTTTAATACAAATAATATTCTCTTCTTTTCTAGATGTACGACAGCGACAGCGAGAGTCTTTTTGAAAAACTCAAAGAGAACATAAACCTGATCAACGTCGCCTGATGAAGACCTCAGCCCCCAACACCTGAGCCGATGCACGAGGAGGAACGTGGTGAAATATTTGTTATACAGTTAATATACAATGGCTCATCATTGTCGACCACGCGACCGAAAGTAAAGCTGTCGCTGGAATATTGAACAACTGCGTGAAAGCTCCTGTCGGACTCCAATATTCAATTGTAAGAAACGTAAAGAAGCGCACGTGACAATATTCTGACAGAATGCTGCAGGACTGGCCGGGTCACATGATAACGCTCTATCAATTTCAGTTTAAATAAACGACGTGTCAACTAAATATACTCCGCGCATATTTCACTTGATAATCGTTGCGGTCAAATGTTCATCGTACTCAATGCGTTCGGAAACCGTCGACATAATTCGCGCGGGAAACGACGTGTCACTTATGTCATCTGTCACTTTAATGAGGAGTTTTCAAGTAACTTGATTTAAAAAATAGACCACACGTCTGCAGTCATCATCATCAGACTGTCACAGTCCACTGCTGGACATAGGCCTCTCCAAAGGCATGCCACCGTCCACGATCCTCGGCCACTCTCATCCAGCTTCTGCCAGCCGTCCTGCGAAGATCGTCGCTCCACCTAGTCTTAGGGCGTCCCAGTCCGCGTTTGCCTCTCCGCGGTCTCCACTCGAGAACTCGTTTCGCCCAACGGTTATCCGTTCTACGGCAAATATGGCCGGCACATTGCCACTTCAATTTGCTAATCCGGTGGGCTATGTCGATCACTTTAGTTCTCTGTCGGATCACCTCATTCCGGATTCGACCCTTCAGAGAGACTCCGAGCATAGCCCTTTCCATAGCTCGTTGAGCGACTTTTAGCCTGTAGACCAGCCTAACCGTGAGTGTCCACGTTTCGGCTCCATATGTCAAGACGGGTAGGACGCACTGATTGAAGACCTTGGTCTTTAGACATTGTGGAATTGAGGACGAAAAAACTTGATGTAGTTTCCTGAAAGCTGCTCACCCCAACTGTATCCTTCACATGTCTGCAGTAAAACTTCTTAAACTGAGGTAAATTTCCCTCTACAGGTATGTATAGACATACATGTGTATACTTTATATAGGATTGTTCAAGTGAGAAAGAAAATGTGCGCGCGCACTGCTCTCTCTCTTACTTTTACATTGTGATACAGGCAATAGTAACACTGTGCATGCACATACGAGATGTAACTCTTTTTAGAACATAGAAAAAGAGTTACGGTTTCGCATATAATTCGTTGATACTGACACGCCATCTATCTTCTTAACATAACATCAAACATCTACAAGGGCGATTTAAATCTCCTCTAAACTTCCGTTCGCCTCACGCGATTACATTTTTCGTAACACATTCACTTAGCTTACTCCTCATGTCAAGCGTGCGTAAAGAAGTTTTATTTCCAAAATTTTAGCATTACTTACTATTAAACAGTGAGAATGTCAAAATATACCACCAACCCTGTATGTGTTTGTATCATACTGTATGACTGAAAAATATTCGATCGTTGGACTTGATATTGATTAAATCTTGAATACAACGCCATCTACCTATCTTTTAACATAACATCAGACATCTACAAGGTTCAATGCACCTTGCAGGTACGAGGCTTGACCCCCAAGTAATTAACGTAGGGGGCAACTGCTCCCCTGGTCTTTGGGACCATTGAAGATGGATTTTAAGGAATAACCAAATATCTTTTGCATTTGAAAACTCCTCATTGTCACAGGAACTGTATATTTATATGTGAAATAAAACTAGAATGTGAGGTCTTCCTATAAACTATGCCATGATACAATAACTTATATCTATAGTGTGTACTGTGTAGCTGTGTACTGCACAGTGTAGTTTATATAATGTTTTTTGAAGTTATCCTTCTTTAGGCTCGCTATGAAAAAATGATGACCGGTGAATGATGATGAATAAATTATATACTTAATGCTTATATACTTTTTCAAGAGCTCCAATATAATTGACGTTAACTATATGTAATATTTATTTATATATATTAAAATATTAGTATACATGCAATTAAAAATCTTTTTTTAATGATGCCAAAGAAGTATAACTTCTAATTTTTTTTATTTATCGTGTTTGATACACAAGCAGGGGTCGAGAGGATGGCTTTGTGTCGGTCTTTGCCCCGGTGAAACAATCATCCTGAAGTAGACAACCTCAAGGTCTTGCTCCAACTTTGATAAAAGCAGCAGCTAAGCCCTGACGATGTCTAGCTCGTGCCCCGTACAGTTCCGTAGTAAGGTGCCTAGCGCCCTACAATTTTAGGTTAATTTTTACTCTATATATATATAATTTTTACTGTTGTTTTGCCTCCAACTAGTTGGCTAATGTAACTAAATATGTAAATAATTAAACTTGTTGATAAATTTGTACAAATATCCAAGGAGAGTTTCGCAGTTTGGGTTAAATTTATGTTAACATTTAGTGAACTGCGAGCCGACTGTTTCCCTTTTATTATATCTAACATGGTTATTGACATACAATATACAATAATATATTCTCTGTGGTTTTATTTATGTCCTCCGAGCGATGGCGTCTGTGCACACCGCTAGGTGTCAGTAGAACAGCTGAGAACATGAAGCGATTGTTGAATAAATGTCACATTCCATATTAACCAGAAAGAGTAATAAAAAAGTAAGAAGGTTAAATTACTAGAACTGCGCGGTGCGAGGTCACACCAGCGCCCTGACAAAGTTACCCTAGTAATATACTATCTATATATACAATTATAAATAGACATTTTTAAGTAAATATGAAAGTTATCTGATTTCTCATATGGTGGTCAATTTAAATTAAAAGGTTATCAAAGAGTTTCTATCGAAGCTAAACTGCGTGTCTGGTGCTTTTTATTCACGAACTACGCGGTTGGCCAGTGAAGCTGACTTTGTGCTTCACCGGATTGCGAAATGGCAAAGCTT
This sequence comes from Meandrusa payeni, assembly GCA_029286785.1. NCBI lineage: Eukaryota > Metazoa > Arthropoda > Insecta > Lepidoptera > Papilionidae > Meandrusa > Meandrusa payeni. Next base: position 8,019,998 of record JAGSMX010000015.1, read on the forward strand.
AGGTCGCTTAGCCTGAACCTCTATAGCTAGTAACTCGACACAGGCCGGCACTCTTCTTATACTCCTCTTTACAGCGATGGCCTGTGCTAAGCAATGGGATATTACATATAATCTGTAAAATTTTTATGTCAGTTTACAGGCGCTACACAAGACGCACCCATCTGTGTGATGGTTATTAACAATACACATTTTATTAATAAAAATTATTTATTTTAATATACAATACCTTGTCATTACAGATAAATACCACAGCTAAGAACAATGTAGGACCCTTATAACTTAATTGTAGTTCGGTAAGTTGTCAACACCGCCACAATATTTGAAAAAATTAAAGACATATAACAAAGTTGCCTGCAGAGCAAAATTAACAGTTTTTTAAATATTTCCTACAACTAAATTAGAAGTGGCGTAAGTGAAAGTATCAATTTATAGTGTCATTGTATTTTTTACAAAATGGTTGCTAACAAGTAATTTATTATTGTTAGAAATTTAAGAGGTGTTCATGAAATTAGAAGAGTTTTATGAGAACGACGGTTATTTTTTTTATGACGAACTACACAGATTGGCCAGAGAGGCTGGCCTTGACTGCTTCACCGGATTGAGAGGTGGCATAGCTCTTAAGTCGCTTAGCCCGAACCTCTATCGCTAGTAACTCGACACAAGGGACCCCCCGGTGCGGGGTAACCTCGGCTTGGACGGGTACTATGTTACGCGTAAGCATTCCGATCAGAGGACGCCCGAGAGGGGTCAACCACGACTCGGTCGTTTGCTAATTCACGGATAATCTAAGAGACATTCAAAAGCTAAACTAACTTTGAGTGCCACTTCGGGAAGCGTTACGACGGTTAATGAAATCCTGAGTAACCGATCTCCTGGTCGCTAAAGTAATAATGAACTCTATATGTAATCCTTGATATTAAAAGACTTGAGTTTCTGTACAATATTTAGAGAAACAACATTTAATGTCCCTATTCTCTCTTTCATATTAATGACACGACAGCGACAATTAACAGTTGAATAAATTATACAAAAACACCATAAAAAGAATAAATTTAAGAGATTTTATCTTTACTGTACATATATTTAAAAATTAAAGTTCCTGAACGATATTGTTTAATATTTCCTATTTAGAAATTATTTACGATCTTATCGACAGGACACGTAATTTTTTTATCAATAATATAAGTAAACAATTGATTTTCTTGCTAAAACCGAACACATTGGCTTAGTGTTGGTTAACAACGCCATCTACTGAAGTAGCTGGGTCATTAAAGCAGTTAGTTGCTTGCAGTTAACATAACAGTATAACAACTAGCCAATAGATATCAGGAAGGACCATATTTTTCAGTTTGTATAAGTTGATTAACGATAAAAAGACATTTATAACCGACTTCAAAAAAGGAGGATGTTCTCAACTCGTTTGTTTTTCTATATTTGTTACCTCGTAACTTTCGAGTGGGTGCATCGATTTTGATGATTCTTTTTTATCAAGTATGTGCGCGACAAATTGACGAATATCTCAATATCACGACAACCGACTTAGATGATTCATTTTTCTATTGTAAAGGATGTACTTCAAGGATAGTTTTATCTTATTACGTTCTGATTAATTCTGTTTCGTAAAATTCTACGAGAATTCGGAAATACAAAGAGGGCGTCTGCGAATAATAGCGTTTAACGTTTGATTCGATTTGAAGTCGGTTTTTGTCTAAAAATGAATCCGCGCTAGATCTATTTATCGTCCCCGAAACCTCTGCATATTAAATTTCATGAAAATCGTTGTAGCCGTTTCCGAGATACACAAGTATATAAATACAGTAAGTATATATATATACAGTAAGTATATATATATATATATGTGGGATAAATATTATGTCTAAATGGTAGAACGGAACGCAGCGGATGAAAGAAAGAGATGTATGTGTGCGAGTGAAAAAAGGGTTAGTAATGGCGACGGTGTAACGCTGAATCAACATCGTGCTCGTTTATTTTTGCGATACAAAATCCCACAAATTTGGGGGCTCGTCCGGGATTGGCAAAAATAACGAGTTTGAAGACGACGAACGACGGAGACCGGCGCGTGGCGTGGTGCACGGCGGCGGATAGTATTAAAAATCAACGAAAAGATAATTACGACGAACGACGGAGACCGGCGCGTGGCGTGGTGCACGGCGGCGGATAGTATTAAAATCAACAAAAGATAATTACGACGGCTACGGCAACTGAAAATGACGAAAGAAGAACTACGTTCGGGCCAAAACTCGATGTTGTACCTCACGTCGGATTTGATACCTAAATTCACCAGTCAAGATAAAACGTATCCAGTTACGCGATGGATACAAGATGTCGAAAATGGAGAAATATGTGGTTGGACACCGTTACAACAGCTGCTGATGGCACGAAGGTCCCTATCAGGCACTGCACAGCTATGGATGGAAGCTGAACGCCCTCACAAAACATGGGAAGAACTTAAAGCGGCCGTGAGTAGAGAATTCCCTGACACAGTCGACATCAAAGCAATACACGAGCTTATGAGCCAACGGAAGAAAAACGTGACGAGAGTTGCATCGACTATATGATGGTCATGAAGGCGTTAGGAAAAGAGGAAAGATACCCGACTACGTGGTCATTAAATACATAGTTGATGGCATAGTGGACCACGAAACTAACAAAATCATGCTTTATGGCGTTACGACGTATCCTGAGCTTAAAGAGAAGTTTAAAATCTACGAGACTATTAAGGAAAAGATGAAACTGGAACATTCTAGAAGTGCCTATAGAAACGAAAAAACGCGGCATCATACGTCACGAAAAAAACGTCGAAAAGGTGCTATAACTGTGGTGAAGGCGATCATGTGTCAGAAGACTGTCCGCAGAAGGCACAAGGTCCAAAGTGCTTTAACTGCAACGAATATGGTCATATTTCACCGAAGTGCCCGCATAAAAATAACAAGGAGATAAGCGGCCGTAAAGAAGATTCGAGTTCATCAAGATGGCGTAGTTCCGGCACTTCCGGCGATAGAAAAGGACACAACAATGGCGCATCAACAAGTGGGAGCGGGAGCAGCGAACGTGTGAGCAAGCAAGCAATGTTCGGCCAATCATCGTTCAACGAGGATGATACGTCACACTCACAGAATGACAGTAACAAGATGGCAGATGACAGAAGTAGCAAACGTCAAAGTCAAACCGAGTATGACATCTACGACGTAAACAAACAATCACAACGGGAAAAACCTTTGAAGATCATAGAATTATGTGGAAAAACGACAAGTGCGCTTATTGATTCGGGCAGTGATGTGAACTTAGTATCTTCTGAGTTTTGTGCTAACGTCAGTAAAGTGATGAACAATAACATAACGCTATCGGACTGGGTTTCGCTAAAGTGGAATCGTTAGGTTGTATAACAACAAATGTTGTGATCGACGGTACGAAATACGACGATGTGTTATTCTACGTGGTACCTAAAGACTGTATGCCTTTTGATGTAATCATAGGTCACGAATTTCTTAAGAATGTTTTAATGGTTATGAATGGTAGTGTTGTGTGGATGAAACCTGTGGAATGGGTGAATGAAATCAATTGTTTTAGTAGCAGTATCGAGGTTGGTCATGTAAGTAATACTGACTATAAAGAAGAGGTTATTCAGATGGTTGAGGGCTATCAACCATGTCAAATCAAAGAAGCTCCTATCCAGCTGAAAATAATTGTGAAAGATGATGTCCCGGTGGTGCAACGTCCACGACGCATATCACTAAAGGAGCAGGTGGTAGTTGAAGAACAAGTTGCAGAGTGGCTTAAGCAAGGAATCATACGCGTAAGTTATTCTGAATATTCCAGTCCATTAGTTCTTGTTCGCAAAAAAGATGGTGCTATAAGGGTGTGTGTGGACTATAGAAAATTAAATAATAAAATCATAAAGGATGAGTTTCCATTGCCGATTATTGAGGATTACATTGACAAGTTGGCGGAGGCAAAATATTTAGTGTACTGGACTTAAAGAACGGATTTTTCCATCTGAATGTCAGCAGTGAGTCTGTAAAGTACACTGCATTTGTAACACACCATGGTCAGTTTGAATTTCTGAAAGCCCCCTTCGGCTTATCTGTTTGCCCAAGCTACTTTATGCGGTTTGTGACCATAATCTTCAGAGAACTGATATCAAAGGGGATTGTTCTAATATTTGTCGATGATATTCTTATTCCAGCAAAAGATGAACGGGAAGCTGTTGATAGATTAAGAAGTTTTAAGAGTGGCATCTGAATATGGCTTACAAATAAACTGGAAGAAAGCACAGCTGATATGTCGAAGCATAACCTATTTAGGTCATACAATTGAGAATGGACAAATAAGGCCTGCCAGTGAAAAGATTGATGCGGTTACAAAGTTTCCAGAACCCAAAACAGTTAAGCAATTGCAAAGTTTTATTGGATTAGCATCATATTTTAGGAAGTATATCCAGAATTTTGCATCTATAGCGCGACCACTTACAGATTTACTTAAGAAAGATATTGATTTTAAGTTCAATGATGAGCAACGGTGTGCATTCAATTGTTTGAAGGAACGGTTGACTACCAAACCAGTTTTACGAATATTTAATCCAAGATTGGAGACAGAAATGCATACAGATGCATCACTTCAGGCTTATGCTGCTATACTCATGCAGAGATCTGATGATGACGGCGGACTACATCCGGTATACTTCATGAGTCGCAAAACAAATGATGCAGAGAAAAAGTACACCAGTTATGAACTGGAAAGTCTGGCTATAATCGAAGGGATAAAAAAATTTAGACACTACTTGTATGGTATAAAATTTAAAATCGTCACTGATTGCCAAGCGTTCCAGATGACACTTAAGAAAAAAGATTTGAGTACGAGGGTTGCAAGATGGGCATTGCTTCTACAGGAGTTCGACTTTGTGGTTGAACACCGGCCAGGAACGAGGATGAAGCATACTGATGCATTAAGCCGAAACCCATATGTAGCAGTAGTGACTCTGCACGATGAGATCAGACGAGCACAACAGTTGGATGATGGGCTAAAAGCTATACTAGAAATTTTACAGGAGAAAACTTATGGTGACTATTATATTAGCAATGGATTGCTGTACAAAGGAGTAGAAAAGCACTTAGTGGTCCCGAAGTCTATGGAAAAGGAAATCATCAAAGGGCTCATGCAAATGGACATTTTTCAAAAGAAAGATGATTGAACTAATAAGTAAAGATTATTTTATCAAGAACCTTGATAAGAAAATAGAAGAGTTTATTACAAGTTGCATTCCATGCCTATTAGCTACGCGTAAAGAGGGAAAACAAGAAGGATTCTAACTCCGATTGAAAAGGAGGATTCACCGCTGCATACACTTCATTTAGATCATATCGGTCCAATGACTGAGACGAAGAAGCAGTATAATCATATTCTCACGATTGTAGATGCATTTACTAAGTTTACGTGGATATTTCCAACTAAAAGTACCACAAGTAAAGAAACAATAGAAAAGTTGAAAATTCACCAACAACATTTTGGTAATCCAACGAGATTTATAACTGATCGAGGAACGGCGTATACGAGCAACGAGTTTCAAGAGTATTGTAAAGACGAAAACATTCAACACATCAAAATTACGACGGGAGTGCCAAGAGGAAATGGACAAGTGGAAAGGGTTCATCGTACTATGATATCTGTACTTACAAAGATGTGTATAGAAAACCCTACCCTGTGGTACCGGCATGTAAGTAGATTACAGCGTGCTCTTAATAGTACTTTTCAGCGAAGCATAAATACTACACCCTATCAACTATTGATTGGGACTAAGATGAGAATAAAAGAAGACACGGAGATTTACGATTTGCTTCTCGAAGAAGGAAGAGAAAGCTATTCAGAGGAGAGAAAAACTTAGAGAGAATGCCAAAGAACAAATTTTACAAGTCCAAGAAGAGAACGTAAGAAATTTCAATAGGAAGAGAAAAGAAAGTATTAAATACAAAGAAGGAGACTTAGTGGCAATAAAACGCACGCAGTTTGGCACGGGAATGAAGCTGAAAGCCAAATATCTAGGGCCCTATCAGGTTGTAGAGGTAAAGAGGAACGACAGATATGACGTGAAAAAGCTAGACCCTAACAGTGAAGGCCCTGGAGTAACCTCTAGTTCAGCAGAGTACATGAAGGCGTGGCCAGGTTTCAACTCCAAAACTTGAAATGTGAGAGTCGTTCGACTTAACTTTTTGTTTGTGTTGTGTTTGAAAGGTTATGTGCGAAGTTTTGTTAACACCATGTATTTTTTTCTTTATTCTATTACTAAAATGTGTATGTAATTTTACGATGTTGGTTTAGTTTATTATAAGGAGATCTGTACTATGCCTACTGCAATGTTAAATGTCAGTGTGTAAACACGTTTGAAGTTTACTAATAACCTGTTTATTAGTAAGTTAAGGGAAATGTTGTATTAATAGTTAAGTTGAATTTAAGTTGAAAGCAAGGGATGAATGTTTGCGTGCATGTCTGAGGACAGACATGGATCAGGATGGCCGACTGTGGGATAAATATTATGTCTAAATGGTAGAACGGAACGCAGCGGATGAAAGAAAGAGATGTATGTGTGCGAGTGAAAAAGAGTTAGTAATGGCGACGGTGTAACGCTGAATCAACATCGTGCTCGTTTATTTTGCGATACAAAATCCCACATATACAATACATATACAAGTATTGCTCGTTTAAACGTGAGATATGTCTCGTATTTCGTCAAGTCGTGAAGGATCTCTAAGGCCACTTAAGTATTACAATTAACGCGTAGATAAATATTTTATCGTCTAACAGTTCAACTTTAACACATCGAGTTGTCCGTTACTATATACAATGTACACCAAAATAATTACCCATTACATATTTTTTGTTTGCCTAATTTACATATACTATTTATTATTTTCAAATGTAAATAACCATTTCATTATAATTGATTACATATCGTGATCTCATTTGAGTAACAGATTGTAGAAATGTCTACATATAAATTACACTAATGTAAAAATCAAACGTGTGCCGTATGTTATATGAGATAACTTAAATTTGAACTTGTTAACTTAACCGACTTAAATAATGGAGGAGGTTCTCAAATCTCAGCCCTGTAGTTCTAGGCTTTCAAGAATAAGACTACGGTATCCCATGCCTGTCGTACAAGGCGATTAAAAGGGGCCTCGGGTTCACTGGGCGGCAAGGGTGGGGGCCTGAGTCGTCCACCAAAGTGGACCCGGGAAGAAGGCGACATCGGCTGGCCCGTGTCGCCTTGCGCTGCGAGGGCACAGGGGTGGAGGGAGTAACCTCCCCCTCGGGTCGTGCTCTCCTTGAGCACAGTGCAGAGGGGCTCCGGTGCGTTCCACTGGAGATCCCGGAGCCCCTCGTCATGCACCGAGGAAAGGGTTTAGTGGGTAAGACCCTACATAACCGCCGCCTTCCCCCCAGAAGGCGGGGTATCTTTCTGAAGATTTCCTCCCCGTCAACAAAAAAAAAAAAAGGTTCTCAAATCTACTGTATTTTTTATGTTTGTTACGCCATAACCTTTGACTGGATGTTATGATAGTGATTTTTTTATTTAATAGCTGGTGCTTCCCGTGTGGTCACAATTTGCACACAGCTCATTTGCATTCACAGTTCAAACAATGGCATCCATAAGAAAACCATATAAGTGTTACATTTGCATTAAGAACGTGCGATAAATGGACGAATATATCAATAACACGATAACCGATGTCGATGATAATTTTTCTATTAGACATCAAGGATAGTTTGACGAGAGTTTGTTTAGGTTCTGATTTATTCTATTTCGTAATATTCGTATTCAATTTGAAGTCGATTTTTGTATTTACTCCTAAATATACTTGCATCGTTTTAGTTCACATACGATACATACGTGCAAAACTGATTTAAAGCCTATTGACTTAGACTACGATCTGCGATTTGTAAGGTCGTGGGTTCAAATCCACCATTCGACTATTGACGTGAACCATCTCTAGCTTAGCTGGAATGGTTAACAAGAATGTTAAATAATAAATATTTGTAAAAAAGCGTTACAACTACAAATCACAGGTGCGGAATGTTTGAGCACAGTAATGTGGTGTGTCATATTTCCGTGTAGTATGTGGGCCTGTTGATGCTGAGCAGGTGGAAGACGTTGGGGAACACGTAGGTGGTGTTGAAGCCGATGAGGCCGTACGTGAAGTACCTGTAGCACAGCTCCACCACTATCTTGTTCTTGTTGCCCAGGCTGTCCTCGGAATTGCGCAGCTCGTTCTGGTCCTTGCCCAGCAGCGCGCAGACCACGGCGTACGAGACCGACTTGCCGATGGCCCGCGTCGCCAGCACACCGCAGAAGCCCAGTATCGTCCTGAGTATGGTGCAGCCCAGCATCTCTATCGAGGGCCAGATGATCTCGTAGGGCGGATCCGCGGGGCTCGCCGCCATGTTGCCCAGCTGGTAGTTGGTCCACGAGCCCGCCAGGATGCCCGCGCACACGCTCACTATCATTGTAGTATCTCCTCTGGAAATATACATTAGGAATGTCAGTACTAGATATTCGCCTCTCGTTTTACTTCTCATGATTTTTTCAACCGACTTCAAATAAGGAAATTCTCAGTTTATTTGTACGTCTTTTTGTTACCTCATAACTTTGGATGAACCAATTTTCATGAATCTTTTTTAATTTTAAAGTAATTTAATAATTTGAAGTACGTGCGCGACAAATGGACAAATGACTCAATATCACGAGAACCGATTTCGATGATTTCAGTTTTGTTGGAAAAGATTTACTCAAAAGGTAGTTTGATGCGAGTTTTGTTGGGTTCGGAAATACAAAGAGGGCGTCCACGAGTAATAACTTTAGACTTGAATTCTGTTTTTGTTTCAGTTGCTTAATGAACAATGTATTTTACACTTAACCTTCTCCGCAACTCACTGCTTCTTGTGCTATGTCTGTCCTTTCTGTAGTTTTTGCCAACAAACATAGTTTTTTTAATAATATAAGTAAGCAATTTATTTTCTTCGTTTAACCTCGAACCAAGCACTCATCGGCTTAGTATTGCTTAACAACGCTATCTACCGGAGCAACTTCAGTGTTGCTGTGTCGTTAAAGCAGTTAGTTGCCACCAATTAAAAACATTATAATTACTCACCAATAGATGTCACGAAGTCATATTTTTCAGTTCAAATAATGAACTTAGATTATCGATAACAACAGTTTACGATTCCCGAAGTGGCATATAAGTTAGTTTAGCTTAGATTGTCCCAATAGATTTTGTTAATAAAATAGCTACCGACCGAGTCGTGCTTCGGCCCTCTCGGGCGCCCTCGAATCGGACTGCTAACGCGTAAAAATAGTAGCTGTCCAAGCCGAGGTTACCCCTCACCGGGGGGACCCTTATGTCGAAGTTACTACCTAATAGAGGTTCAGGCTAAGCGACCTAAGACCTATGCTACCTCTCAATCCGCAGCAGTAAAGGCCAGCTTCTCTGGCCAACTGTGTTAGTTCGTCCAAAAAAAAAACGATAAGACAGTATTTTCATAAAATGAATCCTAGCTAGATTGGTTCAGTACATCAGTAGTTCATGAACATCGTTGTAATCGTTTCCTAGATTCAGATTATATACAGATTGCATATTATATGCAAGAATGGCTCGTTTAAGGGTATTAGATGGATGTAGCGGCCGTAAAACGATAACTCGTCACGAAAACTAAATAAACGTAGTCACGTGGCTCGCGTCACACGTAAGTCGACGCATGAGCCGGCTGTCGACGTAAAACTTTATGCTCTTAAAAAAATATATACTCGCTTCAAGGATATATCTGCCTTGTTAGTGAACTGGCGCATATATTAAGGAGGTACGGAAAAAAGTCAATTAATTTTCATGACTTCAACCGCCACCAGGCGGAAAAGTATAATAAACTATTCTATTTCGCAGCAATATATATATTGACGAACTACAACGATTGGCCAGAGAAGCTGGCTGTGACTGCTTCACCGGATTGAGAGGTGGCATAGCTCTTATGTCGCTTAGCCTGAACCTCTATTCGCTAGTAACTTCGACACACTCTCAGACTTCGTTCTGGACATATTCCATCAAACAGTTTCGGATTTTTAATGAAAAAAAACCTTCACCAAACTGATTTAAGTGCGGAGTTGTAGAGGACGTGCATCACATACTGGTGGAATGTGTCAGGAACGAAGCTCTGAGAGCTGAATTGTTAGTTAAATTTAAGATTAGCCGCTGGGATGTCGGGTTCTGTAACAGTATCCTAGCTTCTCCAGCTATGGAAGAAGCTAGGATACTGTATAAAATTGTAAGACATTGTTTTTTTAAGCAATAAGTAAGGTTTTTGTTTGTATAACATCGTTTCTCCTGTGAGGATGATATTTTCTTATAGAAAAAATCGTCAAAAAAAACTTGACACAAGAGTCCCCCCGGTAAGGAGTAACCTCGTCTTGGTTACTATGTTAGGTGAAAGCATTCCGATCCGAGGGCGCCCGAGAGGGGCACCAAAAGAAACAATGATGCTCTTGTCGCTGTAAAAGTGGATCTGAAAGCAACATCGAGTGGTCACGCGTTGCCTTACCACAACGAAAAAGGTCCACCACGATCTCATTTGATGTTAAATGGAAATTCAGTCCTGGAGTGTAAGGCGTTTATTGTATTACGGCTTAATAAGTGCTTGTTCACTCTACTCTTGAAAACACCTACATTTTAATCGGAGGGAAAGACAGACGCGGGCAAACTATTCCAGTCCTTTGTTATACGAATACTGAAAGACGAAGCTATTAGGTTTTAATTGATGTCCGCAACAATCCACTGAGGATGGTTTAGTAAGTAGATAAGAAAAAAAAGGTTGAAAAAAATAAGAAACTTGCCTGGTGGGTGTCCACTTATCGGCGTGCGGATGGTACACCACGACGAGGATTGAAACAGCTACGATCAATACGGGTGCGTACGGCTCGGTGATGAGGATGGCATCCAGACGATCAACAAACGGCACCAGCAGCACCAACAGCGCCGCGGACAGCAGGAGACCAGCCGCGATGTCCTGGGAACAAGATATAATACAAAGCTGTTTTACACCCCCACTTGTGTGAAAACCTAAATATATAGATTATATAAATACATAATAGTTGCTAAGGAAAAGCTTATATTATACTGAGAATTTCTGGATTTTAAAATGACATGCTCCACTGTGTGATATTAAAATATTGGGAAAAAATGTGCACAAGTATATTTTGAAAACAAACAGACCTTAAATCGGAACAGAAGTGACAGATTAGATCTGACGACGCTCTTTTTTATATCATAAACCTACCAATATCTCATCAAAATACATTCTTCTATACGATTTTTAGGAGCTCACTGCAACCCAAGGTTTCATACCCTCAATCAAAAAAATTGATTCATAAAGAACGAGACTACAAGTGTATAAACATTAAATAAAATACTAACGAATTTGTTGGCAACACCATCACACATAGACAACATAATTCATTCTTTTCCTCGACGTGTGCTTTTTAATTGTCAAATAACTAAATGACTGACCAAGGTTTCATTCGTTTAATACTTCGCTTTATCTCAATACAAGATACAGCGCAACATTCAAGATCTTCAAGAAGATACCCATTATGTGGGGTTTTTACCGACTCAAACCCCCCCGGTGGCCCTTCCTTGGTGCATGGTGAGGAACTCCGGGATCTCATGCGATACGCACCGGAGGCGACACAAGCCAGCCAATGTCGCCTTCTTCCCGGGTTCACTTTGGTGGACGACGCAGGCCCCCACCCTTGTCGCCCAGTGAACCCGAGGCCCCTTTTAGTCGCCTTGTACGACAGGCAGGGGATACCGTAGTCTTATTCTTGAGAGCCCAGAACTACAGGGCTGAGACACACAATACCTATGCTAACCACTAACCTCCTCCATTTTTGAAGTCGATTCGAAACAATGATGCTCCCTCCATTCGGGCATACAGCCTTACTATGAAACCACGGACGATAAAATTATATTGCCAGGTACCAAACCGCAAACATAAAATTATTTAAAGCTTGAAACCTTTGTTGCGGTTCTTTAAAATAGCAAAACAAACGAGTTGGCAACTTTGCCAGATGGACTTCCAGCAAGCAAGTGACCCCTGATGATTGCGTGAGCAATGAATGCATGGATGCATGAAGGTCCAGAGAAAATCAATCCTTCAGTTTCTCGTAGAAAACTTCTCAGCAGTATCTCATAAAATCTTTTCCCAGGTGCGACCAACTCATACACCTGCAACCCGGAAATACAAGAAAGAATCCCGCGTAGCCAACCGTGACGTACTCTGAACACCTCTGGGCTTGTGTGAATCATCATTCCATTCATGATAAAAAGTTAAAAGCTTTATCGAAGCGAAAGCGTAGTATGAACCAAGGCGAAAATCACGACAAATGGACGCACTGTCAAATGCTCACCAGAACGCTGTGCATGCCGAGGTAGATCCTGCTGACACAGATGAGCGTGCACCACGAGACCGCCAGCACTACGCCCCACGGCACCGGGTATTGGTACCGGTCCATGGTGTACAGCAGTACGGAGAACGGTATGGACACGCCGACCATCGCGTGTGTGGACGGCATGCCGTACTCTATTGCCCATTTCTGCTGCAGCTTCTTCACCGGGTAGCCGGGCCGCGGCCATCGGATTACGTCCTTGAAACCTTGCCCTAGAACCGAGCGCAGTGATTACAACTTAACAAAAAGATAAGTAATAATAGACACAGAAACGCCCGCTTTGTATTTTCGAAATATTGTTGGAAAATTGCGAAATAGAATTAATCAGGACCTAAACAAACTCTCATCAAACTACTCTTAAAGGACATCCTTTCCAATAAAAAAATAATCATCGAAATCGGTTGTCGTGATAAGTTAATTGTTCATTTATCGCGAACATACTGCAAATTAAAGACATAGACAGAACGGGAAGCATCGTCAAAATCGGTTCACCCATTCGTAACTTATGAAGTAACAACCATACAGAAGAATTGAAAACTTTCGTCTTTTGAAGTCGATTGGAAAACCTAACAACGAAGCTTTATTTATAACTGTCACGGAGCACATTCTGCCCTAAATGATGACGCTAGATTATGGATTGTTAAATTTGTGTATTCAATTTAAAACAATTTATTGATTATATAATCGATTTAAAATCAATATAACAAAAAACTCACTCATTTCACACTCGCACATACATCCTCGCATGCATCCACGCATACTATTCTCTCCACAAACACACTCAATCACATAAATTATTAATATTTAGTTCCTAAGATAAACTCAGAGTTAGGTACAATATCTCCCTAATACACGCTATGTATTAGTCAAGCAGGGAGATGTGTAACGAAAATCTGAAAACGAAAAATGTATATGAAAAAATAATATGTATGTACATATATGTGTACAAAATGTACATACTAATTTTTTTAATAATTTAAATTCATTTTACACCACATTATACACTAAAGTCAATACACAACTATTTTCATCACGGCGGAAGTATTTGTCGTATTTTTAACTATCTTTGTAATTTTTTTCCAAAACTATTGGTAACCCTCCAAGTTTCTCGTTTATCATAGTCAAATGTAATATTGTCAAATGAAAAGCATTATATGGATTTTTAATTCACAAGTGTTATCTTTTAAATGACGAGGAAAAGTCGACGTATGTGTTATCGGTAAGTACAACGATACCGTCGTGAATCAGTACAGGTAAATGTGGACATCGAGCGGAAAGTAGAACCTTACGTCATCGTCGAGTACACACGTGGAACATGAGCATTCACGACACGATGAGCATTTTTGTAGCAAAAGTGGCTCACCTGATCTTAAGTGAGCACCGTCGCCCATAACCATTCTCAAGACCGGAAGAGCTGCAGGTGCCTGCCTTTGAGAAAGGAGGCTCTTTTACTTGAAGGTCCCCAAATCGTACTAATTCGGAAACACTGCGGCGACAGTTGCTCCTACAGGTTGATCGGATGTTACGCGAAAAACTTACGGTCGTGGAACGCCAACCATTCTGCCAAAATATGCGGTAATGGAAATGCTGACTGGGATGATTGTGAACAATTCACCAGAACACTCCCCATGGTAAATATGATAGATTGCATCAGTACAAATGAGATTTATTACGCCATTGCCGCCACCTATGCGAAAATCTCAAGCAGCAAACAAAACTTACTGATTTATCAGAGTTCTCTATCAGTGGACAATTACAGCGACAAGATGGAAGGGGCCAGAGGGGATCAATCAAACGATGGACTCATGATGTTATCGAAACAGTAGGCAAGGAGTGGATGAACATAGGCAGGAACAGAACTGCCTGGAAGAAAATGGAGGAGACATTCACCCAAAAAGGGGGCCATGTCTGCACGGTGCAACTAACACTATTTGTATTTAATATAAGCTAAATACTAACTAAAATATACTTGATCTTGTTAGATGCTAGGAATTGTGAATACTTGTTTACGTTTCATAAACAGTCTAATCTTTGATAACAGACTAAGGCTCTTCTAAATGACATGGGATTTGGCATTATCTCTGAGATTTACTGTGTCAGAATTGTGTGTAATCATTGTCACTGTAAGTAGATCCAGACTCGGATTTCTTTCAACTTGGACTAACTAATTACAAAACATAACAGGATACTATTGAGAAGTTTAGATGCATAGTATACGGTGGTGGTAGGTATGCAATGTAGGTCTTTATATCACAACAATCAATAAATGATCAGGCCGTTTTGGTCTTCTATCTTGGGCACAGTGGAGACTCCAGTTCCAACTCTTCTAAAAACTTGGCCTCTTAAAGTCTTCAGGAGATTGCACATTAAATAAAGGTCATTCTAACATTGAATATTTTTAAAATTATGTCCAAAATGTCGGGGTTCATACTTGTCACATTTTCTTTGTTCACTTGTACTAAAGTTCACACAAAGGTACTGGGGCAGCCCCCTTCTAGTTTCCAGTGACTACCCCTGTGGTGACAATTTGGTGGCTAATATTATCTCTATATATTAATTATCCCTTCTTATGTTTTTTGTCACCAGTACTTTACTAACTGTAAATGTAATTTTTTTATGTCCCCTATACATCAGTTGTCATTAATTAGTTTTTTCTTTTGTATCTTCACCAGGCACTATTAATAAGTAATGGTTGCAGGAACATAAATACGCCAACATTAATTTTAATGATGCTGTATATAAAAAATTGTTTATTTGCATGTTACTTTTAAAATTTTCATTTTGGTTGAATATGAAAGCTTCTACATATTCTTTAAGTGAGCTCATGTGAGTCTAGGATTTGCTATACAGCTTCAACTTAACATTTAACTTAGTGTTTCAGTAATAAATATATAACATTTAGCAGTCAAGCAAAAAATATGTAAATTTGTATTTTACCTATATACATGACAACTGTCCAAACGACGACCACCCTCCTGCCAACAGCACCATCAATGTTCCAGAACCAAAATGGAATAAAAGTTGCATAAAATATTTCATCCCCGAGAGCAGTACCTAGTAGAAACAGCCAGTACCAAAACTTGTTGTTGATGTGACACACCACCTCATCTTTGCTTGAGCTCTCTACAGAAGTATCGGTATCATATGAAGATTGGGAACTGCTTGATATATTACTGGGAATCCTTTTGTGTTGCTTTAAATCAAATTCTTCATTTTCTCTGTCTATTTTCTCCGAGTTTATAATTTCTGTTGACTCCTCGTGAGATATAAGTTTGTAATTGACACCAAAAAAATTCTGCACCTTAACTACTAATAATGGGTCCTTCAAATAGTCAATCAGGTTTTCCCACATTGTGAAATCTTATTAAAATATTTAAAGTAGTTCACTACACTATTAGCTCAAGACGACACCGGTGGTTTCCTCATAACACGCGAATGACTCGATTCAAAGTTGTATACAAAATGACTGATAGAGACAGTTCATGATCATCACAAGATCGTAAAATGAAATACAAATATATTGTACAATAGTACGAACCACCAAGAATTTATATTATTTCTAACAGACAATACCACTATGTGCAAAGTACTCTGTGATACTCTGACTCTGTCATTAAAACTTATCTGCCAAAGACATGTCAAACAGAAATAACTATCTGCTACTTTATCTCGAGAACGTCAAAGTCAAAAGTTGCATGAAAAATATACATACATATTTTCTATTCCTATAAATCTGATTAATAATAAAAATATGCTGAAACTAAAAACTATCTTTAAAAAATTACACATTATCAAAATAAATAAAACATATATTGAAATTTTTTAAGGAGAAACATGAATGTAGAACATAGTACTAGAAATGGTGAGTATGATGACCAGCAGTATACGTGACAGGGTTTTATTAAATTAATCAACTGGTCCAGTTGACAGATTGCCAAATAAAAAGTCTATTACGGCAATAGAGACAAAAGAAATCCTTTGATCAATAGCTAGCTGCGCACAGCTGCATCTTTGGGTATTTTATTCATATATAGAGTATTACCGGAGCTGGCAACACATACTGCGATTATTATACAGATAATACAATTTATATCATTTACCTACAATAATGTGTCATCACAATGTAGGTATAATTATATCAAATTATTAGCAGCTTCCTATACCTATGTACTCTTTGATAACTACAATTTGACTATAATGACATATAGATAAAGTAAATATTATTCTTAGTTTTTGATCTTAGTCATACGTGATTTTAACAAGACTTTAAGAAAAAGAAACTTATTACCCTTGAAAACCAGTCTTAATAGATTAATAATATTTGAAAAATAATATTTTAGTTTTGATGTAAAATAATATTGTATCACTTCGTTAAACAAAAAATAATTTGACTAATTTTGAAACCAGCACTGTTACACGATACTCCGGTGAAAGTTTGATGTAAGTTTATTTTGTTTTTGTAGTTATATTTTTTATCACATTTATACACTAATATCAATTTCATAAATCTATATGATGCTGCATTATTCTATCATATACTTAATATATAACGACATTTATAAAAAATAATTTGGTTTGTTATTGTTTGGTAAACAAACCCACTCGCTTCATAAAGTTGTGAATATTTTATCAGCAATTGAGTAGAACGTTTTAAAATTGTTCATAACAATATTATTAATAAATCAGCTATCTTTATATCGTATTTGTTTCTGCTGTAGTTAATGACAGTGTAGGGTATTAGTTTGTAGTACCGGCGACTAGTGAAAAGAGCTGTTGGAAAATGAAAAAATTGTTATATGAATCTCTATTAGTCGTGTCTAAAAGTGTGTTTTGTATATTAGTGAAGAAGTTACACATTTCAACTTCATACAGAGGACTTGCACGTCTGGGAAAGTGGTTTGCAATATTTTTTTAAGAGAAAGCTAGCAATATTTCTTTTTCTTTTCAGAAATATTACTAACATTCTTGTTAACCATTCCAACTAAGCTTATGCTTGTGCTAGGAGATGGTTCAGGTCAATAGTTGAATAGTGGATTCAAACCCAGGATCTTACAATTCACAGACCATACCCTAACCATTAGGCTATTGACGCTACAAAGCATTGTTTTTATATTTAAAGCATTTTACTACAATCCTGACATGGATAGATGCTAAAGAAAATTCCTGTTCACTCTTTTGAAGACAGTTAAATTGTAATCTGATGGATTGACCAACACTAGCAATATAATGAAATCCTGTAGTGTACATAATATGAAAGACAAAGTAAGGCAGAATATCTGATATAGAAAATGTCTGAAAGGGAAATGTGGATGTATTCCATAAAAACTACCTTATGCTAGTTACCAAGCAAATAACCTTAATAGTGTTGACCTAGCTAGTCTAGCGTTTCATTGTGCCTACTGGGTAAGAAATCTTTTAACACTCACTAAGTCTATTATGACCCCACTCAATGGAGGCTGCTTATATGAGGTAACGATCCTCAGCAGTGAGGGAACGAAAAAGATGAGAAGAAGAAGTCTATTGGATACATGAAAGTGTGTGTTTTGCACAAGAAAGCTAAAAAAATGACAACTTATTAAATAAAATAAAAAATTGACTGCTTGGTTTTCAATGCAGATTTTCCGCTATTATTGATAGAAGCATTCTTCTCCCAGTGCCAATTGAATCCTTGAGTTAGTACTTTTATAGACTAATGATCTGATTCATATATGTTCATATGTATACAAAATGTCACTTGCTCATATATATCCATAGCATATGGCAATAGGCTCATTTATTTTTAAATAGATTGCTAGCAATATTTTTTTTCACAAATGTTTTTTTTACAAAACAATTTTCTTGTGCTAGTAGATGGTTCACGCCTATAAGTGCTGGCATAAACTGTCTCATTCTACAGAGTTCACATACCATACTTTTTAACTGGCAATAAATTTTTTTTACAAACAAATTTATGCTGTTGGTCAGGGAAGCTGGTCTATAAGGTTTCAACGGATTTTGATAGGCTCAGTTCTTAGGTCGTTTATCCTGAACTTCTTTTGGGAGTCAAGTTGTTCTAGTCAGCAATTTTTACTAATTTTCAACCGACTTGAAAAAGGAGGAGGTTTTTAATTCATTTGTTTTTTATGTTTGTTATGTCATAACTTTCCATTGGGAGAAGCGAATTTGATGATTTTTTTTTATTGGAAAGGATGTACTTTGATTGGTTAGGTACCGATTAATTCTATTTCGCTACGATAATTTGAAAATACAAATCGGGCATCCGCGTGTAATAACTTCTGATTCGATTTGATTATTTTACGGTTTTTGTTTTTACTCGTAATTTAATTTGTCTTGTGCATTTTTATGCATTTGTGTGGTGTTTGTTGCTCTGTCTGTGTTTGTGTCAGCTACTTGTGCCACTGGGTACCTATTGAGCGCTCCTTAGTTTACGAGCGTTCAGTTTTGTTGTTGTTCATTGACAATTAACTGCGCGCGAGCATCAGTTTATCTCGTGCCCGATAACATTGTTAACTGTACCGAGCTATCGATGCTCCCCGCTCTCCCGTTCAATATGCTCTTGATAAATGCGAATTTTGCGACACGCGCGTCTGTCTGTCTATGTCAGATTACAAAATAAAGATATATTCTAATAAAGAACACTGCACAAAGTGTTTAAGTACATTCAGCCACTTCCGGCCATATATATATATGTACAGGCATCCAAAAGTGTCTTATATGCAAGATCCCAAGTCCTAACAGTACGACAACTTTATATATTGTACACGGTGTATAAAAAACACTCGACCTTAATTTACGACCCACAGATGACTGCGGAGAAAAGACGGAAATATGCCGTTTGCTATGTAGAAGCTCACTCACGGTTCGCACAAAAGTCTTTCTCTTTCCTTGGGCTAGCTGTGCAATAAGAAAAACTGTAAAAACAAAATATCCGATTGGTTAAAATCCTTCAACTATAATGAAATGGAAAATATAATGCAAGTTAATACCTAATTATTTATCAGTTTCGGCATATTTTTGTATGTAAAAAATAACAAACACATTCACACACACACATGAGACGTAACAATTATATATCTATATTCCTTTTTTTATATATACCTTTATTTATTTATAAATATTTATTTCCTTCTCCTTCTCTCTCCAATAGTTTTAAAAGTTTTGTGCACGTGCGTGGGGTTTAGGCCTGGCGATCCATCTCACAGGTTTGTTCCTAGTTTGGACACCAGTCCCCCACCCATAATTGTAATTTAATTAAGTTGTTGTTACAATTTTTGTGGGACAATAAAAATGTTTGTTTGTTTGTTGTTTGGTTTGTTGTTTTGTATATTATAAGGTCTAGTAACAAGCTAGGTACGTCCCGCGCTGTAATTCACGATTAAAAACTATTTATTTAATTTCTTCTAAAATAAAAGTGGCCCAAGTTACTCCTGATTCCGTAAAGTACGCCAGTGAAAGACAGACGTTAGATAAAAATTGTAAAAAATATTTTGATACATTCATATGCATGTAGTAAAAAGCGGTTATTTTAATATTGCGAACACACACTATACATTTATTTGTTTGTATTATATGTCATAGTTCCACATAATTTCTCATGTATATAGTTTTATGTATATAGTATATATTATAGCACACTCGCACATTAACCCTCGCATGCACCCACGCGCACTATTCTTTCCACAGACACTCAATTAATATTTAATTTCTAAAATATAATATCTCCCTAATACAGGCTATGGATTAGTCTAACAGGGAGATGTGTGCGGGAAATCTGAGAAAGAAATATGTATTAATAAATACAGGTATGCACATATATGTGTTAAAATGTCTGTGTGTGTTTGTAATTACTCTATTCTTATACCCGAAATGGCACTCTAAGTTTGTTTAGCTTTTTCAATGTCCCTTAGATTATCCGTGAAACAGCAACTGACCGAGACGTGGTTCGGCCCTCTTGGTCGCCCTCGCATCGGAATGCGTACGCGTAACATAACCGTCCAAGACGAGGTTACCCCTCACCGAGTACCCCTTGTGTCGAGTTACTAGCGATAGAGGTTCAGGATTCGACCTAAGAGTTTTGCCACCTCTCAATCCGGTGTAGCAATCAAGGCCAGGTTCTCTGGCCAATCTGTGTAGTTCGTCATTAAAAAAAGCCTCTATTCCCTTTCATCCCCTTTTGCCTTCGTTCACTTTTAATAGTAATTGCCTTAGATTGTCGTAAACCTCCCTCCCTCCCTCAATCATCGAGCATTCTTTCATTCGATTTTTAGTAATAAATGAAACACAATTTCAAACAAAAAAAAATATCAAACAAAATTGGTCCGTAAATGACAACACTAGGATTGGACAAACATTAAAAAAACAGATAAAACCTATTTTGAAGTCGGTTGAAAATATCAGAACGATGTTTTTGCTAGGGTCGTTATCTCCCATGTACACTATTTTGTGTACATATGTCACTGGAGGGGAGAAGTCGATAATTGATATGATGTGACGATACGTTTGTTTGGTTATACCTGACCTGACTCACGTCTTGTCTTCCAGTATCGCTGTAGCAGCTAGAAAGTCTATTTACGTTCCTTAATCGGCACGTACGATGAGTAAAAGCGTGCCCATTGTAGGTACGTACATGTCATTGATTCTATGTAAAATATTTTAGTTCTCAGCAGACTTTAAAAAGAGATTATAGATTCTGTTATATTTTAACCGACTTCAAAAAAGAGGTTTTTAATTCGTCAGCGTTTGTTTTTAATGTTTACGTACTCATAGCGCCGTAGTACATGAAGACATTTGATTTTTTTTTATGTTGTTTGGTCCCGTATTAATTTTGTTACCAAAGTACTTTTAAAAATTGTATAGAATACTTGTTGTTTGGGCTAAATTTTTTTACGAATATTACTGACATTCTTGTTGACCATTCCAACTAAGCTTAATGTGTTAGGAGACGGTTCACGTCAATAGTCCAATGGTGGATTCGAACCTACGACCTCACGATTCGCAGACCGTACCCTAAACTATTAGGCTATTGACGCTTCAAATTAGTAGGTTTATAACAATCTAAGACAAGGTAAATAACGACAACGAACTTGAATGTAGAAAAAGAACCACAAATACAATTGAGCGTCGAGTAAAGTAACGCTTCAACTTTAGACCGTCGCGTAGAATTTGATTTGAAGTGGGTAATTATTTTTTTCGTAAATATAATTGTTAACTTTACAAGGAACGTGTGTTATAATTATATGTGAAGTGTGTTAAGCCGCTCTGCGTTATTAAATAGCGGACAGACTCGCGGGAAAAGTTATTCGCATCACACAATGACCGCACAGATATGGTTTCTTGGAGCCAGTACACGATACCCCGGCGCCCGAGAGGCAGGCGGTACATGTTTGCGCGCAATTTATCAATTATACCATATACTTTAATTCTGTGGGCGTTTCTCATATAATAGTGTAGTATGGTCTGATAAATTCCTAGAGAACTTCTAGTGGTCTGTCGAAGTTACGCCGTTTTTGGTGTTAGTTCCGGCTTGACATTGGTGATGCAACGAGAGGAACAGTCTGTTGTGATGTGTGTCGGTGATACGTAATAAATATCCGGCGTGCGTGCGCGCGTCGTCTGTTCAAATTAAGGTGCTTTGAACAATAGTTTTATCTTATCTTGCTGTGTAACTAGGGGTACAATTTGTGCCTGTGTATCCGTATGTGCCCGGTGTGCATAGGCTTACACTTGTCACGTTTGAGACCTCACTGCGTGTGCAATGTATTTTTAAAGTAACATGTAATGCATCTTTGCTAACGCAGAGGTAGTTTATTACGGGAGGCAACAAACTCTTCAGAAGCATATAATACTGTGTCTCGGGAATTGAATTTTTTCCCGCTAAAAAGTCCAAACTCTTGCAGCTCGGACACTGTCTGTTGTGCAGTATAGACTCGCGCGTTGTCAAAGTGAAAATTCAAAGCTAATCAATAAACAAAAGACTGACTTTTCAAAAAGACTGAATTTATAATTCACACACAATCAAACCTTTTTTTTTGGTTTGAAATAGCCAATACTAAAGAACGGCAATTTCATAGGTTAAAGCGACCTATTATTATTACGGTGCCGCGTTAATACATATGTAAGGTCACTGCAATTGTTTCTGCTGTTGCACGAATGGGTCGGCGCGATCGGGAAGTATGACTACCTCGCCGAATACCGACGTGAAGTGGAGGTGTGTTTTACTCCTGCGTTTCGCTTGGTGAACGAGGTGCCTGCGAGTCTTCATAATAGTTTGGCAGCACTCCTGACATCTTTTATAGCTGTTTATTGGCCCAACAGCGCCAATTGAAAAGTATACACTTTTGGGAGATTGGTTCAACATTTCTGCCATTAGATTTTCAAACAAAATAAGAAATGATTTTGTCGTCCACTCGTCTTTTATGCCCCGGGTCTACAGACCTTTAAATCCGGCCCTGGTTCTCTCCATAACCGAAGCAAGTTTGTCTGGAGAAGCCACGCGAGGTGCTTCTGTGGGTAGCGTAGCACGTAGTAGTGTGTAGTAGTCCAACGAAAACAATAGGCACTTGGCATCTAATTTTGATACCACTGTGCTATCACAGACCACGGCTGATATCTCATGCGTTATGTTTGTACAACAGGAAACACATACCTGAGGATATGTTTGTTCATCATGTCGAGTTTGGTGTACAAGTGTTTACCTTAGATAACTGTTACTTGATTCTACTGATCTGACTTAATAAGGAAAGGTGAAGATTTAAACATTTTCAAATGTATGAACGGATCACCTGTTTATCTTATTCTTTCCTACTCTCTCTTGAAGTCGGCTTTCAAGAAAAGAGTTTTAAGGGAGATCGGATTATTTGTGTGCTACGCCCGAAGTGTCACATATCGCAACCGGCGCGTAACAGTTTATAAATTAGCCTCTAATAAGCTATTTTGCAATTTTATCGCGATACAACACGTTCTTCACTGAATGGATTATAATCATCAATAATTCCAACGAGGGCATTGGACTTAATCTCTCACCGCTAAGGTTGCGGTTTCATTGAGCGCTGACGAACAAAGAGACGACTAGCTGGTCACGAATACATCAATTACACTATTTACAAGTATATTTACGAATAAAAATCCACTTCAAATCGATTTAAATGTACGTTGTATTTCCGAATTATCGTAGGAATATTATAAAACTGAATTTATTAGATCATCAAAGTACTATTGAAGTACACCCTTTACAATAAAAAATTAATTCATAGAAATCTGTTGACGCGATTTTGAGTTATACGCACATTTGCTGCGCACATACTTCATGCAAATTTAAGAGTTATATGGATTCTTATGGATTTTTTTTTCTTTATTTATTGGGGACTTTTACCCTTTTGGGCATGTCAGCCCCATCATACCCAAACCTAAGTAAGTAATCAATGTTGCATGGTCATTTCCAGCCACCAGTTTCCTCGCTCTCTCTGAGGTTCTTATGGATTGATGATAGGTTCACTTAGTCCAAAGTTATGAAATATCAAACCTACAGAAGTATTGATAACCTCCTTCTTTTTTGAAGTCGGTTGAAAATCAAGCATTCTAATCACATTAGTAAACAATATCTGTAATTCAGGAATGTGTGCATAGTAGATTTCGTGTCCTAATGCAAAGCCGTTGCAATAGCCTTACCACTGTTATTTATTATTTTAATTTTATTAAAGTAACAGCCTTTATATATATCCCACTGTTGGGCACAGGCCTTTTCTATAAAGAGAGTACAAGGGCGTAGTCCGCCACTCACAACTAGTGCGGATTGGTAGACTTCATATATGTTAGAACGAATTTCTAAGACATGCAGGTTGCCTCACGATGTTTTCCTTCACCGTCGAGCACGTGGTAAATCAGCACATAGAATTGCAACAACAAATTTATCGGTCCCGGCACCGAGGATCGAATTCTGGTTGCTAGCGTACTACGCAACTTGAGGCGACCGTCTGGGAACTGAGCTACCACGGCACAATTTTATTATTGAAGTAAAACTTCTTTACGTACGCTTTGTGAATGTGTTACGAAAAGTGCGATCGATCACAGTGCAGGCCTACTGTTTGTACTTTGTATCACTGTCGGAGCAAGAGCAGTGCCCGCGTACACTTTCTTTCTCTGTTATACAATCGTGTATTTGTGTATAAATACATATAGATGGAGGTAAGGAGGTTTAACTTCAGTCGTATGGTCTAAATCGGACTCTGTTTTTTTTCTGTAGGTTGGGGCACCACGGAAATGGCAACAGAAGAAGAGCCGGACTCCTTAAAGGTTTACTGGGAACACTTCTTCAAAGCAGAGACTGGTACTTATGAGGTTGGTTGCTTCGTTTTTATAATAGCTTTTTTTTGTTAACGGGAAATCTTCAAAAAGATACCCTTCTGGGGGAAGGCGGCGGTTGTGTGGGGTTTTTCGGTGCAGGGGGGGGGGCTCCGGGATCCCTAGCTGAACGCACCAGAGCTCCTCTGCACTGGGTTCATGGAGAGCACTTCCCGGATGGGGGGTATTCCCTTCCCCTGTTCCTCGCAGTGGTCAGCCGATATCGCCTTCGGGTCCACCTTCGTCAAAGGACCCCACCCTTATTGTCCAGTGAACCCGAGGCCCCTTTTAGTCGCCTTCTTCGACAGGCAGGGGATACCGTAGTCTTATTCTTGAGAGCCCAGAACTACAGGGCTGGAATTAATATATTTTATGCTTTCGCCCCAGCGTCGCGCGGTATTAATTATAATCGTAAATATATAATCTTCAAAATTCTGTTGGGACACATATATAACAGGATCACCACCGCTGGCCTAAACTGAAAGGCTAACCTACAAATTTCATTAAAATCGAAATTTCACTTTAGCCGTTTAGGGAGTCCATGCGGTCCATCTTATTTAATTTTTTTTGTGAAGGTTATCTACCAAAATCGATCTTCTTTTTTTTTATTTTATGTCCATTGTTGTGCAATTTTTCGATATTTTCTAAATTACCTTAAATACACACAGAATAGCTTTGTATATAGATATATGTATATATAAATATCCTATTATCTCCACTTCTACTAACTGGGAGAACAATACCGAAACCGGTGTCGAGGAGCAATGCTTAAGGTGTGAAAGATGTAATGTGTTGGTTTATTAAATCAGAACGTTTGCCTTAATGGCATAAAATCTACAATTGGTTTACAGTAAGCACTTTACTTTTACCTTTTCATTTCCGATTTAATTTTTACCTTAGTGTACATTACCAGTGCAACAGCAGTGATATACAATTTTGGTAACATTTGCGATGCTGCGTTACAGAAATCGACATGGCTGGACCTGTTCCTGGCGGAGTTCCTCGTCCGACTCAACGAGGGTGTGGATCCGAAGGAGCTCATAAAATTTTGGTAACCAGCTTATGATGGTAACATGTACACACACACAATACTGTAGGAAAATATTTTTAAAATTGAGAAATTACTAGTTAACGACTAGGCAACTATAGTCCCTGATCTGTGTTTGACTTCGATCCGCTGTTGTAACCATAAAGCCTACAATGAAACCCCCACTCATTCGTCCCACTGTTGTGCCTTCTCTGTACGGAGAGCTTAAGGTCATAGTCTTCCACGCAGCCCTAGTGCGATTGGCAGACTTCACATTTTCTTACAACAACCTACATGGCAACAACGTACAATGAAACTTGAGGCGACCGCCAGGACACTGAGCTACCATGGCTATCTCACCCAATTTAGATTATCTTGACCTTAGAACAGCGATCGATCGCACTTAATTGCCTATATACCTTCAAGCCGAGATGATTTAAGATTTACAGCATCAATAAAATACAAATTAACGACCAACTCTTCATAAATAGTTCGGGAAAACCTAACTTTGGGTAAACTGCATGCTCGTGTGGACCTTTTCATCCGACTTCAAGAGAGTATCTCTATTCTGTCTGTTTATATATCGACTTTTTGCTTTATATTAGGTAAAATATTATTTTTTGGCATAGGAATAGTTTCGATGATTTATCAGGAACTGCTAAAAATGGTATGGAATGCATATGTCATTCATATATCTATAACAACTAATAAGTAAACATAAGTATAAGATACCTGCACAATGTAATTGGTTTAACCGACATAAGAGCATTGCCACCTCCGGTGGAGCAATCCAGGTCAGCTTCTCTGGCCAATCCCTGTAGATTGTCACAAAAATGTAAGTGGAGAGTTGTCTGCAGCCCGGTGAGCGGCGTGGTGTCGCTGGTGGGCTGCGAACTGTTGTGCGGCATCCACCGTGTCACCTCCTCCGTCAACCTGCAGTACGCCGCGCCACTGTCGACACTAGCGCCACCAACGTCTCCAGCAGACTCCTCTCCTAGCAACGGTACCACCAACGGACATGACGGTAACTCACATATTACATCATCAAGTAATCTTAAATATTTGATTAACTTAATCACGGCACCTTAATGACTTACCTTATTACTATAGATCCAACAACGTTTCAGTTTCGATTATTTTACTTTACAATTAATTACCCAAGTGTCATATTGGATTATAAGATAAGGTTTGTCAATCGCAAAATATTGGCATCGAATGAACGTAAGAGAATTCAATTCATCTGGAAATTTACTGCGCTAGTGCGTCTTACCATCCGGCACTGCATTATATTTAACATTAGGTGGGAGCACGGTCAAGCACTTGCTTAGAAAATATTAAAAAAAATGACTAACTTAAAATCCGACACTAGTCGCATACGAAATTATTGCATTGTACAAATTACGAACAAAGTTTATATTACCATATTCACTGTTTAAAATCACAAATAAATTAATAAAATACACACAACACAACAAACAAGATTACTATAACAGTAAAAAAAAAATCAAAATTACCAGAAAACAAAGATCAATTAACATACATTTTGGAAAGCGACTGTACATCGGGAGCGAGCGGGGTATGGTATCGGTGCGCAGGGCGGAGTACCATGGGGTGACAATAACCGCTCGCGCATGCCCGCCCGCATCCCCCTCGCTCCCCTGTGACACCTTACTTTCGTCTTCTGCGCATTAACGATCTGGCTAGAGTTATTTTGTTATCCGTGAAACCGACTGTGAGCAACCGACCGAGTCGTCGTTCGCCTCTCTCGGGCGCCCTCAGTTTGGAATGCTTACGCGTAACATAGTAACCGTCCAAGCCGAGGTTACCTCTCACCGGGGAGACCTTGTGTCAAGTTACTAGCGATAGAGGTTCGGGCTAAGCGACCTAAGAGCTATGCCATCTTTCAATCCGGTGAAGCAGTCAAGGCCAGCTTCTCTGGCCAATCTGTGTAGTTCGTCAAAAAAAAAAGAGTTATTTGCCGCCTACAATAACATTCTAGTGTAAGCGTATGTTAATTTAAAAGAAACAATACGAACGTGAAGGTGGCGGTAACTATCTAGTTATTTTGGCAGACTGGCAGAACGCGGAGGGCCGAGCGGGCCAGCCGGCCAGCCTGTTCAGCCGTGCCAACGCGCAGTCGTGCGCCGACATCCTGCGCAGCTACGTGGTGCGCGGTCCCGCCTGGCGCTGCCTGCTGCTACTGCGCGCGCTCGGCGTGGAGGTTAGCTCATACCCGCACATAACAAGGCTAAGAAAGCTGCAAAAAATCTTGGTATCTTGGTCAAAGTGCAACCGCACTCCTCAGCGTCCTCATGATGTTTTCCTCACCGCCGACCGCGTGGTAAATAAGCACATAAAATTGCTACAGCAAATTTATTGGTGCCAGACCTGGGATCGAACTCGAGTTGCTAGCGTACTATGCAACTTGAGCCAGGACACTGAGCTACCACGGCTCTAGACTTAAAGTAGGTTAATAAACCGAGTTAAATAACGGTGTGCAATAAACGAGTCACTGCACTTCGTTAGCATAATCAAGCAATTATAAGTATAGCGAGGGTCAGATGTATGTTAACAGCAGTGCTATCTTAGTGTTGGACGTATCTCTCACGTTATCTCCCGCAAATGGAGTTGAACCTTTCGACTTCCGAATCTTATCTAAAAAAGAAAGTTAAAAAAATAAAACATATTTCGATTTGTTTACGGAAAAAAATGACTGTTCTTAAAAACAATGTATACACATGGTATACGAGCTTAGCACCCGAGAGAGATGGTAGTATCCGAGCAAGGTGGGAGAGAGTCGCAGAATAATTTGCGCATGGCGACGCGTCACCACATCCTATTAGAAATTACCGCTGTTGATTTGTTTTATGTGTTAGAGCAGAGCTCTTAGCGTTTGGCCTGAACCTATAGTGGAAGTCGGCGTAAGGGCTACGGTATCCCTGCCTATCGTAAATGGACATCGGGATCACGGGATAAGGGTGGGAGCCCCCGTCGTCCGCTATAGTGGTACCGGGAAGAAGACGACACTGTTGGTCCCGTGTCGCCTCAGCACTGTTTGGGGAAGAGAGTAGCCTCTTCCGGGACGTGCTTTAAGGGCATAGCGCAGAGTCCGGTGGGTTTCACTGGAGCCCCACGCCATGCACAAAAGACGGCCACCGGGGAGGTTTTAGTGAGACAAACCTTACATAACCACCGTCTTCCTACCAGAACTATATTGTATCTTTTTAAAGATTTACCCCTCATCAAAGAAAAGGAAGGGCCCCTGAGAGGGAAACTTTAGCATTCCGAACCGAGAGTGAACTGACGTCAGTACATTTGTCATTGTTGATGTAATATTTGTTATTGTTGTTATAATTGGGTACTGTTGTCGCGCAGGGGCTGTCGTGCTGCCGGCAGCTGAGCTCGGTGCTGGTGTGGCTGTTCGGCGAGCTGGGGGGCGGCAGCGGCGCGCACCACGAGGGCATGCCCCTGCGCCTCGCACAGCGCCCGCCCATACACATGCTCTTCTCAAACAGGTACCACTCGCCCCACCCACTTGGTGCTTCATTTTAAACCGACCTTAAGAAAGTAGCTATTGACAAACGTACACTGTTTAACTATACACATTTAACATTGAAACCGATTTTGAAAGGGTTTCCTTAAAAGTTAAAGTTGTAGGTTATATATATGTATATAATGTCCCACTGCTGGGCACAGGCCTTCTCTGTACAGAGAGCATAAGGGCATAGTCCTCCACGCACATCTAGTGTGGATTAGCAGTCTTTACATACCTTATAATTTTTGAAGTAGCTACTTCTTGTAAGTGCCTGATGTAAAAGACAGAAGCTGTAGTGAACTAAATAGTGCTTATATATTATCATTGAGATTAACTATCTTTATGTTTTATTTATTGATAAAAATTTAAACATTATTTATTTATTTATTGTTCAAATTTTTAACTAAACTTTATGGAGTGTGTTGATCTTTTTGCTGTCCTTTTATTATTTTTTGCAAGCAATTAAAAACGAAATTTTCAATTACGCCAAAGAAGTGTCACTTCTCACGCGTATACATAAGTACACGCACCCATATTCTTAGGTAGGTTTTCTCACGAGGTTTTCCTTCACCGCCGAGCGCGGGGTAAATCATTAAGAGTACGTTAAGGGGACGAGTTATAAAATAATTGTAGAGAGTCGAGAAGGTGCGTGTGGCCACACGGGGAGACCGCGTGCACTAACACGTTCCTCTGTATGCCTATAGTCAGGGCGCGAGTTGAATGCAAAGCTGAGGAATGCGACCCTGATATGACCTCATTATAATTATTGATGACCTTATTGAGTGTGTTGAGAAATTAAAACAATTCTTTGAGATTTTACTCTAGGTTCCAATTATGAGAAAAAATAACAAAATATTTCGCACATTTTTATTAATTATTTCAGAAAACGAAATCATAAAAATATATATTAAAATTTAATAATCGCACATGTCTTAAACATTTCTCGTGCATGGCGATGAATCATTTTTTTCGTTTTTTTGTAATAGAACTTGTTTTTAATAAAATCAAATAAATAACATTTTTTATTTTATATTCCTTAGTTTTCATTATGATACCTATACATTTCGTAAGGCGACATATTCAGATGGCATGGGAATCATGACATCACTTTATTATTAACTCGATAACACGCAAAGCGTACGATCACTGTCACATCACTATACAGCAGGCGCGCGTGGGGTGGCGTGCGGACAGCGGGGCAAAATGCTCCCGCTCTTTACCTTACGCCCCGACTGCATTCAACTCGCGCGCTCACTACACATTTCGCCGCGAGCTTGACGGGGCCATGGGACGTGGTGGGTTTTACCAGTGTGACATGAGATGACAATCACTCACACTGGGTCAATGGCAGGGCTGTTTGTCGCTGTAAACGCATTAAAAATATAAATCGATAATTATGTCGATACAAATAAATTTACATAATGTTTACCGTGTTGTGGCAAATATATTCAAATTACATTTGCAGAATGCGGGAACCGTGATGAAATATGACTGGTACAATATTAATAAATTATTTATATGGATATTTTTAAATGATTTTCTCCTCTATAAATGTCAAACGTCCAATTCGTTTTATTGCTGTCCATATAAAGTTCGCTTTCAAGCGTAACAAAAATTTGCAGATCTTGGCAAAACTAAAATGCTTTTTGAATGGAATTCTAAAAGACTTGCCTTGACTTGCCACACCGCCTCGTAAGCACAGTACGAGAATACTTCTTATATCTATTATTATTTCTTCGTATCACGGAGAGTGCACGATACCACACTCCTGAAGGATCGAGTCAATAGTTTAATGTGTAATGTCTTCCAAACGCAAACGTGGTTTCGAACTTACGACTCTTAGGATCCACAATTCACTGTTATCAAGAATGTTAAACATTACACTTACACAGAAATGCACACACATATATACAAGAGATACACTTACGCTTACACCTCCTCCTCCTCTTTGCGAAATCCACGAGTTATGTGGCGGACGATCGCTTTCCACCTGTTGCGGTCTTTGGCAGTGTGAAATGCCTCGTGGACTCTCCTGTTGGTTTTGTTCCTAATTTGGTCTGTCCAACGCATAGGGCTCCTCCCCCTTGGTCGTTTTCCCTGCATGTGACTAGGAGTCTTTTCAAGGTATCGGTTTTCCTGGCTATGTGACCGAAGAATTAGAAAACCCTACGGAGACAGATCATTGACAGTCTGGCGGTGACACCCACTTTCCGGAGAATTGACATTTGTGCGGTGGGCTGTCCAAGGTACTCGCAACATTCTCCTCCGCTGACACAGATAATAAGAATAGGCCTAAAACATTTAAAATGTTGTATTATGTATTAGTCTGATTTTACACAGTACTGACAGACAGTACTGACTCTTATAATGAAGGATTTCCTAGTTTAGGAAACAACGCTACAATATTCAAGTATGCTACTGGCAAGATTGTTATACAAAATTATTTTCGTTTTAGGTTTTTTAAATATTTTACAATTCCTTATGACTAATCCTAGCTTTCTAGAATCTTTTCTAGTTTACATCTAATGTTACTTTTTTAGAATCTGGTCCAGACAAAAATTGAATCAGACGCTGAAAAACAACTCAGCCGCATCATCTGAGAGAGGCTCCAACTGTGGAAGGTAAGATTTGTGAAATGTATCGTATATACTTCCTATTTTCCTGTTTGCGGATATGCCATTAAGGCTTAATATAGTAACTGACATCAACTTTGGATTATTGTGGTCTAGGGACCTGTCGTTGTGCAATTTCTTCCCACAGTCTTTGTAAAATTAAACCGTATTGACTTGTGGAAGGGGCTTAACTGAAAACCAATATTATGGTATTCCATTTAAATCACTGAGCGCCGTTCCGTTAATTTGCGTCACACTACTGTATAGATATAGTGAGAAAAGATTTTCCTTCGTAATATTTCGGAAAAGTTCGTATTTATCGTGCTCCTCAAATAGCTCCATGTTAATGGATTTGAAAATGTCACTTATATAAAACGATCATTAATTGACAGTTTTCCCGTAAGAAAATAATTTTTCACTACATCTGTATATTGTTTGTTTTTCTCAAAATTAAATATGACCAAAGAAATAAACATAATTTCTATTCTACTCTATTCTACATACTCAAATCTACTTGTACTTAAAATAGTCTATCTGCGTTATATTATATTATAATTAGCTCCGATGATGTCAATGCACTTGTAACAGCTCTTAAAACAAGATAATTATTAGGAAAGTATCTGTTCTTCGTACAGCATTGACGGTAATTTTATCATTGGCTTGGCAGGATGAAACATAACAGCATCGTGAAACAGGACTCCGATAGTAAAACCAAAAGGCGGTCGGTTGTAGATTCGGACCAGTCCACGGAGTCCGCGGACTCCAACGACGATCTTCAGATTCTAAACAAATCCATGACAATTAAAGTTTGCACACCCAACGACGACTTCGAATATTTCAACTCTCCCGTGCGCTCGACTAACGAATACCCAAATAAAACACTTTACAACGACCCCTTCTACACTCCGCGGAAATCAAAACCGAAAGCGGTCGACTACATGACCGACAAACATAAAGAGATTATAAACACGGAAATTACTAGTCTCGAGTTCACACTTCTAATAACTGATCTACTCCAAGAGTTGTGCAAAGCTGAAAGCAGCCTCACGGGGTCGGAAGGGTCACAAATATCCATGCAATGCATAAACTTCTCTTTGAAAAATCTATGTTCCTTACAATTCGGATCTCTACCCGCCAAGTCCAATTATAACAATGAAGAAGTGTCGAGAATCAAACTCACTCTGACAGAGCTTTTGATTGTATCCTTGGACAAAGTGTTGATCCACTCGGACCTCTGCGCCAAACTAATCAATAACGGAATCATGCCAATGTTACTTAGAATACTTGAAGATGTTATTTGTAAGTCTAACAGTAAATATAACGGTAAAGAAGAAAGTCCCCACAGTGCCAATAACGATGAGAACGCAAATGAGACTGAAGCGCAAAACTTGCTCAAATTCGTATTCGGAATAGCGTATTCTATCACAGCCTTCTTCCACTGTCTATTGATGCAGTGCCGCAGCGTGGACAAGCTCAGGGAATTCACCGAACAGTTCAAGCTCTACGGAGAATGCGTGAAAGGAGGCCTTCTGAAAGAATGCATAGAACTAATGATAAGAATTCCAGCAGTGGAGCAGGAGTCTAGTGTGATATTAATTAAGAAATTGATAGAATCTATAGGGAAACTTGTAAGCGGTATGAAACGAGTGAGAAGTGAAGTGATACATACATCTGCCTGTCCCCGGAGTCGGCACAAAGCGTGCAGGCAACGGGTGCAGGCTGGGATGCATCACCACCACGACGTGCTCGGCGAAGCAGGCACGGGCCTGCCTCTGCCTTCAGCATGCTGCGTGTCAGTGTTATATGGAACTTTGACGTCTCTCGTCACTGACGAGAAAGTGTCAGCGCAGACCGTGTTAAGAACTAAAATACTTCGAGTGATGCTAAAATGTGGCGTTTGCTGCTGCTTCTCACCGGGATTCCTAATGGAATGCATCGTCAGGTTGATGTTGACGCACAACAGCGTCGCGCCGCGATGTCTTCAACTCCTCGAACACACAGTTTATGGCGATCTAGGATCGAGTATACTCATCCCACGCGTAACGGATCAACTCCCGTGTTCTATCTGCGAGCCGTGCGACGACAATAAGGACTTGGGGAGGAAGTATTGCCATCACGGAGTGAGTCCGATAGAGAGAAAGAGTGTATGGTCGTTTCTCATTCATTACAACTCATTGCTGCAGCTGGACAACCATAATAATGTTTTACACGCAACTGTAAGTCACCTTCTGAAAGTGACGCCCAAGTGCCGTATGGAGATGAAGTACGAGCTATTGTTCAGCGTTATTTATCCAACTTTCATTGTGTCCAAGCACCGCTACGTCATCCGACAAGAGGAATCTGCCTACTTCCTAACAGTGTCTTGCCTCAACATCTTCGCAAGCCTCCTTAACACGGTCACGTTCGCCGAACAGTTCATACAAAAAGGTGGATTGAGTTACGTTCTCGAGCTGATGTCGCTCCCCGAGTTTTCCAACCAGTGCTGTGCCATTCTCGAAATCGCCATAATTGTGGAGATATACAAACTGATGAAAGAGAACGCGGAGCTGAGTTACTTTCGCGAAATGTCCTCACTGTCTTCCGTTCAGATGCTCTTCAAATCCCTGTCGGAGATGACCGGCACATGCTACAAAATTTATAAATTAAAACTGCCCGCTGAAAAGTTTGAACAACTCTGTGACTTGACAAAGGAGAAAGAAATACTCGCAATCAACGTAGAGTCTGTAAAAAAGGCTTCAATTCCGAAGTACGAGAGTTCAATAGGAGAAGCAGTTGACGACCATATAGACGAGTTGAAGAATATCAGTACTTTTTGGAAGTCGTGCGCCGGGCTGTGTCTGTACAGCCCGATGTTCCGGGAGTACGTGGCGAACGAGGGCGTGTTCGTGGAGAGCTACGGGCTGCTGAAGCTGGTGCTGCACTGGCTGTGCAACTGGCCGTGCGGCGCGGCGGAGAGCAGGCTCCTCGTCAAGCTGATGGAAGCGCTGCTCACTGTGCAGTTTGCTGTCTCAGGTATGTCAGCTATATTTACATGCTATTTTAAAGATAAACTTGGGGGGAAAGCTGGTGAACGCGTTACGAAAAGTGTGAATGGAAGTTGAGAGGGGGATATAAGTTATAGAAAATAGAAAGAGAGAGAGTTACATTTTATATATTATACACACAGTGCAAGCCTGTAGTCTGTATCTCACTAAGCAAAAAAAACTGTGCGCGTGCGCATTTTCTTTCTCTTTAAAAAATCGTGCATATATTATATTTTGTTTATATATTACAAATAAATAAACATATACATACATTAAGATGGGTCTAAAGATGAATCACGCACGCTCGTTTATTTTTTTAAATTAATTATAGACGTCAGAACTTCAGTAAAGTCTCACAGAGGAAGAAGCCAAAAACCGGGCAAAGTGGAGAAGACCTAGTAGGAAAGTGGACCCTGGCAGTAGGCCGGGAAATCGCTAGGCAGAATAAGACGCCAGAATTTAGTAAAATAGTAGCATCGGAAAAATAAAATAGACCGTCCGTACGTTTGAGCGTTTAATCCGTAACTGACACGACGTCGACTGTTTCACCGGAATGAAGGGTAGCAAAGCTCTAAAGTTGGTTATCCCTAACATCTATATCTAGTTAATTTACAAGAAGGTAAGGGTTACCACTCTGAGGGTAACCTCATTTTGAGGGGTTACATGTTACGCTGAAGCATTTTGATGCAAGGGCGCCCGAGTGGGTCAAATCACGACTCGTTAGCGCTGAGAGAAGTGGCTGAAGAATCTTTTTGAAGAACATTGATCGTGGCTAAGTGTAGTATAATTTGTGAGAAACGCGTTTTTGTTGTCACTAAAAAGTTTCTTACTTGGAAGGTTCATGTTTTGCGTAAATTTGATTTGATGACGGTTTTTGTTTTTTGTACATATTCTACTGTATTGGCCTTATTGAGTCTATGCTCAGCTCTGATGAGATTGCTTATAGCTTAGTAACGCTCTAATAAACACCTTGCCCGCTCAACCGTCTACAAAGCGAAGCTGGTTTGGTCAAATGTATTAAGAACTTGTTAATATTAAATGGTTTGCCAATTTGTTTGTATACCCGTCGGCATGTTCATAGAGTACACAAACAACTTGTATCGAATTTCATTGCAACCGATTATCTGATTGGCTTAAGCTGTTTCATAACTTGCAGTCTATATAATACGGTCCTATATCGCTTGCTTTGATTGTTCAGCTATTGATCCGGTGGAAAATATGTAGTAATTTACGGCAGATTGGGTTTCCGATGCCACTTAAATGCTATCATAGTATGTGTGTTATACTGTAAACACAATTCGTTGGTGAGACTTTTTACTGGATGTTTTTTGGTGGATTTAGTTGATTACACATAAATACGACTTGGGGACCTTCAAGAAACAAGCTTCCCTTCTAAGATTGGATGCCTTAAGCTCGTTTGCTCGTTTCTATTATAAAAAACGAACTAAACACATTTAGAGATACAAATATTGACCTTATGTCTAGACGAAGTTTCCTGCACTTATTAGTCTTTTATAATTTATTTATAGATATAAACAGCGCTGTTGGTCCGATCGGTCTACTAACCGATCAACGAAGGTGATAAAAAACCATTTAGTCTTATTGAGAGTTGCTATTTCACGGATAATATAAGGGACATTCAAAAATAAACTAACTTTGAGTGCCACTTCGGGAAGCGTTGGCGCTGGCAGAAGACGTGTCTGAAGAAACTCTAGCAACGCTCCTAACATCTAAGGGGTGACAAATAGCGGTAACGCGCAAGGATTATTCGCAACCTCCGTCGGTCGCGAATGGATCTTCTAATATAAATTATTAGAAGATCTAACCAGTGCAATGGTAATCCCATTGTCCGGATCGTCGAGAGCGTGTCTCGACTTCCCCATGCAACGGAATTTAATAGAAAAAGGCTTATAAGTGGCGGCACTTACAAGAAGTTTGTTAGAATGTTTGGTGGCAGATGTTGAGATGCCTACCTAAAGAATTGGGCTGTTGGTAACCTTTTTTTTTTGTTAACGGGGAAGATACAAAAAGATACCCCGCCTTCTGGGGGGAAGGCGGCGGTTATGTGGGGTTTTTACCCACTAAAACCTCTCCGGTGACCCTTTCCTCGGTGCATGACGAGGGGCTCCGGGATCTCAAGTGGAACGCACTGAGCCCCTCTGCACTGTGCTCCAGGAGAGCACGTTCCGGGGGGGAGGTTACTCCCTCACCCCCTGTGCCCTCGCAGTGCAAGGCTACACGAGCCAGCCGATGTCGCCTTCTTCCCGGGTCCACCTTAGCCGACGACAAAGGCGGTAACCCTGTATCAACGTGGAGCTCGTTGTTACGTACGAACGTAGTTCGGTATTCGTTTTTAAATCGTTGTTTATAATTATTATTAAAATATTCTTTTGCGATGTTCATATCAATGATGAATATCTAAATTATACGCGGTATTTTTCTTCTCACGTAGTCGCGAAATTTCTATTATCGACGGTCATGTATTAATTTGATTGCGTCATGTATTGTAAGTATATTTACATCATTCAACTGTCGAATTTGAATTTGGAATTAAAGTTACCGGCCCTCATTTGTTTCAACCCACTATAACTCAATAGGCTTTAGTTTATACTTGAGTTGGTGCAGTGTTAATTTGGGGAATGTGTGGTAGCTTTAAGTATCGAAACTCGAAGAACGAACGAACTTCCGTTTTCTTATTAGCAACAACTAAATTGGTAGGTAGATATCGACTCACCATATAAATATTTCTAAGACATTAGTTAGTATATAGATAGGAGGTTTTGCATGACCTAATACCCTCCTCCCCTTTCCATCACCGAACGACTCAAAAGTTCCACCCTCACGTTGTAGACATCCCATCGATACGCACGAAGTGGTTTGCCTCCACCTTCCTTCTTCTTCTCCACCTTCCTCTCTGCCGCGATCAGTCTTTCCATACGGGTACAATCTGGACACCTTTAAGTCTAATGTGAACAGACACCCTATAGGCTCACGTGTTCCATCCTAGGCTTCATCTTCGCCTTCCATCAAGCGAGATAGAAGCCAAACGTGAGCCTATTTAGTATAAAAAAAAGGACGTAGGACGTTGGTACGAAAATGAATATCGTGTTATTAAAAAAAATCGCTTTATTTAATAAATTGGTCAATAAAGTACACTTTAATATATTATGATAAAAAATAATTAATATACTAAAGTGTCACATACGAGTTTAATTTGTTCCCTAACCTTGCTCGTACCTTGACATAAATTGTAAATGTAGAAAAAGCAAAAATCGCCAAACCAATTTATCAAAAATGCTTTTAAAACGAGAAACAAGCACACAGACTGAGGCCTTCAACAAGAAAGAAATCTTCAACAAGATACCTCACCTTTCCCCAGAAGACGGCAATCTTGTATGTGGGGTTTTACCCCTAAAACCTCCCCGGCGGCCCTTCCGGCTGGCTAGCCACCCTTGTCGCCCAGTGAACCCGAGGCCCCTTTTGGTCGCCTTCTACGGCAGACAGTGGATACCGTAGTCTTATTCAACGAGGCAAGGCTAACAGACTGAGGCCTAGTATGAGGTGGGTGAAACTGTTAGCGTCTTACTGTGCGATTCTTCATTTCTTAAATCTTGTTCTCATCTCAAAGCAAAATATCGCTCGCTCGGCGGCTCCTGTCTCAACACACTCGTATATCGAGGTATCACATATTGGATATTCAATGCGAGAAAACCTACATTTAATAAATGTGTTGTTGAGGCCATTGGTAATACATAGTACACACATTCATACACACAAACACATCACATGCCACACACGCTACATGCACAACAAACACGCATTTACATTACGATATCACTTAAAACTCAATTTTATGAACAAATTGTGAATCCCTTTGTTGGCAGTCAGTACAGCCAACCTTGATATATAATATATATTAATGCCTACTGTGGATTCTGTTATAAATAAATAAATAATAAATTGTCTAAATTAACTCCTTCTCTTTGACGGCAGATGCGACGCACGGGAGATCGCGTGCGGCAAGTTGCGGCGTGGTGCGTAACGCGCTGCGTGCCGCTGTCTGTGGCACCGCGACTGCTGACGCCTCCACTGCTGCCGCTAACACCACTGCTACTGCTGCTACAAGCAGCGGGGCCGGGCTGGGTGCGCTGTGCGACGCGCTGATCGGCGTGGCAATGGCGCGGCCCAGTCGGCGGCTGGCTATGCCTCGACTGGCTCCCGCTAAGGTATCGGCTTTACTTATATTTTTATAAATAAGTAATATAATAATAAATATTGACAAATTTCAAAAAGGGGATGTTATCAATTTGTTTTTTGTTTGTGCAATTCATACAACGATACAACTTTCAATCAGTCCGTACGTTAATTTTCTTGGCTAAGAAACGAAGGTTCCGAAAATATAAAGGAACTCCTAAAATTGATGAATCGATGATAAGATATTGTTAGGTTTATGACAATCCGTAATTAGGTAAGTATTACGTAACGATAGTGAATACGAATTTGTATAATGGTATGTATAGTTACGAGTAAAAACAAAAACGAATACTCCCTCCCCCACCCGGGACGTGCAGAGGGCCTCCGGTGCGTTCCTCTGGAGATCCCGGAGCCCCTCAACGTGCACCAAGGAAGGGCCGCCGGGGAGGTTTTAGAGGGTAAAAACCCCACATACAACGTATTCAACATACCCCGCCTTCCCCCAGAAGGCTTTTTGTTGAAGATTTCTTTCTTGCTGAAGGCCTCAGTCTGTGTGCTCGTTTCCCTTGTTTTAAAAGCATTTTTGATAAGTTGGTTTCGCGATTTCAAATCAAATCAAACGTTAAACGTTTATTACGCCTAAAGGCTCTCTTTTCGAATGATCGTAAGTATATTACGAAATAGACTTAATCAGGATCTCATCAAACTACTCTTATCTTTTCTAATAAAAAATAATCGACACCGGTTGTCGTGATGTTGAGTTATTCTGTATTTCTTCTGTTACTGCTTCTGTCTGTCGACCACATACCTAATGCAAATTTGACTCATGTGTATGGTTTTCTCATGGATGCCTTTGTCAGAATGGGACCACTAGAGAAGCACCAGCTTTCAAATAAAAAAAAACATCTATTGAAAAGACAATGTAGGTAGAACTTCGTTATGTTAATTTGTAAATAAATGAGAGCGTCCGTGCGAACGAGTGTTTGGTCTGTCACTAACGGGAAGACATTAACAGTTTTTGTCTCTTAAAATATTTAATCCTTTTCAGTTCATTTTTGCGTAAATTTCATATGAATACGGTTATATATATTAATTCTTTAACAATAACACTTTCCCGTGTGACACATTCACGTTTCAACACTAATATATACAAATTATATGTAAATTATTTATATCATTATCAAATATTTAAATCTTTCGCGTATTCGCACCGGTGTATTGAGAACTTGTTAGTAGGAATGTGTGCTAATTATCGGATTGGTGTCACAACAGCCTTGCCCCCTCCTCCACGCGCCCCGCACACACGCACCCGCGCACACCCGCGCTCTCCGACATGTTTAGCTGTTACCCAACATAGATGTTTTCTAGAGAAAAAAAAATGAAGACAACCGGAAGAGTAGAACGAGCCGAAACAGTCGCCTAATCACAACTGACCGGTTTGCTAGCGGCGTCCGCGCTGTGGTGACCATGCATTAGTGAGACACTTATAGAAGATTTAACTCCAACCTTTTCTATTATACAATAGAGATTCTTTCATCTTGATTAACGTCCTGCCGCGACAGTCAGAGGTTGAGTAATACTATCGTGATAACACAGATATATGGGAAGGCCCCATCTGTTTTATATTAGTGTTTCTGGATCATCTCCCAGCGCCACCACTTACCGAAGTGGCATTTAAAGTTAGTCTCGCTTTGGCATTCAGCCCTGGCTTCAGCCCTGTAGTTCTGGGCTCTCAAGAATAAGACTACTGTATCCCCTGCCTTTCGTAAAAGGCGACTAAAAGGGGCCTCGGGTTCACTGGGCGACAAGGGGCCTGCGTTGTCCACCAAAGTGGACCCGGAAAGAAGGCGACATTGGCTGGCCCGTGTCGCCTTGCGCTGCGAGGGCACAGTGCAGAGGGGCTCCAGTGCATTTCACGTGAGATCCCGGAGCCCCTCGTCATGCACCGAGGACAGGGCCACCGGAGAGGTTTTAGTAGGTAAGAACCTCACATAACCGCCGCCTTCCCCGCAGAAGGCGGGGTATCTTTGTGAAGATTTCCTCCCCGTCAACAAAAAAAAAAAAAGATTGTTGACTTTTGGCGTGTAATGTAAGGGTAGTGACAAGTATTTACAGAAAGACCTTAGCTGTCCGTGTCTATGACCTAGCACGGTAAATAAAGGTTAGTGGTAAGAGTATTACTATTTTGCCTTACATATGTATTTATTTCAATTCGATATGTTATTCTTATTTATGTATATTTTGTTTGTGTTTTTATATGTATAAAAAATAAATATTTATCTCATCTTTCTTTACTTGTAAAATTACTTATGTAAGTAGTTGTGTTCGTCTGTGTACACACAATTCATCCTACGTTATTCGTGTGTGGATTTTATTTAATAGCTTCTGTTCGCATTAGTTGCCGGCGTTGTTTGCGGACCACGAGGACATCCGAAACAGTTCTTGTAGAAAATCTTATTAAGTAGTCCCGACACTTAAAGATCGTGTGGTTACCGCGATCGTACTACGTCGCCGCAGGAGTGCGCCGCGGCGCTCAGACCAACGCCAGCCACGAACTCGTCCACTAGCTCTATTACAAATGTCTTATATCCAAATTATAATAACTTGATAACGGATGAGTACAAAACTTATAACTGCCGCGATTTATGGAGTTAAGTAAGTTAAGTTCACGCGTGGGACAAGTGCGAGCGGTAGTGGTGAAAATTAGTTTTTGTGCGTGAAGTGTGTTGTAGTATTAATAACATCGTGAGGCCTGTTTTCGCATCTCTTAACTTAATTGGCAATAACCGATGCCGGTAAGTTTCTCAACATTTCGCAACAAACTACGCCTATTATTTAAATATGCCTATTAAAATAATATGCGTGGGCTAATGATTGTTTTATCGATTTTATTGTATCATTAATGAAACTATATACTAATAGGAAAAGGTACTAAATCAGTTCCAATACCATTAACACAGTTAATCTCATTTACTAAGTCACTAGATTTTTATAGAACCAGTAGATAAACCAGCATTTCGCTGACCTGGTCTTATGTGATTCCACCGCCCCCAAACACCTATTAAGGGGATGGCGGGTGTGGTTTCTGCAGGCGCTGGTCTCCTCCAGTAACCTTCGTAGTGGCGTGCTTTCAGAGCACAGTGCAGAGGGGCTCCGGTGCGTTCCATTGAAGATCCCGGAGCCTCGCGCCATACACCGACGCATGGCCACCGAGGGGTTTTGGGGAGTAAAAGGGAAGGCTATCTTGTTGAAGAATTCCCCTCCCCGTCACCAAAAAATGGTGTGTTTCCAACCTATTAGGAAGATGGGTCACCGATACCTCGTACGACAGGCGAAGCAAGGTAGTATTTTACCAGATTGTGGTCCTTCTTCTATCGCGTCCACATTCATTCAATAGCACAGGGCATTGAAGTGTGCTGCCTCTGTAGGATATTTTAAATTTATCCCCTTTTTTATTAAGATTTAAAACTATTTATTTTAATTTTTATAAAATAAAAGCCTAAGTTATTCCTTATTACGTCCCGTCAAAATCTGTTTAGAGTTTCAAAGATTAACTGAGACAAACAAACAGACTGACAGAGACAAAAATTGTATAAAATGTTATTTTGTCACATGTACCGTATATACATTCATA
This sequence comes from Meandrusa payeni, assembly GCA_029286785.1. Taxonomy (NCBI): domain Eukaryota; kingdom Metazoa; phylum Arthropoda; class Insecta; order Lepidoptera; family Papilionidae; genus Meandrusa; species Meandrusa payeni. The sequence goes on from JAGSMX010000015.1 coordinate 8,062,870, forward strand.
TGCATGTAGTGACAAGCGGTTATTTTACAAACAGACACGCCCGTTACATTTATTCGTACAAATGCTATAAAATTTTCAAGAAATTTTTTAACATTCTTCTTCAACATTTCAAAATGTGTTAGGAGATTTACATCAATAGTCAAGTCAATATTCTGTTTCACATTCCAAACCATTAGGCTATTGACGTACTAAGATATAGAATTTATACCCATTTAGGTTATCGATACTCCGATCGAGGGAAGACTTAACCGTTTATCCATATCTTATACGAGTACCAGAGGCGCCGAAGTGATCTAATAAGTTTACCGAACTTATTACGCCCCGTATGTGACAGGGGAAAGCAACGCCATAAACCGGGCGTTTTAACTTGTTAGTACTTTTATATTCTTTTGCAAACCGCGAAACGGAATTTCATTAGTACGACAAGATGGAATTACGAATCCAAATGTCCCCTACTTTTGCTGTAAGGAAACATTAAGTTATCAATAATAGAAAATATATGTTTTATTCCGTCTAATTTGAACTGTTTACTGCCAACACACTAGAATGTGTTATTGTTTTGAAAAATAAGCTTGAACAAGTATATTTACGAGTATTAACCAAGAACCGACTTCAAATGAAATCAAACGTTAACCGCTGTTACGTGCAGGGACACTCTTGTATTTCCGAATTATCGTAGGAATATTACGTAATAAAATTAATCATTACTTAACTAACATAACTTAACTTGAAGTACATCTTTTCGAATAAAAAATAAATAATCGAAATTGGTTTGCATAATATTGAGTTATTTGTCCATCTGTCGCTCAGTTACTTAATGCAAAATTTAGATATATTGTTATTGATATATATTACTTATATGGTTTTCTCGTGGCCAACACCATGGTCTTAATGGGACTACAAGGGAAGCACCAGCTTTAAATAAAAAAAAATCATCAAAATCGATTCACCCAGTCGAAATTTATGACGTAAGAAACATAAAACAAAACATACTTGAGAATGCCCTCCTTTTTTGAAGTCAGTTAAAAAAAATAAACTCCCTAGTACTTTTAACTCTTACGGGGTAAGCATCTGGTTTTTTTAAAAAAATATTTAAAATGACACGACACAATTAGAAGGAAGTTAACAAAATGAAAGTTATGTAATTGATAATATAGATTTATATTTTGTTTTATTATATACCAACTTAACCGTTAATGTTATAAGTAGAAGTGTTTGTTACTTAAGTTATACACATACTCGTCTTTCAAAATGGTTTCCGTGTCCGACGCTAGCGTAATGGAGTCGCATGTACTCGTAATTACCGCGCAGTTGATTAATTGGTCACTCGTTACCCAGTCCACTGCGCAACTTGTCAACTAACTGCATATCATTTCATTTTTGATGACCTTTATATTGATAATATTTATGTCCCACTGCTGGGCGCTCTCTGTAGAGAGAGTATAAGTGCATAGTCAACCACGCACACCTAGTGCGGATTGGCACACTTCACATGTCTTAGAAAAAATTTGTAAGACATGTAGGTTTCCTCATGATGTTTTCCTTTATTAGTGGTAACAACAAATTTATTGGTGCCGGCACCAGGGATCGAACTCTGGCTGCTAGCGTACTATGCAACTTGAGCCAATTGCCTGGACTCTGAGCTACCACGGATCATCAAGAATGTGCGCGATAAATGGACGAATAACTCAATATCACACCGACCGATTTCGATTATTCATTTTTAATAGCAAAGGATGTACTTTAAGAGTAGTTTGATGAAAGTTTGGTTACGTCCTGATCAAGTTTAAGCCCCCGGTTGATTCGATTTGAAGTCGGTTTTGTTTTGACTCGTAAATATTGTTTGTACACATAAAAGGGGTAATAAAGTTAGAAGAATGTGATCCCGCCGCACATAAACTTCGCATAGTGGTCGAATTTTGCTAATTTTTAGTCTTACAGTTCATTACTGCCTCTAAGGTTTACCGATGTCGTACCGCTGGCGCGACAATTGTGCGTTTGTTGGTCTTTGACGTATTTGGTAATGATAGAATGATAATTTATACGATTGTAATAAATTATGAGAATATCCCCGTGATATCGGTTGTTGTTTCCAATATTTTTAATATTTCATTATATTATTATTAATATATTAATTTAATATATTATTTAATATATTGTTTAATTAATATATTATTTATTTATTTATATTTAACTTAATAATATATTTATTTATGAAAATTTGTTAATGTATTATTTTATTGTATATAATATACATTAATGTCATAACTATGTATACATGTGTCGTTTATTGTACTCTTATTGTCTGTATAAATTTCATGTAAGTGTAGTATTGCGCGCGCATGACTCGGGTAGTCCTGGGCACCGCTGAAAATCAGCGCTGTCGCATCCTTGGGACGGCCTATGCTGAGACGGTGTCCAATATTGGATCATATCTTATTTTTTATTTTTTTTATAATTTCTAAGCAAGTGCTTGACTACAATCCCACCTGTTGTTAAGTGGAAATGCAGTCCTGTATGGTAAGGCGCACTAGCTTAGTAAATGCCTATTCACTTTACTCTTGAAAATACCCACGTTGTAATCGGAAGGAAAGACAGACGCAGGCAAAGTATTCCAGTCCTTTGCTGTTCGAAGAATGAAAGACGAAGCAAATCGCTTCGTTCGGGTTTGAGGGATGTTCACAACAAAAGGATGAAATCCCGCAGTGCGTCTAGAAGTCCGATGGTGGAAAGGGGATGGGGGAATTAGATCATGTAGTATCTCTAGTCTTATGTACAATTCGTCCCTTTTTTCTTTAACTGTTTATTTTATGCCAATAAATAATATGTATATGTGTATGTCTATTTCATAGTGAAACGTCACTGGCAAATAACAGACTCGGCGCCGTGCTTGTTTTTGTCCGGAATGTTTCGAATAATACTGGCATTTCGTATAAGTTGTAGTTTAACGATCATCGCAGTCCATAAATAAATGATAAGGTTTTTCTCAACACGACTTCTGAGAATAGTAGAAAAATATGATAATTAAACACAAGTCTTTAATATTTATTTAACATCAGAATACCTATTAATTGGGTATATGGACAATTAGGAACATAATTATTTGGGATATGAAAGTTTCAGACTTTATTTGGCGGTTGGTTCAGGCGGTTTGGTTAATTAAATCTATTTTTTAATTCTCACCGTCTCGATGTTGAACGTGGTGAATGCGTTTCCTGGTTTATCTTCGTAATATATAACATTTTCCCGAAGTGGCACTCACAGTTAGTTTAGCTTTTTAATATCCCTTAGATTATTCGTGAAATAGCAACCGACCGAGTCGCGGTTCGTGGATACTTGTGTCGATTTACTAGCAATCGAGGTTCAGGCTACGCGACCTAAGAGCTGTGCCATCTGTCAATCTGGTGAAGCAGTCAAGGCCAGCTTCTTTGGCCAATCTGTGTAGTTCTTCAAAAAAGATCTTCGTAACCCAAAATCCAATCTTAGTATAGAAATCGTTAGAAAATCAGATGAATTTAGAACCTTTTCCTTATCTGAAGTCGTTTTCCTTATATGAACGAGAATACGTGGCTAGTTAATCTATATTTAGAGTCTCGGTGTATTAGTTTAAACGACGTAGTCCGCGGTAAATGTGACAGGTCGCTCCGCACCGTCATAATCGTTAATCCGTTTTTATCGCAGTGGCAGTATTATATTATAATGTGATTAGCGATCCTTGTTTATGACGTGTATCTGAACGAAATTGTAACTGCCTATACCGAGGTCCCGTCTTGGAGGTTGTTGCGTTGACACTCCCGGGAGAGGTTCAGGCTGAGCGACCTAAGAGCTATGCCACCTCTCAATACGGTGAAGCAGTCAAGGCCAGCTTCTCTGGCCAATCTGTCTAGCAAAATGAAATGTCGTTTTTCTTACTCAACACACTACACTGTGTTTTAATTTATTTACACCTAGTAAAATATCGTTATATGGATATGCCGTTGGTTGACCTTGGCCATAAATAATCTATCCTACCCACCTAATCCATAAATAAATAAAGATGATCCATCGACAGCACAAAACAAGTGAGCACATCGATCAGACGTAAACAAAACAAAGGCTAGTGTTTAGGCAGCGGACTGGCTTACCTTCACCCCCGCTCGCTAAGTCGCAGCTGAGAGGCTTCCGGCATTAAACCTAAATGTAGAAGTTACGATCCGTCTCGTACCTCCCCGGTTATAAGACAGAACACGTGACTACACACCGCCCCTGCTGCACCTGCCCGATTTACTGGGGCTTAGGGGGCATTTAACGTATGCGAGACGTATTATGAATTACTACAAGGATTGAGTTTTAAATATACTAAATTAGGACGCATCTGAATCGTAGGAACGTTTAGAAGGTCAGAGGATACTGAATACTTTCTACTAAAACAGTGCAAATGACACACTGATACACAGGGTATTAGAAGACCGCTTCGACAAACGAAGACAGATGATAGTACTAATGAAATTTTAAATATTGAGACGAGAAAAAATCGATCCTGAATTTAAAAAATCATTTGTTTAAAGAAAACAGCAATAGAACACAAAGTCAAAGACAGCTGTTGCTTGGGTCAACGAACCCGGTAAAAATTCTTTTATGGCATGGTAACAGCGCCGCGCCGCCTCCCAAATATCAGCTGTTTTAATTTTGTGTTCCATTGCTGTTTTTTTTAGTAAAGTAATGTATCTTTTTGAAACTATCGTTTAATTTAGCTATACTAACATGATGAAGCGTAAATAATGCCAATAAAAATGTTGAAAATATATATATTTTTAATCAGGATCGATTTTTTTCCGTCCCATCATCAAAGGTGTCATTAGTACTATCGTCTGTCTTCGTTTTCGGAAGTGCTCTCCTAACATCCTGTATATTATATTTCTATATAAGGTTCATGAAACACTATTTTTAGTTTTAGCCTTCTCTTACCCACCAAAGGTAAGTTGTTAGAAAATGCTAAATAGCATTAGGTTCACATGTATTTTGGTGCCATTAAGGATTTATCTATCTATATACAGCACCTGTCAGATAAGTGTTCCACCGGTTGGATAGACAACGTTTGCATAGGATAGTGAAAGCCGTACCACACTATAGTGGCTCCCGCGTGAAGCTCCTTTGTAATATTTAAGTTATGTCCTTTCCTCCCAGATTTTGAGGTGAGAACGCTATTTAATTACAGTAAGTCGATGGGAATATCGTAGAAAACTTTAACTAATACGTAGTATTACTCTTAATTCAGCGGATTTCCATCATTTTGTTGTGGATATCCACGGACACTGCGGGGCGCTTTACTTTGTTTTTGTGCTTTAAGCTGTCTTTTTATATGCGTATAGCAATTAATAAACTAAATTAATAAACTTTCGAAAAATCACTACAGCACTCAAAATCCTCGTAATTCACACTAATTAGTGATTGAGAAATTAAATTGGACTGTGTCTCGAACATTTGCCATGTTAGGTAAAGTAACTTACAGATTTCAAGATTTTTTTTATTTATTTCTTCCGTCTGAATCAATGTTAGTTTCGAATCTACTTTAATTGATCAGAGAAGCTATGCCAATCGATATCGAAGAAAAATGCGCAAGAATGTTCGATGTGTGAAGAAGTCGAATATTTCTTTACAAAATTTGATATTTTGGGCTTCTAACATAAAATTCCACTTACTGGGGTTCTGCGGCCATAATGAATGTAAATGACGAGCACCTGGTCCGTCAGGTGCCGCCGCTGCAATGCGAGTCGAGCGGCAGCTCAGCGGACGGCTCGTCCAGCGAGGACGCGGCCGGCCCGTACGCCAGCGAGCACAGCGACCCGCCCGCGCGTAACGACGACGGCTACGAGGTGAGTACATTCACAGCATTCTCTGCCTTCCCCAATGGAGAGACGGTATGAGTGCTATTACTTATTTATTCTAAACTAGCGTAACCAGGGCTAGATTTTCTTTATGTATTTAAACAACAACTTACATGAGTAAACGAATACATTCACGGCTTACTTACCCTAAATACTTCAAAATCCTTAGTTATTGTCTTTAATATACTTCAAAATATGGTTCATAAAGACATAAATATACAAAACGCATATGTTAATACAAATTTGGTTTATAAAACAATAATCTATATAATATAAATAATATCATCATAGTAAATAAAAGCTGTATTTGACAGTTCAAAAAGAGGAGTGTTCCGATCGTCACCAAACTTTAGACGAATACTCGCCAGGTCAATCTGAAGATTCCCTGAAAGTTTCATTGAAATCGGTCCAGCCGTTTCGGCGCCTATATGGAACATACCCACACACTTTCTCTTTTAGCCAATATAGCGGCAAAGTCAAGAAAATCGTTAATATATTATTCATATCAAAAGTTTTTTTTTGCAGGCAGACGTAGAGATTGGCAAATTAGATGCGAGCTTCAAGTCGCGCAAGCTCTCCGACTCCATGTCTGTGCTGAGCGGCCTCTCTGGTGAGGAACAACTTTCTTTTTCTAATGGTAATGAGATATCTACTGCTATTTCTATGTCTGCGTTTCTCATTTTATAAGTTTTGAACATTTAAACTGCGGCTTACTGATAACAAAGCACTTGTTAATGTGGAACACCGAGCATCATGTGGACGTGGTCGTTGATAAACACCTGTAAGAAGTAAACGGATCATGGAATGCCTTTAATTAATACTATAGTCCATTCACGTTCAAGATTATAAGTCAACAGTGTGATTACGGGCTAAAGGTGTTTTCACAATGGAGTGAAAAATCAAACATGCATTATTATATTATATATATATAATATATATATAAAAGAGAAAGTGTGTGGGTTTGTTCCCTATAGGTTCTAGGTAATGGCTGGGATTATGGATATATAGGATTGCAATTAAACTTTCAGGGAATCTTCAGATTGACCTGGCGAGTAATCCTCTAAAGTTTGGTGACGATCGGAGCACTCCTCTGAACTGTTGAACTGTCAAATACAGCTTTTATTTACTATGATGATATTATTTATATTATATAGATTATTGTTTTATAACACAAATTTATATTGACTGATGCGTTGTGTATATTTATGTCATTATGAACCATATTGAAGTACAATATAGTATACTAAAGTATATCAAAGATAATAATTAAGGATTTTGAAGTATTCAAGGTAAGTTATAACGCCGCGAATGTATCCGTTTACAAGGTAACGATAATAGGTAATGATCTTCACCCGCTCAAGAAGAGATTGTGAGAGATAAATTAACTATTTAATCATATAAGTTTATTTTTTAAATAAAATACAACAAATTTCCTCCTTTTTCAAATCGGTTGAAAAGTTAAGGAAGTCAATTTGGTTTGTTCGTTGCAGACTACCAGTCCCCGATGGAGGCGATCGGCGTGGAGTGCGCGGGGCAGCCGGGCGGCGAGCTGGCGCACCCGGAGCTCTGTCTCATCGTCGTCGACATTCTCACGCAGCTCATCCAGAGGTCAGAGCACCACCAAACTGCTTGATGCTTTAATATTTTTTGAACGCATTTTGTTTTTTTGCGAGGAACCTATTTCGAAAGCAACACGTCGCGAGGACCCTTGAGTAGAGAAGGTCAACGTTGATGAATTTAATTACGATGAATAAACACTGCTGGATGTGACTCGCACAGTGATGTGATATACTTGCGAAGTAGGATAGGATTTTTAACGTGAATTATTTTCACATTTCCTTCGTCTTCGTCCCCTCAGTGCTCAGGATCGTCACGATCATCGTCAAGTACAAGTCTCCATTGGGTGCGGCTATAAACGGAGTCTGGTGAAAGTGATGCGATTGTGTAGGACCATTTTGTAGACGCTCTTCCCTGAACACACCCGCTTTCTGTTTTGCCTAAAATAATCTGCTATGAACAATGTGTCCAAAGACGCCGACAGTTTGATTTACCTGCGTAGAAAACGCCTACGTCAAGCGTGAGAGAGCATTAAGTATTAATAATAAAAACCTATATATCTCGCCAGGGTCGTGGAGGAGGAGGAGAGCAACAACGGCACGCAGGAGAATCTGGAGCGCGTATGCGGCGGGCTGGCGCGGGCGCTGAGTGCGCGGCTGGTGGGCGGCGGCGCCCCGGCCGGGCTGCTGCGCCGCCTGCTGGCGCCCGCCGCCGCGCGCCTTCTGCACCGCACGCACGCGCGTCTCGCCGGTGCGTATCGCATACGTACACGCACGCTACCCATTACCTCTAAACATCTTGCGTTTTTTTTTAAACTTTGCAAAACCACAAAATATCACTAATGTTATTGTTAACCATTCCAACTAAGCTTACGCTTGTGCTAGGAGATGGTACACGTCTAAGGTCGAATGCACGTCGATCGTGATCCTCCATTCGACTATTGACGCTTGTCATCTCTTCATCAGAATAAGTAAATCAATTATTACTTATCTTTCACTAACGTAAGCTTATTTTTTAACCGACTTCATTCAGAAATAGTGGTTCTCAATTAGTAATTTCAACTTTAGTCTGGGTGAACCGATTTTCATGATTCTTTTTTATTTGAAACCTGGTGCTTTCCTTGTGGTCCTAGGTATAGGTTCTGGGCCAGTTCTGACAATAGTAGCCATTAGAAAACCATTATCTTAAATTTGCATCACGTACGTGCGCGACAAATGGACGAACAAGTCAATATCACACCAACCGATTTCGATGATTCAATTTTTTATTGTAAAGGATGTAAATGATGTGTGTAGGAGTTTGGTTAGGTTCTGACTAATTATATTCCTACGATAATTCGAAAATACAGTGAGTTCGTCCCTGCGTAATAGCGTTTCCAATTTTAAGAAAGTTTTTGTTTCTACTCATTAATGTACTTATAGAACACATTACCGTCCTAGTGAGTAAGGAGCAGCTCGAGGCGCACAACTGGGAAATAGTTATGAAGTATGTTATATTTTCATTTCCCATCAGAACTGCAACACAACATATTGGAACTAATACACGTGGTGGCCTCCCAGAGCATCGAGCCGTGCGAGCTCGCGGCCCTGCTGCAGCTGTTCACAGCGGAGTCGCCGCCGCTGGGCGCGCTGCTGCCCGCCCTGCAGAGGCTCGTGGCACACGCCAAGCCCTGCACACCAGACTTTACTCTAAACTTTCCTGTACATCTGCCACACAAAGCTTCGGAAGGTGAGTTACCACAGCGTATAAGAATATAATTAGATAAAAAATAGATTTTTTTTAATATATATAACCTGTATATATGTTTTCAAAATGTTAGCACTTAAAATTGCACCTACATTTGTTTGGTTTATTGGTACCGACACCGGGCATCGAACTCGGGTTGATATGCTATGCAACTAGAGGTGACCGCCCGGGTATTGAGCTACAAGGGCTCTAGCATATTGACAGGATATTTATAAGAAATATAGAGAGGGCCACCGGGGTAGCATAACCGCCGCCTCCCTCCCAGAAGGCGGGGTATCTTGTTGAAGATTTCCCCGCTGTCAACAAAAAAAAGATATTTGAATAAGCTGTTTGATTGTAGCAGGCACGGCTCCGCGTAGTGTGAGCGCGGCGCGGTGCACCGTGGAGGGCGCCAACTGGGGGCCCTGGCTGCAGGGCTTCGCGCTCGTGCTGTGGCTGCAGCCTCTGCCAGGTGCGTACAACAGTGCAGCCTATCCAACACAGATGCAAAAGATTTTAGCGTCATTCACATATGCATTGTTAATGCAATAACGTTGTAATTTAATCGGCACTATGTAGTTTGAAATTAAACAATTTGTAGACTTTACTATGGTTTACTTAAGACTGATTCTCGCACACAACTGTCAAAAATGTCAATCATTTGATTTGACATGCATAGTGCACAACGCTTGAACATGTGTGTACGTAGGTTTTCGCTAAAAGCCGACCGAGCCTTGAGGTTCAAGGCAAGGTATGCTAACGCTATTACAGTAACCGCACATGCGAGGTCTTCTCTCGAGGGGCCTTGTTCCATATTGCACCCAATAAAGGTTCAGGATACGTGACTTAGCACCAATGACTGTCATGAACGGTGTTTCCAAACAACTACGATTCGGGGACTACGAGCCTACTTCTTTCTTAAAGGCAACGCATCTCCAGCTCCTCCGATGTTCGATTCTTCTCTTCCATTATAGAGGTGAATCATGTATGTTACTAACATTTATAATAACATTTGTTAGCATAGTTAGAAGCGTACTATAAAACTTAAAGTGAGTGCCGGGACATCAATTATGATATAATACTTTTTACTTTTAATAGAGGTCAAGGCACGAGGCCATGACGAGGTGGACAAGGTGGATACTATTCCACTGAAGGCGGAGGAGAACGGCATGCTGAGTGAGGAGCGCGGCGAGCACGTGCTGTCGCTGGGGCAGGACTCGCTCACCTTTGAATTGTGGCTCAACGTCTCCACCGGTACGTACTCAATTGAGTCATGGACATTGCATTTTCTTTATGGGAGGAAAAACATCCATAAGTCTGGTCTAGTACTTACAGGTGCGTTACCTAGTTATTTGAAGGTTTTTCTACCACACCGAGCCTTGGATCGATCTTCGCAGACGCCCTCGGATTGGAATGCTATCGCGAATAGAGTAACCGTCCAAACCGAAGTGTGTAGTAGTTACTCCCTAAAGAAGTACAGGTGATTTGGCCGTGCCACCTCTCAAAACTCGGTGAAAATTTTAAGGTCGTCTTAGCCCCAGCGTAGTTCATTGAGAAGATAATAACGAGTTTTCTGCTAGCATGAAGATTTGTGTCGTCGGCAGCACTTACTCTCTCGCTATTCCGGGATGAACATGAACACTAGAGACGATATCAGATCTATCCATTTCTAATGTTCACCCAACAGTCTAAATGGGAAAATTGAAATCACACATAATTCGTAACTCATATCATGGTAACGGTGAATCTGTCAGTCATTATTTATCATGGTTATGAATTCGTTGCCAAGCAACCGTGTGTGTTAGAAGCATGGTTGGTTGTAAAATTTTTTTTTTATTGATTGGTTGACTTGTCTATATCTATATATATAAAGAGAATGTGTATGGGTATGTTCCATACAGGCTCCGAAACGGCTGATTGTAATAAAACTTTCAGGGAATCTTCAAATTGACCTGGCGAGTAATTCTGTAAAGTTTGGTGACGATCGGAGCACTTCTCTTTTTGAACTGTCAAATACAGCTTTTATTTGCTATATTACTACTACTATGGGTATGATATTGTATTTACTGATATGTACATGGGTGTAGGTGATGATCTTCACCCGCTCGAGAAGAAAATAGAAGAGAATGAATACAAAGAGAAATGAATAGTGAGAGTTAAATAAAATATTGAATGATGTAATAAACTTTATTGTTTAAATAAAATAAAGTAAAATCTAGCGCGGCGAGGCGGGCTGGGGACGCCAGTAAACTATAATGAAGGGAAATTTCATACTCTTGGGCATCAGGCTCATTGACCATGGGAAAAGTTTTTTTGTTGCACGTATTAATATAAATATTTTTATAGCACAAGTGATTGTAATGCGTGCGTTGCAGGCGTGCCGAGCGTGCGTCTGTCGCGTGCGGAGGCGGGGGCGGGGGCGGCGCGCCTACTGTGCGAGGGCAGCGCCGCGTGCCGCCTGCCCGCCGCGCGCTGGTCGTGCCTGGCGCTCAACGTGCGCGAGGCCGTACTGCGCCGCCGGATACACATCCAGGTCACCTCACCCACACAACGACACGACACAGGATCGAACAAGATCAATAATCTTTACCTTTGAAATTTTTAATGTTTATTTTGAATTTTAACTTAAAACAAACTTTACGCTACACTTTGTATCTTAATTTAAAAAATTCTATTTAAGAACTTACACTCAAATTAATTTCAGCAGAAAATATAATCGCAATAACATTTTTATTTAATATTTGTTTATCAGAAGTCCTAGAATAGGTTTTAGTAGAAAATAGTATTATGTCGGAGGGAGCACAATTATTCAATTATTATCTACCTAATAAAATAATAGATTGTATCTATACATATTCTAGAAACCTGTAGATCACTTAAAGTATATCTTAGTTTGTAATCTTTTTAAAAGTTCTGACTCGTAAATAAAGTCTTTAAATCCAATATAAATATATTAAAGACATGTTTCTTCGGCATTACTAAGGTAATTAAAAAATCCAAAGCAATCGTCATCATTAATTATTTCGTCCGCAGGTCACCTTCTACTTGAACGGGCGCGAGTGCGACTCCGTGTCCTTACCTTTGCAAGGTAAGCGTATGTACATATTTATCTGTCTATTTATAACTATCATATTTACTCTAGTTATTGTGGACTTTTTCTAGCGATGAACGTCGGAGTTACTAAACCGTTATTTCTGTTTTGCTGCCGTAGTTTCAAGAACAATAAGTCTTGGAAAAAGGCATGAAGATTTCTTCAACGTCTGTAAAGTAAATAGACAAAACACAGCAGACAGCACGAGTTTAAAACGCATATAAGACTTTCCTGTCGATCGAGGTGTGTCATCATGTGATGTTATGAGTTAAGGTGTACGAATGTCAGCCCTGTAGTTATGGATTCTTAGAATAAGACTACGGTATCCCCTGCCTATCATAGAAGGCGACTAAAAGGTGCCTCGGATTCACTGGGCGACAAGGGAGGAGGCCTTTGTCGTCCACCAAAATGGACCCGGGAAGAAAGCGACATCGGCTGGCCTTGGGACGTGCTTTCTGATGAGTACAGTGCAAAGGGGCTCCGGTGTGTTCCACTGGAAATCCCGGAGCCTTTCACCATGCACCGAGGAAGGGCCACCAAGGGGGTTTTTAGTGGGTAATAACTCCGCCTTCCGGGACAAAGTCCCTTATCTTGTTGAAGATTTTCTCCACCCTTCCCCGTCAAAAAAAGGTGTACGAATGTATACTAAGCCAGCACGCCTTGCTATCGGAGACTGCATCTTCATATGACATCAAGTGACGTAGTGATTCACCATTTGAGTATGATTTACTAATATAAAATAGTTAATATAAATATTATTCGAACTATGTTATCAAGGTGAAGTGTCGCATCAAGCACGGATGATACCTAATCGTAATCGGTTATTCTGTGGCGCAGGCATTTTGGTTCGCAAGGTGTCGCCAACGAGCGTGTCGCTGGGGCAGGCGGTAAGCGGCAGCAGCACCCGGGCGGCGTGGCGGCTGGGCCCGCTGAGCGTGTACCGAGCGCCCGTGCTGAGCGCACCCATCGCGTTGCACCTGGCCGCGCACGGGCCCGACCACGCTTGCCAGGTTACTTGCGCTTTTTAATGCATCAGCGTTCACGTTGCCACACAAATTGAGTATCTTAGCCTGAACCTCTATCGCTAATAACCCGACATAAGGGTCCCCCCGGTGAGGGGTAACCTCGGCTTGGACGGTTACTATGTTACGCGTACGCATTCCGATCCGAGGGCGCCCAAAAGGGCCGTATGTCATGTCGTTGTTCCGATTTTATTGCTAAACTAATATTTAGTTATTGGGGGTCGATTTCTCGTAGACGCTTTATTGGCCGATCAACATCTTCCTTAGGTAAGTTGTTTGTTGGGGTTCAGGCTAAACGACCTTAAAGCTACGCCAACTCTCAATCAGGTGAAACAGTTGAAGTCAGCTTCTCTGGCTAATCTGTGCAGGTGCGACTAAAAATCTACCACTTCATCTCGAGGCGAGTGTCACATACCTTTTTTTGTAGGAAAAGGGGTCAACTACTTACTATGTTATTTTTAAGAAAGAAGTAAGCTCGTAAAGGTTCGAAAACACCGCTGGTGACAGTTGATTCCACATCCGTTTTATTTATGTTTTATGTGCGCAGGTGCGGTGTGAAGAACCCAACTTTTCAGCGATCTTGACGCCCGACGTGTTGGATATGAACATTGACTGGGGACAGGTGAGATAAATTGCACATCTCTCTGGTGCTATCCGTGTAACTAATATACCGTAATATGTTTTTTTTTAAAGAAAGCTAGCAATTTTTTTCCAGAAATTAATATTACTAACAATCTTGTTAACCATTCCAACTAAACTTAATCTTGTGCTAGGACATGGTTCACGGCAATAGTCGAACGGTGGATTCGAACCCACGACCTTACGATTCGCAGGCCGTACCCTAAACCATTAGGCTATTGAATGATTGCTGAGATATTACACAACTGTCGCCATTGGGACCGTAAACCTCGTCTGACCAATGACTTTGAAAAAAAATTATGTAAGAAAAAAATTACGCCGGGGAAATTGATTGGAAGCGAGCTTTCTCCACTCTTGATATCAATAATTCATATTCGTTTGTGATAATTTCTATATTATACTCGTAATAATAAATTCATTTATTACATGCCTCTAGAAATGGTATTCAAGACATATGTAAGTAATAGATACATTATAATATCGACAGTTATGGGGCATGCAATATGACAGTCGCTAGGTATACAATGTAATACTAATAATTTTTTTAGTCACTGTTCTGATGACCACCACTATCCTAAGGCCTCGTGCACGGTAAGGATGCTCGAGCCCTATATTTCTGGGCTCTCAAGAATAAGACTACGGTATCCCCTGCCTGTCGTACAAGGCGACTAAAAGGGGCCTCGGGTTCACTGGGCGACAAGGGTGGGAGCCTGCATCGTCCACCAAAGTGGACCCGGGAAGAAGGCGACATCGGCTGGCCCGTGTCGCCTTGCACTGCGAGTGCACAGCCTGCTCTCCTTGAGCACAGTGCAGAAGGGCTCCGGTGCGTTCCACGTGAAATCCCGGAGCCCCTCGTCATGCACCAAGGAAAGGACCACCGGGGAGGTTTTAGTGGGTAAGAACCCCACATAACCGCCGCCTTCCCCACAGAAGGCGGGGTATCTTTGTAAAGATTTCCTCCCCGTCAACAAAAAAAAAGGATATTCCTTTTCCATCTGGGTGTATACCAGGTATAACGTGTCGGGAAGGGTTGGTGTTATATTCGCGCCTTTGTAATTAACTACCAGTGTTGTATACCAACAGGTTTTCGAGATGTCCGTGACGTCGGTGCGCGAGGTGCACGAGCAGCTGTTGCTGACGTACTCCGCGCACGCGCACGAGGACGTGAACCTGTACCAGCAGGCCTCCGCGCCACAAACAGGTACAAAGACTGATGATGCATATATTTAAATACGCTTATGTAAACGTCAATATCCGAGTAAACCGCCACTTAACATCAGGTGGTATCGTAGTCAAGCACTGGCTTAGAAAGTATAAAAATAAATTATCTTCAACAGCGAATTTTGATTTATTTTATTATCAGACCTCACAGGTCAATTAATTTCAATTTTATCGATGAACATTGTGACACGAATGTTGAAAATATTTGAAAGCTTTGTGAATTGATTTCACTGGAATCAAAATTACAGATTCATTTAAACTGTTGTCAGACATTTTTACTGTACATTGCTTGTCTATTTGCACTTTGTCTTTCATAACTTTACGGTTTTGAGAAATAGTAGAGTTACTTAAATTCAACATTTTGGGGAACAATTTAAGTGAAGGGCTACAGAGACAACTTAACTGCTATAAAATTACATCATACGAAATAGAATAAACAGTACAGATAACAAAACTGGAAATTGTTTAATTAAGAATGTATTTCCTTTTCTAATTAGTGGTGCTGGAGGCGAATGCTACGAATACCGTGGACTGCCAGGCGCACAAATGTATCTGTTCTCTCTCAACTCGCCATAAAGACCAGACTGTCCACTGTGTGTCTACCACGCGTACTTTCGTATTTCGGGCATATAATGCATAGAGTGGATGGCAACCTTGAAAACGTGCTCATCGTTGGCAATACAGAAGACAAGAGCACAAGAGGCCGGTCGCTAACACGATGGTCTTACTAAGTAAAAGTTGAAAAATCTCCTCTCCTAACCTCTACCAGCCGGTGAGGGCTGCCTCGAACCGAAGCCGATGGAGGCAGATTGTTCATTTGAGGGGCTCTAGTGACCACGATCCTCAGAAATGAGGAAACGACAAAAAAGAAGAGATTTCCTTTTCAATTGTTCACTTGTACACATACAATGTACAAGTAGTATGCCGTCGATATTTACCTGTAAATTACAATCGTTGCAGTGTCAGGGTTCAGTGGTCGTGGCAGTGGCAACAGTGGCGGCGTGTCGGATACGCTGCGCGTGCAGTGGGCGGGCACTGCGCGTGTACACCGTCACCGCGGCTTGGCGCCCGCGCTGCTGCTGCTGGGCGGACCCGATTTGCTGCTGTACCTCTTCGCGAGGGTAGGCACGCTCCCTTACATCATGTTACGTCACGTCTTAAATATATAAAGCAAAATATGATTAATTCCTTGTTGCTATGAATTTAGTCATTGCGTTATTATTAAATTGAAGAGTTTCAGTCAATTTTGCGGTTTTTATAGTAATTTTTTTACATACGCTTGACTTTGGGCAATATGCTGGTGAATGCGTTACGAAAAGATTCACAAGAAAGAGAGAGTTTTGTATATTATTGTAGAGACAAGAGAGAGAGAAGTGCGAACACACATTTTCTGTCTCTCTTTCTCTCATAGATAGTTACGTTTCTATTGTCTGTATCACATTGTAGGAGCAAAAGAGAGCAGTACGCGTGCACATTTTCTTTCTCTCTTCAACAATCGTGTATATATGTTTAAACATATGCATACATATAGATGGAGCTGAAGCGGATAAAGTTTTACGTCAGTCGTGTGGTGTAATGCATGATGCATTTAATTTTTACAGAAAAATATTCCCCTACACTCCCATGTTGTACGCTGTCAGGATTATTAATTTAGTCTGTCCGTATATTGATGTATTTGGATGTGGCTAGCCAAGAAGCTGCCTATAGATGTTCGATACATCTAGGTGATGATTGTGTGAGACAACACTTGAATTTAATTTGTGTGAATTGTTACGTTATTCATACTTTTATAGTAATTATTAATGTTTTTTTTATTATTAAGGATTTGTGTGTAGTATAGCATTAAATTGGTTAAGTTATAATGATGTTGTAATGTTTCTAATAAGTAAAAAATATTCGCCCCCGTTGTTTAAATATGGGATGTTATAAGCGATGCAGGTAGAATGTGCTATGGAAGTGTGCGTGGTGCTGCAGGTGGTGGAGGCCGGGGGGAGCGCCGAGCAGCAGGCGGCGGCGCTGGGCGTGGCGCTGCGCGTGGGGCGCGCGGACGCACGCGTGCACGCGGCGCTGTACGAGCGCGACGCGCTGAACATGCTGCTGCCGGTGCTGGCCGCGCCCAACTGCCTCGTCTCCCACTACATGCTCAAGGTACGCCTGATCTTGGATTTGATCACAATTTTAATTAAACACATATATTGGGAAATAATTGAAATATTTTAATAATAAAAAATATTTCAGTTGTCTATGTATTATTTTCAATTATTCTGCCAGTATTTTCGCGGTTAAGAAACCCATGGTAGGTTGGCGTCTATCTTACGATTAAATGAAATCAACCCTGTGTGTTTTTTATGTACGAAAAAATCATTTGCTAAAATGTAAGGTGTAAAACAGTAGGGACACAAAGGAGCTGATTCCATTAGTTAAATTGTCCAAATCCCATGTTCTGTTTACATCTCCTTGCATTCTCGTGTCATCTCAATATGCAAGGTAGAAGTGCGAGAACTGCTTATAGTTATTTCCTAGATGGTCTCTCTATTATTTAATGTATCTAAATTGTGACTGATGCAGGAGATCCTGGATGTGGCGTGCAGTAGGCCGCTCCTTAGCGTGGGCGGGGCGACGGTGCGCCTGGCGACGCGCACTGACTGCGCGCTGCTGGAGCCGCGCCTGCTGCTGCTGCTGCTTCGTGCCTGGCCGCATCTGCACACCGTGCAGGTTGGTCACATATCTGCTACAAATGTGAATGCAGCATTTACAGCACTAATAAATGATAATAAAAATATAATATGAGACGCGACTTAATCTATCATTACATTTTAACTAAACTAATATATAAGTTTGTTTTCAACATGACACGGACACACTGTATTTTTTCTTCTTTCTTTAACTTTTTTTTTGATCTCTTTTCCATCTATTCAACTCTTATGATATGGACTGATCTGTACATGTTTACTTATTTATTAAATAGTACCACCAACAACTAAACAAATACCAACGTTATATGTATTACCAATATAATTTATACAACTTGTCAGAAGAAATCTTCCTACATACTACACTTAATGGCTAACTTAACATTCAAAAAGAATTGAAAAAGTAACAATAAGTAAGAGCGATAAGTCATGAAATCATCAGGCGGTGCGATTGACTATAAGAATGTTTACCGATCGTATAAAGCAATTAATCTAGACGTAGAGAAACGTAGAAAGCTTTTACCCAATAGTAGAATGGTAAAAAGGTTGTACGAGTTGCGTATAAGCGATGAGAGTGCGTGTGATTGTGGACAGGATGCAGAGGATCGTCACCATGTGCTCTGGTCGTGCCCACTGTAGAATGATTTGCGCGATAGACTACTTCCACGATCTGGTCTCCTCGGGGGCAACTTCAGGGAAGTTCCTCAAGTTCAGGAAATTTACTCACGCTGGGCACAAAAGAAGGACCCACTAGAAAAGTCGTCTGGTGTGTCGTAGAGCCCTTTAAGGGGCAGAGCTCCGAATGGTGGAGAAGGGCCTTGATTACTTGTAGGGAGTAAAAAGGGCCAGACCACGCGTACCCTCCCGCGTTTATGCCCATACAACCGCGAGGTCTCGATTCTTCCTTTTCTTGTTTAAAAATAAAACTCATCATAAGTTTCTGATACAATTTTTATTGCGCAGGTGTCTTGGGAAGTGGAAGGTGGTGACGTGACAGAGAACGGGTCGCTGTGGGCGCTGGCGCTGGAAGCCATCTGCGCCCTGCTGCGAGACGGCCCGCGCCGCGCGTTCAACCAGCAGCAGGCCGCGCGCGCTGACCTGCTGCGACACCTGCTCCTCGCCTGCAAGGTACCCGCCCTCACTCCCAACCTTATTGTGTCCGCCATTTAGGTCCCGGCTCTTAGCAGTGAAATGATGTGGTGTTATGAATAATAAATATATTTACGAGTAAAAACAAGAGCCGACTACAAATATATTAAACAAACACCGAACGACCTCTTTACAAATAATAATATAAGAAGTATAACTTCTCCCGCGCGTACATACCCGCACTCTTTTTTTAAACAAACTTGAAGCGATTCTAAATTCTTACATTGAAGTTAATGCCAATAGAAGGAGCAATTATTATTGTCGTACATTGAGTCAGGAACGTTTCCTGAACTCGGAGAGCGGGCCGCTCAGCACGTCGGCCAGCAACAGCCTGGTTGAGCTGGTACGCGCGCTGATGGGCACGCCGCCGCTGCTGTGCCATCTGGCGCTGCTCTGCGACTTCCTCCTGCTTATGCATCAGGTATCTAAATATTTTTTTTTAATACTCTTAACTACTTTGTATTAAGCGGACCCTTCGATACACATGTACAGTTAATGTGTGCTATGTTACAATTTCTCGGATACTTTACAGGCAAGCGACACCTTCGTTACGCACTCCCGCGCCAACTTTTACTTCCTCGTCACCGCGGAGTCCCCGGACACGAGCGAATTCAACTTCCTCAACTTCATGAACAAGCGTAAGAACAAGCCGTACATGCTGAAGAAGAACTTCGACAGCCTCACCATTAACGATTCCACGGAGGAGAACAATACGCCCGCCGAGAACAAGCCGGCGGCCCCCGGGCTCCCGCAGGAACCTGCGCCCCGCCCTCTCCTGGACAGCGACAGGACCGATGCAGACAGCAGCACAGACTCCAGCAAGGAGAGGAAAGGCATCATCAACGCGCACATTAAACAGAGCAGGTAGTAGATATTTGTTGATTTCTTTTGAAGAGACTGGACATACCAGAAGTGGACTGCTGCTGGCATTAGCACGATCGTTTGCGTTAGTTTAACATAATATTTTGTGTTCTGTACAGGAAGGAAAATGGCAATGGACAAGCTGCTCAGAACTACGGCGCTCCGGTAGGTGAGTCATAACGCACTATATAATCATCTCTCTTTCTCTGTTCCTAGTCCAGTCAATCTACAACCGGCAACCTTTTAAGTCGGAAGAGACAAAAATTACATTTTGCAAAAATTCAAACTTTTTAAAGAGCCACAATTTTTTTTCTCTACAACAATAAATACAAATAAAGTTAGTTCTAAAGAGCCGCATGTAGCTCTCGAGCTGCGGGCTGCCGACACCTGATCTAGACCAAAAAATGACAGTGAAACTTGCTCGTAGGAAAAAAGAAATCATAGAATTTTATATATTATTTTATGATTTTTTTGAACAATGTTTGCACCAACGAATGTCTAGATTGGCCGATATCATGTATTGATTACTTTAACACATATCGTAACGTTACCGTACAGACACGCTGAACGGGTACGTGCTGGTGGACGAGGACGAGCTGCGGCACACCACCGTCGAGCTGTACACCGGCGGCATCTACCAGCAGGTTGGCATCATTTTGCAAATTGGTGACAGGCACCTCTGTCTTTGCTCAATTGGCGAGAAGTTATTTAAGTAAATCATGCACGCTTGAGGAGTAAGCTGGCGAATGCGTTACATCGGCTGAGAGAGACTTGAGAGGGAGATATATTTTGTATATTACCGTAGGGGCAAGAGAGAGAGGTGCGAGCACACAATTTTCTTCCATCTTTCTCTCATAGCCAGTTACGTGTACGTGTATGTCTAAGACACAGTGCAGGCCTACTGTCTGTGTCACACTGTAAGAGCGAGACAGAGCAGTGCGCGCGCACATTTTCTTTCTCTCTTGAACTACCGTGTATATATTTATTACACACATATATACATAAAGAAGAAAGAACACTTGATTTTTAATTTATAGTAAACCTCGGGTTTGTGTCGGATAAAATAGTTTTGATTAGTTTTATCCGACACGGTTCACAAAGTGGGTACTTGAGGCCGTTATTATATTCAAATTGCGTGGCTTCCTAATACGATCCTGGCACACGTGTTTCGCTTCATTGAAATCCATACATCTGCGCATACATAATCATTAGTCAGGGGTACTGCTTTCTCTCCTCGCTTCAGAGTATGGACTACTTATAAATATGTTATTCATAAAACAAAAGAACTGACAAACGAGTATGCAGCGGTAAACATTAAGTTGTTTTTTTCCTTTGTGTGTAGAGACGCGTGCGCGCCGGGGCGGAGCCCGGCTGGACGGCGTGCGCCGGGCTGCTCCTACTGCTGCGTGACTCGCTGGCCGCGCTGCCGGACCACATGCTGGCACAGGTACCGTCATTAGGACACAAAAATATCACCGACTGCGGCTAACTGCATATAAATACTTACCGCGGGGAATATAATTCCACTGCGATGTCGGCGATCCACATTATCACCCTTATATGTTAAACCCATCATCTTATTGAAGTAATGTTTGGTTGTAAGGTGTGATAGGGCGTGGCAAAGGGTAGTTGAGAGCGGGATATAAGTTAATGGAGATAGAACGAGAGAGAGTTACGTTTCGTATATTACCCTAGGGGCAAGAGAGAGAGGTGCGCACGCACGTTTTCTTTCTCCCATAGCCAGTTACGTTTCGTATACCTAAGACACAGGGCAGGTCTATCGTCTGTATCGCACTTTAAGAGCGAGAGAGAGCAGTGCGAGCGCACATTTTCTTTCTCTCTTGCTCCTAGAATTATTAAAATCCTCCTATGGATACTCCTCCTATAATAATGGAGAGAAGGTTTACTGCAATCATGCGGTCTAAAACACATTAGTTATTTTGAATAATTGTGTCCCCCATTACGTGAGGTGTGCGTGTTGCAGCAGACGGTGTGCGGGCCGGTGCAGGCGGAGAACCTGGTGGTGCTGGCCAACCACCGCAGCGCGTGCGTGCGCGCGGCCGTCGTGCGCTGCGTGTGCGCGCTGCAGCGACGTGCGCCGCACGCGCCGCTCGCCACGCCCGCCGCCGGACACTACTACATGCACCTCGCCGACCAGGTACACCTCATCTGGCACGTTGTACATGTTTAATTCGTTCCGCAACCTTGCTCGTATCTCAAAACACTCGTAGATTATATAAATTGTTTCATCATCAATTAATTTCATAATTATATAATTAGTATTTGCGTATTTTAGTCCAAAGTAATTTTAAGTAATGCAATTTATACAAAAAGTCGGCTAGACGCGTGCGAATCTGTTTGTTGTTGTGAAAGATAGTAATAATAATACGCTGTCCCGTCTTTCGATAGAGTGATAGTCAGAAACAGCAATCTCTTTCAGCCTTTTACCATATATACACCGGGTACGTGAGAATATTAAAATATTTCCAATACCATTACAATTCACTTTCATTTTTCTAGTATTAAAGAATCTGAACTGTTTATACATAAAGACACCATATTAAATTCTATTTATGCACGCATGCATACATTTGTCATAGTTTTTAATAAAACTTCTCCAACAATAAAACAGCTTAAATGTTTTGGGTACTTTCAGATATCCCTGTACCCCGGGTCGTGGGAGCTGGCCACGGCATGTGCGGCGCTACTCACGAAATGCGACGTCCCGCTGGAGGACCAACTCGATGTACGTTGCATAATCCGTCTGTATGTCTTGCGTCACTACTTTTTAGGACTGCATTTTCACTTACAATCAGGTGGGATAATAGAATCACTTGACTAGATAACATAAGGGATTGCAAGTAACTATTTAATTTTTTTGTGGATATACAATATACTAGTCTAGACACTACCGCCGGCCTGGGACTGTCTCGGTCTCCACGTTTAGACAATCTGAGCTAATTTTATATAAATAAACTCAAAAATCATTTGAAATTTGACAAACAAGCTACTGGGATGTCTAATAATACGTCCTTCTCGTGTACATTATCGTTTTCAAGTCTATAATTATAGATAATATAAGTAAATCACAGTTAAACCGCGATAAAATTGTATAATTTCAATGAAAATTATTTTCTCTGTATCAGGATGATATCTGGCTTGACATTGGGGAGGAGGCAGCGCAGCGTGGCGCGCCGCTGCTGGCCCTGCTGCCGGTATGTCTGCACGCGGCGCCGCTCGCGCACCAAGTAGCCCTGCTGCTGCTCCGCCTCGTCGACAAGGTACCACGCGACGTACTGTTATAACCCTTAACAGTATGGATACACCGTCCATTCATCATTCACCAAGTGACGCTGTTTAATTCTATCGTCAAGTTACTTACACAGATTTTACATATATTTAAGGCAGCGCTGCCGACCACCTCCCACGGCCTCACCAACCTCTATGCTGAATGCTGCGGCTATATGTAGGGTACGCGTGGTCTGACCGTGTGATCCTCACGCACCTTCTTTACAACCTACAAGTTCTATGTCAAGGCTTTTATTCATTACTCGCAACTCTTCCCCATAAAGGGCTTCACGACACAACACAACAGCGTCTCGTTCAAATCAGAACCACTTGGACTTTAGTTGTCTATCTAAATTATTGCAAATAATAGTTGTTTTTAAAAAGACATCCAGCAACGGTCGCCTAACAAAATTGGTGTCCGAAAAAGTCTACAACAGTTACAAACCCTGATTGGATAACCCGGGCCCTTGGAATGCGTGAGCTCGCACTACACACTGCCGATATCTTGTCTTTATCGTCGATGAGCCCGCAACAGCCAAGAGGTTCCACCGACTATCCACCAACACTTCACGTCGCGTACGCTATGTAAAACGAGTCGCTCACTTAAAGCCTTATGTGTCCTGCCAGGTATCTCTAAAGGCCTTAACGGAGGTGGCGCTGGTGGAAGTTGTCATCCGCTCAATCCGTGAAGTCGGCCACATGGACGCGGAATTTGAAGGGCGTGAAATCCTGGTGGAAGACCTGCACGAGCTGCTCAACAAAGTGGCGGTTAAAGCTCTCGCTAACAACCACAGCATGCAGGTAATTATATTGCAGTATCTCAAATCGCAAACTGATTCTCGGCTGGTGTCTGCCTTGTGATAAGTAGTCCATGATGACATATATGTTTGCAGACGGTCGTGGACATACACCAGGTGCTGCGCTACGTGGCGTCGAGGGCGCGGGGGCGGAGCGCGGCGGCGGTGCGGCGCCTGTGCCGGGGCGCGGAGAGCTCGCTGTTCGCCGCGCAGCTGGACCACCTGGAGGCGCACCTCGACCACTGCTACGCGACGCACAACAAATACACAAACTACTTCGCTAATGGTAGGTCACACGCTGCCATTGCTCCGCCTTGATGATTTCATAAAAACTATCTAGTACATATATAGCGATTCCCGGTGGCGGCATCTATAAATTTGCTATTGCAATTTAAGTGCTAAATTACCACGCTCTGGACGGTGAAGGAAAACATCGTGAAGAAACCTACATGTGTTAGAAAATTTTCGAAGACATGTGAAGTCTGCCAATCCGCACTAGGCGTGAGTGGCGGACTTTTCGGTTCGGACGATGTTTTGCTTCACCGCCGGGCGCGTAAATCAGCGCTTAAAATTACAAAGAACTATTTCATCGGCGCTAATACCAGTAATCAAACTCAGGTTACTAGCGTAACTTGAAGCGACCGTACGGATACTAAGCAATCACAATCGAAATCAAAAATGTTTTTTATAGGAAAAGTGGGCAAACGAACTTACGGCTCACTTACTTTACAAGAGCTTAAAAGCAATAATTATAACGCTAAAAATTACTTGATTAAATTCAAAAAGCATTCATTGCCTGAGAGCTAAGCGTGATCGATTTCGTATTTTTCCAATAAGTTTTCGATTTCCAGTAGGCAAATAAATGTTATTGAAAAGGCGATAGCGATAGCTATCACTGTCTACCCTATTAATGTTTATATAAAGCGTGAGAGATTATTTAATTAATATTTAGGATGATACTATATAGAACAAACAGACACTTAAGGAATAATTCACGAGCGATTGCACACACAGCTTGTCTTGTCTCGCAATGTAGCCATTAATATGTGATAGACGAAAGTACTAAACAGTAGTTTTTAAATAACGTAATTATTACCTTATTATGAGTGTTGGAGCTTTAATGTGAGGTGTATGGTGCAGTGCTGGGGGGGGCGGAGGGCGGACGCGCGCGCTCCGAGCTGTGCGCACGCTACAGCGGCACGTTGGCGCGCGTGCTGGCGTTCCTGCTGGCACGCTCCCCGCGCGCGGCGCAGCACCACGACGAGCCCCTCTTCCAGCGCCTGCTCGACACGCTCCTGCTGGGTAAACCTTTTGCTTCCTCATTACACATATTCGTTAGAGCAAAGCCCCATTAGAGTTTCGACCCATTAAAAGTTACGAGCTGCGAATTGTGGATTTCAATGCTCCAATTCCTGGGTTAAGATTACATGGCAAACATTATTAAGAAATATGTTCCAAAAATAATTAAAAGAAACATTAAACAGTAAATACTGACTTGTGTTCTCATCTAATGCAATGAACGTTAAACACATAACTGTGTGGCGCTGTACAGGGGCCAGCGGCACAGGGGAGCAGCGGGCCAAGTGGTGGGCGGGGTGGGGCGCGGAGTGCGCGGCGCAGCTGCAGGAGCTGTTCTGGTGGGCGGCGAGCCCGGCGGCCGGCGTGCGCGCGCTGCAGCCCGCGCTCTTGCGTGCCCTGTACCGCGCGCACCGCTCGGCCCTCGCGCACCTCGCTCCCAAGGACCCCACCGCAATGCGCAAGGTATTATCATCATACTTTTGATCACTAGGATTCTCTCGTTTTCATGAACATAAGTTTCGAAACAACATTGCACGTGAGCCCACTTATTTTTTTATTTAAACAGTTGCCAATTCAGTGCGTTTTTATGTAAAAAAATATAAGTGCGGAAAAAACTTGTGACTGATGGTATAAGGTGATGGGAGCTTACCCCTATATTATTTTATGATAATGCTTTGTAAAAATTTTAGGACATGATCGTCATGTAGCGCATGCACCACGTCACTGTAGGCCTACTGGTAGTTTCGTTACAACGCTGCTCCTTTCGATTCCTATAACGTGGAGGAACTGGCACTGTCTTACATACTTACTTTCATATTTCATTAAATTATTCAATGAACGGTTAAGATAATGCGTTAATAACGCTAGTGTGCAACTGTTGAGTGACGTCTCCTTGCAGCTGGCGGTGTACTTGCTGATCATGCTGCAACATATCCACGCGGCGGGCGGCTCGGGTGTGGAGCTGGCCATCACGGATTGGGCGCGCGGCTGGGCGGTGGCCACGCAAGCCGGGCTGGCCGAGCGGCTGCCCCACGACGTGCTGCCTGCGGAGGCCGAACGCTTCCTCGCCGATGACGAGGAACGCTGGACCAAGAACGGCAACGGTCCCAGGCAGCGCGCCGCGCTCGCCAAGTGAGATCCTGTTATTTATGTTCTTAATGTTCAAGTCAGCGGTGGCGGCGGTGCAACCAGTTACATTGATTAGCTGACATACTTACACACCACTGTCAGTAAAAGGAATAAATGAATGCCACCAAAGAATATATATATATGTCGCCTGTTTATCGATTACTGGCAAGAGTTGTTAGATGCGCTCGGCTCTAGGTCTCTGTGAGTGAAAAGCGGGTGTGGGAAAACGAGGTAAAATCACGCAATTGGTTGATGAATCGAAGAGTTCAGTGTGATGATTCACGTACCCCGAATACACTATGCCAAAACATTGCCTAGTTATTTGCCAAAGTCTATATCTGTAAATATTTTGACGGATCTGTTTAGGGCGGTGTTCACCCGCGAGAGTCTGGCGTTACGCTGCACGGAGAGCGCGATGGTGGTGACGCGGCGCGTGGTGGAGGCGCAGAACTCGGAGCGCAAGAGCTTCCTCGAACACCTGCGTCGAGCAAACGCCGCGTCCGCCGCCGCCGCGCGCCGCTGGCGCCGCCTCCTGGACACGCACACGCACGAACGTGGTGAGTCGCACGTGTGCACAAACATAGTTTGGGCAGATAAGTCACTTTGTACGATCATTTCATCAAGGCATCAAGCAAGATTGTCTTTATTAAGTATCACTGGGTTTTATTGACAAAAAAATAGTAATTTGTAATTATAGAACGTTATTATAATACATGTCTCCAAACACCAAAGTCTCAGCCTGAACTGACTTTAATAAAACGCAAAAATTAATTTGGAATACACATTTAATAATAATAGTCAGTGGAAGTAAACAGTAAGTGGAGTGTAACCCGAGAAGTTAGTTGTCTTTGAGTCTCAGCGATATATTACGGTCAGGGAATGGTATGTTATAACAGTTCCTCACCAATAAACAAATAGCTTAATTCATAGTGTCCATATCCATAACTAATGGATACTGGAATCTTTGAAATTAATTAAAAAAAAATTTTTTATTTTTAAAAGAAAGCTAGCAATATTTCTTTTTTTTTTTCATAAATATTACTAACATTCTCGTTAACCATTCCAACTAAGTTTAAGCTTGTGCTAGGAGATGATTCACGTCAATAGTCGAACGGTGGATTCGAACCTACGACCTTACGATTCGCAGACCGTACACTAAACCATTAGGCTATTGAGGCTTCACAATTAATCTTTGCTCATAGAGAATTTTACATGTCAAGGTCTTATCCTGCGGTGTTAATATTATTGTATCAGGTATACTTAAGCATACAAGGGGACACCTGTCATCATGTTAAACTGAAAATAATGACATGATTATCTCAAACATTTTGTATTACACATTACATAAGTGAACACAATAGTGTATATTTCACACGATATTATGCCATAGGTGTGTGGCACAGTCCTCGCGGCTGGCCGGCGGCCTGGCAGCTGGACAGTACCGAGGGCCCGGGGCGGGTGCGCGTGCGGCTGCGTCGTGCACATCTTCGCATCCCGGGGCGTTTCTTCCAGCCACATGCGCGCTACAAAGCTGGTGAGCGAAATGATACAATTGTACGCCAGTTCTGTTGTATAACTTTTCAATGTGGTCGACCGTCATAAGCCACGCCTACTGACAGCCAGATGAAATTGTATTTTATTATTATCGTAGAAAATAGAGTTAAGCAGAACCTAACTAAACTCTGATCAAACTACTGTTGAAGTACATCCTATACAATAAAATGAAGTATCGAAATCGGTTGGTGATATTAAGTTATTCATTTATTTGTGGCGTACATACTTGATGAAAATTTAATATACATATATTTTTTTTAATAATTTCTAAGCAAGTGCTTGACTACGATCCCACCTGATGTTATGTGGAAATACAGTCCTGGATGGTAAGGCGCACTAGTTTAGTAAATGCCTATTCACTCTACCCTTGAAAATACTCACATTGTAATCGGAAGGAAAGACAGACGCGGGCAAACTATTCCAGTCCTTTAGGTACGAAGAAAGACGAAGCAAATCGCTTCGTTCGGGTTTGAGGGAGGTTCACAACAAAAGGATGAAATCCCGCAGTGCGTCTAGAAGTCCGATGGTGGAACGGGGATGGGGGACATATATGGTTTTCTTATGGATGCCATTGTCAGAATTTGACCACATGGGAAGCACCAGCTTTCAAATCAATAAAGAATCATTCGAAATCGTTTCATCCTGTCGAAAGATATAAAGTAACAAACATAAAATAAAACATACTGATGAATTGGGAACCTAATTAAGTTGTGAAATTCTTTTGAGCAGAATCGGCGATGCAGTCGGGTCCACTACGTGACGTCCTGGGTCCGCTGCTGAGCGGCGCCAGTCACGGTGGACTGTCAGCTCGACTGCAGCCCACGGAGAGCGTGGCGTTCATGGCGCGCGTGCACCACGTCACCGTGGACTGCGAGACCAGCGGCGAGCTGCTCCTCAGCGACCGGTAAGTACTTCGTCTCTACGTTGTGTCTGCAGGCTACTAAAACTTTCGCCATGTTTCTTTTTCTTTACATAAATAAATCGTTTCGAAAAGAATCGTTTAGATCTGCTCCCCAAATACCAGGAATATTAGCAGTTGCTCTTAGAGGTTAAATACGAAATTATTATATAATCAGAAATGGCATTTAAAGCTAGATAGCTGTTTTAATGTATAAAATAGTTTTCTGATAAAAGCTAACGAACGATGCTCTCGGATCGGAATAGTTTACTATTGCGATATTAGCCCCTGATAAAGAACTTGTAGGGAGTCAAGAAGTTGCGTGTGGGGCCACACGGCCAGACCACGCGTTCCCTCCCCCGTTTCGGCCCATATTCGGTTGGTGGGGCCATGGGAGGTGGTGGGTACGTTATTGCGATATTAGAATTGTGCCACATCTCAAAAAAATAATGGGTATATGTACTTATGTATGTACGTGTGTGAGAAGTTATACTATTTTGACATTATTAAAAAGTTCTTAATTGCATGCAATTAATTAATTACAATAAAATAATAAAAGGATTGTCAACACACGCTCGGTAACGGGCAGTTTAAATAAAAACATTGAACAATAATAATATAATTTACATTAATTTACACAATGTACCTCGACTTGGCTCACGATGTGACCGCCATGTTGGATGTGGATTCGACGATCATGGTCCCGATAGTCGTTTCCGCAAACGGTCTCATAGCGAAATGTCTCCATCAACATCTTAAGAGACTTTCGCTGGATGGCTGGGTCAAGAGTCAGATACAGAAGGCAGTACTCCTGGACACGGCACGCAACGTCAGGAGGTTTCTTTCTGTGTCGCTCTAACCATCGGTTGCTAGGGCTCTGCTTCGTTGCCGGCGGCACACTGGATTAGGTTTTTATAATGTTTTTGTATTTTGTATGATATATTTTTGTATTTTACTTTTTATATAAATATTGGAAAAACTTGGCCTAAGGTCTAGAAATAAATAAGAATATAAATTATATGAACAAATTATACGTACGGATAGTTAAACTCAATTGAGGAAAAATGAGCACTTGAAAAAATAAATAAGTAGAATTTATTCAGTATATAAGCGCAAGTTGTTACTGTTGTTGTGCGAAGTGTAAGTTGAACACAGTAAAGATATTGTTGTGCAGGTGCATCCACTTCGTGCCGGAGTGTGCGGGAGGGGAGGGCGGGGAGGGCGAGCCGTGCGCGGCGCAGAGCTGGGCGCTGGGCAGCGTGGCGCGCGTGTGCCCGCGCCGCTGGTGCCTGCAGGAGCGCGCCGCCGAGCTGTTCCTGCTGTCGGGCCGCGCGCACCTGCTGGCCTTCGCTGCGGCCGCCGAGCGCGACGCCTTCCTGCGCGCACTCGACGCCGCGCACCTGCCCAACAGGTATTACATCCAGTCGCCAACTTACTTCCTCACTATACCATTTTTTTTAATGACCAGCTACACAGATTGGCCAGAGAAGCTGTCCTCGACTGTGTCACCGGATTGAGAGGTAGCATAGCTCTTAGGTCGCTTAACCTGAACCCCTATCGCTAATAACTCGACACAGGGGTCCCCCCGGTGAGGGGTAACCACGGCTTGGACGGTTACTATGTTACGTGTAAGCATTCTGATTCGATATTCAAAAGCTAAACTAACGTTGAGTGCCACTTTGGGAAGTGTTACCGCTGGGAGAAGAAGTGGCTGAAGAAACTCCAGCAACATTCCTAACATCTAAGGGTTGGGATCAATCCACTATACCAAAACCTTGCAAGTTATATGCCGAAGACTATACACAATTATCATCTGCCTTGTTTCTTCCATCTTAATACATATGTAAACATTTTAAAACGTCTTTACTTAAATTGATTTCTCTTTTGTATTTTTATATTTTGAAACGTAAAATGTCACTGTAATGTAATGTGTCATTATATTTATTGTGTGACGTTATAATAGATGGAATTGGAATACGGACGTTAAATGTTGTTCCTCTAAACATTGTATAGAAACGCAGTCTTGTCTTTTATTTCAAATAACCCATTCATGCATGAATGCCCCAATACCAATTTCTTTCATTAGACCGTGTACGTCGACTAACTGGGTCTTTCCGATAGACTTGACTCTTGCGAAAACATGTCGGAACTTTTTGCATTATCAATCGCATTTAACATGGGGAGTATTCCTCCGAAATTTTCCCACCTATTGAATTTCATCACTGCACATCTCGGCAAAATTCTAAACTTCATCGACACCAAGTTGTTGGTTGTCGTTCCACCACTGTACCTTCTAACTTTCGTCGCGTAACTTTCTTCCACGTACTGTCAACTGTCACCAGCTGATCGATTAAAAACGTATTTAAGAAAAACCAGAAAGTCCACTCTGTGTTAAATGTAACATTTAGCTATAGAAACATTGAAAGATTTCTTCTTCTCTGTTAGAGTTAATACGTTAACTTACCTTTTCGCTTTTTGCATCTTACAAAGATTGTCTCCGTGACGTTGCCTGAAATTATTCAATCAAAGATCCGAATTTGATTTAAATCCGAAGCAAAGATTGTACTATTATCATCGCCAATACATTTAAAGGTAAGTCGATCAGACGTTACCGCGTTGTATTCTGATCTAAACTTGTTTGTATCCAAATTGTAGGACAAAACAGGAGACTCTGTCGGACGTGATGAACCAGTGGAGAAACGGCACTATCACCAATTGGGAATATCTGATGGCTTTAAACGGCTTAGCGGGACGTTCCTACAACGACCTGATGCAGTACCCGGTGCTCCCCTTCATCATCGCCGACTACACCTCCAAGATCCTCGACCTGAACGAGCCTGCCTCTTTCCGGGACCTCAGCAAGCCCATGGCCGTGCAGAACAAGAAACGAGAGCAGCATTATTTAAATGCTTATAACGTGAGTTTTCTCTCAATCAAATAGACTATCAATGTAAACGTAACACTGTTCCTGATTGTTAAATGTATAGATAAACATCAGCCATTCTGGGCTCATAGTATAAGGCTACAGTAACCCCTGCCTCTCGTAGAAGGCGACTAACAGGTGCCTCGGGTTCCACTAGGCGACAAGGGTGAGGGCTTTTGTCGTCCGCCAAAATGGACCCGGGAAGAAGGTTTCGTCTACGTCTAGTATTATTTTCATAAAAGACCGTCGAGTTGTAAGTGATTTTATGGCAGCAGTAGTATTTTATGAATGGTGTTATCAGAAATTTGACAATTTACGCTTTACAGATTTCTCGTTTATCCTAATGTGAGTACTTTCAGAGATTTACTGCAAATGATCATATTTTGAGATAATAACCAGTAGTATGTCACGGTCTAGTGCTGTGAAACAAAAACCTGTACACACTGTTAATATTTTCCAAGCAAACGAATGCCGAACACACTTGACGTATCCTTTCTTCGTATGAATTTTTATTTTAAATATATATTTCTCACGTGAGTGACTTGTAACGTCTTAAGTGAAGTTTCTTCTTAAACCTATAGAGAACTTAGAGTGTGGTACGTTACGTTTTGTCAGGACCTGAAGGCGGCGCAGCGCGAGGGCTGCAGCCCGCTGCTCTCGCAGCAGCCGCACCACTACGCCTCGCTCTACTCCAACTCGGGCGGCGTGCTGCACTACCTGGTGCGCATGCCGCCCTTCACCGAACTCTTCCTTAACTACCAAGGTACAAACCCTATCACCCTATGATTACTAGATAGAAGACCTATACACAGCACTCTTTAGTGATTCATACCCTTAATACGTACCACAAATATATTTCGCTTCAGTTGAGGTTTTCACCAACAGAAATCTGACATTGGCAGTATATAGTACACATACACCCACGCATTTATATCACTAAATTGCTGACGACCGCAATCAGGTTATAAATGTAGTATTATGAAGAAATTGTAAATCCCTTCGTTGGCAGTCTGTGTAGTGTAAGTTGGTATATAAATAATATACAATAGGTGATGTGGATATTGTCACAATAAAAAAGTGATACAAAACCAGAGCAAAGAGACCAAGGTCTATACAAAAACCTGGGAACTGTGATTGCAATAAACATTCATTATTATCATTGTCCTAGTAGTTGGACTATCCACCAGCATCCGGTGGATCCGCTGTTGGAGATCGGAGAAGGTGTGCAAACTGTCTTTTCCCTCCGGAGCGGGTCTGATAGGGAGGCGTTTTCCCCTTGCCTCGTGTTCGGTGTAATAATACCTAACACATGACGTCAGCCGCAGCTTAGCCAATTACTTCAGTGCATATGGAACCGTCACGACCGAAGCATTTTAATAATCATTTAACATTCTAACATAAGTTAACATTTAATATATAAACAACTTTGACTTGCAATCGTCGCGCTCCACATTTTGGTCCTTCGAGCCGGATTTGAACCAGCGACCTATATCTAGCGTCCCACACCTCAAAATCTCTATTATCTTTAAGTAGTAGAAATTGAGCAATACATTAATTTTCTTTCGCGATACATTTTTACTTCGCATTAAGATAATTAAAGCTCCTATGACAGGAGCTTCTGTGTAGCTTAAGGTGTCCCAATTTCATGTTTTAACTGTAAAAAAACTGTTGTTAAAGTTAACCATGTGATAATTTGCAGACAAAAACTTCGACATGCCGGACCGCACGTTCCACTCGTTGATCACCACGTGGCGGCTCATCACCAACGATTCGCCCACCGACGTCAAGGAGCTCATCCCAGAACTCTTTTATCTACCCGAGATGTTTTACAACAACGAAGGTAAAAGTTACAAAAATTACGAGAACTTGGTTTTGGTGGTCCTTTTAAGATGCGCGCGCATCACTGTCACACAAAAGTCACAGGTTGAAGCTGCATACTTCTTTAAGCCCGTTATAAAAAAAATATGAATGAATTTTATTAATTGTGTTGCCTATCCTTTTGCAGTCTTTTTATTATTTTTATTGTAATTAGTTAACTAATTTGAGCTATTTTTTAATGATGGCAAAGAAATAAAATTCCTCACGCGCGTACATAATTACACACGTAATCTTTTACTAGAATGTTTTATATGGTGTTATGTGGTAATTTTACAAGATAACACTGTAACAAGGAATACAGGTTGTATGCAAATCAATAACTATATCCCGGTCGAAAGTGAAGACTTGTGCAGCCGTACACGAGTGTGTGTGTGTGCAGGCCTGGAGCTGGGCGTGCGGCAGTGCGGCGAGCGCGTGGACGACGTGGAGCTGCCCCCGTGGGCGGCGGACGCGCGCCTCTTCACGCTGGCGCACCGGCAGGCGCTGGAAGCGCCGCTCGTCACCGAGCGGCTGCCGCTGTGGATCGACCTCGTGTTCGGCTACAAGCAGACCGGCCAGGCCGCCGTCGACGCGATCAACGTGTTCCCGGCTTGCGTTAGTAATTTATATTTAATTTCGTTCAATTTCAGTTATATTACAGTATGTTACCGATAGAGACAGTATTTAATCAAGATAACTGAATCCACAGACATATTACGGGTTCGATCCGAGTGCTCACGAAGACGAGGTGGACCGCACCGCCGCGCAGGCCATGGTGCGCACGTACGGCCAGGCGCCGCGCCAGCTGCTGCGCACGCCGCACCCGCACGCCGCGCCCGACCTCGTGCCGCGCACACAGGTACCAGCTCGTGCATGAACATTTGAATACCAAAACCAACAATAATCCAAAATCTTTTTAATTGAGACTTTGATCCAATGAACGTTTACTAAAACATTTAATAAATAATTAACGGACCAAAAAGGAATTCGCGAAATAGATGCATTCTCACATTTATATTTCACCGAACTGACAGATATAAACAGATCTCTGGGTGATAGACGTAACGTCAACCTCATATGTATTTTGTAAATAAAACATTTGTATCTGTGTGCTATCTATATATATAAAAGAGAAAGTGTGTGGGTATGTTGCGTATAGGCTCCGAAACGGCTCGACCGATTCCAGAAACTTTCAAGGGATCTTTATATGAAACTGGCAAGTAATCCTGTAAAGACAATAGAAGTCATGCAATGTGAAAATTTGCACTATAGGTTAAATGGTAATAATTAGTTAATATTATAGTGTATCTGTTTCAGACGGAGGTGATGTCGGGCGTGTCTGGTGTGCGGTGGGGACGGTACTGCGGGTCGCCGGCGCTGGGCGTGCCCGTGGTGGCGGCGCGCCGGCAGCTGTCGGGCGCCGCGCGGCTGGTGCCGCTGCCCGCGCCGCACCTGCACGCCGCCGCCGCCTGCGCGCCCCACACCGCGCCTCTGCCGCACGGTAACCTGCACTACTCAATCTTACTTACAATAATATAATAAGCTCGTAGGTTTGAATCCAACATTCGACGATTGACGTGAACCATCTCGAAATCTCATCGAAAGGAGATGGTTCACGCCTTCTTCCCTCAAAATATTTTAATTGGTGTTTGTGCCCGTGGTGGTCTGTGCCCTACTGCATAGAGACTGACAAAAATCATGTAACGGTTGTTTGGATAGCGGGCTGCATCGCTCCATTTCTTGGCAGTTTTCGTGAAACTGATGGCGAGACGCTTTGAGATTGACGTTGAATACCTATTTTTTCTACTATTATAGATTTTTTAATGTTCGTACAACTTTAATTTGGTGTGTTGTGCCAGAGGATGGGACGGGCGGGGGGCTGGCACTGTTGTCGTGGGGCCACGCGGACGGGGCGCTGCGCCTGCGCACCCGCCGCGACGCTGCGCCTGAACCTTTGCTGCACCTGCCTGCCCTCGAGCAGGTGCGTTACTCTTCTATTACAAGGGTATTTACGAGTAAAAATGAAAACCGTCTTCAAATCTAGTCAAACGTTAAACACTATTACGCCCGGACGCTCTACTTGTATTTACGAATTATTGTAGAAACATTACGAAACATACAATCAGAACCTGACCAAATTCTCATCAAACTACTCTTGAAGTACATCTTTTCCAATGAAAAATGAATCATCGAAATCGGTTGGTATGCTATTAGCCTATTCGTCTATTTGTTGCTCATATACATAATGCAAATTTAAGACCTGTATGGTTTTCTTATGGATGTCATTGTCAATGGAAACTGACTTCAAAAAGAGACGTCTGTATGTCTTTTTTTCTGTTTGTTACCTCATATTTTTCGATTGGATGAAGCGATTTTGATGATCCTTTTTAATTGAAGGCTGGTGCCTCCCACGTAGTCCCACTTCAATGTGTTCCAATTTTGTCCATACCATCCATGAAGTCGAATGTATGCAGCATTTTGATGAAAGCCGATGTGATGTGTATGTGGGCGCAGGTGACGCATGTGTGCACGTCGTGCGCGGTGGGCGCGTGGTCGTGGGCGGCCTTCGTGGGGCTGTCGTCGGGGCGCGTGCTGGCGGTGCGGGCGGCGGGCGCGGCGGGCGGCCGCTGCTCCGTGCGGCAGCTGCTGGCGCACCGCGCGCCCGTCGCCGCGCTCTTCCTGTGCGCGCGCGCCGCCCTGCTCGCCACCGCAGACCGCACCGGTTTACTGCTGCTGTGGGACCTCAACCGGTAATTAAAACTATTATTAAAAGTTCAACTGTTACATATGTCACCTCTTATTTGAATAAAACTTCTTTACACACACGTAACTTTGGGTGTAAGCTAATAAATGCGTTTAGAAAAATGTGATCGGGCGAGGCGAAAGCAAGTTGAAAGGGAGATATAAGTTATTAAAGATAGAAAGAGAGAGAGTTATGTTTCGTATTTTACTGTAGGATCAAGAAAAGTGTGAGCACACATTTTTTTCTCTCGCTAGAACCAAAAAGTTTTACTCCAGTCGTGTGTTTCTAAAGCATACTTGTTTTTTTTTCCTTCATAACTTCATGTACGTGAACCTTCACTGTTACGTATTGTCAGATTGTCATATATTCGCACTCTGCCGAACCGCGAGCGTCTGCCCATCACGCAAGTGACAGTGAGCGAGACGCTCAGCGACGTGGCGTCCGTGCACGAGCTGCGCGCGCGCCCGCGCTCCGCCCACGAGCCGCGCCTGGAGCCCGCGGAGCACGAGGCCGAGGTCGGCAGCGACGCCTACGAGCGGGACGCCACGCACAAATACCAGTCGCTGATCCGCGTGCACACGGTCAACGGCCGATTTGTGGGTGAGGGAATGTTATTTATTTTATTGATAACCAACACACCCAGCCCGCTTCGCCGGACTAGATTTTCCTTTATTTTATTTAAACAATTAACTTACATCATTCAATATTTAATTTAACTCTCACAATATATTAAATTATTGCATCTATTAAACATGCAATATACTCCATTGTAATTCAATATGGTTCATAATGATATAAAATACACAACGCATGTGTCAATACTAATTTGGGTTATAAAACAATAGAATATCATCATAGTAAATAAAAGCTGTATATGACAGTTCAAAAAGAGAAGTGCTCCGATCGAAACTTTACAGGATAACTCGCCAGGTCCATCTGAAGATTCCCTGAAAGTTTCATTGAAATCGGTCCAGCCGTTTCGGAGCCTATACGAATCAAATCAGACACTTTCTCTTATATATATAGATTATGACTGATACTTATCACTGACTGACTGTTTTCATCATCGTAGGCAGCGTGAAGGTGTCGGAGGTGGTGACGAGCATTTGCTACTCCAATGCACCGGAAGGTGCCAGCGTCAACTGCATAGCGGCCGGCTTGCGGTCCGGCGAGGTGCGTCTGTACAGCAGCTGGGACCTGCACGCCGTGCGCACGCTGCCCGCACCCAGCGCCACGCCGCTCCTCAGGTGAGGTTTATGCACTTTAAATGCAGGTATCTCACGTTCTCTTTCACGTCTTACACTCACTTACTAAAGTCTCACTAAAGTCACTTACTCACTAAAGTTTCGTTTCACGTGTGGTTCATAGTGCTCGGGTGCATGTTACAGCTTGGCGTACAGCGGCGACTCGTTGGTGCTGTTCGCGAGCTACGAGGGCGGGCAGCTCCTGGCGTGGGAGTCGCCGCAGACACGTGCGCACCCGCCGCGCATCGTGCTCGCTAGCGCGCTGCTCTGAACACGTGCCAAACACATACTAGCGACTCCACATACTACATATTAGAATTGGCGGCAAATAACGATAGAGCTGGGATAGCTGCATTCGTACTGTCGTGCACGAAAGTCAATTAACATACAGTTTAGAAATGGACTGTACACCAGGAGCGAGATGTGGTATCGGTGCGCGGGGCAGAGTAGGAGGAGACAACAAGTGCTCGCACATGATCACCCGCGACCCCCTCACTCCCTTGTAGTACTTTCAACTTCTGCGCATTAATGTTTAGTTCTACAACTATACACACGCGCCCATCATAACACCACCTATATACTATCGACACTCACCAATAGAAAAATAAACTCAAATAATTTCATCTATAGTACATTCAGATTCTAAAACCTTTGTGTTATAAGTCATAATAAAATTCAGAGACAAGCAAGAAGATGATGTCGGAGACAGAGCCAAGTGGAAAGTTGTGGGACTAATAGCAAGGAAGAGAGAGAGAGAGATTCATAATAAAATTAGGGAAGATCGTTTTTTGTGTTTTAAAACTGAAAAGTTCTTAGTAAAAATCTTATCGACGGATTATCAAGCTATAATCTAGAAGTCCTCGAAATGCAAAAATTTTTCTGTACGTCACACACATTATTTGCCACAGCCATAAATATGTTTTACTCTCTGACTCTATCACTCTATAAATAAGTATATTTGTCCAAATAGTCGTATCAGTCTTCCCAAGAAACAATATTTTGTGTTTGTTTGAATCTATATCTTAAATACAACTTACAACAATATAGAATGATGGATGTATAATTTTATTCTATAACTATTTAACCTTGTAAATAATGTGATCTTAGTGTGATAAGAAGTATTGTTCCTTAAATGGTTGTTTCAATTGTTCAGTGGTTCGTGTTGGTTTGGACGAGATTGGTGCACGCTCGCAGATGCGATGAAATTTCCTCTATCTACTTATTTTAGCGCTAGCTCGCTAGGTATTACATAAAATAATGCCCTTCTTGCAGTATAAAGCATATCAGTGTTATTTAATCTGTATCTACATTGAAAGACGTCTTGAAGCACTGCATTCGTGTATTCTCAAAAAAAATATGGCGGCTTCACTATATCGTCGGAACATATCGCGATATTTTAATTTTTAATAAATTTTCTCGAATATTGTCTGGTATAGCTGTGAAAAAAATGGTGCTCAGAACGTAGATTGATTAATGTTTACATTTCAATGATTATAATGTCATAAATGTTCACAAATTTATACATTCCTGTTAATGTCCTGCCCAATAGACACCTGCGAGTTATCATTGTAAGTTTACTTTGAATGAATAAATTATGTGAGTTGAATATTGTTACACCATTATTTATTTACTACATATTACTATAATTTGAAGACATTTATTGGATCAATTAAATGGCAGACTTATTATGCCAACATATATTGTAACATGTAACAAAACTATTTACGACGTGATGTCATGAAGATTTGTTAAAGTTTAAATAAATAATTTTTATAAAAGACTACAATTATTTTTTACGATCCCTTGACTCAACCTCGTCGTTTCATCTTTAACCAAGATTAATTTTAGTTTTTTCTACCCAAGTACTGGTTGGTAGCGTGGACTAATTGATGAAGACTGTGTAAAGACTGGTTTATAAATTAATCTTTATAACAAATAACTACATTAAACATTCCATTTTTTTATAATATCTGAATAATAAAGCCTGTTTAGACACAGCGCATTTGGAACGCGCATGTTCAGCTTCGTAGATGCTGAGTTTTTGCTATTGCACTAATGATACAAACGTGATTGAAGTGCTATACGTACTATGCACCCGAGTCATCTGGGCCCCTGCTCGTTAAAATTACGCCTTAAAATTAAGTGATCTTCTACACTTACGACATTGCACAATACCTGAGGATTTACAGATTTTTTATCGAATATATATCATTTACGTACTTTCATGTATAGCAAAATTTGCTGTGGTGGCTGTATCACTTTGTATGCCTATGCTCTAATAAGTTTTTATATTTTTTATTTGTATAACGTATACTCTGTTGCAAATTGCAAATGGCGTCCTTACACCTTAGCAATTCTATATAGTTGTCAAAAATTGTCGTACGTATTTTGCAAACGATTAAACAACCCGTATATTACATTACGTCTGTCGTAAAACTAATAATGGGTTCTAAACACAAACACAAGAAAGAATCCAAAAAGAGGAAGCACAGGACGCATAGCCGTTCACGCTCTCCATTAGAAGTAGAAGAACGTGAGCGAAAACGCCACAAGAAACATAGAGAGCGCAAGAAGGACCGATCGCCTGACGGTTAGTTGATTAATAATATCTTAATTAATCTTAACGCTGTGTATTGGTGATAATTTCCATATCCTTTTATCGTTCTTGACATATATAACCTAGATATTTAAGATGAGAAGAGGTTAAGAGCATTTTTATAATGGGATTAGGAATTTATCATCGGTGACAGCGTCACACTCATATGGCGAGATAATGGCATATTCTGGTCATCATTTCAGACATGGTGGCATTCGAGACGGTTAACCGCATCCCGAGTGCTGATCCTGAGAGGTGGGTATTGTTAAGTGGTTAAACTACTGTTCAGGATGGCGAAGAACTTAATACTACAAACTAATATGCTGGTAATAGGTGGGCTTAATGCCCTGTCTTAGTTTGACAGTTTTCTGTTGATGTGGAAAACATCAACAAACATCTTACAAAATATTCATTTTCAAAAATTTGAGCATATGAAGAATGGGCTCACCATTTGTTAAACAGGAAGTGATTTTGTGTCTGTTTACTGCAGTAAAAGATGTGAGAGTATTTTAGAAAATAATGTGCTGGTGCATGGTTGATGAATATAAGGTCACTCATGTTATTAATGTTTTTGTATAAATAAAAAAATATATACTCTGTATATTTGTTCCACTGTCAGGCATGAGCCTTCTCTGAGTAGAAGGTAAGAGAGTATAAGGGTGTAGTCTGCTACATGGCTCTAATGCAGATTGCCAAATTTCACAACACATCATAATTTTAGAAAATTTTATAACACATAGGTTCCTTGACTAATGAGCACATGGTAAATCAGCACTTAAAATT
Organism: Meandrusa payeni; assembly: GCA_029286785.1. NCBI lineage: Eukaryota > Metazoa > Arthropoda > Insecta > Lepidoptera > Papilionidae > Meandrusa > Meandrusa payeni. The sequence goes on from JAGSMX010000015.1 coordinate 8,103,805, forward strand.
GTTTTGTGCTGGCTTCAAGGATCCAACTCAGGTCATTACCATGCTATTTGAGACAACTGACACTGAACATGGCTATTTTATTTTATACTTAAAGGTATATATAAGGTAAGTAGTATGTGCAGAAGTCTACATTCTATGATCTGTGTAATTTAGTGTGAATGGCAACTTTGAAGATTTTTAAATTTAATTATTTCTTACGTTTACACAAATGCTTTGCAGTGAAATAAAACTTCTCCATAAAAAAAGCAAAATTATACAAAACTGTGAGTAAATTATAGTTTTGTATGTATTTGTTTTTGACTTGTTTGTTCTTGTTGAAAATGTATCCGTCTTCAGCGTTTTCTGCAAGGAATGTAATGTTTGACGAACAAATCCATCTGATTTTAAAAGTAGTCTTAGTTTGTAAATTCATTATTTATTTATCGTTGATCTGTACAATATTACATAAGTTGTAATAACAGGTGAAAGTGCTAAAAGCCCTTCCATACATTTATGTATAGTTAAATTAAATTGTACAAACCAAAAAAAATAATTGTTCATACAAGCTTATTGATAGTAATAAAGATATATTATTATAAATTTAGATGAACAGGGATAGAAATTAAAACTATTCTTTATTTGGGGTCAAATGTTAATAGCCTAATGGTTAAGGGTACAGATTGCAGATCTTAAGGTATACTATTTGACTATTGATGTCATCCATCTCCTAGCACAAGCCTAAGCTTATTTGAAATGGTTAACAAAGAGTTAATAATATTTGAGAAAAAAAAATATTGTTAGCATTCTTTTAAAAAAAAAAAAAAAAAGAGGTTTGAGATATCCACTCTCCTATTCCTATAATAATATGTTCTTTTGCCACCTTGGTGCTGATATGTGGAGCCCTCGTCATGCACCGAGGAAAGGGCCACCGAGGTTTTAGTGGGTAAAACCCCACATAACCTACGCCCCCAGAAGGTGGGGTATCTTTTGAAGATTTCCTCCCGTTAACAAAAAAAAAAAAATGATATGTGTGGCCACTATGCACATGATGCGGTTCATGTCATTTATTATGTCTGCATGGTTGTATTTATTATCCGATATTAATGGATTCAACCTGTGCTTAGCTCAGAGACAAATTAAATTTATGTTTTATTAAGTCTGCCATTGTTGGTAATTATGTAATTTCTATGAAAGCAATTATTTGAACAAAACATGTATGTGTAAACATTTTGGTTCTTTGTCCCTTTAAGATACAATAATATATTTAAAACACCCCATTTCAAATAATAAAAGTAACATTATTGATGTCTAGAAATAACCTAGATTTGTGATATATATAGAAAGATGAAGCGTCAATAGCCTAATGGTTTAGGGTACGGCCTGCGAATCGTAAGGTCGTGGGTTCGAATCCACCATTCGACTATTGCCGTGAACCATGTCCTAGCACAAGCTCAAGCTTAGTTGGAATGGTTAACAAGATTGTTAGTAATATTTCAGGAAAAAAAAAAAGAAATATTGCTAGCTTTCTTTAAAAAAAAAAAAAAAAAAATTTTGACTTCAAGTTGTTTTGGATTGGAACTGTGTTATTAGAATTAAAAACTGTAATGATTTATAAATCTCTTAAACTTCTGCCATTTTATTACCTAGAGCTAAATATGGAAAATACAACAGATTTCTTCAAACTAATGTTACTTTTGAGAATTTAAAATCACTATAAAAATATACCAAGCTTCATATAATAAGTTATAAGATTGAAATGTACCTGTTAATAGTAAAAGTTTATGGCAATTCCTTATCAGTTCTTACGCTACAAGTTGTACTGAAAGAATTTTTATTGAATGGTGTTCGTGATAGTGTATGTATTATTATAAACCTTTTTAAAATGATAAATAATTTTATTGAATTAAGAATATATATTAAACAAATTTCACTTCATAAGAAGTTCAAATATCCTGTTTGTTACAGTGGAAGAGGTGCCGGTGGACTCGCATTTGCTCAAAGATAGCAATGGCGCATCACAGTCGCCTAGTCGAAGTAGCAGCCCGAGCGCCAGCTTTAGTCCTCTGCACGTACCAAGACATACCTCCAGGTATTGCAGCACACAATGTCAATAATATATTATTACCTCAACACATTCAGAACTCAATCTCGTGAGATCATATATTCTCATGAAAAATTATTATTACAAAGAAAACAGATAGCAATGGCTACCTCTGTGAATTTATTGTTTTAAGTGCCCAGCATGTCTGTTAATATAAAATAAAATGTTTGCTATTTTTACATAATAATTAATCAATAACAAGTTAACTAGCTGCACCCTGCGGTGTTACCTGCAATTAAAACTATTTATTTATGTTTTTATTTAAAATTTAAACTTACCATCAAACATTGCACACCATCAGTATATTTTTATAAAAGTTTAAGAGTATAAATGTTAATCAATACTGTAAATTTATGATTTACAGGGAGAAAGAAAAAGATCAATCACCAGTGGCCAGTGGAGGGGCCCAAGAGAGTCTTTCAATAGAGGAGACTAACCAACTACGAGCTAAACTTGGTCTTAAGCCCCTGGAAGTGGCAGAGAAGATAGCAGGTAAACTATGCTCCTTGATTGATTCCTTATGACTATTTATAACACTGTTCCTTATGGGGTAAGGTGGAGGGTTACCCTAGCCGGCTAAAAACCTCCGTAAAAATAAAAGCATAACGTTTTTAGTGTCAACTGGCTTAGATAGATAGAGCTATTATTAATTATATATTTGGATAAATTATTTACCCCAATAATTATAAGTAAAATATGTGTTTATATTTCATTAGTCACATAAAGTGTCTTGATCCTGCTGTGTCCCAACATATGAAGCTGATAAGCATACAAAGCTAGATCCTGAGCATTCACTTGCTACACTACACACCTGGAATTGCAGATGATGGCAAGATTAAAGACGACCTAGGCGAGTTCTACCACAAGCCGGCCGCCAACATCTCGCATCAGAAGAAGGCTGAGAAGCTGCGCGAGAAGTTGGAGTTGCGCCGCGAGAAGAGGAAGCTGGAGAAAAGGTAATAAATAGTTTATTTTGTTATTAATAGTCCAGTCAATTTTGACATTCAAAGTTACCTAAATTCCCACCAAGCTGAAAATCGATAAGATTGTTTAAAATATCATTAAAAACAAAATTTGAAAGTTCCCCATCTTTCCCCTGTAAGGAAAAAAATGTATTCAAGGTCAAAAAGTGAGTTTTTCGCGATTTTCGATGTATATATACGTGGCGTACTCATGCAAATTATGACGATTACAACTTTTTGAATCGTTACATCTCAAAAACGGTGGCTCGTAGAAAAAAAAGTATTAATAAATTTTTTGTAGATAATTTTATGGTCTGAGGTATTTTTATGATAAAACTTACCCGCCCTACTCATATTCCCAAACTATGGTAGGAACACTACGAAATTGAATTAATCAAATTCTCATCAAATTACTCTTGAAGTACATCCTATCCAATAAAAAGAGAATCATCGAAATCGGTTTGGCGTAATATTGAGTTACTTGTCCATTTTTCGAGTACACAATGCAAATTTGATACTTATATGGTTTTCTCCTAGATGCCATTTTCAGTATTAGACCTCATGGGTAACACTAACTTTTAAATGAAAAAGAATCTTTAAAATCGGTTCACCCACTCAAAAGTCATGAGGTGACAAACATAGAGACGAAATGAAAACCTCCTTATTTGAAATTAGCTTCTCCAGTCAATCGGCATAGGTATCACAAAAATAATAAATATTATAATAAAGAAATAAATGATAAAGGTATGCTTTTGTTGTAATAACAGAAGAAGCAAGAATGATAAAAAAATTATAATACATGTCTATGCAGGGTTAGATAGCAAACTTTATTGTTAACATAAAAAAAGGACATGTTCTGAACACTGGTGACAATGTGTTAACATGTATGAATTGAGAGAGAGTCGGCAATATCTGCCTACCCTTTATTTAATTGCACAATTTAACTTTTACTATATTTATAACTATGTAGTTATGGTATTGTAATATGTTTTTTTTCCATTTAGGTTACAGACCACATTACTGGCAGATGTGTCAGATGACGAAGATGCAATTGCTTGGGTGAAGAAATCGCGGGAAATAGAAGACCAGAAAAGAGCAGCCGAGAAAAGAGTAAGACATGCACTGCTCTCTAAATTAGATACTAAATGATCTCCAAATTAGCTTGACATTTAATTTACTACAGTTACGAAAGCTATATACCACATTAGTAAAATGTGCATGCAATGTATAGTTAGTTTCAATTGTCACTTTCTTAGGACAGGTTACACATAAATTTATGTATTATTTATATATTACGTAATAAAGTGAAAAATATGCAAAATGAAACAAATATTTCAATTGAAGCGTTAATAGCCTAATGATTAAGGGTACAGTTTGCAAATCCTAAGGTCGTAGGTACGAACCGCCATTCGACTATTGACATAAACAAAGCCAAAGCTTATTTGTAAAGATTAACAAGAAACAATTTTAATAATATTTGTAAAAAAATATTGTTAGTTAGCATTTTTTAAAAAAAATTATCTATACAAATTAAAAAAACCAGAGTCTATTAGTTATATTAAAAGAACCACTTTTTACTACATGCATATGACTCGTAATATACTAAAATAACATTTTTTACAACTTTTGTTATATGAAAACCAAGTTTATGGGGTCAGCTAGTAAAGAAATAAAAGTTTAACATTTTGTTATTATCATCAGGCGGCAATGCTGGACGAGATGGATGAAGTGTTTGGCGTGTCTGCGCTGGTGGAGGAGGAGCAGGTGGCCGATAGGCAGGCCAGTTACAGCGAGACACATCTCAAAGGCTTGCGAGTTGCACACGATATTGATGCGGTATGTGTCTCTATTTTTTAAATAGTACTAGGATCTATTGTGAGAATACATTGCACTAGACGACATTGGCTAAAAATCGTAATGGTGAATTTGTTACCTCAGAGATGCTTCATGCTAGTCATTTTAGTACAAAATTCTCTGAAAATGTTGCCTGCTACAAGACTGACTGTACTTGTAACCAGTTCTGACATATATTGTATATGAGCTTGTCAGCACTAAATGGCTCAGCTCTAGAATTTAATCGAAAACTGGTCTATATCATGTTTCTTCATTTATAAACAAGATAAAGGTTTATGTATTCAATTTCAACTAGTTTTAAATAATTTGTCGTAGATAAGTCATAATAAAAACTCAGGGTTAGTCCACTAGCGCCAATAGCCTCATATGATAAGTTTAAATTGCATGGGTTGCAGCAGATTTGAACAGTTTAAGCATTGATCAGATATTTATATTGTTGTTGCATTGCAGTTAGGCGAGGAGAAGGAGATGGTGCTGACGCTGGCGGACAAGCCGGTGTTGGCCGAGGACGAGGAGGATGTGCTGGTCAACGTCAACATAGTGGATGACGAACGCTACCGTAAGGTGAGTCACATGTTCTCTTTATATTCTGTTATATCCTCACTTTCCCTTATCAAAATTTGGTTAGACACAGTATATTCTGTCCGGCTCCTTTTGTGAATGTGGACTTGACGAAGGAACTACAAGTCACATTTTTTTCAATTGTCCCTTACTGTCCTCTCTACAATCTCCTTCCTTTTGAAATCCCTACTCTCCCTTGTGTATATATTTTATGTTCATTAATGAACGAAAATATATACACAAGAGATTAAACTTTAGTTTGTCTGTCCTTTAACCGAGTAACCTTAGTATATCTGTTTGAGTACTTTGTTAGATTCAATTCGCTATTGAAAATAGTGGGCTTCGTAGACGGACAAGTTTTGAAACACTTTAACATACGCACTTCGACAACGTGAAATCTATATGGAAACGCCATCACAAAAACAATTGAATTGAATCATATTCTGTCCTTTGTCCATTTGAATTTTCAAATGTGTGACATGCTTTTTTTTTCTTAAAAATACAAGTTTAAGCCAAGACATAATTGTGGACTTGTATTATTCCATGGATAACAGTGTTTACATATTCGTTATGTTTTTTATTTAGTTTATTATTATCTTTAGATTACGGCCTAATTTATAATTGTTGTTGTTTAAAGTAAAAACAGTATCAATATCTGTAATTAAGCTCATTTATTAAGCATTAAATACGCTGTCACGTCTTTATAACTCTAGTGGGTAAACAAAGACCACTTTCGCTGTTAGTACAGTAAGCTTATTAGGTCATGTCATACATGACAGGAGGTGACCCCATCGTCTACAAAAAACCCAAAGAACGTCACTTCATTGGTACAAGCCGGCTGAGGAGTCGCAATAGGAATCATCCGATCTTAAGTCAAAATGTTTAGCCACTAGGCTACCACCACTCAAATTGCTTTAACAATGTTATGCTCAGCTAGTTTTAGCTTGAAATATCAACTCATTGTTTTCCCTATTAATTGAATGTAATAACTTTGCAGAACATAGTAGACCGCAAGAAAGCGCGCGCCGGGTACCAGGCGTATGACGAGGAGGCAGAGCTGCAGGCCTCGCTCGGCTACCAGCGACCCGTGCTCGCCAAGTACGACGAGGAGATCCACAAGGACAAGGCGGACAAGGAACGAGGATTCTTCATCGGGGACGAACACTCCATCGAAGCGCACAAGTTCCGTGAGATGATGGTGATTTGATCATTACAATTGTGATGATAATAATACACACCTTACCCTAGATCTTTAAATTGAATTCTATTTATTAATAAGGCATGCAATGGTGAAAACATTCATCGATTACTTTCCCTCGCCAGGGAACCCTTATGTCAAGTTACTAGCTATAGAGGTTCAGGTTAAGCAACCTAAGAGCTGTGCCACCTCCCAATCCGGTGATCAAGACCAGCTTCTGTGGCCAATCTGTGTAGTTGGGCATAAAAAAAATCATCCATGACTCAAAACTTCAAATCACAAATATAAGAATAAAAACAAAAAACGACTTCAAATGTTAAACGGTATTACACATAGACCTCTTATTTGTATTTCCGAATTATTGTAAAAATAGAATTAATTAGAACCCACATTGTTATTAAATTACTTTTAGAGTACACTGTTTCCTATAAAAATTGAATAATCGAAATCGGTGGCCGTGATACTAATGGCGCACATACTTGATGCAAATGTAAGACTTATATGATTTTCTCATGGACGAAAATGTCAGAATTGGACCAAATTGAAATGGCACCAAGAAACGAATGGAATCTGTTCATTCAGTTGAAAGTTATGAAGAGATGAGGAATTGAAAACCTCCGCTTTTTTAAAGTCGGTTGAAAAACAAAATGGGTTGCAAGATACATTATCAATTATACAAAATATTTATCAATAAAAGCTACTTAAATAATTAAGTGAAATGTTTTTGACTTTACTAAATAAAAATGATATACAATACAGAGACAAGAGCGACTCCTAGGCGGGCCTGATAAGCGGCTGGAGTCCCTACAGCTGCCAGCCCTCCGCCCCGCCGTGGACTATCTGGACGAGCACGAGATACAGGCTAAGTTCAAGAAATCTAAAAGGAAGGTGAGATAAGTTTTTTATACTATGATGAAAATTATATACACAAAATGTGAAACTAGAATCTATTTAAATGGGACCACAATGGGAAGCATGAGCTTTGAAATAAAAAAATATATCAAAATCGATTCATCCAGTCGAAAGTAAAAAGTAACAAACATTGAAAAAACATAATAATTGAAAAACTCCTTTTTTGAAGTCGGTTGAAATTGTTTTTTATTTTAATATTTAAAACAGACTCCATTTTCATTTAAATTTAATTATAATAATTACGACATAAACATTTTATTTATGATTATTTATTATGAATGTTCTTCCGTTCTCGTTCCAGGGGAAGATCAGAAAGAAGGCGAAGGCGGAGCCTATTGACGTGGACGATTACGATGCGGGCGTGGTGCCCCTCGACACCGACGACACAGGTGCGCCTTGCTTACACCACGTACTTTTGCTTAGCACCACCACGGGTGCCTCGCCTCGAGTTGGCGATTTGAGTAGTAGAACCATCACAGTGGACCTGTTGTATGAATGGGTTGAATAGGGAAGTGCTACGCTCTCGCAGTATATCGGCAACTAGTGTGTGAGGTGGCCAAAGGCTGTGAGTTGTCATCTTCATTATGGAAGGGAAAGAAGAGAACCAACAGTCACTTTGTTAATCGTTAATGATTATAGTAATTTTAAATGAACTTTACTGTACACTTCAGTCTTATATAAGTAAGATTAATCTCAGTAGATTTATTCCCAAAAAACATTAACTATAATATCTACCTATATATCTTATTATGTTATATGAGGTGGATTAAGGTAATGATTTTAACTATATTTAATTAGTAAAACAAACAAATCTGTGATTGTCAACATTTTTAACACACTTTTATTTCTTTGTATGTAATAGACTCAGTTTTGACCCACTATGGCAGCAAGCTTGTGTCGCATTTGACACGGATTATAACAGTTTACATGTATATGTTATGTCCCTAACAGATGTTAAGCCAGAAGAACTGAAGATGGATATAGTAATAGACGATGAGGAGGTGGAACCCGACAGCGAGCTGCAGGCCGCTCTGGCACGTGCCCGTAGGTTGCGGCAGATGGAGGAGCGCACTCTCAATGTACCAAAGGTATTGTCATATCACCAGTGGGTAACACGTATTATAGATATTTGGAATATTAAAGTTATAAAAATTAAAATTAAACATTTGTTAATAAGGTGGAGGAGATTCTGGAGAGTGTTAAGGAGGAGCCGTTGCCTGTTGAGGAGTCGGATGCGGGCGCCATGGTCCTTGATGCTACCGCAGAGTTCTGCCGCACGCTCGGCGACATCCCCACGTACGGCCTCGCCGGCAACCGCGACCACCACACGGAGATCATGGTCAGTGCGCACCGAGACGTGAGCACACTAACAGAGCATGTATTTAATGTTCAAACATTAACCAGAGATAGCAACCAGTTGGTCAATACTAGTATGTATTCATTTTGTAGTAGAAAACTGGTCTTGCATATGCGACATATTCGTTAATCCATCCAATCAGCTCTATCTTGGCAGTGTAGACATTTTTTTGTGACGATATACTGTACAGATTAACCAGAACCGCTTCACTGGATTGAGAGTTGACATAGCTCTTAGGTAGTAACTCGACACAAGGGTCCCCCTGGGACGGGGATGCCGAAAGGCGTCCAGGTCGTAGGCGCGGTGCTTGTGCAAGCGATCCCGTAGCCCCGCCGAACTGGACAGGTGGAATGTCACTGGTGGAACATCCTGTGGGTTTGGTCGGTGAGGGCCCGACATAACTCGTCCTTCCCCGGGGGACCATTACGTGGCTAGATATGTTCCCACAAGTAAAGCAAAAAAACAAAAAAAGGTTTCAGCTACTATAAAAGTAAGCATCGTGATATGACAGTGAATGTAATCTGTGATCACTGTATGTAGTATAATAAACCATTTGTACCAAGGAAGGTGATTTTTGTCTCAAGTACTATTTGTAAAACCTACATTATGCAGGAGCTGGAACGCGAAGAGATGGAAGTGGAGGCTGGGCCGGATACCTCGGGCGCTTGGAGCCGCGTAGACGTGCACAACGAAAAGCCGCCAGACCTGGCCGCTGGTGAGAACAACACCACTGTGTATAAGTCATGATTTGTCCACCAGAGAGCACAGAAACCCATTTCTACTCATGGGGAGGCAATGCCAACTACTTTCAAAAAGCATTCATCTATCGCTTGTAAACACGGCATAAATTACCCTAGATCCATCTAAGAGTAGTTCGAATCATAGACAACCAGATTAATTCCGATCGACCAAAGATGATGGACTATTATTCCATTAGCTTACGAAAAGGTATAACGTATACAACGGTGAGTATTCCGAAGAATAGTCCGGACGAGGAGTAGTCCACACATGCACCTTCTAGACTGCCTACAACACAACTTTTGTGATTGACTTGTGTTCAAAGTATCGAGTAGAATATAACAGGCGGCGCTATTGCAGGCCGTACAGTCGAATTGATCGAGGGGCTGCTTTAATTAAGTGAAAAACTTGTGGCAGGTTCATCAGTAGCGTTGGACGCGGAGCCGGCGCTCGGCGGCGGTGTGGCCGGGGCCCTGCAGCTGGCGCTTAGCAAGGGCTACTTGGAGAAGGCGGGCGCGGCGCCTGCGCCCAGGACAGCGCCTCACCAGCTCGCCGCACGTCACTACTCCATCGAGGACAAGAGCCACACGTCAGTACCGTAGATTTACGTTATGTTAATACACACCTGTCCTGGCGTTCAAGCTTCTGATAATAGAGTTTATTTTTAAACATGCATACAAATTATTAATTATTTAATAATGGCTTTGGGAAATTTAGATTTCTAACTTGTTTTGTACGCCATTTCCATCATAATTTTCAAAATATTTCGAGCACAAAAGAAAGCAAATTAAAGAAAAACAAGCAAGCCGGAGAAGGCTTTCAGGTCATTACGAATTGTCTGCCAACAAGAAATATTTGTACAGTGTCAATACTGGAGTGCCACCATCCGGTTCCACGACGTTTCTAAGTAGATTAGAGAATATCATACTATTGTAACAATATAACTCTAATTCGTAATAATGCTAATAGTAATGTGTATTACGTGCACAGAGGGGAGGACGACAAGTACGGGCGGCGCGAGCGCGGCTCCCACTCGGGCCCGCTGCAGGAGTTCCGGGAGCGTACTGGCTTCCGGCCACACGTGAAGCTGGAGTACGTGGATGACGAGGGCCGCCCGCTCTGCCCCAAGGAGGCCTTTCGGTACCTCTCGCACAAGTTCCACGGCAAGGGACCCGGCAAAAACAAGCAGGAGAAGCGCATCAAGCAGGCTGTGCAGGAGGGGGTGAGTACTCTGCTACTTGATATTACCGCGCGTTGCCGCGACATAAAATGCGCACATACAACGTCACATAGCTTTAACCTTCATGACAAATTCTTTAGATTTATCAAGTATTGTATTTGATGGCTGGTATTTTTCTGCACTAACAGTATTTGGGGTGACAACACCTATAGTGTCACCTCCACCCATATTTTCAAGGGAGTTCACTGGGTCAATGTCTTGTCTAGTGTAATCACATATTTCATGTATAAGATTTTTTTCACTATTTGTTTTATTGAGAAAGGACTGCACTATATAATGATCTGCATCTGAATGATTTTCCACTCTTATGTGGCTGTTTATATGCAGTGCATCCATCTCTTATGTATGTCTATATATTAACTTATGTACTTGCATTTAAATCACACTTAGGCGCCAATTTTATTATATAGTCTTTCAAATATTAAAATTAAATAATTTGTATAACTGATGAAACTGTCCTCGCGCCGATGTACTTAGAGTGCGATTATTACAGCTAATGAAGAAAATGAGTTCGACGGACACCCCACTGGGCACGCTGCAGATGCTGCAGGACAAGCAGCGCGAGACGCACTCGCCGTACGTGGTGCTGAGCGGCGCCAAGCGCGAACAGAAGTAACTGGACAAACTGTTTTCTAACACATTTTTCAATAAACAAAATATTAACATCAATTGGTTTACAGTCCAAATGATTTTATAGTGCATTATCTAATTTTTAACCACTTCCCAAAAACGCTGAAATAGCAATAAATCTGAAGCCACTTATTCACAGATTTAAGTAAACAATTAATTATAGCTATTTGTATACAGTTTGAAGGACTAACATCTATTCAAACGAAATGCATATATCAAACTTTGTAAACTATTCATTAATATAGCAGATTTCAATTTGTGTCATGCTTTCTCCTATCAGTATCTTATGGAAAGTGGCTTCTTGACAATATACCTGTATTCTATGTGTGCTTTGACCCATACAAAATATACATTGGAATGCTATAAAACATTTGTTAAAACATATATTTTCTTAATTGTTGGCAACAACACAATAAATTGATTAATAACAAAACTAGTTTTTCATTTGCTGTGGACTGAGTAAAAAAACGAATGGGCTTTAGACCACACAACTGAAGTAAAACTTCTTTAGCTCCGTCTATATGTATGTATATATATGTTTTTTTTTAAAACTAGCAATATTTTTTTTAAGAAAACATTACTAACAGTCGTGTTAACTATTTCAACTAAGATTGTGCTAGGTGATGGTTCACGTCAATAGTCAAATGGTGAATTCAAAGCCACAACCTTATGATTCACAGACCGTACCCTAAACCATTAGGCTATTGATATTTAATATGTATCATACACAATGTGCATGCGCACTGCTCTTTCTTGCTTCTTCAGTGTGATACAGATAATAGGCCGGCACTGTGTCTTACACACAAAATTGAACTGGCTATAAGAGAAAGAAAATATGTGCTCACACCTCTCAACTTATATTTGCCTGGTAAGGAAGTTTTACTGCAAAATTCTCTTGACATACACTTTACATGACATTTTGAAAAACGACAGGCATAGGTTCAGATCAATTTCAATTTTCCGCCTGCTTCCTTTGTTTTTTTCAGGTTTTAATAATAAGTTCCTAGTTGTTATGCATTGCTGAAGAGCTTAAAAAATGGTAATGTTTTTAAAATAATCCATCAGCCAAGTTTCATACATTGTTTTTTTGGTTTTAAGGAATTTTAGTGGAAATAAATCTCAAAAATATATTGAAATAGTATCGTTTTTCATCTCACATTTTTAAATTTAAAGTGATAAATATTATTTTAATAGAGATGAATAAGCAGTGTTTGATCGTTTTAATAAATCAAAATAAATAATGGTATTTAAATTTATACTTTGTTTTTAATAAATTTTTGAAGATGCATTTCTGATTTATTTCGAAAAAAGCTAAAAAACATGATAACTCAAAAATGATTGACTTTTGCATAATGCATATGGGGGTTAAATTTATCGCAAATTAATGGATATGTGTCGAATAACCAATAACCCTGTATATTCTTCACTTCAAATTTCTTCTGACAAATCCAATGAATGCTTTCAGTTTCTAAAACTAATTGAAATGTGACAGAAGAGAAATAAATTATTTCATCAACAAACTATAGCTAAAGCACTGTGTTCACTCGTAGGTTGATTGGTACCGGGAAATAATACAGCAGATTCCGAAATGAAGAGAGAGTTTATTTTGAGCTTGGGCAGTACACACAATTTTATAATAGACAAACCTTACCGTCTACTTGAATACTACTAGCGCCATCTAACGCCCACTTGTAACATAAGTATAACAAAAAGTAAATGTAAAAATAAAAATCTATGCCTAGATTGGACACTCTGAAAGAGAATTAATATTATATTGCATTCAGTATATATATATTATATTATCTTTGAATATATTTCCCTCTACGACCTCCTTCCTAATGATATCCCGCGCCCCACAGATTTCAAATCCCTACTCTCTCTTGTTAACTTTCTTTTTGTTTACATTTTATGTTAATTCATTAACAAAAATAACATTAAGTAGACTTAACTTTGTCTGTCCTTTCACCAACTAACCTTATGTATATGTTTTTTTTTTTTTATAATTTCTAAGCAAATTAGCGACTCACGATCCCACCTGATGTTAAGTGGAAATGCAGTCCTGGATGGTAAAGGCGCACTAGCTTAGTAAATGCCTATTCACTCTACTCTTGAAAATACCCACATTGTAATCAGAAGGAAAGACAGACGCTGGCAAACTATTCCAGTCCTTTGCTGTAATGAAGAATGAAAGACGAAGCAAATCGCTTCGTTCGGGTTTGAGGGATGTTCACAACAAAAGGATGAAATCCCGCAGTCGTCTAGAAGTCCGATGGTGGAAAGGGGATGGGGAATTAGATCATGTAGTTCCTGAGCACACTCTCCAAAATGGAATCTGTAGAAAACCGAAAGGCTAGCTACCTTACGCCTGTGCTCAAGACTGAGCAGATTGGTTTCAGCCAAGGCCACCAAATAGCCTCTTAGCCGCCTCTCCACCGAGTCCAAAGCTGCGAGATGGCATTTAGCTGCGCCTGCCCAAATGTGACAGCAGTATTCTACACACGACCGGACTTGAGCTTTATAAAGTGTTAAAAGCTGTCCCGCAGAGAAGTACGGTTGCACTTTGATCAAGATCCCAAGTTTTTGCAGCTATCTTAGCCTTAGACTCGATGAATCGTCCATAGTTTAGGGTCGGTGAGATTTCAATACCCAATAACTGAAGACGATCAGTGAATTCCACAGATAGATCCTGGAAAGTAGGAGCCAAGGTGTACTGGCTCCTTTAGCGGAAAAGAAACACGCCTGTGTTTTGGCGGCGTTTCTGTTGTTTTAGACATATCAACAGTGAGCATCGCGCGGAATTGTCTCAGCAGTAACCACCCGTGCTTCTTTATAGTTTTTATCCTTGTCCGTCACGAAGCCCGCTTTTTACAGCAGCTTAACGCACACACTTCGACATTGGCGAAATCTATATGGAAACGCCATAAACAATCGATCAATATTTTGACAGCTACTTATTTTGTCATTAATGACATGAACACTTAAAATTTCGTGGTTGTGTTGTTCTTAAATATTTTATGGCTTGGCAACAAGACTTTTAGGCCAAGTCTTTTTTAAAACACATACACTTATTTCTTACGTCTAAGATGAAAATGTAAGTTAGATGATCCCCCCCATGAGTCCCCGCGCCATTTTTTTCTCTCAATTTCGTGGTAAAATTTACAAGCCAGGGAATGTCATTAAATTAAGATACAAAATATTTGCTAAATCCATATAAGCTATTAGTTATCAAGAATTAAATTATTTTTTTCCCTTTCTGTAGGTGTGATGAATAGAAACGTACATTTATGCGTTTTGGTTAGGATTTAGGCAAAAATTCGTAAAATGAGTATTTATGATAAATCAAAATCAATCGGACATTAATAGAATACAAAGAATACTAAAATCTTGTCGTGTGAAAACTTTTCGTCTGTCTTAATTTTTCTAAACGACGATTGTAACAGGCTCGACCTAAATTTATAATTATTTTTTTTAATTCCTATTTTAAGTGTCGATATAGTTGCCCTATCAAAGTACCTGACTAAAAACTTTGATGTTTGCTGTCAAGTATTACAGCTATGGTCATAAAATAATTGGTTTTATTAGGTATCTTAGGACCCTTATATTCTCCTGCGGGAGCTTTAATTTGCGGTTTATTTGGAAAAAAAAGGATGGAAGAACAGGCAAGCGAAAAGCATTCCGGCCCTGCGGCGCAAGATCTACTCTCCTTCCTTCCTTACGCCTGCATGCAGCTACAGGCGCCATTTAAAGTTAGAGTTATACCTGTCACTGAACGTCAGTATCTTTCCTATAAGTCTTGATTTATTTTTCAACCGGTTAGAAAATTATGTCTAAAATTAGCATTAAGTAGAAATACACACATACTTACATGTGTGTATTTCGATGATTCCTTTTTATTGAGTGTTCTTTAAAGGTAGTTTAATAAGATTTTGGTCAGGTTCTGATTTTTTTTTTTTTATACTTTCTAAACAAGTAATTGGTTAATTCTATTTCGTACAATTCCTGTTTGAAGTGGGTAATTGTTTTTCTGGTTAATTTATATTTGCCAGACAATAGAACGCGTTGAACTCCGAACAACCGACATTTCTGGTCAAATACATTTTTGACGTACTAATAATACGGTTTGGTTACTTACTTTTATTTTAATAATAATAATAATGTATGTATCAAAATAATAATGTCACTCTACATGTATAAATTATATCATTATACCTTCCTACATCACATAAGTAGTAAAGGTTGGACTTTACGACCCATCGCGGAGAGCACGACGGGTCGGAACAATCTGTTTTCCGGTTTGTTAAGGGTAAAAATATATGTTGCCAGAATTTAGACCTACCTTCCTTTTTACCTATCTACTTTTTAGACCTAATAAGCTTAGTAAAGCGGATAACGATTGCATAAATATAAAATAACTTGGAAACATCTCTTGATGATGTTCAAGAATCGAATGAAAACGTCGTGTTTTCGATATTGCCCTGGCCGCATAACCTAAGATTTCTTTTTAGGAGATGAGCCAGGAATGAAAGTGAAGCATTCACGGAAGCTCTCGATCCGCTCTACGCATCGATCATCGATTCTCCGAACATCCTCCGTACCTATGTCCAAGCTGTTATCATCGTGGTCACCGAGCGAAATCACCATTATCGCTATGCGAGACGTTCACGGTAATTTT
This sequence comes from Meandrusa payeni, assembly GCA_029286785.1. Lineage (NCBI taxonomy): Eukaryota > Metazoa > Arthropoda > Insecta > Lepidoptera > Papilionidae > Meandrusa > Meandrusa payeni. The sequence goes on from JAGSMX010000015.1 coordinate 8,120,009, forward strand.
GTGGAACTGATGTTCTGGCGCTGCCATCAAATACCTTGTTTACTTCTGAAGATCATTTCTCTCTGTATACCCTATAATTTACTCTTGACCAAAATGTCAATTCGATGGGGACCTCCTCAAGGATTTAGTTTAAAAGAAATTGCAACTTTTCTACCACAATCACATTTAACTGAAATCTGTTTGGACGATTCGCCGTTACATCAGTGTAACGCTCACCTCTTGTTCGAGACGAGCTCGCCTTTGCGACGTCTCTCCCTAGCAAGATGCTGCATCGACGATGAAGGATTTTCCCTCATCGCCAACAAACTGGCTCATCCATTCCCCGCCTCAAGAACCCTGAGATCGCTATCAATGAGTTCAAATTTCATTACCGATGACGGAGCGAGAGCCGTAGCCAATGCGTTACGCAGTAATCGTTCACTTCTCCATCTAGACCTGGCAGACAATAAGGTCACAGACTCAGGGGCGGCCTCCATATTCCAAATTCTGATGGAATTTCCTTTATCGGAGGACGAAATTTTAACGAGAAACAGACGACGATTTGAATACCTGAAGCTACGAAATATTTGTATTCAGCCTCGCGAACTTCCGCCAGACAAGGAAGATGCAGACAAAGAGAATTTGGTGCCAAACAATCGCCCCAGCAAAAAGCGAGGAATAATTAGCAAGCGGAAACCCAATTACTTTAACAAAGCAACTGCGCCGCGCTCGGCGAGCGCCAAGTCTTCATTCGCGTCCCTTACGATGGTTACGGAGTCAATGACGTCGAAGGTCGAGTGTAAGACACTGAATGATCTAAGGAAAGAACCGTTTAGCAAGCACAAAACATTGACACGAAATGGGTTAGTGTATTATGTTAATCGTTCCCAAGTTATTTATTGCATAGACGTAAGGCAAAAAATTACGTTTTACTTGATACGAGGTTACCCAATAACAAAACACTATGCTGAAATTGACTTTGCTTATACTTAGCTTAGGCCAAACTTGCATGAGTTTCTGCCTAGGCTAAGTCTTAGTAAGCTAAGCCAAAGCAAATTTACAGTAAGCTTTATAAATTTCAGCCAAAGTATTGCCTAGGGTACTTTAATTTGCTTGTCAACTAATGACGGTAAAGTAACTACGGTAACTAAGAATGCAATGAAATACACGAATTCATATTATACCATGAGAGTAGTAACGCGATAATTAGTAGACCAATTAGTGTTAACAGTAAAATTACTGCTTCTACTGTACAAACTTCTTAAAACATCGTTTTACAGGGAGGTGTTTTCATTTGGGAACATGAAGCTGGCGTCCCTAAACCTGGCATATAACCATTTAGAGCTCAGGTCCGTTAATTTGCTGCACCGCGTGCTGCTACACCAGCACTCGTGGCGAGAAAAGAACGAGGTGTATGGTCGGCGCGGTCTAGTGAGGGTTGTGTTGGATGGTAATCCTATACCGCAGACTAGTGACCGGCTGCGGGCAGTTGAGGAGCTTCTACACAAGTTTCTGGTCGAGAACCATAGATAGCGCTGGTGGAGCGTAAAATTATAAGGTGATTGAAATAGAAATAAAATATAACACTGGTCTTTATTTTAAATTAAAACATTTTTTGTTATTGTTATTTACAAATATTATTTGTAATTGTTGTGGACACACCAGAACGAAGCACTAGGCTTCGTCTTTCATTATTCGTAAAGCAAAGAAATACTGCCCGCGTCTGTCTTTCCCTCCAACGATGATGTGGGTGTTTTCAACAGAGTGAATAGGTATTTACTAAAATAGTGCGCTTTAAAGTCCACTAGACTCCGGTGGGATTATGGTCAATCACATGCTTAGAAATTATAAAAAGCAAGCACAAGATTTATGCAGCAATACCAGTGCTCCCTTCTGTCCAGACCTGTGTCTGAAACAGCGTGAAAACTTTCTTAAAACATCTCCTAACTGCATATTCTTACTGCTCTGCTCGCGATCTGAGATTGCTTAATATTAGGTCCTAACATATGAAATTGACGTTTTGTAAGGGAGTAACCAAAAGTCGAGTTTTTCAAAATATAATACATTTATATAATCAAAGTATGCACCATTGCTATGTATGCACTTTTGCCATCCATAGGTAGTTCATTGATCCGTTTACTAAAAAAACAATTCGGACGGGAATCAAATCAATCATGTTTGCAATTGCTGACAATACACATCTGCCGTACCCGTCTGGCCAGATTTAAGAAAGCTGAAGTGAACAACACCGGCAGTATTACACCAAACGGCCACACAAGTAACTTTTTTTGTGTAAATTTTCGCTTGGGGCAGGATTTGGCTGGTTCGCCAGGGTTCAGCCATTGCCATGAGCCTTTCCGATTATCGTACAAGATTGGAATTCCTTACCAAAGAGGAGACATTTGATTTTTTTTTAATGACGAACTACATAGATTGGCCAGAGAAGCTGGCCTTGGCTGCTTCACCGGATTGAGAGATGGCATAGCTCTTAGGTCGCTTAGCCTGAACCTCTATTAGCTAGTCGGCACAAGGGTTCCCCGGTGAGGGGTAGAGATATTTGAGATCAAAGTGGCCAGTACGAAAAAATGACATTTTTAAATGTAAGGACCTACAAAGTATATATACAAATATTATAATATCACTCAGTCTTGCAAATGCAATTCAATGATATATGTGAATGCATAATCCTAATAAATAACAAATTTACGACACACGAACTGCAAACATTATCTGTCATCGCAATTCTCGATGAAGTCTTGGAACCAACAGTAAAACAATATTTTGCGTCATTACTTTGTTTAATTCTCAAATATAAAGTTTTCAAAACAAATATTGAACATATTCTATATTATTTAGTTGATTACATGATGAATAGCCAATAAAAAATGTTGTTTGCTACAATTTGTTATCAATTAAAAACATCTAATATAAGTAAAATCTAATTTTATGTAAAAAAACACAAGTACAAGTGTACTACTTGTATATGTTTCCGTTGTGATCATGTACGTCATTGCAGTAAGCGGCGAGTAAGCACGAGCGTCCTCTGCAGGCGACGGCCCCACCAGACCGAAGGATGGACCCGATATATATCTATTTTTCTTATCTATCTTTAGTTTAATTATCTTCAGATTACTCGTGGAAAAGGTACCCCTCACCGGGGGACCCTAGTTTGTAGAGTTACTAGCTAATAAAGATTCACGCAAAGCGATCCAAGAACCGTCTCTCAAATTCGATGAATGAGTTGCGGTTTTCTCTGATCAATCTGTTACAGTCCCAAGGATATAAATAAGGCATATGCATAGTTCTGCTGTTTTAAAAAATAATACAATTACCGATATACGTGAGGGGCGGTTGTGCTCGAGAGATGGGTGTGTCAGTGCTGGTGCGTGTCGCGATGGGGCTGTGTGTCGCGGTGGGGCTGCGTTCCGAAACGCGTGCGCCTCGTGGTGCCCCGTCGCAGCCGCGTGGCGAGCACCAACTCGGGCGTGGGCGGTCGCCGCACCGGCTGCGTACCGCTCACCCGCAGGTGCGTGTACAGCGCGATCTGCGAACACAGCCAGCAATAATTGCGGTCAACTGTCAGCGACCACAACACACCTAAACAAATTTATTGAATGCAAACTACAGCGACGAGCATCGAATATATTAGTGAAAGGTTAGCCAGTTCAATCATGAACATAAAGAGTCCGAGTAATTTCCAGTGGGGTGAAATAGAGTTCCAACATGGTATGATACTCTCCAGCATCTTTGAGTCGGTATGTGTCATAAATTCAATGTTGAAGTAATGGCCCCTGTGGGTCATAAGACTACTACAGTCTCACGGTGGGCAGGGAGTCGTCGAGTCGCGTCGGCGCCTGCAGGTCGGGGCGCGGCGGCAGCGCAGTGTGGCGGCCGAGCAGCGGCGCGGTCGGCGCGGCGCCGAATGTGTGCGCGCGCAGCTCCAACGCCGTCACGTCCGACACGTCGGGCGCCACGCGGCCCGGCACGTAGCGCGACACGTACCCCCCGCGCCACACCTGTCACCCCACACACTTATTCCCGCAATCAATGTATACACAGAACCATAGTCAATAAGAAAATAGTGAGTCATCACCATAGAGTAAAGGTGTTTCCATAATGAAGTAACAATTCAAACAATTGATACTTCAAAAGATTAAGTTTGATGGATACAAGTAATAAAAAAGCAAGCTTTTACTGTTTGGTAACAAAATGAACTAAAAAGTTCAGGTCAGGAATCATATGAGCATAAACTTAATGGGGTTGTGTCGTTTAAGTACCTTCCAGCTCCATCATCAGATCAGCTCTATGTTATAATAATTTAGTAATATTGCATTGTCATCCGATTTATACATGCATGCGAAATTTTAGCTCAATCGGAAACCGGAAAGTGGAACAAATTTAACTTGCAAATTTTGATTACAGACAAACAGACGACGGGACGGGGAAAGTGAACAAAAGCTTGAAAAATCTAATTGTATTAAATTAGATCTAAAGTCATCTTCTAATACTAAACTACATTAACGCGAAATTTTGTTAGAAATGTGTAGATGTTTCGATGTGAACTAGTTAGAAATATATCTTAGTTAGTGTCAATAGAATCTTCGTTTTTAAACGCTAACAATATTGGAAGAATTTTGTTCTTTGTTTTCCATGATGTCGTCCAGATTCTACTTAAGATTTTCTTCTTGTATCAGCTGGTCGCAACATCTGGATAAGCATCAATACCGTCAACTTGTCACTGTGAGCTTAGCTTTTAATTTGTTGCGATCTGATTTGGCGGGAGTAAGCCCGCGAACAACGATGACTCATGTCAACGCGAACGGACTATAAATATTAGCTGGGAGTAACGACTGGGGATTGCCAGAACATCGGAAAATATGTGTTTTGGTAAGATTAAAAAGGTAAAGGAAGATACCTTGAAGGTGGTGAAACTGGCAACCTTCTGCACGTCGGGCGGGAAGCGCGCGGTCTCCAGCGACCAGGGCATGAAGCTGCCGAGCGTGCCCACGTACTCGCCGCTCAGACGCCACGCGCGCACGCTGTAGTCCGAGCTGCCCCTGCGCACAACATCTCACTGCCGGCACCAGCTCTCAACAACTAAATCACTTCATCATTGAAAGGACACGCTGTCACACAACTCTTGCAACTTTGAAACGCGAACAAAAAATACATTAGAACTAAATCTGTACTAATTATTAAGATTTTTTACTAATTATCGGACGTAGTTGTAGACGTAGGCGCAACCGTAGATGTAGTTGTAAACGTGGACGTGGTAACTTTTCACTTGTCAGATCCGTTCAAGCGTTCGTGCATCAATAACAAACATCTATCTATTCATCTATCCAAACTTTCACATTAAGGATTACCCAACAACAACGAGAGAAAATCTTGAGTAAACCTAGATTTGATTAGCCATGTTCCAATAAGTCGTGGAGAAATGCTACGCTAACGAGAAGAGAAGTTTCTGGTCATCGATGTAGGCGAGGGAGGTGACGCTGCGCAGGTGAGCACGATAGCTGTTCAGCAGAAGCGGCAGCGGCTGGTCACGCACGCAGCGCTTGGCGCGGCCCTCGATGCGGTCTCGCCACAGGAACGGGAACTCCACCCGCAGCCGCGGCATGTTCACGTGCACCTGGGTTACGTAACACATTTGCCGGCTGCTGCACACTCTACCTGCATAAGCTACGCATAATCACAACATATGCTATGAATAGTCACAGCGAACGCTACGCATAAGCACAGCATATGCTACGCATAAGCACAACATACGCTACGCATAAACATAGCCTGCGGTGCACATAAGCACAGCATACGCTACGCATAAACACAGCCTACGGTGCACATAAGCACAGCATACGCTACGCATAAACACAGCCTACGGTGCGCATAAGCACAGCATACGCTACGCATAAACACAGCCTACGGTGCGCATAAGCACAGCATACGCTACGCATAAACACAGCCTACGGTGCGCATAAATATAGCATACGCTACGCACAAGCACTGCACATAACAAAACAAAAATTTTATTCAATAGTAGATGTCGTATTTAGTACTATAAAACTAAGTATGATATAGTTGTTTTGAGTGCGAGTAGTCCACGAGGATTTTATCCTCTGCCTGTTCGGATTAGGAACACTTCAATTCAACCGTGGCCACCAGCTGTACAAGAGTTACAGCACGAGACGAGCAATGAAAAATTTACAGACGTCTAATCGTGCACTCTTACCTTTTCTGTCGTGAGGTAATTGGTCATGAGCCAGACTTTGATGTAGCCCACGGTGGTGCCGGTGAACAGGTAGTCGTTAGTGATGTCTGTGGCGAAGGCGGACACGTAGTCCCCCGCCGTGTGGATGCCCTGGAAAGAGCCCTTGTATCCGCCCGCCGGGTGGTCCGACCAGCATTGCACCTGGCCGTTCTCCAGAGAGAGCATCATTGATGCTGGAAACATCATTACAATTAGCAATTTGTCCTACTCCCTTTAGAATAATAGCTATTCAACAATAGGTCGTAAAACTCGTACATGTCGTTGTACACTCCTTACTACATCTGTAGCTAACTACTTACCGACGTGCAGACTTAGCGGACGAGACTCGAGGAAGATCATGGCGTGCACAGCCAGTTGGCGCAGCACCTGCGCTTGCGCCGGCAGCGCCACCGAAGACACGCGCCGCGCCCGCCCCGACCTCACGCCGCACACGCTTGTAACACAGTACACTTTACTAACGCCTGCTGCACTCAAATTAGATAGGGCTTTGACTGTCTCAACGGATTGAGAGATGGCATAGCTCATGGGTTGCTTAGCCTGAGCTTATTTTAAGGTGAGGGATAAGCTCTGCTTGTTTATTATGACTTTTGTTTTTTTGTTTCACTATGTTAGGCGTGAACGTTGATCCGAAGGCGCCCGAAAGGGCTGAACCATGAATGAATTTTCATGAATGAATTTTCAACCGACTTCAAAGGGAGGAAGTTCTCAATTCGTCTGTATGTTTTTTCTATGTTTATTACCGCCCTACCTGATAACTTTCGCGTGAGTGAATTTGGGCGATTTTGATGATTCTTTTATTTTTTGAAAGCTGGAGCTGTCAATGTTGTACCATTTTACTTTACTTACTGAGAATAACATCCATGAGAAAACCAATTATGTCTTAAATTTGCATCAAGTATTTGCGCGACAAATGGACGAATAACTGAATACCACGCTCACAGATTCCGATGATTCATTTTTTATTGCAAAGAATGTACGCTAAGAGGAGTTTTATGGAAGCTGGGTTACATATTTATTATTATTTTTATTAAATTTGATTTCGTAAAATTAATATTCCTACAAAAATGGATGTACAGTAACATGTAAGAACGCCCTTTTTAAAATGCCCGTAATAGCATTTAAATCGATTTTGTTTTTGCTCGTTAATATACTTGCATAAGCAGAAATTGTGGAGTGCAGACCTGGGGCGAAACACAGCGGAAGGTCGGTGAGCGTGCGGCGCGGGCGCAGTGGCCGCGGCGGGCTGCGGGGAGGCGCCCCGCTTGCTGTACTGCATCTTGATGCGCAGCGTGGGCTCCGTGCACGAGAACCTCCTACACAACACACACGTGGTCGTGCTGAGCGCTGTTACCTTACTGCGTACAACGGCACGCAGTAAGGTAACAGCGCGTTTGTTAATTCGGAGAAATCGTTAGAAACAGAAGCTTTTTCCAATTTGAGTATCTTCGGTAGAGCTCATTGTTCAGTATTTAATAAAATCAACAAATTAGTAGTATCAAAAGTGCGCGGTAATGTTTAGTAATAACGCTAAAGCGGGCTGCATTCACTTAATTGTGGATTTAAAATTAATATCTTGTGCTGATTACCCGTAGCCACTCTCATCGATTTATATGAAGGGAAAATTTAAAAATAATATGGTATAACGAAGTGCTACCCAGAACCGAGTATAACAAACAAGGATCACAAATATAAAGCACCGTTTCTTTATTCTCTTGTCTCCCTCGACGGCGCCAGGTGCCACTGTGGTCCTTCTCTTAAGCCAAGAATATGCGACCTTCCTCAACTTGAGCAAGTTGTCCTACGAGGAAACCAAATGACGGAATTAGGCCTAACCAGGACACAATCAACAATCCAGCACGCAAATAGAAATCGTGATAGAAAGTGTGAGTGACAGTGTGTGACACAAATATAAAGCACCTGTAGGGCTGCCCCGTCTCCAGCTTCCACATGACCAGCTCGGAGGCGTAGGAGGCGGTGGCGATTGTAAGCGGCATGCGCACCGCCGCCGCCAGCACGTCGTCCCGGTGCCGTGTCTCCCAGCTCTTGCCGTGCGACGACAGCCCCGAGTCCTCGAACTCGGTCACGTGCCGGTTCCAGCCCACCGCTAAGATTCTGGGTGGATCGTTTTAAATTAAAATTAACAGCTCTGATATTTTATGATCTATGAACATATCAGATATTGTGTCCACCCGGGGCCACCCGGGGCCGCACTATGAGAAAGCTCTTGCTAAATTGAATTCTAAAGGATTTGATTGTGGAGCTAAAGCTGATGCTTGGATGCGAAACAAGATCTGCTAAGGGGAAAGTACATTAACGCTAAATTGCTCTTTTATATGTGTCCAAATTGTCAACGTTATGTGATAATGTTATTTGCTCTACAGAAAGAAAAATAAACTCAATACATTTTTAATTATTGTAGACAATACAAGGAACCAATTTACCTTCCTTCAACCCAGAAACAGCTCGTAACCTCGCACATGTGTTCAATCTCCAGATTTCTCAGACACACGCCGGTGTTGAAGTTCCATGTCTGAAGAAGAAATTATCAATATCGCCTCTCAAATCTTAATCCGATTTCTAGTTTGAAACCGCTACTAAGCGGTAATGATCAGTGCCAATGATCGAAGCTGGTAACACTTGATGAACCTTGAGCGTGCCGTCCCTAGCTCCAGTGAGCAGCAACTGGTACGCGGGGTCGAAGCAGGCGGCCGTGATCTCCACTGGCACCATTTCGCCGTGCAGCAGCCGGGTGTGCGCCCACCGTATCACGACGTTGCGTTTGCCTGGGGACATATTGTAAATTACAGCCTATGGATTTATCCGATCGGTAAGCAATATTATTGTAGTCTCATCAAAATCCATTCAGTAGTTTTTACGTGAAAGAGTTACAAGTTGACGTCCATACATTCAAACTTTCCTTTTATAGTATTAGTTAGTACTAAGGATCTCGATCTACTAATGATCATCGAAAAATAAGACTAGCGGAAAAATAAATTCTAATTGCGTAGAGACTTGAGCAGCTCGTTTAGGGCCTTGATATGAGTCAATAGTAACGGTGATAGAATGGTCGCCCAGCCACACACTCAAGGAGAGCAAATATGTAAAGCTAGCAAATATGATATTGAATAGGAAGGCCGGTCTGTGAGGAAATTACTATGCTATAGTTTATACTACCACCAAGATGAAGTCTTGATCAAATATGATATGTGCTATCACGTGGGGCTGCGCTCTAGAGTAACAATATTCAAGTGTCAGTGGTACGCCGTCGGAACATCAATTTGTTTGGACCTGCCTACCAGACTCACCATTGGGCTGGACCACAAGCTGAAAGTCGCGATGGAAAGAGCTATGCTCGACATTTCTCTAAGTAATAGAATCCGAAAAGGAGAAATTCGACGGAGAACAAAGGTAGTCGACATAGCTCTTAAAGTCAGCAAGTTGTAGTGGCAGTGGGCCGGTCACATCTGCCCAGTCAGTGACGGTAAATGGGGGAGGAACGAATTGGAATAGAGGTGGGAGGAAACGCAGAGGGCGCAATCACTCCGGATGGACCGACGACCTTATAAGGATAGCCGGAAGTCGCTGGATGCGGAAAGCGGAGGATCGTATGTGGTGGAAAAGATATTTCCAGCAGTGAATTGACACAGGCTGATGATGATATGGTGTCACTAAACTTTCATATTGACCCAATTAGAGCATTTTTAGGGAATAGGTGACTCATTCGCTCTATGGCGACCTTTAGCATTGCATAGAGTATGAATATGATTTCCACTTTATAGCATGATTATTATACTATTGTGCTCCATACATCGCTAAGATATATAAAAGTGTCACCGGTCAGCGGGTCCCAGTTAATTATGATGCTGTCCATGCCGCAAGTAATGATCACTTTGAAGAGCGGATTGTACAGGAGCTTGGAGACGGCGCGCGAGTGCGTGAAGCCGTCCGTGTGCTGAGGGTTCAGCTGCTCGTCGAGCACCAGCACTGCCATCTTGATTGCGCCCAGGATCAGCTCGCGCGTGGCGCGGTTGTACACCGCCGAGATGGGCGTCCGCTCGCCCACTTGCGGCGGGATGTCAATGTAGGTCTAACGGACACATGACTTGCACTGGGACTATTGTCTCTCTATCCTTTATCGAAGCCGGATAAATGCTTATTATTGTTATATATGAATATACGATACCTCCCATGTGCCTCCGCACGATCCTAGAATATTTAGATATATAGAAGAAACAGTTACTTGGAAAAGTTAATAGCTTACATTAACATATCCTATATTCTGTCATCTGCAGGCCAAAGGTGCATCCATACCTGCAAACACATCTGCGCCTGTAGATCCCAGACTTTAATGGTCCGATCTCTAGCCAGAGAGTAAGCTCTGCGCGCCGAATCCTGCAGGACGAGCGAGATGATGCCCGCACGGTGGCCCTGCAGCACAGCGCTGGCAGATGTCGCCACAAATGAGTTCCACACGCGCACTGCGCAGTCTGGTCCGCCGGTCACCAGCACATGAGCTTCCTCATCGAACGCGAAGCACTGGATACCCTGGAAATACCAAGATCCGTACAGCAGTACTACGGTTAAAAGTTTTTGTTGATGGCATCGTAAGACGGTGATCTAATCGAGGCCTACAAGCACTTCACTATTGAGACACCTGTATATTAAGTGGTCTGAGAGACATGGGGATACAAGTATACGTAACAACTTGACGTTAGGTCCTTGATGAGGACATTTATGTCACTTATATCGACTACACTGTATTGCTTAGATATACGTAGCGGGCAGAAAGCGACAGACAGACGACAGATTAGAATATTCTATGGTCAAAGTTGATGTTGAAGCCTAGAGTACAGCGTCATCTTCGCTTTTCAACTGACTTCAAAAAAGGAAGAGGTGCTCAATTTGTTATGTTTGTAACCTCATAACTTTCGACTGACTCACAACTAACTTTTAATGATTTCCTCATTTAAACAGAACTCATGCTGTCTGCGTGGTGTAAATGTATGTGTGATATTTTACGAATATATAAAACGGCGATATTTGACCTTCTCCGTGTGGAAGGTGTTGTGTGTCCTGGAGGCGGCGAGGTCGCACATCAGCAGCGCTTCGGGACACGTGGCACATGACACCACGCAGTGCAGCGACGCGTAGTACGACACCTGGCGCACCCAGTCCGAGTGTGCGCGGGGGAACTCTACCAGCTGAAGCTCCGGGAGCAGCTCCGGCTGTAGGTTGCACCAGAGGCACTAGCTGAATTAATCGTATCGTATTACTTGAGAGACTACAAGATTTTCGCACTCGTTGTGTGATCATTTTGAAATGGCTTTTGAAGCAAAACTTCTTACGTGGGCTTGACTGCATGACGCTGCATTAAGAAAAGTGTGATCGGGCGAGACGAACGGATGTTGAGAGCGAATGTTATAAGTTAATAAAGATAGAAAGAGAGTGAGTCACATGTTGTGTACTCTATTTTAAGGACAAGAGATGCGAGCACACATCTTCTTTCTCTCTTTCTCTCATAGCAATTGACGTTTGATTAATATAATTATATATTATACGTATATACATACATCTAGATGGGGCTTCGTGAGGCGTAAGACACCCTTTTTTATATTTGCATATCTATTATGGCAACACCACGATATAACGAGAATATATGAACAAGCAAGACTAAAAATCATCAAATATACTGTGACCAAATTAAGGAATATTTTTTATGTTATCCATTTATATAATTTGGATATCATGTATTTGTTGAAAGGTGTAAATATTTAGTCGACGTAAGGAGGTTTCCAGGGTCAAGTAGGAAAGTTAATTATTTAGACAAATGTTGTAAATAAGAATTCGTGCAAGCGCAGGTGCCGGCGCGGCTGCCCCTTCCGCACCCCCCTGAGCGGTCGTTGGCCCGAGCATCAGCTGATTTTAACTTTCTGTTTCATTGCTGGATTTTTTTACAAAGTTATTTTTATAATTTAATTTAATTTAATTTTTTATCTTTTACTGTACTAACACGATGGAGCTTAAATAATGCTGATAAACATTTTTAAAAATATATATATATATTTTAAATCAGGATTGATTTTTTCTGTCCCATCATCAAAGGTTTCACTACTACTATCATCTGTCTTCGTTTTCGGGGCGGTCTCATAACACTCTGTATGTTTAGTTCGTTAGGGCGCGCATTCGACTGAGCGACAGAGACAACGATAGGGCAATGTGATATTCCACGAACGCGCTTCAGCAAGTCGATATGGCGCAGTTGCTGCAGGGCGCGGCCGGGCTGGTTGCGGAAGGGGCCGCGCATCACGGGCGAGAACTGCAGCACGCGCACGTAGCCGCCGACGTCGCCGCAGATCAGCAGGCAGTTCTCATTCACGTCCTTATTGAAATGGTAGTACATCGTGCTTATCTGATAAAAAATATTATATTGTTATCAGTCTGCTAATATGCTTATATACCTTCACGTCTCTCTGTAACGCTGCGTACCATGTACTCCCAGCTAGAGATGATGATTTTCAGCGTAAAGGTGCCCGCGCTGCAGTCGTAGAAGCGCAGTTCTCGCTCCGTGGAGCTGGTCACCACTATGTTGACGTCCGGCAGACACGCCAGGTCCGTCACCCACGTCGTGCGCACTTTCAGCTGAGCTGCTCATGTCCTCAAAGTTAGTCAGTCTCTTACTGGATATGTCAGATGACTGCTAATATATATTAAAACGTATACGTAAAACATTTTAAGCGCATGCAACGGGTATTTTTTTGGAGCAAAGAAGTATACAAGTTTGAAAAATACGAGAACGACGAAGCGACTCAATCAAACTTTAAATTTAGATTTACTGCTACTTGATGTTCTGACAGTATATGTGAATATATCAGTTTTACCAATTGTAATACCCACACCCTATACATAATATACTTACGGCTAGAAGATTGCGCCGAACGAAGGCGCACCATATCCAACGACCACCAGTTGATCATACCGTCGCGGCTGGCCGTAATATAGCAGCCCTGCATCGGGTCCGTGCTGCGGTCCTGCACCAGATAATGCCTTTGGAAGAATAACTCTCTTCTCTTCTAATTTGCATGGTGCGCAACAATAAGGTGAAAATAAGCACCGGACGCCACTAGATATTAAGCTATGATGTAAATGAACACAACCTACTCTAGGACAAAGACTATTACTATAATACAATCTTAATTTACTTTTGCGACATCTGGACAGAAACAAATCCGAGAGATTGGATGACGGTGTTGCGAGCGCATGATCTTTGGAAGCCCCATAATAGGCAGCTGAAGCGATTCGCCCTGATCATCCTGGTCGTTGCCGAAGTAGCCTAGAAGCAGGTGCGACACCAGTTGGTCCCAGTCCACTTCGCCGTCGCGACTCGTGTTGATCTTGCAAATGTTAAATTTATTATGAATCAATAAGACTCCTTAATCTTACTGTCGGATAACTCTTAAAAAATTCCATTACACCTAACACGAACACGAGCTGGTCAGTTAATTTGTAAATTGCTGTAGATGAAATGTTATGACACATTTGTATTGTAAAACGATCATTGCAGAATACAGCCGCAAAATAGTTATGATGATGAAACATGGCCGAAAACAAAATTAAAGGTAAAAAGGCAATCATTTCAGCGTTATGGATCAAGGATGAGAATGTTTAGTTTACTCGAGTCTTGTAAATTCAGTTGTAATTTAAAATCATTTTGATACACAATTTTAACACATATTTATATGTGTACTCATGACCCGTATAAAATACGTCATGCTTATACCTTCATAAAAAGTATTTTAAATTCCTCATCATCGTATTCGACGTTAAGCAAATTCCTTAACATATTTCTGAATTCATTTTGTAGCAGCTTATTTCCGTGGGTCGTCTCAAATACTTCTTTGATCTTAACCATGTCGTTCATGGAGCAACGATCATGAAGTGGAATGTTTCTCCATTTACGGCCCTGCGGGGAGGTGCTACCATCAGACCTTGAGGACATCGTCAGAAGCGACCTCATATCACTGTCATTTGCCATGTTTACTACTGATTAATACGATTTTATAAGAACAAATCTGTATAAATTATTGGTATAATACAATTTTTTGTTCGTAAATCGTTAAAAATGCTACGTGACAATAATTGTGTCAAAAATGTTGTAGTTAAATTACAATAAATTCATGCAGAGTATGAAAAAACAGTTTCTATTAGTACATATTTGTCATGACATTGTATGTATCAAAGTTCATTTTATATACCTAAAGACTCCTTCTAACAACGCCTATTTGACCTGCTTCATAAAAATTCTCAATTCATATGATTTTTTAAATTTTTTGTGAACTCATATCGCCGGCATTTACGTACCGATTTTTTTGTTTTAAATGATTTACTTTCAATAAGATCTCATATAAGTTTTGTTGGCATAAATCGATTACCCAAGTTTACCTGGGAACTTCTAAAAATCGTATGACAGAATGCTTGTTGACTGGTAAATTGGTAGGTTTATGATAATTTAAGACTTAGCAAGTACTCCAACGACCAGAAGCCTTCCATACGGAAGAAAGCTGGAAACTTTTACTTTTTTTAGTTTCTTCATTTATTAATGCTCCACGGGTACTGGAGATGATTGAACAGTAAGTTAATAGCCTATATCAACAAAATACATTAAAACTGTATTTTTTGGTTTAAGTATTTTTTCAATTCTAAAAAAATTGTTGCAGTGCTTAAAATGGTGTGATTTTACGCTGAGATTCATTAGAACCGGAGAAAAGATGGTTCATATGGTATGAATCCATCACATTTCGATTGAAGAGTTCGATTTCTTAACCCAATCTAAACCGATCCATGCCTAGCTAATGTCAGCGTCAAATGATAATAATGTCGAAAAGGTCGCCACGTCCGTCTTTACGATCAAGAACAATGAAGACGTGGCTTCGGCCTTTAAAACTACCAAAATTCTCCTATTCAAGACATGGCTGTACGGACTAAAGTCTTTTGCCCCGTTAGGGATAAATTATTAGTATCATCATAATGTCAAAAATTTTAAGATAAAAATAACGTTAATGATAAAGGTTATCTAGACCACTAAAATGTTTATAACATTTAAACTTCTTTCTAACAGACATCCTTCGTTTATTGCACGAACAGTATTTGTAAAGAATAACAACGTCGATGATGCCTGCAGACTAGTGAATAGAATTCTTGGCAAGGAAGGCATCCTGGAACAATTTCGTCTCACGAGATATTATGAAAAACCCTTTCAGGTAATTTGTTCTATGAGTTAAATTTAAATAGCGTTATAATTAATTTTATATCCTACGTAAAGATGGACTTCATTCTTGTACACATATTTAATTTTTATTTTTGATTTTAAAAATATGATGTTGCAAGTTTGTAGGACATGTTATTTTACCATTAATTTACTTTTAAGTTTGGTGACAGGTTTAAAAGAATACTAATTGTTATCCTACTCCTAATGGTATCCTTAGAATTTTTCTCCTTCCAATGTAAAAATCTAATTTATAACTTTTTCGTATTGAGAATATTTAAAAAAAACTTACAAAGCACTCTAATCTATCTTTAAACAAATTACATGTGACATGACCTGAAGTGTAAACCCACAAGTACTTTTAAAGAGTTCTTGTAGCTCATTATATACATGTCACTGTTCATTATTATCTTTCAATTTGTGTGACATCTATATTAGGTATGTTTACAAATTACTTTTGTGTAAAATGGAAATTTTAAGCTAAGTTATTATATTATGGTTAAATATTTTAGACAAGAAGACGGGTGAACCATGAGAGATGCAAAGCAATTTATAATGAAGATATGGAGAGAAAAATTCAGTTTGTACTGAGGAAAAACCGTCATGAGCCTTTCCCCGGCTGTCACTGAAATAGAAACTGTAGATATGAAATTAGCAAATATAAATATTGTTTAAGAAATACTAATTTGTTGTATCACTTTTTTAAGTAAATTTGTTGGTATGATTGGCAAGCAAAGCCGACCCCCAATAGAAATAAATTCACTGAGTTGCAGAAGGGGCAGAGCTCTAGATTGCCTAAACTATTTTTAATAATAAAATAATGTAACAATATACACTTTTAGTATAGAAGACAGTTAAGGTAGATTAATTAGCCGTCAGCCCTGTAGTTCTGGGCTCTCAAGAATAAGACTACGGTATCCCCTGCCTGTCGTAAAGGCGACTAAAAGGGGCCTCGGGTTCACTGGGCGACAAGGGTGGTGGCCTCGTCGTCCACCAAAGTGGACCGAGAAGAAGGTGACATCGGCTGGCCCGTGTCGCCTTCGCTGCGAGGGCACAGGGAGGAGGGAGTAATCTCCCCAGGACGTGCTCTCCTTGAGCACAGTGCAGAAGGGGCTCGGTGCGTTCCGTGAGATCCCAGAGCCCCTCGTCATGCACCGAGGAAAGGGCCACCAGGGAGGTTTAAGTGGGTAAGATCCCCACATAACCGCCGCCTTCCCCCCAGAAGGCGGGGTATCTTTGTGAAGATTTCCTCCCCGTCAAAAAAAAAAAGATTAATTAGCCATTATTTTTTAGGATTTTTATAAGGAACAACAAGAAATGATGGGTAATGGACCAAATAAAACAATTATATAGGAAACAATAAACATCATATAAAAAGTTTTATTCTTAATTCATAGAGCAAGACAATTCCTTAGCATCATATTTACAAAACTTTAAGACATCACATATAGACTACCAGACAGAGTAAAATTCATTGTTCTCTTATCAATAACAAAATCAGAATGAATTGATAGAAAATTAATTTAATTGTTATTTAAAAGCAGTAAATAAAAATCTAGATCGTAAAATAGGGTTTAAAAAGCACTTGAGTTACTCTTACTTATAAAAAATTAATAAACAATTCTCAATGTAAAGCTCAGCACCGTTAACAGTTTACAGCATTTTGTCTGTAACCAAATGAGATTGTAGTTCTTTGCAGAACCTCCTAGACGTTACAAAAGAGAATCCTTGTTGGTAAGTCGAAAAGTAACACACAGTGTGACTAGAACAAGAGTTTTGCACAAAGGTGTGTAAGGCACACTGTCACGTATAGCTAAGGCAGCTGTCCCGGCGTCGCACGTAGTAGTGGTAGCGGTAGCAGCGGTGGCAAGTCTTGATTCCGCAGCGATAACTGAGCCCACCTTGTGGTTTTCCTTTGCAGTACTTTAACCCGCAGGGGTACCAGTTTACACAGACCTGTACAGGAATGGTATTATTTCCCACACTTTTCTTAATCTTTAAAATGTTCATTCACAATAGAGTCAACTGAGTGGGGATGTCAGAAGATATTATTATTGGAACTCACATATTACCATTGCTTATTTAAACCAATGTGGTGAATGGATGTGGACCTATCATACTCAACAATTTGAACCAATCATTTGCGTGCATCTAAATAATAACACAACAAATAATAACGTTATATGTTAACCAAAATAAATGTAATAGGTGAACATACCTCTAAATGACAAATGCATTCTTTTGTAACATCGTTTTCTGCCACACAAGGACCTACAGCTGGCTTGCCATCGACGGAATCTGGCGACAATGCATGCGGCGGGAATGGGTTTACCTCTGATGAATATGATGACTGCTCCATGCCTATATAAGAAAAAATAACTATATCATCATCAGCTTGTATCTGTCCATTGTTGGAACTGCCTTACACCATATATTATGTTACAGTGATTCCAATGTAACAGAGCTACGTCACAAATTGATCTGTTCAAATTCGCAGCTAATAAGAAAATTAATAAAAAGACATAAAACATATCTTTAAAAGGAAGTCATTGTTACCTGGCCTCGGTGCCCATCGCGTGAGGTCAGCTGCCCTCAGATAAACTCGCTCCCTTGCGGAAGCACAATGACGCACGGCCGCTGGGGAGAGCAGCCTGGTGGCACGTCCAGCCCAGGCTGTGGCCGTTGTTTGACGCCAACCTTTGTCCTCTTCTGCCACTCTCACTGTACCCGGATTTTTCTGATAAATATAATATGTAGCTACATAAATATAACAGACGAATAATTGTAACATTGATTCAAGGTTCAAGTATCCTATGTACATTGCAAGTGTATCACTTATAATCTATGATGTGCTTTTGTACATAAAAATGTGGGTGCTGTGTAATACTTTAGAATCGTAACTGTCAGAGACATAAAAATTTTGCAGTTTATTACAATTATTTTACCAAATTTTCTTGCTAAAATGATAGTAAATGTCTTTAATCTACATCTTAGTGGTAAGCATTCTGCTACGATAGATTGCACACATTATTTCATGTTGCCACAACCAGATTTACTGGATAGGAGGCCCGGGGCATAAAAGAGAAGTAGATGACAAAATCATTGCTTGAAAATGTAGTGTCAAGAAATCCTCCAATTAGTTCAATGAATAAAATAAATTTAACCGTTAAAACAAACTCCACAGTGGAGTCAGTCTGTCAGAACAGTCTTCATTTTTCAAAAAGTTTCTATTGTGGGCTTTTCTGGCGGGGCCCCAGGGCTGTGGTCCTGGATGCCCCTACATTTACTACTTTGTGCTATTACAATTTGTTTGTGTCTGTTTCTCAAAATTCAATTGTCTCGGTTTGATATCGAGCATGACCCCTATTGCGATTATTTACCAATTCAAGTAAGTTGTCTATTCATTTTCTTCATTAAAATATTCTTATAAAAATTTCTATATCATATTCCAATAAAAAAGAGCTTATACTTGTCGTAACTTCGCCATGGCATCTGGTGCAATAAAATCAGCCTGTGCAGCGTGGGTCAGGAAGCAGACAGTTTGGTGCCCACTCTGGCCCAACTCTTCCTCAGCTGGTATTACTACTTTCATAGCTTCTACCTCCTTAAACAAATATGTAACAAAATGGTTATCAATGTTATTTGTTTTAAATTTCTAATACATACCTATAGTTAAATTATATTTAAAATCGTTTGTTTATTATACTGTATTTCATTCATTTTACTTTAATTTTTTTAATGACTAACCAATCAACTTGTGAATTAAAGTTGATTGCAGAACATAAGTTGTTCTGTAATACTGTGAGAACAACATAAGTTTTATATTGGTCAGATATTTTGCTCAATTCAAATTCAAAAAATTGAAAATCAGAAGGAAAACTGATGAGACCAATAAAAGATATGAACAGATCAGAGACACTCAACTGTTTTTAAAATTAATATATTCAAATCTATTTTTTAAAAAACAAGTCTTATAATATATATTTGTCCCTGACAAGAGAAAACAGTATAATTATGTAAATTGGAAACAACTCACATTGGTGAAGTCTACTAGTTGCGATACATAAACTCCGTCCAGACGTAAAAAATCCAGAACTACAGTGTCTTCTGACACATTTGCCGTTATGTTCTCCTGCATAACATCGCCACCCTACATTAATAGAGGATTTATTTAGCAACAGTTCATAAATAAATAGTTTGATAGC
The DNA here is from genome assembly GCA_029286785.1 of Meandrusa payeni. Taxonomy (NCBI): domain Eukaryota; kingdom Metazoa; phylum Arthropoda; class Insecta; order Lepidoptera; family Papilionidae; genus Meandrusa; species Meandrusa payeni. The sequence continues at coordinate 8,139,723 of JAGSMX010000015.1, forward strand.
ATTAGAAATATATATCATACCTGATTTTTAACATTGATTAACAGTTGTAAATTTATAGATTGAAACAGTGTAGAAAGACAAATAATATTTGTATATAAGCGCATTTTCTTATACCTATACTCATAACAAATAACTTTTCCTCTAACCGTACTTATTTATTCAAATAGTTTTATTATTACAAGCATTTTCGAAGTGTGTTTCGAAGTACAAAATAAATGATAAGTTTTAAGCAATTTATTTTGTGAATAATAAACGTATCTTGCAATTGTTATTGAATAGTTTTTTGAATTAAGGAAAGTTTTTCATCAATGAATATAGAAGCTAATTTTTATAGCAGGTTTTAGCAACTTAGAAACATCAATCAACTAAAAAGTTGTAATTTTAATACGTCATGAACGACATCTACTATTTTTATTATTGTAACGTTCCATTTTACCAGTGCAAAGTTCCAAAAATTGCGATTCAGAGTAAACTTTATTATGTTTTGATGTTATATGGTAGTGAAATGTAAATTAAATTTGGTATTCTTGTATGGCATTTAATTTATGTTTTATTATATTTCATTACCTATGGTTATTTATAAAAAAAATATACAAATATCACTGTCTCACATTATTTTTATGTTGAGTGTTGAGGTCATTACATTGCACCCGATGCCACCCGATGTGCTACCGAATAACAAACGAACGTCATCTAAAACGTAAAGGGCGATGTTGGACATATAGCGACATAGACATAGACAGCTGTCGTTTCATTTTCAGCTGATTTTTGTGTACGCTTGTGATCGCTGCGAACCCAAGTATACTGATCGTATAACTGTGTCGAGGTCTTACAAGGTTTTTGGATTAAAGTTTGTCAATTGGATAATCTGTAGAGGGTATTAAAAAGATCTAATCGAGAACCGTAGTTTTATAGGCTCGAACAAAGGGAGATGGTCCATTGAGTGCGAGTGGTGCGTAGCGGACGGCCGTGACGTCACGAGGCCGAGGCGTCGAGGCCGATGCGGCGGATGCGGAGGGCTCGCTCGTGATCTCGGCGCTGCGGGGTGCGCGGCGAGCACGCGGAGCCGAGAGGGCCAGCCTGGCCTCCAGTGAGTCGGGCGACGAGGGCACAGGCCAGCGGCCGCCGCGTAAGCGCACCCGCAGGCTGTCGCCGGAGCCCGCGGCCATGCACCAGCCGTGCACCAACGGCGCTGTAGGCGCGACACATCATGTCAACGGTGATGCAGTCGAGAGAAACGGCGACCACCAGCCGTCAGGCCTACGCATGAGTCAGACTGATCAGGAAATCGTACGTCTCATCGGCCAACATCTGCTGTCCATTGGATTAGAGTGAGTTGTTTTCCTATATTTTTGCATTTGTCTTCTAGTGTTGAATTTTCTATCATTTTGTATAATCTAACTGTCGATAAACATATGTTAGTAGCTACTACATACATAAAATGACATTTCGTCTTCTATTACACTGTCATTGGTTTCCGTTTATCTTATTCTGTGTCTTGATGTAAATGAGTAAGATCCATGCATGCATACTGAAACATGATAATAAAACACTAAAAACAAATACCATTCAAAGGTACTGTATTTTAATATCAAGTGTAAGAGTGCACCAGAGACTCAAGAGCGGAAAGCCTGTGAGTGAGACAACAATGCTAAAGATGCAGTGTGGCATATTCACTGTATTCCGAATGACAAGCATTAAGAATAGCCACAAGATGTGTTAATGGCTTTAAGAGGAATTTTATGACCGTTTGTAAGATTTGGCTTGGCCCTGGTGCTCGAGGATTGAGCAGTGGTTAGGAATTCAACATCAGTTACATAGTCCTTCACCTTCTCTTGTATTCCTCATTATTGAGCATCACAACCTTGACAAATTATCTTGTAAACAATCTCCTTCCACCCATTATAATTTTTGATTTCCGATGCGTATAGAGCTCCTCTCTCTTGGTCATCTTACTTTTTCTGTGACCAGGTTTCCAGCTTATCATTCTTTTTCCTGGCTATGTGATGAACCCTATGGAGTTAGCTATTAAGGAAGCTTTATATGAATCATCCTTATTCACTCTTTTAATGTGGGAGGGGAAGACTGATTGTATTTTTAAATTATTTTTAGCATTGGAGTTCAAGGGCAAACCAGCCATGCTCTCTGGCTTTTCAAGTCTTTGAATATACATTTGGGAAGGATATTTGTAAAATTTATGATAGTATTTCTGAATGAATGGACTTCTCCAACTTCAGTGACTGTTGATCACCTCTATTTCAAGGAGGCAAACAGTATAGTGTAAGAAAATGCCTTTTGTTCAATATCATTAAATGTTTATTTCAATTTATTTGTCATTTCCCCTGAGATATAGATTATAAGATAAACAATGCCTATTGTTCTGTGATGCATATGCAGTACATTGTTTTAAATTCTGTTATCTCATTGTACATGTTCAAATTATAATTAACTAAAGCAAATGCTTACTGCTTTAGTCCATTGCAATGGTTCAATTTAATAAATAAATATATGTTTGAGACACTTAATTGTAAAGTTTTGTTGGTTTTGAGTCTATATGTGACAAGGTTTAGTATCCTCCATAGACAATGGAGTAGATAAAACAATGTTGAACTGTACTTACAATTAATATCACGGAGAGGCAATTGCTTAGTTAGTATATAAAAAGCCTTTTGCTAATATTTATTTTTATGAAATTAGTAAAGATAACACAACATATAAATTATTATATGTTTTTATCTTACGAAATTATTGAAAACACCCTTATTGTAATGGGAGGAAGACTGATTGTATATTTATGTTATTTTAGCATTGGAGTTCAAGGGCAAACCAGCCATGCTCTCTGGCTTTTCAAGTCTTTGAATATACATTTGGGAAGGATATTTGTAAAATGTATGATAGTATTTCGAATGAATGGATTTCTCCAACTTCAGTGACTGTTGATCACCTCTATTTCAAGGAGGCAAACAGTATAGTGTAAGAAAATGCCTTTTGTTCAATATCATTAAATCTTTATTTCAATTTATTTGTCATTTCCCCTGAGATATAGATTATAAGATAAACAATGCCTATTGTTCTGTGATGCATATGCAGTACATTGTTTTAAATTCTGTTATCTCATTGTACATGTTCAAATTATAATTAACTAAAGCAAATGCTTACTGCTTTAGTCCATTGCGATGGTTCTATTTAATAAATAAATATATGTTTGAGACACTTAATTGTAAAGTTTTGTTGGTTTTGAGTCTATATATGACAAGGTTTAGTATCCTCCATAGACAATGGAGTAGATAAAACAATGTTGAACTGTACTTACGATTAATATCACGGAGAGGCAATTGCTTAGTTAGTATAAAAAAAGCCTTTTGCTAATATTTATTTTTTATAAAATTAGTAAAAGATAACACAACATATAAATTATTATATGTTTTTTATCTTACGAAATTATTGAAAACACCCTTATTGTAATCGGAGGGAAAGACAGATATGGGCGAACTATTTCAGTCTTTTGTTGTACAAATAATGAATGATGAAGCGAACCATTCAGGTTTAAGGTATGTCCACGTTGAAAGGATGAAATCCAGCAGTGCATTTTGTCAGGTGGAATAGGGATGGGGGAATTTGATAGTGTAATTCCTGAGCACACTTCACTTTCTTAAATCACTATAATTATTATATTACCACTATTGTACAACTAAAACCTATGAAGGTTATATAAGCATTTGGATTGAAGCATGTGATCAAGATTTGGTTTGGATCTCATGAGCGCCCTTAAGACGAAATGTTATTAAAAATAAGCTATCATTCTTAGAGTCCAGCCCAAGTTGAGTTGGCACTCACTTGCTCATGATGTATATTGAAGCTGAGCACTCGAAAGCTCTGCCACTTCGCTAGTCAGTGACATTGATGTGGGTGATGTGTATATTACTTCACATAAAGTCATCAGGACAGACGGTCTTGGGTTGTCCGTACCTCTATTTTAGCTCATTGCACATCTTTAGCAACAGATGTCTACCACATGGCCCGGTTGTCCTCTACCTCTCTTCGTATCGGGGATAGCAAGGGCCTTCTACACAAAGCGTTCCTGATCCCGTCTTATCACATGCCCGTACCACTTTCCTACTACGATTTTCCACCATCAATAATAAGTACAACTTTGAAGGAGCCTCTGATGTATTCACTTTGTACTTTATCGAATCTCATTATGCAGCAGCCCACTGTAACATTTTAATTTCGTTAGTGTGCATCTTTCGTTCTTGGTGTTTTTGACAGTCCATCATTCAGCTCCATACATCATGGCTGGTCTTAATGCCATTTTATAGGTTTCATCCTTTAGATGTATTTGCATTCTAGCATCACAGAGTAATCCAGCAAGCAAGCACTCGTTACCCTATGGGTTACGTCTGCATCGACATTGCATGACATTAGGGTAACGGTGTGGTATATGTAATAATAGAAAAATAAGAGCAAGGTTTCTAGTTCCACCTTGTGTGTTATGTACACATTGTTTTGTGACTCATGAAAAAGTGCGTACGTGGATCAGCTTCAAGTCGAGGCAGAAATGATACCGCTTATAAGGCAAACTGGTCATGCATTAGTTTGCCTTGTAAACATTTGCAATTGTCATTATCATTTATAATTTATTGATGATTTACAATTAGATTATTGTCATGTAATTGTATTTGTCTATACGATGTCAATATCGCTACACGCCGATACAGTGACATGAGTAGAGGAAGGAATATGAATTTATTTTCGAGTAAAAACAAAAACGTACTTCAAATCGAATCAAATGTAATACTGCAACGCACGGCCGCCCTATTTTATTTCTATTTTACCTACTAGTATCTCATTAACAAACAAGGCTATTTGGTGACGCAGCTGAAACCAATCTGCTCAGTGTTGAGCACAGGCGTAAGCCTTCAGCCCTGTAGTTCTGGGTTCTCAAGAATAAGACTACGGTATCCCCTGCCTGTCGTAGAAGGCGACTAAAAGGGGCCTCGGGTTCACTGGGCGACAAGGGTGGGGGCCTTTGTCGTCCGCCAAGGTGGACCCGGGAAGAAGGCGACATCGGTTGGCCCGTGTCGCCTTGCACTGCGAGGGCACAGGGGGGGAGGGAGTAACCTCCCCCCCCCCCCCGGGAAGTGCTCTCCTTGAGCACCGTGCAGAGGGGCTCGGGTGCATTCCACTGGAGATCCCGGAGCCCCTTACCATGCACCGAGGAAGGGCCACCGGGGAGGTTTTAGTGGGTAAAAACCCCACATAACCGCCGCCTTCCCCCCAGAAGGCGGGGTATCTTTTTGAAGATTTCCTCCTCGTAAACAAAAAAAAAAGGTAGCTAACCTTTCGGTTTTCTACAGATTGCATTTTGGAGAGTGTGCTCAGGAACTACATGATCTAATTCCCCCATCCCCTTTCCACCATCGGACTTCTAGACGCACTGCGAGATTTCATCCTTTTGTTGTGAACATCCCTCAAACCCGAACGAAGCGATTTGCTTCGTCTTTCATTCTTCGTACAGCAAAGGATTGGAATATTTTCCCGCGTCTATCTTTCCTTCCGATTACAATGTGGGTATTTTCAAGAGTAGAGTGAATAGGCATTTACTAAGCTAGTGCGCCTTACCATACAGGACTGCATTTCCACTTAACATCAGGTGGGATCGTAGTCAAGCACTTGCTTAGAAAATATAAAAAAAAAGCATTCTTTTGTATATGATTTTTACGAGTTCTTTGGAATATTTTCGGAATCCAAGGTTGTATACCAACAGAATAAATATGAAATCATTCATCATCCCTTTCAAACAAAAAAAGTCTTAATCGGATCAGAATTGAGGACGCGATGAGTTTATAAACATATACAATACAGACGAATTGAGAACTTGCCCCTCTATTTGAAGACATTCAAAAAGAAAGCAAAATCCCATCATCATGACCACCACCCACCATCTTGATTGTTTCTATTTGCTTCTCACTCATCGAATGAAATGCAGAGGCACAGGCGGTGAGGGAGCGACTTTTGGAGACGGTGCGTCGCCAACTAAAGTAGTGATAGCGGTTCTTCTAGAGTTCTAGTTCTTACAAACAATGGATGAGGATATGCCACACACACAACGACCGTTACTGGACCGTTGAAGATTACATCTGGAGATGTAAAATACACGAGAGCGTGAAAAAGAAAAACGTTTGGAGACCAGTGACCGGCAAGCGTAGGACGTCCACCTTCAAGGTGGTCTGACGACGTCATAAATGTCGCAGGAAAACGCACGATTCAAGCTGCTTACAACTAGTCCTTTTGAAAATGGGCGTCGCCTTTGTCCAACAGTGGACGACTCAAATAATGATGTTGAAAAACAGACTGCAGCCCGCGAAATGATTCCATGACGAATAAGTCAGTCTAAGTAAAGTAAAATCACGACTCCAAATACATAATTTAGCAAAAACGTATTTAGAAATCACTTCGTTGCTCTGGTGAAGACCTGGTTGCGGTACCCTTGCCGTAGCGCGGACAACGCACGCTTGCAGGCTTGTCAATAAGACGCGGACAGGTACGTTTGAAACGCTTGCTAATCTGTTGAGCGGTCCTCACACTATCGCCGCAAATGACGGACTCATGTTTGATATGTCGCAACTGCGAATCTAGAAATAGGCCTTACCCAATGCCTTTCACCATATACTATCCTTCACTTTCCGCATACAGCCACTTCTGGCTATTCTTAAAAGTTTGTCAGCCCATCTGGAGGGAGGGCGCACCACGCTTCTCCGATCCATGCGCTGCCTCCATTCCAAGACTTTTCTGCCCTATATGTCGTCACAGACACGACAGATGTGTCCAACTAACCACTTCCTTTGTTCTCCGTAGAATTTCTTCGTTTAGGTCTATCCCTTAGAGAAATGCCGAGCATAGTTCTTTGTTGTGCGTCTTTATGTTTGTGGACCAAGTCAATGGTCAGAGCCCAAGTCTCTGCACCGCGCAGGTCATGGCTGGGAGAACACACTGGTTGAAGACCTTCGTTTTTAGACAGGCAAAAATGTAATCTATTTTAAGGTTAAGGTAAAGCATTGATATCAAAGTCTGGCCGGCTAGACTAATCGAATAAGGCCGCGCACATTGCCCTGCGCCACAATCAATACTCTTACTTACACACAAATATCTCTATTGGACTTATTCAGTTATAATTAATATGCTTAAAGTGAAGCCTAGATGGACGTGACGAAACAGGTAACGATTACAGTAACTTTTGATTAACTGTTGGAGGCAATAAAAACAAAATCGATTTTAAATCAAACGTGATCAGAGTTATATTACGTAGTTCTAGCGCCTACAATTTCTTTCTGCTTCCATTTGTCCTCGATGTCGTCAAGAAGTAATTACCTACTCTTCGTTTGTCATATACTAATTTTGAATTCCATATGATTTTTATGAGTGCACTGGTATATTTTCGGAATCAAAGGACTTATTTTTGTGAAGAACCTACTCAGAATAGCTATTGAAGCTGGCCTGTACTGTTTCACCGCATTGAAATCTTTGCCCTACTCAAATCCGGTGAAACTGTTGCGGTGGTCAGCTTCTCAAAAAAATGGCAAGGAAAACTGTTTGTCTTTGTTTGAAGGCGTTGCAATCAAGTTATTGTAATAAGTCATTGTAATGACTTATGTGTCTGTCCTCTTATTATGCGTGCATTAGTATACACGTTTATCCTGAAGAGCTGATAGACTGTTGTTCATTAAGAGGGTTCAATGTTACTCACATAGATTATACGAGATTTAGATAAATGCAGCCTGCCTTTGTCTAGGAGTCTGCTACAGGTTAATGCACTGTATCGAACGCAATACAACGACCTTTGCAGGGAGGTGGGAACATGATTTTCAGAAATTCCCTTTTGTTCCTTTAATCGAATTGATGGCGTGAGGTAAAGGAACGGGATTAATGCTGAGAATACTGTGGGCATGTCTGGAGACTTATTATACGTTAAACAAAGGCTATTCCGTTCAATGTCAATACGTCGTGACAATGAAACGCCACTAGGACATAGGTTTTGCTTATCTGTTACTACTATTCTGACTGTCAGCAATAATTGCCACACGGTTGCTTCGTCTAAATGCGTGACTGATTTTTTTTACTTAGAGAATATATTCCCTTATCATTATTTAATATATGTATAGTTTATTTACACGTCCTGTGTAGTTCGTATATTTCTATATAAGGGCAGCCTGGAAGAGATTGCGATAAGGTCGCCTATGGCACAACGAATTGTAAAATGTTCCTTATTTCTGCAATTTGCTTCTTGTTTGATTTTGGTGTACAATAAATCTATCTATCATTGTTCTTTGCGACTAAGGGGTGGAGGGAGGGGTTTTTTAACCTTAATTATTTTAACAGCAGTACTTTACATCCGGATAAGTTAAAGTTATAGTCTGTCTATACATGTACCACTGTTAGGTACAGGCATTCATTGTAAGAGCATAAGGGCATAATCCGCAACGCTGTCCTACTGAAACCTACGAATTGGCAGATTACACATGTCATAAAAAAATTCTAAGACATGTAAGTTTTCTCAAACGAGTTCAATGGGGATCAAACTGGAGTTGCTAGCGAACTATGCAGCCTGAGGCAACCGCCCGGACACTGAGATACCACAGCTCGCTCAGTTCCCGAGTATAGTTAAGAGTATTATACATTCTCAGTAGAATGTTGGCTGCAAGAGCAGGATAACATATCATCGTTTCATTCTTTCATTATCTGTTAACGCGTTTAAACGTCTGTTAATAAGATCCCGCCTTTTAGTATTTACGAAGGCAAATGAAATGTGTGTACTAACAATTCCGCCTCCGCCGGGAGACATGTGAAGGCGCTGAGTCACCGGCCGGGTCGAGTTGAGTTATTCTCGTCCGAGTTGTGGGGAATCGGGGATCGATGAACCAGCCATTACCTGTCCTGTACCTTATTAATAGAAAATCTACCTTGTACGTTGTTCTTGCTTTAGTTGTAGTAGTTGACTAGAGCAGAACGCGCTGCCGATTGGTTTAAAAATAGAGGGTAGGCAAACAACAAATATAAACTTTTTTTATTTATCAACTGATTTAAACAAAGATGTTGGTGCATAATTAGGTTTTTATGCATTTCTAACTCCGTCATTTATTAACAGATTTTGAAATTTCTTTTTTGGAAAGTTTAAACGGAGTTATTTTTAAAAACTTTATTATTATATTAAATTGGTCTTGAGTTCTAAAAATATATCTAAAAATAGTATAGATTTTTTTGTTCATTAAAACATTGCTTGGTTATGACAATCAACGACAAGGTTATGGAAACAAGACAAAAGAGCCCGAATCTGGAGTAAAAAGAAGCTGTCTGTGCATAATCTTTTAATAGATAATAAATACAATGCAAACAATATTTTTCTTACATAAAAACTTCGTAATGTAATAATGATATTTCGGAAATAAGCGTCCATGCATATAGTGTTTGACCAGTATAGCCTTGTTATATGGATTTTTATAATAGCAGTTATTTTTTTGAGTTTTGATGAGTCTTGCTTATCCGTTGCCAGTCCGGTTGTTATTCGGCAAAGGCCTCATCCGACCTCCTCCATTCTTCTCTGTTTCTTGTATTCTTCCATGTGTTTCCGGCCCGGCATATGTCGTCGGTCCATTTTTTGTGGTCTAACTCGTTTCCGTTGCTCTTCTCTAGTACATTCTTCTATTGTTTTACACAATTTCTCTCCAACTCTCAAAGTATGACTTGTTCACTCGACACCTCACTGGCGATAAAGTACAGTCTATATGTATGTCCCACTGCTGGGGCGCAGGTCTTCTCTGTAAAGAGAGTATAGGGGCATAGTCCGCCATATACACCCAGTGAGGATTGGCAGACCTCACATGCCTTAGAAGACATGTAGGTTTCCTCACGATGTTTTCCTTACGGAGCGCGTGGTTAATCAGCACATGCAATTGCCCGGGGATCGAACTCGGGTTGCTAGCGTATTATGCAACTAAATTTAACCGCCCGGACACTGAGCTATGCGGCTCTCTGGCGATAACATGTTTGTAATTTTTGCCTATTACGTTTTTTAATTGTTTAGTTTATTTTAGTAGATTTGATTAGTGGTCAGTTTTCGTTTACACTTGTGTAGAAGAGATGTTGTAGTCGTGAAACTTTCCTGCAGTACGTTCCTCTGGTGTGGCTCGCGGCTGGGACGGAGCCAAACTAATTACACTCAATTGTTGTTATGTATTTAAGCCTGTGTAGAGCGGGATGTGTGAAGTGACGTGGGAAGAAGGAAGGGTAATCTAAGATCTAAGAAAATAAGAAAGAATCGGAGAACTAATCCGCTGAGCCATCCAACAATCAAGAGTCTAGAACAATTACTGTCGACCTTTTGATGGAGAGACATTAAGATGAAGATTGGGATTTTTGAACTAATTCCCTTTCATTGAAATACAACCACGTTTCTCAATTCTATTTGCAGAGACAGATGAAACTGTCCGATTTACGTGATTGCATCTGAGTCCATCTTTTAAATGGGTCAACCAACAACATAATAGGTTGTCAAATATCTCCCTTCCGCCTTTTTGTCTTTTGAATTTCGCGGCTATGTACAAAGCGCTACAGAGCTCGTATCTAGCAATACTATACATAATTTGAAAGGTCTTGACATAACCTACAAAACGACGCTATGCATAATTAGTTTGGATATTGCGTTCAACAGTTATAGACGTGTAAACATGAAGTTCACTAACGCCGAAATTCGCGCTATTTTAAAGTTTTCCTTTGTGCTCTATGGTACTCTATCACTTCGAACCACGGAGGAATGGTTTCGACGATTCAGAGCCGGTGAAAACGACACCATGGATAAGCCAGCCGGCGGAAGACCTGTGACGCCAAATACCGATCAAATCATGGACTACATCGAGTTAGACCGGCATGTGGCATCTCGTGACATCGCCCAGGAGATGGGAGTTAGTCACCAAACCATTTTAAACCATCTGCAGAAGGCTGGATACAAAAAAAAGCTTGATGTTTGGGTGCCGCATGATTTGACGCAAAAACCTTCTGGACCGAATCAACGCCTGCGATATGCTGCTGAAACGGAACGAACTCGACCCATTCTTGAAGCGGATGGTGACTGGCGACGAAAATGGATCACATACGACAATATCAAGCGAAAACGGTCGTGGTCGAAGGCCGGTGAATCGTCCCAAACAGTGGCCAAGCCGCGAATTTCGGCGTTAGTGAACTCCCTGTTTACACGTCTATAACTGTTGAACGCAATATCCAAACTAATTATGCATAGCGTCGTTTTGTAGGTTATGTCAAGACCTTTCAAATTATGTATAGTATTGCTAGATACGAGCTCTGTAGCGCTTTGTACATAGCCGCAAAATTCAAAAGACAAAAAGGCGGAGGGGAGATATTTGACAACCTATATAAGGACACTGCATTTCCTTTTGTGACTATTAAATTGTTTTAAGTAAATTAATTTCCGGGTGGTCGCGTCAAGTTGCGTAGTACGCTAGCAGCCCGAGGTCGATCCCCGGTGCCGGCAACAATAAATTTGTTGTTGCAATTTGATGTGCTGATTTACCACGCGCTCGGCGGTGAACGGAAACATTGTGATGAATCTATCAATATAGGACATGTAGGTACATGGAAATGAAAAAAAAAATCTAAGACAAGTGAAGTCTGAGGTGCGTGGCATATATTTTCTGATAGAAGCCATTGTGTCTCGGTCTTGCAATCGATCAGAGTAATGACTGCTGTATCCGATAATGAAAATAATAAAAAAAATCTATGCAAAAATGTTAATTTTCAATGAGAACTCATAACATATTTAATATTTTATATTTGCTGGTAGAAAATTAATACATGTAGTAAGTCCTTACATATGAAATTGGCGTTTTGTCTTACTATATACAATACTATACCTACATATATTTATATCAAACGTAAGTGACGGTAACCGCAGGCGCAGCGCAGCGCTCCTGATGGAGGAGTCCGGACTGCACCTGGAGCACCCGTCCGCGGCCACGTTCCGTCAGCACGTGCTGGCCGGCGACTGGATGAAGGCCGACCACGACCTGCGCACGCTGCACGACCTGCTGCGTGATTCCCCGCACGTCGAGGCGCGCAACCTTTCCGTGAGTGTACTCCACACATTCCTTACCAACTGTTTATCGCTATAGTGACAATATCTCATTCTTTTTAAAAGAGTTCTAACAACGTGGAGGCGCTTTATTGTGCACTCATGATACCGTCCAATTCAAGTCCAGGACTCGCTTCGTGTAATGTGACCTAATTTTGAGCTCTTTGAGGATCGTGACATTGTGCCCATATTTCCAAAGCGCACATCCGTTTTGAGAATAATGGAAAAGTCGCAGAAAGAATGTGATGACAAGATGTTTCTTAGTCCGGCCTTGAGATGTCTTGCCTTTCCATATTTTGGAGTTTGGATAGATTTGGGATCTTTGTTTTGGCCTTGCTGATTCGTCAGCGTATCTTTAGTTCGTAGCCGCCTTTGTCACTAGCTTGCGTCTTCTACCTCATGAGCCTCTCCATCACTGAAGGTCGGCAGTCAGTCTTCTAAACTCTTTATTCAAGGTTGAACGGAATAATTTTCCGACTGTATTTTTTCCTGCTATGGTGCACATCATAATGAGTCTGCCTGCCTTATGGCTTTGACTAGTGTCGGATATTGTTCTGTATCAAAGCAAGAATCTCTAGGGTTTTTTTTAAATAAAGCGCAACCTTGTGTTCGTGCTCCGTACTAATGTACTTTGTTTTGCTAAGAAGAGTGCTACCTCTACAGTTACATTTTTTTGTTTTTTATAATGCCTGATTTTTGAAGGTGGTGTTGTAGAATGGTCTGGTTCACGCGTCGAAGACGCACCGTTGTATTGTTATTAGTTTATTCGCGACCGCTGCGTCCCTGTTTCTCCTCAGTTGGAACCAGACAGAACCTTCTCCGTATAGCTACTTAGATAGTATTATAAAACGTTGCAGGAGATGAAGTTTGTGGTGCTGGAGCAGAAGTACCTGGAGCACCTGGAGGCCGGGCGCGTGCTTGATGCGCTGCACGTGCTGCGCAACGAGCTGACGCCGCTGCAGCACGACACCGCGCGCGTGCACCGCCTGTCCTCGCTCATGATGTGCGCGGACGCGGCGGAGCTGCAGTCGCGCGCGCGTTGGCCTGGCGCCGGTCCGCTGTCCCGCGCCGCCGTGCTCGCCCGCGTACAGGTCAGTACAGCCCCTTCAGTTCAGTTGAGGCCCTTCCTCGGTGCATGGTGGGGGGCTCTGGGATCGCCATAGGAACGCACCGGAGCTCCTCTGCACTGTGCTCTTGTACTGTGTCCTCGCTATGCAAGGCGACACGGGTCAGCCGGTGTCGCCTTCTTCCGGACCCGGGATTCTTAGCGGATCACAAAGGCTTTCCCCCTTATCGCCCAGTGAACCCGAGGCGAAGACTATATACTAGACATTTGCTGAATTCGACTATTGACTAGTTATTTTACGTGACAGCTGAATTGGGCTTCAGTTATTATTTGTGAAGAGAAATGAGATTTTATAATGGTTGTTACTATCTAAATATATGTGAGGACTTGTGAATTAAATAATCTTTTAGATCAATCCAGCATTGGTGACAACGAAACAAGCAGCAGAAGGACTTTACAAACTTATATTACAACTTGTAACCAGTTTTGTATTGCGCAGATCTCTCGGTATGTTTTGTCTTCTCGTGTCACGTGACGTGAGCCTGTCTGCGCAGGGAGTGCTGCCGCCCGCGCTGATGATGGCGCCGGGGCGGCTGCGGGCGCTGCTGGCGCAGGCGGTGGCGCAGCAGGCGGCGCGCTGCCGGTTCCACGCGGAGCCCCGTCCCGCCGCACACGCCGACCACATCCCGTTCTCGCTGCTCGCCGACCACCACTGTTCGCCCGACCGCTTCCCCATACACCCGCTGCAGGTAGACATACACATATTCTTTATTGACACAAAATATGAAACACATCACAAAGACAGAAAAAAATACAATTAAAGAAAAAAATAAAATAAGATATGATGCCAATGTTGGACACCGTCTTAGCATATGCTGTTCTTATGCAGCTAACTCGTAGACTTCATTTTGCTACAGTTTACTGCAGTCACTGATTTTGGTAACCACAAAATGCTAATATAATCCAACACTTCAGTTCCCGAAATCCCGCTCGAAGGACCAAATGAAAGTAGGGTTAAGGTTCTGGTATATGGTATCAGCGCTTACCCCTACAGCCACACAAACTTATGAATGGTTCGTGAGTGTATATGAAATGAGGAGACAGAAATAGTAGTACTCAGTTATTATACACACGAATTATAAATATGGTACAAAAATGGTTAAACGGTAACGGCGAGCACGCGGCGTCTTTATGGTATTTAACGACGTACTGACATAAAAATGTCGATTACACATACATTGCAACGAAAAATGGGGAAACGTACTGAGAATACTGGAATTGAAAAATTAACGGCAAAGCAAGTGCAAGAAAGTGAATATAGATGCGGACGGTAAGACGTTTCTAATATTTAATGTTGCTAGCAAGTCGACAGCTCGTAATAATTCATAAAAATATTTAATTTTCATGATAAAATGTTCTAACACCGAGTGTGAGCAGACATGTAACAGCGTTGCGCGGTCAGGTCCTGAACGAGCACTGCGACGAGGTGTGGTACTGCAAGTGGTCGCCCGACGGCTCCAAGCTCGCCTCGGGCTCCAAGGACAACACCGTCATGATATGGGACTTCGACCCGCTCGCCAAGCGCCTCACATTCAGGTCTCTTACATTGATTTATCTATCTCACACAGCCAGTTTCGTTTATTATTTTCTGTCATACACCATCATATGTATATAATAATGTCTATGTGGTTATTTGAAATAAAAGACAAGACTGCGTTTCTATATAATGTTTAGAGAAACAACATTTAACGTCCGTATTCCAATTCCATCTATTATGACGTCACACAATAAATATAATGACACATTACATTACAGTGACATTTTATATTTCAAATTATAAAAACACAAAAAAAGAAATCAATTTAAGTAAAGAGGTTTTATATGTTTACTTTACATATGTATACATATATACCTACATATAGACGAAGCTAAAGAAGTTTTACTTCAGTGGGGTGGTCTAGAGGACACTCGATTTTTTTCCCTTGACACATTGCCTCTATTATTGATTGATGTAACGCGTGACTACTGACGTCACAGACTGGGTGCACTTTATACGTACAGCAAAAGATTGGAATTAATTTCTTGTCATGTTTTGTCTCCGATTGTGATGTCGTTATTACGATGACGACCTCGCAGATACCCACGTGAATTGAGGTATATTATAGATCTGCGTTTCGTCTGATGAGCCTCGCCAATCCTTTAGAATAAGTCGGTAAATCATCTTTTACTATACAAATATTAATTAAGAGAAGATTGATTTAGTGTGCCTCCAATCTTATATAACATTCCCTTTGACATTTGGTGGTATAAAAAAAATCTCCCGAAGTGGCACTCAAAGTTTGTTAGTTTTTGAATGTCCCTTAGACTTTGGGTGCCTCGGATGGGAATGCTTACGCGTAACATAGTAACCGTCCAAGCCGAGGTTACCCTTCAGCTGGCGGACCCTTGTGTCGAGTGACTAGCAATAGAGGTTCAGGCTAAGCGACCTAAGAGCTATGCCACCTCTCAATACGGTGAAGCAGCCAATCTGTGAGGTTCGTCAAAGAAAATCTAAAAACAACTTGCCGCCATGGCCGTATGCTGTACGTGACATGCTTTTAGTGTATGTTTAGCCGTTATGGTGCATTTTTAAATGTGAAATAACTGGTGTTATATATTTTCCTACAAGACGCACGCTACAGTTGTAAAAGCTGCCGCAGCACCGCCGCGGCCGCATCACTGTCGTATTACATTTATTAACATTTTTAAAGGAGTTAAAGATGGTTCCTATTAATCTATGACTTTGTATCTCGCAGGCCAAGATGAACATGTCGTGTTTCCTGTACGAGACGTGTTAACATATGTGCATTTATACTTTGGTGACGGTGATGCGTCGTTACAGGAAGTCTTTCGAGGGTCACTCGTTCGGCGTGTCGTTCCTGGCGTGGAGCCCAGACGGCCATTACCTACTGTCCGCCGGCCACGAGGACTGCCCCGATATCTGGATATGGAACATGGAGGTGACGTATACTGCTAACTGGTCAGATAACGTGCTAGCTCCGAACTTCATTCATCATGCGCCATCACCGGCAGGAAAATGTTAAATTAACATATTTGATTCTGTAATGTACGGTAGACGGCCGCGCTAACGTCTACCCCGTCCTACTTTCAGAAGTGTTTTATGTGGAATTCTTACCCACTAAAACCTCTCCGACGGCCCTACCTCGGTGCATGCTGAGATCTCCAGTAGAACGCAGCGGAGCCCCTCTGCACTGTGCTCTTCGCACACCGAGCACCGATTCAAGCACCGGGGGGGTTAATCCCTCCCCCCCTTTGCACTCGCAGAGCAAGGCGAGCGAAACAGGCCAGCCGATGTTGCCTTCTTCCCGGGTCCTCTTCAGCGGACGACAAAGGCCGGGGGCCTTTTTCGCCCAGCCCTTTTAGTCACCTTCTACGCCAGGCGGGGATACCGTAACCTTATTCTACGAACCCAGAACTACAGTGCTGAATAACACATAACTAACCTAAGCTATCAACCCCGCTCGGCTAAATGGGATATGATCTGTGGTAAGCAGTGTGATCGCTGGATTTTGATTCAAGTGGAAGGTTCTCTAACGGTGGACGTTGACGTCGGCAGACTGAGCAGTTGCACGTGAAGATGTCGCACTCGACGGAGGACTCGCTGACAGCGGTGGCGTGGCACGCCTCCTCGGACAAGTTCGTGTGCGGCGGCGCGCGCGGCCAGTTCTACCACTGCTCGGTGGACGGCACGCTGGTCAACAGCTGGGACGGCGTGCGGGTGAACGCGCTGGCGTGCCGCGGGGACGGGCGCGGCGTGCTCGCGGCCGACACGCACCACCGCGTGCGCCAGTACGACTTCACCGACCTCACCGACCGCAACGTGTCAGTACACCCACCACTCATGACCACCACCACCACCACTCTCACTCCAAGCAGCTCGCTCATCGATCATATGTTTCAATTATAGAACCTCATAGTATCATGTAATTATCTTAACTTTAGTACCAGACATAGTATCGCATGGAGGGGTCGTTGGACACTAACTGCCAATATCTCTATCAGCAAACTTTTCTTTATAGGATCTTTAAAGGTTATAAGATATACCAGGGATCTTTGGAAGAGTCAAGGTCAAATGATAACAAAATTAACATGGGAACTATTTGAAATTAATCTTTTAAAATATAAGAAACAAATTTAAAATTAGTTCATGAATGACAGAGCCCTGAGTGCCTAAATATACAGACAAATGGTACGCCTCGGTCCTGCTGCAGCATTGGAATGGAATATGCCTAGTTACATACAACACTTGTCGTCTTTCATTATTTCACCACAGAGCTCACACCTCCCACCCCAGCAATATATCCGCGAACACGTCTCGTGCCCTAGTTAGTAATCTCGCCGTGCTGACACTTCTAGGATCCAGGAAGAGCACGCGGTGATGGCGATGACCTTGAACGCGGCGGACACGCTGCTGCTGCTCAACGTGGCCAACCAGGGCGTGCACCTCTGGGATATACGTGAGTACATCTTGCTTCACATTAGTTGTAATTCAAGAGAAGACATTCTTTTGGGAACTTACTGTAATCCCAGTACCCTGGTGCATTGGGAGGGACTTCGGGATCTTCAGCGCTGGTTCCTGTCTAATCGGAGGGACGAATTTCTCCTCTAGCACCCTTGTTGTGCTAAGGTAACTCAGCTCCTACAGTGTGATATCGACAGTACCTCTGGCCTGTGACTTGATATACGAAACGTAGCTATGAGAGAGAGAAAAATGTGTACTCTTGCCCCTACAAAAAGTATTGTCTCCAACCTCTATGGCGTCTTGTCCGCATGTTGTTGGAGTTGTTGGGTGATGATTGTGAGCTGGACAGGCGGTGTAGTGGTTTGCGTGTGTCCCGCAGGCGCCCGGGCCTTGGTGCGACGCTTCCGCGGGCTGAGTCAGGGCCACTTCACCATCCACGCGTGCTTCGGCGGCGCGCAGCAGGACTTCATCGCGTCCGGCAGCGAAGACAACAAGGTGTGTGCCCTCGCTTACTCCACACTGATGATATTGACAGCAAAAACAGCTGGCCGGAAACCCTACCAAGTCCTACCTACAATAACTCCTAACCGATTTCATCTAATTATATTTTTTATACAAATATTGACTAAAACTCGAAGTTACAGCAGCGGTTATTGTAGTTACATACAAACTATACTTGCAATGCTGCGAGTTCACTGGTACGCCTGTTACATACGGTGGACTACTAATGTGAGAGGGACAGGGGACTGTCAGCACCTCTCACATCTTGTACATTCCTAGCTCCGGAATCCTGACAGAATATCCAGCATAAACTGTGTGTTGTGTGCGGCGCAGGTGTACATATGGCACATAAACGGCGAGGAGCCCATCGCGGTGGTGTCCGGGCATACGCGCTGCGTCAACGCGGTCTCCTGGAACCCGGTGCACCACGACGTGCTGGTGTCCGCCTCCGACGACTTCAGCCTGCGACTGTGGGGCCCGCGCGAGCAGCGCTCCTAGCCGGCGCCTCGCGCGACGCGCCCGCCCCGCGCGGCCCGCACGCCGCGCAGCCCCCGCGCCCGCCGCTCGCCGCTGCCGCTGTCCGCGCTCGTCCTGCGCCACGTCCGCCGTCACGCGTCACGCATCGCGCCCCTAGACCACGACGACGGGAGACCCACTCCCAGCTAACCTGCACCGGCACACGTTACTACTTGGTCAGATTTACATACCGTAAGCTGTTCCAAATCGATCATATTCCTAACGATCGAAGGTTATTTACAGGAGCCCACTCGCGCGATAAGAGCGGCTCACTGTGACTTACTTGGATTATATTTCTTGTTTTGCATGGAATCATCTATATAATGTTATTTTTATATATTTAATGTATATCGGCTAAACAGTCGGACAATCGGCTTGCACCAATCTATTGTCAATTTTTCGGTTTTTTAAGTACAAAGAAGAACTCGTTTAAAATTTGTGCCCCGGTGTATGGGATTTAATAAGTTTGTTGAAAAGTTGACTGCGAAAGCTGTCTCTGTGTACCCCGATAGGGTTAAAAGGAAGTGCGACTTTACTTTTTAATAAACATCGATAGTATATTTATGTAATACCACAACATAAATTTAATATTAATCAACCTTTTTGCTGCCAATAGTGGTACAGACAATAAAAACATTTATTACATCAAAAACAACTCCATTCGCTCTCTACGAGAAAACTGCTATTGAATACTGAACAGCCGCCGCCCGCTGCGTGCGCGTACGTGACACTAGACGTGCGCGTACGTGACACTAGACGTGCGCGTACGTGACACTAGACGTGCGCGTACGTGACACTAGACGGGCGCGTACGTGACACTAGACGGGCGCGTACGTGACACTAGACGGGCGCGTACGTGACACTAGACGGGCGCGTACGTGACACTAGACGGGCGCGTACGTGACACTAGACGGGCGCGTACGTGACACTAGACGGGCGCGTACGTGACACTAGACGGGCGCGTACGTGACACTAGACGGGCGCGTACGTGACACTAGACGGGCGCGTACGTGACACTAGACGGGCGCGTACGTGACACTAGACGGGCGCGTACGTGACACTAGACGTGCGACGTCCACATGCTATACTAAGTCAAAAGCCATGAGTAATACCTGACAGCTTGGAGAACATGTATTAAGTATAACTATGTATAACTGAAATACGTGCATACACGCCTTTATTTGTACCATTGTGTCGACAATTGATGACAGCCCAAAGATGTATGACTCATGTCATAAGGGATAAATATATACTTGCTGTCTCTCTCCACCCCAATGAGAGGTTGAATTGAGGTTAAAAAATGAAACATTTCCCTAGATTTTGTATGTAATTAAAATTACTCGCGTGATAGAATGAGATGAAAAAGCCACTTAAGATGTGAAGTAGTAAAAGTGCCTTGCCAATAACTCTTTAGGCTCGGACCCTCGAGTCTGAGGATTAGTCACCATCAGGGTTTCATCTGGAGCGGATGACCTGCCACTAATAAACGCAGAGGTGTGGTCGAATGCTCTCACTAGGTCATGTAAAAGGTGTCCGAAGTACGCCCAGCTCGTTTGACCCGCTAAGTGATACCCGACGCCAAAATGACAGTGTGGTGATATCAACACTCCATAGGAGTTCTATTTACTTGGCTTTGGTTTAATTCTTTTTGAAACATAAATAAACTATCTTTTAGGTTTCTTTAGTGTTGCCAGTGTGGTGTATAGTTTAAATTGTATTTATAAAAATTACAAGCAAATTATTAAATGCAGTTATCAAAATATAACATTTCTTTGTAATTAAATCCACACACACGGACGACTGATGTTTATAACTATAGTCCTAGTTGTTACTATATGTCGTGAAACAGATTTTGACCAAAACTTGCGATAAAATTTAGCTATAATTGGCTGTGTCATTTCAGACGAGTCACCAACTGAAACGCAGCGGTCTGATGTCACCAATAATCGCGCAAGAGTTTTGTAACTTCATTGAATATTAAAGGTTTTATACTCGGATGTGTTGTGTCCCCCGCGGGGCTGGGGCCCGGGGTGGACGGTGGGCTTGTAGGGTACTTAGAGTTAAGCTAGCGTAACGAGACGAGATTTAGAATAATTTAACAGGAAACCTTAAGAGATTATGTAAATCTTAATTACGTGGCAGTTTATAACCAATGTAATGTTAATTGTGTTTCGACTGTTAGTTGTTAATGCTATAGGTGGTGAGGGCCCCGGCGCCCCGCGGTGCGCATTCTAGGTTAAGATTTGTGTTAAAATTAAGTAACTGTAGCGGTCACAGGCTTCAATTGGAAGCCGCGATCGGATTCTATTTTTATACCGGCCATTGAATCTCGCGTGAGGTTGTACTTGGGATTCCTTTGAGCGTGTACAGTTGTACCTCGATATACGAGTGTTTTGAGATACGAGCCGTCGACCGAGTATTTTGCCTTGAGATGAGAGCAAGATACGTGGAACGTACACTACCCCGCTCTAACAGTTTCTCCTACTTCAGACCAGACCTCAGTCTGTGTGCTTGTTTCCCTGTTTTGAATTTGAATAATGACATTTCAATTAATTTAAATCGAGAAAATTGCTTTGAGATACGAGCATGGTTAGGGAACAAATTAAACTCGTATGTCGAGGTATCACTGTAGTTGTTGCGAGGACTTGCTCGGGCTCACAGCAAGAGTCGTGAGGTAACGTAAAGTTGTAAGTTATGTCGGAAGTGGATCGATTCGTGAGCATCGAATTGCTTTTCTTGAGTGAAGTGGCAGTACTTAGGAGCCGGGGACGTCGTGCCTTTGTAATATTTTAAAAAAGTTCGTCTGTGCACTTAATTAACGAGTCGTGGGTCAATTTGCGTCCAATACCGCAGAGTCCCCGGCGCCAGGTATGGCGGGGGCGCGCGCGGCAAGTACAAGGGGCGGAGCGCGGCGTGCAGTACGCTGGCGGCGTGCCCGCGCACGGGATGTCGATTGTTATAAATATAATTATTGTATCAATAAACCTTTTATTGTAAACTTGTTTCACTTATTTCATAAAATCCATACAATACTTTGAATCCACACTGATTTCGACGTTGGTTTGTGCCAATGTGTAAGCGTCAATAGCCTAATGGTTTAGGGTACGGCCTGCGAATCGTAAGGTCGTGGGTTCGAATCCACCATTCGACTATTGCCGTGAACCATGTCCTAGCACAAGCTTAAGCTTAGTTGGAATGGTTAACAAGATTGTTAGTAATATTTCTGAAAAAAAAGAAATATAGCTAGCTTTCTTTTTAAATAAAAAAAAAATCACTTTCCAGTCAACCAGTGATCCCTTGAAACGTAATAATCTCTGTGAAATACGACCCCAGTTTGGTTAACAATTAATTATAATAATTAACGTAAGGATTTTTTTTATCAAAACTGAATATCTCAATTTTTTATTAAAAAAATGAAACAAGTTGAAATATTTCTTTCACACTGAATTGGAGTAATCTTGGATTGTTCAGAAATATAAATAGAATTGAAATAATAATCTTATTATACACTTCATAACAATGTCCTTGTTGTAACGAGAAATAATGAAATAAGTTGATAAGAAATATCTGCAATATATTTATGAATGAAAAATATACAACAATATAACAGCACAAGTATGGCTTCTCTCATACGACCGAGTCCAGCGTATCCTCCTGTACAATTCCATACCTGTCATTTACACAATAGCAAAGAACTAAAAGGTGACTTATGATAATAGGAGCTGGTGAGATCCATGAATGAAAACCTACCGTTGCAACTACAAGTTAGCAGTGCCAGATTTCTCTACAAGTTCCAACAGAGTGTGCAGTGAGGTGTCAAATAATTCACAGCGGATTGGCATCTCCAAGGAGTAGAAAGGGTTCTTGAGGGCGTAGTCTGAGTACAGCTCGTAAATGCGTTTTAAGACCACTTCGGTGCCTTGCATGTTGGGATCTGTAACCACTATGAACTTTACCCCTGAAAAGATTTATTGGTTATATTTACTTCTGCCATTTATATTTTACACTCCAAATGGTAAAATATTAAGTTACAAGGTTATAAGGTGTAGCCAGGTTGGGGGTGCAGTACATTTCTTATGCAAAAGAGGTTTCCCAGTGATATATATAACATATCACACAACACATGTTAGCGTCAATAGCCTAATGGTTTAGGGTACGGCCGGCGAATCCTAAGGTCATGGGTTTGAATCCACCATTCGACTATTGCTGTGAACACTGTCCTAGCACAAGCTTAAGCTTAGTTGGAATAGTTAATTCCTTTACCTGTTAATGTTTGGAAACAGGCCAATTTAAAAGTATCCGCTGTCAATATTTCAATGCCTGAGGACTTTGGCACAGGGCTGAGCTGGCTGGCTAGAGCAAACAATGGATAGAACATACTGGCCAGTACTATTTTCTCATTAGTAGTGGCTCTTGCTCGGCCAAACTTTAGGCTTAATGGGTAGTTTTCCTGGAATTATAGTTATGTTTTAATTTGTATTCTATGAAGTATGACTGTAACAATCAAGCTTTTTTGACTATTATCTCATGATGCTGTTATTTTAAAACCTATAATTGAAAGATGATGTTTGAAACAATTATGAAAATAATTTATAGCAGCACTGCATTGTCAAATGGATGAACAGTATTCTATGTAAGGCTGTACTTGTGCCTTAAAAAGTTGCACTTGTTATATGTTACAAGTTTTATTCAAAATAATATAATTAGTAATTTAGTTAATAAACCAATTAGAACAACTTCAAACTTGTATTTGCTAAGCTCTATAAATAAGGAAATTTATGAGGATACCTTAGCTTCTATGAGATCAAAAACATCCCTGCCATCTTCAGTCGTTCGACCAGTAACCGGTGATCCATTAAGAGACAATAACATGTGTCCAACTGAAATAGTAAATTTTATAACATTACCGTATCTCTTACTCAATATAATACCAAATTACATACATTTTTTTTGACTAGTAATTTACCATTTATTCCATCTCTTTGGCCAAATACAACGACGACTTTCTTATTTTCATACTGTAGTTTCAAGTCCAGCGGAAAGCCGAATGTTTTCTCAGTTTCTACTTTAGGTATGTTATGGTCGTAGTTATAAATTAAGCCGCCAGATTTGCTCACTATATAAACTCCGTATATAACCATTTTTCAGTTCTGTCATTAATTGTGAATAACTTTACTTAAATTGAAAACACTTGGCTTACACCTACAAACACGGATTTTGTTTCAAATGAAAAGTTGACAGTGACGTTGACAACTATCATATTTTATTATTATGTTTACATCTATATGATTTGTGCCCGATTTTGCCAGTGGTTTCAACTCTGTTACATACTGTAAAACCAGCTTGGTGAAATGCGGATAGAAATTTTTCTTACTACCAATTTTTCTTCTATCAATCTTTGGACATTATATTTTTGATCTCGCGTCAAATAGGAGACGGGTTACCTATATGCCCAAATTTAAACCCTCCTACCACCACACTCCCATTGTAGTGTTTTCCGCAATTGTAGTATTTAATTTTTTAAGTTTGTATGTCGAATAGAAGTAAGTTATTTTCAGCCCTGTAGTTCTGGGTTCTCAAGAGTAAGACTACAGTATCCCCGACCTGTCGTAGAAGGCGACTAAAAGGGGCTTCGGGTTCACTGGGCGACAAGGGTGGGGGCCTTTGTCATCCGCCAAGGTGGACCCGGGAAGAAGGCGACATCAGCTGGCTGTCGCAGAGGGCACAGGGGAGGAGGGACTAACCTCCCCCCCTCCGGCAAGTGCTCTCCTTGAGCACTGTGCAGAGGGGCTCCGGTGCGTTCCACTGGAGATCTCGGAGCCCCTCACCATGCACCGAGGAACGGCCACCGAGGAGGTTTAGTGGATAAAAACCCCACATAACCGCTGCCTTACCCCCAGAAGGCGGGGTTTCTTTTGAAGATTTCTTCGTTAACAAAAAAAGTTATTTTGTTAATTGACAGATGACGTTACTTCCGCCTCATCGAACATGCACGAATTGCGAAGTGACAATCACGCTATTGTTATCAAACGTGATAAAACTTCAACTGCAGAGTATGTGCGCAGATTCAATCGTCGACACAAACCGTATTTTTGTTTTTATCTCCGGACGTCGTCTACAAAGCTCCAGGCCGCTCTCTGTCAAAGATCCCATACCCACACAATACATTCGTTACTTCATATAAAACAAAATATTCAATAAATATAATTTATATGGCAGAACATGTTTGACGAGACAGTAGCTTGTACACTATATATATATATATATATATATAAATACTAGCGGATAGACGGCAGGATAGTCTTAACCGATGCCTATGCATGCGCAAATGTATGGGTGGGTGAAACCGAAAGAGGTGTGCCAGGACCGTAAGTAGAAGTCCGTAATCTCCACCTACCGCTCTGGATGAAGGACGTGAATGGTTTTTAGTAGTGTTTGTGTAACTAAATGGTAATTGAAGATGAAAACAATGATACTGCTTCGGATTTCCTTCGGTTGTATTGAACAAATTTTCTGAATTACGTGCAGAAAATTTAGAAGCAAGTATTATGGTCAATGGCCTTTTTTTTTTTTGTTCACGCGGGGGAATCTTTTTATAGACCATCCTCCGGTACCCTGGGTAGGCCCGGAGGGATGTGTGGGACTCGGCCTGGGTAGGCCCTACCCACTAAACCTTCCGCAAATGACATCAGCCGTTATGAGCGGGGTGCCCCGGATCTGTCAGCGACAGGGCACCCCAACGACCGGCCGGTCCCGGCAAAGACCGGACTTCATCCTCAAAGGGGACTTCTCCGGCACTCAGAGAAGTCCCGACGACGCCGAAGCATACTGGGGCCAGGTACCCATCCTGGCCCCGCTTCGGATTACGGGGGCGATGGTCAATGGCCTTCAAATTAGATTTATTTATTGGCAATCAGGAAACTATTCACAATTAGTACTGGACAATAGACATACTATGTCAAATTTAAGCTTAATACTTCAACTATTGAGTTCATTATTTCACATTCTCATTAGGATCGATGTCTGGAAAATCTCTGAGATTTTAGTGATGGGACATCGGAAAATGTTACATTCATATGATGGCCGATTACTGCTGGAATCTTCGTTGAGGTCTTAAGACCGTTATAGAAAATCCTATACGAGACAATTTCGTATGTATTAAAGGGTTATTAATGTTAATTATGACCTTATCTATTCATTTATGGTACTACACTATACAAATAAAAAAATCAACGGCCAATCAGCGTAGGTTTGTCATAAAAATAATCGTTAAGCAGAAGGAAACAAGTCGAGTTGTTAAAACAAACAGTGAGGGAGCCGGCGCCTGGACTTCCCCGCGCCTCACACACGAGCGTGTCCTCGAGATTTAATGCCTGTGCATGCGGCAGTGCACCGCCAGTACACTTGCTAGTACAGCTGCACGTGTTTCTGTCTGTATACAACTAAACTGTATCAATATAAATAAAGAAATTTGCAGTGTCTATTTGTAAATATTAAAATTAACGCTTACTAAATGCATAAGAATTTATGTACGGTACGTATTATACCGGCTGGAGCGATTTTCGCAGAATTTTCACTGGCAGATAGCTGATGTAATAAGGAGTAACTACTTTTAATTTACAAAAATTTAATAGACAATTTTTAATCGGGGGTAACATCGCGAGGCGCAGCTGTCACTAGAAATACTTATTTCGCATTTACGAAGATAATATTTTTTTTGTCATCCAAAATGAAATCATAGGACGTGGGGACCTTAAAGAGCCGAGCCTACTTTTTTCTCGAAGACCGACATCGCAGCATCCTTTTGATGATTTTGGATTGGTACAGTGATCAGTTCAGGTAAGCGGTAAGATCGGTTTCTGCTTTTCCTAAGAAAAATATATCCAAAATTAGAAAATGAGGGTTCAGAGTTGGATAGAATGAGTATAGAATTTGATTAAAAACAAACTTGTCACGTGAGACAGGAAGACGCATTCTGTGGAGTTGAAATTTTTAACGTTCCCCGAATGTCACACGAATTTTTATGGCAATTGTTTTACCTGTACAGTTATAAAACTATGGAATAGCTTGCCGCTTGAGATTAAGGAGGCTTCGTTAATTCTGAAATTGTGGCTTTAAATCGCGTGTATCTTCAATATTTTCTACTCAAACAATGAAAAATTACAAACTGGTTAACATTGTCGTTTATATATTCCTTGTGTATGTATATTATTATATTTATATTGAAGTATCTTTGTATGTATACGAAAATGTATATTTATTTATCGATATAATATTTTTAAAATGGTATTTTAACGGCACTACCCTTAGTCTGCACTTAACCACTAAAGGTTAGCTGGAAGAAAATGCTAAATATCATTAAGTTCGCCTTTGTACATATACTTTGGAACAATAAAGGATTTATCTATCTATGTTGGTATGTGTCGACTGTCCAAACCTGGTCAGCTGTGCTTCAAATAATATTTAACCGACTGCCCACTGGCGGTGTAGCGTGGGCCACGACGTCAGTTATTCCTGGAAGGGAACCTCCGCAAACATGAAACAAGTTTAATTATACTTTAAGGAATTTCCGATCAAAAAACCTACGTACTGAGGATAAGATTACGTAAAATCATTTAAAATTGGTTGCACAGAGATAACGTTCCATTAATGTTTCTTGTTTGGACAATCAGGATATTAAATTACAGCATCACAAGCAAACTAAAGAACAGTGACAGTCATTTATTAAGCAAATGTTTAGTCGTCTATATAATACATCTGCATCTTCCGTCCATACAACGTATGCTTGATTTGCGCGCTAGACTACTAAATGGTCTGACACGTACGTATCCGGGTCCGGTTTACATCCACGATCTGATCTCCAACTTCCTCAAGTTCAGGGAATTCACGCACGCTTGGCACAAGAGAAGGAATCTCTAGTAACTGAACTGAACTGGCGCCGTCTGAGCGGGACGCCGTTGTATTGTGTCGTAAGGGGAGTTGTGAGAAATAAAGAAAAGCCTTGATAAAGAACTTTTAGGGAGTCAAGAAGGTGCGTGTGGGGCCACACGGCCAGACCACGCGTGCCTTCCTGCATGGGCTTTGGCAGGGCCGTGGGAGGTGGTTGGTAGGGATACAATGTATGAAGAAGCCATAGATGTGGATCTATTGACCTCCACAGTGCGTAGGTTAAGATTTACTGACTTTAGGACTTATTTCCAAAAAAAAAGATAAGCTCAGTGGACTACAAGCCCGGAAGCGACGGTAATTGCGTTCCACAAGTTCACTGCATCACACAGTGACACCAACGAAACGGAAGATGTATCATCATATCTTAATCAAAATCCTGATGCTCCCAAGGAGAATTAAATATTTCGGGCTACTGAGCGGTCGGAGACGGTCTCATGAAGAGTAATTGCTTCCAGGAAAGTAACAAGCGTCAAGGCACAGTGTTGACGGTGTGTTTCGGGAAACAAGAAAACTCCATTACGAGCACAACACATTTACCAATTGTATCTTATGAAATGCGAAATAGCGAAATGGTTCCTTGGTAATTCTTCGTCCAATCGACTCTTGGCTCGAAGTTCATGGCGATGACACAAGGAATGAAGGTTCTAAAATGCATTCATAGTACTGTGTTTGAGGAATATATTTTACAACTAGAGATAAGTCCGTGATACAACATATATTCTATTTTCGACTATTCATAATATTCTATATAATATCCATTTGTCTTCTGGCAGAAAATTACCAGGATATTACACAATAAAAATGTTTGCACCTGGAGTTAGCTGGGAGTCAACAAACAGAATAAATCTATATATATAATATAAAAGCGAAAGTGTGTGGGTTTGTTCCATATAGGCTCCGAAACGGCTGGACCGATTTCAATGAAACTTTCGGGGAATCTTCAGATTGACCTGGCGAGTAATCATTGTTATAAAGTTGAAGAGCGGAGCACTCCTTTTTTTTAACCGCTACGTTCAGCTTTTGTGATATTCTATTCTATGAAGATATTCTATTGTTTTATAATCCAAATTTGTATTAATACATAAGTTGTGTTTATTTATGTCATTATGAACCATATTGAAAACCAGTTGAGTATAATGAAGTATAATAAATCCCTAAATGAAAAGAATGATATTGTATTTACTGATATGTACATGGGTGTAGGCAATGATCTTCACCCGCTCGAGAAGAGAATGAATACGGAGAGAAATGAATAATTTAATACATTGTGAGAGTTAAATTAAGAGTAGGAGAGTAAGTTTATTGTTTAAATAAAGCAAAATCTAGCTCAGCGAAACGGGCTAGGTACGCTAGTATTTCTATAAATTAAAAAAAAATATTTCCACATTAATTAAATAATCTACAAACACGTATAAGCAGGAATTAAACATATGAACCCGCATGCGAATGCTAGCAAAAAGTACGCATTGCACTGACTGGGATAGCACTGACGTCAGCAATGAGTCAGGCAGTTGTGATACATCACAACAGATATCTATGGAGCAATCCGGTATATGTGTTCTCAGGTCCACTTGCCTCTGAAAGACCAGCTCTCGACTAAGTACAGCTTCGAGCAATATCTGTATCTATCATATGCAGTCTGTGGGCGAAGTATACTCAATATAACAACGCGTTCAGGGTTCTGTTGGAGTTGCCCCGTTTCTGTAGTGCATCGGGGATGTTCGCGGATGCACAGCTTGTGGCATGCTTTTTTGCGACAATGCGCAAAGGTGTGCATCTCTGGTGCGCAGGTGCGGTCCAGCTCCAACAGCATCCTGAGCATGATCTCTGCAAGGCTTGACTGTGTTTATGTAAACAGATGCTGCGCCGTCTCACATGGGGTATCGAATAAGCATAGTCAAGCCGTCCGTTGTCACTTTCACCACCAAAACTGTCTTAAAATACTTTAATTTACATTTTCACCAAATTTAAAAGTTGTCTGGTATGTCTTCGGAATCCAAACTAGTATGCGTAAATAATATGACTTTATTGAAATCAATACCTTTCAAATAAAAAAAACTATGAGTTAAAAAAAATACAGACGAGTCGAAAACCTCCTCCTTTTTGAAGTCGGTTAAAAATGAAAATGCCCAATGTGTTAATTAGTGAACTGTTTAATTGGCACAACTGCAGCGAGAGCGAGAGCGAGTGCGCCGCCCGCGCACCGCCCCGATATAGAGACAGTCGGATAAACAGACGCGTAGGTTCTCGGAAAGCGTTTTCCTCGTCACAGCGCGGTGACGAATGCCCGACGTCACCCGTGACGCGGCGCCCGTGATAAAAAGCAGGTGGGGGCGCCGCCGCCGGCCCTAGTGGAGCGACATCTCGCGCGTGCCACGGTCCCGCTCGCCCGCAGGAGGAGCCCTGCGCCGCCGACCTGGCCCCCAGCCATGCCTGCATGGAGCCTGCGCCCCAGACGACTTCCTCCGACTCTGAACCCGACTCGGAGGATGAGACCGTCCCCACCGGTAAAGTGTCGTGATTTTCAAGTGTTTAATAGTGTTCAGTTAATAGTACTAAAATATTAGTGTTTATATTTAGGACCTACGTGTTACCAGTGCTGGATAACCCTTCACGTTTAAGGTCTGTTTCTGATGTAAACATCAAAATTCAACTCATAATCGGTTATCGATCCATATTCATCCTTTAAAGTTGTCATCAGGTATTGTGTTGTGTTTTGAATAAGTTTCCATATTTCTAGCCGGATGCGGTATGTAACACTTTTGTCTCACGCTGTGTCTGGGTATGCCTCGAGATAACCTTATCAATCTGGCTAAATTACCCGTGAAAATTGGTTATCTACAATTTTTTGGGTCTCCCTTGGTCACCAATTAACTAATGAATTTAAGAATCAAATTGAATACACAGAAAATTAAAAGAAAAGTTTGTATAAGCGTATTACTAATCTAATTCAATTATTGTGTACAAATTGGGCGGGTACAATATTATAAATATAATTTTATTTAAATATATTGTACTTTGCTATAAGAAATAAGATCTCAAGCGAAAAGAATTGAGGTTATAAAATTGAAAATCAACAATCACAAAGTAATATATTATATTATATTTAAAGAATAGTTGGGATATAAATAATTATTATATAATTATTATTAATATATTAAGATTATTTAGTTCTGTTAAAAAGCCGCCAAACATTAGCCTCTGTCTACCTTAGGCCTATTTGTTATCAAGCACTATTCAAGCTCGTTAGGTTAATGCTCGGCGATGCTTTCCCAATTTTCAGTAAATACAAATGAATAAACACTAATTACAATAAATGTCTATTTAGATTTCTTCAACGTTAAAATATTGCAGTAGAATGTTGAATTTCTGTCCGTTGTGTTCGCTGGAAATTTAAGCAAATAAATTTTATTCTTCAATTTTTAATTTCTTATTGTGAACACAATCCACAAGTATATTTACTAGTAAAAACAAAAATCGACTTTAAATCGATTCATACGTTAAACACGAGGATGCCCTCTTTGTATTTCCGAATTATCGTAACCAAATCAAACTTAATCACAACTTAACCAAACTTACATCAAACTACTCTTAAAGTACATCCTTTCCAATAAAAAATGAATCAACGAAATCCATTGCCGTGATATGGAGTTATTCGTCCATTTGTAGCGCACATACTTGATGCAAATTTAAGACATACAATTTTCTCATGAATCCTACGGTCAGAATTGGACCAAATTGAAGCACCAGCTAGATCAAATAAAAGCTGACGAGCGGCTAAATTAATAAATGACTATCTATGTTACGGGAATTGTTAACTACGACTAGATTTAAACAGCCCTGTAGTTTTGGGCTCGTAGAATAAGACTACGGTATCCCCTGTCTGTCGAAGAATGCGACATCGGATAGCCCGTGTCGCCTTGCACTGCGAGAGCACAGTGCAGAGGGACTCCGGTGCGTTCCACTGGAGATCTCGAAGCCCCTCACCATGCATCGAAGAAGGCCACCGGGGGGTTTTAGTGAGTAACAACTCCACATAACCCCAGAAGGCGGGTTGTTGTTAAAAAATTATAAAAAAATTGTTAATGAAAAATATTAAACAATGAATGAATGATGAATGAAGCGAGAATGAAAGTCATCAATGATGAACGGCTTTAGGCCACAACATTTTTCGTTCCCTCTGAGTGCGGGTCGGACAGTAATGTAAATAAGACACAAGTTTTTCGCCTAATTTAAGTTTATCTGTCAATGATTTTCTTTCGCTTCATTTTTTATCTGTGGAAAAGAAACCATCCGAGGCTCTCGGATTGGAATGCTCATGCGTAACCGCCCAAACCGAGGTTAACCCTCACCGAAACAAAAAGTTAGACATTCTTCTAAAATGGTACATCATTCATTCTCAACTTCATAAATTTCACAACTCGGTGAGTCGGCTTATCGCATCTGATGTGTCAACTTATTAGAAAGGGAACGGGGATATTCTCGATCTATGCATTCTTGTTATTTAAGCTCTCCTCGCTTCTTTCATTTAAAATCACCACTAGGAGCACTCGGACTTTAGATTCGGTGAAAAGACTCAGTCTGGAACACAGGCGTAAGAACGCTAGCCTTTCGGTTTCTTACAGATTGCAGTTTGGAGAGTGTGCTCAGGAACTACACTACTACTACTTAATCTAATTCCCCCATCCCCGTTCCACCTTCGGACTTCACGGCGCACTCCATTTTGTATGTGAACATCCTTCAAAAACGAACGAAGCGCTTTGCTTTGTCTTTCATTATCCGTACAAGAAAGGACTGGAATAGTTTGCCCGCGTCTGTCTTTCCTTCCGATTACAATGTGGGCATTTTCAAGAGTAGAGTGAATAGGCAATTAGTAGGCTAGTGCGCTTTACCATTCAGGATTGTACTCTGTACTTTCCATTTGACATCAAGTGAAAGTATAAAAAAAACTATATAATGCCCAATACACTCTTTAAGTCTTGCTCTAATTTCTATATACAATGCAAGCTGATGGGGACACCAGCAGAGCGGTGTCATTGCAAAGGACTTAAGGACAAACTTATTCATGTAAATATTATTATCGTAACATGGTGTAGAGCCGTGGTAGCTCAGTGTCCGTGTCGGCTCAAGTTGCAGTTATACTAGCAGCTCCAGTTCGATCCCTGGTGCCGGTACCAATCAATTTGCTTTGCTTCATACTACAAACGACAATTTATACCACAATGTGCCGTGCCTTTATACTGGTGATTGGAGATGTGTGGAACAAGTGAACTGAAGGGAATGTTTATATAACAAGTATATTTACGATCAAAAACGAAAATCGAAACGTTAAACGTTATTACCCGCGAATGGCCTCTTTGTATTTCCGAATTATCGTAGGAATATTAAGAAATAGAATAAATCAGAACCTAAACAAACTCTCATAAAGTACTCTAGGAGTTTATCCTTTCCAATAAGAAATGAATCAGCGAAATCGGTTGTCGTGATATTGAGTTATTCGTCCATTTGTCGTACACATACTTGATGCAAAATTATCACTTATATGGTTTTCTTATGGATGCCATTGAAACTGGACAAAATTGAAATGGAGCCACACGAGAAGCAGCAGCTTTCAAATAAAAAATATTCATCAAAATTGGCTCACCTAGTCGGAAGTTATGAGGTTAAAAGACAAACAGGCGAATTGGGAACATCCTCCATTGCTGTCGGTTGAAAAGCACGTCATGCCACGAATTTTGATCCATGGGAATCTATGCGATTGACTTTAACTTTGTTCGATATTTAATATTCTGATTCTGAAGCGTCAAATAGCCTAATGGTTTAGGATACGGTCTGCGAAACGTAAGTTCGAACTCACCATTGAACTATTGACGTGAACCATCTCCTAGCACAAAAAGAATAGTAAGAATGATTATGAATTAACAAGAATGTTAGTAATGTTTCTGAATAAAAAAAGGAAATATAGACATAGACATATTCTTTATTGGCATATCCTTCGAATACATTACAAACAAAATATGAAACATTAAAAAAGACAAAAAATCCAGTTAAAGAAAGAAAAAAGGGATATAGGATATGACGCCGACATTAGACACCGTCTCAATATGTGCAGTGCCCAGGACTACCCAAAGTCCTGCGTCCGCAATACTACCTTAACATGGCATTTATACAGAGACTAATAAAAAGAAATATATATATATATATATAATTATTAAAAATATATATGTAAAGTAAAGATATGAAACCTCCTTTACTTAAATTTATTTATTTTTGTATTTTTATAATTTTAAATGTAAAATGTCAATGAAATGTGTGACATATATATATAACAGACAGAATTGAAATGCGGACATTAAATGTTGTTTCTCTAATTATTATAAAGAAACGCAATTTAGTCTTTCATTTCAGACAAATATATAGACTTTATTATATATATATATTATATATAATACGTCTATAAATAGCTTTCTTTAAAAAAAAACAACAGAATCGGCTTTAAGTATTTGTTAAGGATAAAAACAGAAAATATTGTAGATAATTACCTGGTATTCGTTTTATTCTGTTTATAGATAAAAATAGTAGTTTATTTAAAAGCATATCATCAAATCATTAACGTCGTTATCAGTTATTGTCTATCTGTGATACAGCGGTGTGATCGTCGCTACGTGAGACCAGCTCGTCGACACTTGCGCACGCTGCTGACTTCTGTTATCTGTTGATCAAAGAATTAATTATTGTAAAAGTCCACTTTAATCAGCAAACCGACTGAACAGACAGTAGAGAGCCCCTTTTTACCGACTTCAAAAAAGGAGGAGGTTCTCAATTCTGTGTATTTTTATGTTTGTTACCTTATAACTCTTGTCTGGGTGAATCGATTTTGATGACTCTTTTTTTGTTTGAAAGCTGGTGCTTCCCATGTGGTCCCATTTTATATAATTTGATCCAATTCTGACAATGGCAACCATGAAAAACCAATATAAGACTATACGTGTTAAATTTTACATCAAGTATGTGCGCGACAAATGGACGAATAAGTCAATATCACGACAACTGATTTAGATGATTCATTATCATCAGTTAGACGATTTTTATTCGAAAGTATATACTTTATGAGTAGTTTAATGAAAGTTTGTCTAGGTTCTGATTAATTCTATTTCACAATCTTCAGTTGGTTGAGTCGACCTGAAGTTGGTATTTGTTCGTCACCTGGGAGGATAGTCGGGGAACTCTTCCCCGACGCCCTGCGGAGCCCACTCCCCAGGATGGCTCGGCAGACGCCGGACGTCGAAGACGTCCCGCCACCACCCGTCACGGATACCGAAATGGAGGCAGTTCTGACCTGCCTCCAGAGTAGGCGGAGGGCACCGGGTCTCGACGGGGTGCACGGAAAGGTTCTGGCCCTTTCCCTCGTGCACCCTCGGTCAGCCCCCAGCTGTTCGACCGCTGTCTGCGGTCGGGGCAGTCTCTCGAGGGCCTCCGGAAAGAGGGTCGGCTGTGCCTTCTCCCGAAGGACAGTCGGCCCCGGACTCGGCTTCGGCGGTTCGACCGGTTGTGTTGCTGGACGAGGCTGGCAAGGCCCTGGAGAGGTCGTGGCTCGCCGCCTCGTCCGGCATATGGAGAGAAGGTCCGGGCCCGAAACTCTATGAGTTTCAATTCGGGTTCCGGGCCCGCCGGTCGACCGTCGACGCCCTCCGACTCCTGCGGGCGGTGACGGAAGAGGCGGGCGTCAGGAGAGGTAGTGTTGGCGGTGTCACTGGACATCGCCAATGCCTTCAACAACCTCCCTCATGCGGTGATACAGGCGGCACTCATATTTCGGAGTGCCCTGTATCTCAGGAGGTTGTTGGGCGCCTACCTCTCCCAGAGGAGGGTGGCATTCGAGGACCGGAGGGGGTCAGTCAGGTGGAGGAAAGCCGAGCGCGGTGTCCCACAAGGATCGGTGTTGGGGCCGATTCTGTGGGACATCGGCTACGACTGGTCCTGCCGCCTCCCGGATATTCCCGGCCGTATATTCCCGGGGAAAGGCGTATAAGGAGGCGGCGCGGCTGGCCGAGGTCGGAGTGGGCCTCGTGGTCAGCCGCATAGAGGTTAGGCTTGCAAAACTGGAGAAGACTGGAAGCCCTCTTCCGCAGGACCGGGCGTAAAGGACCCTCCGGGTGCCACCCTCCTCATTGGAGGTGAAAGAGTGAGGTGAGTTCCCAGATGAAGTACCTGGGACTCACCCTCGATGGAGGATGGACCTTCGACCACTTCGAACAGTTGGGGCCGAAGGTCCTGAGATGGCAGCTGCGCCGGGAAGTCCTCCCGAACCTCGGAGGACCCAGCGCGGTGCAGGAGGCTGTACTCTGGGGTCTGTCGGAGTATGGCTGCAGATGCCCATCTGGGCGGGTGACCTGTCTCGCGGCAATCGCGCACAGCTGCGCAGGGCGCAGCGGATTGCCGCGATCAGGGTCATCCGGGGTACTGCATGTCTCGTGGGCGGCAGCTACTGCGCTTGCCGGCGATCCGCCGTGGGAGCTCGTGGCGGGGTTCTGGCCGAGGTGTCCGACTATGTCTCGGATAGGAGGGCCCTCGGAGAGAACCTCTGCCAGAAGAGGTCCGGCGGATCCGTCGGTTAGTGAGGTAGCACTATGCCGGAGGTGGGAGGAGGACCTGGCGCATCACCCGTACGGTTTACGTACAACGGGTGCTCTGCGCCCGGTCCTGGAGCGTTGGATGCGCAGAAAGCGCAAACCTCTCACCTTCCGTCTGACGCAGGTGTTCACGGGGCATGGCTGCTTCGGGGACTACCTGTGTCGGACGGCCCGACGGGAGGCTGATGAGCAGTGCCATGATTGTGGCGCTGCGGTGGACTCTGCCAGCACACCCTGGAGGTGTGCCCGAATTGGGCAGCGCAGCGTTGCGACTTGGCATCCGCCATCGGTGGAGTAGACCTGTCGCTTCCGAGCCTCGCACTTGCGATGGTACGGAGCGACAGGTCTTGGTCGGCAGTCGCCTCCTTCTGCGAGACAGTCATGTCCCAGAAGGAGGCCGCCGACGAGCGGGTCAGGGAGGGGAGCCGTGGGGCTCCTCCCTCCGCAGGCGACGAGTCGGGTGCGCAGGAGGCGTTTCAAACGCCTCCTCCGCTGCTCCCCTGGTCCGAAGCGGGGCCAGGATGGGAACCTGGCCCCAGCATGCTTCGGCGTCGTCGGGACTTCTCTGAGTGCCGGAGGAGTCCCCCTCGAGGGTGAAGTCCGGTCTTGCCGAGACCGGCCGGTCGTTGGGGTGTCCTGTCGCTGACAGATCCGGGGCACCCCGCTCATAACGGCTGATGGCATTCGCGGTAGGTTTAGTGGGTATGGGCTGCCCAGGCCGAGTCCCGACACATCCTCCGGGCCCACCCAGGTACCGGAGGATGGTTAATAACTCGATTCCCCGCGTTAAAAAAAAAAAAAAAAAAAAAAAAAAGGTTTTTGTTCGTCAGCTCTGTAGTTCTGGGCTCTCAAGAATAAGACTACGGTATCCCCTGCCTGTCGTATAAGGCGACTAAAGGGGCCTCGGGTTCACTGGGCGACAAGGGTGGGGCCTGAGTCGTCCACCAAAGTGGACCCGGGCGACATCGGCTGGCCCGTGTCGCCTTGCGCTGCGAGGGCACAGGAGGGAGTAACCTCCCCGCCCGGGACGTGCTCTGAGCATAGTGAGGTCTGGTGCGTTCCACTGGAGATCCCGGAGCCCCTCGTCATGCACCGAGGAAAGGGCCACTGAAGAGGTTTTAGTGGGTAAGAACCCCACATAACCGCCGCCTTCCCCAGAAGGCGGGGTATCTTCTGAAGATTTCCTCCCGTATACAAAAAAAAAAAAGGTTTTTGTTCGTAAATTTACTTGTTATTAGCCATACGACAGCCTTCCGTTAGTTAGGTTCTTTCCTCACTTCATGTTGCCATACTGCTTATTTTCTAGTTTACGTTTGCACGTTACAGCGCGCGTTTACTTCTGTAGCTGTCCGCGTATAACTTCCATGATCGAATCCACATTTTGAAGTACAATTTCTTTATTAACGATAAATGTAACATGTAACATGTTCTCTGTGCACGTCCAGACCCCGGCAAGTGGCAGCGGCGCGACGTGGTGCGCTGCGTGCGCTGGGTGGCGAGGACCTTCAACGTGCGCGCGCCTCGCCGCGCCCTGCTGCCGCGCACCGGCCTGCAGCTGCTGGCTCTCGGAGACAGCGGCTGGCTGCAGGTACCACTAACTCTTTCCTAAAACCTTCCTAGATTGTATAAAGTATATTCAAAGAGACGTTACATCAACAAAACCAAAGCCCAGCATACCATCACGTGCAAAATCTCATTTAATTTACACTTTAAGTTACGCAAGGTCTTGACCACAATTATCAGTTTTTCGAACTCGAACGATTTGGGAAACGAGAAGAAACGAGCCTTTTCCTATCTCAAAGGCAGCGCACCTGTAGCTCTTCTGGTGTTGTGGATGTTCATGGTTGGCGGTGATCAATTAAGATCAGGTGAGCCGTAAGCTCCTTTGGCCCGTTTACTATAAAAAATTATTAATTTATGTATGAAGAAGTGTGATGTGATGATCTGATGTGGTGGTGGCAGGTGTGCGAGGGATGTGCCGCGTCTGCCCGTATCTTCAGCGCGTACGTGGCTCACGCTCACGCCGCAGCCACGGGCCGCGCGCCGCCCGCCCCGCTGCCGGAGCACCAGGCCGCCACCAGCTCGCAGCAGCCGCCCTCCGCCCTGCCAGGTCAGACAACTGCTTATCTATTATTGCCTATAAAGATGAATATTTTCGCTGCTTCAAAACAATAATATCGACCCTAGAATATATTATACTACAGATGTGACATTACAATAACAAAAATCTTGCCAATCCAGACAAATAAAAGAGCAATCCAATAAGGAAAATATTGTAGTATAAGCACCGACGACTTTCCGGTTTCAGCGTGCAGCTGCAATGTACTGTTTTTGCGAAATATATAGTATTATCATTTTAAGTAACTTTTACCTAAACTGAAAGGAAATAAACATCCATAGAATGGTGGCGTGAGACGGCTACCGACAGTCGGGTTGTTTAATTATACGTGTAGGTTAAAATATGTCAAAGTACAAATATGGTCTAACGGTTTGGAGTACGTTCTGAGGAAACCAGGTCATTGCTTAAATTCTTTGTTACCATATTTTCGAAATTTCCAAAAATAATATTGGTGTGCTTTTTGGTAAATAATATTATTGTGAAATTTCTAAGTATTTTTAATTTAAAAAATCCAACAACGGTTCTGTTTAGTATAGCTGCTTCTTCTCCCAATACAACCAAATAAAAAAGATACTCGCAAATATAATAGGCTATATGCTAGTTGAAATTTTGAATTAGGAATGTGTAATGTTACTTTTCTGAATAATAAGAAAAAAGAATTATTGGCATTTGAAGCTATTGCATTCCGTGAACTAGTTGCCGGTCACAGCGACATCTCCCGCCACGTCACGTTGACAGTTAAAAAAGCGCGCCAAAACCACTGTGAATGGAGCGCGCGCTGACTCACCGCCCCCTCCGCCGCCCCACCCCCGCACGTGCCCCGCACCGCAGCGCCATTCATCTCGTTCTGAGGTTGATTCAGCATATTTCTCGGAACACAACAAGTGAGAGGTCGCCGAAACTGGCCACTATCTGATCTTGCCTCCGATTACCTCGTATCGTTACTCAGTTCGACTGCCATTATCGACTACTCAAGTTGAGACATAAGAAATATAGATTTGATCCTATAAATTTACATGTGAAAACAAAAATTAAAACTATTAGAGTAAGTTTGGTACCCTAACAATTAAATTCAATAGAATATTATGGACGTTATTGCGGTAAAAATCTGTAAAACGACTAATATTCGCGTAAATGTAGGAAGTCCGTTATTAACTTAAATATCAAAGAGGACAATTTTTTTATTTCTTTTATTTTCGGAGACTTTTGCCCTTTTGGGAATGTCAGCCCCATGTCATACCCTTTTCTTTTTTTTTGTTGACGGGGGGGAAATCTTCAAAAAGATACCCCTCCGCCTCCGCCTCCGCCGGTAATGTGGGGCTTTTACTCAGTAAAACCCCCCCGGTGGCCCTTCCTCTGTGCATGGTGAGGGACTCCGGGATCTCCAGAGGAACGCACCGGAGCCCCTCTGCACTGTGCTCTTCGAAGAGCACGTTTCGAGAGGAGAGGGGGGACCTCGGCTTGAACGGTTACTATGTTACATGTAAGCATTCCGATCCGAAGGCGCCGGAGAGGGCCGGACCACGACTCGGTCGGTTGCTATTACACGGATAATTGTAAAAGAGCTTGTAAATTATGAAGTTATTAGTGAAAAATATAAATACAACCTAATAAAACCGAATTGAGAACCTCTTCCCTTTTTGAAGTCATGAGACGAGAATCCAATTGTTCTAATTAAGATTTAGATTTTGATCAGATTAGAAAACACAGAAGCAAAACATCGTCGTACTGAAAGAGACAAGCGCTGCAGGTTCGGCAGGCAATTGAAATAAAAAACTTCCTTAATTTAATAGCTTAGATAGCTAAAATAAAATCTAAAATGTTTGCTGCGTTTAAATTGTAACAGATTATACAAATTAAGATCAAATATACGTAACTTAGATTATTTTTGTAGGTTGTATTCTTATCGCGATGTGTCGGGTAGATTTACGAAGCGTCCTGCCCTCTCCTTTATCAAATCAATTATCATGGAAACGGCAATCCGGGAAACTATCGAGAAAACGGCGTCCATTTTCCAAGCGATCTGATTGAACTTATAACGTAGGGTTGCCAACATTTTGTAATTACGAACCACATTTTTTTTAAACTTTTCAAGAAAGTGCTTGACCACGATCTCACCTCGTGTTAAGTGGAAATGCACTCCTGGGTGGTCCTGCACACTAGCTCAGTAAATGCCAATCCTCTCTAGTCTAAGTACTTGTAAATATACTTGTTTCCAAAATATGATTGTTGTATTAAGTTCTGCTTGTCTTATTTGTCTTTCTTCTCCCACATTCTTGCTCGTCAACATTAAACGAAATAACGGAACTGATGAAGGAGAGCTCATAAAAAAAATAAACACGAATAATAAATCTGTTTTTGAAGAACGAAGCGTCAACAGCCTAATGGTTTAGGGTACTGTCTGCGAATCATAAGGTCATAAGATGGAATCCACCATTCGACTATTGACGTGAACCATATCCTAGCACAAGCTTAAGCTTAGATGGAATGGTTAACAAGAATTTTAGTAATGTTTATGAAAAAAAAATAATTTAAAGGAAAGCTACCAAAGCTTCCTTTTAAAAATAACCGCCATTTTTAAATCCGAAAGTTATCAATGCTGCTCCAATAATCACCAGCAGCGCAGCACAATAAGGGTTATAAAGGAGCACGTGGTCGTGTCCTGTGGCAGCCCTGGATGGTAATGTTGGCAACAATTGCATCACTATCTCCCGGGAGGTTAGGGTTACGACAGCGACACTTTCCTTTATAAAAGGTATTTCCAAAAAACATGAATACAACAGCACAGCTTAAATTATCTGCAACTAGTTCCGTTTCATTGCCTTTTATTTATATTACCACTGACAATATATTTCATAATGAAAAAATAAGCGTAGTGGCAATGGCGGCGATATATTAATATGTTTACAACGGACGGAAGACCTCCATTTCATACATTCATTACCAAAGTTTGCTTCAAGAATAAAACTTTTATCACTAATTTACACTTTTACTGTCTTATAATTTTTTTTGACAGTTTTCAAATTTATTTATTATATATACTATCTAATAAAGAAATATTTACAATTTAATAGATATTACAAAATATTTACAAAAAATATAACTGTGCCAAACCGTCATCGCTTGGCAGCGTGCTAGAAGGCTGGTAGCATTGCCACGTTGTATGGCAATGCTTAGCCTTTGTGCAAGGTATAAGCCAGCCCTCTGGTCACCAGATGTGTCGACTAACTTCTTAGCTAACACATTAAAGGTGATGTGCACTAGGACCCCACGGACCCAAGACTCTTCCCCAAACGGCTCAAATATGAAACCCGTATCGAGGTTACTATATTTGCGCCGCTTGAGATTTTCTGCAGTTGCAGCGGCCGCTCCAGCCTCAACAGAAGATTCTGTAAGATGTGAGGGCGCCAAAGTATCGACGCATGTGGCATCCCATACTAAAGGCCGTCCCATCTTCCAGGGTATAAGAGTCATGTCTTGATTTAAATACAATACGTTAGTAAAAAACAAGCGTCAATAGCCTGATGGTTAAAGGTACGGTCTGCGAATGTAAGGTCGCAGGTTCAAATACACCATTCGACTACTGACGTGAACCGTCTCCTACCATAAGCTTAAGCTTGAAAAAAAATGAAGTTATGTAGTTAGGGAAAGCGATATAAGATTGTTTTCCTTAAATGAATTGTTTTTTTGTGATTTCGTAATTTTATTTTTTATTCTTTATTAGCACAAGAGCAGAAGAAAGCGGACTTAATGCCAAAAGTCATTCTCTGCCAGTCTACCCTGGAATAGTGTAGAGACGGGTGCAAGCTAGACGAAACAAATAACAAATAAAAAGAAAACTGTTATTATACTACTAAATTTTCTAATCTGTGCCACGTTTGTTTATTTGGCTACTCAAATATAAATAAATTGCGATATATTCTATCGATATTTTTGCTTGAACATCCCTTCTGTGGAAATGAGGAAAGGATGTTTGGAGTGGAAATATTTATAACTATATAAATATTTTTGATGTTCAGTTGAATCTCCGAGAGATTCTGTTTTCCTGGTGTTCACGACTGGTCCGCGGCAGTCCCGGAGGAATCTCGTCGCCACATTCTTGGCGACCAAACGTGGAATTTTCGTTACTCACATAATTTGACTCATCTCGTAGCTCATAAGAATTTTTCGAACACTTGTCGTTAGCATCACACGCGGCCCCAGACCCAATTGTAGATGAGTCATGCGAACAGCAACATGACATACCGTTATTAATCTATAGTAATGATTAACCATCAACCAAGAGCTGTGGTAGCTCAGCGCCCGTAGACTGACCGTAGATTTACCACGTGTTCGGTGATGAATAAAAACATCGTGAGGAAACCTCTACTTGTGTCTGAAATTGCCCTTATCCTCTCTTTACAGAGAA
Organism: Meandrusa payeni; assembly: GCA_029286785.1. Taxonomy (NCBI): domain Eukaryota; kingdom Metazoa; phylum Arthropoda; class Insecta; order Lepidoptera; family Papilionidae; genus Meandrusa; species Meandrusa payeni. The sequence continues at coordinate 8,182,579 of JAGSMX010000015.1, forward strand.
GGCCTGTGTCCAACAGTGGAACTAATATAGTTGTACTTAGTACACAAATTTTATAGTCATATTACTGCGCGAGCTGGTCCAAGGTTCAACTTCCGCCCTGTTTCTCCCTAAAGATGTTCAGACTAAGCAGCCCAAGAGCTGTACCACCTCTCAAAAATCCAGTGAAACTGTAGAAGTCGCTTCATCAGCGTAGTTCATTTAGAAAAAAAACGTTCAGTAACAATAATCAGGCCACAAACAAATATATTTACGAGCAAAAACAAAAATCGACTTCATATCGAATCAAACGACGCCATTACGCGCTGTTGCCCTCTTTTTATGTCCAAATTATCATAAGAATATCCTAACCAAACATTCATCAAACTACTCTTAAAGTAATAATAATAATAAGTTTATTTATTCATCCTTCCCAAATTTAAATGTACAGTTCACTTATACGTTTACAGTTTACGTAGTTCTTAAATTTGTGAAAGACTGGTGTCTGAACTAGGGTACCCTCTAAAACAGATCACCCCCACCATACTTATGATAGTTCTGTAATTTTATTATCAATATCAACTTAAGAATTTAAGAATTAGCATGCGAGAAAGAAATTGTGTGGTGTGTGTGTGTGAATGTGTGGTGGGTTTGTGTGGTGTTTGTTGTTTGTGTAAAGTACATCCTTTCAATAAAAAATGAATCATGGAAATCGGTTATCGTGATATTGAGTTATTCGTCCATTTGTGGCGCACATACTTGATGCATATTTAACATTTGTCTGATTTTCTCTTGTATGCCATTGTCAGAATTGGACTAATTTCAAATGGGGCCACGTGGGAAGCGTCAGCTTTGAATAAAAAAACATACAGAGGAATTGAGAACTTCCGTTTTTTGTAGTCGATTAACAGAAAGGGAACTATAATGTAGGAAACGCGATATCGACCAACAAATGTTTAATGTACACATGAAACATATCATAAAAATTAAGCTCATCCCGCGAGTCGGCAGCTGTCCGTCGATAATGCTTGGACACAGACAAATTATTTATAAAAAAACGTCCTACGTACTACTAAAGCGTGACAAGACGTCACGTTAGCAATGGTATGACGTATTTGAACGTCTTCAACCAGCTTCCATCTTGGATAAGAGATTTTTTTTTTGTTGAATTGAAGTTTGCTTGGCGCGCGCATAACAACCCGACTGTAGTCAAAATGGTAGTTATATAAATATAGATAAAAAATACTGTTATATGGTTATATTCGCGGAATCGATAAAAGATTATAAATTATATAAATCAGTTATCAAATTTTCTACGATTTCGCGGTAACGTGACATCCGTGTGTCATTTTATCTACTTGATACGACAACTGGTCGGAAGAGCGACATCACCGAATGTTGTACACAAGATTATTTATCTTATCGTGTCGTTACTTAGCGACTTATAGTATTCACCTGAAATTAGATTGGACATCCCAGTGTGTCATTGACATGCTGTGAATCGGAGATTAAGTACAAATTGTAATCAAACAGATAAAGATCAACAATACTACCGATTAATTAGTTAAGCTGGCTTAAGATTAGATTATGGTGACGGCAGGACTTGAGCTCGAAACACTCGTCATCGACCTGTATCTAGCCAATGCTGGAAATAGGCCTTCCCCAATGCATTCCAACATATACGATCCGCTTTCCGCATCCAGACACTTCTAGCCATCCTTATAAGTCGTCGTCGGTCAATCTGGTGGGAGTGGTGGTACATTTTGTACACAATTGGTTTAGTAGACTCGCTTCGCAAGCTGTTACGTTGATGGCTAAAGTGGCAGTTGGAATATCAATGGATTAATTGTGGTGACTGATTTCAGCAACAAATCTGTTACCCCTAGGGCCACGAGTCTGGTCAGTTACTTTTCATAAAGAAGCTGATCTGAAATTTTAATTGGAGTTTTTTCGGTCACTTTTTCTCCCAGCGCCAACGCTTCCCGAAGTGTAACTCAAAGTTAGTTAAGCTTAGATTGTCCCTTAGATTATTCGTGAAAAACAACCGACCAAACCGTGGTTTGGCCCTCTCAGGCGCTTTCCGATCGGAATGCTTATGCGTAACATAATAACCGTCCAAGCCGAGGCTATCTCGCACTAGAGGGACTCTTGTGTCGAGTTACTAGCGATAGAGGTTCAGGCTAGTCGTCCTAAGAGCTATGCTACTGGTAATCCGGTAAAACAGGAAAGGCCAGCTTCTCTGATCAACCTGTGTAGTTCGACAATAAAAAAATTATTATTCCATCATTAACAACTACGTCAAATACTGACTTACCAGTCGACCATCGGTAAACCAAATATCGACCACTATGATGCCAATGTACGTGCATTTTGTAATCAATAGCTTAGTAGACTCAGAGCCCGTACCGCTGTACTGCTGCACGTCACGTGACACACTGTCAGCTCCCCCGCGAAGGTCGCGCCAGCCGTCCTCTGACTCATCACCACGTTTAACACAAGTGTTACCAATTGTTATTTCTGAAATAATCCACCAGATGATAACCGCGCCAGACGAATCCGGAACTATGAGTCAAGTTTCCTAGCGTGAATCACTTCCGACATTTCAATGGTTAAGATTGCGCAAACCGTTAGTCAGTGGTAACGCGGAGAGACGGATCTACACGAGCTGGTCATCGGACCACTGTTATTGCACAATCCACATTATTCCTGGAATCCGTCGCCTCAATTATTCATGAATTGGTGTCCGATTGTACTTTATGCCAATGTAATAGCAAATGAAGAGAGAATCTTTATTTGTATAAAGATGCAAATAGTACACATACTACGGTTTTAAAGTGGATTAGGGTAAGTAAGACAATGGACCCTCGTAGACCGGGAAGTCCCGAGGTGAGAGAAAGAGAAAATCGTTCACTATTAAATGAGGAAGCCAGCGCAGGTAGCTTACAAGCAATTTATTTGACAGGGTCGGCGGTTCCGCCAAGTCTTTCTCAGAGCATTGTCGAGAAACTGGATTCCTTAGATATTGTTATTTTAAATGGAAGTAGCTCTATAAATAATCAACTGTACAGCTTATCCCATAAATCCCACGCCGATAAAGCGTAGTCGACCCGGCCGCTGGTGGGAGTGGCGCGCGCTCGACCAATCGCGACCACCACTTGTATTCAGTATCACCAGCGCACTTCATTCTCATCAATAATATTAACAAAAGTCTGCGAAAGAACGCTGCGGTTTTATAACATTTAAGAATGGAGAGAACTGGGCGAATGGCTACGAATTAAATGACAGTCTAAATATTAGCAAACTACCGAAAAGGGGTGCCAATACATTCACATTAGATAGGAGACCACCGAATACGTCGAAATGCTAATAACGGACACACAATTGGCATGCCGATGGTACGCGCTATGTAAACCAGAGTGTTACCAACGAGCTAGTAAATTACAACTAATAAAGATCGACCGATGAACGTTCGTTGTGATAACAATTGATTTAGCAGATTAGGAACCCAGATCGCCGCGCCGTTACGTCTGTTGCTCTGTTGTTGACCGCTCAAACATCACGAACAAGTATTTAATTCTCAGAGTCTTCAGAGATAAATATAAGAAGTCTCCTGAAGTCCTGTTAAATTAATTATAACATTAAACAGAAAATGTTTCGAAATTGGTTCATAAATTACGGCGCTATGAGGGCACAAACATTAAAGTAAAAAAGCTCAGACGAATTGTTTTCCACCGTTCCCCATAGCCCCACCAACCTATAGCTATATGTGCCGAAGCCGGGAAGACACGCGGTCTGACCGTGTGATCCTCACGCACCTTCTTGACTCCCTACAAGGTCTTTTCTTATCATTCAACTCGCCCCTTTTATGGGAAAACACGGCACATAACATCTAAATGTCTTTCTCGACAGCAATTTATGTCCATGAACATGATAAAGCCCACCAAGAAGACCAGAATACAGAAGTAGACCGAACATGCACCGATGAGTTGAGAATCCCTTTTTAGAAATCGATTAATAAATTTAAGCAATGCAATTCGACCTGATGTTAAAGTACAAAGGATGGCGCCAGGATCCTGTGATGTTAGGAAGATGAAATAAAATAGTTCCAAGAAACTGGCGTTTGCGCCGAGGCGGATGTGCTTAGCTCCCGCCAGACCGGCGCCCCACTCGTTCACGTGGCTCGTCCAATTGGGCAGCCAATTTAACTAATAATACCATGTCTACACAATTGGTTGACACGTTTAGCCTAATGATAACGGTCTGCGAAACGTAAGGTTGTAGGATCAACTTCATTCGTCTACTAGATAATACCATCTCCTACCACAAAGTTAAGGTTTCGTAGACACGTTAATAGGAATGTTACTAACATTTATTTCAATATTTGTAAGCATTCATTTATTAATAACTGGTTGATTCATCGTTGCATTTTTTAAACGAATTACACAGCTGGCCTTGACTGCTTAACCGGATTGAGAGGTGGCATAGCTCTTAGGCCGCTTAGCCTGAACCTCTATCGCCAGTAACACGACACAATCCCTTCAGTGAGGTGTAACCTCGGCTTGTACGGTTACTATGTTACGCGTAAGCATTCCGATCCGCCCGGGGGATATAATAAAGATAATCTAAGGGACATTCAAAAGCTAAACAAACTTTGAGAGCCACTTTGGGAAGCGTTGGCGCTGCGAGAAGTGATCGAAGAAACTGTCTTCGGCATGCCCGTAAAGTAGCGGTAACAAATTAACTTCCACATAAAAGGTGCAATGTAGGGTACAGTACACAACAACAATTTCTAATATTTTTAAATATGATTATAATTTTTCAGCAGACGAAGCAGGGCCTCGAATTGATTATAGCATAATGTAGAGTTCTTTATTAGGTAGTTTTTTATTAGGGTCAGATAACAGCGCATTCGCGACCTCTCCCTATTCTCAAATCAAATTGAAAAGGAAGATCAACTTGAGAAAGCCTCAATTGTTTCTGGCCGACGTCCGTAAATAATGGAGCGCTGAAGTCGCGGCAGGAATAAAGAATTATTGCAGGGTGACGTCACTCCAGCAGGACTTCGCTGTATACATATTGCCTCGCGGGCCCTACCACGGACCCTCACCTCACAATCAACTCACTATTTGTTCACCTAAAATTGTAAGCAGCTGCAGAGATTAGCCTGTTTAGACAGACAGACAAAAATTGTAAAAAATGTTATTTTGGTAAATTGTATTCATATACATGTAGTAAAAAATCAGTCTAGTTTAAAATGACAATCAGACACTCCAGTTTTATTTATTTCTATAGACTAACAAAGGCGTCCTTACACTTGAAATCACATAATTTCTATAAAGTTAAAGTTACAGCCTTTTTATATATGTCCCACTGTTGGGCACAGATATCTGAATCGACAAATATTTTTCTGTATGAATGAAATATTTTACTAAGAGTTCCTTGGTTTGTCTTCGGAACTGAAGGCCTATTGTAATTTTATTGGTATTAGATAGGATATCGCAACAAAATTATAATAGGACCTATTGGAAATCAAATCATCATACCCGGCTATCTAATAATAACAAAAAAAACAACCGAATTGAGAACCATCTTCTTTTTTGAAGCAAGTTAAAAAGAGCTCCTTGCTTGAACGCTGTGTGTGGCTCACGGCCTCGCTCAACCTTGGCACCAGCGTAAAGTTCTTCTTAACAGATTCCCGACGACGCGGAATTGCTTTCGAAATGTAATAAGTTAAAAATAAAATTTAGAGCATTTATCGCTTAGATAGTATGCGATTCGTATTAGCTTAGATAGTATGCGATTCATATTAGTTTTAATTTCACTTGAAAATGGCGAAGTATCGCGTCACGACCGATGGTAGGGCCCTCTCTGCGGGGGCACATTAGCAAGTCAATGCGGGCTTTGCAGAGCGGCGCCCGGCTTACCGCGACCTCTGCCGCCCCAACATACAATCTAATCTCACTCGCTCCTCTTCATAAGTAACTGCCATATATTACGCTCGCATCACGATGTCCTGGAGCCTGGGGGTTACAATCGCGTCAGTTGTAAGATTAAATCCCAGGGGACTGCGGGGGACTGGTTAATATCATTGCCAGTAATGTTTATTCTCATTCACTTAATATGATAATCGTGTTGCTATCGTTCAATAGGTGATTATTGACAGTAAGTTCTGCTATAATAGTTTAAAGCAGTGGTCGGCAAAGTGCGGTTCCAGAGTGTGGCTCTTTGGCTCCTTAAGTGCGGTTCTGGCACAATTATCCACGGGAGGCGCAAATATTTTCATTTACAAAAAAACTCGAGCTTGCTTTCCCTTTTCGGTTCTATATGTCAATAATCTTTTTCAAGCATGTTTTTTTCATACATAGATCGCTGGTTCATATCCGGCTCGAAGGACCACAAAAGTTTACCAAACAAGCAGGCTCCCTACTATGGCTCCCAATTTCTTTAAATGTTGTAATATTTATATTTGGCTCTTAGGCTAATAAGTTTGCAAGCCGATTAAATTGGTATAGGGTATATACTGTGGTTAAATGTAAGGTCGTAGATTCGATACCACCGATCGGCAAGATAACTCGATACCTCGTCAAGGTTACTGTCTGTACGTTTTTGTGCTACCTCCGGGATACGATACGATAGCAGAGATGACCGTCATTAATCGCCACTGCGAATATTTTCCGGCGATCCATCATCCCGCGCCGGTAATTAGGCTTCCTGCTAGTGCGTCCACACATTTTACTTGAACAATACTTAAGTTGTCCAAATAGAATCGGCCCCCAGTTGTGTTTTTTTTTTCAACTGAGTTCAAAAAGTAAGTAAGTAGTTCTCAATTCATGTGTGTTTTTTTATGTTTGTTAGCTCATGACTTTCGAGCTGATGCTTCCCGGGTGGTCCTTTTTTTTGTTGACGGGGAGGAAATCTTCAGAAAGATACCCCGCCTTCTGGGGAGGCCGCGGTTATGTGGGGTTGTTTCCCACTAAAACCTCCCCAGTGGCCCTTTCCTCGGTGCATGACGAGGGGCTCCGGGATCTCCAGTGGAACGCACCGGAGCCCCTCTGCACTGTGCTCAAGGAGAGCACGTCCCGGGGAAGTTACTCCCTCCCCTGTGCCCTCGCAGCGCAAGACGACATGGACCATCCGATGTCGCCTTCTTCCCAGGTCCACTTTGGTGGACGACTCGAGCCCCACCCTTGCCGCCCAGTGAACCTGAGGCCCTTTAGTCGCCTTCTACGACAGGCAGGGGATACCGTAGTCTTATTCTTGAGAGCCCAGAACTACAGGGCTGAATTCCCGGGTGGTCCCATTTTAATTTGGTCCAGCTCTGACAATAGTATCCATGGGAAAACCATACAAGTGATAACTTTGCATCAAGTATGTGCGTCACAAATGGTTGAATAACTTAATGTCACGCCAACCAATTACAGTACACAATGTACTTGAAGAGTAGTTTGATGAAAGTTTGGTTAAATTTTGATAAATTCTATTAAGTAATATTCCTATTAGATTTGAAATCAGTGGTTGTTTTTACTTATATATATGCTTGTCCAGTTAACATCTCCACGGTTGTTCAATTATCCATAGAAAACTTACTTGAAAAATTTGAAAGATGTTTGAAAGACACGTATGAACGTGAACGTATAAATTCAACGATAGCGTAATACTCGTAGCTAGTCGTTGGACTTCATGGTATTATGGCCGGAGATTCTAAGGTGGTACTAAGGTAATTGTAGGATGTCTATTGTGCGATAGTTGTTGTCTCTCTTAAAGTTAAATGCTCGAGAGAATTCCTAGGTTACCTTTTCTATAAAGTGAAACTTCTTTACGCTTTACTTGGGTAGTAGGCCGGTGAATTACGAAAAGTGAGATCGGGCGAGACGAACGGAAGTTAGTGAAGTTAGAAAGAGAGAGTACGGTTCGTATATCTAAGACACAGTGCCGGATTATTGTTTGTATCACACTGTAGAGAGAGCGTGCATATTTTCTTTCTCTCTCGATCTATCGTGTTTATATTATACTATTTATAAATAATATACAAATATATATATATACATATACATACAGATAGATATAGGTAAAGAAGTTTAACTTCAGTCCTTTACACTCGTTTTTTTTTACTATTTAAAAGTATCCGTTGCTCGACTCGTTCCCGACAATTTCCCGCCGATAGCAGCTCCATCCAGTGTAGTTCATCCCGCGGTGGAGCCAACGAATGCTGTCACAATAGTTTGGGAGCTTCCGTCCGGGTGAGTGTACCTGGTCGCACCGGCCTGGGAACCGAAGCGGGGCCCGCACTTTCACATTCCGCGCGCTGACTCACCGCGGGAATGCGGACCCCGTAACAGCACCTGTCCTCGCGGACCGTCTCGCACACATGCGCTATTACACTATACGGTTCACACATGTTCAAGCGATGATCAACTACCAGCGATAGTTAGACACACAACAATCTCGTGTGTACACACATAACGCCGGGTGCAATGGTTTAGCTCAACTTAATTATGCTTCTGTGTAAAATAACTCACGGCTACTCAGACTTCTCCCCCATCATCGTCAGCGTGTACTCGCTGCTGGTAATAAGTCCTCCCGAATTCCTTCCACCACATATATATACGATCCATCGTTTACATCCAGACACTATCCGGCTATTTTATATGACAGCCGGAAGCTTCAGACACGGCTGGCACATGAGTCAGAATATCAGATAATCTTTTGATGTGGGAACTGGCCGCAAAATGGTTTTTACTATTAAATACACAAAACTTTTCCGTCGGCACGACTTGCGACGCGGCGCTCGAGCTGAGACCAGTCGCTCGTATCTCCTGCCTCCTCTGTAAAACCACCGCTAATGTATTTTATAATAATTATTAAATATTCACAAGAATATTATATTGGAATAAAATTTTATTTCACTTAAAAATGTCGCCATACAAACAAGTTTTAGTGTTTTCTCCCTCTACTAAGCGGTGGTAGTGGAGTTTCCGTCAAACTTTTACGGCCATGTCCTAATCGTATTGAGTTGTTAGGAGTATCAGAGTCTCCTCGCACTGAGGGCGAAGGCGGGGCCTCGCCGGGCGCGTCCCGCCGCGCTCCGCCTTTCGGCCTCCTTCTTAAGCTTGTCGTATGGCTTAAGATACTGTAAACAGCGAGGAAGACAAATATTTTTGTGTAATCGTTTTTTCTTCCTTCTAAGCAAATAGTTAACCATCCTACCCATACTCTTCTATTGAAGATACACATAATGATAATCGAAGAATGACTGGATTACATGATCTGATTCCCCCATCCCCGACGACCCACTATCGGATTTCACCATGCACTAAATGAAACGATTTGCGTCGTTTTTCATTATTCCTACAGCAAGGGTTGTAATAGTTTGACGGCGTGTTTCGATTGTAATATGTTTTCAAAAGTAGAGTCAATAGGCAATAATTAAGTCAAAAATAAATTAATATTAATCCAGGACTGAATTTCCACTTAACATCAGCTAGGATCGATGTCAAGCGTTTGCTTAGCAAGTATAATAAAAAATTAAAAATGCGGGAGATTTATTACAATGCTTTACGTTTTAGAAAACTCGCCCCAAAAGCAATAACACTCCTAGGACAATATCCGTAACCTAAACCTTACATGAACCGCTGCACACAATCTAAAATAAGAAACATTTGGCTGTAATGGCCGAGAAAAACTGAATTTACACATAGAGATACAAGAAAGTATATTCCGTAAAATATCTTTTTGTCAGTCCTTCCCTATCAAGTCAAATCAAAATATATTTTTTAAAGGCTCCACACGAGCTAATGAAAGTTGAAATTTTACAATTCATTCGTTGTACAGCGTACAAGGTAAATTTTGGACGAGATCTTGGTATTTTACACCGCGAAAAAAGAGATTCAAAATGAATGGATTTTTTGTCTGTTTTTTTGTATGCGTAAAGAGTAGGTTGATTACAGCCGGCGGCGCGCAGTTCCCACGCACTCCGCGTGAGAACAGTTCCGGACATTCTGGTTACGAATGAATCACGTAATTATTGTTGCGTGACTCTACTTCGGTGGAGACACAATATCCGCATATTTTGGAAATTTCAACAAATTTTGTATCAAAGTTAAACGAACACGATTTGCAGCAAAATTTTATACAGAACGGAAATTTCCAAATACAATTGTAGGTTGATGCAAGTCGCTAACAGACTTACTTACTAACGACTAAAAGGAAGCAATGAGGGTGGGGTCTTTGTCGCCCGCTAAAGTGGACCCGGGAAGAAGGCGACATCAGCTGCCCGTGCCGCCTTGCATCGCGAGGGTACAGGGGTAGGTACCCGGGGATTAACCCTTCCCAAGACGTGCTCTCCGAGAGCACAGTGCAGAGGGGCTCCGGTGCGTTCCACTGAAGATCCCGGAGGACCTAACCATGCACCGAGGAATTTCCACCGAGGGGTTTTAGAAGAACCCCACATAACTCCGCCTACAGGAGCTTTCGGAAGGCAGGGTTATGTGGGGCGCTTCCTCGTCAAAAAGTTTCTCTTAAACTGGTCCTTTTGGAAATCGTTAGGGGAGGCCTACGTCCAGCGGTGGATGATCTGCGGCTGGAATAATGATATACATATGAAAGGAAAGTAGCGAACAAATAATAAGTAATTATTATATAACAATACCGTTCCTCAAACGCATTGCAAAAGAAAATCGCGCGGCGAAACCCGCAATTTTTGTTTACCGCTTCTAGGTAAACAGCAGACGTGCCTTTAAGAATTTACTTTTAGAATGTTCTACTATTATAGGGGCAAAATATAGATAGTGTATATGCGTGAATACCAGTGATTTCAATGTCGAGACGTATTAGTTGGAACAGAGCGTCGTGGACACGCGACGTCTGTGACTTGGACCACGCCCTACGCGCCCTGCCAGCCGGTTGTCGTGATATTGAGTTAGTCGTCCATTTGCCGCGCACATATTTAATACAAATTTAACATTACACATAGTTTTCTAATGGATGCCATTGTTAACTGGACCACACGTAAAGCATCAGCTTTCAAATAAAAAAAAGAATCATCAAATTCCCTTTATTTATTTTTATTTATTTATTTAATAAGATACACCAACAGCATTACACAAGCATACATTGTTGTAATAATCAAGCTTTTTTTTCTTCTTCTTTTTTTTTTTTTTTTTTTAAAAGAAAGCTAGCAATATTTTTTTTTTCAGAAATATTACTAACAATCTTGTTAACCATTCCAACTAAGCTTAAGCTTGTGCTAGGACATGGTTCACGGCAATAGTCGAATGGTGGATTCGAACCCACGACCTTACGATTCGCAGTCCGTACCCTAAACCATTAGGCTATTGACGCTTCAAAATTAAAAAAGTAATTAGTCAAAATAACTGCACAATTTTTAACACTAAAGTGCGGAAGACCTTGCGTGAGTTAGAAAAAATCTCAACCGACGTGGACTTGTGTTAAGGACGTTATATGTAGCGGAAATCCTTGGCAAGGGCGAGTGTGACAGTAGGTTGGTTTCAGAATGCGGCACATCAAAAATCCTACAACAACGACTCCTTGGATATTTGAATGGCACTCTAATGTGAATGTTTTCGAGTATCAGTCTACATTTTATTTCGCCATTGATGGCTTTGTAAAGAAAAACTACATCTAATATTTTGCGGCGATTACACAAAGTATGCATATGAAAATAATTCCCTTCATCCAGACTGAAGTTACAAACATAAAAAAACTTTTATGAAGTCGCTTAACTAAAAAAACAGACTTTAAAATGATACCAATGAACGTTCATTATGTACCCAATCGGTTTAACAGTCGGAAGCCGCGGTATATGTAAATCGGCTTCTATTTTCGGAAAAAAACTTTTAAAATGAATTTTGAAGAATCGTACTCATTTAGTACCCCTTGCCTTATTATATAAAATGACATGATAAAGACTCCGCTGTGAGGGCGCACGGCAATAGGGCGCGGCAGGACCTCGTGCATTATGTATGTCACACAGATGAATCTAATCTAGACTCAGGGACATGTCACCCGACTATTCTTATGTTCTAGTGGGGAAATATCATGTAATAAGCTGCACTGTTCACCTCGCTGTGCATGTGATGCAGCTATCGATGGACTGTCCCTATTAACTGAATTCAAATCTGACAGCTACCCTCAACTCAACTAGAAACTAGAAGCTTCAAGCGTTAATAGTCTTAGGTCACCGTCTGCGAAGTGAAGGACTGTTGACGTGAACCACCTCTAGCACCAGTTTAATGTTGTGACACCGCTGTATCTTTCTTCTTCTACATTTGCGCTGGTTGTCCCGTACTCAGTCTAGTATTGTTATAAACCTAAATACAAATGGCTAGACACAGCCATAATAAATTAGACACCAATATACATTATTATAATTTAGTGTATTCAGACAAATGAACCCCGCCATCACATGCGATTTGTTGATATTAAAATGTGATTCGTTTTAACGCTGGTTGGCTTAAAGTGTATGGTTTTTTTAGCAAATTACGGTTACATTTTCTAGAGCTTTTTAACGAAATCTAAGATTAAGATTTATTCAATGAAAAGTTGTCTAACTCGAAGGATTTTAGTGCCATGCAGAACATTCAAATTTTGGTAGGATTTTCATTATTGTCCGTCGAGCACAATTAAGTTATTCAAACGACATTACATGTCCCTTGCCGCAGACGTCACGCGGTGAGGCAAGTCCGCGGGATAAGCCACTGCCTTACCCGTCGACCCGCCTTAATAAACTATAGACAGCATTATTTATACCATTAAGTATTGTTATAAACTACACGACAATACTGCACCGTTGTAACACAAAGTGTAACATAAATACGCGGAGTGTATTGTTAAAGAATCGGTCCTATCATACATCTCCCGTTGGAGTCGTGGTTCGGCTCTCTCAGGCGCCATCCTGAGATGCTAATGCTAGATGCAGTAACCGTCCAATCCGAGGTTACCCATCCCCAGGTGTGGACCCTTGATTCGAGGTACTTTCAAGTCAGACTTAGCGACCTAAGAGCTTTGCAACCTTTCAAATCTTTTGGAACGGTACAGGCCAGCTTCACCGTCGAATCAGTATTAGTTCGTTACAAACAGGCGCAGCCCTGTAGTTCTGGACTTGTATAATAAGGCTACGGTATCTCCTGCCTAAAGCGAGACAAGCCTGCGACTAAAAAGGGTCTCGAGTTTACTGGGCGGCAAGGGTGGAGGCCTTTGTATGCAACATCGGCTAGCTCGTGGCGCCTTGCACTGCGTGGGCACCCCGAGACGTGCTCTTTCACCAAGAAATCTAAGAAATCTACTTTAAGATAGAATGTCAGAAATCCCTAACATAAGTATCATATTTCGGAAACAAAATAGAGCACAATGCTTAGTAGCATTGAATCCGTGACTTATGGTGAGACGTTGACGTCAATATTTTGATACCAACATAGCTAAGTCACATATGGCTCTACATAAGTGTCGAGCGTGTCTTATAACTGTGATGTAATGCTTTAAAAGTCAGCCCGGAGCAACTTAATACCAATAATAAATCATTTAAGCCATTTGTTCAGTCCACCACCAGTCGACAGAAATAGACAAATAAAAAGAAGAACATTTTTTTAATTATAATTAAATAATAATAGGAAAATAAAAAATAAATAAATACAATAAATAAAATTAATACGATAACCTCAGCATTGTGTCGGCTGGTATTCTGCTGATATCCTTGTATGAGATTTCTTTCCAATTGCGAAACATTTAAGGCCAGGCGACAGACAAGAGGGCCCGTGTCACCGCGAGCGGAGGGCGGCCCGGGGGCGGCGCCCAAGCCTCTCGGCGCTGTCGCCTTCACTTGCTCGCTTCCGGTTGCACATCCGACCGCTTCCTTAGCGCCCTGTAATTTTTTTTACGCGACTGACGAGTACCTCTTAAGACATAGTACGCAATAATCTGTAAAGTAATACTAAATGTCTTTTATAAAACACTTGTTTTTGTGTGTATAAAATCGTGAGTGAATCTATAGCTGTGTATTTGTGTACATTAAACAATGTGTTTAAATAAGAATGTTGGTGGCGTGTTAAGAGCAGTGAGTGTCGCGGTGTGATGCTGTGGCTAAGCGCCGGGGATCACCGACGGATACAGCAGCTGTATCCAGGTAATTGCCCCGACATCGCTGACTTGTTGACCTGACTTGTGATAATGAATAAATTCAACGTCAAACCCCTTTCCAATGATACTGTTACCGGAAGGAAAAATTAAAACATTATATTTAGATGAGAATACATACAATTTAATATTTTAGCCGCAGCGTCCGTGACATAAAGATTTTACCAATAGCCTTGGGGTCGAGGAAATTATGCCTATCTTGTCTACTAGCATACCAGGATATAATGCCATGATACACATCTTCGCGAGTTTCGTGAACATCAGCGTGGGTCTTCTGACCAAACTGCCGTGATCGCCGAATGCTGTTTAAATACGCCTGAAACGCTCAAATAGCAAATAAAAAATCTTGTTACGACATTACTGTGAATCACGGTTAATGTTTTTTAAATCTTCAAAATATCTCCGTACAGTTAAAGCGCTGCTGTCTGTGACGATATTTGATATTTCTTGTTGATTGGCTGCTTACGGCTGTCTGCACTTCTGTGTTATGATGGACTAACTTGCATGTTACAAAGTAGAAATCGACGGTAGAAAACTGAAATGCCGTATCTCGAAAATTGTCCTAGAAGACTTATTTTTTTTTCACGCGGGGGAATCTTTTTATAGACCATCCTCCGGTACCCTGGGTGGGCCCGGAGGGATGTGTGGGACTCGGCCTGGGCAGCCCCTACCCACTAAACCTTCCGCGAATGCCATCAGCCGTTATGAGCGGGGTGCCCCGGATCTGTCAGCGACAGGACACCCAAACGACCGGCCGGTCCCGGCAAAGACCGGACTTCATCCTCAAAGGGGACTTCTCCGGCACTCAGAGAAGTCCCGACGACGCCGAAGCATGCTGGGGCATGGAAGACTTATTAGTCTAGAATTGATCAAAGCTAAAAAGTCGCATCGAATGTTGCAGGTCTCGTCAGCATACCACGAAAAAAATAATGATACAGCATTGAATCTAAAGTTAATTAAAAATTTTCAAACTAGTCTTTCGGCTCTGAAGTAAAATTGGTTGATATTTTTAAGCACATTCTAGAGTTAGGATCGGCGATCGCGATGGTAAACATGTTAGTTCTAAGTTAAACATCGGTACATGCGAGGAGCAACCACGCTGAAGTACCGATGGTAACAAAATAATTGATAACTAGGAATTTATGAGGAAAAAAGTTTTTATGAAACAATTTCATACTTGATTTTTAAAAATATATCTAGATCCTATCCCATATTGTCAGTTGTCATTGGTACTAGATGCGGCTGCTAACAAGCTATATCTGCTAATTGTTACATGGGCTGCTTTTTTTTTTGACGGGTAGGAAATCTTCACAAAGATACCCCGCCTTCTGGGGGGAAGGCGGCGGTTATGTGGGGTTCTTACCCACTAAAACCTCCCTGGTGGCCCCCTGGTGGAGGTTACTCCCCCCCCCCCCCCTATGCCCTCGCAGCGCAAGGCGACACGGGCCAGCCGATGTCGCCTTCTTCCCGGTCCACTTTGGTGGATGACGCAGGCTGGGGGCCTGTCCCCCCCTTGTCGCCCAGTGAACCCGAGGCCCCTTTTAGTCGCCTTGTACGACAGGCAGGGGATACCGTAGTCTTATTCTCGAGCTGCATGGGCTGCTGAGCTAACTCGATGTTCAGGTTAGTCGAATATCTAATTGTTCCTATCGTTGCTCTAGAACCTTATGCGACGTTGAGCACGTGCGCGCGCGCCGGCGGCAGCGGCGGCCAGGTGCAGCTGTGGCAGTTCCTCCTGGAGGAGCTGGCGGCAGGCGCGCCGGGCATCTGCTGGGAGGTGAGTACCATCAACTTAAAAATTCTTTGTACCTAAATTTATCAACGGATAAAGGAGGATTCAAATTACAGTCGGCTTGGAACAAAAAAAATTAAAAAGGTCAAAAGTAGGAGAGATTTAATTATATCAGATCCTTACATATGAAATTGGCGTTTTGTCGTACTGGCCACTTTGATCTCAAATATCTCCTCTTTGGTTAGGAATTCTAATTTCAAATTTATAAAGCTATTTACTAATGCATTTGTTTTTCGAAAACCGTAATCCATATGTTTTTCAATCCATTCATTTTTACTCTGTTTACCAATTCAACTTTAGTTGTGAAGGCATGGTTTTATGTTTATTATCCATATATGTAGTTTGTAGGATTTCTCTGTCGGTCTTGCTTATAAATAAAACTACGTGAAATACTCTACTGACACATTCTTTAAACTTGACTGTCTGCAGGTCAGGTGGTGAACTGTGGCACGTGATCGTGTGGTCAGTACTTCGTTGTTCAATAAAAGATTTTTTTTAAAAGTCAATTTCCTTGTATCTCTCTCAAGCACAAGATGCCTTTTGGATTCTGTTACAATATCATGTGGCTTCAAGCTGGTACATCTGCTTGTCCTGGACTTTTCCCGACTTATGCTGGCGCTCTGGAAGTTGTCGAATAGTTTTCTATGTTAAGATGTATTTTATGTAAGTATATAATAACAAATTGATATATTAGAGTGTTGTGTCGGGGTGTAGGGTGCTCCGGGCGAGGGCGAGTTCCGGCTGGCCGATCCTGACGAGGTAGCACGCCGCTGGGGACGCCGCAAGCAGAAGCCCAATATGAACTACGACAAGCTGTCGCGCGCGCTGCGCTACTACTACGACAAGAACATCATGACCAAGGTAATGGCTCAGAAGGAAACCGCCAAGCGGGCCTGGGAGAGGGCCGATCCGATGGCAACCTTTATCGGTGTGAGGGCCAGGACTACTTTATCAGCAAATTAGAAGCCGTACACTTTTACGATCTGCCGTTAAGAGGGTGTGTTCGCCACGTCGGCCAATTATGTGAAGTAGCCGATCTTGTAATACTGCTGTCACCTACCGCTTTTATATTTATTACCGATAACTGTATCGTGATGGTTACTCCAGTAATTGTCGGCTGCTAGACTTTAAAGTGCACAATGTGCACAACGTCTACGAGAAGACAAAGACGTGGCAGAGTGCCGGGTACTGACTGCTTCTCTCATTAAAATATTAAATTACTACGCACACTTGCTGTTGTTATGTGCTCTGAACACCTCCATATGTCCTACGCATCTTTTAAATATTGTGCTCAATATTACAACGTTCCTCCCATTACTAACAAGTCTTCAAGTCCGGGTTAATGTATTTGGTGGACAGGTTCACGGCAAGCGGTACGCGTACCGGTTCTGCTGGCCGGGGCTAGCTGCTGCGTGCCAGGCGCAAACGGGTGACGCGCCTCCCTACTGGCGCTGCCTGGCGCCTTCACAGCCGCCGCCGCCACCGCCGCCTCCGCCCTCTGACTCCAACCAACGGCCTTCCGACTGGCAGTGACGTCACTCACGGGTCAGCAACATAAAGAACCAGTACACCTAGAGAAACGAAGACAAATCAGAGTAGAACCGGCAATTGGAAAGTCCCTCAAGTACATTTCAACCTCATCTTATGCCATGTGACAGAATAGATTGAGGATAATATAATTGTCTTCATCAAAAGCACAACGCAGTTCACCAGACATGCAGGTTTCGGTGAAACAAACCACGAAGCTTGCCAGCTGTTAAGTCTGGACTCTGTGTTTGCATCGAGTGTTAAGTGGAAGAGTTTCCTTCTAACGGCAATAGATTGCACCGATAGAATATAGTATATTGCTGTGTGTCTGAAGTATGAGCATGTACGGCATAGTGGGGACGGAATATCATTGAACTGTTGCTACCTATTAGTGTTTACATATAATATAATATAACGGCGTCGGGTATATTGTTATCACATTATGTATATATAGGCCCTCGATTGACTTCTCCGTATTTAGGTTGTAATTGTCTTACAAACTGTAAAATTAGATGGAGATTGGTAGAGAATAGGATTATTTGTCAATCGAATGCAATGTGTTATAGAACACTATTATTTCTTAGGAGACAATTTATTATATTAAAATATACTAAAATTTTCTCCGCAGCATCTTGTGGTATAAATATCACGTCCTTGCGTAGTTTTGCAGTAAAAGATGACAAAAAATCGTTTCCCCAGATGTAAACACAGATTATACGCAATGTAATAGTGCACGGGCTATCTGGCCAGCAATGTATTTTTTTTGTGTCGAACCTCTATCGCTAATAACTCGACACAGGGGTCCCCCCGGTGAGGGATGACCTCGGCTTGGCCGGTTATTACGTTACGCGTGAGCATACCAATCCGAGGGCGCCCGAGAGGAGCAATGTACTACGTCAGCGACACTCCACTAGCTCTTGTCTTCTCATTGTGTATCTCCTCTTACTTTACCAGTCACTCCTTACTTATTACTTCGAAAACGTAGAGCGCGTTATATTATGTTTTACTATGTCTATGTCTGTCTAATCTCTGGAACGTCTGGAAAAAAATTGACGGGACTCTCACTGGCAGATAGCTTATGTAATAAGGAGTAACTTAGGCTAGTTTTATTGTCCTATGTCCAGCGAAGCGGACGTAATCAGCTAGTTTGAAATAAAGTTATATTTAATAAAAACAGATACAAGTTGTCTTTGGTGTAAATGTCCACAGATATCATAAGTTGTAATTAAGTTTAGCGCTAAGCTTAACCCTTAGTATTTGAACGTGATATAACAAGTGTTGTTATTTGTTGATCTGTTACACTTTACAGTTTTCATTGTTAACTTGTGTTTAATATTCTAATGTTAATGGTTGTGTCGGTGAAATAGCTCAGGGGCCCAAGTCTGCTAAACCAATTGTGTCAAAATGGATGTTCAGTGACATTAAAGTTGTTTATTTTATCTAGTTTTGGTTCAGTTGTACCACTATGCTTTTCTAATAGCGTACCACTGACACTTAAATATTTTTAAATTATTTGTATCGGCAATCTTGTACATTATCGCCTTAAATAAGATGTTACATTTCACTCAATTAATCAATATCATTTATTTGTTTATATTATAGATATAAATTTCAGCCTAAATGTCACTTAACGAGCTAGTCTCTAACTGAAGAACTAAGGTGATCGACATAGCCTACTGAATGAAACAACAAATTAACATTGAATTAAAGAAAAACTTAAGTGGCAATGGGCTGTATCAGCCGTAGAACGGATATCTATTGAGCGGAACGAGTTCTTGAGCGGAGACCGCGGAATGGGACGTCCTAAGACTAGGTGGAGTGATCTTCGCAGGACGGCTGGTAGGAGCTGGATGAGAGTGGCTGAGGATCGCGTTCAGTGGCATGCTTCTGGAGAGGCCTATCTATCCGTGGACAGTTGCAGGCTGACAATGATGAAGCAAAAAATTATAGAAATTACATTTAGTAGATTATGATGTTGTGGCAGTGTCAATGTGATTGTAATTGTAATAGGTAGTTTCATAGTGAAACTGTGATGGCAAATAGCAGACTTGGGCCCTGTTCACCTGTAATATTATTTACGTGTGCAATTGTCTCTCTTTACAATGTTATCACATTTCTTTACATTGCGCAAGTACCCTGGCCATTGTCTTATAGTGTTATAAATATAGCAGTAAATGTAAATATGTCGTCACTCGAGAGTATTACCTAGCAGGAAGCTACACCACGCTTCTGGTCCAATTGCGTGCAAAATGAACGTTCATTGGCATTATGTAGACAATATTTTTTAGTTCTAATAGTCTTTAAGTTCATTGTTACCAACCGTGTGTCTGGCACGCCAATTGTGTGTGTGTTTTTTTTGACGTATTTAGTGATGATAAACGAATAGATCGGTTTCATAATGACGTCACTGACAGATAGCAGACTATCGGTCAGGTAAATACTGTACGTCACACAGGCTCGCTGACGCCTCATACTGCTCGCGGTGTTAAGTCCTGTCACAAAACACTATTGCTTTGGCTCTAGTATAATCATAACTTGTGTGTTCTTAACTCTGGTGGGTTCGGTAGAGACAACAATCACAAATTCGTTTTCTATCAAACATCGGGAAGAAATTTAAGCAAGTATTATTTCGTAAGAATCAGCAAATATGCGCGAAAGCTCTTTTTCAATTATTTTTATTCCACTTATAAAAACGAGGAGGTTCTAAATTTGTCTATCTGACTGATTTTGATGTTCCTTTTTTTATATGATTGCTGGGGATTCCAGTTTGGTCCCATTTAAATTTGGTCTAGTTCAGACAACGGCATCCGTAAGAAATACATGTAAGTCTTCATTTTGCATTGAGTATGTTCATGACAAATGGACTAATACCCCAGTGTCACGACAACCGAGTTCGATGATAATTTTTTTATTGGGAAGGATGTACTTCAACGGTAGTTTGAAGGGAGTTAAGTTAGATTCTGATTAACTCTATTTCGTAATATTCCTATTCTATTTTAAGTCGTTTTTTGTTTTTATTCGTAAATATTGTTGTTATTTTCGAAATACCATAATACAATTATGAAATTCGGGCGCCTTTGTTCTCTTTCTTCTTCCACATTACCTCAAAGTCGGTTAAAAGACAATGTTCCTCGACCCAACTGCTAGCATTAGCTTTTTATCGTTGTTTTTTTTTATATTGTAATATATTTAGTATTATTAAAGAACGATTTGATTTTGATGTTTATGTATCAAATAATTCATTGACATTGCTCAAGCCTTGTTGACAGAAGGATTTGTCGGATGTAGAGAGTTCAGTCAAATTAGTTATAATTATATTAGTCACGGAGATAAATATTTGTCCGGACCGGAAATGGAAACCCCCCACCCGATAATCGGCTATTCTAACCGCAGTCGTGATAATTAATTTTATTAAGTTAAACCAGTTTAAATTAAATAACAAAGATGTAATCATAGAGACTGCCGGTGGAATTGAAAACCTTTTAGTTAGAACTTCTGTATTAAAATTTTAAATTTATAATGCTTAAATTAATATTATTGTTGGATTGATAGACTCGTTTACAGTAAATTTCTTAAATTAATTCAAGTCACACAGATAACATAAAGTAAGTAAAACACGTAGCCGGCCGCCATTACAATATAGTCTTCCCGCGTCCCTCAATCACGTGACATTCTCTCTCACGCCACCTATCGGCTAGCGGGCGACGAAACTCCCGTCACCACATCGCCGTTCCATTTCACTGTTTTATTTTACACAATTATCAACATCAATCAGACAACCGTCTACTTACACTGCGAGCAACAATTATTTATAGTTTATTTATTATTAAAATATATTACGTACTGTACGAAATCATTCATATTCTATAAGTCTGTTCAAATCCTCGGCTATGCGGATGACATAGATATTATAGCCAGATCCAGGCCCGACATGGAATATTCTAACTTATGGTTCTTAAATCTGGACTCTTAGTAGAGGGGACGAGAACGCGCGGTTAGTGTTTGAGAAACGACCTGAGGCGTATCTTTGGCGCTGTGTGTGAGAACAACCAATGGCGGAGCCGTTATAACCTCTACCAGGAACTACACGTGGCTGGGCACATTAAATTAAACAGACTTAGATGAGCTGGTCATGTGCAGAGAATGGATGAAGCCAAGATAATTATGACGAGGGACCCCGAAGGTCGAAGAGGTCGGGGAAGACCTAAGCTCCGCTACGCTGTCAATAGAGTCGCCAAAGACATTGGCATAGGAACCTGGAGGACTGCGGCAATGGATAGACCGAGGTGGAGGAAGTTGCCTGACCAAGCCAAGGCCTACAAAGGGCTTTAGAGCTTATAGAAGAAGAAGTACGAAATCATATCAAAATGTACATACAACATGAGTATGTTGGTGACGCGAAACCATAAGATAGCCCTGTCAAACAGTGCTGAACGCGGCTAAAGAAATTTTCAATTTATTAGTTATAACTTTCATTGAAGTCTCAATATCCGGGTACAATGCGATCGTAGTCGAGTTTATTATTCATTCATTCTATATTTCTGCTTGAGTGAAAATCTGCCGTTTCTGCCTGCCAAAATTGTATAATCTGTCGCCGGGTAAAGCGAAGTAAACCTTTTTATTACAACATTTGGATAATATTGGACTTGGAATATTGTTATATTTTAAAAACAAAGAAATAATGTATTTATAGTTTAGCTGTAACTGATCATTATTAAGATTCAAAAAATATAACTTTAAATGCACGTGCTCCACACAACATTTTTTATTAGTAGGTAAGAAATTGGCAACAAAAAGTATTTGCAATATTTACCAAAATTACAAAATGGCGGCCGCCATACAGGCATATTTTATCTTGCTCCCGGAGCAGGATTTTGCCTTTGTATGCTTACTTGTTTGATGCCTTCTTTAGTTATATAAGTATAGGTTAATGATAATTTAGTTATATAAATTTAATATATTACGTTTACGATGCCCCGTGAGATGTTTGCATTTAACTATAGTTTGCTTTTTTTAGGATGGTTGATGATATTTTTATGTCCCTGCTTTGGTTTAGTGTGACATAAGAGTTTGTCTGTTGAGTAACTTGTGTAACTTGTTGGCGGGACATCAACACAATAAAGTTCCTTCTTGATATTTGAGTCTTTATTATTCCCTCGCACCAATCGAGCTATGCTCGACATTTCTCTGCAGGATACATTAAAAGGACTGATTTAGTCGACACAAATACGGAGAATTACTAAGGTCACCGTGTGGTGTACACCGACCTGGTGTACTGCGGGCACATCACAAGGCGCGAGTTGAATATCATGAAGAGGTCCATTATTTCACAATTTTTTTACATAATTTAACAGATTAATAAGTGAAGGGGGGGAAGGTATCAAAGTTGCCTTTTCTGGGCGCAGGGTGCACACCATCAAGCTTACAGGATTTTGGTACTAGTCTTTGAGTGAAGCTAGTTTAAACTTATCAAAATTGGCGCTACTGTTTTAAGCCAGACTTCGTTGCCATATAATAGATACGAGTATGTAAGTCTAACCGCCAACCGGACTAAACTGGCTGATTCTGTTATATATTCTTAATTTTCTCCTTTCTTTTCCATATCGAGGAGGCCTATTCTCATTTCTCATGAAAACGAAAGCAAAAAAGTGATTCTACTAGTTCGGTATATTCACAAATATAAACGCTTTGTAAGGTACCTAGGAAGTTGACTTCAAATTACTGCATGAAAACAAATGCATGGAATGCTGTAACAACTCTGATGTTGAGAGATACGAGTAATGCATATTATTACATATTTGCTGGTGAACCCCAACGGACTTTGATCCCAACAAGGAACAGCGGCTTATCTGCTGGATTTGTCAATGAACCGGCGGCGGCAGTGGGCGGCGCGCTAAAATGGCGCTCGCTGTCCTGGTGTTACCCTGAGCCGGCGGACACGGCCGCGATACCGCGCCCACGCACCGAGCACTCAGCTGCGCGCAACCTTTTCCCATCCTTATTAATACTTTTTTATGTGACTTGCATCAAATTCCTCGTATATCCTGGTTCTCCTCTCAACATTTTATTATATACTCCCTTGTATGTTAACATAAAAATTCTTAATGTTGACGTACCAAGCTAATTGCGCAATTTATTTTTTCGTAGCTTGGTATACTCAGTAGACCGGGAGAGCACTTTAGGACGACTCGTCGTTTACAGTTAAGATACAACACAGAACAGTGTCAGTACGGTCTCATAAGGATAGTGTTTAAATATGGGAGTTGGATCTCCCCGATATCGGCTTCTTGACATCGATGGCCATGTTCTTTCCGACCGCTTTGAACCACTAGCCCTGCGTTCATTATTACAAATACAATCATCATCTTTTATCGTATTTTTTTTAATGACGAACAGATTGGCCAGAGAGGTTGGCCTTGACTGCATCACCGGATTGAGAGGTGGCACAGCTCTTAGATCGCTTCGCCTGGACCTCTATTGCTAGTAATTCGTTACAAGGGTCTTCCTATCGAGGGGTAACCTCGGCTTGAATTATTTAAATTATCTTTTATCGTAATACCACTGGAACGTTCCGAGGAAATATTTCGTCCGATGAATTCGTTTACTCCGACGGTCCTCTTAGTATGTTTTTAAGTAATTTCTAACAACGTGCAGCCGTTCTGTAGAATCAGCCTGCAACTGCTTTTGCGAACCGATTTAACTGACGGATGGTCACGAAATGAGATCCCTTTATAGACCGACAGGTGGCGCGACATCGCAGATCACTTAATAAAATATTCATTTTTTCAAATCCAGGGGCAAATCTACGGCGGTTATCGAGAGCAGATGACAACAACAGTTTCACCTGGTTTGAGACATGGCAGAGCTCTTTGTTCACTTAGCCTGAATCCCTATTGGGAGCAACACTCGGCTTGGACGGTTACTCAAGGCACGTTAGCATTACAGTTCGAGGGCATCCGAGAAGAACAAACCACGCGAAATGTAACCAGCGTAAAGACAGAGACATTTTAAAGCTATCTTACTTCAAATGATCAAATATTCTATCAATGTATCTCATGTAAGTAAAAATTGTCTAAGTTTATTTAATCTGGTCGAGGTCAAGCAATGTTCAGAAGGCCTGGCGCGCGCGGGCTGCGACACGGGGCGTGTGCCCCAGTCCTCCGCAAGATGCCGTGCTGTGCCGCCGCCTCGCTCGCCGCGCTGCTGCTGCTGCTCTCAGGTGACCAGCTGTCTCTTGCCCTTTGATCTTCAACATGTTTACACCTGATTAATGTTACCTTAAGATTATAAAATAAATTCGCAATGTTTTGTAATGAACCCGGTGTCATGTGGTTAAAAATCATAATCTAATGATAAAACCGGTGTGCATTAAACCACACGACTGAAGTGTAACTTCGAAGAAGGAAAACTTAAATATTTTTAGTATTTTATTTTTATTATTATATCTATTACACGATTGTTTAAGAATATGTGCTCTTGCTCCTACAGTGTGATACAGACAATAGGCCTGCACTGTGTCTTGGATATACGAAACGTAACTGGCTGTTTTTCTATCGTGGAGTTATATCTCCCTCTCAACTTTCCTGGAGACTCTTGGTAACACATACACCAGCTTACTCCCCCAGTCAAGCGGACGTAAAAAAGTTTTATTTCAATAGGTTGCGTTCAGTGTTATATTATTTCCTAAATTCTGTTCGACTAGTTGTGCAGTTGGCGGGGCAGCGTGCGCCAACGTGACATTACTGTCGCTGCGGCTGGACACGCTGCTGGCGGAGTACGACCGGGAGAGCGTGCCCAGCGCGCACCTCAAGGTCTACCTGACGCTGGACGTGCGCCACGCCACGATCAGCGAGCGACACTCCTCCGTGCGCATGCTGGCCGACTTGAAGATGGTAACCAACTACTTAGTCTGGTAACCACACCACCAGTATCTGCCTCGAGCTCCATATGTCTTAACATATGTGCCGATAAAGAATATCTATCTATCTAATAGCTTTAAACGAGCAATGCTTGTGTATATACATACAATCTGGATCTCGGAAACGGCTCCGTCGATTTTCATTAAGTTTTGTGTGGGGCGATATCGATCTAGCTAGTTTTTTTTTAGTACATATCGTCTTATTCGTGTATACTCAGTGATTCTTTCAGTGGATCACGTTGCTAAGCAGCAGTAAGTCAATGATGATGTTTGGTATAAATGGATAATTTAATATATTGTGAGAGTTAAATTAAATATTTAATGATGTAAGTTTATTGTTTACATAAAGTAAAGCAAAATCTGGCGCGGCGAGGCGGGCTGGGTACGCTAGGAAATAAAAAATATGTGCCATTCATGGTGTCAGAGCTGGGAGGACGCGCGGCTGGCGTGGAACTCCACGGAGTGGGGCTGTAATAGCGTGCTGGCGCCCGCGGAACGCCTGTGGCTGCCGGACGTGATGCTGGTGAGCGCGGCCACGCAGGGCTCGCAGTCGGATCCCCAGCGCGCGCGCCTCACCAGCGCCGGCCACGTCGCCTGGACCACGCGGCTGGACCTCTCCGCGCCCGTCGCCCTGCAGCTGGAAGCATGGCCGCGAGACCTGCACACCATCACCTTCAAGTTTGCCTCCAGAGACCACGACACGGATCAGCTGGATATCATTGCCACCAACGATAAGGTTCGTGGAATGATAAACACATTTTATCACTATAGAGAATATAACAATATACAGTTCTGATCAATCAGGTCACTCGGTCGGTTAGATGTCAGGCGGGAGACTCCGTCTGAGTCTACCACTCCAACTCTCGCTAATTCATTAATTTCTCGCGTTCAAATTTTGAGAAAAAATTGCGGAAATGACTCACCACACCCTGGTGCTACGGGGTCAGGGGCTACTTGTGGCAGAAGCGGGTATTTTCCTGCCATTTGCCATTAAAGTTTTAAATTCCTATTTTTGTGAGAAACTTTAATGTACATAATATTTTTGATTCTTGTTACAATATGATAACAGACAGACATGGAAACTTGCGGCTTAAAAGGGGCACTATATTTTATAGAAGAGACTAGGTGCGCCCGCGGTTTTACCCGCCATTAAAAATATGTCCTTTTCTGTTTCCTTTTCGGGTTCTCCTCCCATGTGTGTAAAATTTCACGATGACCGGCGTAGTTAGGGCGTGGCAGCCATTTGGCGGTACTGGCTTACACATTGAAGATAGATATATGCAGTGACGGACCTTTTTGTAGGAATATTTAAGATGAACATTTCTTTAACACGTTATATACGTGAACACCTACGGTTATTGAGTCGCCGGAATAGCTTGCACATGGTGGTAGACATATTATTATGTTTTGGATAATTCACACCATGTCTTTATATATTGTATGTGTTACTCTGATGTGTCAACTACATTATTGTAAAGTTTCAGTAGTTTTTGCGTGAGAGAGTAACACTTCACAAACATACAAACATTCACGCTTATATTATAATAGGAAGGATATATCAAAAATATAATATCTAAGTAAAAGATTTTTGTGTTCTCTGCAGCTTCTGTCGGTGTTCGAGTCCGGGGCTTGGGAGCTGGCCAGCGTGACGCGCTCCGAGGAGACGTGGAGTCGCGGCGGCAGCGACCGTCGCGTGGCCAAGTGGACCCTAGGGCTCCGTAGAAGAGCCCCCGCGCACGCCCTCGCGACTAACACCGTGCTGGCGGCCGTCGTGCTACTCATGCTGGCCGCCATGTTCCTGCCGCCGGTGGACCGACCACCGCTATTTGCCTGCGCATCCTTCACTGCTGCTCTCTGGTATATACCTATTTCTATCCAGCTCCATTTACGACCTTTTTATGCTCGACCTGTAGATAGTTTATTGACAGCTGAAGGCGACAGCCGCCAGTCAGTGAGCTGGAAAACAATATGTAAGGTGAAAACATCATCTGACCGGCAGCGTACCTGCTGTATCCACATCATAGGCGACGGTGATCACTTGAGATCAGGTGAGCCGTAAATTCCGCAGCATCGAGGTGTGAGACAGAGGCTGCAATATTCTCGAAGTTGTTCAGAAATATATCTACAGACCTATGTTCAGCAGTGAACTGCTGCAAGCTGATGACGATGATGATGAGGCCATGAGGCTTGGTGGCCTCTTTTCATTTAAAATAAGAACTTTGAAAGAACAGTATGAATAAACGCAGGTTGGTGTGCGCGCTGGTGCGGCTGCCGGGCTCCGCCAGCGCCCCGCGGCCTGTGCAGCTGGTGGGGGCGCTGTGCGCGTGCGGGGGTGTGGCCGCGCTGTGCGCTGCGCTCGTGCGCCGGGTGGGCAGCGCGCGCCGTCCGCCGCCGGCTCGTCTGCGCAGCGCTCTCGCCGCCGCTGCCGCGCTCTGCACCCTTACCCCCGAGGTGACCACACACCGATACACATACGCAACAGTCAGTGCAGACCTAGTGCAGCGCACGAGGCCGCCACCGAGTCGATAATGTCCCGCTATTGACCCTATTAAAATACACAGTGCGTGATGCTCTGTATTTAAAAGGGACTGAACGTTGCACCACCTACGCCAGCTCCACTGAGCACACACTCACAGCTGAATGCGGGCTTCCAAACATAACGTTTCCTACACGAATTTTAGGAGCTCTGTAGCATTTTTTTAACATTTCCGTAAACCATTCCAACCAAGCTTAAACTTGGCCTAGGAAATGATTCACGTCAATAGTTGAGTAATGGAACTCCTCGACCATAAAGTTATCGACGTTTATATCTTCATAACCACGAGTACAACGCCATTAATTTGGGACTAATTGAAAGAAAAACAACACAAAAAGCAACATTTTATAAACGATCGTTCACAGTACAGTCAAACAAGTCAAGTTTGAAGTCGGAAAA
This sequence comes from Meandrusa payeni, assembly GCA_029286785.1. Taxonomy (NCBI): domain Eukaryota; kingdom Metazoa; phylum Arthropoda; class Insecta; order Lepidoptera; family Papilionidae; genus Meandrusa; species Meandrusa payeni. Next base: position 8,210,878 of record JAGSMX010000015.1, read on the forward strand.
CTGGATGTTATATACATTCAAATGGTGGTTATATCTGGCTTAATAATTGTATTCTGGGTTTAACTTGTGTATTGTCGCTGTGTGCAGCACGCGAGCGGCGAGAGCGGCGTGTGGGCGGCCGCGGCGCAGCTGCTGGACTACGTGCTGATGGCCGCGCTGCTGCTCACCGTCTTCATCATCATTTGCTTCGCCCTGTAGCACCGCCGCACGTCGCACAGCTCGTCGCGCCACCAGCGATCATGTTGTAATAAAGTTCACCAGAGCTGCCACAGCTCGTGGTGACAGGCAGTGTATCTGTGCTAGATATTAGTGATATGAATACAACTCGTCTACTAAGAACTTGCTGCGAGTTTGTTCCCCAGCCCACATGACTATGTCATAAGTTTCCCCGCAGGCGCCTAGGCGTTGCTAATAAAAGTAATTTAAAATGATTCCGACACAGGTTCCAGTAAAGCATTCTGACAATATTATATTTATTGATTTAATCTGTTGCGACCGACTCGCCCTAATACGGTGATTTAACCGAAGGAGTGGTGTTACATACTCACCACTTCACACGACCCTACCAACCTCGCGGTTGTGCCGAAACGCTAGAGGGCACGCGTGCTCTCTTCTGGATTCTCTACAAGTTCGTTATCGAGGCCTTTCCTCCTTCAACTCTCCGCCTCACGGGGTGAAATTAAATATTGTTTATAATATAGTTAGTATTTCGAACAGTAAGTTCCGTATGAAGCATGTTCGCCCACTTTACACTGATTGGCACAGGCTGCCTCGCTTTTCCTGAACAAACTGATAAAATACGAATAATATACAGTATAAGACATGTTTCGGAGATGTTAAGGGGATAAAAAAAAATCCATTCATAATATCAAACAATTTATTAGCAATCCATACACACAACACATACAATAACGAATAACAGAGAGCTTGCCTGTGAGCCAAAAACATACTAAATTTGTTAAAATTTGTTGTGTAAAATGTTTTAAATCATCGTCTCGTCGGATAACCTGCTCACATTTGTAGCGTGCGTAGTCAGTTTTTTTTTTATAATTTCTAAGCAAGTGCTTGACTACGATCCCACCTGATGTTAAGTGGAAATGCAGTCCTGGATGGTAAGGCGCACTAGCTTAGTAAATGCCTATTCACTCTACCCTTGAAAATACCCACATTGTAATCGGAAGGAAAGACAGACGCGGGCAGACTATTCCAGTCCTTTGCGGTACGAAGAATGAAAGACGAAGCAAATCGCTTCGTTCGGGTTTGAGGGATGTTCACAACAAAAGGATGAAATCCCGCAGTGCGTCTAGATCATGTAGTTCCTGAGCACACTCTCCAACGTAGAAACTTTGGGAACTGCGCTGTACGCGATATTCTATTATATAGTCGGGTACGATAGTCGATACAACCCGCGCAGGGTTCACACCTCACAGAAAGTGCTCGGTGTAAATTGTGAGAGCTACTAAAACGCACTGGCATTGCTTATAGCTAAGGACAACTGTAAGTATTATTTTAACGCGGCTTACTTCTTCGATAGAAAGCTGTGTCACATAGACATCACGGCGTTAGCATTTAGTCAGAAGCATGAGCCACCTCCGGCTACATTTTTTTTTATTCCACTTTAATGTTCTTAATGAACAGCTCGACTCGTACCTATTAACACTAGAGGAATTGTAGACCTGCTAGTCGCGGTCACACGCAGCGAAACACACTGTCGCCAAAGTCTTCAAAATTGTATATATAAAATCGACGAATATCTAACTATGGGAGAGTAGAGAAGACGCAGCATGAGTTAGGCGCTCCACGAGCAGAAGAAGCAGAGCGGCCACGGCACCGGCGAGCAGGGCGTGCACCGCGGGCAGCACGTCGTGCAGGCCCACGCTGCCGAAGTCCGAGCCGCCGCCCTCGCACCGCGGCGCCGCTGCCATCCAAATACGGCGCACTCGCGACACCAGCCCCACCTCGCGCTGCCAGCGTAGCCTGCACAATATCCGACCGCGGATCAGACTCATAGATAACTACTTCGTCTGAACTCGGGACCTCAATTCCACTCATTCGTCTTATGCAACGATAACAGATAACATAGGACAGAAGATGAGGCACACCTTGTACTCCAGGTAAGTCTAAGTACAGCTACTATATGTCTTGTTGTTCTACATAAAAGCGAATTACCTAGTAGCTAGCAGGTCCCGGTAGCCGGAGTTGCGCCGGATGGGCACCGCGACCATAGGCAACTTGAACGCCTGGATTTCTTTGAGGCCGCACTTCTCGCGTTCAGTGAATGTCTTGCTGATGACGTCGTACCCTGCCGCCTGCTCCACCTCAATATGCAAATGAAACCTGCTTCAGTTCAAGGTGTCTTGTAAACATGAAATTAAAACAAAATAGTCCATAGCAAATCGTTTTGTAGTCAACATAAACCATTTGTGAGTGGAGGTAGTCGGCGCTAAGGAAAGAACTTCGTCCGCGTCATAATGTTAATGAGATTGTGCTGTGTAAAGTACACAAGTGGCCGCAGTAATTCTCTGGACTGTAGTGAGCAGTGGGGGATAAACTTATGTGTGAAGTCGAACCCAACACCAGCTCCTTATTATTATTATTAGCTACTATTTATAGCATTACTATTTATAGCTTATTGATCAAAGAATCGCGGTTTCAGGACTAAATTCTTTTAAATTGCCTCGATGGACATGCACTTCTTTTGTGAAATCAGTTCAGCGGTTTTTACAGTATAGGATCATAGACCAAATTTTATAAGTAATCACCTGGAAGGCGAAGAAACTGGTGCGCATGCGGGCCACGCCGTCGGCCACGTTGAGGTACGCAGCTTCACCCAACGGCGCCAGCTTACGACGGTACAGACGCTGCGTCGCCGCATCCGTGCTCTCCTGCAACAAGCGAAAGTAACTCTAGTCGCAGTATGATGAGACGTAGAGGAAGATAGTAATCGTATTCAGTCCCATCTATGAAAAGGTGAGACTGTCGCCATACACCGATAATCAGATGATAGGTCAAACGCTCAACCAGGGGCTATCTCTGCATATACTATGGCCTGGAGTTCCAGTCCGGTGACTCTACTCTAACTACTGCTATTATGATGATGTTTATGAACATTGTTGTATCTCCTCTTTTTAGAGAGCGAAAATGTACAGGCCGAAGCCAATGTATGTGTATGTATGTAATGTATTTAAAATCATGTAATGTCGGAATTGGAGAATTTACGTATGAGACGGCATGTATTGAGGAGGGTTGAGAGGAGAGCTATGTTGAAAAAGTAGACGTACAGCGAAGTAGACCTTCTTGTACGCGGTCTCCTGCACGCCGAGAGCGATGGGCGAGTCGGTGAGGTGGTCGATGGTCCGTAGCGCATCGCTGGGCGCCTGCAGGATGGCGACCACCTTCGCGGAGTACGAGGTGTACGTGAAGAGCGAGCACAGTAGCGCGCAGAACAGCACCAGCCGCGGTGACCATAGCCGCGGCGACAGCTCCGACCCTTCCCAGAGTTAAAGAGCCAATAAGTTTATACGATGGATTGATGAGAAAATTGTTATTACAAAACGAACTCGTACACTACAGTCACGAAAATATACGACACTGTGATAAAGATAGAGGGTAACACTAGTATCTTACAGCACTTGGTGCTGATGGAAAAGACAAATGTGACCAGCATCTATTTATATAGAAGATGAGCTGCAGCTAGTCTCCATGCACAATTTTCGTAGTCACCTTGCTGGCACATAGCACCGATGACGAACGTTAAGCAGTCAGCGAGGGTCAGGCGCTGCAGCACGAGATCCCGTGTGGCGGCGGCGCGTGCCAGGGCGGCCGACAGCGCCAGCAGCAGCCCGCACGCTGCACCCACTGAACATGCTGCCGCCCACACGCCGCGACTGAACGGCAGCACGAACACGTTGGACACGGCTGATCGCGCCGGCTGCCGGAACAGGAACGCGCCCCTGACAGATTAGTTATTTTAGTAAACAACACACTTACAAATTTGAACTGGAGTGTTAAATGGTCTGACACGTGCCTGTCTACTTATGAGATCGAGTCTCTTCGAAGGCCAACTTTCTCATGCTCAGGGAGTGTGCGCACTCGTGGCATAACAGAAGCACCGGTACCGAGTAGTCGCGTACAAACGTATGTGTTGTCAAGCCCCTTCAGAGAGAGAGTTAAGTAAAAGAAAGGCCATGACAAACAATTTGTAGGCAGTCAAGAGGGTGTGAGACCGCGCGAGCCCTCCCGCGTTTCGGCACATATATCTGCGAGGTTGGTATGGGCGGTGGTAGAATATATACTTAGCGAATTGAAAACCAGGACCGCAGATTTATGACATAAAATGCATAAATTAATATTTCGTTAAATTATTGCCTATATTATTATGCAGGCTGGAAATGAGTTTCAATGTTAGATATAAAAATATTACCATTTCCTATCGTTAGATGGCGCTCATATCAATGTGTTATGTCAAACTATTATATTGTTTACGCTGTGTGCTTGTTGTTTCATTTGCTTTAGAGGTGTGTAGCAGTAGACTGAGATAATATTTTATATAATTTTTGCGTATACTATGAAGAAAGCTACAAGTGAATTTTCAACGTAAGACTTAAAAATATCCTTTCCTACCATCAGATGGCGCTCATTTCAATATGTTATAAAATATATTGACTAGGTCAGGGGTCGACAACTCGCGACTCGCAAGCCTGCAAGTACTGTTTATAGTTGGGGAGAAAAAATTGCAAATTGTAATTTTGGACTCAAAAGGTTGCCGAGCCCAGGACTAGGCTGTATGCGTTTGTATCATTTACTTATTACTTATTAAAAGTATGTGATTATATAACAGATAGAGCGTGACAGACAGACGTCAGATCCAATATCCAATCGTTAGAGTTGATATTGACATTAGCCTTGAGGATACTACGCACGCACTTTTTTTTATAAACATGCATTTAAATACAGCCAGTTCCAGTTGCCAGTAAGCCAATTACAATAGTAATAATGTGCCACATATGCCTTACTTCTCAATACTTCAAGCAAGGTACTGGACCTACTTGACCTCGATGGTCTCGGAGCAGTAGTGTAGCACTGGCCAGCGGTCAGCTCTCATAAACATGGAAGCGACGCCGAGCTCCAACTCTCCGCGCTGCAGCATCCCCGCCAGTCCATCAAACGACCCGTTCCGCAATACGCCGTACTGGTCCACTTGCTGCATGTTGAACCTATAGTTGGTACATTATAAAGTGTGTTACGGTTCTGGAGAACGGGAGACGACGGGCCTGCAACTCAACCAAACAACTCTCAATAAACACTGTACACGTATGGGCAGGGATTTATTCCGCTGACATAATATTATTTGACGGTTTAGTGATTGGGAACAGTTTCTAGGTTTCCACTCACCTCCCCATCTTATTTGATTTCTTCGTTCGTTGCTTAAAAAGGTCTATTTTATCGGAGAGCATCGCTTAGAACTGTTCATTTGGACTATGACACTACGAGCAAATATGAGAGAAGACTTCAGAAATACCAGTAGGCTTTAAATTTGTTTGTTAAGACACAAAACGTTAAGTATCACCGATGGTCAATACGGAACCGTCACGACCGGATTTTAACAACAACTATAACCATTCTAACATAAGTAACATTCAAACAAAACTCTATTTCAATCGACATAATATTCGCAATCCCGGCGCTCCACAAAATTGGTCCTTCGAGCCGGATCAAACACGCGGAAAAAAAATTGTTATTTTACTGTAACCCACATCACAGCTGACCGGCTGACGGGTCGCCTGTTGTAATATAGGCACAAGAGATAACATTCGTACTGGAGATGTTAGTCATCTTGGCAACTGCCACGCAAACGTACCGGAAGTGCAAATCCTCCGCCACGAGCATGAGGAGAGGGTAAGTGAGCTTGGGGAAGTTATCCGTGGCGCGGCTGCTGACCTCCGACCAGCTCGAGAAGTACTGGGGCTGGCTAATCTGCGTCAAATACAACGATATAATCACTTCATGGTCTGTCAGTTTTACCTTCGAAAATCATATTACAAGTGGACACAACAACACCTATTTATTATCTGTATGCATAAAGCACTTACGCACAATCTGTGGGCCGCTTTCTTCCCTTAAAGAAAGCGCGAGCGCGACGCCTCCATTTTGTATTATATATTTTTTTTAATAAATGCTTGTGAATCTTTAAGTGTTTGCAATAAATCTATTGAGTACAATGAACTCGTTTAAGAGTCAGAGTTAGACTTCTTTAAAAGTTCTACCACCTAAACTCCACAGGGCTACAATATAAATAGTACTTTAAAAGGCAAGCCGAGCATCCTGCAGGGAGGAAAGTTTATGTTAACTTGAATAAACTATCGGTTTCGACAATTCAATTTCGATGTTTCTACTAATAATTTTAATGACTTAAATTAATTATTTAAAATATGCATAAAAAAACAATTACAAACTATTTAACGTTGATATAGTTATATGTAAAAACAACTATTTAATTTGTAGTAGCCTACTTATATTTTTATTTAATAATATCAAATTTATTTTCTTTACTCGCCAATAATTGATATCGATGTGTTATTTCATTGCTTTACCGACGGTGCAGAGACTTGGACTCTGACCGCTGGGCTAGTCCACAAGCCGAAAGTCGCACAACGAGCGATGGAAAGAGGATTTCTCTAAAGAAATCCGAAACGAAGAAATTCCACGGAGAACAAACGTAGTCGAGATAGCTTTTACAGTCATCAAGTTGAAGTGGCAGTAGCCCGGCCATATCTGCCCAGTCAGTGACGGCAGATGACAGTATGTGGGTGACCGACGACCTTATAAGGATAGCCGGAAATTACTGGATGCGGAAAGCTGAGGATCGTATATGGTGGAAGGCATTGGGGAAGGCCTATTTCCAGCAGTGGATAGATACAGGCTGATGACGATGACCATTATAAAACAATCTTTAAAAAAGACGTTGGATACTGTAAATGTGTGATGGGCTTAATTATAAGGATATAAATGTATTTATTTATATAAAGATATATGATATTGTTTGAAGTCCGCTAGAAGTCATATTGTGGTCCTAAAAATCTAAAACAAAAAATAAAATAAACTAATTGTTTTCATGCATATTTTAAACAATTTATTTTAATGAAAATGATTAGTTACAATTTATACACTTGTAGTAAATAATGATCAGTTGGCTTATGTAAATGAAACATGTTACGGTAACAGTAATAATGTATGCCGTTATTCCGATAAAATACATTTATTTATGCCAAGGAACGGCTTATCAGCTTGTTGGCAAAATACATTTATATAATACGTGTTTATACTTTTTAGAATAAAGGGGTGATGCAATTATACATCATAATATTAGATAAGGTAGCACGACGTGCGCTATCGCAAGTTTCGACGTCAAATTTAAACAACAACTTAAGCTACACCAAACAAACTATTTCAGCTTCTTTTTCTTCTGCCTTCCAGGCCTATCAGGGTCTGCTTTCCTGCTTAATCTACTCCACTTTGCCCGTTCTTCGGCATCCTCCATTGTTAGATGGTTCTCTATCATATCCGCCTTCACAACGTCCGGCCAGCGTTTCTTGTGCCTTCCTCGGGATCTCGGGCCTTGTAAATTGAGGACTAGGCATCTATTTCCGACACAGTCAGGAGGCCTGCGGTATATATGGCCATACCATCGGAGACTGCTAGACATGTCTTTCGAAAGTCGGTCACGTCTCGCGTATCCCAAAACAAACTATTTAAGCTAATTTATGAAAAAACAATTAAAAATTTGCTCCAACAAAATAATGTAATTGTGTAATTTGTAAACGTTCTATAAAATAAACTTTTTTACTTTTTTTATAATTTTCATAATTCATATTTTTCAGTTTGTTGATTTTTTTAGAAATTAGTTAAGTAGTGTTGTTTTAGTTGTATGTATTTGAGAATGCTTTGTTTATTAAATAAAAACAACAGAAGCGTCGTTGGCTGTGTTCAGTGTGCACTCACCACCGTGGCTGCTGGCAGACGCACGTCGTCCAGGTCTCTCCGTCTGGCAGCTGCCGAGAGCGTCCGCCCCCATAGCACTTCCAGCTGCAATCGAGTACTTCGCTTAGTCACCCCGAGTTCGGATACTTTGAGAGGATAACCTTTCTTCACTCTATACACTTCCACAGACGCATTCGACGACATCCAAACAACATCCGCGTCCGGCAGGATGCAGGCGTCCACGAGGACCTCCTTCATTCTGGATGCATTCAGAGATGAGTGTTGCACTAACAGCCACGAGTATCGATGATTGAACGCACGGTTGCTGGATGCCTGGAATAAAAATATTTTTTGTGTCCTCGGGTCAAATCGGTACAATTCCCCACATACCATTTTTTTGTTAACGGGGAGGAAATCTTCAGAAAGATGGGGTATCTTTCTGAAGATTTCTAGGGGGAAGGTGGCGGTTATGTGGGGTTTTCACCCACTAAAACCTCCCCGGTGGCCCTTTCCTCGGTGTATGACGAGGGGCTCCGGGATCTCCAGTGGAACGCACCGAAGCCCCTCTGCACTGTGCTCAAGGAGAGCACGTTCCGGGGGGGAGGTTACTCCCTCCCCCCCTGTGCCCTCGCAGTGCAAGGCGACACGGGCCAGCCGATGTCGCCTTCTTCCCGGGTCCACCTTAGCGGACGACAACAATCTTGAGAGCCCAGTACTACAGGGCTATTCCCCACATACCCAACTTAAGCACTGCAAGAAAGTTATTAAAGAGGAGCCGGAACCGAGAAAGATAGAAAGATAATATAGATAGATAAACGCTATAATCATCTTCACAATACAACAGAAACTAGAAGTTAAACCTGTAGTCCTATACGGTATCAGTGCCCTTTGGTGCGCACGCGCACGTAAGAGAATAATCCTCTAGCAAAGTGTATTGAGTATACGTTTAGGTTTATTATACCTCGTTGAGAAATAGGTCAGAGCCAGGACAGTCCACATCAAGCAGCACTCCTTCTCTACGCAAACCAGAGGCCGGCAGCTCCGGCGATTCCTGCCGGTCTGACCGCACCCTCAGCCGTAACCCAACAGCTTGACTTGCGCGCCAGAGCTGCAGCACGTCATCTGATAGAAGAGAAGCTGCACTACACACTGTTTTTTGTTAACGGGGAGGAAATCTAAGCACTGTGTACCCTGGCGACATATTATACACCAACAGTTGCGTCAAACTATAAAGTACGTGTACTGGAATAATAATTAAGATGTACCCGAGTCTGTGTGTAACTTTGTCTAGGGCTTTGATGATATGCCTCAGTCTCCAGATGGCGTGACGCAATTAGAGTCCCCTTTGCAAGCTGAGGTCACCACTCGAGGGGCCTTATGCCGTGTTTCTCCCAATAGAGGTTTAATCCTGTCAAACTATTGCGGTAAGCTTCTCTGAACGTGGGTTCGTCGCAGTTTACCGATGGAATAAGTGGGCGGCACTAACGAGCGTTGTATTAAGATGGGTTCTGGGATTGAGCTGTAAAGCTCTAGATCAATATGTAATCTCTACAATTACCTGACACCAGTGGAAAAATGTGGAAACTGAGCGTTCAATTTTGATATATAATCCACTTCTTCAGTCAATCACATGGCGCATGTATGATTGGGCAAAAGGGTAGGCGAAGAAGGTAGCTATTGCTAGTTTAGTTTATTGCGTCCATTAACGTCCGTGCCAGTTGGCCCGCCAGCTCATTAACGGCATTTTCAAACGAACATGTCAATACCATATACACAAATTTTTCTACATTTCGTTATTCCGTTCAGTTCCTTGAAGAAGTTGTAGCTTAGATCATCAATGAAGCAGTAATATATTGTATTGTGTACCTGACTTCCAACAAAGAAAAGCCGTCAGCAAATATATGTTTTTCGAAGCGAAGTAGCCGGGCAGGAAACTGGCGAGCGCCATGCAGGCTGCGTCCGGGATAGACTTCACACGAACGCCTTCTGCACTTTTGTTAAGTCTATTAAGGCCAAGTACTAACTACCTATGGTCTGACACGTATGTATCCGGTCTACTTCCTCGATCTAGAATCCTCAGAGGGCAACTTTCTCAAGTTCAGGGAATTTGAGCACGCTTGGCACAAACGAAGGACCCGCTAAAAAAAGTCGCCCGTTCTTTTGTGTCGCATAGCCCCTTAAGGCGGAGACTTGCGAATAACGGATAAAAGCCTTGATAAAGAACTTGAAGGGAGTCAAGAAGGTGAGTGTGGGGCACACGGCCAGACCACGTGGCCCTCCCGCTTTTCGGCGCATATAACAGCGAGGTTGGTGGGGCTATGGGAGGTGGTGGGTAGTTACCTATAATTCCTCACACTGTTTACAGTCGTCAGGGACCCCGCCCAGGACACTGCCTTGATTTTTATTTATCGTGTTATTTTTTTTACAGTGGTGAGAACAAGTTACATGTGATCTTGTGTACTGTAATCTATGTTTCCTTGACGCACCCTGCTACTAATGTCTACGGTAAAAATTTTCTAAAGTCGTTCTTACTTTGTCGAGACTTACTTCAGCGTCCCACGCTGTGCGGCTCGTCTTAGTGTCAACGCAAGACAGTCAGTGACGCGATCAAAGAAAGTCCTTGGCTTCTTATTCGGTGATTACAATAAAAATTGAAAAAAAGCATCGCTATTTAATGAGAGTCACATTACAATTATATTACAAGTCGCAAGCGCTCGATGTTTGTGAAGCCATTAAAGCGGCCCATTAGAGTCCACCGCATGCAATTGTGTTAATCGCTGCGGTAGTGCTCCTGCTACTATGACATATTATTTTATATCTCTTTGTTTGGAGAGACTTTAATTTGTTGAAGTAGTTGAATAAAAAACGAGTATGCTTTAGATCATACGACTGAGGTAAAAATTTCTTAGCTATATACATATGTCAGCACGCCGTCATTTGTGTGATGATGACCGATGTCACTGGCGTCCATGATGATTTTTACAGATGACATATTACGCACGATGGTTCAACCGCTCTATCCGGCCGCCACCGTGCAAGTGTGTCACTTCGCTCGACCGGATGGTAAAACGTTGACTCCATCGAATGCCGACAGACGGCGCTAGCGTTCTGTATTTTTCCCAAATGCCGCAATGTCGCTAGTGTTGCATTGGTAGCGCTAGTATCGCGTCGGTTACGACACATATATATGTAAAAAAATAATAATATTTATTTTTTGTATGATACCTCCAAAAACTCCATGACTCAGTGACGTCAATGAAGTAGAATAGAATACGTCATAATGTAATTTGTACAGTTTTGCAAAAGCAGGAATAAACTTATAATGTAGTTTCTTGGATTACAGAGATACAAAGCTATTCTTGTTTTTCTTTATTCCGTACATAAACATCTAATATGTATTATATACATATATAAATAACGAAGAGGATAAGCGAAAGAAATGTAGGCGCGCTCTGCTCTCTCTTGCTCCTACAGTGTGATACAGACAATAAGACTGCACTGTGTCTTACATATACGAAACGTAACATACGAATGCACATGCAACACGCACAGTAATATACGAAATAACTGTATATTCACTGACTTATATCTCCCTCTCAACTTCCGTTCGCCTCGCCCGATCACACTTTTCGTAACGCTCTCATTCCACATTCACCAGCTTACTCCCCAAATCAAGTGTGCGTAAAGAAGTTTTACAAAAACTGCACGGCATTAACAGATTGGAACGAGCAGAGTCCCACAAGCTGCGGCGACGCGAGCTCGTGTATAATTGACGTTGTATCACGTCGCGCTCGTTACGTTATCACAACTGCGATAAGACGTTTTTCACCGTTCTATCCTCTAACCAGCTCTGCGCCTGGTTTCGTCTGCGCGATCGATGATGTTTTTAAAAAATTTTAGAAATCTCAGATACAATTCTACTAGTAACTTTTAAGTCAGTTATTTAACATTTCCACCTGCAGCCCGCACGAACACTTTTGCCTCATAAAGTAGAAAGAATTTTATTTTCTCTCAAAAAGATTACAATTTAAGATGAGGTGTCCCAGGGACCAACGCTTGTGTTAGAAAAGCATCGTACTTCCTTCAGGCCGACAGAATACATTATTGTTTATGAGAGAAACAAGAAAAAGAAGAACGGTTTATTAAGTTAAATCCAAAAATTGCATTCTAACTACTCCGTTGTCTATAAAAAAACTTATACCAAAAAGTCAAACTTAGAATCTACCTTCAGATAGGAACCTACCTATCTGACTACCGCGGCAAGCGCCTGCTCGTTTCCATAGGATATTAACGAGTTTTCTGGTATATCCTCGGAACACAAGGTCTTGTAGTAACAAATTTATATGGGATCTAGTTGAAAGCAAACCCATTCAAAGAAAAAAAAATCGAAATCGTTTCAAAATGACCCCATCATTACGAACACATAAAAAACAGATACAAACGACTTCTGAACCTCCTCATTTTTGCAGTCGGTTAAAAATAAGTTTTCTACAAATTTCCTGAAACCGCGATCAACCACTCCGTGATAAACACGGTGCAGTCGTACTCCTGCATGCCGTGCGGGAGCGTGACGTACCACATCGCCGTCACCTTGAAGGCGATCGCGAATCAAGTGGTCTGGTGGCGGACGTTGACATCGGTGAAGCCACAAAGAGCTTCTAGCATACAACAGGTGCCTTAATAACAATAACATTATTATTTTATCACTAATAATCAGGTATCGCAAGAATGACTTCATTTTATTTGGGTGTTAGTGAAATTTGATAAAATCTAGATTTTGAGTCGCCTTTAAAAGATATTTTCAGTACGACACAAGTTGTCTGGGAACTTCCTGGTTACATACGCGCAGATATTTTGATTATTAAAAATATTTCTAAATTACGAGCAAATAGTGAGATTTCGTGTCAGTGATGTTGCCACATAAATAAATAAGACGTTTGTTAGCATTTATAGAAATAATCTACAATACGTAGTATTGGAAATTACATACAAAATGTTGGGAACACAACGGCGCATCTCGCTCGACGCGCTACTGATACTGTTCGGGCTGGGCTCGTGGCTCGGCGTGAACGGAGTGTTCCTGCAAATGCCCCTGCTGGTGCAGCGCCTGCCCGAGAGCTGGGCGCTGCCCGCGTGGATGACCCTCGCCGTGCAGCTGGGTAACCTCGGTATCATTGTGTACGGCGCCGCGAGCCGCCTGCTTCCCAGCATCTCGGATAGTTTCTATATCTACTGCCTGCTGGTGGTGAGCCCGGCCGCCTTGTTTCTAAACGCCTTCTTCCACGCCGAGACGGTCACCACAGGCGACACCGAACGGTCGTTTGCATTCCTAACCTTAGTCTTCTTCACGGCGCTGGTCGGCTGTACCAGTTCAGTGCTGTTCTACCCGTACCTCAGACACTTCCGGGATATATACTTGGTTACGTATCTTGTGGGTGAAGGTTTGAGCGGTCTCTTGCCAAGTATCCTGGCATTGATACAAGGAGTTGGAGGTGAAACTGAGTGCATCCGATCTCCCGACAACGCCACCTGGACCGTGGTCCATCCCCCGCCGCGTTTTGATACCACAATGTTCTTGTCAATATTAGGGGGTATGGCCGTCGTAAGTTTTCTAAGTTTCATCGTTGTCCAAAACACGAGGAAATTTGATGGTGAACGAAAACTACCCGCACCATTCGACGAAAAGCAGAAGACAACCGCGCCGCACCTTCTAGACTCATCTTGGATATACTTGTTCGTCCTGGCCGCGATCCTGAATGCGATCAACAACGGCGTGATGAACGCGGTGCAGTCGTACTCCTGTATGCCGTACGGGAGCGTGACGTACCACATCGCGGTGACTTTGAAGGCGATCGCGAATCCTGTGGTCTGCCTGGCGGGGGTCTGGCTGCCCCTGCTGTCAGCCCGGCAGCTGTCCGCCGTGCTCAGCGCCGCCACGCTGCCGCTGGGCTACGTGCTGGCCACGGCGCTGCTGAGTCCCGCGCCCCGCTGCGAGACCACAGTCTCGGAAGACTCCTAGTGGTACGTACAATGCTTTTTAATAATTTTCGTGTAAATTAGGTTATTAAATAAATCATTAATTTAAAGTAATTAAAAGTTTTGTAAAAATCTGTCTCTGCCTACCTTGATAATGTTAAAAATATAGTCAGGTAAAGTACACGTAGTCGGGAAATAATATCGTAAGTATTATATTTTGAAATAAAACTATTTCAATGGAACTTATTTTTCCCTCTTCTGTTATGTTGCTCTAAGGAACGTATTTCTTTATTATATTCATTAGACGGGTACTTTTACGGTTCCTCGTTCCCCAACATGCACGACAGGTAGGTATCTTGTCACACTATTCCATTTTCCACACTTATAACTCTATCGACTTCAAAGAGGCGTTGTTAGCTTTCGAATGATTGAACTGTTTTTGATGATTCTTTTTTGTTTGAAAGCTGACGCTTCCTATGTGGTCTCATTCCGTTCCTGACAATGACATACCTGAGAAAACTATATGTGTTAAATTTGCATCAAGTACGATTCATTATTTAGTGAAACGGATGTACTCCAAGAGTACAACCAAACTGGTTAGGTTCTGATTAAATCTATTTCCTAATGTTCGTGCGATAATTCGAAAATACAAAGAGGGCGTCCGCGCGTAATATCGTTTAACGCTTGATTCTATTTGTTTTTGCTCGTAAATATACTTGTTATACATATTACTACAAGCTTTCTTCATTTCGCTATTCATTACTTTCACGTTGCTCCCTTATCTCGACATATCTAATATATGTTTCACTTAAAACATTGTCATGTACCACGGTCGGTAGAGGTCATCGCGAGTGTCAATGCGAAGCTGTTGGACTCTTCCTTTACCGTAACATAGTGAGATACCAGCAGAGCTGGTGGTGGTCCCCGCAGGTGGCGGCGTGGCTCACGTCCTCGGGCGCGCTGTCGTACGCCCGCCTGTGGGTGTCGGTGCGCGCGCGGCGCGGCGGGGCGGCCGGCATGCGCGTGTGCGGCGCGCTCGGCCAGCTCGGCTCCGTCCTCGGCACCCTTGCCATGTTCCTGCTGGTCAACTTCACCGACCTCTTCACGCAGCCCCCGACCTGCCCCGATACCGTACTAGTGTAGGGCATACTCCGAATTCTTTAACTCAAATACCGACATACCAGGATTAAAGATCCCCAGTGGTTAAACGCGACACTGCCTGCTGGAGATGCAGGTCCTTCCCTTTAACAGATCCTCCTTAGGATCGAGGGGGGATGAAGTCGTCACTTGCATTAAAATCATTATTTAGTAAGTGATATATAAGTAAGGCCTGAAGAACTTAACAAGGACGGCTGGTACACATTGGACGAAAGAAGGTCTTTGCCTCTGAGGGGTTCTTGTAAATATAGCTATATTGTTTAAACATGGCTGTATGGACTTAAGCCTTTTGCCTTTCCCATTAGGGATAAATTAATATCATCATCATCGTCTATATTGTTTAAGTAGATAAGATTACACTTTAAAAATAAAATACTTTTTTATTTATAGTGTAAGTGCGGCAATTTTCAAAGTATAATTCTAGTGATAGAGTTTCTCAAGTTTTGAGCATTAAAGAATTTGGTGGATTGTCGGCCGTCCGCACGTTAGCAGCAAAATAGCGAGCGATCAAGAGAGCTGTGCACACCATGTCGCTGACGAACTGCGTCCAAAAGTAGACAGTGAAAGTCCAGGAGTGACAGCAGATGGGGAGAAAAGTGTGGGGACACCCTTCCCCTGACTCATGAAGACGGCGACGCAAACGCAAACGGTTAGACGCAAAGACCGGGGATCGTATCGTATGTGACTTGGCATGGAGCGGTAATTCACCTCACGCTCTATTGTAGACATAATGAATGATGTTGCAACTAAAGCCTGGTATGATTTTGTATCCTATCTTTTATCAATGCTGTCGTTATCAGACAGATATCTCGTGCACTGGCTTTGTATAATCGGTGGTAATCAGTATATCTAACGGGATCAAGCGGTTGTTCTCAAAGTACAATTAGTAACGGTGCTTCAGGACAGTTAATAACCGATTAATTTAATCGTTACGCATCGTTGTCTCCCACAAATGATAAACGCGCTAATTAACTAATGACGTTAACGTTTAAAGTGTTGCAATGCTGCAGAACGTAACATTATTATTTCAATTATTTATTTTAACATGTTACATTAAGTTTTTTCAATATTATTATAAAAAGTAAAATACATTAAAAGACCAAATAAAACATGGAATGTGCTTTAGACCACACAACTGAAGTAGAACTTCTTTAGCTCCATCTAAATGTAAAATGCTTTGACTTGTCAATGACGTCAATGTGAAAAGAAACTGTCATAATTTTAATTTATACATTTTAGAAAAGCAAGAATAAACTTTAAATAGGAATAACGTTGTGTTGCTTTGATCACAGAGCAACACGACGTGTTCTTGTTTTTTTATTCCCTATAAAAACGTCTTGTATATGAATATATCTATATATGTATATGATATGCACAGTTTATACCATAATAACGATTGTTCAAGAGAGAAAGAAAATATGCATAATATAATAAAAAACTTCTCGGATTTCTCTCTCACCCTATCTACACTAATTTATATCTCCCACTCAATTTTCTTTGAGACTTTTGATAACGGATTCACCAGCTTACTCTCCGAAGCGTGAGTAAAAAAGTTTTACTTTAAAAATACATTATAAAACCTAACACAATGTGAGCACTGTACTACACTACAACAGTAGCGAAGCTGGGCCCAAGGAATCGATGCTAGAGAGAAAACTCCACACATTATTATCTTTATTTGTTTTAAATCTCATTATAATTATCTTATCACATGGAAGCGAAAAACAATCACCGGACAGAAAAAGAAGTGTTTCCAGGTGTATTAAAGCAGTCACTGAAGCCGGGACTGGCGCTCAACAGCTGAAGACACAACCAGTCAACGTACTGTTAATCAGCTGATAAGAAGCTCTTTAATAAGTTAGAAATAGGTGCCATTTGATACATAATAATTATATAGCGAGGGATCTCCCAATAGTTATTTTCTTCATACCTCAAATAGAACTTGAAATTAATATTGTGTATGGAACTTCTTTCCTACTTGGTGTCCCGTCACACCACACGGCTTTTGTATTTGTGACATAATATAGACTTGTAATTTATAATTCTGAGTCCACCCTTATATCTTCGGAATCCAAGGTCTTATGTCAAAAAACCTAATTACTATATCCAAACAAATAAGAGCTGTGTTCTGCCGCGGACAGACACCTGCCAGTTCTCCAAGCGCTCCGTCTTATATGACGACCAAACGATAACGGGATACTTACGAGAACAACGCTTTTGTTAACAGCAATAAAGAGACAACCCTGGTACACATTAGAAAACGAAAGTTCAAGGCAATTTTTGTGTAAAAATAAAATTAAAATATGTTATAATTGTAGGTTAGTAACCAGTTCACTCGCTTTATTGAGACAGCGTACCGTTCTACAAAGAATTATTTTAACGAATACTGTGACAACTGCGCGTCCTCGCGATCTTTATTACAAAATTAATTAGAAGTCTTACATTACGAACTAATACAGTTAAACTGTTGTTTACAATGCCAAGTTCATGTGATGAACAACATGTCATCACATATGTTGCCCATTGTCATGTGTTGCCAGCAAACAAATGTCAATGTTTCCTCCAATCAATCAAATGCCACTGTTCCCCGGCCTCCCGACTCAACGTATACCGGGTCACGTCTGCGCGTCACTTTACGGATTGCGTGACAAGGTGGGCTGCAGCCGGGTGTCTGTCCACAAATTCACGTTACAATTTGTGAAAGTCTATTCATATAGTAACCTCGATAGTTTTCATATTTGAGCCGTTTGGGGTAGAAACTTTGGGTCCGTGGGGTCCTAGTGCACACCACTTTTTTAATGCGATAGCTAAGAAATTGGTCGACATATCCGGTGACCAGAGGGCTGGCTTATACCTTGCACAGAGGCTAAGCGTTGCCATACAACGTGGCAATGCTACCGGCCTTCTGGGCACGCTGCCAAGCGACCACGGTTGGGCACTTTTTTTAAAAAAATACCTATTATATTGTAAACATTTCTTTTTTAGTTAGTATTATGTATCGTTCTATATAATACGTATAATTACGTCATATTCTCTGAATAAATGATATAATTATTTATATTTACTTCAAATCGAATCAAACGTTAGACGCTATTACTCGCGGATGACCTCCTTGTAGAAGCTAACCAAAATCTCATTAAACTACCCTTGTATCTTGTAAACTACTATTAAACATCCCTTCTAATAAAAAATGAATCATCGAAATCCGTTAGCGTAATACTTATATGGTTTTATCATGGATGCCATTGTCAGAGCTGGACCAGATTGAAATAAGACCTCACGGGAAGCACCGGTTTTCAAATAAAAACAGAAACATCCAAATGGGTTCACCCATTCGAAAGTCCTGAGGTAATAAACGAAAAAAATACAGACAACTTGAGACAATTGAGAACAACTCCTTTTTTGAAGCCGGTTGAAAACAAAACAATATAATGTTTAAAATAGTTTTATTGTACAGCGGCGCCGCGCTCTAATACTGTTTCAATTGCACTATTTTTTTTAAAAAACTTACAAAATAAAACATTTGGAAACACAGAAAATTGGAAACTAATATCTTATAACAAATATATTCTTAGAGACCAGCCAGCTTGTCTCTCCGGCGTCTCCTAAGTCACTCTCCGTAAAAATTTTGCTTATATATATATATAGTTAACATAAGTATAGTAAGCGCGCGAGTTGAATGCAGAGCTCAGGAATACGAGTGATGTGATTTAACTGTAATTTAAATGTAATTTAAACAATTCCTTTAGTTTGCCATTTGACATTAGGTTGTCGTAATGAAAAAAAAAACAAAGTATTTATCACACATTTTTAATAATTATTTCAGAAAACTAAATAAAAAAAACAATGTCTAAAACATTTCTCAGTCATTATTAAAATCAAATAAACTCAATAACATGGAAAGCATACGACAACTGTAACATCACTACACTGGAGGACGCCAGGAGTCTCGTGCGGACACCGGGGAAAGATTCTTCCGATTATACCTCACGCCCCGACTGCATTCAACTCGCGCGCTTACTATAACAGCCTTTCCTTATATTCCCTGTGGGAGTCAGCTCTGTTGCACAAATGTCGTACGTCTCTCGTGTGTATTATATACTCAAGAGATATACAGTAACATATATCCTAAGAGCCCGTTCACAATAACAGCGGGCCGGTCCCCGCAGTAGGACGAGGGTTCTCACAACTATCTACATTAAGTACTGATGTAAATAGAATGTGAATATTCAATATCAACTGTATGCAGCGACTCTGAAGGAACAGATCACCATCGGCATGGTCAAGTAGAAACAATCAAAGTCAAGTTATGTTTGTTTTTCGGGAATTTACCTTAAAATGGAATTTATCGGGCAAGTGACACCTGACTGCGCGTGACAATGACACACGTTTATATTACAATTATTTTGGTCAATACTACTGGCGAGTTACCGCTTGTATCGATATTTTCTGCTTACCCTATACTTTATATATAAACGTCAACAAAATTATTTTCTACACAGCCGTCGTAGTAGCGTCGTTGCGCCACGTCTCCTAAATGTACAATGCAAACACACCAAGTGCTGCATCAGTAATCACTGGGAGACAGCATCGAGTTGAACTCGTCATACAATTTCGATTAACTTATTACATTTGTCTAGAGTTCAGTTCATATGCAGTACTCGCGGAGATCACACACACTTCGTAACACCGAAGCTATTTAGTCTTTAATTACAACTATTAATTGAGCGTTACGATGTGACACGATTCCAAAGCCGTGAAGTCGTCGGTCTAGGGCGAGGGGGCGGAACAGTCTGCGGTCTGTTGGAACAGGTGCGTGTAGTTCACGAGCAGGTACAGTAGCAGCGAGCCCAGCGCCGAGCCCAGCTGCGTCACCGCGCCGCACAGCCGCATGCCGCGCGCGTCCCCACGCCGCGCCCACCCGTACACCCACATGCGCGCGTACGACACGCACGCCGACGTCACCACCCACGACGTCACCTGCAACACGCGCGCGGTTGAGGCGGGAAGACCTGCGCCCAGCTCGACAAAACAACAGTAGAAGCCGCTCATCACGGGATACAACAGTGGGGCGGATATACAGTGTTACTTTACTTGTATGAGAAGACTTCCAGCGGTCTTCCTCTCGCCTTAAAACATTCTTAAACATGCGCTCCCATAAGTAATATGAGGCATTGCATACCACTTCCCATTAACAATCCGCAAGCTTCAAAACAAGAGCAAAGAAACTCACGATCAACACCTCGCCCGCCGCACGGTGCTGCAGCGGCGGCGCGGGGCTGAGCAGCGCGGCCGACAGCAGGTAGGCGAGCGGCGCCGCGCCGGCCACCAGAAGCGCCACCAACAGCCGAGGGCGCAGCGGCCGCAGCCACACGCCCGCCAGGCACGCCGCCGGGTTGGCCATGGCGCTCAGCGCCGCCGCCAGGTGGTACGCGCGCACCCCGTACGGCATACACGAGTACGACTGCACCGATGGTAGTACGCCGTTGGACAGGGCATTCAGCACCAGCATCAACGACATGACCGACACCCACAATGCCCGTGATCCCCGCGCCACCGACGCCTCGTCCTCCTTTGCCAGTGCCGCCCGCGTCACCCGCTCCGAGTCGAACGCCTTCAGGTTGTGCACGGTGATGAAACTCGCGAGACTCAGCGCCGACAGCCCGCTCAGCAGCAGCAGGAACACAGTGGTGTCGAACCGCGGCGGCGCGTACACGGCGACCAGCGTCGAATTGTCCGTGGAAGGAACGCACGTGGGCTCGCCTCCCGCGCCTTGTATCAGGGAGAGTATGCTCGGTATGAAACCGCTCAGTCCCTCACCCACTAGATACGTGGCGAGGTACACGTCACGGAAGTACCGCAGGTACGGGTAGAAGAGCACCGAGCTGGTGCAGCCGACCAGCGCGGCGAAGAACGTGAGCACGAGGAACGCCACGGAGCGCTCCGTGCCGGCGACGGGCGTGGTGGAAGTGTAAAGGAAGGCGTTCAGACCCAGCGCGGCCGTGCCGAGGGCCAGGAGACCGTAAATGTAAGGGGCATCGGGGACTCGAGGCAGCAGGCGACGAGCCGCGGCGTACACCACCAGACCGACGTTGGCGAATTGCACCGCCAACGCCATAAAGGAGGGTAGTTTCCATCTCTCGGGGAGCGTTTGCACCAGAAGAGGCAGCTGCACGTAGAGGCCGTTGACGCCGAGCCAAGTGCCCAGCCCCCAGCAGGCCAGCAGCACGTCCAGTGCGATGCTCCGCTGCCTTCCGTGCATCCTGACGTGATCCTGGGAATCACCTTCCCCCAAACACGGTGCTCGCTCCTTCTCTTCGTTTAACCTACAACCAGTTGGAGTCAGCTGTACATAATACACCGAAAACTAGTATGCACAAGGATCTCAGTGTTTAACAGCGAGTGTTCAGTACAGAAGCTGTACATAACGCACATAACAAAATGCTACAATCCAGTTACGAATGATCGGTGGCCGACGTGCAAACTGTGGTTCCAGCAATACGTGGGGAACACAGAACACAGCTTACGAGCGTCATCAACTTAAATAGACTCTTAATTTGGTCCAAATAACACGTCAACATTTCATGTATACATTTAAGCAACTCCCAAGCTGTGCACTTCGCTTATCGCTAGATTATTTTCATTGCTCTCGTGTTTTGCTGCCAACCAACTTTTACTATTGACTCATGTTGCACAGCACGCGGCGTGCATCAAACATCCGCCGCGTTTTCCTCGGACGCGCACGTAATTCTGCTTCATATCGGACCGCACTGTAGCGTCACACGGGCCGCTGCAAACGGAATTGTTCAGGTTTCTCGTCAACAAATAAGGAGTCGGTATTGTTTGTTAAACAATGACAGCGACATTGGTCTTTAGCAACATTTGCACGAACAACATCGCATTACATTTGCACGTATCTAGTTCTTTTACAATTTACGATCACTTTGTCGCACGATGTACGATACACGATACACGTTACGTACTGAAACTGCATTCATTGGCTCAATTAATTGATAGAGGGCGCGCGGACATATCTTCGTAATACATTTTCAATTAACGTCTTCATTTCGTCTATACTCTAGTATTTAGTCAGTTCAAAAACAACCTATTACCCAGTTAGTACAAATTTGAAGCAGAAACATTAGTAAAAGCCACGTAAAATTCGGTCCAGCATAGTTGGTGTACCCGCAGCTGCCGTTAATCTGCATTTATATTAATTTTGAAATGCTACGTGTGTACTCCGTGTGTGTCACCGTGTGACGAAAGGAATCTAAGGATGACGGTGGTAGGCTTGTCTTCTGAAGTAATTCACCGAGGGAAGGTGGATCGATGTAGTATCGAAGGTGGAAACCGAGCCAAGATATCCAACCTAATTATATCCGGTGCGAGTGTATCTCGTCATTCGATATTTACAAAACGGTGCCACTCAACACCGACGGTTCGGGTGCATTCATTGACTGCAATAATGGTATTCGGACGATATTATTTTCAAAAGATAAAACCTTTCATTTTAAGTAAAACTTATTGATAAAACAATACTACTCTAAGTTTAATTATTTTATAAAACACACTCGAGTGTATATTTATCAATATCATACCTAATGTTGTATTGATACTCTGTACTACCCTCGGCACAGATTATAAAATGTATACAACTAGTGCTGCCATCACCACGGAGAGTACGAAGACTCTTGTGACGGTATACGTTATTTTAACGAATACCGTCACAAGAGTCTGTCCTCACAATCTTAATAAAAAAATAATTAGAAGTCATATTACGAATTAATAAGGACAAATTATTGTTTACAACACGAAATTAATTATGAATTAAATATACAATATGGTTCAGGTAAATCACTAACATATCATTGTAAGTATTTATTATTATACGTCCCAACCGCTGGGTGTTGTGTGTTGCTGGCTGACACGTACGAGCAATGAGAGTTCGTAACAGTATGGAAGGATGTCCTAAGAAAATAGAACATCGTAGCAAGTATTTGACATGAATAGAATATTTAAAAGTCAAGAGGAAAATATTTAAGTGAGACACAGACATACAGTAAAAACTATATCCTTTTACGGACATTGTGCGTAAGACACAAGGAACTACTTATTTACTTATGAAAAAAGGTCTTAATAAATGATTCAATCAGATCCAATATCTTCACATATTTTCCCCTCGGCCAATAAAATACCATAAGCAGGTGCAATGCTAGAGAGCGGGAAGCAAAGTGCGAACCTGTCTACGACCAGGGACATGGTGCGCCGCAGTGCAGCCACCACGCCCGGCCCCGACTCCTCATGCTGCTCGTCGCTGGATGTGGCAGCTGCAGACATACTACACATATAGCGACACTGACTACACCGAAGCTAAATTAACGCATGGAACTATAAGAAATAGCCAGGGAAATGGCGGCACGTTACTGCTTCAACTGAGCAATAGATGTTCAGTATTTGGCCGACATTCAGGTAACATGCAATATCTAGTACACTTGAGCAAGGAGAGTGAGAAGCAGGGCTGGGCGGCGGCGAGCGAGCGACTGAGCGCAGCATGCGGCGGCTACACGCGATCAGAAACCTCGTCGCTTGCAGTATCAACAATACTTTTCATTGTTGACAGCTGCACTCAGCATGATAACAATATTTGTAACAGTTTCGCCACACTGTTCAGTAAATAATTGCAAGTGTCTTAATTATAATCAGCCTTCTTCTTTATTTGCTATAGCTGTTGCAACACTGTAAGGAGTACACTTGTATAATGTGTCACCTTCACTTTGTTATTATTTATATTAGACTTTTTTATCTTACTTATCATTGCTAACAATTAATACCACATGTTTTAAGACACATGAATATGTATATTAGAAAAACCAATTTCCATAACTGAATATTCAAACTGTTTATTCTGAAACAATTAGACATGCAGTATTTAAAAGCAACTGAATTGGCTGGTGGTAAGTCCCATGCCCTGCCCATAGGAAATTAATTACTTGGATACATCATACGCACACCATGCAATAGCAAAAAAGAAGGGAATTTTGTAGTTTTACATGTACAGGTCTAATTCATGATGGGAGTATTAGTATGAACTACCAGTAGTAGTATTTTCTCCACAAGAACTGGCAGTAATTTTATAAAAGATAATTTACCCAGATTACATAGCACACTAAGTCTAGTTTTGCAAAGAAGCCAATGTGAGAAGCTGTGCCCAGTGAGAATACTGTCCATACATTTTTGTAAAGATTTAAAATTGTTTAATAAAAGATAAAAACTACTTGTTATATTGCAAAAGAGCTCCTTTGGTAAATGTTAACATTTGTGAATAAAGAATATACCTAATATTGTAATTTTAAGTTTTTTATGTAATATGGTAGTAAAATTGTCTTTGTAGTATGCAGCCGGGAACAAATCTTAATAACATTTGCCATGTCTACTGTAAATAATTGTCACAGAAACAATTTTGTCATTGAATTGCTACTCTAAACATAAATATAATATCTAGTGACAAAAATTAAGGTCTCCAAGAACCAGGGTCCGATCCCAGTATCAAAAATTCAGTTCCAAAAGTATGTGAAAACTGACACCAATTTTGGTTAGCTGAAATTTGGATACGGTAAGTAAAAATATTTTATTAATAATATAGAATTTATATAAAACAGCACCCTCTCTTAACTGTACGGTATTAGAAGCTATAATTTTTTTCCCAAAACTGGAAAATGAGTATCAAGTTTTTGATACATGCCAAAAGGTACTATAAAATCTATTTTTTAGCACCTTAGTAGAATATAAAATATTTGACTGTTTTTTTTGTTAAAAAGTTCCCGTCTCAATGAACATAAACGCAAGACTAAGTTACTAGTTCCACTTAAGCCAGGAACTTCAATGTCAATGATTCATAGAACGTATTCAATGAAAATATAAGGAAATGTTTTTAACTCACTCTTTTACATCAAAGTTAAAGGAGCATGATTCAAAAACGGCCTATACCTACATTTGTTTCTATCTTCTTCAGGCAATTGCCACAACTTCAGACTTCTGATCAAAGGTCTTTTTAATTAAACTCGAAAGTAAGTCAAGAACTTTTAAATAAATTAAAATTAAAAGCTCGCGACTTGAAACAAAATAAGCCAAGAATCTTTTACACAATTATTAAATGGACAAATATATATTAAGGTAAATTATATAATTTTAATACTGTTCTCAATGGCACAAAATAACTTCGAGATTCGACTGGATTCAACTTGACGTTCCATGCAGTTTCACTGACTGTCAATCAATTTTGACATTGTCACAGTCAAATTGACGTAAATATCATCTGATATACCGAAGTAAAAATGTTGCCATAAAGTTTTTTAGGAATAAGAGCCAATAAGCACATGACCTCGTCATGATGCCTTTCTTATAGGAAAATGGGCAAACGAGCCTAAGGCTAACGGCTTAAGTTATCACTTTCATGGGCGAGCATGAACATCCATAACACCAGAGGAGCAGCAGAGCTTATTATCACGCGTGTCCTTAATTCTTCTATTGTGTCACCGCCGGTAATGAAAGTATTACATAATATGAGATTGAAATTATATTCTATAAATATGTTTCTCCAAGAGTCAATTCAGAAAAGTCATAGAAAAAGATGCAACGTACTCTTGGAAGTATGTTTCAGCACGGTTTTGTAATATCATTACCACTCTTACCAACTCCTCACGGTAGTTTCAAACATAAATACACGCAACATCCTTAATGTAATCAAAAACTACCTATGTACTTATTTACTTGCCTACTTTCCTGCTTTTCGACTACTTACGCTGTGTATGTATATAAGGTTATTTTATTAGTTGTAAATAAATTGAACGCAATGAGTTTTTTTTTTTTATTTTAGCTAATGTATACGAGAACTTATATTATATAATAATAAATTATATACTAAAACCCTCCTCAAGACCCGCCCTATCCATTGGTGTGCACACTGTGGAATCCAGTGTAGTAGTTTTTGAGTTTACCGCGAACAGACAGACAGCGGGAAGCGACTTTGTTTTATACTATGTAAGGGTAAGGATATTTTCTTTCATAGAATGGCTCCACAGAGAATGACACAGTGTGGCAAATCTGCAGTATTCGCTGCTGAGCGGACTACATTTCAACTTCGCGGCACAGTCATGCAATTATTATTCACTATTCTTGATTTGATAATAGTTTTTATTGTCAATTATTTTTTGTGTAACTCTTATTAATAATATATCTAAAACATTTGTTACTTCTGTTTTGCGTTTGTTGAAAGAAGTACAGCACCTCGATATAACAGTGATCTACTAGCGTCCTTGTATCAGTTATTTAAACAGGATCCATCATCGGAGTTTAAGGCTTTTTGTCGTTTACAAAAGCCATTCGAAATGGTAGATTATACACTCCGTAGTTTTTGTAGATTTTTAGCGCTGCTAATATCTATATATGCTGTTACTTTACTTTTTTATTAGGTTCTTCCATATGAAATTATTGTGCTTATTATATGGAGAAAACAAAAAGATTTTTTTTCTATAAAATTACATATATTTCCGCCAGCCACAGCCACAGTGGAACTCATAATCGTAAATAATATTTCAAGTATTCCATTTTGAGAACTGAAGTAGGTTAAAAAGCAAAAGGTCCGAAAACAAATAATTCACTAAATTCTAAAGACAAATTTGAAAAACATTTGAATTAAAATTTTTTAGCTAAATTACTGCAGATCAAAATGGCCAGTTTGTCAAAACGCTTATTCCAACGTAGTGAACTTTTATTTGGTCTATTGTAAGACCGTCCATGATAGAGAGTACAGGCAGAACGACAGTGAACTTTTGTCTTGATATTTTTGTCATTGTAACCCGGGCGCCGCATGTTCAGTGAATAAATAAAACAGACCGTTTGTTCCACAGTTATTTTAATTTAAAATTTCAAAAAGCAAATACGACAATCTCCGCACGACTCATCTCATAAAGCTTTACACGTAAAGTAGTATCTTTAATAGTACATAATAAATATAACAAACAGAGAAAGTAGTCCGGCGGCGTGTCGCCACATCCTACTTGTCTTTGTCGGCCTCCGCCTTCCTGCCCAGGGGCACGGCCGCCCGCACTCTGCAATCACAAAATATTATCAGATCAGTATGACAGTTGCACTAGAAGTCCGGTGAAATATGGCAACATTCTCTGATGAGTACACTTGCCAATATATTTCTTTATCCTAATAAATATGTGTGGTGTGGCTCGTGGAAGTAATAACGAACACACAGGCTGACAGATTGGCCAAATTGGCTATTACAGAAGGCGACGAAAAATGTTTGTTACCACTTTATACGGAGATTCTAGGTCTTTATAAAATAAATTGTTTTCAAAAATTTAAAGAATATTTCGATGAAAGAAGTCAGCAGAAAGGTATTTGGTATAAAATCATACAGAGTCGACCTCCTTATTTGCCTTGGTTCCTGAAGGAAACTAGTAGGAAGTACATCACAACGGTGCACAGATTAAGGTCGGGACATTTTCCGGCAAAATTTTTTGCACATCGGATGCGGAAGGTCGAGTCACCGAACTGTAACATTTGCCAAGTGGTGGACGATGTGCACCACATAATGGGGGAATGTGCCAAACATGAAGCGGGAAGAAAGTCATTAATGCATAGTCTAAAACTGAGAGAGTAACATGTGGGTCTTCCTAATGCTGCTGTCATGCCCCGAACTCAGAGGGAGCGAGGAAGCTGGTGGCTACGGCCATACAACATTGATGACTTTCTTTCTAGCTTCATGTGACCAAGGTGTGTGTGCGTGGTTTAGGGTATGATGGGGCTGACATGTCCAAAAGAGCAAAAGTCCCGAAAAAAAAAAAAAAAAAAAGACGAACACACGCACTTAATATTCACCGTTTATTTTACTTTTAAATTAGATAGCATTTAGTATAAGAATTAAGAGAGGTATATAAGAAGCAAGCACAGGATAGCGGAAGGCACAGAATAGGATAGTCAACAGCGGAATTAGCAAGAAATATTTGCGAGCTAAAGTGACGCGTAGTTGCGTTCTAGTACAGCGACCAACTGACGCACGCCAGTCGTCGCGCTCGCCGCTATTGTTCATGCTCCCGAGCAGTGTGGACACACAAAATTTATTTCAACAAAAATTAGGAATTTTTACAAATTAATTTACAATAAAAATGAAATTTAATAAGATAAATTTAAATATAATAAACACTCCCACATATGTATAAAGTATAATGTGAGTTTTGTATAATATGTCATTTTATATTTTTGTTAATTTATTTATTTTGTAACTTTTCTTATTACCCAATGTATTTATTTTAACTGTCCTGTCCTAGAGGGTTCCCTGGAAGAGTTTACTCATAGCAGTAGGGCGCCTTTGCCCACTTTTAGATTAAGCTTAGTTGTTACTGTAATTGATTGTAATCATTATAAAAGTGGAGCAACAAAGAATCTATCCAACCATGTCTTCTCTCTCTCTCCGGGTTGACTGATAGAGAATGCTACTTAAGTCCGTCTTTGTGAACCGTTTAAGGTGTTACAATAAGTATTAATAAATAATGTGTCGCGGTCACAGTCATAAACCACGGGCAGTAGCCAGACCCAATTTTTTTTTGTGATTACCCAGAGAAGCTGACTTGGAGTGTTGGAGCAGTAGTGCAGGAGCCATCCAGTAAGGATTAAGAAAAAGAATAGCTCTCAGGTCGCTTAGCCTGAACCTGTATACCAGATCAACCAACTGCGCTTCTTATTCAATACAATATAATATTCAACGAAACAAAATTATTTATGTTGTCATTTCTCTGTTTCAAATGTAATAGAAAGAACATTGGTGCATAGTAGTGTTTATTCTTTCACCTTTGATAAGATGTGGACAATTTTTGTCTCACTTAGTAAATTTTTTTGCTTGTCTCTTTTCCTTAACAATTAATAATAAATTCCAAGCGTTTACTAACTTGGCGGAGATCTCCTCGATCTTAGCGCGCGCCAGCTCCAGGTTGGCGTCCACCTGCGCCTTGTTCATCTCGTACGCCTTGGGCAGCGTGAACAGCGCTATCCACCCTGCAACATCAGTACAGTCGTGAGCATAAATAACACACTTTTAACAAACGATATTTTTTAATCAGGATCGATTTTTTTCCTCCATCATCAAAGGTGTCATTAGTACTATCGTCTGTCTTCCTTTTCGGAAGCAGTCTGCTAATTACCTCTATAACTCACATCAGGGACGGACTCTTCACAGGACCGTATGCCGAGTGAATGTGACACTGCCTGTTTCAAAATTTGACATATAGTATGGTATCACCGGCGACCAGCTACCACAGGATATTGCGGTGAATTGTCAAGACTCGGATTGTTACGTCCTCGTAACTAGTGCGGGCAGTGTGGCGCTGTCATCGAGGGGCGGGTGCGCACTCACCGAGAATGATGAGCGTGATGCCGTTGAAGCAGGCGCCGACGTAGGTGAGGCACCACAGCAGCACACCGAACTTCAGCGAGTCCACCAGGTCCTCAACCAGGAACAGCCTGGAACACGAACAAAATATCATCGCGTCTGTATCCTTCATCATGATGAGTTCATTAGACTGCTGACGTTGGCAGTCTCCAAGCTTGTTCTGGAAGTATTTTTTGCTTCAAAGAATGTTGACAAATGTTGTATACATTTACTACGTTCAGAAAAAGCAAAAGAGATGCAAAATAGAGTTCTCACGGTAGGAGACAAAAGCGGTGCTGCGTTCCGAGTGTAGGCGACTTATCCACCAACAGGTCGATGATTTCGAAATTGGGCGGCGAGAAGAACTCGACACAAAGCGAGAGGAACTGAAGACCCGCCAACTAATGTCCGTCCAGTACAATTATGTCAGCGGATCTTTGACTGATCCCAAGTGCATTCATGCTTTTAGCAACAAACTCGGGTACACCGGCCACCAAAGAGCACATGTGAGGTCAGAACACCTAAGCCCTACATTAATAAAGTCTCATAGTTACGATGCTTGTCCCGTGACACAGTCGCCGGCCTGGACGGATTCATCATCATTATTAACATTTAAAAAAAAATAAGAGTTAACACAAATGGGTAGTGACCATGAAGATAACAGGATACCACCAGGGTAAAAAAGGAGTACGTCAAGGTATAATGCTGTGCATCCCATGGCAAGGAAGATCGGGAACGTGCGCACACTGCAGTAGATGTTTATATACGACGGCGCCAGTCACCACCAGGCCGCACCGCGCGCTCCTGTTCCCAGCTCCTCAATATAAAGCTTTGCTGGTGACGCGATGAAATAAG
This sequence comes from Meandrusa payeni, assembly GCA_029286785.1. Lineage (NCBI taxonomy): Eukaryota > Metazoa > Arthropoda > Insecta > Lepidoptera > Papilionidae > Meandrusa > Meandrusa payeni. The sequence continues at coordinate 8,241,284 of JAGSMX010000015.1, forward strand.
TCTTATATAGAACAAGTTACAAGTATTATTTTTGAATTTGTTAAACATATTGGTGACTCACAACTCTAAAGATAAATCAGATCAGATCGGCGGTGTCTACATTTTCATGAGAGTTTTTAGAGGTGGCTCAGCTCTTAGGTCGCTTAGCCTGAACCTCTTAACGGAGTAGCTGGGCCAAGGGCTCCCGAGCTCCTCGTCTTGCGTGGCATTTCAGTCCTTGGGCGCCCGAGAGGGCCGACTCGGTCGGTAGCTTTTATCGGAACCCTATCAAGTTATTCAATAACTAACTAGCTTTAAATCCCACTTCAGGAGGCATTGTGCTGGGAAAAGAAGTAGCAGAAGAAACTGCAGCAACACTCCTAATACCTAACGGAGCGCTTCAACTCTTGCACACTTTTTAATCTATTTAGCAATGTTCCTTTTCCACTTTCAATGATCTTTAATACAATAAAGTCCGAGCAATACGACGTGTGCGCCGTATCCTCAACACGGTACAATTTTCACAAACTTTTTACGACAGTTTCACAAGGGGTAACGGGTAGTACCTGCGCAGCTCGTGCGCGGCGGCGTTGAGGTGCGCGGTGGCGGCGGCGGCCAGCGCCTGCGCGCGCTCCGCCGGCACGCTGATGTCCTTCTCCAGCAGCCATCTGCAAGCGACACGTACACACTTACAGTACACTCATCACTACAACACGTTGCTCGTGTGCGAAACACTCCGTTATATTTTTAAATATGTAGGCGTGCAGCAGGGCGGAATTTAGGGATCGGAAGGCCTGACGTATAAAAGACGACTGGATGACAAACTCATTGAATATTTTGTTTGAAAATGCGATGGCAAGAAATCCTCCAATTATTCAGTGCATATTTTTTGAACATTTCCGATGCATTTATTGTGGTGGCTCTAAATTCGGCCCTGGCGTGCGCAATCAATCGCCGCACATTGCTATTTTATAACATGAGCACACAACATTTAATACACTAGCACATACTTTCTGTCATGTAACAAACTTGTACAAGAACTGCCCGGTACTGACACAAAATAACTATCCACATGTCGTTCTGAGGAATTGTTGTCAGTTTCCTTGTCACTGTATTATTAAATTTACAACCTTCATTTATTTATTTTAATTGTATTTTACACTCGGCGATGTTGTCCGCGATTGAAAACTATTTGAATATTATAGAATAAAGTGCTCCTTATTAAAAAAAATAATAATTTTAGTATATGTACCGACAAAGAGACACTCCAATTTTATTTATTTTTATTTGTATTATACTGTACTGTGTAGTGTACAAAGACACGTGAGAGTGCAATAGGTAATGTCCGTATGTAATACAATCGCTATAACGTTACTATGTCCGCAAAGTGTCGGCCGAGGCTTCTGTCTCTCTGGCAAACTATTAAGGAGAGGGGGGGGGAAGGTTGCACAGGTCGGCGACCCGTGACGTCACGCCCGACGCCCAGGTGTCGGGTTGGCGTGTGACACAATACAACTCACACTCTCCATACACAAGCGGTCAACACACTTCATGACGTTGTGATCATCATTATTTATTTAAGAACACACTGTGTTGCCGGCTTCTTTTCAAATACTACTACGTCTATGTGTACTTATTAGACCAATGTTAACAAATTGTTGGAAATCTGTTTTCACCAACATGGAATAACTAAGTACGTACACGGTTCTCGTGCCATGGAAACGCGCTATAAACTATTTCCCTATATAAATATTTTATGACAGCATATAATCTATTACTGTTGAGCAGTAATAGTACAATACCTCATTAGCCTTATTACATTTTTTCATTATATTTAATTAGACCATTTTATATTATTTAAAATGGTTCAACAAAGATGCTGTTGAGGAAATAAAGACATGAATGAACAAGAGCAGAGCCAGTACAGTACATTGTGAACTTGTTCGGTGCGGCGAGCTGGACAGCTCCCGACGACAAAGCAAAGACCTTTCTGTCCTCTTCTGTACTACTGATAAATAAATTAGATTCATTTGTACACTAGGTCTTTCCTATAATGCTAATGGAATACTGAATGGACGGACGGCTGAACTGCCTCTCGCGACGACTCCTTTAGCATCATTAAAAGTAGTTTTAAATGGATAAATAATACATTACAATTATTATTTTAATAAAGGATAGTCAACACAGTTAATATAGTTCAATTAACTAAAATTTGAGATATTAAATAGTAATATTTAAATTTATATCAATAATACGTCATTGTTTCATGACGCAATCAAGAAGTATTCCGGGAGTACTTACTTGAAGGGGTGTCCGTCGTTGGTCTTCTGAACGGCTTGCAGCACGTTGCGGTAGATACGCAGCGCGAGCGCGGCGGCCAGCGCCAGCAGCGCCGCGTACGCCAGCACCGACACCACGGAGCAGCTGGCCAGCGCAAGCAGCAGCGCCAGCCCGCCGCCCAGCGCCGCGCCGGACCGCGCCGCGCACCGCCAGTAGATCAGCGACTCCACTGCGCACAGCAAAACCGACCTTATTCAATGCTCACCCTCCTCCTCTACAGCCGCCACACGTGGAACATTGGTCATCTACAGTAAGCGCGCGAGTTGAATGCAGTTGGGGCATGGGGTAAAAAGCATCTTCGCGCGCCAACAGTGTAGTGAGTAACGAATTAGCGATCTCCTGATATTTAATTTATTTCAGCAATGTCTGACCTGAGTCCATCAAATTCTGTTAAAAAAAAAACGAGTTTTAATTCATGGCACCTGTGCGATTATTAAGTTTTAATGTTTTTTTTCATTTGCTTTATGATTATAAATAATTTATATTTTAATTTATAATTATAATTTATAATTATAAAAATTTTACGAGGATGCAGATTTGGACAAATGATTGGCGGGAGATTCATCTCAATCACAAAAGGCACTAGCACTTTCTTTAAAAGTAACTCGGCAGTCAGTCTAACATCCTTTAAAATCCCACATTCACAATAAATATTATTGTTGTGACAAAAAACGGTGGAAATTATTTGTACACCTATAATACACTGATAACATAACGTACTGCGACTGAACTCCGAGCGGACTGGACCTCTGTTCCTAGTAACAAAACGTTCGGCTCGCCGTTACCACAGCGTACTAGCACTTGAGATATGTCAATCGGATTACAAAATATTCAATGGCGTTAAAAGAAACGTTAACGATCATAAAAACGGACAGAGCGACATCTCACGCAGCCTTCGCATCAAAACTACTTGGCACCTAAATAAATAAATCAATAACACAAATTAAAACTATAGCTTTCAATGCCATATGAGAAGGTATGTAAGCCCTCATTGTGTTATAGACAAGTTAAGAGCTGTCCCACACCGGAGCAGATAGAGACGTGTCCACACTTACCAACTTATCTCGAGGGCTATAGACTAAGTTGATTATAAATTAAAGGTAAGGTATTCACCGCGGCGCGGGCAGGTGCGGCGCACTGGACTTGTGGGTCTTCCGACCACCCCGCGGTCATGTTACCCTGCGTTAGTACTCTGCCCGCCCTCGTTAACGTAACACAACGTAATAGAACGCTCGCGGCACTACACGGCGTGTAAAGTTATTCACAAGCACCTGGTCAGCACTTACACGAGTTGTCCCCGCACAAGAGGTCACGTAATCTGAGCCTATGACGGCGCACGTGATGACGTCACCCACAGCAAGCCGCGCCGCACACTGAGCGGGCGTGCGGTTCGAATCCGAAACGTGTCAGTACCGTTAACTCTAACCGGTTTCCAATTTACTTTCGGTTTGGATAACTGACAGCTGATTGTGTGAATGGATATAAACATCATCTAAGAAATAAACAGTTCCACAAAATATTCAAAAACAATTTCCTAGGATATTTCAAGAGGAGGAGGTGGCATATGGTGGCGGAGTGCGGGCGACCACGTGAACACAGCCTCCTCGCGCCATGACTGGAACCACCCGCAGGCCACGGCGACACATCAACATACAGTTTATCCATCAACAACGTTCCATCCGACAGATTCCAAACCAGTATGGTGGGCTCCGAATTAAATTACACGTCAACAACTATCACTTCTGTTGTGACATAAAACTACAGATGACTCGACCGATAATTAAATAAATGAATGGGAATGTTATATCTTTAACCTGAGAAAAATGAGGGTACGTGTTTGTGATAGTATAGTGGGATTGGGGTACCTGGTCCGCGTGGGGGCAGCTCCGTGTACTGGGCAGCATGACGAGGCGACTGTCTAGAGCGCACCATGGCGGCGGAGTGAGCGCGCTCCGTCGCCACGCGCACGCCCGCGCTTCCCGCACCCCCCACCGCCCCGCACACGTCACCGCGGCGAGCGGTGGCCACGCGGATAGCTTTCGCTCGAGACTATCCGTTGTTGTATGAAACCGTCGTCGGAAGCGTCGGAAAGATGTTAAGCATCCAAGGAGATATCGTGAAATACCCATAAATTAATTTATAGACATAGGCATTCCAGAAACAATACGACCTGTCACAATCTGACTGACAGGAAGTTAAACAGTAATCGAAATTATATTTGGATTCGGAATATTTTTGGTTACTCTTGTTTCTTTGCTTTTGTAGACTTATAACAGCTAAAATAGAGTAAAGAAGATTGATTTGTGGGCAACATTGGCTACGTATTTATTGAGAAGTGATTTAATAAAAGCATTGTAATCTATAGTTTACAGATTCCAGTGCTCATATTAGAATCAGTAGAGCGTACTACACGTACAGGTCTAGTATACGTAAGATTAAAAAACAAAGCTGCAAAGCATCTCTATTACTAATCAATCTGTTCTTTGCCAAGTATATATTTGAAAACTTTGAAAGGCGAAGAAAATGCGTTACGAAAGTGTGACCTATTCCACCAGTATATTATATATACCTTCCTATTAAAAAGAAACTTCAGCAGAGACTATATTCTACTGCCTTAATATCGCATGTCCCAATCTTTCAAACAAAACCATGGACTTCCTACACGCATCGTCCTGTCTATGCACGCCAGATAACATGTTGCAGGGAAGGTACCAGAGGTCGCTTATCTCGCGGAGAGCTATCTAGCTTTGATCGGTTGACATCGGGGCCGTGAATAATGAGTAATAGGGAACGCAAGTTGCCACTGGCTGAAGCTACATTCAGGCTTCAAGGTCGATGGCTCATCCTCCATAAATTTAGTGGCTTTAATTTTTAACTATTTATAGAACATATTTAGTATTTTTTAAACAATGCTAACAAGATTTTTTCGATTGGTGGATTCAAATCAAACCTACGTTTTGCAGACTGTACCCAAAACCACTAGGCTATTGTTTCTTTGTTCCTAAAATATAAGAATAAGAGGGATGAAAAAACATTGGAAAAGTATACTGTACGACAGGCAGAGGAAATGAAACTACACTTTAGTAATTTTTTTTTGACGAGCTACACAGATTGGCCAGAGAGGCTGGCCTTTACTGCTTCACCGGATTGAGTGGTGGCATAGTTGTAAGGTCGCTTAGCTTGAACCTCTATCGCTAGTAACTCGACACAAGGGTCTAATATGGTCGATATTACACTGTTTTTCTATGATGCCACTAAACGATGACTGTGTACAGTGGGTTTAGTAGAGGAGAAGAGTTAGTCGGAGCATAGTAACTTCGGTCCTGTAGTTCTGGGCTCGTAGAATAAGACTACGGTATCCCCTGCCTGTCGTAGAAGGGCCTCGGATTCACTGGGCGACAAGGCTCGGGGCCTTTGTCGTCCGCCAAAGTGGACTCGGGAAGAAGGCGACATCGGCAGGCCCGTGTCGTCTTGCACTGTGAGGGCACAGGGGAGATGGAACAACCTCCCCCCGGGACGTGCTCACCGAAGAGCACAGTGTAGAATGCCTCCGGTGCGTTCCTCTGGAGATCCCGGAGCCCCTCACCATGCACCAAGGAAGGGCCACCGGGGGGGGGTTTAGTGGGTAAAAATCCCACATAACCCCCCAGAAAAGGGGTATCTTCTTGAAGATTCCCCCTCCCCCTCACCCCGGAGCACTATGCATGCGAGAAAGTACTACTCACGTTTATTATAATCCTCTCATTCACAACTATACAATTGTTTTGTACTATTCTGCCTGTCTGTATTTGTAAAGAGAAGCTGGCTCCACGGCCGAGGTCGGCAGCTGCTGCAGCTGTACGTAGTGTATTTAATGTATTAACGGTGAATTGGCTTCGTTGGTGGAACAACGATAATCCGCAGATTACATGAAGCTGTACCAGTTAATAAGTCGTCAATGCTCACTGTTACCTAACTGAGATCTGTTCGGCGCACAAGATTATAAATTAATGGTTTTGTTTTCTAAATAAGTCCTCTTTGTATCTGCTATGCTATAACAAAATCTCTTTATCTCTTTTCAACCCATTTCAAAAAAGGAGGTGGTTCTCAATTCGTTTGTATATTTTTTTAAAGAAAGCTAGCAATATTTCTTTTATTTTTTTCCGAAATATGACTAACATTCCTGTTAACCATTCCCATTAAGTTTAAGCTAGTGCTTGGAGATGGTTCACATCAAGTCGAATGGTGGATTCGAACCTTCGATCTTACGATTACCGCACACCGCAGACCGTACCCTTAACCATAAGACTATTGACGCTTCAATGTATGTATTATTTATGTTTGTGACCTGATAACTTTCGCCTCGGTGAACCGATTTTAATTTTTTTTTTGAAAGATGATTCGTCCTGTGTGGTCCAATTATTACAGTGGCATCCTCGAAAAAATCATATAATTCTTAAAATTGCATTAAATATGTGTACTACAAATAGACAAATAATTGAATATCACGACAACTGATGGAAAGGATGTACTACAACAGTAGTTTGGAGTTGTTTGGTCAGGTTCTAATAGATTCTATTTCATAATATTTCGACCATAATTCGGAAATACAAAGATATTTGCGCGCGCAATTAAAAACGAACATTTTAAGTTAAGATTTGAAGTTGGTTTTTTCACATATAAATAAAGTTGCAGCGTTAAGTTTTCATATTTGTTTAGTTCATTTGTATGAAAGTTAAGTGACCTCACGCGTCTTACTTAAATATGTTTAATCTGTTAACCAATTTAACTTTAGTTTTGAAGTTTTTTTTTGAAGCAAAACTTCTTTACGCTCTTGATCTGGGAGCTGGTGAATGCGTTATCAAAAATGTGATCGGGTGAGATGAATGGAAGTTGAGAGGAGGATATAACTGAAGATAGATACATATCGTATTCTTGTTACTGTAGGAGCTTTTTCTTTCTCTCTTGAGCAATCATATATATGTTATTTTTAGTTTACATATATAAACATATACATACATATAAATGGAGATAATGAAGTTTTACTGCAGCCGTGTAGTTGGTGGCTGTAATTTAGTTGAGATATATTGTATAATCAAATGAGCCGCCGACCCTTCTAAGCGGAGCACGGAGCACAATATGTTATGCGACAACCGCGCTACAGCCGTATCATTAGTCAAGTTGCTGGCGCGTCGCCAGACTCCGGGAGGAAGACGAGGATGTTAGTAGACGATTGCCCCAGCTTCACGCTGCTATAGCAGTGCAATCGTCCGAGCGACGTTACAAGTGCAACAAAAAAGACATTTTAGTAAATGCACCAGTAATAGTTCCAGTAATAGGCATCGATTAAGAAGCACACAAAGAATAGAAGATAAAATATGAGATAAATATATCAGACAATTGCGGTACTGTTCTACATTAACATTGAAGTTATCGATGTTTTACAATCGACCAGCACTAGCGCGCCGCTCCACCGCCTAACAATTTGTAAAGCTAAACGCTAACGCGCAAGTGAAAACAAGCGGCAGTCACGCAGACAACCGCTTGCGCAACCCAACACGACCTGTGCGCCGCTGTTGGGTTACTTCTGAAAGTGCAGTAGTCCCCAGTGAGGTATTGCTGCATAAGAATACGAAAGCTGGAAAGCGCCCCGACTGGTGGAGTCGTTTGAGGCGCTCTGTCTTCTGTTACAAAAGACTCCGATATTTCAAACTCGCACTGTCTATTCTAAAGAAGTATCATACATGCTCCTGGAGCGCCATACCTCCCTCGCCTCATCGCTTCGCGAAGTGGCATATAAGTTAGTTTAGCTTAGATTGTCCCATTTAGATTTTATCAATAAAATAGCTACCCACCGAGTCGTGGTTCGGCCCTCTTGGGCGCCCGCGGATCGGAATGCTAACACGGAACATAGTAACCGTCCTAGCCGAGGTTACCCCTCACCAGGGGCACCCTTGTTTCGAATTACTAGCGATGGAGGTTCAGGCTAAGCTACCTAAGAGCTACGCCACCTCTCAATCCGGTGAAGCAATCAAGGCCAACCTCTCTGGCCAACTGTGTAGTTCGTCAAAAAAAACCCTCGCTACTCGGACATACTCCTCCTTTCACGAGTATTGTTAACGGACGTCAATTATCCTGGTGTGGTGGTTGTCGGAATAGTTACTAGAGCGCGTTTCACAGTTCAATCGGTATTAAGCAAAAGCCCTTATGAAAGCGCAGATGTACACATTCTGCGCTTTCATAAGGGCTAAGGCATTAATTGAATGTTTTTTGGTCAATGTTTTGTTCGAGCATTGTAACTGCGATGCGTCGTACCACATCGCAGCAGCCAGTTGTGTACAAAATCATTTTGTAATCTATGAATCTCGGTTTTCCTTGTAAGTTTCCAAATCCGGTTTGGGGTGACAGTGCACTCACAAAAAGACAAAGCCAGCGGCAACTCGACCCTTACACTTTGAAGTATAGTAAGCATTGTAATAATTAGTAGCACAACTGAAGTGTGTCACGCTAAACTTGTCCGGCGGCCAAATGTGTCGCGCGTCCGAATGATGTACCTGTGGCCACGGCAATACTCGACAATTCGCACAGTGTTGCCAGCGCACACGGAGCAAGCGACACCGACGGCTACTCTCACTAGTACACCAAAAGGCGAGGGGCAAACGACCCCGACACGCGACACGGTGGGGTTGCAACCCCTTACGTGTGTAATAAGTACGCCAAGTTACTATAATGTCACTTGTCCATTTATCAGTTTCGATTTAAGTAGGATCTCTAAATATTTTCGTGCTGTTTGCACGCATATATGCATATCAGCAAAAGCAACTATGCTGAAATGTCAATTTCAATGATGTTTAGTTCAGTAAATTATTTATTTTTAACTTATATTGTACCGGGCGCCGCTGAAAATCAGCGCACATTACCACATGCTGTGATGGTGTCCAATGTTGGCGTCATGTCCTATTTTCTATTTCATTTTACATCAAGCCATTTTCTTTTTTTTTAAATTGTCATATTGTGTTAGTAATATGTATTTGATGTATTAAAAATGATTATTGTACTTATTTTAAAACATTGAATATAATGTCCATGTCTAAATGTAACACGTGAAGGTTTTTGACATTTTCCTAATCTTTCTAAAGCGTATTTATAATTGGACAGCGTGATGAACACACACTGCGTGGATACCGGGCCGAGGAGAGAGGTACTCCGACACGGACAAATGTCATTCATACACATGCTGGCACTGTCGGGTGACAGCAAGAGTCACCGGAGAAAACTTTAGCCCGAGCTCCAGTTACGACAGCAGTTCGACTTCAAAAGCCGAAAGCTTTAATTGAGACAGTGTTTTAAATATTGAAACTGCAGCGACATAACGCCAATTGCCGCTATCGTTATTAATGTTATTGATTGTTATTTCCAAATACTTATAGATTCATTTGATTGAACAACAGTTACAGCTGTTTGCTCCAACTTCATTAAGAACAAATATGAGAACACTGTGTCTATGTGTAGTATAAATTAGTATTTGCCCATTTATTTGCGAGCGTCGTGCACCGCGCGCGCTCTATTCCTGTCGCCGCGCTGTCCGTCCGTGTCTCTGTCGGAATGTGTCGCACGCAGTCGCGCTGCACCGTCCACACACCAGGAGCAAGTCGTAAGGACAAATTAGAATTATCATCAAAATATTATCTCCCTACATATATCCCCATACATAAGCTGCAAAGGTACCTTCATAAGTAAAAGCTTATTGTGATCCAACCGTACGTGACATGGTTATCCTTTCACCGAAGGTGCCGCACTGTACACACTTGTAAACTTGGTTTGTATAGCTGGCTTTTTCGTCTACTCGGCATCAGCCTACTGTATACCAGTTGAAGTACTAGATTGAGCTTACGCGACAGTCGCATCGAATTTTTATATTTGTATCTGACAGCCTTTTGAGAAACGTTCGTTTACCAACTCTGACGTCACAGCATCGCTGCAGTGAACGCTGATGTCACGCGAGTGACCGTGACTCCGCGAACACTCGTCGACACCGAGCATAGCATATACACAGATCATAACAAGCTGTTTAAAGTAACAAATTTAACTTGTAATGTTACACTCTGTAGGACAACAAAGGAGGTGACGAAGTGAGAGGTCACATGGACAAATGATCAGTGTAGGGGCAGAAGCACGCTGTGTTCTGCACGTGTGACAGCTTCCCGCAGTGGCATACCATTGCATTGCTCAATGCTTAGTTCACACTGATATTCTAAATGTGAAAGTTTAGATGGATGAATGAATGTTTGTGACTTAATCACACCAGACCGGCTGAACGGATCTGGATGAAATTTGGCACGGAGATAGATTATAGTTTGGAATAGCACATAGGCTACTTTTTATTTAACCGACTTCAAAACCAGGTGCATATTGTGTGGGCATTTTAAGTCAGCCAATTGGCGCTAGGTGTGCGTGGCGGTAAGCTTTATACTCTATTTACTAAGAAAGTCTGTGCCTAACCCTGTGTCAGATAGGCTGTTACTTTATTTTCTCCCCGACTTCAAAAAGAAGAGGTTCTTAATTTGTTTGTATGTTTGTTTTTTTTAATGTTTCATGAGGTAACCTCATATTTCTGTACTGGGTGAACCGATTATTATTTGAAAGCTGGTGCTTCTCATGTGGACCCTAAATTAGGTCCAGTTCTGACGATGGCATCCATGCGAAAACCATATTCTAAATTTGCATTAAATATGTACGCGACAAATGGACGAATAGCTCAATATTACTGCAATGGTAGTTCGATGAGATTTGGTTAGATTCTGACATAGTAATTTAAATCCTAATATCTGTTCGTGTTGAAATCGGTTTTTGTTTTTATTCGTAAATATATTCGTCTTACATAAGGAAAATAGCAACAAGCGCGCTAACCCGCCCCATCCCGCACGTGGCCGGGCACAGTATCAATACACATGGAAACACGCGTATCATAATTAGGTGCTACAAAAACAACTTGCGCGACGCCAAGACAGACACACAGACAGACAGTGCGACGGCCGGTGCAAACCAACAGATTCTTAATTCGCAAGTAAACGATTTGGTTTCAATGAGGTCCTATGTGAATTTGTTGGCATAGGATCTTGCGTTCCGAAAATTTACTCCAGAAACTCCAAAAGTGTACGGAAGAATAATTGTTGATTGTTGTTGGTAGGTTTATGGCAATTGGAGACTAGGTGATACCCCTTTACGAAAACAAACGTGAAAGAATAAAGATAACGAAGGCACCAGAGCTTTGTAATACAACTGTGATACTTCGGAAATAGAAGTAAACTATACAATTAAAGGAATTCGTACCTATTGTAAACGAATAAGTTTTCCAAATAACAAGGAAACAGTGAAGTGTGCGTCAGGACACAAACGCAGTTCGTTGTAATAAGCGAGTGTAATGGACGCAAGTGCAAACATCTTACCGTTGAGAGCACGGATAACACGCTTCCTTTCACACAGACGCTCTATTTTATTTCTGAAGTATCATTATTTATCAATTAGCCATCTGCAACTGCTTCTACAATAAACTGTCACAAAATCCTCAAGACAACTTTTTGAGAGCGAGCAACCGGGCAACTCTATTCAGTCAATTCAATTCAGTCGCAGATCGATCAGCAGCTGACAGGGTTACCATACCAGTGGGCGGGCGCCCCGTCTTTCCTATCAACTCATCCCTCAAAGGACACACAACTAACCAACCAGTTCGTGTTAAACGATAACATTTTGTTCATATGCGTTATAGGTCAGTGCGTAACTGCAACCAGCTAGTAAGTGGTAAGGTCCTTTATTGAAGGTAATCTAGCTCACGTGCAATGTTTGTATATCGTCCCCTCTCTGCCCCGCCCCGCACGCCGCCACGCCAGAAACTTGAACCGACGTCATAAAGCGGCCGGCGACCAGCGGCGGTCTAGGGTTACGGGAACACAATGAAGTTACGTGTTCCGTCAACACCAATGTCAGTGGCGGGGAGCGGGTCCTGGCCGAGCGCTCCTTGTGAGGCAGGGAAACAAAGCGCGCCAGCCTTCCGTAGCAATTAGTGACCCGGCCGCGCGACCTCGCGCCCCGCGAGGTAGTAATCTCGAGCGAGGTCGAAACTTGCCGTTAATTTGCGCTCTAATCGAGATACTATTCTAAAATACAAATTGAATTTTAGATTTGTTTTGACTTTCGACCTACGACAGATTGTCGATTAGTTGAGGCGCGCGTCGCATGTCGTCGCTAGAACATTTATAACAATGTCAGCGGCGGTATGCAGCACGATGCTTTCAGTGCGGGCAGACGCGGCGACACTAGCGAGCGTGCGGGCTCCCGGCGGCCGATCTAAATCCAGCCTGGCAGCGCGCAACGTCCCTGCGAGACACCACTTCCCTCGGGGGCGGCTGCCGTCCACAAATACATGCGAACTTCCCTCACACGTCCTCGGTGCAGTGTCAGTGTGATACTACGAGTGATCGTTTAGGTGCGTACCTCCGGGGACGGCGCCGCGGCCCGCCACACGTTCGTTTGTTTGTGTTTTAACTTACGAGTGTTAATGCGCGGACCGAGCCCCGTAACGTGTTCGGACAAGCTGGGTTAGTGGCACAAGAAGCGGCAATATGTCAAGGGTGTCGCGGCGGCGGGGTGCAGGGCGCCTGCGTCGGGCGGGCGCCGCCCCGCCGACATCGATCGCCGTTCGCTACCACCACCACCACTCACCTTCTGGGTGCAGCCTCTGCGGGTCGAACCAAGTATCTGCAAGAGAAGGCTGTCGGTTAGCGGGTTAGTCGCGACAGGAGGCGAAGCGGCCAAGCGAAGCCGGAAGTGAAAACACTCACGAGGGTCGAGGACGCTGCACAGGGAGGGCGCGGAGTCCGGCATGGTGCCACTTTACGTAATGATACACGGCTACGAGCGGCGGGAGTACGCGCGCCGCGCCCGACTGTCGCGTCGATACTGAGTCGCGCCGCGCCGCGCTCCGCCCCGCCCCGCGGCCGCGCATGCGCTCTCCCCGCCCCGGGCGCGCGGCCGGCCCGCAGTGACATCGCGTAGCGTCACATTAGTTACATTCAATTGGCAGAATGCTGGTTAGTGCGGCAAAGGTACAACTCGTTAGTACGGAGAGCATAATCAGTTTCCACCACCAATTTTATTCCCTCTACAGCACATGCACAGAGACTTACGTTGTCGAGGAGCCCGCAGTAGGGTGGGCAGCGCGTGCTGCTGCTGGCGCCGCGCTGGTGCAGAACAGATAAAGAGCCGGCGACGAGAGCGGCTAGAGATCGCAGCATACAACTCACACGCAAGCCACTAACGCATGTTTGGCAACGCATTTGCTGGGTCGACTTTATCTTGTATATCCCGCACCCGCAATGCGCTATTGTTAATCCTTTTATTAGTTCACCGTGTGGTCAGGTGCCGAGCTCGTGGAGGGCTCAGCGGCTGCTGTAAGCTGAGCTGGGGCCGGCGGTCTAATAGTTCAATGCAGCCACAGTATTAAAGTTTAAAATTAACCAGCTAATTTAAAAAGAAAAACGATAATTTATTTACACTAAAAAGTTTTTATTTTTAATTTTTAAAAAAGTCACATTCCAATGTCGTGTGCACCGATAATTGGTATACGCAACAGGACATAGTTTTAAGTAAACATGTTTACTACTGGTGTGTGTTGGTGTACCTTATTAAATAAATAAATTATAAGAAAGCGACCACACAATGTGAAGTTACTACAGTTGGTCCAGGATGTGTTGTATCAGCCCTGTAGTTCTGGGCTCTCAAGAATAAGACTACGGTATCCCCTGCCTGTCGTACAAGGCGACTTAAAGGGGCCTCGGGTTCACTGGGCGACAAGGGTGAGGGCCTGAGTCGTCCACCAAAGTGGACCTGGGAAGGAGGCGACATCGGCTGGCTCGTGTCGCCTCGCGCTGCGAGGGCACGGGGGGGAGGGAGTAATTTCCCCCCCCCGGGACGTGCTCTCTTTGAACACAGTGCAGAGGGGCTCTGGTGCGTTCCACTGGAGATCCCGGAGCCCCTCGTCATGTACCGAGGAAAGGGCCACCGGGGAGGTTTTAGTGGATAAGAACCCCACATAACCGCCGCCTTCCCCCCAGAAGGCGGGGTATCTTTCTGAAGATTTCCTCCCCGTCAACAAAAAAAAAAAAGGATGTGTAGTATTTTTGATAGTGTTTTTTAGAAAATCCATACTTCGATCCTATGCATACCGTTACAAATTTTTTTAAAAAAAAGCTTTCATGAATATCACTAAAATTCCCGTTAATCATTCCAACTAAGCTTAAGTTAGAAGATGGTTCCGTGGGGCTTATGTGGGGCATTTGTCGTCCTTTACGGTGGCGCGGATTTGTATACGGATGCACATTGTTAACCATCTTCTCAGTCAAGAGAGAAGCAGTTGCCAGCATCTGCCGTCGGAGCTGCACATCATTGCATTACACCTGGCCCCTGCGGCCCGACTTCCGACGGGGCACAGGGGTCAGTTGTAACACGGGTCCACTTCACTAACAGTTCGGGATAGCTCCATATATTCTCAACCTATAGAAGTTAAGCAAGCCGTTTCTAAATTCGATGTCAATTCCACAGCTCGGTCAGTTGTTTCTGACGCATGCTTGGGGTCAGAGCAGGCAATGCATGGTGCGCACTGCGATACATTATGCGTGCGGGCGCGGGACTAAAATAGCATCGCCAGCGCTCGGTGACATCAGCGGCGCACCTGCCCGCCGCCCGTGCCACCTGTATTACTTGGTATCAGAACTCACGACCAACCTGAGCCACGGCGCTCCAACAACTGGCACAAAGAAGACGAGACAAAACTAACGACATATACATCACATGTAAAACAATTCTTTGGAAAATAAGTTTATTTACAAGCCGTCAAATCGAATCACACGTCAACTATTACCGGACGTGCTCTTTTTATTTCCGAACTCTCTCTCTCTTCCTTGATATTGGTGCCACATAGTAGTGGGTCAGCTTTCCGGATTTTCGCTTTCCACTTCGCTCTGTCCCTCTTCGTCTTTGATGATGTTGCACTGCCTCATGTCTCTTGACACCACACTCTCTCACCTTGTCTTGGGTCTTCCTCCGGATCTTCGACCGGGAAAGGAAAGTTGTAGCGCGAGGTTCCCTACGTAGTCGGGGGGCCTTCTCTTTTTATTTCCGAACTAACGTAGGAATACGAGAGCACGAGATAGAATTAATGACAACTCAACCAAACTGTCATCAAACTACACTTGAAGTTCCTTTACAATAAAAACGAACAATCGAAATCGGTTGACGTGAAATTAAGTTATTCGTCCATTTGTGGCGCACATAGTTAAAGTTACAGCCTTTATATATGTCCCACTGTTGGGCGCAGGCCTTCTCTGTAAAGAGAGTATAAGGGCATAGTCCGCCACGCGGCCCTAATGCGGATTGGCAGACTTCACATGTCGTAGAAAAATTTTCTAAAACATGTACGTTTCCTCACGATGTTTTCCTTCACCGCTGAGCGCGTGGTAAATCAGCACATAAAATTGCAACAACAAATTTATTGGTACCGGCACCTGGGATCGAACTCTGGTTGCTAGCGTACTAAGCAACTTGAGCCAACTGCACGGACACTGAGCTACCACGGCGCACATATTTCATGAAAATTTAATACTTATATGGTTTTCTCATGGTTGCCATTGTCAGAACTGGACCAAATTGAACACATAGGAAGCATCAGCTTTCAAATAAAAAGAACCATAAAAATCGTGTCACCCGGTCGAAACTTCTAATACACATAAAAAATACAGTTGAATAGACAACCTCCTCCCTTTTTGAAGTTGGTTAATAACAAAGTCTGTCCGGTGGAGTCGCAAATCAATAAGCACGGCGGAGCACGCTCGCGGCCCACACGGGGCGCCACACCGGGGGGTGAGCGTGTTTCCCCGTGACTCACTCCGCCGCACCCTCGCCGACCGCTACCCCTGCACAACTATTGCACAATTTTTGCCGTATATTGAAGGAAAACTTCTATACGCACGCTTGACTTGGGGAGTAAGCTGGTGAGTGTTACGAAAACTGGAATCAGGCGAGGCGAACGAAAGTTTGAAGATAGAAAGAGAGTTACGTTTCGTATATCTAAGCGTAGGCCTGTCGTCTGTATCATACTGTAAGACCGTTGAACTATCGAGTGTATATTATATGTTGTGTACATGCTATATATATATAAATAAATACAAATGTGTATGTACAATACATACATACAGATGGAGCTAAAGAAGTTTTACTTCAGTCGTGTGTTCTAGAGCACACTTGCGTTTTTATATTAATTCGTCAATTTCATTTAATTCATTTCGTTCAAGTAAATGTGGGGAATTGTCTAATATTTAAAGTGATTGTTTAAGTTATTTGCCCAGGCCTTAACAAATAATTATGAAGTACCAAGTACGCCGAGCCGTGCACATGAAGCTGCACCTACAGAAATAACCGGCAGGCGGCTTGACAAGTTGCCGATATTACTTTTAGATATTTATAAGAAGCTCTCACCTCCATTTCTGTACAATATGATTTCTAAAACCATGAAACGGGACTTATATATGTCAGAGAGACAAGTATATTTGCGAGCAAAAACAAAAACCGACTTCAAATGGAATCAAACGGTAAACTCTATTACGCGCGCACGATCTATTTATTGATTAACAAAATATCGAAATAAAATTAAATCAAAATCCTTTTTTTTTGTTACCAGGGAGGAAATCTTCAAAAAGATACCCGCCTTCTGGGGGGAAGGCGGCGGTTATGTGGGGTTCTTACCCACTAAAACCTCCCCGGTGGCCCTTTCCTCGGTGCATGACGAGGGGCTCCGGGATCTCCAGTGGAACGCACCGGAGCCCCTCTGCACTGTGCTCAAGGAGAGCACGTCCCGAGGGGGGAAGTTACTCCCTCTCCCCCTGTGCCCTCGCAGTGCAAGGCTACACGGGCCAGCCGATGTCGCCTTCTTCCCGGGTCCACCTTAGCGGACGACAAGGGCCCCCACCCTTGTCACCCAGTGAACCCGCGGCCCCTTTTAGTCGCCTTCTAGGACAGGCAGAGGATACCGTAGTCTTATTCTTGAGAGCCCAGAACTACAGGGCTGAAATCAAAATCCTAACCTAACCAAAATATCATCAAACTACTCTTAAAATATATCCTTTCTAATAAAAAATGAATCAACGAAATCGGTCGGTGTGATATTGAGTTATTCGTACATTTGTGGCGCACACACTTGACGCAAATTTAAGACATATAGATTTTCATTGATGCCATTGTCAGAAGTGAGATCACACGGAAGTACCAGCATTAAAACAAGAATCATCAAAATCGGTTCACCCAGTCGACAGTCATCGCTAGCGTTCCAAACTGAGGGCGCCCGAGAGGACCGCACCACGACCTCATTAGTAAATTTTATGGGAAGACTATCCGACTTCAAATGGATAACTATTATATATTAACCAAAAACAGTTTCCTAAATGATTTTAAGAGTCCCAGTGAGACATAATTAAAAGTACAGAAAACTAATCTGAAACTTCTGTTTGGAATCATAAACTCGGAACAGCCTAAATATCTGTACGAATATTGAAATGACGGAATCAAGATACTAGCTGTTTAATTAGAGCTAAAAACTGCATTTTACAAATTCCGCTACACCGAGCTGCTGCGTTCGCGGCAGTTTCACATACTTGGCCACCAAGTGGTGGAATAATTTGCCACCGCCCATAACAGACAGTAAATTTGTAAACGCTTTTAAAATAAATTAAAACACCTGATGTTAAAGTTACAAAGTTATAAGATAATATCCCGCGATATCGGCGGCTTGTTGTTTCCAATATTTTCAATATTTCATTATATAATTTAAACTTTATACGCTTAATTATCATATTATTTATTTTAGTTTTGACCTAATAAAATATTTATTTATGAAATTGTTTCATCTATTATTTTTATTGTATAAAATATATTTTAATCTCATAACTGTTTTATTTATGTATCATATTTATTATACTCTTATTGTCTGTATTGTACTCTTATTGAGACGGTGTCCGATATTGGCATCATGTTTTGTATTATTTGTCCGTGTAACTTTAACTGTGTTTGTCTATTTCTCATTATTTTTAATGTGTGTTATATTCTGTCTGTGATGTATTTTTGTATTGTGATGCCAATAAATAAATGTCTATGTCTACTAATATTACTGATGGGGCTAATAGCGCACAAACATTAATAAATACGGACTAATTGACAAACTCCTTCTTAAAGTCGGTGATATTTGTTTGAAAATGTACAGTGATAGTCCACGAGCCGCAGCGAGCCGGCGTGCGCCATATACGGCAGCGGACTTGAGCCGGGCGGGATCGATGCGGCGCGCACCCCCCCGCCCCGCACCCCGCACCCTACGTCTACCGCCTTCTCGAACAGCCAGGAATGAACCACCGACACCCGAGCTCAGACCTGATGGACATGTACTTCGAAGGACGCCGAGGGATCTTCTACCAAGTAGCGATACAGTTTCTTATTACCAATTTCCTGTTAACCTTAAACTTGTGTTAGGACATGGTTCATGTCAATTAGTCGAATATAAATAAAATAAATTGACGCATCAAATCAGTAACATCGTGTAGTAATCAAGGTTGCATGAAATATTTCTGTCGCATCGTAGATCTCAATTCAAAAGAATCGGAATCAAAATAACCTCATGACATAATTGGCGCGTGTCGACAGCTACTTCGTACATTACATATAATATAAATTGTATCAAAACAAGTGTATTCACAAGTAAAAACCGACTTCAAATGGAATCAAACGGTAAACGCTATTACGCGCGCACGATCTATTTAATGATTAACAAAATATCGAAATAAAATTAAATCAAAATCCTTTTTTTTTGTTACCAGGGAGGAAATCTTCAAAAAGATACCCCGCCTTCTGGGGGGAAGGCGGCGGTTATGTGGGGTTCTTACCCACTAAAACCTCCCCGGTGGCCCTTTCCTCGGTGCATGACGAGGGGTTCCGGGATCTCCAGTGGAACGCACCGGAGCCCCTCTGCACTGTGCTCAAGGAGAGCACGTCCCGAGGGTCCTCCCTCTCCCCTGTGCCCTCGCAGTGCAAGGCTACACGGGCCAGCCGATGTCGCCTTCTTCCCGGGTCCACCTTAGCGGACGACAAGGGCCCCCACCCTTGTCGCCCAGTGAACCCGCGGCCCCTTTTAGTCGCCTTCTACGACAGGCAGAGGATACCGTAGTCTTATTCTTGAGAGCCCAGAACTACATGGCTGGAATCAAAATCCTAACCTAACCAAAATATCATCATCACTACTCTTAAAATATATCCTTTCTAATAAAAAATGAATCAACGAAATCGGTCAGTGTGATATTGAGTTATTCGTACATTTTTGGCGCACACACTTGACGCAAATTTAAGACTTATATAGACTTTCATTGATGCCATTGTCAGAAGTGAGACCACACGGAAGTACCGGCATTAAAACAAAACAAGAATCATCAAAATCGGTTCACCCAGTCGACAGTCATCGCTAGCGTTCCAAACTGAGGGCGCCCGAGAGGACCGCACCACGACCTCATTAGTAAATTTTATGGGAAGACTATCCGACTTTCAAATCGATAACTATTATATATTAACCAAAAAAACAGTTTCCTAAATGATTTTAAGAGTCCCAGTGAGACATAATTAAAAGTACAGAAAACTAATCTGAAACTTCTGTTTGGAATCATAAACTCGGAACAGCCTAAATATCTGTACGAATATTGAAATGACGGAATGAAGATACTAGCTGTTTAATTAGAGCTAAAAACTGCATTTTACAAATTCCGCTACACCGAGCTGCTGCGTTCCGCGGCAGTTTCACATACTTGGCCACCAAGTGGTGGAATAATTTGCCACCGCCCATAACAGACAGTAAATTTGTAAACGCTTTTAAAAATAAATTAAAACACCTGATGTTAAAGTTACAAAGTTATAAGATAATATCCCCGCGATATCGGCGGCTTGTTGTTTCCAATATTTCATTATATAATTTAAACTTTATACGCTTAATTATCATATTATTTATTTTAGTTTTTGACCTAATAAAATATTTATTTATGAAATTGTTTCATCTATTATTTTATTGTATAAAATATATTTTAATCTCATAACTGTTTTATTTATGTATCATATTTATTATACTCTTATTGTCTGTATTGTACTCTTATTGAGACGGTGTCCGATATTGGCATCATATGTTTTGTATTATTTGTCCGTGTAACTTTAACTGTGTTTTGTCTATTTTTCATTATTTATTAATGTGTGTTATATTCTGTCTGTAATGAGTTTTTGTATTGTGATGCCAATAAATAAATGTCTATGTCTACTAATATTACTGATGGGGCTAATAGCGCATAAACATTAATAAATACAGACTAATTGACAAACTCCTTCTTAAAGTCGGTGATATTTGTTAGAAAATGTACAGTGATAGTTCACGAGCCGCAGCGAGCCGGCGTGCGCCATATACGGCAGCGGACTTGAGCCGGGCGGGATCGATGCGGTGCGCACCCCCTGCCCCGCACCCCGCGCCCTACGTCTACCGCCTTCTCGAACAGCCAGGAATGAACCACCGACACCCGAGCTCAGACCTGATCAACATGTACTTCGAAGGACGCCGAGGGATCTTCTACCAAGTAGCGATACAGTTTCTTATTACCAATTTCCTGTTAACCTTAAACTTGTGCTAGGACATGGTTCATGTCAATTAGTCGAATGGTGGATTCGAACGCAGACCCTACACCATTAAATTGACGCATCAAATTAGTAACATCGTGTAGTAATCAAGGTTGTATGAAATATTTCTGTCGCATCGTACATCTCAATTCAAAAGAATCGGAATCAAAATAACCTCATGATATAATAGGCGCGTGTCGACAGCTACTTCGTACATTACATATGATATAAATTGTATCAAAAAAATTATATTCACAAGTAAAAAACCGACTTCAAATAGAATGAAACGTTGAACGCTATTACGCGCAGACCTCTTTGTATTACCGAATAATGGTAGGAATATTAAGAAATAGAATTAATCAGAACTTAACCGAACTCTCATCAGTCTAAATCCAGTTTTAGAATCGTCTCAATCCATATACAAAATTAATAGAAATAGAAATAGAAAAAACATTTATTCGGCACAAGAACACAGAGACAACAGGTAAAACAAGACAAAAAACAACATAAACAAAAGTAAACAGAAACAACATAAAAAAAGAACAAAATAGAAATTGTGCCGAAAAGGGGTTGGCTCAGCATGTGCTGTGCTCACACATGTAGCACAGCGCTGGTTTTCAGCCAAAAAACCTGTGAATTGTCGTAATTGATGTTGGCGTGGTTACGTTGAGACTCGGTTAAGAAGCTTTTCAATTTTTTTTAAATATAAGTAATGTTTTATACGTTCTAATAGGCGGGGGGATGTTATTCCAACATTTTGACGCCGCATATCGAAAACTACCACGGAATGCAGTAGACTTGTGGATTTGTATACTTAACTGGTGCGAGCGCTGCCGGTTGTTATAGCGGCTTGTCTCCGAAACCATAGTGAGCTTTTTGCACAAATAAGAAGGCCTTTGAAAATTAATAACACCAAACAGGAGGCATGCGAGGTGAAGTTTACGTCTCGACTTCATTTTTGTTGTTGACCCCACAACAACTTTCAAATAACAAAAGACTCATCAATATCGGTCAACTCAGGCGAAAGTTAAGTAACAAATATAAAAAAAAAACTTACAGCCGAATTGCGAACCTCCTCCTTTTCTAAGTCGGTCGAAAACACTAATCATCCATTTTATATTTTCTTATAAATTATTTTATGTGCCACTTCAAACAAAAATGGTTTGAAAATAATTGTACATGTGTGTCCGGATGTCCGCCGCTAATTTTATATGTAGTCACGATAGCTCGCGAAATATTGAAGCATCGTGAACTTTGTAATACATTTTTTTATAACTTAGTAATAAAGAGCTGCGACGTTGTGTTCGTTTGTAGTGTATGTGCAGAACATTTGTATTGTGTGTCGACTGTAAGACTGTAATAGTCCTCGGCATGGCTCATGTTGTCTGACTGCGACAGTGTACAATGATCGTTAAAGTTTGCTAAGACGGCTGCGGGCCGGGGCGGGGCGGAGCCCGTGTTGCCGCATGACTCAGAAAACAAAGAGCCCTTGACACTGTGGCGAAAGCGCACGCGAATCAGGTCAGCGCGCGAAACTCCGAGATACAATAAACGAAACGTTTACAAACCGTTTCTACGTTTCCAAGTTCCATCTTTCGTCTTTGTTTCCATTCTCTAACGTCACAAGTACATTTACGAGCTAAAACGGAAACAGACTTCAAATCGAATCAAACGTTACGTGAAATATTACGAAATAGAATTAATCAGAACCTATGCATCATTTCCAATAAAAAATAAATCATCGAAATCGGTTGTCGTGATATTGAGTTATTCGTCCGTCTGTCGTACACATACTTAATACAAATTTAAGATTCATTCAATTTTCTTATGGACGCTATTGTCAGAATTGGACCAAATTCAAATGGTACCACACGTTAAGCACCAACTTTGAAATAAAAACGGAATCATCAAAATCGGTTCACCCAGTCCAAAGTTATGATGTGACAAACAAAAAAACATACAAACGATTTGGAAACCTCCTCCTTTTTTGAAGTCGGTTGAAAAGTACACCGACCAGCTGCACAAGATTACTTGCAACGAGGAATCACGGCAGACCGGCCGCTGACACGTTGCTACTTCTCTTCCTTGTATTTCAAAGTTCAAATAAGTACCGCAAACTAGAATGTTCGAGAAGCTTATAGAAGGCACACATATAATGATTGGTACTAATGATTCTAACACACATTATTTGTGCGTCTGTTACTTACAACCGATTTTAATCAAAAATCAGAGTTTTTAAATTCTAGCAAATTTTCTTCGCAAATGTTACTAACGTGCTTCTTAACCATTCCAAACAAGCTTAAATTTGTACTTCGAGATGGTTCACGTCAATAGACGAATGGTGGATCTGTACCCAACACCTGACGCGTCGCAGACTATATATCGGGTATTGTCATCAAGCAATTGTTAGGCAAAAGTGTATTGGCAATGTTATTTAATAAAAACGACATGAGTTTTGGTTGTTCATTGGTTCTGCCACTTCGAAAAATCGCTGTAACACTAAGCCCACTTCTTTTTCAGTTTCGATCTAGCATAGGTTATGGGTGTGAAGAAGAGTGGTGTGAAGGGGAAGAAGCAGGCGGCATACAGTCTGGCACGATTGTCACCTGGTGTCCTACCTGCTGCACTAAATAGACTTCTACCAGTATTCTGTCGTGAGGGTCGGATGCGGCAAACTATGAAGAGACAAACGGGTAGGTAGGTAGGGTAGTTCCAAGATTTTAAATCCTACGAATGAAGAGAGAGAGACGCAATGGAAATTTATGGTGTAAAGCTGGTCGGAGACCTTTCCAGGGAGGCGACACCAAGAGAACTCGTCACCCACAAGCCTGTATGCGATGAAGAAACATGAAAGGTTTGTCACATGTGAAACGGAAGTCGGTCTAATCCCACGCCTTTCTAGTCATGGCGTGGGCTAATGCATTTACATATTTAATAATTGCTTTAAAATATACATTACTCATGTATATATACTAATGGTGGTCGATAACACAGCTGAATCTTCAAGCTTGTTGTTGTCAAACGACGCTAGTGGACGGGGGAAGACCTGAGAGCCGCCGGCAGAGGTCGCGGCGGACGAACGGCTCCAGCCGGTGGTAAAAATACGAGCGAGTATTTTATTAGAAATATGCGGATTGTTGTGTGCGCCCACAACACGGCCGGCGCGACGTGCGACTGGAGCGCGGAGAACGGAATCGAAAATCTTACGTCATTCGATACAAACGAAACATTAATTATAGGAGCATGAGTTCATAGCGCGCCGCAACACTTAGCATTCACAGAATTTTAATTTCGATCGACAATGAGTAATGGTGGACACCGAGGCTTCCGGCACTTACGTGTCACCGCGTCGTCTTCCCTCGCTCCCATGGCAACGGCGGGGCACTAGAGCAAGAGGTCCAGGCGCGGGCACCGGGGACAGCGCGTCAGCTCAATACGGAGCACCCGCCACTAGTGACGGCGGCCGCCAGACGCCGCTAAAATTAGCCGCCACCGCCGCGCCGCCCGACGCCGCCCCTACTTTTTGCTCTTAGCACTTCAACTGATTTTGAAGGGAACGTATCGAGCCTGTACGGTACGAGGACCACAGCCGCAGATATCTTTTCCACACTACCATTTCACTTTTCACTAACAATACTCAATTGTTGGAAAATATCATAGTCATATACACGGGACCGCAGAGCGGCGTTATCAACGATAAGATAAGGTTTGAAGCTTGCCTCATCCGTGACACTGATAACACCGGCTGCGTCTGATGATGCGCACGCCCGGGTAACAGATGCACCCAGCTGGCAGCTTGTTAACTATTGCGCTCGATGGCGAGCAGCACTGCGCGGGTGCGGTGTGAAGGTGTGTGAGCAGAGCTGTCTTTCGTCAAAGTATAGCACGAACCTTCTCTAAAAGGGTGGACAACCTGCAACCCTAAACGCATTGGCGAAATCGACATGTCTAAGAAAAAATATCAGACATGTAGTTTTCCTCTATCGCTGTGCACGTGGTAAATTTCTTTAGTGCCAGCACCGGGGAACTTTCAGAGATCGCTGGCCTGCGAAACACCATTGAGTTACGACTAATAGTTAAATTCGCGATTTGGGGCGCAGGGAAAACGTACAAAATTATTATGAATCAATTTTTGTCAGATGTGCGTCAGACACGAGATTTGTTTCAGTCCGACGAATTATTTGTTTCGGTAAGAGCGGCGGGGCGCAGGCCGGGACGTCCTGCGGAGAGCGGCGAGCGCCCGTTACCGCCGCCGGTCAACGCTCTTGCCGCTCCGCCACCTCTGCAGCCTCGCACCCCGCCCCCGCGCGCCGCACACCCCACACCGTGGCTCACCCGTCACAAATTCAACCACACGATATTTCTAGACCACATCCATCTATCATCAGATCAAAATTTACTGCTCGTATGTTAATGGCTTGCAGAGATTTAAGACTTTCTAGATTGTTCATTGCAAATAAATCTAACAGATGTTAAAGATTAAATAAGACGTTCTTTATGTATTATAACAATAAATGTCGCATGTAGCCGCACAAAGCCGCCGCCACTGCGCTGTGCGGAGCCCGGGGCTGACTCACCCGCTGCACACAGTCAGTGCGCGCACTTCCTACATTTGCCAATCGACTACATTCTCTTGCAGCCTAAATCATTTTCCATATTTTTGTTTGTAATACTATATATGGAAAATGTCTATATAGATACATAGTGCTATGATATACAATAATTTCAAAAAAGTCTTACCCAATCCCATCTGGCAGAAGATGACCTCGGCTTCGATGACGTGTGCGGTGGGCGCTCGCACGGGCTCCGGTTTCGCTTCAGGCTTAACGTCGGGCGGGGAGGGTTTCAACTGCGGAGCGGGCTGCTGGGTCGTCGGAGGCACTGCCGGCTCGGTCTTGGACACGCCGTGACTTCCGACCGCTACTTCAGTCGCCGACAGAACGGCGATCGGAGCCGGAACCGGGGCGGGGACGGGCGTCGGCGGCGGAGCGGCAGTGGGCGCAGGCACCGGCGTTGGTTTGGCTTCGGGTGCCGGCTGCGACTCTTGCTTGGGAGCTTCAGGCGTCGGCGCCCTATCTTTCTGTTGCGGCGGTTCGGGGCGGTGCAGCGGAGACTCTCCCGCCGTGTCGGCTTCCGACTCGCTGTCGGTGAATTTGTCGGCGATGTGGTCCGCCAGCTTGTCTGCGACGGACGGGGCGCGTGGCGTGTCTACGAACTCTTCGCGTTCCATGTCGAGGAAGCTCTGGGTGGTCGCTCGCGAGTTGCTGTGGTGGCTGGGCGACTCTTCGAATTCGTCGCGTCTGCCCTCACGATCTAGATGTTCAAAATCATCGGTAGATTCCTGATCCCGTTTAAGAACCGAAAACGACATGACGGGCGCCTCGCCCGCTGGTGCGGCGTCGCCACTAGCAAAATCTCCGAGCAGATTGGCAGTATCCATTATGTATTAAAATTGTATAAAACCGATGTCGAGACTAGTACGAAAGATCGATAGTGGGTGTGGTAAAAGCGCGCAGGGTGTGTCGGAGGGGTCCTGCCGTGCCTCCTCGTCGTGACGTACTGATGTCTGCGAGCCGCGCGCCGGCTGCCGCTGCACGACGTCACACAGCACAAGAGACGGTATTACTCATCGCAAAACTGCCCCACCGAAGCAGCGGGGTTGGCACTTAGCCGGTCCTGTTTAAAACATAAAGTAAATAAATTATTGAATGCAATTACGAAAATTAAACGAAAAAATGATTAAGTTTACTGATATACGAACGTATGTTCCTTGATGAATAAAAAGCTTGATAAAAGATCGCAAAAAAGCAAAATTATTGACTTAGCGATATACTGTTTTACCGACGGAGAAACAGAGAGGTCTTGTAACTAGCATACAGATTATAAAACATTTACAGCGAGAGCGATTTATGTGTAATAATCTGTTAAAGAACATTTGCTTTCAGCAAAAAACATTTTATTGTTTTTTTGTATACAAATATCACGATCGAAGCCACATGTGCATATAAAATAAAGAATTATATAAACATAACTAAAATACTTAAAATCAGCACCTGTTATTTTAGGTTAGCTTTATATTTCAAAAAGAAAAATAATGTATAGTTATACAACAGAGAATATACAATTTTCCGCAATGTCGTTAGTCAATAGATATAAATTATGGGAAACATAGAGTTAGTATATTTCAGTTTAGTAAGTTAATGGTTTTACTTTTTAAAATAAAGGATTTATTAAGCACATACAAAAACATTATTCTTTTGAACCAACAGAGAGAATTAATGAGAAAATATTTCACTTTTTAACCGACATAAGAAGCAGGTCAGTAGGTTTTTAATTCACCTGTATACTTTTCTTTCTGCGCTCATCGCCGTAGATAAGATTTTTTTTGTTTGTTAGGGTTTTTTGTTTGTGATCTAATATATCTCATATTAATTTTATTAGCATAGGACTACCATTAGGAAGATATATCAGGGGATTCATAAAAATGATATGGAACAATACTTCTTAATTGAATTGGTAGATATATGCCAATCCAAGACTAGGTAGTACTCACGACAATCAACACGTACGTCGAAGAATAAAGAAGAATATAGGAGCCGGAACATAGAAACAGTAATAAGACTTCAGAAACAAAGAGAGCTCGACCGTCGTAGCGTTTAATATCGACTTCGTTTTGTTGCGTTCGATTTGATTTGAATTCGGTTTTTTTTACAACTTTACAACTTACAAGGGCGCGTTGCTACTCCACTAATTAAAATAAATTTGATGGAAAAACATTACACTAATATTGGGGGACATTCGCCTTTCGTTTGCTGTTGCGCTTCTATTCAACTGTCATGGTATTATATGAAATTCATTGGAACGATACTGGCGCCATCTGTATGTGCCGACTCAGAAACCTTTGTAGATTCATGCACAACATTTTACTGCCAAATGCATAATTTACGATTTTATAAAGGATATACACACAAACATTCATTTATATATATATATAGATGGTAAATGTTAATTAAGTAGTTTATTTGTAAGAATAGAAACTTTCTAATTAGTGGCATGAACGAATTAAGGATCCTGTCAGTGTCAACTGTCAAGTCTGTCAGTAACTGTCGTTGACAATGTACTTAGATAAAAGCAAGATAAAACAGTTCACAAGGGAAAAGAGCGATACGGCAATAGCAATCGTTTATTTTAATTCAAGACCGCTATGGGCAACGCTTATGTATCTAAAGGTGGTAAAGTCGCTTTATAAGTGTGTGCACTGTGCCGTACTGTCAGTTGTATTTTAAATTTATTGACGTGAGGATGGCGGCGATTGTTTCGGGAGCATATGTCCAATCGAGTAACACGGAAGTTGAGAAAACGGTGGAATTTATTGAAAATGAAGAAAACGTAGTGAATGGAAAAATCAACAGTCACAAAAATGGTTACGTGAAGACACCAAATACAAATAATGGCGTTATTGTAAGTAAATATAATATTTTGCTTATAATCTCTGTAAAATTAAGCATGTTGCGGAGTGATGTTCCAGCAATAAGCCCGGAACTCATATCGTTTTCGGCCGTCCGTTCACCGGCCGCTTGACCTAGTGATATGGTGTGCTATGAAAACTGTGGCCTTGAGTGATTAGAAATGATTGCAGAGCCTATTGAATGCCGCCACAGTATCGTCCGATGTCCTTAAAATAGTAACAATAATAACTTTGTCATTCAAACTTTAAATTTGACAAAAGTATCTGTTGTTCATTGCCAATGAATGCTATTTATCTTTGTATTAAATATATTATTATCGTTTACTTACGAATCGTACTTTTTTCGATTGTTATTTAACTGTATAAGACTTTTTTTATTCGTCATTCTTTAAAACAAGATTCTTAAGCGAAGCATTTTAAAAATTGCTAATAGCTTATTAAATTTTATTACATATTTTTTGGTACTGTTGTATTTTTTACTACTAATATATTTAGGCCAGTTTCCAGCATTTATTTATGTGACATAGAGGAATTGAGTTTCTACATTTAAGGTGGTACAATACATTTAAATATCAGCAAATACTTCCTTTGCTCTTAAATCATATGAAGTCATATTTGTAAAGTATTTACTAAAACATATTATAATAAATAAAATCTCTTGGTCAGGGGTCCACTTAAAATATAAAAACCACTTTTTAATACAAATAGTATACACACACACACCTGTCATACAGAGGGGCAGGCAGAGTAGGCTCACTCCAGTACTGTTTCATTGTTTACCTTTCACTAATCCCTGCAATGGTAGTATAACCAGCACAAGAGTGAAAATATTTGGATGGGGCATCGGCTACCTTGAGGTTTAAATACTCTGGTCTGGTGTAGATGAAAATAGGAAACCACTGCATTACTTTCCTCTAATTAATTAGCTAGATAACTTTGGTGAGAGTTGGATGGTTACAAAAAGAAACAGAAATTTTATACCACAGAAGTGGGCATTGCGGTTAATTTTATTTATTCATTGAACACCAACACAATAAACATTTTAACGTGCAAACTATAAAAACAGTGCAAAAGTTGCGTGGTTAATGATTTCAGTTACAGGTGAAGACTGCAAATGAATAAATGTCCAAATATTAAAATATAACTAAAAGAAACTCAAAAAGTAAAAATAAACTAAATTTTAAATTAAAATTAACTAAGCAAAAAGAAGTAGAACAAAAAGATACCTATTTAACACTTACCATAATGTAGGTAATGTACGTGCCCAGCCCTGTAGTTCTGGGCTCTCAAGAATAAGACTGCAGTATCCCCTGCCTGTCGTAAAGGGGCCACGGGTTCACTGCAAGAGTGGGGGCCTTTGTCGACCGTTAAGGTGCACCCGGGAAGAAGGCGACATTGGCTGGCCCATGCCGCCATGAACTGCGAGGGCACAGGGGCGGAGTTCGTAACCTCCCCCTCCCGGAACCTGCTCTCCTTGAGCACAGTGCAGAGGGGCTCCGGTGCATTCCACTGGAGATTTTGGAGCCCCTCGTCATGCACTAAGGAAAGGGCCACCGGGGAGGTTTTAGAAGAACCCCACATAACCACCGCCTTCTCCCCAGAAAGCGGGGTATCTTTTAGAAGATTTCCTCCCCATTAACAAAAAAAAAAGGTAATGTTTGTGGGATTATAGTTATGTAGTTATTAAGTCTACCTGCTAGTGTTATAATTTATTTATGTACTGGTTGACTGGATCTGTTATTTTACTAAAATATATCTATAATAAATATTTAACTTCAATTCTGACAAAGTTGTTTTTAATGGAAATATACTTTCACTTTTTAAGGTTTTGTTTCTTCATTTTTTGTTATTGTGTTGGTAAAGACATTTCATTCATTTATGCGATATATCTGAATTGCTGCGAAATACCAGCGCCGATTAACATCCTTGGGTAGTCGGTATTATGCTGAGCAGTGAACCCTGCTGGTTGGGCATTCGGTTTGGTTTAGAAGAGTTATAGTGTAATTGAATTTAGAGCCTACATAACCAGATAAGCTAGTTAGTAAAGCCTCCTGTAGTGACCGGGATAATTTTGTGACATACAAATAAATACATTTACAACACACTTTATTTCAACAACATATTAAGATGGACACTTATTGTGTCCTCTCCAGGCACAATGCAAATCAAAAATGTTTTTGTTACTTCCTTGTCTTATCTTTAATTGCTTTAATTATTTCCTGCTGTTTCTTGACGTGACGGACTACACAGATTGGCCAGAGAAGCTGGCCTTGACTGCTTCACCAGATTAAGAAGTGGCATAGCTCTTAGGTCGCTTAGCCCGAACCTCTATTGCTAGTAACTCGACACAAGGGTCCCCTCGCTGAGGGGTAACCTCGGTTTGGAAGGTTACTATGTTACGCGTAAGCATTCCGATCCGAGGGCGCCCGAGAGGGCCGAACCTCTACTCGGTCGGTAGCTATTTCACGGATAATCTAAGGGACATTCAAAAAGCTAAACTAACTTTGAGTGCCACTTCGGAAAGCGTCGGCGCTGGGAGAAGAAGTAGCCGAAGAAACTTCAGCAACAAGCTAAAACTTTGTCATATTACAATTATTCTGGCTCGGGATTATGAAATAATAACAATAAAAAAATATTGAAAAATTGTATCTTGTGTGGAAGTGAATTGAATGGGGATTTTCACGGCGCTAGGACGTTAAATAATATTTAATATCTGACAATTTATGTTTTGTATTATCAGTGATCAAGCTGCATTTTATTTGTTTTGATTTTAGTGACATATATGGTATGTATATGGTTCTTACTTAGTTTATAACATCAAATTGGTCTATCTGTAACGGTGTTATAATATTTTTCTTGTTTTAAATAAATAAATCTGTGTTGTCGTCAAAAGATCTATGTTTTTTAATTTTTTTACGAAAAATAAGATACAGAAAGGAAGAAAATCAGACTTGTAATCAACTGAAATAAAGCCATGTAACAAACACACGCGCAATTGCGATGTACAATTGCCTTAATATTGTGTGTGGGTGCTGGTCACGAGACGCCAGCGCACGATCGTCGTTATCGGCTCGCAGTAGTCACGCCGCCCGCGACTTTCTAACGCCATTGGAACTTTCTGTCGGATTACTGATATTGCGAGGCCTTATGTCGTATGTCTTCACCGGCTCGAGAGGGCTTGCAGGACGCTCGCTTGACACGTTCCTCTATGCGCGGATTTGGCTTGAGAGCGAGGGAGCCGAACAGCTCCATCTATCGCTTCCTACTGAATATTTTACTTTAATATTATCTGTAAAATCGATACTTATGTTGTAAGATGCAACGTATTTCGTACAATGTTTGAGAATTTTTATTATTTCTCTTGGTCATCGTATCACCACTGAACAGAATCAACAATTTCGATCATTCTTTTTTTGATGAGTTTATGG
The DNA here is from genome assembly GCA_029286785.1 of Meandrusa payeni. NCBI lineage: Eukaryota > Metazoa > Arthropoda > Insecta > Lepidoptera > Papilionidae > Meandrusa > Meandrusa payeni. The sequence goes on from JAGSMX010000015.1 coordinate 8,273,219, forward strand.
ATGTCAGGAGAAAATTGTTATGAAAAAAATCCATAGATTAATTCCGAATGAGATGTTATTCGACTATAAACACAATTTCCATTGCGCCTAGCATTTACAATGGCAGTCGCTAAGTGTGTGCGGCATAAATCTTGAAAATTCATGGTTTTCAAATGGCCAATTGTATGTCGCCTGCTCTCGTGTACTAACAGATCTATTGGTACACGCACCAGAAAATAAAACGAATATGTTACATGTCGTAGAACATTACAATAATAAACAAATAATATTTTTCTGATAAATTATACTAATATAATTTGACAAGACAACGTCTGTTGGGTCAGCTTGTATAATATATTTACTTGCATGCTTTTTAACCGACTTCAACAACGGACGAGGTTCTCAATTCGTCTGTAGGTTTTTTTATGTTTTTTTCGTCATAACTTTAGTATGGGTGAACCAATTTTAATGATTCTTTTTATTTAGAAAGCCTTTAATTTGCATCAGGCATGTGCGGGGCCACCAATGGACGAACAACTCAATATCACGACAGCGGAATTCGATGATTCATATTTTATTGTAGTTTGATGAGAATTTAATTTGGTTGTGATTAACTCTATTTCGTAATATTTCTAAGATTATTCGTACATACAAAGAAGGCGGGCGTCCACGTGTAATACTCGTAATGTTGGTTTTTGTCTTTAGTTATAAATCTTTCTATCACAGATTCAGTTTATTTTTTTGACATTCAGGTGAATAATTGTAAGATATACTAAACCGAAGTAACACGAGGGCGGATTCAGTGACGAATTAATTGACTAGTTATGAAGAAATAAAAATTGTACCGCTAACGTGACTTGCACTGCAGTGCTGATGACCGTTAACGTTCCGTCAATACATATAACAGAGGGCAGAGTCATCAGGGTCGGAGGTTTGTAGCCCCGGTGTTGTTTGCCAGCGCCAGTTGTTTCCACTCGACACACTCCGCTAGATGCACTTTCACCACATTGTTCATGTTATGACGTTACCTGCATGTTTGTCTGGCACCGTCATTATACGAATTATTGTGCCAGTCTCCGAATATATGTAATACGAAGTGCAACCTATCTCTTTTTCTCCCTTTTTTTTTTTCTTTTTCTTTTTTTTTTTTTCTTCATTTATTGTATTCTTATTTTCTGTTATTATTTATTTTTTGTTAGTTTTATTATTGAATTGTTTGGGAGGTGTTATGACGTTACCTGCATGTTTGTCTGGCACCGTCATTATACGAATTATTGTGCCAGTCTCCGAATATATGTAATACGAAGTGCAACCTATCTCTTATTCTCCCGAGTATTTACCAGTTCATATAACAATCTCGTATTCTTTATTTGAAGTAAAACTTCTTTACGCACGCTTGATTGTGGGAGTAAGCTGGTGAATGTGTTACGAAAAGTCTCAAGAGAGATTGAGAGGGAGATATAAGTTAGTGAAGATAGAAAGAGAGAGTTACGTTTCGTATCTGTAAGACACAGTGCAGGCCTATCATCTCTATCTTACTGTAGGAGCAAGAGAGAGCAGTGCGCACATTTTCTTTTTGACGATCTTTTTGTATTTCCGAATTATCGTAACCAAATCAAACTTAATCAGAACTTAACCAAACTTACATCAAACTACTCTTAAAGTACATCCTTTCCAATAAAACATGAATCATCTCAATACGTGTATATACTTGATACAAATTTAAGAGTTATATGGGTTTCTCACAGATCCCAGTGTCAGTATTCGTCTAAATTTAAATGGGACCACACGGAAAGCACCAGCTTTCAAATGAAAAAAGAATCCAAAGCTATGAGGTAAGAAACAAAAAAATGAAAGACGAGAACCTCGCCCCTATTGAAGTTGGTGAAAAGGAGTGACAATTTAAAGATACAGTTTTAAGATCATGTTGGGAGAACTGTCAGCAATACACTTTATAAAAATATACGGTGGAATATAACGTCCTATCCACCAGGACTCTGACCTAGTCACAAGGCACGAACTACCACCCAAGCCTGGCTTGAAACCAACGTTCCGGACTTTATAAGAGCTGAACACTGGCTCCTCTAGCCCAGACCTCATCCTTTTAGACTTCAAATTATGGTCAGTTTTAGAGGACATAGGCTGCTAAACATGGCGACATTGAGTTTTTTAAAAAATCTTTGGAGCAAGCAGTGGCGAAATTTAAAAACAGTTACTAACCTAACCGTAAATCCATAGATTTGTGGTCACACAGATTAAAAGTCATAGGTGGCCATTTCAAATAGAGGTTCCCGAAGTGGCATATAAGTTAGCTTAGCTTCGATTGTCCCTTGTTAGCGTCACGACTTGGCATCCGCCATCGGTGGAGTAGGCCTGTCGCCTCCGAGCCTCGCACTTGCGATGGTCTCGAGCGACAGGTCTTGGTCGGCGGTCGCCTCCTTCTGTGAGACGGTCATGTCCCAGAAGGAGGCTGACGAGCGGGTCAGGGAGGGGAACGCTGAGGCTCCCTCCCTCCGCAGGCGACGAGTCAGGGTGCGCAGGAGTCGTTTCAGACGTCTCCTCTTGCCGCCCCCGTAATCCGAAGCGGCGCCAGGATGGGAACCTGGCCCCAGCATGCTTCGGCGTCGTCGGAACTTCTCTGAATGCCGGAGAAGTCCCCTTTGAGGGTGAAGTCCGATCTTTGCCGAGACCGGCCGGTCGTTGGGGTGTCCTGTCGCTGACAGATCCGGGACACCCCGCTGATAATTGCTGATGGCATTCGCGGTAGGTTTAGTGGGTATGGGCTGCCCAGGTCGAGTCCCACACATCCCTCCGGGCTCACCCAGGGTACCGGAGGGTGGTCTATAAACAGATTCTCCCGCATAAAAAAATAGTCTCTTGTTAATAAAATAGCTACCGATCGAGTCGTGGTTCGGCCCTCTCGGGCGCCCTCGGATCGGAATGCTTACGCGTAACATAGTGCGTCGCGACCGACATGGGCCGTTGGTCCGGCGCCCCCCTCGGAGAGGGTTCCCACAGGGAACGGCGGCGCGTTTGTATTCGACGCGCCGCATTGTAGTAATTATCTCAGGGGGGGTGCTTCTCACCCCTCCTAGGTAGGGCCCGGAGTACGGGCACGGCCGGGGGTTGCGGAAGAACTGTGGGATGTTATCCCGTGACCCCCACATACATGGTCGTATGGGGGAATACCGTGTGAAGATTTTTAGTCGGTTGGAGCCCGACACTACCGCCGTCGCCGGCCCTTATGGCTTCGGGGTGTGCATCCGCATTTTGTTACACACGTAAAAAAAAAAAACGCGTAACATAGTAACCGTCCAAGCCGAGGTTACCCCTCAGCGGGGGGACCCCTGTGTCGAGTTACGAGCGATAGAGGTTCAGGCTAAGCGACCTAAGAGCTATGCCGCCTCTCAATCCGGTAAAGCAGTCAAGGCCAGCTTCTCTGGCCAATCTGTGTAAAAAATTCAAATAGAATATTTCTACTAATGAATATGTAGGTATAAATTTTAATAATATTACATAACTTCATTTAAAAAAAATGGAATTTTCATTTGGACTGGGTATAATTTAAAATGAATATAATCCTTATCCTTACATTTTTAAATTATATTTAAATTATAATTTGTACTATGAAATTATTATTATGACATGGCCACACTGAGCACTAGTATCGTGTGGTGGCCGTATGATCTAGTTCTATCGTCACGTTAGCTGTTCGCCGCGTCTCTGGCGCGGAACAAGAATTGATAATTGGTCGTGGAGCGGCGCGTTATGTCACTTAACACATTGGCGTGTGGACAATATTAGTCATTTATTAATGATGCTTTTATCGTAAACTACAATTGTAGTGTGTGAAACTTTGATTTTATACAAAGATTATATTTCTTTTTCAATCTTTCTTTTTTTATTCTTTAAGTTTTTGCAATATTCATATGCAAAGTAACCACGTCGTAAGCCAAATAAAGATTACTATTAAGTATATATAACTTTTTATCTCTATCTTATATGTCGATTTTACTGAATCAGGTATGGACTTATGCCAAGTATCCTATTGGGTTATGTTATCCGTAGCCGTTAATGCTCAGAAGTAGAAAGCCGATCCCGCTTGGACATGTAGACGCTGCCCCTGCCTGTCGTAAAAGGGGCCTCGGGTTCACGGGCGACAAGGGTGGGGGCCTTTGTCGTCCGCTACAGTGGACCTGAGAACAGGACGACCTCGGCTGGCCTGTGTCGCCTTGCCCTGCGAGGTTGCTTGGAGAGGGATCAACCTCCCCGAGATATGCATAGAGCATAGTGCAGAGGAGCTCCACTCCATACACTGAGGAAGGGCCACCGGGGGTTTAAGTAAGTTTAAGGACCTACAACGGCGGACAATTGAGCATGTGTCTATCACTCCCGATTTGTGCAAAGAGATACACGTGTTTCATGAAGATCTAGTAATTTTAAGATGAGACCGGCCGGTAGACCTTCGTCATCCCTAGTTTATAGGGATTATAGGGATATATTATAGGGATCACTCTAATTGTTTGCTGTTGCGTGAGCTATGTCGTCACGCTAAATTGAGGAAATAATTGCGTAAGTAGTTAATAATGTAGCAGGAAACTTGACACGTACAAGTCATCGATGGTAATACCATTGCTTTGGTCCGCGACGTCCCCACAAACCGCGCCGCGCGCTCGCACCTTCCGCACGCGCACCGCGCCACCTGTCTGCACCGACCAGCCAGCCAGCCATCCAGCCAGGCGAGTGAGTGAAGCCTTCCGTAACATATTTTAACGGACTTCGAAGAGGGAGGAGATTCTTAATACGTATGCGTTTTTTTAACGTATGTCAAAATTTCTTTTGAAAACTCGCTGCGCCCCACGGTGTTACCCGCGATTGAATTGAAAATTTTAAAATTATTTAAAATTTTCTTAATATAAAAGTAGTTACTCCTTGTTATAACAGCTATCTGCCAGTGAAAGATGCTCAAAATCGGTCCAGCCGTTCCAGAGATTAGCCGGAACAAACAGATAGACAAAATCGTTATAAATGTTATTTTGGACAAATGTAGTCAGAAATTAGTTTAATTACGATCTTTATCGGAATGTGCTAACAGCTGAACTGTCAATGAATGATCGTATTAAATGAGTGACATTTTCATATCCATTCATCATCATGATCATTTCAGCCGTAAAACATCCACTGCTGGACACAGGCCTCCCCCAACGATTTCCAAAAAGACCAGTTGTAAGCGGCTTGTTTACAGCTGCGCCCTGCGGCCTTTATGAGGTCGTCAGACATCTTGCTGGTGGATGTCCTACGCTGCATTTGCTGTTTCGTGGTCTTCAATCGAGAACTTTTCGGCCCCATCGGCCATCTGTTCTACGCGCTATGTATAAAAGAAGCTAAGCGATCTAAGAACTATGTCACCGTATGCTATCTCAATCCGGTGAAGCAGTCAAGGCCAGCTTCTCTGGCCAATCTGTGTAACTCGTAGAATGAGACGATCCGTATACCTGGAGGTAATTTAACTCTTTTCAACTACGTTTACAAGATTTACAACAGCTTTTTTTTATTATCAGATCGGTAAGATCAAATAATTATTCATATTTCATCATTATTAACACTAAATACTTATAAATTATATACGTAAACCTCCCTCGAGAACCGCTCTATCCATTAACGCCGACAGACCGACAGACAGCGAGAAGTGACATTGTTTATACTATGTAGTGATACAATTCAATACCTCACATTTGTTTTATTGTGTTTTTGTTTGTATGCATTCTATATATTATTCTACCTGCATCGTTTATCTCACAACTTATTGTTCCACAAAATCCATCAGATAAACGAGTCTTCGTGACGTAAAGAAGGGTGGCCATTTTGGTCAATTGATATTATGTAGTTCTAAGCGTCTCTTGTATTCTTCGTACCTGTAATTGTTTCTCTCTTCCTACCGCAGAGTTGTGGAACTAGAGATGCTGTCTCTACGATTTATTAACTTGACCTGCACTGTTGTGTAGCCATGCTTTGGTGATATAACATGCATACCATTGAAGATTATTTCCTCCCATTTTTCCTTATTGTTGTCCAATGTGTTGGATATAATGACGGTTGCGGTAAAACCCCAGAGTTTCCTTATTGTCGCGCGGGAAGCTATCGCTCGCTCGGTGCTCTTGCTCAGCCTGCAGGAGGAAGATGTGGAGGAAAGACGAGCTAATTGTTAGCGCAACCATTACTTGGAGTAGGCGCAGAGACAAATGCCGCACGTCACATCTGCAGGGCATCAGTTGGGTCCCATCATGTGTTTCATGTTTATTTATGAACAACACAGTGAACAATTTTACAATAAAATATAAACCAAATGAAATAGTTGCATGGTTAATGGTAACATTAAAAACTTTTTAGCATCAGTTACTCCTTATTACATCAGCTATCAAGTATATACCCTGTATTACATGTAGTTAAAAGCGGTCATTTTAATATTACAACCAGATAATCCTATTTTATATTTGTGTACATGTATAGACAACTGGATGCTAGGAATCAATGGCGAGAGACAATATATTTAAATGTAACTAAAACGGTTAATAGAAACACTTAAGTTAGAATTAACTTCGGAAAGCAAAAAGAACAAAAAATTATTAAATGGAGATCGATATAATTAGATTTTGCGGATGTGTTAAATTGTCTAATTAGTCTATTTAGAGGCACAATTTTAGTTCAGTTCGACTTGTATACATTACTTCTTAACGATTGGTTTCGTGATGGTCTAGGACTAGGTAATACGACGGTGTAGAGGAAGCTAGAGCGGAGAGAAGGCCAGGAGTGTCAATAATACAAATGTATCTGTTGTAATAGGGAAGCGTCACAGTTATGATATGTGTACAATAATGTTATGCTGTGGGATAGGGGAGCGAGAACGATCAGTTCACCGACGACGGTGCGGACGTTCGTGACCATCATTACGTCATCGTATTAATTAGTCGTTTCATAGAGGATAAATAAGATTTAATTGAGTGGAAGTGCACAATCGTACTCAGCTTGTTTACATTTTGTGATCTCGTAGCAAATATGTTTGTTTTACTAATTGTTAGCCATTTACTTAAAATTGTTAACTTGGTAACTTAATACTGGTGTCGTGAACTGAGAGCCGCTGCCACTCCGACTTTTATTATGAAACATGTGATATGTTGGGTGACGCGTCGCCATGCGCCAGTGATTGCGATTCTCTTTCCACTCATCCCGGCGGACCCCTCAACCTATCCCCGCGACCCTCTTCTTGCCACACTGAGCTCCTACACCTGCAGTGTTACTACAATGTTCAAAATAATTTTCATATAAAATTAACTTAATCTTTTTCGTTTATAAAAAATCTTAATATTTTATTTTAGTTTATTTCATATTTATTTCCTCTTTTGTATATATCTAGCGACGACGCATCTTTTGATTTGAGATATCACCGAAACCGTGAGCCTGTTACGAACATATGTTCGCATGTTACGTCCTCACCACGATTAAGTCGGCATCGGCTTGTTTAAGTCAAACTGGGAGTTGTAACAAACGCCTGGAGCGACAAACATATTGGACACGACAATAGCAAAGCACGTGGGGCGGCGACTGTGTGCGTGCCCGTTACTGCGGCGTGACGTCACTAGCACGCACACTTACAGCTGTCACTTGCACTGTCATTTCACTTTACAAATGTGTTCAGTACAACGTGTTGTTGCAGAAAATGGGAGGTAACTACGCGGGGCTGCCGCCCATGGACTGGTCGCAGTACGACACCTTCAGGGGCTCCTTCGAGCAGTGCTCCCTGCTGACGGCTGCACTCACCCGCATCGGCCTCTACCTGCTTATGTTCCTCGGCTACGTCAACCAGCTGCTCTTCACGCCGAAGGTCGCCACCGAGCGGAACCGCGAGGTATGTGCGCCCCGAATGATGGTGTCATGATAAGTTACATGTGTAGAACTACGAATGTCCTCAATGTAAAATACATAGGACCGTAGTACATCGAACACATATCCTGTCGCTTATCACTTGCTGCATTTTTAACCGATTTCAAAAAGAGGAGGCTCTCAATTCGTGTGAATGTTTGTTTGTTGCCTCGTAACTTTCGATTGGGTAAAGTCAATAAAAAATGAATAATCGAAATCGATTAGCGTGATATTAACTTATTCGTCCATGTGTTGTTGTTTAAGACTTATTATGGTTTTCTCATGGATGATATTGTCGGAAGGAATACAGTCTTGGCCAAGGTTACAATGGCAGCGCTGTGCCGTGACGAGTGGTGGCACGGGAGGCGGAGTCGCCGCTCGTGTTAAATGTGAAACGCTTATTCGTACTTGCGCTAATCGTGACGGTAATTGTATGTGAGATAAGAGTTATTTGGTAGACATTGATAAAATGTGCGCGCACGATGTCAGCGGGCGGGGGAGCCGCCGTTATCGCCTGATAACGCGCCACCTGCGACCACTGCAGCGGAGCGACACGAGCGAACGTGATTCTCCCATCCCCGCTCCACCATCCGACTTCAAAACGTACTGCTATAGTTCATCCTTTTTATGTAAACATCCCTCAAAATAAGGGCTTTGCTTTTGTCTTTCATTATTCGTACAGCAAAGGACTGAAATAGTTTGCCCGCGTCTGTCTTTCCCTCCAAATACAATGTGGGTATTTTCAAGAGTACAGTGAATGGGCATTTACTAAGCTCAGAAGCTGGCCTTGAATACTTCACCGAATTGAGAGGTGGTATATATAGCTAGTCGCTCGACACTAGGGTCCCCCCGGTGAGGGGTCTAAGCTTAGATGGTATGACGCCCTCTGTTATGTACTAATGTAAAATATTTTACACGACCGAATGTTTTATAGATACAATATCGTAGTATAATACGGCAATATATACGGCCCGTCTGCTGACGACGAAAGACATTAACGACATTCATTTAAAATTGGTACAAATTACACGAAGACGTAAAGCAGTTGAAGCAAGAACTTTGGGAAGTAATTATTTTAATTTCGAACTCGCACGCTGTCTCGGGCGGGGCCGCTGGTGACGCTCGCCATCTCCTTTACATAATAACGTTCAATATCTTTTTTCTTTTCTTTGTCATATTAACATATTTATAAAATGTTAAATTTTATTTTATACGTAATTAAAATTCAAACATTGCTTACAATTTACATCCGCGTACAAACTTGAATAGAAGTAAAGAGAGGCCAGAAGTTTTAAACTAATAAATGAGTTGCTAAAAAGCTTCTTGAGGTGTACCTTATTGCGGTACGTTGCAGGGATACGCGCCGCTGTACAAACCGTTCGAGCAGTTTTTCTCGCGCTACGTGTACCGCCGCGTGCGCCACTGCTTCAACCGGCCCATCTGCTCCGCGCCCGGCGCCGAGCTCACCCTCAAGGAGCGCCGCACCGACGACTACAACTGGTCCTTCCAGTGAGTACTTGCGTCACCTCACCCTGCTCCAACCGCCGCCTTCAAAGTGCCTTCCAGAGACGAGTGGAAAGGCGTTTGAGTTGAACACAGGATGTGCATGGGACAACAGCCGCCACAATTGATAATTTGACACAAAGTTCCACTTGGAATCGTGTAGATTTAGAACTGGACGATCAGATAAGTTCGGATAAAAATATGGGATACCAGGCGGGGTATCCCTGGCTGCGGAATGCTCCAAACGTTATTGTTTCCATACCTGGGATAAAGTACACAAATGATGGCCAGCGCCGAGGAATGCCGACGATCGGGCCTGTTATCATCTATGATAAAGTTTCCGTTTGCATTCAACTTAATGCATAAAATTCTTTAGGAGTCAACGATTACTGCGAAAATAAATGTGCACTCTGGTTTCCAAAAGGGCCTGATGGTAACCGGACCGATTTGTATGGGGCGAATGCAAGAGTACCAGGATCCAGAAATTTCACTTTGAGTGACGGCGTCAACGTTTTTGTTATGTTTATTTATTGGTAATGAGCCAGGAATCTGATGTGGTGGTGACAGGTTCACGGGCACTGAGCGGCGCTGCATCAATCTCGGCTCGTACAACTACCTGGGTTTCGCGGAGCCCTCGGGCGAATGCACCGAGGCGGCGGCACAAGCGGCGCGCCGCTACGGTCTGGCGATGGCCTCACCGCGCGCCGAGTTGGGCTCCTATTCCCTACTGTCGGAGCTGGAGGAGACCACCGCGCGCTTCCTCGGTGTCGAGGTACGTCCCGTCAGCTAAACGAATGTTTCTTGTGAGATATCGTGACTCAATTGACCGTTCCCGTAGGCGGCGTTGGTGTTCGGCATGGGATTCGCGACAAACTCGCTGGGGTTGCCGGGGCTGCTGGGGCCGAAGACGCTGGCGCTCAGCGACAAGAACAACCACGCGTCGCTGATCCTCGGAATGCGTCTGGCGCGCGCCACCGTGCGCCTGTTCAAGCACAACGACCTGCAAGATCTGGAGCGGCTCGCGCGGGAGGCCATCGCCGAAGGTTGTTGGAAAAGGATCATCATTGTAAGTCTCTCCTTCCCATCCTTTGTAGTAATCAAATGTGCTTCGGATCTATTTCTCTTAGGAATATTTTATTCGTTGCATAAACAATTGATTATGTTTCTCATACCACAAATAAGCGTCTGATATACAGGGTGTTAGGAGACGTTTCCGAAAAGGAACACAGACGATAGTACTAATGACATCTTTGATGATGGGACGGAAAAAAGTTAATCCTGATTTTAAACAAGGATAGATTGATGCTTTTTAATCCATACTGTAACTTTATATATTTTACGATCTATTCAGTATTAAGTTATTAGAAAAATTAACATGAAACAGCCCACAGAAAACAATTAGAGGCGGCATTCACAATAAAAATTGCAAATAATTTTAGATAGTTGTGACGTGCCTACCTGTTTACAAATTATGGTTTTGAACGGAATAAAAACGGTTAATCTGCTAACAAGAAGTATAAGAATACTATTTTAAATTATTTCTCATAGATTATCGTTTTTAATTTTTTAATAGCTTTTATGATTGTGTATGTGCGCAGGTTCATTCAATATCATCTTTGTAGTGACGAGCTTCCTGTTACGTCAGGGCACAATTGATTTTATAGCTCTATTAAATAATTAGAGTTATAACTTGTTAACATCATGTCATCATGAAAAGAAAGAAAGTAACGATAGCTGAGCTTGTAAAATAAAAGTTGGGAATGTCTAACGCTTTATTGATCGGGATCGGCGAACGCGGCCCACCGCAAAAAGGTTTGTAACACCCTGCATAGAGCAGTAACTGTCATGTATGTGCCCTTTTAATTCAATTGTTTTTTACCGTTTCAGGTTGTGGAGGGCGTGTACAGTATGGAGGGGTCGATCGTGCCGTTGCAGGGCATCATCGCTCTGAAGAAGCAGCTGGGGCTGCAGGTGTACATGGACGAGGCGCACTCGGTTGGCGCGATGGGGGCGCACGCGCGCGGCGTCACCGACCACTGCGGCGTCAACCCCACCGACGTGGACGTGCTCATGGGCACCTTCACGAAGAGCTTCGGCGCTGCGGGAGGCTACATCGCAGGTGAGCGGTCGGCCCCCGCCCCCGGCGCTCCGGCCGTCTTGCGCTTATCTCGCAGCCGCACCACAAAACTATTATGTCTTCCTCTGCCTAACGATTTCCGGGTCCGCTTTCCTTAATCTTTCTACTTTGCCTGGTCTTCTGCATCTTACTTTCTGACATTGTTCTCTTTCAAGTCAAGTCCGCTTTCACGACGTCCAGGCAGCATTTCTTGGGTCTACCGCAAGATCTCGGTCCATGTATAATGTCTAGGCATCTATTTCCGACTTAGTCCGGTGCCTGCGATACAATACCATTATAATATGTACACAAAACAACAAAAACTATTGCATTATATTTAGCTACAAAAAACATTGACAAATTGACGTATTGATGTAGTTAATACAATAATATGTCAGAAATAAAGTGACGAAAGAAATGTGACGTGCACGACAGTACACCCCGCCCCGCACCGCACCCGCCTCTCATTTATAGAAACAATCTAGAAGCATCTGTAGAAAAAATATAATACATAAATATTATTTAGTTTTAATGATAACTTGCAGGTTCAGCGAAGCTAATACGGTGGCTGCGCGCGCGCGGGCACGCGCAGACGTACGCGCACGCGATGTCGCCGCCCGTGTGCATGCAGATCCTGTCCGCCATGCGCGCGCTGCGCACGCCGGCCGGCCTGCGCCGCGTCCGCACGCTGCGCGACAACACACACTACTTCCGCAAGAGGTACCACGACAGTGTCTACTGTGTGTGTGTGACGGTCAACTTCGCGTTTGTGGAACAGTAATACAGAGGTGTTGTCGTTATGTTACAGGCTGCATGAGATGGGCGTCGTGATTTACGGGCACGAGGACTCGCCGGTGGTGCCGATGCTGGTGTACACGTTCAGCAACATGGCGGCGGTGGTGGAGCGGCTCACGGAGCGCGGACTGGCCACCGTGGGTGTCGGCTACCCCGCCACGCCGCTCTACAAGGCGCGCATCAGGTCGCGTCTCCTCTTTTGCTCTCCTCCCTCTCGCTCTCGCTATCGAGTGAGCCGTTATGTTGCGTGCCGTAGAGCCCCTTAAGGGGATGAGCTCCGAATGGTGGAGAAAGGCCTTGATAAAAAACTTGTAGGGAGTCAAGAAGGTGCATGTAACAGACCACACGTATCCTCCCGCGTTTCGGCCCATATAACCGCTAGGTTGGTGGGGCCGTGGGAGTTGGTGGGTATTTCTATTTCCCTCTCTCTCTCTCTTACCGCCGCAGGTACTCCCCGGACGTTTTAGTTGCGAAGGCTGGTTTCGAATGTTACCTTTTATCTCCCAAGATTGCGGAATTTTAATGATATGTCCGCTCCGAGGTAACACGTGACGTACTTCATTTGTTCACGAGCGAAGTAAAAACGAACGCTTCACATGCGAAATATGTCGGGCGGTGTGTCTGCTGCTGACACCTAGAATGCGCAAAACCAGTCGAACTTAATCGGTCCAAGAGATAATAACACATGTCTATTTCAATCATACGTTGTGAGTCTTGCTCAAGGAGATATTTATATGATGGTGTGTTGTGCAGGTTCTGCCTGTCGGCGGCGCACACCCGCGAGCATCTGGACCACTGCCTGGCCGCTGTGGAGGAGGTCGCCGACGAGCTAGGGCTGCGCCACTCGCGCTCGCGTCCCGCCACCACCACCACCACCACGTGCCGCACCTAACGCTGTACTGGAGTTTTGTCGCTAAATTTCATTGTTGAAGTCAATTGAAAACATTAGTGACAACGTGTCCTGCAGTCGCTGGTGTCACCAATCCGACATTCACAGCGTACCTTCTTAGTGACCCGGTCACAACTTCCAAACATAATTATAATACACGATACGAAAATCTAACTAGATATGTTCTCCACTTGTACACTGCTCAGCTGCTATACGCAGGCACGCCTGTCAATAAGTTACTGTCCCACGGTCCGCTGTGTCCTTCGCCCCTCACGGCAGGCCCGCGTCACGCACTCCGCACGCTGCCCACGTAGCGCACGTCGCCCGCGCGCCCGCTCCGGCGCCACTAACGCTACCATATCATTGTATCAATATTACATATAATTTATTTCATTCATTAAATTTAACTTATTGAATAAAAATACTTTTACAAATATCCTCGCGTTTTGATCTTAACTTTGAACTCCCGACGTACACTACAGAGCCTTGCTCTCCCGCGTCCTTGTCACTTCGTATTATAACTAAAAGAGTTGATCCGTGATGGCTAACCCTATCTAATAATTATTCCTCACAAGTATTTTTATGAATAAAAACAAAAATCAACTTCAAATCTAATTAATCATTAATGCTAAATTAGCCATTAAAGGCGGACGCCCTCTTTGTATTTCTGAATTATCTGAAACTTAATCAGAACCTTACAAACACCAAACTTTCATCAAACTACCTAAATAAAAATCCAATAAAAATCATCGAAGTCAGCTGGCGTCCATCTGTAACGCACATACTTGATGCAAATTTGATGAAATGACTTATATAGTTTTCTACGTCGTCAGCTTCCAAACAAAAAAAGAATCATCAAAATCGGTTCACCCAGTCCAAAGTTATGAGTTGACAAACATGAAATACAGACGAATTGAGAACCTCTTCTTTTTCAAGTCGGTTAACAATTCGCCTTCAACGGTACCCGAGATCAGGGAAGCAGCTGCCCTCTGCGTTGATACCCGGATGATAGGGTCAATACCCCAAGGTTCACTAAAGCTTGTAGATGACACACGCTCAATATAAAGCTAAAGTACGCTACATTTTACTGAGCAAATGCTTAGCAAAGTGTAAGTCACTTACCAAATACATAAGTCTAATATTTAGAGATGTATAAAATAATGAACGTAATTACTTACTTCAAACTTGACTATAGATTGTTCTATTGTTTGTTTTGTCAAGGTTTTAAGTTAAATAATGGATTTTTGAACGAGAAACGAAACGTCGCAGCTTGTGTGAACAGCTTGAACAGTGTGGACGAATTAACAAATGAAATTACTAATTAAAATTATTTTATTTCTTCCATGTACTATTTTTTCATTATTTTTTTTTTAATTTAATAATCTAATGTAATTTGTAATAATTTGTAGTAAATAATTGACTTGTAATTTATTATGTTACCAATAAAATCTGAATCTGTTTTCATAAATATAATGTAGAATAGGAACGTTTCACGAATTACCTTATGCTTTAACTTGGTATGCACTCAGTATTATCTTAGCGTGTAGGACTATTACCCCTCACCGGGGGGACCCTTGTGTCGACTTACCAGCAATAGAGGTTCAGACTAAGCGACCTAAGAGCTGTGCCACCTCTCAACCCGGTGATGCAGTCAAGGCCAGCCTCTCTGGTTAATCTGTGTAGTTCGTCATTAAAAAAAAAGGACTATAAATATGAATGCTGAGATTTCACTGAGCAAAAACTCATACAAAAAAGTTTTGCCTGAGCTAAGCCTGAGTAAAGTCAAAGTACGCTTTATACATTTCAGCTTAGGTTGTGAAGGTAATTACCATTTTAATTCGTTGTATATAATAAACAACGCATTGATCAGCGCACCAGCACACCTGGCGTGCAGTCGCGCGCCTGACTCATCTTTATCAGCAATACATTGGTACGATGACGTCACTCACAAATTATTCAGATACAATATAACAGATTACCTACTACCTCTACTACTACTACGCTGTCTGTCTGGACTGTCACTGGCAGATAGCTGATATATCAAGGAGGATGTTTAAGATAGAACAGACAAACGGAACATTATGCCAACATTGGACACCGCCTCAGCGTGACCACGTAACGTACATGTATATCTATCCTATTTCCGACTCCGATGTTTGCCGACGTGGAAAGGACTCGTTAAAGCGTCTTGTCGTGCACAGGGCACAGTGGAAGAGACTAGACCAGGAGGTAGAACGCCAATTTGATGAACGGATGGTGAGTGCTCACGTACACGAATTTGCCCGACGGCCAACGGGCACGGTTGGCGAGGCGGCGGGTGCGATCTGCCCAACCCACCGGATCACGACCACTCTGACAAGAATGTTATGACCAAGAAGAAAATCCATTTCCGTATTTCCTTGTTTTATCTTATACTGTTGTTTATTCGGATGACACCTCTCTGAAATCCTAGCAGCGTCCGTGTCCACCTCACCGTCACCACAGGTGATGACGCGCACGTGGAGTGGGACATGCCGGGTTATCACAATAACACAAATCGAATGCATTTCAAAAAGATAAAGCACTAATTTTAATACATGGTCAGTTGGTCCGATATCTTAGGTCTTATAAGAATCTAGACCAGCAGACCTTGAGTCCTCCAGAATCGGAAGATGATGTCATCGAACTTTAACTTTGGACCATTCATCACCAAAGTTCTGCCTGCCAAAAAACTACGAATACACAATCCAGTCCTATATCAAATACAGCTTTGCAGTCATCGGAGATCTTCACCAACGTTGGCGCCTAATTGATGAAAGTTGACTGTCAGCCAATGCTCTGTGTGACCAATGGGACATCGGCATGCTCGATGAATTTGTTTTTAATGGTAGTGACTCAAAGCACAGGTCACGGCTTATCGACCAGCATTGATTGGAGCGATACGCAGCGATAAGCGCGCCGACTCACCTCCCGGCCGGGCTGTCCGTGCCGAGCTCATCGCCCGCCCGCACCTTACTGTCGGTCTAACGCACAAGATAAAATTTTGTTAATAGAATTCGTCATTGTGTATAGTAATTATAAAATTGATTACTCTATTTGAATGGCAGTAGGTTATCGGCGCGACACTCTTTGCTTCGAACTGTTTGCGATGGCCGGCCGGTTGTGTATTTAGTGTAGTTAAATTCGTTTTCAAATGTATTCATAAAAAAAATAGTTTGTTTTTATCAAAATTTGGTGATTAAAGTGTGAGGGATGTTGCGGAGGGCCGCGTGGGGCGCCGCCCTCCTCGCCGCCGTGCGCGCCGTCACCGTGTTGCAGCTGAGGTGAGTGCGCCGCGCAGTTCCCGCCTCATCTTACTGACATACATTCATCTCGCTATATATAGTTATGTCTTCTACACAATGATAGTTCTGCGCGCGATGTTCATTGGTCATTGCGAATACATTTGTATCGGGTACTTCACGTGTTGACACAGTTAGAAACGCGTCAATTTCTAGATCTCTTTTTAGCAGCTAACAGTTCCGTCAGTGAGGGACGCAGGACTCCATCCTGTAATACGGCATTACAGAACATGTTAAGTGATGTCAATCCGGAACAATTTGCCATTTGAACGTTATTCGTTTGGGTACAATCGGTGCGCAGATAACAGGGCGGCCGGGCCGGACAGATAACAGGCTTATCGTGTCGTGTGGGCGCTACGGCACGAGTACATACAATGCAAACATGCTGAACGGTCCGCCGGGGCTGATGGATGTTGCAGGTTGGAGTATGGCAGCCCGCTGGAGCTGCCCCTCAACAGCAGCGTGGAGTACATCCTGGACTTCGTGCCGGTGAGCACCAGCGTCAACATAAATTTTACTTCTGTTAACTATATAACTGTGTTTTTATAGTTTTTTAAAACAAATTATTAGGCGAAATAGTTGAGAGGCCACGCGCTGACGGGAAATATTCAACGGTTCTCGGAGTACATGCTTCGAAGGTCGGCTGGAAGTTCAACGGTTCTCTCATAATCTTTTTTTAAAATCCGCTAATCCCAGAGATGATCAGGTCAGGATAATGGGATAAACTTACTTCTTTATTATATTGTCCACGGGTTTTTTAACTGTGCAGTTTTAATTTGATTCAATGTTACACACAAACATACATACCAAGCTGATAAAAGCGTGTTAAATATCTGGTAAACAATCTCGCTGCGTCGTGACAACACGTGACACATCTGCTGTCCCTCTCCCGCACCAGCCCGCTGCAGCTCCGCCCAGCTCCTGCGGACTGCAGGGACCAGGGTCGTTGCGATGTTTGTCTTCTATTTATTGGGCATGTTTACTTAACTATAACGACCTCGCTCTATTATATTAATCTATTCCTTGAAACGTAATGTTTCGACGGTTTTAAGTAATATTTTTTATACTTTCTCAACAAGGGACTTTCTGAACAAGGAAATGCATTACTGTATAGTAACGCACTAGGTTAGTTATTGCCTATTCACTCTTTTCTTGTATACTTGTGATACCCACATTGTAATCGGAGGGAAAGACAGACGCGGGCAAACCATTCCAGTCCTTTCAGTCAGTTGATAATGAAAGACGGAAGAAAGCGCTTCGTTCGGGTTTGAGGGATGTTCACAACAAAAAGATGAAATCCAACAGTGCATCTTGAGGTCCGATGGTGATTTTTTTAATGACGAACTACACAGATTTGCCAGAGAAGCTGTTCTTGATTGTTTCACCGGATTGAGAGGTGGCATAGTTCTTAGATCGCTAATAACTCGACACAAAGGTCCCCCCGGTGAGGAGAGATGGTGGAGGTGGGGAATAAATGGTTGACAAACCTTTTGAACCTCCTATTTTTTTGAATTTCGTTAAAATGAGACATGTATCAGCGCGCAGGCGAGGAGAGCGCCTCCGTGCCCGCCGTGCTGCAGCTGGCCAGCTCCGGCGGGGACGTGGCGCACCCCGTGCTGGTAACCGCGCGCCAGCGAGCCGGTAAGTCTGCGCCTTAAGGGAGCTGATGCGCGAAGCCGATGGTAGTCTACACAAGAATCTTAGACTGTAAATAGCAGCGTTTTAAGCATTATCTAATAAATTAGTCTCTAGTTTAGTATGCACTCATTGTAATCTTGGCGTGAAGAATCCGATCTAGAATCATCTCATATCGATATTTAAATGGAGATATTTTATCCGATAATGAAATAAAAAAATACGATGTATTGAAAATGCGATACAATATTTATACAGTATATCGATACAACATTACGATATATCGAAGCTATTTGCTTCCATGGTCCGTGCTAGTAGAATATATATTGGTTGCATGCATAACATGTTTATGTATTATTGTTATTAACAGTACATAGTATGCATGTTTATGTACTGTGTCGTAATATTTTAGAAGTTATACTTCTTTAGGCGCGGTGTGAAAAAATGACCACAATAATTTGTTATAATTTAAATAAGATGAAGAAAAAATTGTGCTTATTTACTTGCTTATATAAGTGCTCCGATATAAGTGAGGTTACCTGTCCGTATGTAGTATTTATTGATATAAATTATATTATTGTTATTTAATATTATATTTATTTATTTAATTATTCAAAAGTTAACTGAACTTTATTGAATGTGATGACAATCATTGTGTAGACTCTTATTATTCTATTGTAATTAATTACCACCACCACTTCAAACGTCTGATACAAATTCCCGCCTAACCAAAGGTTGTCTGGCAGAGACCGCTGTTAGCAATAAGACCGTCCACTGCGTATGTCATTATATCGTATTATGTCAATATGTAAAAGTTATTATTATTCTCATACACTTGATAATTGTTGTGTGTCCATTCATTCGCCTGTCGAATGATAATTTTGTTTCTACAACCGACCTGGCCGCTCACAATCGTTCATTACTGAAACTGAATGAGCGGCATTGTGTTACCGCGACGCAGGCGTGACGACCTGGCAGCTGCCGTACGAGGTGGACGGCAGGCAGACGTGGCAGCTGCAGCGCACCCTCTGCCCCGACGACTCCGCGCGCTGCACCACCAGCTCCCAGTGCGGTGAGCGGCATTGTCATCTGCATATTGTCTTATGAGATTTATAAGGAATTGGTGATCGCAGCAGCTGTAACACACCGACTGTACACTACATCAATGTTAAAAAAAATATGCAATGCTTTTTTTGCAAAATAATGCAAAAAAAAAAATATATATATACAGCGATAAATAAATTCGTGAAAGTCAACCATGGTATTCGTTACGCATCGATTTCCTATGACTAGAGTGTGTTGTGACTGTGTGTGTGCAGAGCCGGGGGCGGGGGAGGGCGGCGCGCGAGGGGGCTTCTCGCTGCACGTGTCCTCCTCGTGTAGCGCCGAGCTGGTAGTACGAGTGGAGGCACGCCTGCCGCCCGTCTGGCGCCTGCCCTTCGCGGAGCCCGTCATACTAGCTGCCACAGAGGTAAGGACACACACACGTCGCTCTCGTGACCCGACCGGACAATGACACATTGTACCGCTGGCCACTAAATACTTTAACTCTTCATTGTCATTATTTATTTTATTCATGATTAGTATTAACTTTGGTAACACTAAAGTTAGCCATGACAGGTTATGCCCTATAACAATTGCTTCGGTATACCTTCCTTGTCATCGTAGCAAGAAATACTCAGAATCGATTTCGTAGCTCGTAGAAGTGAAACATATAGCGTAACATAACGTAAACATAACATACAGCGGATGTCTTAGACATTGCTATCCTCCGCCATATCTCCTCCCCTTACAGTGAGTAAACCGTGCTTGATACACGAGCTTCACTCGGATTACCGCCCTGTAATTCTGCGGCTAGAGTCTTCAGCTGAAACTCCAAATCCATCATCGAGGGGCACAAACTTGAGTTCCAATTGGAAGATCCCAGCTCCTCTCACTTGGAAGCGTTTCAAAACAAAACGTACATCTGTAAAAGAGTTCAAAGTGTAGAAATGAATAATTGCGTGCGCGACTGTACACATGCGCAGTTATCCCTTCCACAATTCTCTCAGCGCTGGAGTTGTTTGCCACTAGATACTCAGTTGTTAAGATATAAAACTCTATAACCTGTATACAAGGTCTCACGGCGGTGTTCAGCAGTGTGTATAGAACAATAATTTAATTTAGACTGCACGTGATCTAGACGGCGCCGCAGGTGGTCTACTACCAGTTCCTGGAGGATCAGGACAGCGCCCGCCTGGAGCTGCAGTCCGACGACGACGTGTGCGCCTCCGTCTCTATACAGAACTACTCGGTAAGGTCATTGCGATGGGTGCGTGGGGCGCGGGGCTGAGCGTGGGCTGACGACTGTGTGCTTGCAGTGCCCGATCGCGCAGACGCTGGCCGACATCAGCGCGGGCGCCGCAGGGCTCCGGATGACCATGCAGCGCTCCGGCGCCGTGCAGCTATCGGTAGGCGATCTAACACATCTTATTTAACGTAATACTAGCGTGGTAGTTGTGTGACCACTTCGGCCAGGTGCTGTGAGTCCTCCCATTAAGAGATGCGAGGGAAACAATACATAATGAACCGCAACAGAAGGACAGACAAACTATTGTGGACATGGGCCGTAATATATATAGCCTTAAAACAACCAAGACAACATTATAGTAGTTCAGCTCAGTGACCTATAATAGCTATATCACCGCTCAATCCGGTGATACAGTAAAAGTCATCTTCTCTGGGTGATCGAAGTTCCCTATTATAAAAATATTAAATTCAACTCCTATTCGAAGTATAACGAAAGTAAATATCCGGGTATACTTTTTCTATGATGGTTATTATAATATTTTATCGATAAAAATCTATTATAAATAAAAATAGCGCCATCTATCGAAACCAGTTGCCCCTAAAAACCTTACGTTTTTCTCTAACGTTACGGACGACTTTTGTCGGCGACCCCGAGTACTCCTCCGCAACGCCCCACAAGGAACTTCGTTCCAAAAAAAGAAGACAACATGGCTCGCACACGTACAGGGATGTTGCGTGTCGGATGGAAGTTAAAATTCACTTTACTGGTGGAGGAAGGTTCAGATTTTCAAGTTTAGCGCGTGCCACTGAAGCGGTGAGTAGCTCCAGTGGCGGTTGTCTAGTGCTCGGAAATGTCAAGTTGTGTGGGTTGCAGAGGCGTCAGTTCCCGCGCGGGTTTCTCATGGTGATGGCCGTGCACCCGACGCAGGCCGCCTGCCTCAGCGCGTCCCCCGCCCGGAGTAACTGGCTGTGGGAGGGCGTGGTGCTGGGCGAGCCACACGACACGCCCGCGCCTCCCGCCCACGGCAAGAATTACACCGTCCAGATTGAGGTATCCTCGCTCGCGCATGTGCTAATACTTCTTTTAAGGTAACTTAACACGTAGCGGTATTCTCTAGAAGGGATAAAATCGGTAATTTTGGGGATTGCCCTCCCTTGTTCCTCCTGTTCTCACAGGGAGATAATCACTCTGCAACAGCTGATGCTCCTGTTGCTGTAAGGTAAGGCTTTAAAAGATTTATTATCTTAGAAATCAGACCTCGCGACAAGAGTAATCGGGGAGTTGGTATGTCTTTTGCCTCTAAGCTCTCTACAAAAATTTCTCAAAGCGAAACGAGACTAACAAACAAATAGGTATTCGGTGGAAATCCGACGCAACCTGGCCCCCGACTCTGCTAAACCAATTGTGTTCAAAATGAACATTCATTGGTATCATAGCAGTATTATTTGACGGTAGTGTGACCAAAATAAACGTCTATTCTATTGTATTTGACGTCATAATGGAATCATACTTCATATGACTGAAATTGCAGACTCGGGGTCCAGGCCCTCACCCGCAAATAATGGAGCCCTGTGCACGAGTGAACTTGTCAGCACGGGAGCATAGCACCGGCCGGTGATGTGTATGTGGACTCGGTTCCCTTTCCTGTTGTTGAGTGTCCCGAGCATCTGGAGCTGATGCTAGTCGCTTCACTGCAGGCGGCGCTCTCCCGCGCGCAGTACGCCGCGGCCATCGCGGTGACCGTGACGCTGTTCCTGGCGTTCTACGTGGCGTTTGGCGCCCTGGTGCTGGCGCAGCGCTGGCCGCCGTTCGGTGACCTGGTGCGCCCCAAGGCCGTGCTCGCTGACGTCACAGGTGCCTTATCTTCATACATTTATTTTATTTTTTATTGTTTGTACCGACGGTCCATCAATTGTTATTGCATTCTAATGTTACGTTTGTTTGTTTCGCGCAAATACAGTTAACGGCAGAGGCGGACACTAGTTGCGCCCCGCAGTGTTACCCACGATAAAAACTATATATTTCAATGTTTCTCCGTATTACATCAGTTATCTGTGCCAGTGAAAGTCCCGTCAAAATCGTCAAATCGATTCAACCTTTCCAGAGATTAGCCGAAACAAACAGACAACAATTGTAAAAAATGTTATATTAATATATATACCGTATATACATGCATAGGAATGCATGTTGTAAAAAGCAGTTACTTTAATATTACAAACAGATACTCCAATTTTAATTATTTGTATATAGATGAGACGATAAGAATAACAATACTTGTAACACAATAACAATTTCAGGTGAGGTTAGTGCTTGTGACACACAGCAATATACAAGCAAATAATCACTTGACTCGGCGCAGCTCTTCTAATTCCCCTGCACGCCACGGGCAACTGCGGGTGCGCAGGCAATATTAACAAAAATGAAATACGAAATTATTAGCTTATGTTATATTCATGTGACCGTTAAGTCAAACGATTCATTCGACTTTTAACATGTTATCGTTTATTTTGCAGCAGTGGAAATAATGCCGGCACAAACAAATGGGTCTGCTGCTGCGGAGCAGTTGTCGGTGCCGGCGCAGACACATGCACAGGGGAAGCGGCGCCGCCGCACATCAGGTGACATTTTCTGTCGTCCGAAAATTGAAGTTAAGATAAAATACTGATTTAGCGTACGAAAAGAAAAATGAAGTAGTTCTAAGCATACGTCTTCTGCTCACAGCTGTATTATACTGTTTGTTTCCCAAGAGGAATGTCGCACTCCAAGATGTCGACGTTTGATCAGGGTAATATTCTGGGGATAAAAAGGCCGTGCGTACGCATTTTGTATACGTCGGTTTGAGGAACATGTTTGCGTATATACGTTGAGTAGAGTACATATACAAATTTAAAAATTTCAGTTGACACCTTCGACAGCAGCGACGGCAGCTCATCAGAGGAAGAGCAAACCGCAGCACCCGAGTCTGCAGCCGACGTCAGTGGCACCACGGCTACTGCTGGCACTACGACTATCCCTGGAACCACGGCCACACCTGGCACCCCGCACACGGCCAGCGACCCTGCAGTCACGCCTGTGCCACCGCCACTATCGAACGGACAGACCGCATCAGCTAACGAGCGTGTGAGCTTCAGATTACATATGTTGCTCTCTATTACTTCTTATCTTCGTACTTGAGTATTGTGTAAACGCAGAACACCTAAATTTTAGTGTATTAACTACCTACGCAGGGACCATTCGGGCTGCCGGCCCAACTGACCCTGGCCGGGCTGGCCAAGCGACGAGAACGCACGCTGCGCTCACGCTCCGACCGCTACTTCTACACGCTGGCCACCGTGGCCGTGTTCTACGCGCTGCCCGCGCTGCAGTTCGTGGCCGTCATCAAGATCGTGAGTTGTCGTTGTAGTGATCATTGTCTATGGCACCAGTGGGATGCGGTCACAGTGTCGGTGTCGACCATTTGTGTGCCGGGGTTCTACTCATGAGGTAGAGAAGCAACCTCGATGTTCAGTTACATAGCCAAGGGAGATTCTCGGGGCTCCCACAACAACGTGCTGTTGTACTCTTTCATGCTAAACAAAAAATTAATGGAACATATTTGATTAATGGAAGCTGCAACCGTTGCTCTTTGGTCTCGAGATCTCTCTGCCTCTGCTAGAAAACAGTGGAGACGGGAACCGTTGATCTTCTTTAAAGAGTCGCTTCACCGCCCAGACCTGAGCAAGCTTTAGAGAGTATGGTGCTAAAGTAACTTGTAAATGTTGAAACATTCTGCTGTGTCTCCGCGACATCGCCACGTGACACGCAGTTGCGAGCCGGTGCCTCAGCTGAGACGTAAAGTGTCTGGTTGTCATGTTGAAATAAGCGCGTGTCGCCCGTGCAGATACTGAACGTGTCGGGCTCGCTGGACATCTGCTATTACAACTTCCTCTGCGCGCACCCGGCGGGCGTGCTGTCCGACTTCAACCACGTGCTGTCCAACGCGGGCTACCTGCTGCTGGGCGCGCTCTTCATGCTGCAGGTGCGCCGCAGACGCGCGCGCCGCCGCCGCCACCCCCGTCACCAGGTGCCCCGCCCACTTCATTCTTCTGCACGGCCATTAGTCAGAGAAGCTTGCCTTGACTGCTTCACCGGATCGGACCGGTCGCTTAGCCTGAACTTCTATAGCTAATATCTTGACACGGGCTCCCCCCGGTGAGGATTCTGATCTGGTCGGTTGACGAACTACACAGATAAAAAAATAATAATAATTTGAGGTAGACGTGTTGAACGATCGTAAATATTTTTCAGTTGCTTGTAAATTTTCAATCATTTATTCAAAACAATAGAAAAAGGTTTACTTTGCAATGGCGACATATCGTTAGCAATATTGTTGTGGTCAGGAGTACGGCATCCCGGCGCACTACGGGCTGCTGTCTGCGCTGGGCGCCGCCATGATGGTGGTGGCGGTACTGTCTGCCAGCTACCACGTGTGCCCCAACAAAATCAACTTCCAGTTCGGTAAGGCAACATCTTCCTTCATGTCAACGTATTCAACATTCGCACAGCTAGATAAAATTAATTTATTTGCTTAAAACACTTGTTTAAAACACGACATCAAACAGACCGACATGTTTCGCTGATCTTCTGTCAGTCATCATTACAGTACAATATAGATATATTACTATTCTTGATAAAAGTGAAATAATACCCTGTAGCTGGCGACACGTGGCTCTGGCGCCGAGCGCTCGTGTACAGTCGCGCACGCAATCATTTCTATTTGTACTTTTTATGTCTTTCCTAGTTTATTTAAGCTAGTTATTACAATACACACACAAACTAGTGTAATAGTCACTAAAAACAAACTTAACAGAAAACAAAAGTCAATGAACATAAAAACTTAAAATGTTGAAATGGACTGTACACCAGGAGCTAGTTGTGGTATCGGTGCGCGGGGCAGAGTACCACAGGAGAGAAACGCCAAAGCTCCGTTGGTTGAACGGTGTGAATCTGGACGCCTAAGAACATGCCAATAATTGAAGGATTGTGGCCACGGATAGACCGAGGTGGAGGAAGTTTCTTGACCAAGCCAAGACCCACAAAGGGCTGTATATTAAGTAACAATTTTAGCGACTAACGAATTAGTTTGCCAACACAACAGACACGGCCTTCATGTTCGTGCTGGCGGTGCTGAGCATGGTGAAGATCTACCAGTCGCGCCACCCCGACGTGAACGCGCGAGCGCACTCCACCTTCGGCGTGCTGGCCGTGATCATTGCCATCGGTAACACATTGACACTTGAACTTTTTCATCAATTTTATGTTTAATTTTGCATTTTATAGGAACGAAGTTAGGCTCGCAGGGGACAGGGATTTTGCTGGGCGACAGAACTGAAACAAATGTGAGACTAAAACTGTAAGCATAATATATAAAGGAAGAGCTATAGTCGTACAGTCGTGTACACGTGACTATTGAGCATGTAGTTCAACTCTCTGATGGCGCTTTAACGAACTATTAATTGTGTGACATGTTTTTTTAATTTACTTAATAATTTCAATTACTATTTTTTTGCAAATTGTGTTGCTTCTATACTGTACGAAGGAATTCGTTACTGCTCGGTGTCCCATGACACTACATCATTTTTATTGTTAAAAGTAAAATAAGTATTTAAAATGGTCTTTCTCTGCGGGCAGTGGTGTGGGGCGTGCTGGGCGGGGGGCCGCTGTTCTGGGCGCTGTGGACTGTGCTGCACTTGTTCACGTTCCTGCTGCTCTCGCTGCGCATCTACTACGTCGGCCAGTTCCGCCTGGGTATCCACCTCTACGTGTTCTCCTCCATTCATCCGTCTCCTCCGTTAATATCCTCCAAGGATTCTATTTACTAACAGTACTAAAAGTGTAAAATATATAATATTTATAAATCAAATGTAATTTATAACATCTAAGTCCATCTCTTTGAAATGAATTACTCAATCTCGGTTGCGAATATACATAACGTTGATGCACGTACACTGTTAGCAGAGCTATTCACGGGAGGTAACTAAGAAGAGAAGTGTTGAGGGAACAGTAACGATGTACTTATTAATGCACAGAGAAGGAAAGTCTCCAGGAGGCGGCGCGCGAGTTGCGGCGCAGCCCGCGCCCGCTCTACAGCACTCGCCTGGCCATGCTGCTGCTGGGTAACGCTGTCAACTGGATGTTCGCGATATACGGGTGAGTGACACCCGCTCGCGCGCCCCCTGTGCGAAGTCAGTCCTCAAATTGTGCTTGTGGCAGGCTGGTGCAGCAATCCAGCGACTTCGCGGGGCACATGCTGCAGGTGCTGCTGGGTAACACGCTGCTGCACATGGTGTCCTACCTGGTCCTGAAGCTAGTGCAGCGCGAGAGGCTGCGCTGGTACGCGTGGTGCTGGCTGGGCGGCGCGGCGGCGGCTTGGGTGCCGGCGCTCTACTTCTTCTTGTCCGGCTCCTCCGACTGGTCGGCCGCGCCGGCTGCCTCGCGCCACCGCAACCATCACTGCATGGTAATACCATGATAATTGATCCCATACTCACATGTGTATGTACAAAAATTTACATTACTAGTTGAACTATTAGAATTCCGACAACGTTTGGGACACACACCGGAGGAGGCGGGGCCTAGAAATCAACGCGTTATGCCACCACAATAATACGCTAAATATTTAGACTAGTATATAAGTCAGCAACCTTTCCCCTATCGCGTCTGTCAATTCAAAGTCACGCAGGACTTAATCTAGCAACAACCTCTCTGCTGCAAGACGGGAACTATTCTCACAGTCCGATGATATTTTCGTATATTAGTTATTGTTAGCTTGCTGGGACATGATCAGAATCATAACTTATTTATTAATATTGCAGGTGATGGAATTCTACGACTCCCATGACCTGTGGCACATACTCTCAGCGGTGGCGCTGTACTTCTCCTTCAACGCCATGCTAACGTGGGACGACGGCCTCTCCGCCGTCAAAAAGACAGACATTCCAGTTTTCTGACACCGCCTCACTTTTAGTCTAATATATAAATTGATAGAAGATATTTTGTTTTCTTGTCTTACACCTTAATTAAACCTTTACTACGTGACACTGAATGTATTTTGAACACTGAAATGTGCCAGCGTTCGTCCACTCTGATACGGGGGTCTGTTTTCCTCCCTATGAAGGTTGCAACAATTTGTTGGTAACAGATTAAATTGGGATAAGTTTTTCCTAGTAATAGGTAAAGATAGATTTAAGATAAGTTGTTCAAGAGCGGGTTGCACACAGTTCACCCAGTGGTAGGCGTCTACTGCTTTACTGCGGGAAACAGAAAAACTTTCTGAGGAGACATTACGCAGCATTATATTAAGACAGATTTATTATATTGAGACAGCATTATATTAATATAGACAATATCTCTTTATTACCAATTTTGTAGGCTATTTTTAAAATATATTTTCTTCTTTTTAATGGTGAGGTGGTTGTCACATGCCTAGACTCTGCCTGGGTTGGAAATTATGACGTAGTAGAGTATAATGATAAATGTCCGAGGGCTTATGGGGTTAGGGCGACACATTTCCTTCCCCAATTTAACATTATCAGTAATTCGTTTATTTGCCTTATCTTTTTTATTTATAATTAGTTTCTATTATTTATTCATTAGCTCTGCTGTCAACACTCCAAAATTAATTATAAAGGAAGACATCTATTTGGAAAGGCTATAAGAAATTCAGAAGTGTTATATTTTTAATCAAATCTGTAATGTTTTTTATAATATTACCCAATTGATCATCATCGATAAATATTATATTGCTCCTGTATCCAGCATATTAAGTTTTATTTTGTCTGTGAGTGTTTAAGAAACAACATACCGAAATATAGTGTGTATTTGTTGAGTGTACTATTTACTATAGCAATAGTGCAATGTAGTGTCGAAATGTCAATGACGTCACGTCAGCGACAGTCGTGTTCTCATTATTTTTATTTCGCAATTTCCAGAATATCTTCTCCGTTTTCGTCTCTATTTCTTAAAAATCGAATTTAACGAACAAAACTTAAACTGCCATAATGGATAATCAGTACTATTATAAGTTAATGGCGAGCTATTTGTCCAAACGTAACTGCGACGAATCTTTTATGCGATACTTCTTTGGTAAGAACTCGACTAAGAAAACTCCTGAAGAATTAGAACGAGCTGATGAACGTAAACGACGCCTCCAACGAGAACGATCACGTCGTTACCGTGCGTTAAAAAATGCTCGGCGGCAGCACGAGGGCAGTCGTGACGGATCAGACGACGCGCGCCTCAAGTCGCGGCCGGCGCCGGAAGACGAGCTCAGCGACCCCGACGAACCGCCTACGCTCTGCGATCTCACCTACGACGACAAGTGGCGGGAGCCCGGCGCCTCCTCTGATTGTGCTTCCGACGACAATTCGGCGCATTCGTCGACCGAGCTCAAAGAGGCAGCGCTTTCCGGTAATGTGTCCCTTAATCTGAAGGAGTTTCTAAGCTCTCCCAACGCTGAGCTAGACTACCCGACCGTTCACAGCCTCATGTTCCATTGGCTGCAGACGTAACATTCCTATTTCGCATTTAGCGCTCTCTGCGCCTTTTAATTGGCTCATACTAAATTGAAATATTGTATCTAAATTCCAGCAGAATTGTCCAGGTTATATATGTTTAAATAGCCAAAAGATGAATTGGATTCTATACTAACCCAACAATATAGTAAATTATTTGTCTCCCACATAGAGTTACACATATCAAGAGTTAGGGTTTTTCCTTCTATACTGTACAATAATGTCATTGCGTCAAGTTGAGAGAACCGTCCTGCTACTACTTATAGAGCAAATATAATATGTACTTTAATTATTTAGACTTAACAAGTGACTGGGCCGACTGCGCCGTGCACTCAAATGCACTTTTTTAAGTGTTTTTTTTTTAAATATGTGTTATATATTATCCATGTTCACAGCATTTAAATTTTATTGCAAAAGTATTTTGTCCATATTCCACAAAAATTCTATGTTTTTTCTTTTTAAATTGGAGGTGTGACTAAAAGTATGCGCTATTATAATTTCCACCAGATCGGTTGTTACGATGTGGGCGGGTGCTGTTCTGTTGGACATGGTGAATATTAGTTGTTAGAATATTCCACTAGACAATAAGTTGTTGTTAAGTTGCCATATCCTAATATTTAGATACTCAACTATACATATATTATATATGCATATAGAAAGGGATAGAGTATATGTATAGCTATACTTTGTGATATGGAAGAATTTACATTTGTGTGAAATGTACAATGTTAGCTGTAATTTGTACTTAGGATAAAATCATTGACATGGGTCACTGGCCCACCTTGTTATGATGTGACATGTGGTTAACTCAAGTTCAGGGTCCCACAGCCTACTGTCAACTCAAACATATGCATTGCAGAACATTCCTATACGCAACATATTTCTTATTGCAAATAAGAAAAAAAATTTAAACATTTCAGACACAATAAAATATTATTTTGGTTTTTATTAAAACACAGTCTATAATAGGTCTTATCATTCATATGTCATTTGATTAGACAATTTAAGAAATTGCTTTTGGACTGATTATTAGGCACAATAATGTTGTATAATTTCATTCATTCATTTTATTGGATCTCCATTTTTATTTTAGCTTGTAGGTGTACAACAGATAGCTCTCAATTTACACATATATTGATAATTTCAAACAATTGCATTTAATGAAATACTCAAAAATATGAATATGCTCTCTGTTAACAAAACTGCTTGGTAACTTGGTGTTACCATTCCTAGGCTAAGTTTTGATTCAAACTTAAAATTGGTTCTGCAACAATTACATATTATGTACCAGAATACAACTTGACTAGATTAAAATGAAATTGTTTCAGTTATATAACACAATGTTCTTTACAATTTTATGTGATAAATTATGACTTGAATAAGTTTTGTGCTTCAAATTAACTTAGGACTTTGTATATATTTTTATTCAATTTATAATTTGTAGATTAATAGGTACCTGGTGCTCTTGCTGTTAAGTATCAAATACAGTCTGAGAGAAGGGCCGGAACAGAGCACATGAATCCCACTATGCAGGTCATAACCATTTGAGGTACCTTTTGCTCGCCACTTCTGTTGATTCGCCTTGCCTCTCACTTTCCAAGAAGTATAATATATTGAATACACTGGTTAGCAATCAAATCATTAATTAGTGGGCAATCAAGAGTGAAATTAAAGCCAAGGTAAAGGTGTGAGCAGTCAGTGTTTACAAAACTTGTGCTCCCAAGTACCACTTCATATCAGTTGGGATTGTGGAGGTGCAAGTTAATTGTGAAGAATATGTCTTATGTATTTACACTTGTGTTGTTTATTCAAAAATCAATTGGACTTTCTTTACTGTACATTTGTTAGCCATTATAATTTATGAATAATGTTTTAATAAAATAGAAATGTATTGAGCAACAGTAATTTAAGGCTTTACTGTAATAAGTAGATAAGTCAACAGGGGAACAAGTTAACCCTTAAGCATGTTGTACACCTGGCCATAGTAATTAGTTTATAGATAAGTTGAATATTATTTTATATGAGCTTACGACAATCCTGTGAGGATTGTCAGGTAGGCTACGTACAACAGATGCAGTGAGACTGTTTGCGGCACACACACGGAATTGAAGCCGTTACTATTAGTCTAGTTTCACTTTTAATTTTTTATATCTTTATGCTTAAGGCTCTACTCACAGAGATGTAGGAATTACGTAA
This sequence comes from Meandrusa payeni, assembly GCA_029286785.1. Classification (NCBI taxonomy): domain Eukaryota; kingdom Metazoa; phylum Arthropoda; class Insecta; order Lepidoptera; family Papilionidae; genus Meandrusa; species Meandrusa payeni. The sequence goes on from JAGSMX010000015.1 coordinate 8,304,414, forward strand.
ACATGAATTTAATGTTATAATTTCGCCTCAATGTGATTGATTGAGAGGGATGCATTCTGAACCTAGTTCTAGAGTAATGGAGGCCAATTAGTTACAACCATTCAATATTATCTTGGAACAGCCTCAACATGCGTTCAGTATTCAGCTCTCTCCTCGGGGCCGCGTGCCTTCAATACGTAGAGTAAATATAGTCTAGGTACTGTAAGCTAGTGCCATATTAAAGAGCTTCCTATTTTTATTTGGTATTTTTATTGAACACTGTTCCTTGTATGTACATAACGTAAACGCATTTTAGTGATAGTTTATTTTATTGGATAAACGTTACAGAGTTATGATTTATAACATGTGAAATATATTATCTAGAAAATCTTTAATAGAAACTAGTCCACTATATAAAAAAAACTTTGGTCAATAATTAGTAGCGGATTGTTATTTCTCTAATACATATTAAAAAAAACCCACATTCTACATCAGCGGACACAACGTCGCCCACAGAACGACATATTATGCCAATGCCCACAAGGTATTTTATGTTAAACAGGTGCCATTAAGTTGCATATGAGTCAACATAGCTTTACATTATATCAGATGTTTGAAAGCAGTGTTAGAATTTTCTTTGGTTCCATTGCACACCTTATCTTGTGGATATATTTGGAAAGGGTTTAGAGAAGTTATAACGTTGGTAAACTTTTTATCCTTAAAATCCAGGAAGTTTTACTTTTGTGGACTTTAAGATTTCTATAATCTTATAAAAGAACATAATCACAGCCTCAAACTTTAACATTTTTTTTACATTTCTTAATATGTATAAAGATAAATAGTTAATGGCTATGTTATAAATACTAATATCACAAAATAACAAATTATCATAAACAAATTATGGTAATAATTATCGGTAAAAACAGAATGTTTAACAATAAAAAAAACTGCTATTCACGTTAGTCGTTAATGAATTCAGTTTGGCGAGGAGGGCAGCGAGCGGCCGACTGGAACTACTCGACGCAACCGCAGCAGTGCCGGCAATTCTTACGTTTTTTCAAGTGTAAAAGTTAATTAGGTGAGTAGCAGAGCGCATGCGAGTGCCCAGTGCGACGCGCGCCGGCGCGAGCGCAAGTGCCCGCAGCCGGGGCCGCCGCCAGTCGAGCTGCCGCCGCCACGCACACCGATATGAAATTCTGCACCATGTATAAAATCACCTATGTGTCTACAAAGAAAAAGGTACATTTGATAAACATTAACAAACTAATGAACTCACAAGTTAGTTTTGCATCAAATTCCTGATGAAATGTCAAGCTGTTTAATGTTTAATATTTTTGAATCTAATTTCATATTGGCTATGAGTGCATTTTTAACAGACACTGCTAATGGAAACTTTAAACTGCCCCTCGGGTTCTGATCACAAACTCCCGCATAGTCATCAGCATTCAGTGAATAGATCATTGCTCCTCGCAGTCCATGTTCTTTTATGTAATGAGCTTTCTCTAAAGCACTTTGTGGTGTATCATATGACACCCACTCCTGGCCCCGGTGGAGGTACGGCACCTTTGCACCTGAATCCAGTTCTATTACAACTTCACTTTTAAAGTCTTCAATAAATTTGCAGATATCTGGATAGTTCACAAAACCTAATCCTCCAAGTGTACCGTAACCGGAGGCAGGGCTGCCCACTCCTGTATTGTTTGCATTGATCAACGTAAATGAATGGCCATATGTAGGTACACCTACAACTATTTTACTCCGATCTAATCCTTTTTTAAGATACATTTGCACAGTATAGTTAATATTTAATGTAGACAAAAACATTTGTTCCATGTCTCTTGCATATAGCGGTGAATTCAGGCCTGTGAATGGAGTATATTTGGTGAATGCATGAAAATCATATGTCATAACATTTACATAATCCACATACAAGTTGATCTGGTCGACATCATAAGCTGTATCTACAATTGATTCTGGTGCTGCTACAGCCACAGTCAACAGATAATCTCTTTTTTCTCTGCGGTACTCCATCCTTATTTCTCGGAGGAGTTGAGAAAAATGTTGGCGTTCTCGTTTTGTGATATCCACGTCAACGTGAACAGCTGGAAACTCCCAGTCTAAGTCTATACCATCTAGTGCATATTTCATTAGAACAGTCTTGACACTTTTAATGAAAATTTTTCGACATGTATGGTTTACTACCATGTCTGGGAATCCTTTGTCATCTTGAGCTCCTCCGATGGAAAGCAATACTTTTAATTTTGGATTGAATTTCTTTAACGAAACGACCTGAGACAAAGATTCATATTGCTCATTATCTAGATAAATACTTTTATTTCTGATCTGAGCAAAAGCAACATTAATATGTGTGCAGAGGTGTGGGTGGATGTCCGAGGGCATCAACTGGTGTGACATTTGCCGGCCTGGTGTGTTGTAATAACAAGAAACTACTTTTTCGTTATGTATACCATTAATCGTGTTTAAGGTTTGTTCTCCCTTAGAACTATATTGCTCATGATTCGATACTGGAAGTGGCTCAGTGTATATTATGTCTATGAATTGCAGTATAATTAAAATTATAAGCACTACTACATACACAAGTGAGTAGGCGCAAACACGATCCATAAAAGTTAAACATAATGAATCTTCTTTGTCTTCATTTTCGAATGATTTTACCTTTTTTTCATTAACAGAATATAACAATACAGTCACATCCTCACTTTTGTTCTTATTCGTTTTATTAGTCATTATATTTTCCATTTCTTAATCTATATTAGAACACAACAATGAAACATTTTTGTCTGCATATTGCACTATCATAAACCTACTCCTCTTTAAAAGATTAAGCGTGTGTCTGTTGTATTTCATTTGACGTATGCGAAACAATAATAAAAACGATATTGTACAAGGTCAGATCGATGTTTCTCGCAAAAATATTCGAGTTTGTAACATTTTAGTTCATGCAGTTTAGTATGAAATGCAGTTTAATATAAAGGAATTTTTAACATTCAAGTAGTGTACACAAATCAAGGATATACTCATTATTTTATTAATGTTATTTATTTTGATAAACAAAAAAACTTAATGCGTGCTATGAAACGTTTTAAGAATCTCAGTTTATACGGTCAGTTTTAAGATCTTATGTGATACTTTATATTTTACTTATTCATGTTAGATACCTTTAAAAATAAAATTGTTTTTTAAATTTAAAGTTTACCAAATTCAACTTTAACACACACATTGGTAAATAAACCTTTGTCTTTTACTTCATATAATTTAGTAGCAAATCATAATTTTTAATTGAAAATGTAATTTGAAGTTAAATAAAATTTCAATTAGAGGATTTTTGTCTGATAAATAGGTAATATAAACTAACTTTTCACATTGTTTCATTAACTCTTTTTTTTACATTATTTCATTAACTATTCCCAAAACATTATTGTGACGTTTTACAATCTTTGTCTCTTTGACATTGAAGAAAGATTGACAGTTGACAAACGTCCTACAGAATCCAGTGATGTGATTTAGTCTTTCTAAAACTGTACGTAGTTATTTCTTGTTTATAACAATCCAACATGTGATCATAAGTTCATTTTAAACCAACAGCCTCCCATACGGTACATATTATTAATCTTTAGCTCACCACTATGGATTGTGCACATATGAATCACTATGAAAAACAGCTGTACACCGTCTTTAAAACGTTCGACGTAGATAACGAGGAAGCCCTAGAGAAGTCTGCTGTACTAGAGTTGTGTGACGCGTTGCAGCTCGAGGACCGTGGAGCTACGTTAGTCGAGTCGCTGTTCGAGCGACGCTCCGGTCGCGTCACCTTCACCCAGTTCCGCAACGGGCTGCTGTCCGTGCTCGGCGGCGGCGAACCAGCATCGCTCCCCACCACCAGCCCGCACATCTCATTGCACAGCGACGAGGAGTCTTCTGGCCGAGAAGTAGCACCAAAGTTCGTATTTGGCTCTAAGAAATACGGGCGAAGATCGCGCCCGCAGCAAGTAGCCTCCGACGAGACCCCACGGCCCCGCGTCGCCTCCGATTCGCGGCTCGACGGTGAACGCTCCAGGCAACGAATGCGATGTAAGCGCAGCGCCTCGGCTATGGAGAGCCGCGACCCGTCTGCCGTTGACGATGCCGATGACGGCATAACCGAAGACCTTGACCACGACAGACGCGTAGACCGAGAACGAGCATTATCTCTGTGCCGCAGTCTTCAGATGACCGGCATAGACAGCAGAATTGTAGATGGTGTATTTGAAAATGTGTCCACGGGCGAGATTACAGTTGGTGACTTTTTCGATCGCCTAAACGCTTCACTCACCACATCGATAGCCGCGTCGATAGATGTTCCTCCCACGGCGTCACACCATGTTGTTTCGAGTACAGAGAAAGAAAATGAACTCGAAGATGTGATGCCAAGTGATGCCGTAGTAGAAGCATGGGAACGCGCCGGAGTCCAGCGGCCGCGCCGGCTACTTCTGGAACTGGGTTTTGCTGCTACTACATTTCGCGCGTCAGATTTAGAACGCGCGCTAGACGACGAACTGCAGGCCCTGGGCGCCGCCGTCGACGGCCAAGCAAACGCTCGAGATCTTTTATTTCTAGCTTCACTGGCCCTGCTGCGGTTGCGACTGGAACGGTCGCAACAACGCATCTGTGTTGCCGTTGCGGAGCGTGACAAATTACGAATCGATCTTGCAGAAGCCAACCGCCGCGCGCGCATTCTTGCCCAAGACGTCGATGAAAATCATGCTCGAATCGAAGCTGAATTAAAAGCGAGCTTGCGGCAGGTAGAAATACGGCACGCAGAGGCTGCGCGGATGTCCGCCGCCGAGGTGTCTTCAGAGCGTGAGCGTGCGGCGGCTACGCGATTGCGTCTCGAGGAGGAAATTACGCGACGTGCAGATGCCGAGGTACGATTGCGAGCAGATGCATTTAACTTACGTGAGCGTGTGAAGGATCTGGAGCTACGTGCTACTGCTGCAGAAGAAAAAGCACAACAATCAGAGAGAGAGCGAGCGCGCCTTGCAGCTGAAAACAAGGCCGCAGAGGAGACCGGAGCGGGAGCTGCCGAAGCTGCTCGTCTGGCCACAACTCACCTTGAGGCTATGCTTGAAGAGCTCCGCCTTGAAAATAAGTCCTTACGTGACCGTAACGATGAACTGTCGGCTGAGCTTGAACTGGCTCCGCGATCGAACGGCGGCGCACAGACGGGCTGCGGTGACGGTGCTTCATGGCGCGATGAGGCGCCGCTTGATGCATCTCTACCATTAGATCGACGTTCTGATGTAAGGGAACCTTATGCTTCAATTATATATTTGGATTTTTATACAATTAAGACATTTAGTTAGCTTTTCATTGTTATATGTTGGTTTTCAGAACTGTAATACGTCATCGCTTATTGTTGATCAAAATGTGCAGCAAACTGAGGCCTTTAAATTACTTCGAAGAACTGTGACAAGCATTCAAGAGTTATCATTGGCTAAGGATGGGAAATGTGAGTCATGCTCAACAATCGCTCGAATCATTGCCACAATAGAGGCCAGGGTGTTGGATGCCGATGACGCTGCCCCTACAACTACTGATCTCAAGATGCTTGATGCCCACAGCTGCCTCGAAGCAGCGGGGCTCACAGACACACTTCAGAAAATGAAGCAAATGCATTTGGAGGAGAAGGCTCAACTAATGGCCGTTATTGGGTAATTATGATGTTATTGTATATAGTTATACATAGATGTACAAACAATATATCAGCACACTGCAACAATACACAGCACATGCACACAGTACACAGCACATGCACACAGCACAACAGCAGCATGCAGAACCCAGGATTGAGTAACAACAGAACTAACAAGAAATGCATGTGTTATGTTACACAGCATGAGCTTATATTTAGCATTCCCTTGTCTGCAAGAGAAATGGAGTTGTATGCCGCTGTGTGGTCGTTATTGAAATATTTTTGTTATTCAAGAAGCTCAACATATTCGTATTGTCTCCACAGCGAACTTGATTCTTCATATGAGCAGCTGAAAGTTGATTATGACAAATGTGAGGAATACTGGTCAAATAAGTTAAAAGAGGAACGAGACATTTTCAACGAGGAACAGCGTGCTGGGGATGAGCGTCTGGCAGAGTTGGTGGGGAAGATCGGTGAATACGAGCGACAGTTTGCCCGCGCACCGCTGCCTCCAATCGAGGAGCGTGCTGCATTGGAACTGCAAGTCACTTCTCTTGAGGAGGAGTTCGCCGCCTACCGCCGCGACAAGGAGGCCCAGCTAGCAGCTCGCGTGGACGAGTTAGCAAGGATCAAAAGACGTTTGGAGGACCTGGAGAGACGCCAGCCGCCTCGAGAAGTGCGCGATACGCGGCCCGCTACTGGCACCCACACCGCGCCAGGACTTACCCTCGTAAGTGCCATATTGCCTTAATATACAACTTCTATTATCCTTATTACAATCTACGGCCAGTGTGGGACTATATGATGCACCTATTTACATTAATATGTATACAAAATGGGACTCTATAATTTTTGCTATACATCTGTATTAACTGTGTGATGGCAGAATTTTAATTGTTCAAAAGAATATTAAAATAAATTGCAGTCTGTAATAAAAGAAGAAATATACAAAAGGTGGAATAGAACACATAACAAATTTAATCCGGTGACATCAGTAGTTTACAGTTTGGAACAATTTATTTGATTGTTGTCACATGTTCTGAACATGAGCATTTGTTTTGATCTAACGGACACTTTTAAGTTGCCATTTGACTAATATGACACTATTGTGGCACTACCACTGCTGAAGGCGCTCCAAAGTCTCTAAGTTTGGACATAATGTGAATGTAAAGGAATTTATTTTTAATAAATTGTTTCAACTCCATCACTGTTCAGTTGCAGGGCAGATCCCGTTACATATAATATTGAGTGAAGAGCTCTATTCATTCTGCATTTCCCATCAGCCATCAATGCTAAATTTAAATTCGCCTTCACTACCTTTTTTTACTATACTTTTAACGACATCCGTCAGTCTTTTCTATGACTTCATCTTTCAATGAGACATTCATTAAAAGTGTTTGTGGAACTTTGTTGGAAAGACAACTCAATTTTCGATGAAAACATTGTTTTATATAAGGTAGACGAGCTATGACAATTAATTGTTAATTGCCGTACGCGTCGTTGCAGGGCGGGCCGGCGTGCGTCGCGTGCCCGGCGTGCACGGCGTGCAGCGCGTGCGGCGCCGGCGTGCGCTCTGCGGCTGCGCTGCGGGCGCGCGCGGCCCGGGCGGAGCGCGCGGCCCAGCGGTTGGCGGCGCGCCTCACCGCCGCTGACCTGCTCGTCAAGGACCTATACATCGAGAACTGCCGACTGGCGCACCGCCCCCGGCTGCCCTGACGCCGCCCCGCCTCAGGTAGTCACTGCACCACTAAACGACTTTTTTTGGTGTAACGCCCCTGCTGCACACCTGATGTTATGTGATCACAGTCGCTCGTTGACATTCAGAATGCTAGAAAAGGAGCTGGTGTGTGGTCTATTTACTATTGGTGACAGCAAGACTTGATCTTGGCCACGTCTTGACCATGTATTGTTTCCCTCAGGAGCCGCGCCGCGGGTTCCGACCTCGCGGGCTCGTGACACACCGCCGGCGCCGCACCGGACATGGCGGTCCATTTATAACTCGTGCCTCATGTGTCGTGTACTTGGAGCGAGTGCCGTTCCCCATGCGAATTGGTTTATTTGTATAATTCGTACTAAGCATGATATCGTCTCCGTCGCACATACTGTCTATGCACCCGGCCCGGCTGTCACCAGCTGTGCAAGGGCACGCAGCCAAGTGTGCCGCGTGGTTGCGGAGCGATAGAATCCACTTGTTGTTGTTGTTGTTAAATACAAGTTGTATTTGTCTCTACCTGTTGCCACTGCGAGGTGCGAGGTGCTGGGGGGGGAGGGGGGGCAGTCACGTGGTCACGATGCATTCCCTACACGACGTGCTGTAGACAATATGTTAATAATGTTGTAATTTTGTTTATTAATAAAGATTATAAGTTTTGCCTAATTGTATGTAAGAATAATCAAATGACGTCACGTGACGTGTACTTTGTATTGTGAATAGTGTAAAAGTTGTATAAGAAGCTCGAGGGATGAGCTCCATATCACAGGAGGCGTCTGCCCCAGCCCGGGCTGGGCTACAATTTATTGCTAGATTACATTATTGTATTTTCATTTAAAGCGTGGACATGTGTTGGTCACAGTTTAAACGGGTAACACTGCGACCACCGGACGCCTCGGTTGTGTTCGTAGATCAACAGCCAGGTAGTCCCTGTACTGCTTCTTGGGAATAGACGAAGACAGGAGATCTGCCGCAAGCGGACAGCTGCCAAAAACCACTGTGCAGCTCCCTTTTTTATGGGAAGAGATATTTTCAAGGACATGTTTTTATTAAAATAAATGTTTTCTAGGCACAGAGGGCAGCAGCAGCGCCCGCGCTCTCACTACTGTGAAGTGGTTTTAGTTAAATGAAATAATTTCATTGAATCTTATTGGAATTGATTGTGAACCGCTCAGAGACTGAGCTAGAAAATTTAAAATAATTTACGTTGAACATTTATTGTTAGCGTCGAGGTCCAGAGGGCGCAGGCGCCTCCTGGTTGTCTTTAGTCAATAAGAAGTATATGGGACCCACACACAGACACACACACACCATGTTTATTATATTCCTATGAAAGTGGTGCTCGTACGCGTGACGATAGCTGGACGTAATACTTTACGAAAACTTGAAATTATCAGTCTTGAATTTGTTTGCACGAAGACAAACGAATTGTAAGCGATGGCTGTGATGTGTAGCGGAGCGCCCCCGGGGTGCTCCTGCGCCACAATCACTTGTAATTAATAAAATGTTGATCTGTTTTCAATCGTTTTATTTTATAACTACCCGAACGAACAGACGCGGTCGTCGATTTTATTACACAAACATATAACATATACACCGAGCCAACAAAATGGTGACAATGAATGAAGTCTTTACTTCTTAAAACGAAAACAACCAAGAAAATATTTAACATTACATATATGTAAAGACAAAATATCATTTTCTTTTTAAAAATTCTAATGTCAAATGTCAATGTGTCAACGAGACGTTTGATCTTACAAAATAAAATAATTTTTCAATTAGAATAGTGACTTAGATATTGTGAAGATATGACATTGTCGTTTCTTTCGTAAAAGAGAACCTCTTGTGTTTCTATCTTATATATATGTAAAAATAATAATTTTTTAATTTTATATTTTAATTTGTACTAAACCTCCATAGTGAAGTCTATGGAGGTTTGTTTGGATATAAATGAAAAAGAAGTGATGTCAAATAGAAATAGACTAGATGTCATGATTTAATTTATAAAACATTGTTTCGCAAAAACAGGAATAAACTTTTAATGTGGTTTCCTTGAAATACAGAGCAACACATAGTTATTCTTGTTTTTTATTGATATTACGTATACGTCTTATATATTATGTATACATGAAATCATGTCATTTCAATATTAATTTAGTTAAAACACAAAGTTTGCTTAGCATCGCATCTTAAGTGATCTAGTTTGTTAGAACTTAAGCGCAATCATGGTTTATACTCTGTGGCCGTCCGTCCCTCACAACTCAACACAACACCATTAGGTTAGACAATAATAGCTCATAATATTATTTATGAAGTTCATCTATAATTTAACAATTCAGAAGAACATTAAACATATATTTCTAAATGACATCAAAAGTCCAAATTACATAATATTATATTTTGATAAATGTTCACCCGCCGTGTCTACTGGTGGCGCGTCTACATCGGAAGTGAACAGAGTAATAATACAAAATGTGTTGCCAGACACACTGCCTCATCTGTTACATTTTAAAGATCTGCGGTTAGAAAATGTATTTACTACCACCGGCCTGACATCAACTTTACTAACTTCAGAATAAATGTCACATCATGGCGAACAGATAAGTTTTTTTTGTACATTGAAAAAATTACATATCATGTCTTTTGTTGTATTATTATATACAAAGGACTAATTTTGTATACGAACAAACATAAATATAGAACTGATTCAATACTCATAACAATAACATATAAAATGCCGCAAATTGCCGGTGCGCTGCAAGTCCGCTGTGAGGCGCTTGCGGGTGGATCGGGCAACCAACAGTCCAGACAACATTAAATATGTTTTTTTTATTCATTGCTGGGTCACGGCCAATACTGTAATAGAATTATCCGAATCGATGTTTTATTTATCCGAAGCAGATTAATTTTGCCAGCCGTTGTTTTAGTTTGTTCCAGTACAGAGTACCGTGTGACATGTCCGCACAAACATCTTATGTTAACTTTCAGAAGGTCGAATACAAAGTGAATGGTGTCGCCAGTTACGTACGACACTAGGCTATACAAGCATACATGAGCACCTTATTTATGTGAACGCAGCACGTGCTTGCAGCAGGCGGTCTCCGAGCTGCCCACAGCATTGACCGGGCTTACTGTATCCACACTTCACATCGGAATTCGGATTGCGACTGGCCGAGGGCTACCGTACTGACTGGATGATGCGCGAGAGACCCAAGCCACGGCTGGACGGACACGCCCTTCCTCAGGAAGGGTAGGCAATATTATTGACACATTATACAAGCATGTCGCTTTCCGGAGGACGAGGGACCGACTGCCGCGCACTCTGGCGCCAGCATCACTTGCAACACTTGAATTACTTTATTTGTAGTGTATTCTGATCGCATTTCATCCGCTTTATTTAAACAAATTCACTTGGGACGTTGTGAACCGTCTACTGCTGCCACCATCGGGATGTCCATGTCGAAGCGGCAAGTACGGGCGCGTCGTCAGCGGGACAGGCGGTGGAGGCGCCCATCTTAACCAGTCTAGGGTTGCAAGTGCGTGCCGCAGCCAGGGAAGTGCGTATAGACGATCACAGCAGGGTCTCGTCGTCGAAATGCTGCACGACCATCATCACGACGCAGCTGCGCACGTCTGCCGCATGTAGTTAGGGAGGGTTACGGGAATGGGCGCAGTCGGTACCACCTACAGGTACATGCCGTTCACCAGATAGTCCGCGTCGAGCGCGAGGCGCGGGCGACCGCGGCGGCGGCGGCGGGCGGCGCGCGCGCGACAGGCCAGCAGCGCGCCCAGCGACACAGTCATCAGCGACCCTGGGCAACAGAGCAGACGCATGCGTTAAGTCAAGTTAACTACGAGGAGGCCGTTGGTCGTACATCTTATGAAAATAAATGAGTAAACAGTGTATGAGTGTGAGAGTGACGGCCTCACCCAGCACGAGCAGCAGCACGGCGGCAGCAGGGCGCTCGCTCGGCCCGTCCGGCTCCTCCGCCCACGGTGCGTAGGCCGCGTGCGCCGCCGCGCCCCCCGCCGCCCCCGCCCCCGATCCCGCCGCAGCGCTCGCCACCGACGGAGCTCCAGCCGTCGCCTGCTGACAATGGAATGGAATACACATATAAGTAATATAGTCGGACCGCATTTTGCATCGCTCGCATTGATGTAGAATATATTACCTTTGTTACTAACTCTTTTTTCTTAGATGTTTTTGGTACGACGGGGTTCGTTTCTGTGCGCCCTTCTAGCACGTTCGGAGGCTGCGGGGCGACCGTGGCGGGGGCCACGGGCGGGACCAACTCGTAGCCCTTCTTCGGCGCATCGCGTAGCGCCGCCTGCCTCTGCAGCCCCGAGTACAAGGGCAGCTCCGGCATCGTCTTCGCCGGCACCACCGCCATCTCCTGGAATCAAAGCGCAGTCGTTACCTCGATCGTCTGCAACGTGCTCGTGATACTCTCACTGCTGGAGCAAGAAAGAAGCTCGAACGTTCAGGACACGCTGGGTCAGGCGCTCGTATCGGGAAACAGAATTGAGAACATTTAGTATTGCATTGAGATTCTCCAGCGACTCAGCCATTAAAACCACATGGTCGACAAACCGAAGGTGTGAAGGTCACTTTGACTTTTGCGATCTCCAGTCTGGAGTTTTGGAGAGATTTCTTCCTCCTGTCCCACACCCACTTTTTCGATACTATTTAGTTTTTTAAGGATAACTTGCCGCAGTGTGCGTTTTCGAAATCTCTCTGCACTATGCTCTCGGAGAACACGTCCCGGGGGAAGGTTAATCTCTTTCCTCTGTGCCGTCGCAGTGCAAGGCAACACAAGCCAGCCGATGTCGCCTTCTTTCCGGGTCCACTTCAGCGGACGACAAAGGCCCCGACCCTTGTCCCCGGGAACCCGAGGCTCCTTTTAGTCGCTTTTTTACAACAGGCACAGGATACCGTCGCCTTATTCTACGACCCCAGGACTACAGGGCTAAATCCTTGAAAATGCCTAACTCGACTCAGTAGTAAGATCAGGACCTTTAAAAGGTATGGAGACGAAGGCTATCTGTCGTTGTCAGTGGTGCAGCTCCTGTGGGGACTTAAAGGCGCGTACCCTTATTTATTATTTTGTAAAAGAAAAACTAACCGGCTCGAGTCGGGAAGGCACCGGCCACGCGCGCCGCTCATCAGGCCACGGCTCCAGGCGCGAGTACCCCTCCCAGCCGCCGGCCGCACCGTCTGCGCCCTCCCCATCTGTAACAAATATGTTTGTGCGCTCACTTTCGTTTCTTCGCATTTTTCTCTCAGAGCATATTCAATTTTAAAACTATAGAATAATATAGTATAAGTTGGTCGTCGTTGGTTCACAGAGAAAGAGGCCAGAAACCCTGACCCACAATGACGAGATTAAATGAATACCTCACTTTGTTACTGAACGACAACTTATCAATATTAACTTGAACGGCGTGCCATTGGACCAAAAGTGATCGAAGACTGACCGTTATGCGGTGGGTCGGCAGGCCAGGCGTGCCGCGGCCAGCCGGGTGCGAAGGGAGCGCCCTGCAGCAGCCCACCCTGGTGGCTGAAGATGTGCGGCGATCCGCCCGCGCCCGCCTCCAGCCCTGCGGCCGAAATCATTATCACGTGTGAGGAATGACATGGTAGATGATCGCGATCACATCACCCACGCGCCCCTTATCTTTTACAGTTCGATCAGGTTAGCGCTGAGTTCATCGGGGGTACACAAAATTTAGAAACAAATATAAGCCTTACTGCCCAAGCGAGGAGCTAGAGAAGGGTAGGGAAGTTAAAATAATTTACATAAAGGGGCGAGAAGTCGACGGGAGCCCGAGCACGTGGATCGCACACCACCGTTCTTTAATGCATCTTAATGATTCAAACGAAACTATTCATTTTACACATAAAATTGACTATCATTTTGGTTTTGATTTCACGATAATTGATTGGAGGTCCTCCAGCGGTTCCCGTGAAGTTATGTTATACGATTTGGAAGCGAGGGCGCAGTTTGGTGGAGGGAGAGCGAGCCGCGTGACGGGCGTCGGCCGCATTGCCAGTACGACATCGATCTGCTTCTTCTTTCACTTTCTGATCTTCGGTGCTCCCGTTCGTTGTGTCTCGATGATTAAGCATCAGCAGCTTAAAATCAACTTTGGCGAGCCCGCTGTGCCTCCTGTGACGTCACCGGCAGCCGCAGCAGCCGTCCATGCTAAGAGCTCCTGCGGCGCTGAACATTAACAAAACAGTGCAGTGCAGGTGCTCCCGCCGCCCGCCTCTAAAGATAGTGAAGTAATGGCAGGAAGGTTGGCAGAGAACTTCGTTAATTGTTACATAACCCGGTTATGTTGGCTACTTACCCACTAAACCCTCCTCGGTGGCCCTTCCTCGGAGCATAGCGAGGAGCTCCGGGATCTCCAGTGGAAAGCACCGGAGCCCCTCTGCACTTTGTTATCAATGGTAATTCGTAGTAAAGTTACCGGGATAGTGGTGCTGAGCCAGCGCCAGGCGGCGCGGCCACAGCTCGCCCGCGCCACCTTCCTCGTCCGTCTCCGCCGGCTCTCCCAATTCGCCTTGCGAACCCTGCACTGTTTGCGCCCCCTGCACCACTTGCGCTCCTTGCGCACTCTGTACATTATGCGCGGCCTGTACCACCTGAATATCAATCGAGAGAAATATAGCTGGAGGTGATCATGACAGGATATTAGCTGACTCCATGCCTTGCATAGCGGAACAGAAATTGGACTCCGAATAGCAAAGGGTCCAGTAGTTGTTGGCCTCGGGCATCAGTTGATCGCTTAAGCGTGTTGTGATGACGAGTGGTGTGTGTGTGTGGTACCTGGGGGCGCGGGCGGTGCGGCGGCGGGCGCGGCGCGGCTGTGGGCGGGCCGGGGCAGCCCAGCTCCGGAGCCTCGTCGCTGCCGTCCGCGCACTGCGCCACGCCGTCACACGCGTTGTACACGGCGATGCACTCGCCGCCGCGCCGGCACTCGAACTGGTACCGGCTGCAGCGCCCTGCTGGCCATGTCCACATCATTAAATAACCTTGCACACTATGTTAACCCAGAAAAGACGACGTCTTGGACTGCTCTGATGATTCAATGACAAATTCTATTCCATTGTATAAGTGAAGTAGGTATAGTTATTTAGGACCTGGATGACCAAGCTTTACTCGATATTTATTTAGTAATAGTTGTATGGCTCGTCTAACTCTAGATTCAATTCGCTCTTTGAACCCATTAGTGATTCCTATTCCTAGCCTTATGCTGCCGAGTGACTGCATCGTCTGTTTTTATTCAATCTTTGTGATCTATCTCTTCTCTATGTTCTACCATAGTATGTTTCAACCCAATAAAATCCTGTCCTATCTCCGCGCGCTATGACGTGGATATCGACTACTTTATTGATTCATCACTAAACAACCGTATGAATCACGTTTTTATAAATAATTTTGATTGAAATTGATTTTCTTGGTCTAACGTCAAACTGACATAACGGTCCATAGACCGCAATGCCTGACAGGTGATCGATCGCGGAGAAAGTAGTCAAGATCTTCGGCAATGCCCTTGAAAAGAAGAAGAAGAACGTCAGTTGTGTCATAACGTCATTAGCTTACTGTTTGTTGCTTAGCATCGCCATCAACTAAACTAATATTAGGGTATAGGCGGATAAAACTAAGTGGTCTAGAAAAATAGCTACATCGATTTATCGCGCTCGAAACTCCCTACATACAAAATTTCATTTCGTTAGTAAGTTAATATTCGACTACCTTAGAGTTTGACGGCGGGACAAACTAGTTTTTCACTCCGATAAAGAAATTGGTTTAATTCGTAAAACTTCACGTTTAGAATATTCATCTTATTGGAATCGGCTAAATTATATGTATACTAGGCGGTGAGGGCGGCTGGTCGGGCCGCGGCGCCGCCGGCTGAGGCTGCTGCGCCGGCTCAGGGCGCTGCGGCTGCCGAGCCGGCTGAGGGGTCTGCAGCATCGTAGGTGGCTGGGTCGGGAGCGGCGGCGTCACGGGGACCGCCGCGGCGCTCGTACTTGTGGGATTTCTGCGCAGACATTGATTCATTTACTATTTTATTACAATAAAGTACATGCAAGCGCAGTATACCGACACAGAAGGCAGAGCAGATTAGCGTTTACATGCACGTTACAGAAGGACTGGCAGACTCCGTGCATGCGACGAGGTCTTTGCTTGCGTTTTTTTCCTGTACGATTTGGGGAAGAAACGAGCCTACTCCTATCTCAAAGGCCGGCAACATACCTGCAGCTCTGGTGCTGTGGATGTTCATGCGACGGTGATCACTTAAGATCAGGTGAGCCGTAAGCTCGTTTGTCCCTTTTCCTATAAAAGAGAGTCTCAGGCGGGGTGCCCAAGTGTGCTGAATGTTCCACACCGTGAGCCAACTGCAATCCGCCAATCACTTTACTGACATGGAGATTGATGAATCAATTAATGATACTTTGATATTGATTTTTTGAAATGCAACGGCGTATTAGATAAGAACATAGTGGGGTGGGCAGGGTGTCGCCACTCGCCTGAGGCCGGGCAGCTGGTCGCGGCGCGCGAGGCGCTCCTGGTCCTGCAACTCGGCCAGGCGGCGGCTCAGCGCCAGCACGCCGCTGCTGAAGTTACCGTGCGCCGTGAACTTGCAGCGGAAATCCTCCGGCGGCCCACACTGGAACAGGTAGCAGCTGCCGGGGCTCTGCGCACCACGGCACCACATCACACGCGATCCATAATACCAAGCTATTAACTTTACTTGTAGATATTAATGTGGAAGCTCAGTACATATATTAGATGCACGCACACCACAGACTGCCACAGACTGCCATAGACTCCTACAGACGGTCTCGCCACGACATCATTTACTTTTGTCCATTCGTTTTAAATAAATATTATAAATTTTCCATTACAATAATGTAACGATACACTTTTAGAAGATGTATAGGAAATATTGTAATAAATACAATTAGAGTGTTCTTTTATAATATTAAAATAACCGTTTTTTACTTAAAGCGTAGTACCAAAATAACTTTTTTACAATTTCTGTTTGTCTGTTTGCTCCAGCCAATCTCTGGAACGGCTAAACCGATGTTGACGGAACTTTTAATAAAAAAAATGGAAATAAATAGTTTTTAATCGCAGGTGACACCACGGGGCGCAATTAGTTATGTATATTGTTGCACACGACGACACGCGATATGACGCGACGTATCGATCGTCGCCGGGCGTGCGGGCTGCGCACTGACGACCGCTCGCCAGCTAGTAATAAATATTTATACGACTGGCACCGACCTTCTCCTCGAAAACGAAGACGTCGCAGGAGTCCGTCTCACAGCAGAGGCGCAGGCATTCGGCGCGCGAGCCCACGTCCAGCTCGGCGAGGTAGCGTGCGCCCATCTCGCGCGACTCCTCCGTGCGGATGATCTTATCGCGCTGCACGTCGAAGCGCGCGGAGCACGCGGCCGGGTCCAGCTCTCGTGCACGTACCGCCGCCAGCGCTACCAGCGCCACCAGCGCCGCCCACCACGCCGAGGAGCGCATGCCGTCCGCTGCCTCCGCCTCGCACCGAGCGAGTCTAGGGCCCGGCCGTCACCTGCTCGATACCACGACGCATGCGCTCCGCACCCCGCACCCGGCACCCCGCCCGCACCACCGACCCCTCGCATAAATATACAAGAAGCAAGAACATGTAAACATGTATAGGAAATAAAATGCATAATAACGATGGTTTTCAGATTGTTTCCCCAACGTGCATATTCGCAAGAGCCCTATTTACCTCCTCTACGTATACTAAAAGAAGGCTTTGCTTAAAATAGGAGTCCATACCAGTTCCAAATAAATTTCAACACATGATTTCGGATGAAGAGGACATCTTCAGAATCGATCACAGGAGCGTCAGGTGCGGGCGGCGCGCGGGGCGGCTGCGCGGCGGCCGGCAGTCGCGGCAGAGCGGTCGCGTGGCCGCCCGCAGCAACATCGCGCCCCGACCGCAGCGACACAGCGCCCGACCGCAGCGACCACGCACACCAGCCTCTGCAGCTCACCTCATCCTCATGTCCCTATTCTTCAAGTTTAGAAACAACGTGAGTAGCCAGCACGCACACACACTCGGCGCCCTAAGCCGACAGCTCCTCCCCTCCACTCGCACCCCTGTTCCGACACACCCCCGCTTTTAGCAATTTTTATATTCGTGTACTTAACACCTTGCACCGTGTCGCACGCGCTGCACGGCGCCGGCAGCTCGTGCGGAGAGCCGGGAATATCGCTCCACAACAGTAACTGTTTCTCAATATAATATTGATGAGAGAAACGAATGTCCACCTCAAATGCTATGGAACATGAAACTGGATATGATACCTTAAAATCCAGGAGACTGGTTATCAGACAAATATCATGTTGTTGTCTCCACCGGCCCACATCGGTCTTAGAACGAGATGCCAGCGCAGTTTTATTCCCCACACTGCGCCAAGCCCCACTCGGCGCTCGCTCTCCTGCAACAGAACAATTAAAATAAATATTATGTCCGTGCGTGTCTGCCGCGTTAAGTTGTGAAACAATCACCTCAATTTAAAACAAGTTCAGCAAATTAACAATATTTCAGGCTGTTCTTCACGAAGGAATGTTCTAAATTCGTAGTAGTACTATTTATGAACCGACTGAAAATTTCACTCAGGTTTCATGTATATTTTGTTGGTATTGGATCTTGGGCTCCGCGATATAAAGAACTCCGCGACATTGGCATGTTTACAACGATCCAAGACTAAGTACGAACTACGTCCTTACGAACAATAACCGTAACATATCTGCTTTGGATACACAAGACAGCGTGCGTACGTAGTACCGTTCCATCCTTCAGTTACAGTAACACGTTACACATAATATAAATGTTTATTTGACTTGGATTTGATTTAAAGTTTCGACTTTTGTTTTTACTCTAATATAGTTGTCAATTCAATTGAACCGACCTTTTGCAATGTTGAAAATGTTTGTGACATCTGCGCGTGACATGACATGGCAATTTAGAAGTGATAAAGTCACACAAACTGGTAGTTGCTCCAGGAATACTACGTGTGCAGCTGCAGTCAGCTTAGCCGACAGATCGGTTAATATCACGTCTCATCTATCCGGAGACTTTTGGACATGCAGCTCTGTGCCGAGGGCCCGGGCGCCGCGAGACCTCGACACGGAGATTCACGAGAGCCCAACAATTATTGAGTGGTCGGGGCACCCCGCCGCCCGCGGCCCGCAGCCCCCGAGCGAGCTCCGCCAGCGCTTCAGTCGACGGGCGCGCGCTCGCTGCGTTAGACGTGTGTTAACAGTGAGCGTGAGTGAACAGTGCCGGTGCAGTGAACCAGCGCGGACCCGCGGCGCACGACACGGCCCACCCGCCGGCCCCGAGGGCACTGACCGCCTCACCATCTCGGTACGTCTCGCCCACACCTCGGCGCAACAACATTCATCCTCCGTGCAAATAGCTAACGGCCCGTGGAGGCGCTGCGCCTCGTTGAGGATATATCACAGAATCACGCGGCGGCTGCCCGAGGGCCACCGATAGCATATCGCGCAGCTAATTAGTGACGCAGTTGATACGGCGCTTCAATCGGCTTCTGTCTCCGCACGCCCGCGCATTGTGTGCACGGACCGGACTTAATGTTGAAAGTTTAATTGAAATAGCTGAAAAACTTTTTCTAATTTCATTAATCGCGATCGCTTTAGAACATCTGAAATAGAAATCCTCTGTGGCACCGTCGAGTCACACCGCACTCTTGATTGTAGAGTAGAGCGAAGTATAACTTTGTCGGGAGAGTTGCTACACGACAGAAAGAGAGTAGAGGTTCAGACAAACCACTCTGAAAACTGGCTCCTTTGAAGTTGTAAAAAAGTCCGGACAAGCAAGGGCATTGTTCATAGCAACGATGCCGTTGGAAAATGAACTGAGGTCTGCGGAAAGCGATTGTGATGATGAGCTTCAAGATCACCGCGCACACCTCACCCCCGCGCCCTCGACCGTTACTTTTCTCCTTTTATTAAAATAAACAATACACATTACAATATCTTTGCCCGCAGCCGTTGGTTAAGTTAAAATAAAATATTCAGATGAGGCTTGCTTGAGCATTATTAACTTGTGCGCGGCAGTCCACGGTGATGTTTGATATTATTCATACTGTGACGCTCGTGTACAATGCTACAATGGTTCGGGCTGGGTGTTCGTATTATATGAGAAAAAAATAGAGTTATCTTACATATATGTCACTCTAATATATTAGAGAACAAAGCGGCGTAGTAGTGCTATGATATAAATATCGGTCTATGAGTGTGTTTATTATTAGGTGCGGAAACTGCACGGTTGAGATGAGGCGCGGACATCAACTGCTTCGCTTGTATGTTACGGTCATTGTGATTAATCCCGTGAATATATGTAATGACCGGTAATTACGCGTAATCACCACTACATTTCGTAAATTACGAATTAACCGGTTTCCTTGCGTAATTCCCAACTCTTAGGTAAATGTCATAAATATAATGACTGATTGTACAATTTCGTAAACTAATTTGGGGAAAGGGTTTCACTGAAAGGCACTTTATCACTTCACTTAACTTTTTTACTTCGTATACTTTTTACACTTTTTAACTTTGTATTTTTCAACTTAACTTATTTATTTAAAATAATCAATGCAGTGATACCATCTTAATGTAAGCATTCAATAGTATGTATTAAAACTGCACAGCGCCATCTATTGGTGAGCGATATAGAACAAAACATTATTAACATTCCGCCCACCAAGGACTTGTCCTTTAAGACAAAAATATTCTCTTTACAAATAATGAAAACAAAAACTACTTATCCAAAACTTTAAATCTTTAACTAATACAAACTGGAAAAGAAACTTAAACATAAATAAAAAAAATAGAAAATGAATCCGCCCACCGTGACAATGTAAATCATTTGTCAAGAACACAAACTTTACTCAATGGTCTCTTTAATAATCCATTCCTACAACGAATAGTTACTACCCGAGTTACATTGTCCGGTCCGGGATGCTTATCTACTATTTTACCTAAAAGCCATTTAGTTGGTGGTAGATTATCATCTCTAATAACACAAATATCGTTAACATTTGGTTCTGATAATTTCGAATTCCACTTATATCTTTGACTTAAACACACCAAATATTCTTTAGACCACCTTATCCAAAATTATCAACCATTTTCTGAACTAATTTCCATCTATCAATAGCAGTAATATTACAATCTGTATAAGTATCATAACAAACATTGAACATAGGTTCTCCTATTAAAAAATGGCCTGGCGTCAGTGGGAGAGGGTCATTCGCGTTATCACTCAAAACCGATATGGGGCGTGAATTTAAACAAGCTTCCACCTGCGATAATACTGTAGACAATTCTTCATAAGTCAGCGTAATATCCCCAATTACCTTTTTTAAATGTGCTTTAGCACAGCGTACGCCTGCTTCCCACAGACCACCGAAATTTGGTGACTGCGGAGGAATGAAATGCCATGTCGTGGATTCTAATGTCAACGCTTCAGCGATCTCCTGTGGCAGATTTGATTTGGCACAATCAAACATCTCACGCAATTGTTTATCAGCTCCGACAAAATTAGTGCCGTTGTCGCTGTAAAGGTCTTGACAATGACCTCGTCTTGACGTGAATCGCCTGAACGCTGCAATAAATCCTTTTGTGGACAAATCAGTTACCGCCTCAATGTGTACTGCACGAGTGACCATGCACACGAACAAACTGATGTATCCCTTGTAGGATTTTGCTCCACGGCCTGGTGAAAATCTGATATTAATAGGGCCGGCATAGTCAACTCCAGTCACTTTAAATGGTTTGCAAGGTTTCAATCTTGCGTCAGGAAGTTGTCCCATTAACTGAACTCTGGCTGCTTTGGAGTATCTCATACAAGTGATACATCTGCGATAACATCGCTTGACTTGATCTCTAGCTCGTAATATCCAATACTTGGAACGAAGAAAGTTCAACATAATTTGCGGTCCGCCGTGCAGAGTTTTCTCATGTGCGTCCGCAACCAAAAGCTGTGTAAGATGGCTTTTAGCTGGTAATATAATTGGATGTCTAATGTCGTAACTCACATCAGCCTGATCAATTCGTCCTCCCACTCTCAGCACCCGGTTTTGATCCAAAAACGGACAGAGAGTATGAAGTGCGCTTTTCTTCAAGACATCTTTCCCTTCTAGTATCAACTTTATCTCTTCTCCAAATTCTACTCCTTGAACTTGTTTGATACACATCTCTAACGTTTGATTCATTTCCTTAACTGTCACATATCTTTAGCCCATACAGGTAATTGATGTCTTTCTTTATTCTTCGTCAACATTCTTCTGCAAAATGACATTACTTTTAACATCCTTTTAAGCTTGAAAATTTCTTCCATTCATAATTCTCTTCTTTTATCTGTATTATATTCATTGAAACTATTCTTTCTTCTTCCTGTGTTTCATCTATACTAAATTTCGATTCTTCTAATTTAGCTCTGTTTAGCCAAACAGGCCCGTGCCACCATAAATGTTCGGAATGCATCTCTGAGGGCTGCAAGCCTCTTGATGCGCAATCCGCTGGTTTGTGTCAGTCGAAACATGTTGCCATTGTTTGTAGTCCATAATAGAGAGAATATCTGACACCCGATTGCTGACAAATGTAGTCCATTTGCTTGATCCACCCTTCAGCCATGCTAAAACGATCGTGGAGTCAGTCCAACCATAAAGGTTTTCTTTCGGAATGTTCATAATTTGAGATATCTCTGATAGCAATTTGGCGGCAAGAGTCGCGCCGCACAATTCCAATCTGGGAATTGACACAACCTTATCTATAGGGGCAACCTTTGTTTTAGCCGATATTAAATTTACATACACCTTTCCATCAGGTTCTATGACTCGTATGTAGACTGCTGCAGCGTAAGCCGCTTGAGACGCGTCAGAAAAAGCGTGTAATTCACAATAGCTGCTACTGGTACTCTTAATCCATCTAGGAATCTCAATTTTCTTGATTTCAACCAGATCATTCCGGAGTTTGATCCACTTCTCTTGCAACTGTCCGGTGATGTGATCATCCCAGTCTAGATGTTCTTGCCATATTTTCTGGATAATAATTTTGGCTGTAACTACTACTGGCGCAATCCAGCCCATTGGATCATATAATCGAGCAATATCGGATAAAACCTGCCTCTTTGTGATAGGATATTTCACCTCGGGTAAAGTGACCGTGTATTCAAAATTATCTGTAGTTCGATCCCATTGTATTCCTAGAATCTTCATCATATTATCCGCTTTTATTTGCACCAACTGTTCCTTATTGTGCTTGTTCTCTCCAATATATTGTAATAAATCACCGCTGTTGCTACACCATTTTTGCAGTTGAAATCCTCCACATGTCATTAGTTTATTCATTTCATCATAAATATTTTTAGCTTCCTCTTCTGTGTCGCATCCGGTCATTAAGTCATCAATATAATAGTCCCTTTTAGTAATTTCTGACGCCTTAGGATAATTCTGTTTTTGATCTTCAGCCAGCCTTTGTAACGTCTTAACTGCCAGATACGGAGCACATGCCGTTCCAAAAGTTAGTGTCATCAATTTATAGTGTTGGATAGGCAAATCTGGATTGGGTCTCCAAAGTATCCTTTGAAAATTAGCATCTTCGGTATGTACAAGTACCTGCCTATACATTTTCACAAGGTCAGCAACAATACAAATTGGATGCGTGCGAAATCTCATCAACAAATGCCTCAAATCCTGTTGGAGCTTAGGTCCAACCAAAAGATCGTCATTAAGTGACACGTCATTGATGCCTTTGCTTGATGCATTAAATACCACGCGAACTTTTGTCGTATCCTTGTCCTCTCTAACCACAGCATGGTGAGGTAGGTATACAGCCTTTGCATTTTCGATGTCCGCTGCCTCAACAAGAGCCATGTGTTTGAGAATGACATATTCCTCTAACACCCTACGATATTCCTCATATAACTTAGGGTCCTTAGTCAACCTTTTCTCTAATGCTATAAGTTTTTTCGTTGCTATATCCTTCGACTGTCCGTATTGACATGCAGGATCCTCATTTTTAAATGGTAATTTGACAATGTACCTTCCTTCGTTATTTCTAATAGTTGTAGCTTGATAGATGTCTTCACATAATTGTTCCTCCATAGACAGTCTTTTCTGAATCTTATCAGGTTCAGCCTCTATTTCCCAAAAACGTTTGAGACACTCGTCTTCTGGAGTAAAACGCAAATGTAAACTTGTGACATTGTCATTAGCTGAAGATGAATCCGACAATTTACCATACAATATCCACCCAAAGACCGTGTTCTGCGCTAAGAGTTTTCCTTGGGGTTGTTTCATAATGCCGTCTAATAGAACTTCATAGTACACTTCAGCTCCTAATAAAATATCAATTTTGCCTGGTAAAGCAAAATTTGGGTCAGCTAGATTCAATTTCTGGAGTTCCAGCCAGTTAGGTTTTTCCAGCTTGTCACCTGGAAGTTGTGAGGTAAGTGAACCTAAAATATAAGCATTTACTTGGTAAGTATTTTCGGGGTTATGACGCGACTTAAGACTTAAAGTTACCATGTGTTTAATACGCGTTTGACCACCTCCCAAACCTGAGACCACGCCTTTTACAGTAAAGCGTTTGAGACCAAGTAACTGAGCCGTTGCTTCCGTTACGAAGGAAGCCTGAGAACCTGGATCTAACAAAGCACGAATCGGATATGTCTTCCCGTTCCTTGAACGAGCCTTGATTATAGCAGTCGCCAGCAGCACATGACAATTCACATCTTGCTTTGAGAAGTTCGCCACTATATTTAGTGGGTTAGCTGTGGATGACCCATTTTGATTCGTTCCGTCAACTTTGTTTTGTTTTTTCTCTCCTTGATTACTATTCGTCTGATCCGTGAAACCTTCCTTATCAAAGTGTAGCATAGTGTGATGTCTTTTACCACACTTCTTGCAACATGTTGGTAATCGGCATTTCATAACAACATGTGTTGATTGCAAGCAATTAAAGCAAAGCCCTTTGATTGTATAAAATCTCCTTTCCTGCACGGATTTTTTTCAAACTGCTTACACAAATTCAAATAGTGAGACTCGCCACACAAGGCACATAGCAAATCGTTCTTCTTGTTATCCTGTTGCTGTACTGTTGAATAAAATGATTTCGTCTTAGTTATTGGTTTTTTGACTTGACTGAACGGCTTAGGACTTTTACTAGAATCGATCATTTCCATGGTTCGGAATCTAGCTTCGAGAAACTCAACTAAATGCGCCCACGAAGGCATATCTTCAGCCATAAGACTTATTTGCTGTTCCCATTGTTTATGGGATTCCACATCTAGTTTAGAAACCACAAGATGCACTATTATAACGTCCCATGTTTCAGTTTTTATTCCCATATTGTTCAATGCTTTCAAACAAGAAGATGTTGTATCAAGTAATTGTTTAATACCATGTGAGGAATCTGTATTAATTTGTTTTTGTGAGAAAAGTATCTTCAGAATTGCGTTTGAGTTGTACCGTTTGTTGTTGTAACGTTTAGTTAATTGTTTCCAAGCCTCATCATAATTTTGGTCTGTAGTAGCGAAATTACGCAGCATGCTCTCTGGTTCTCCTTGTACACTGCTTTTCAAGTAGTGCAACTTTTGAACAGCTGATAGTTTCTCATTTTTATGTATTAGCGACACGAACATATCGTAGAATGTCTGCCACTCCTCATATTTACCACTGAACTTTGGTAATTGTATTCTTGGAAGCTTAACTTCATTACACGGCGTTGTATTCGATTCAGGATTATGCCTTTCAATAAATCTGTCTTTTATCTCCTTAAGATCCGACATGTATGCAACATACATCTCTTCAAACTCATCGTGTATCATTAGTAAAGTAAGGTAAGACTTGTTCTTGTTCGGGTTTGATTATCTGGATAAGTTCCTTATGATTACTGTTGAATTCTGCATGCAACTTTTCTAAACTATCTATTCTTGTCTCCACATAACCTTTAGTTATTCTACTTTTCGGACTCTTCTTGTAATTTGTTTGAGATTTCTCCAACCTTCCCAATAGATCAGCTTGATTCTTTAGTAATTTCTCCGCCATTTTTCAATTAGTAAAATGACACCAATCCACGTAACGTTTTCAGTTCCGTTAATCACTATGAAATGTATAATCAATTTACTAAAGTTGGTTTTTTTTTTTTTTTTAAGTTCAAGGTTGCTCGAAAATATTCTAAGTCCATAGAATTAAAATCTTGAAAAATTACAAGTCGAAGATCGAAGTCCAAATTCACTGCCAATTTTTCTAAGTCAATAGAATAAATCCTAAAATTTTACAAGTCTTTTTAGAATGCAGAGTCCAAAGTCCATCCCGGTTTCGGCACCATGTACAATTTAAAACTAATTTGGGGAAAGGGTTTCACTGAAAGGCACTTTTTCACTTCACTTTTTTAAACTTTTTAACTTTATATTTTTCAACTTATCTTCATTTAAAATAATCAATGCAGCGATACCATCTTAATGTAAGCATTCAATAGTATGTATTAAAACTGCACAGCGCCATCTATTGGTGAGCGATATAGAACAAAACATTATTAACACTGATGGAACCAGTAGAATGTAGTTTTATTTGTCATAGTTACCACATCTAGTGGCCATTTTGCATGATAACCGATTTATTACTTTTACCGTAACATACACACACACCACTCGCATTTAATTAAGTATCCTGACGGCTACGTGGCGATCTTTCTTGTTATCTTTTACACGTGGCACGAGGTCATCTCGCTCATCCGTCTTGTGAGGCAATCGGTGTCTGATCTGGATACACACAGCAGTGGTCGCCCCCCTCCTTACAGTTTATCAAAACGTTCACTCTCCGAGTGCGACACACGTGGCCGGTGTGTGACCGTTCACATTATATCCAGGCGGAGCTGTGACATGGAACTCGAGACCAAAACATAAAACAAACAAATCTCACTGTCAAAGTCACAATTCAACATTTTCTGAAATAAAACTATAAATTTTAATTCTCAATAATAATTAATATAATAAATTCGATGAGGGCGTATAATTAGTTATTTGAGCCCAATTATGTATATTAATATTGAGATCGAAAATCCTCTTTGTATGATAGCTACCCATCGTCCATTGTGCGTTTGTTCGCGCGTGAACCCAACAAGAAAAACTAAACAACATAAACAAAAAATGATCAACGCAACAACAACATTAGAAGACAACGAAGATGTCACTTATTGAAAGAATCCAGACAACCACCTGTAGCGACATCAAATGTTTGCGTTTTGTACCGTATTGTCAGTACCACAAAAAATTTGCACAATATTTTTGCAATATTTTTTTTTCACGTATTTTCCGTTTTGTCCGACGCGAGCAGGTATTGCGCGGCGCGGGAACATAACGTTACCAGCGACGGTTGAAGTACGAGTTGTTGACTCATCTCTGATGAGTGAGGAAATGACAGATATATGCAGATCCGTATGCGAGAGAACTGTTTCGGATCTTTCACTTATTTATTGTTTGTATTTTATTCCGTAGATGCATATTAAAAGATAATGCTCTTCTTTCTTGATTTTTCGATGATCTGATGCACATCTTATTTTCAAACACAGTGGAAGCCATGTAAACCAAATTCGGTGCGCAAACAAATGAGAACAGGTTTTTGATTTTTATTTTATTTGGCAACATCCAGTCGGGGCTCCGGCGCGCCTGACTCACGAGCTCCAGTCCCCCCGCCCCCTGCGCCCCCGCTATGTGCCAGTGACGTTTATTTATGAAACCGATCTATTCAGTCATATCATTTATTATTTTATCATTACCAAATACGTCTAATACTAACACACATACGACTGTCGCGCCACGTGGTACGCTAACCGTAAACCATAGTGGCACCTATCCACTTAAAGACTAGTAAAATAGCAAATATTGACAACTATGATGCCAATGAACGTTCATTTTGTACACAATTGGTTAAGAAGACTCGGGGCCATGCGCGCACAATACTGAATTTATGAGAACGTGAGTGGAATCAATTGAGCTACTAAAAGAAGTGTCTTCATTTATTCCTGTTATTAACAAAACGTCAGTGTTCGTAATTCGCAAGAAAAACCGCGGCAGCGTGACGTGCGCGGCGTGACGTCACGGCGTCGTGGAGCCGCGGACAGAGCGCGGGCCGACAGTTGCTACGTAAATACATGTGAATATGAACACATTACATCAGAAATGATACAAAGAGTTAGAAGGTGCGAGTGCGAGCTGGCCCGCCGCGCCAATATGCATATACATTACCTTAATTCCGCAATAAAACGATATTTTGGACGGAAACGTTGCGAAAACATCGTAGCGGTGGCCCCGGCCTTTCTAATTTATGAATTGTGATCACTGACTGAACATAAGAACAAAGAAATCACTGTTTCAGAGCGAGACGTCATAGGCAAATATAAACGAGATATAGCGGAGCAATTTGAACATCCACCCTGCTCCAGAACCAATGAATGAGTTTTTATTGATATTTTCAACGGACTTCAAAAAAGAAGGAGGTTCTCAATTGGTCTGTGTGTTTGTTAGTCTTTTGAAACGGGTGAACCGATTTGGATGATTCTTATATTATTTGAAAACTGGTGCTTCAAGAGTGGTCTTGTTTCAATTTAGTCCAATTTTGAAAACCATACAAGTGTTTCATTTGCACTCAGTACGTGCGCGACAAATAACTAAATATCACGCCACCTCATTTCGACGATTCATTTTTTTTAGAAAAGAATAGATGAGAGTTTGGTTTGGTTAGAATTAATTGTATTTACCTCTATTACCACGATAACTCGGAAATACAAAGAGAGTGTTCGAGCGTAATAATGTTTGATAAATTTGAAGTTGTTTTTGCTTTTATTCGTAATATTTCACTGATTCACGAAACCAAAACGGTTGACATGTTCAGAAGAAGCTTGTCAGTAGCCACAAGCGAGCGGCGTCACGCGCTTGACACACAAATGAAAGCAATTTCAAATCCGATGATGTCACCCAGCTTTTGTTGGCCGCCGCAGTCGTGTTAGTGGGCGCTGGACAACACACATGGCGACGGCATCCTGTGGCGTATTTGTCCAATATTTAATACTTTCAACACAGAGAGAACAACATCAAAGTGTTGGATGATTTGCCGATTTGATCGCTACGTTAACAGAATACTACAATAAGTTAGTTATCCCACAACATACTTCAGTACAAGTATATTTACGAGCAAAAACAAACCGAATTCAAATCGATTCAAACTTTAAACACAATTACGCGCGAAAGACCGCTTTGTATTTCTAAATGATCGTGGGAATATTACGAAATCGAACTAATTCTAACCAAACTCTCATCAAACTACCTCAAAGTACATTCTTTTCAATAAAAAACGAAACATCCAAATCGGTTGGCGCCATATTGAGTTATTGGCTCACTTGTCGCGCACGTACTTAATACAAATTTAAGACTTATATGGTTTCTTCATGGATGCCATAGTCACGATTCTGACCAGCCAGCACGGTGTTTTACAGATTATATGTTAGAGAGTGTGCACAGGAATTACACGAGTTAATTCGACCATTCCAATTCTAAGATATTTGACGGGTCTCGATGAAATCGGTGCACAAACATTATAAAAATAACATATGAATTCTCTCGAGAAGCCGGTTAATAACATATACACATTTTGCCCTTCAGAGCTGCCAGTGTTTCTCTACATCGGGCTTTTTTTTAAATGACGAATTACACAGATTATCTGGAGAAGCTAGCCTTGACTGCTTCACTGGGTTGAGAAGTGACATAGCTCTTAGGTCGCTTAGCCTGAACCTCTAAGCTAGTAACTCGACACAAAGGTCCCCCGGTGAGGGCCGGAATACGGCTCGGACGGTTGTTATTTCACTGATAATCTAATTGAACTTTATCCGCCGCGAACATTATTAGGTAATGTATTAACGTGCTGACATCTAGCGGCTGACACGGGACACCCGCACGGCCGCCCTGTGCACGCAACTTAATGAAAAATCATGGACTAGACTCGTGAATTAGCAAAACTACTATCTCAAGAAGCCGCCGCTCTTAATCCTATTTCATTATATTTATTGAGTGTTGATATCATTATCAAATGAATCCGATGACGGATAAAATTAATATATCTGAAATCATTTGAAGACAAGGAAGTTGAGAGCCGAGGGCGATAGTCTTCAAAATATTCACGATGAGAATGTCAGCCCGGCGCAATGCATGGCGCCATCATTGGAAACATAATGGTCCTGACAGTTTGATGCCATTGGTATCTATTAAACGAAGTTATATTGTCTTAAAAAAATAGCCTCAACACATTGGTCAATATCAAACTCAATCCATATTTTATTGCCGGCGGCCGGTGAGGTATCCTTTACGTGAAACATATACACAGCCTCGTCAGACCGACTTTAGACGTCGTGTCGCCACGTACGAGAATAAGACACATCTAATATGGTGTGGCGACGCGTCACCATGCACAAGTTACCGCGTGACCTCTGTATGACACTCGTCACTGAGCTCATGTACTAGTGAATGCAGCGCTGTTCTACATTATGTGTTACCTGTCCTACTTCAACTTAATAATTTAAACAAAAAGTATGTGTCATATAGAACTGTCACAGTTCAGGAAGTTAACTAAAAGAAATAAGAGTCCGAATTAATAATATTTTATTTTTGGTCGCCATATTAATTTCATGTCCTGATCCTTTTATATTATCTGTAAAAATTACCTCACTACATTCTTTTTACTAATTAAAAACAGAATAAGGAAGCTGGCTGAATAATAATAATAAACGTTTATTTGCGGGAAATTTGGTTACTCACATGATGAATAATTTTTAGTTAGGCACTAGCATATTTCGCCTGACCGGCATGCAAATATAATATTTCGAGTCTAGTCTACAATTTAAATAATCCCTTTTACAAATACAACACTTAAAAATCACTTCACGCACTAATGTCACCTTACGGTTTAAACGTGTAAATTCTTTAAGAGAATAAAAACTGTTATGAATAAGCCACTCTTTGAGTGTCTTCTGAAAGAAGGTCTTGCGGCTCACCACACTCTCGGAAGAGAGGGCAGAGGCTGCGTGAATCGTCCGCGGTAAATCTCATTGTTGTTGCGAGGATGTTGTGTGCTCACAAGTCATGTAATGTCATAAGATACGCCGTTTATTATTGGCCAAGCACGATCTCTTAGGACAACGAATGTGAACATATGTCGTAGGTGATGATGTCCGCGGCGGCGCCGTGCTGTTGTAATATTGGTTGTCGCCGTCCGCAGAGCCGCGGCGGCGGCGCCATGGAGTGCGGCGTGGCGGCGCCGGGCGCGTACGGCGCGCGCGCTCAGCCCCCCGCGCACCCCGCACACGCGCCGCACACCGCGCTCTCGCCCACCGAGCGCTCCCCCGCCAAGGCCGGCCTCCACGTCAACTTCAGCGACAAGGGAGAGGTAAGTAACTCGCCACTCTAAACAGAGAAACAAAATATAACAACGACACGATCACGACAGAGGGGCTGTCGAAGCGAACGTCGACTCGAAGTCGAGCTAGTACTGCTGTACTGCAGAGGGCGGTGTGATCACATTCCACGACGAACTCTACGTTACACTTATTATCATCTCTCTGTTTACTTGTTTAACTAATACTAGCTCACGCGCAAATGTTGCAGGTGAAGGAGCGACGGGAGAAGTTCCTGACGGCGAAGTACGGCAGCCACCAGATGGCGCTGATCCGCAAGCGGCTGGCCGTCGAGATGTGGCTCTATGACGAGCTGCAGAAGCTGTACGACTCGCCTGTGAGTAGCGCGCAAATCTCTAACTAATATTTGTTGCGTCTCCGCCACTGTCACTTTCAGTTCGCCGGACACGTGTCAATTGTATTCAATAAACATTTATAATCATGAATAAAGATTCATGACTGATACTCTAATTGTCAAATACCCAAAATTCAATAAATTCTCAATAACTACGAAAAAGAAGTGTTGATGGTAGAAGGGAATGATGGATGCATAACATCGGGGAGTGGAGCGGCATGTGTCGCCCTTTGTTTACTTCTCGCTCGGAGGCTTTAAAAGAAGAGGAAAAGAGATAAATAATAAGCAGCAGTACTGACTTCAGTGTCTGTGTATGACTTATATGATTCGCTAACATTTTATACCGGCCGGATATATGTATGTAAAGTGCACCACGGCTGGCTCGCTATTGCGCGGTACGCACGTACCGGCGACGTACGTACGGGCGTACTGCTGCGTTTGGTTTCATAAAGTTGCGCGGACGTTGCAGGAGAGCGGCGGCGGGGCGGCGGGGGCGGACGCGGCGCAGGAGGTGGAGGTGGACATCGACGAGCTGCTGGACATGGACAGCGACGACGTGCGCCGCCGACACCTGACGGTACGCCTCCTCCCCACTCTTATGTTACACCATCACTTATAATGCAAGTAACTTCTTCGTTCTCTTTTGTCCAAACACAAAGGAATGATTAGCCACGCGCCGTATAAATCTGCTGTGCACTATCGGCGGGCAGTCGCTGCGTTTCGTCGCTTGTTATCGCTATCCGCCTAATGAATCCGTCAGTGGCGATACCGGAGCCCGGGCCTGCGCCCTGCTGATATTTATTTTATTGCTATCTCTCTTCGCTAGATAAATAATAATAATTTGTAAGACTAATAAACAAAGAAAATTACAAAAGGTCAAATACTCAGCATAAATTAAGTGACAACACAGTGCTGATTTTCAGCCAACCCTAACATTGAAATTTATAGTAGTTTGCTGAGTTACGCTGAGCAAATGCTTAGCAACGTTGACTTACCAAATATTTACATAATTCTATGAATATTTTGAAATGATATAAATTTTACAGAGATGTTTAAATTTAGAAAATAATGAACGTACTTACTACACTTCAAACTTGTGCTTGTTTTGTTAAGGTTTTAAATTAAAAAATGGATTTATGGAAAACGGAAAACGAGCCGCGATGAAGGAAGAAATATCGGAATTTGTTTTTATAAATATTATGTTTTTAAAATACCAAGAACATATGCGAATAGAGACGTTTTAGGAATTACCATATGCTCTAACTTAGCATGCACTCAGGTTATCTTGTGTGCAGGACTATAAATACGAATGCTGAGATTTCTCTGCGCTGAGCTCGCGCCGACTCAAAATACGCAACTTAAATTACAGCCTAAATGTAATCACACACCGTCTTTAAATCGATATAATTTGTATTGTAGATGAATAGCGAAGACTAATTACAATCACTGCTCTAAAGTGTGATGATAACTTCGTAGTCAATCGCATCTTAAGGTTAAAAAGCTAACAGGTTTAAAAGCGGGCTGCAGAGTGCTTCGTAGCGCGCCGGCTAATTTAATATTCCCCGTGAGTGTTTAATAACGTTTCCCGTTCTTCAAACTATTGCTCTAAGCTCGGTGGGTCTCCCTCTCTGTGTGTCCGGGCGCATGTTTGCTGACTGTCTCTCGTCCGTTGCAGACGCTGCTCGTGGACGCCAAGAAGCCGCAGAAGGATGTACATGTAAGTGTCGGCGCCGCAGTTCCTTTGCTTTCATAAACCTGCTAAATGTAAATTCCAAAATGCTGTTGGCGTACCTCATTAAATAAAAACGGTACCGTATCTCTATCTGCCAACCATCAAGAGTTTAGAATTTATTAAGAATACACTATAGGAGTTTAGAGCGACGTGCTGCTACAAACGTGTATAACAAGAACTAACAGATATTTTGCGCAGCATCCCGGCGGCATTTCCCCGTGTATACTAGTTTAGCATCTGCTCGATCTTCAGCAGTGTAGATCAGACAGATTTCGCTGTTTCGAAACCTTTGTGACGTTTATCTAGGTATATAATATTGCACATTTTATTTTCAGAAATTTATCAACGAATTGTTAGAAAAGGCGAAAACTTTGTAGCTTATGAACTAATTCTCAGCGACGTGCGTCCCCCGTGTGCGACGTGCGTCCCCCGTGTGCGACGTGCGTGGCCGCCGTGTGCCCCGCCGCCGCGCGACTTGCGTTTAGTTAAATTATAACCACATTGATAGTATAGCCTGTGTGTTGTGAGAGCCAGACGCCGGCCACTAGTTTGTAAGCAGCCCCAGTGTAGAGCCCGACGCATCGTCGCAGAGGGAACATCCCCTACTTTTTCATTGTAGAACTACGTAAGGTGTCCCCGCGGCGTCGTGTAGGGCGCCGCGGCCTGTTTGTTCGCTTCTAAGATGATTCACACCGAGATCATATGTACCTCTTGTTGTAGCTGCGCGCGGCGGACCTGCTCGGTTATCTTTTAAAACATTAAACTATGTTTTAGCTTTATTATTAATGTAACGTTACAGTTACAGCGCTTATGTATTATATATTTGCCCCACTGCTGGGCACAGACCTCCTTTATAAATGAAGTCAAGATCATAATCCGCCATGCTGCCCTAGTGTGGATTGGCAGACTTCACATGTCTTAGAAAATATTCTAACACATGCAGGTTTCACGATGTTTTCCTTCACCGCTGAGCGCCTGGTAAATTAACACTTGAAATTGCAATAAACAAATTCATTGGTGCGCCGGCACCGGGGATCGAAGTCTGGTCGCTTGTGTACTCTGCAACTTGAGGCAACGTGCCGGACACTGAGCTACCACGGCTCGATATTGATTTCCTATTCATGTTCTGCTGTTCTTTACGGGAGCGGTTAGTTTGTGCCGCTGTTGGGCCCCGCTCCTATTTGCTGTAAACAAAGCGTCCACTAAGATTACTAATTCTAAAGCCGCGTGAGGGCCGGAGCGCGCGCGCAGCGTGGGCGAGGGAGCCGCCGCCCGTACTAATTTTTGTACCAAAACGACGTGAATGTATTAGTCTCTAAGGGCCTAGTCAATATTCTGCCGTCGAAGGATAGAAATTTTGTAATAAATTAATTTAATAGGAAAATTGTTTTATTTGCCTGGTAACACCGAATGACGTGAGCATATATTGTACCGTAGTATTATTAACTCACCAACCCTGCCGGTATATTTAATTCTAAAACCTCATTTTTGGAATGAAATTTCTCATGGGCCGTTGCGGAGGGGTGCTGTAGACAAAAAACTTCCGTAACGTTAAAGAAAAACGTAATATTTTTGTTCTACTTACCATGTAGTTCAACTCTCTGATCACAGGTGGCGCTTTAACGACATATTAGTAAGTATAAATTAATTATAAAAATGTTACTGTCGAAGAAAATAGAGATAAGCATATATGCGAGCAAAATAAAAACTCAAATCGAATCAAATGCGCGGACGCCCTCTTTGTATTTCGAACTGTCGTTTCCTACGAAAGTTCGAATTTTATTACGAAATAAAATTAATCAGAACGTCATCAAACTACCTACATATATTCGTACATTTGTCGCCCACATACTTAATGCCGTTGTCAGGACCATGAAATGAGACCACATGAGAAGCACCAAGTTTCAAAAACCATCATCAAAATGTCTGTTACCTCATATCTTTGGACTCGGTGAACCCATAAAAAAACATACAGATAAATTGGGAACCTCCGCCTTTTTTGAAGACTGTTAAAAATATACATTTACCGCTACCTGCATGGTCATGCTATAAGGATATTTAGCAGCATGGCGTTCATGTTACCATGCCATCATCCTCAACTTAAAATAAGCTCAGACTCATACTTTTACCCCTGGCGTGGTGGACAGAGACCTCTTTTCACCAAGCTTTGTAATAAAAAGCACTGCTTTAGTTTGATACACTTTTACTGTTAACATATATTTGTACAGTCACATGCCTACATTAAATTAATATAAACTTCTTAAAACAACATTAACGTTTTGGAATATTTGGAAATGCAAATTAATGGGAATTATGGTTTTCAATATAATAAGGGTAATATATATTATAGAGAGTAAATGGAGTGGTGAGGGAGAGACTAGCCCTGCATCACGAGGTGCACGAAGTTCTCGTAGTTGATGTTGCCCTGGGAGTCCTCCTGGCCCTGCAGCAGCTGCTCCACCTGCCGGTCATATATCATAGTCACATGTCTGTACCGCCACTACATATATTTTATGGTACATGGATCCTATTAAGTTACTTTGAACTAATTTTTTTTGTTTTTTTTTATTAATCTTTAATTTTTAAGCTTGTAATTTTTTTAATAATTATTCTTGCAGTATTCAAGATCACACAAGTTATGTTAAACTTAAAAAAAAATTGTGCTTGCACTAAATATACAAAATGTAATTCTCTATATCTTCCTTAACCTATATCTCCCTCTCAAGTTTCCTTCGCCCGGCCTGATCGCATTTTTCGTAACTCATACGCCATCTGACTCGCCAAGTCAAGTATGTATAAAGAAGTTTTAAATCAACAATAACCAAAACATATGCAAGTATAAACTTTACAATTTGACATACAACATATATACATATCAATAGCTACACTACCTTGTACGAAAAGTTCTTTAATAATGAACCTTCGTCCATTAAGAGCTTTGTATGCTCCAGGGCTACAAACTAAACAACACACAAAATTTGTGACACTGCATATCTTTAATGCATATGTTGCACAAGCTGCTTTTTGAAGCTGTTGCATTCCATAGTACTTACGTAAAATGTTCTAGTACACTCAACTAATTTAGCACCAACATTAGACTTTTATCTTTGTATACATATAAATTTCACTTTAAATAGTAACCCAGTTCATTTTAAATGTGAATATATTATCAAGCAATTGTTAGTTTTGCACATAAAAGTGCTAATAATATTGTTTAATTGACTAAAAACACAACAGCAATCACTGTCCACTAAATCTTAGTACTTTATTATGGCAACTTAACAATTGGCAAAAGCCAACCAACTACAGATGGTATTCAATTTAGCTGCTAAGCCACTAGAGTATCACTTCTTTCAACAAATGTCCAAAGGTTATTATAAAGATACTTTGATTTTAAACACGCCTCTGATTCTGCTACATACGCTCCTTTTAAGTTGTTGAATACCGTTCACCAAGTTAAAAACATATGTCGAAATGAAAACATTAGGTAAACAGGAAAATGGTGCAAAGACCATAATCACATAATGCCTTCTGCATGTCTGTCGTCTACTGAATAGTAGGTTCCAATCTGTTCTATTCATACAACAGTCAAAATTGTAATCTAGTGCATAGTGCTATTAATGTGTATTAAATACCTCATCATCACTCAGTTTCTCTCCCAGGGTGGAGAGCAGATGACGTAATTCTGCAGATGATATGAAACCATTGCCATCTTTATCAAAGTGGCGCAGGCCCTCAATAAAATCATTTGCTGTATCACCGCTGCGAGCTTTGGAGATTGCCTGTCAATACAAATATGTGTAATTATTATTTAAGTGGGCCATTAGACAAGCCCCAAGTTATCTTTGGCTCGGCTCCGACAATGTTTACTAAATGTTATCTGAGCCCATTTAATGTGTTCAGTTCAGTTTTAAAGCAATTTGCAGCAGCACAAAACTGGTTTGGTTGATTCAAATTAATTACTCAGTGTAGTGGCAGTGAACAAGCTCGATGCACGGAATTACTCACCATTTGATTACTTATTTCTTATATTTAAAAATGATCATAATAAAAATAGCTTTAATACCTGGTAAATTGGCAAGAAAACCTCAAAAGATATTCTCTCATCTGGCTTAAGGTGCAAAGTGCATTTCTTTACATCTGACTCAGTTGGGTTTTGTCCTAGAGCTCTCAAGGCGTCGCCAATCTGCGCTACGTGAATCTTACCATCGCCGCGGGAGTCAAACAGCTGGAATGCTTCCTGGAATTCTGCAATTAAGACTCATGTTACTGAGGCTGATGACTTTGCGGGGAATGGCGTTTGTAATATAGGTGTACCTTCGACAGATGTGAGCTTCAGTTTAGTTGGTGGTTCGTACATGAACATGATGGAGCGACGCGCGGCGGAGTACTGCGTAAGACGCGAGGTCGAGCAGACTCGATCAGAATTACTTTAAAATGCAAACCATATAAGGAAACTAGGGCGCTTGCAAAAGCCAACGATTTCGGTAGTAAGGTTGATTGACATGAGTCACAGTTACTTTGCGACGCGACGCCCTCGGCCGCTCGCCCGCACCACGCGTATTCTTCGCTTATTTATTTAATTCAATTTAATATGTTACGTTTATGTATTTAACTATTCGATGCACACTCCTCAGGTATGCAAGCAATATACACCGTAATTATCTTGTACATGACTCACCTGCTAACTGATCCTCTGAATAACCCGCCTAGAACAAAGAAACCTTTATAATACAAAAAATACGAGAAACATATTTGTTAAAAATTATTTAGAAACAAGAGAAATACCATTACAACGAAAAAACAAAAATATTCCACACTACAATAGAAAACAAAAATAACTTCGCGTCTGCCCCTGAACTGTCAAACGCGAAGACGTCAACGAGCTGATATACTCCATCCCGAGCGAGTTTATGTGACGTGACAAATTGTTATTGATATATTTTTGTAATTATCATCAAGTATACGACACACGATAAGCAATATAAATTTATTTTAGCACGGTACCGGCACATATTAAAGTAATTTAATTTTACAAAATTCCTCCTTAATAAGTTTTTCTTTCTGGCAGCACAGAACAAAGACCGATTGCTCGTATTCACGTGTAACAAGGTTCTCGAAACACTTGAATCCAATAGTAGTAAGTATAATAACAGAAACAGCTATTCGCTATTCACATAACTGTCTAGATCAAAGGGATAATTTATGGAAAACATGGGCTATGTTCGGTTTAGCAGTGATCTAAAAAATCAGTAAAATCTCTATATTCTAGACTCTAAAGCTTGTGTTCAGATCAAAGGCATCTACATAATTTTCCGGTAGAAATTTTCAGTCTAAGGAATGTGATGTAAAAATTTTTGTTACACTATTCGTCGATATTTTCTTGTATGGTAACTACGAAAATTCAATGTAATTACGACTAATGCAATAGTTTATGATAGCGAAAGTATGTTTATGTGAACTGTTAAAATGTATATAAAATAAACGTTAGACTTAAGAAATTAAGAATAGCTTGGTTGAGGCTCTCGGGTTACCGGTATTGTAGATTGTTCCGAAACAGTGACCACTTAATTATAAGGCAATATTCTTCCTCATTTTCAACTTAAAGAAAAAGTTTTATAAATAAGCTTGTAATATAAAAAATATACAGGTAAATCAGTTTGAAAATAATATTCAATACGATATTAATGAATTTGATTTTTTTTTATGAAAACTTTTTCGTTGGTTTCTGAACGTTAGCAGCCATTGATCTTTTTCATTCGAAAAAAATTGCCGATTTAGCTCGAATGGAACGATGGCGCGGTCTGGTTGGTCAGCGATTGGTGAACGAATTGTAGTAGGAAGGGAAAAGGAAAATGGCTAAATGGTGCAGATGTCGTTAGAAAGGTTAGTGGTTAGTTATAAAGTTTTATTACAAGTATTTTTTTAAATATTACGCATTTACAATGTTTCGAATATACAGTATTTTTGGATGAGCGATTACCGTTATCGGGTGAGGTAGCCGACTGGGCGACGGCGATGTTCGGCATTGGCTTTGTTCGCCGAACTCCACGTGCCTTCCGCCATTTAGATTTATTTTATTGCTAATTTACGTGATTTAATACCTGAGGAGTTGCGAAAACGTGGAAAGTAAAACGAAGCGTCGGTATTTTCATCAGTTTTCTTAACAATATCTTAATACTATTACCTAAAAAGTAGTTGCACCGGGCCGCGGCGTGGTCGTGTGGCAAGAAGAGCTGACAGTGCGTATTGTTGCAGAGGCACCATGGCTGCCGGTGGAGAGTTCGTGGAAGGATGGTTGGTGGCGCAAGTACTAGGCGAGGGGGCATACGGCGAGTGAGTGTTCCGTGCTGTTTTTGTATGCCGGCATCGTCTTGTTGTCAAGATGACCGTACCTTGCTGTCATTACCTTTGCGGTTTTACCGTCTTACAGTATGCAGGTGTATCTATTATAGTCTATTGCGAAATCTTCCGTGTTGAATTTGTTGTGTTGAAGTGGTCTCATGATTTACTTCAGGCGCGTTATTCGACGTCACAAACACATCAGTTTCTTTGTGAAATGTGATCAGTACATTGACATTATAAAGTGAAAAAAAATTATATACATGGGGGATATTATATGATAAATTTATGTAATGTGAGCAGATTCTTGTGTCAAGGTATTCATGCTTAGCAAGCTTGTAGTAAATATATCACAAATTCAATAAATTAAATTGATAAAGGATAAACTGTGTTGTATAAACTTACTACACTGGCAGCTTCATTTATTATAAAGTTGGATTGTGGTACATAAGTAATAGTTTGTAAAAGTTGGGCTTGGGTCAGAGCTCCGCAACAGCCACGGTTAAACAGGTCCGAGAATACATATTGCTGCGGGACACTGCACCATGATTGGGATGACAGCATGCCTCCATGTTTTAGCTAAATCACTGATAGATAAATTTCATACTCGCAAAACAATCTCCATTATTGCAATTCTTCCATTCACTAGTGTAGCTGTTAATTATGGCAGGCAGCTTGCTAATCACCCATGTGGGACTGTACCCTGTGAGCAGCACAGTTTGATACAGTTGTGTCCTGTAGGCTGTATGCACATGGCCGCTGGTACATACAGAATAAAAGTAATATTTTTCATTGATATTTACATTATGTAATATTTGCTGCCCATTTTGTAACATCTCTGTTGTTGAAGAATCAGCTCAAAAGTGAAGGGCACAAGTCCGGCGGCTGGTGGGCGCGGTGGCAGAGCGCGCGCGTCCTTGAGAGTTTATCCACCCCGCGCGGTCAGTGGCGCCGCACCTTTGTTTTTCGGAGGTTCTGTATTTTCGGCGCGCACTTTAGCCGGCGCTCGCTGCAACTTCGGCGCGTCTCTGCAACTCCTGGGGTTGTATTCGTCACACTATCGTCTGTCTATTTTTTTAAAAAGTTAAAAAAAAAAAATTCTGGTCTTAATAAAATTTCTAAACGTTGTTTTCTTCGTGCACCTGTGTCGTGTCGGTGTGAAGCATATAAATATATTTTTTTAATTATGTACTTATACCGAGACCGCGGCTGGCGTTCCGCTGTTCCGTTTGACACGAGTGTGCTACAGCCGCCGTCACCGCCACTGACAACTGTCAGTCCAGGCTGTACGACGACGAAGAATCGGTGTGATCTCCTGCCGCGTTCTGTGGGTACAATGTTGCCACTGTCATTATTATCGCTGGCAATGTAAGGCAAACGGGCCTTCTCGGAATATTTGATGAGATTTGAGTCGACTTTCGTATCTCCTACCTAAGGATCACTAATCACATTGACCACTAAGATCCGCTATTCACGTCCATTTGGAGACTCCTCGTAGAGAAGGGGAGCTGCTGGTGAGACATGTCTTTCGCAGGCGAAGTCCGTAGTGAGTGCGGCGGAGGTTCCCTTCCCCGTTCAGGACGGAACATTTGTAATCATTAAGGAAACATACACTCTTTGTCTATTTTGAGACTCTCCGCGCGCTCTGCTAAAGTAGCGTACTCGTATTGCTACAGGGTGCGGCTGCTGGTGCACGCGCGCTCTGGCGCCTGTGTGGCGCTGAAGGCGCTGCGGCGTGGCGTCGAGGAGGGCGCGCGCGAGGCGGCGCTGCACCGCGCGCTACGCCACCCGCATGTGCTGCGCTGCCTGGGCGAGCGCGAGCACGCCGACCGCCACTACCTGTTCCTGGAGTACGCGCAGGGCGGCGAGCTGTTCGACCGCATCGGTCTCTAGCGCCGTAACGTGCTCTTAATACTTTAGTCTCGGCGTGTACGCGTTGTGTACCGTGTGCGTGGCACGCAGAGCCGGACGCGGGCATGCCGGCGGCGGCGGCGCGGCGCTACTGGCGGCAGCTGCTGGCCGGGCTGCGTTACCTGCACGCGCGCGGCGTGGCGCACCGCGACATAAAGCCGGAGAACCTGCTGCTCGACACGCACGACCGCATCAAGATTTCGGACTTCGGCATGGCCACCCTCTTCAGGTGAGGGTGAGTTTTATATTTCGGTGACACGGACGGAGCGAGCGGCAAATGTCGGAGAGCTGTAACTCTCGACGTGTGTGCGGCAGGCACGGCGCGCGTGAGCGGCTGCTGTCCCGCGTGTGCGGCACGCTGCCGTACGCGGCGCCCGAGGTGCTGGGCGCCGCCGTCCGCCCGTACCGCGCGCCGCCCGCCGACGTGTGGTCGGCCGCCGTGGTGCTGCACGCCATGCTGGCCGGCGGTGAGTGCACTGTATAATATAATTTAATAGTCTGGATGGTCCCCCTCTCTCCCTCTCCCTTCAGCCTCGTACTCATGTATTTGTTTTTTTTTTAATCACGCACATTTTGTTAAAATCACTAATCTATGGTACACATCCCCCATGTACTGTAGTGTTGAAATAGAATGTGACCCAATAGCTGTTGTTTATTACTCACTAATAAAATATGTTATTCAATATTTATTAATGATATATATTTTTTAATTTAATTTATTCAATATTGATTAGAATAACATAAATGTTAACATTTCGTCGCTGCTCTGAGCGCCCCCATGAGGCGCGCGGGGCTGGGCTGCGAGGAGGCCGGGGCGCGCGGCCCGTCTCTTTGGTATCCTAGCTGTAGGCGTGCCCTGAGCCCTAAAGTTACGGTACCGAAGTTACGGACCGCGCGCGCGCTGCGGACCCGCCGGCACACACTCGCTGACCTAGTCTTGCAACGGATCACAAGTTTGTACTGCTAGAGCCTTAGACCCGTCAAGTCATTATTGTTTGGTTATATTATTATATGTTATTATTATTTTTTATTAAATATCATTGTGTATAATAGCGGATGAGCTGCGGCGGGGGATATGTTAACATTCGAAATAACACGTGATCTCTCTCTACTTGCAGAGTTGCCGTGGGAACGCGCCGCCGACACCGACTCGCGCTACGCGGCCTGGTGTCGCGGAGACGGCGACACTGCTGGCGACACCGCCGACGCCGCGGGCGAGGCGTGCGGCGCGTGGCGCAAGATAGGCGCCGACGCACGTTCGTTGCTGCGCCTGGCGCTCTGCCCCGACGCCGCCGCTCGCGCGTCGCTCTCGCGCCTTCTGCGGCACAGCTGGACGTGCGACTCGCACGACGCAGGAAACACTGACGACGTCCAATGCGCCCACGCAGGTATGTATTTCAATAATATGAGGCAAGCTCATTCTATAACATTTTATTGACAACCAACACTAAACCGATGTCGCTCTCTATGGTTGTCGTCCTAAACATTTTGCGCACTGCATCGGTAAGTGGTGTGAGATGAGAGCGGGCGCGCGTCCGTGTCAGGTACTAGGTGACTCTGAGTGGCGCCGGTCTCAGAGCTGCCTCGTGCCTCAGCACGGCGCAGCCCGCCGCCCATGCGCCCTCCCGCGTGCCGCCGCCCTCCGCCACCCTCCGCCACGACTCGGTCCTTTGGCGATTTAGCTCCATGACGTGTGTCAATGCTCATAAAGCTAGATTACCAAAGCACCGCGTCGCGCGCACCGCCGCCGCCACGCCCGCGCAGCCCCGGGGTAAGTGTGTCAAATCTTCTGTACTCTGCCTAGATCTTATTTTAAACACGTCGCTGTGCGTCGATACCCAGTGGAACGATTTTGTATTGATTTTTATTTGTCTGTACACATGATGAAGCGGTGGAATAATACAGGCGACTGAACGCCGTGATATAACTGTGATACTTCGAAAATACAAGAGAACGTATTTGCGTAGAACGTCGCTTACAGCAACATGTTAACAATCATGATAATTGTTAACGCAGATTTGATTTGAAGTTTTTATTTTTTTCTAGTTTGAGTGCAATGTGTTCCAGAGCAGCGCGGCCGGCCCTGGTGCTGAGTGACGGATGTAATTTGTGTAGTGCAAGACGTATGTCTAGAAGATATTAAGAATTAAAAATTATAAATTTATATATTTATTTCATTAAAACAGTAGATTGTCATTGTCGTAAAACTGGTTTCAATATCCGCACGGCAGATAGTGCGCGGCGGGAATGGTGCTCACAGCCGGTAACCTGCGCGGCGGTGGACAGCATCGCGCCCGCCGACGTCGACATGCAGGCGCTGCTCAGCTACTCGCAGCCCGCCCAGCCCGACGAGCTGCTCCTGTCTTCGCCCGAGCACTGCACGCAGCACCAGGTAAGGGAGTCCACCGACGACCCCGCGCTCCGCGCCTTTGTCTAACGCCCTTGTCTAACGCTGAACCCGCGTGTCGCAGGGCGTGCTGCAGCGGCTGGTGCGGCGGCTGACGCGCGTGTGGGTGCGCTGCGACGAGGCGCGCGCGCTGGCCGCGCTCACCGCC
This sequence comes from Meandrusa payeni, assembly GCA_029286785.1. Taxonomy (NCBI): domain Eukaryota; kingdom Metazoa; phylum Arthropoda; class Insecta; order Lepidoptera; family Papilionidae; genus Meandrusa; species Meandrusa payeni. Next base: position 8,348,228 of record JAGSMX010000015.1, read on the forward strand.
GCGCTCGAGCAGCGCCACTACCGCTGGCGCTACGTGCACCCGCGCATGGTTCGTACATCTCCTGTCGCATTGTATTCAACCATACACTCTGCTTCATGAGGTTTTCGTAAGGGTCACTGTGCCGCAGGGTTTAAGGCCAAAATTCAAAACTATTGACATTAACCACTTCATAGCTTGTTTTTTGTGGATATTAATTTCCTACAAAGTTATTAGCATTTTTAATCATGTTAAATATGGCCTCACTCGGCTGTAGAGAGGAGATAGTGGCGACGGGTCGCCAGCTTTGAGAGCCAGGCGGGGCTGCTCCCACAAGGTGGTTATAATCCTTTGAGGGAGAGTTGGGATCCGAGGAGGAGGGAGGTATAAAGTGGGGCTTCATATTCTCGGTGGGCCCAAGTACTCTTCAACTAGTTTGTGTATTCCCATATCAAGCATCTATTCTTACATTTCTTTTCAATTATATATCGTTGATGAAATATTAAGACACTGTTGACTTTCTTTTTTGGTCTCTGGCGTTGGGAACAGTTGTTTTAGTTTAGAGATTTACTGTGAGCAATGCTTGTGGTGTGTGTGTGTAGCTCGCGGTGGAGAGCGGCGCGGGCGGCGGGGAGCTGCGCATGCGCGTGTGGGCGGTGCGGGCGGCGCCGCCGGGGGAGTCCGCGGCGGGCGCGGCGCGCGTCGTGCTCGAGTTCCGGCGCTCGCGCGGCTGCGGGCTGCAGTTCAAGCGCTGCTTCCTCGAGCTGCGCGACGCGCTGCAGCCGTTCGCCGCGCCACCGCCCTCGCACGCACTCGATCTGCCCCTGGATGCGCCGCTCGATGCACCACTCGATGCGCCACTAGATGCGCCGCTCGATGCGCCACTAGATGCGTCGCACGATGCGCCACTAGATGTGCCGCTCGATGCGCCACTAGATGTGCCGCTCGATGCGCCACTAGATTCTCCACTCGACGCGCACGTGCCCATGGATGAAACATGATGGTGCGCACCACGTTTTTTAACAACAAAACCAGTAACAACTTACGTAACAAGCAAGCTTGCCGCAGAGTGCAGTGACCGCGGCCGTTGCGTCAAAGAAACCTAACTTTTAAGCATTTAGTACTGGTACAGGGTATTAGTCACTACCATTTACCACTAAGCAAGCTGCTTATCACATTAAGATTGCATGCATTCCTCGTCGTGTGCTGTGTCATAAAATTAAACAGAACAAGAAGGGTCTAATTGAAATATATCTGTTTCAAAGTAAAGCTCTAGTTTTATTTCTCATCAAATAACTTTGTACTACAAACAAAGCTGAGTGCGGTTGAAGTACTTAATCATATATGGTTTGTTTGTTGACGTCCTCGGAGAATACTGCGTTAGCAGCGGTCGCTCCGACGGTTTTGTTAACTTGACGCGCTATGAGGACGTAGCGCGGCTGTTGTCAATTAAGTTTCTAGCGCCAGGCTAGCAGCTAGGTTCATACGACGGCGCCTGTGCCGTCACCGCAGCCATACATTTGTGTGTGCGTCCTGGCACGCGATATGGCGCGCTCTCCTGTTCCTGACAGAAACGTTGACTGGTCTGGTCGATGTTGGCCCTGCAGAGTGGTGACTCGCTTGTCTCTTCCCAGTTGGTGTCAGGTTTCTTAAAGGGACACCACGAGGCGATGAAGTTAAACGGAGAACAAAGATGGACATCTCCGCCGTCGGCAAGTTGAAGCAGCAGCGGGTCGGAGAAGTAAGGTGTTCTCTGACCGACGCAGGTAACGATATCACTTATTCGATACATTTCATCCGATAAAGCCAAATATCACTACACTACTACTCTCCGCAACGGCAGCACTAGTTGTATAAATTTTATAATCTGTGCCGCGCCGTTTTTTGAGCTACTTAAATATGAACACATTACGATATAGAAAATAGATATAGAATTTATGCAACATATCGCATAGAATCGATACAACGTTACCATATGTTATATCGAAAAATATTTCGATATATTTTTTGTATGACCATTCCGTCTCCCTTATCAACCGACTTCATAAGGAGGAGGGTTTCAATTCGTCTGTATGTTTGTTACCTCGTAACTTTCGACTGAGTGAACCGATTTCGATAATTATTTTTTTTTTGTTTGAAAGCTGGTGCTTCCTGTGCGGTACCATTTAAACTTCGTCCAGATTTAAGATTCGTTCAGAATTGAACATTAGGATCCATGAGAAAACCATATAAAGCTTAAATTTGCATTAAGTTGTGTGCGCCGCAAATGTACAAGTAACTCAATTTGACGCCAACGGATTTCGATGAATCATTTTTTATTGCAAAGAATGTTCGTTTGATGAGAGATAGAGAACGATAGACTTAAAAGGAAAAAAATTACTCATTGTCCATTATTAATGCAAAAATCATCATCAATTCTCGATAAATATCGAACATCGATTCTTTCGCATTTGATTTTCACATCGATGTTTTTTTAATGTCGATCCATCCTTAGCTCGTGCGCTCAGAGCCCCCAGTGGTCGCCAAAACAAACTTCGTGCATCTGACGACTTGCACAAGTTACGCGCCGGCGCCGGCAACTACACCCGCGATGATTTGTTTGTAAACATTGTCGACATCATAAAATAATATTTAAGTTCAAGGTTCAATTCACGATATTTAAGGTCATTGATCCACGTTTAATAATTATACCATTGAGGAAATAAGTAAGATGAATATAATGTGGATGAAAATCTAGGGCGTCTAACGGTCTAGTTCTAGACAATATAATTGAATCAAAATGATTACGTAAAGTACCTTTCCTACCGCTTCAACTACAACTGCGTTGTAATACTTAATTATGACAATAAGTAACAAGTATTTACGAATTAAACCAAAAACCAACTTCAAATCGAATCAAAGGTTACACGCTATAAGTCGCATTCTTCTTTGCATTTACGATTGATCGTACGAATATTGCGTAATATAATTGATCACAACGTAACCAAACTCTAATCAAACTACTCTCGAAGTACATCCTTTACAATAAAGATTGAATCATCGAAATCGGTTGCCGTGATCTTGAGTTATTCGTCCATTTGTCGCGCACATACTTTGTTGGCGGGGATCGTGACTCCTGAGGAGGGGCAGTTTTAAAACACTTTATTCATATTATATATATTGTATACATTCCACTTTTATAACATGTTTAGTCCGAGATGTTTTCCTGTTGATGTCTTGATGAGAAGTCCATAGTTTTCCTCTGAAGTCTGTACATTCAAATAATTATTCTAATATTCGAACCTTCCAAATTCAAATGTGACAAGTGTTGCCTGCTATTATTACATATTCAACCTCCAACATAATTAATGCAAATTTAAGACTTCAAGAAGAAACATCAAAGTCGAGTCAATGTAAATATTTGTGGATTCGCCAATCTAACCCTGCATATCCGTTGGCGTGTAGTCGACTGGGCAGACTGCATGTTCCAGCGTGTACATTGTGACACCGCCCCAACACACTATTTCTAATCCTGTCAGTTGTGGCACTCAGCAAACTTGTTAACGGTCGACCGCCGGTGACGTAAGTCATCGTCCTACGGATTTACTTAAATTAGTTAATAAGGAAAGTGCACCAACCTGCCGCGTTTGTTATTTAAGGGAGATATATTTCTTTATGTTGAGCGAACACGCGGCCGGTCCCCAGTCTGCTTTTTTTTTTTGTTTACTGTAGAAAATCTTCAAAAAGATACCCTGCCTTCTGGGGGGAAGGCGGCGGTTATGTGGGGTTTTACCCACTAAAATCTCCCGGTGGCCCTTGTTCGGTGCATACTCAACAGGGCTCCGAGGATCTCCAGTGGAACCCACCGGAGCCCCCCTGCACTGTCCCCCGGGTCCACCTTGACGGACGACAAAGGCCCCGACCCTTGTCGCCCAGTGAACCCGAGGCCCCTTTTAGTCGCCTTCTACGACAGGCAGGGGATACCGTAGTCTTATTCTTGAGAGCCCAGAACTACAGGGCTACGGCTACCCCAGTCTGCTAAACCAATTATACACAAAAGTAACGTTCGTAAGCGTAATAGCGATGTTGCGGTGGCGACCTTAATGATTAACACTGTGTGTTTTAGTATTTTGTAATGATATAATGATAATTGCTATGTCTGTAGTAGATCGGGCTCATAATGAAACGTGACTGGTAAATAGAGCGGCCACCCACGAGCGCCCACTCGAAGGACTGCAGGTGCGGCGCCAATCAACGTTATGACGAGTTGTGTCAGTTAGTAAGAGTTAATATAACTTTCGGTAACAGCAAATGAACGTACATACGGGACTGTCGCTGGCAGATAGCTGATGTAATAAGGAGTAACTTAGCTATTTTTAATTTAACCGACTTCAAAAAAAGGAGGTTGTTATCAGGTTTTTTTTTTGTGCTTGGTAATCATCCAAAGAATTCCTTTAAAATTATAAATATAAATGTGAAATTTGGAATGGATGGATGTTTGTTGCTCAATCACGATAGATCGGGTGAACTTGTTTATCAACAGTTCAGGCGGTCACGCGCCGGAGATGTGACCAGGTGTGATATGACGTAGTGTATATTACAGGCGGCGTTAGTAAACGCTAACAATAAATTGTTCTCATCACGTTGCCGTGGCCTTGTAACGTAATCCCCTGTCTGCCTGCAGCTAGTAGCAAGTAGCTGCTTCACAGTGCAGCGGCCGCTCCCTGCGGGCCACAATATATTAATTACAACAGATTCCACACAGTACGACATACTTCTTTCCTATTACAAATCAACTTACACTTTCAATCTTTTTCTAGCGCGACAGCCAGATACAGCAATCTCTGTCCCCTTTTTAATAAGATCATTAGGCCCCATACGTGATAAGTGGTAAGTAGACACCGCTCAAAATAAAACTACACAAGTAAAACCAACGTAATTTAATAGTCCCAGTTATGATATACAACTATATGTTACTTAGCACACGTCACACGCTATTTGATGAAGTCGGGCCAAAGTTGACGTGACTCGCTGATATATATATTTCTGTTGTTGTTATGTTTATATAAAAATTAACAAAACAAATTTAAGCTTTATATGGTTTTCCCATGGATCCTAATGTTCAATTCTGAACGAATCTTAAATCTGGACGAAGTTTAAATGGTACCGCACAGGAAGCACCAGCTTTCAAATAAAATAAATAATTATCGAAATCGGTTCACTCAGTCGAAAGTTACGAGGTAACAATAACAGAGAAACCGACTCCATCTGTAGAGCGCCGCTCAATTAACAACTAGAAACTCGGGGCTTCCGACATTTCTTTTGCGCTCGTCTCGTGCGACCTGGTACTCCCAGCGACAGTCCTCTGCTTCTGCAAGTGTTGCCACATCGGGGCGACATTTGTGACCGCATCGTCATCGTCCCGGCGAAGCGCTAGCATCACGTCAATTACCGTTCATTGTACATTTGATACACCTAGTTAACCTAAATGCATTGTGAGGCGCGGCGGCGAGCGGGCCCCTTGCGCCATCGCCACCATTGTCCGCTCCCCACCTGACGTGATCTACTCTTGGCGGGATCTACATTGAGCGAGCGCTTATCGCGTTCATCTGAACTCTTTATTTTTACATTGGTGTGGTTAGCAGGTACACCATCGCATGGCTTTCCTTGCGCGGTGATAAGAAACGTGATGTTGCGAGTCGAATTTAATTGTTTTAATCGAGAGCAGGAGCTCGCCGCCTCCGCACTCAACAGAGCCCGCGCCCCCCGGGCCGGCTGGGGAGCGGGCGCGGTCAGTGTAACGCGCGCGCCGCACTGCTCCGGTCCTGTGCTCGCGGTGCTCGTGCCCAAGGTGCAACTATTGTGTGGGTGTTACGGAGCCGGGAGTAAGCGCGGGCATGGTGTGCGTGCGCGCGGTGCTCGCGGCGTGCGCGCTGGTGCTGACGCTGGCGGCCGCGACGCTGCTGCCGTTGGAGGCCGAGCGACTCCGGGCCACCGTCGGCGGGTTCGCCGTCATGAATTGTCACCTCGACTTCCCTTTCGGCAACGAAATTCCCTACCACCTTCAGTGGGATAAAGACGTAAGTGTGGACGACATTGATTAATTTAACATGTATACCTGAAGTTGGCACGCGCACGCACGACATTGGGTAGTCCTGAGCACCGCTGAAACTCAGCACTGTGGCAACCTTGCTACAGGACATGCTGAAACGGTGTCCAATGTGTTTGTTTGTGTATATTATGATGTAAATAAATAAAATGTCTACGTCTAACATGATGTACGGAAGTATCAGGAGAGCCGAGCGTCGCCGCTTCATCTAATTAACTATTTCATTTAATAATTGTGGCCACGCGGCCTGGCGCACCTGTGTGGACTCCGAAGTCATTTGTCTTGCTGACACACACAGCGTCTCGTGACCTAGGCTCTATCTCCTGTTTCTCCTTCCCGTGTCTCACCACCCGGCGGATCTTGTCTAAAATACAGGAACTGCAACTGCTAATTCTCCATCATCCACCTCACTGACTACAATTTGGTCCAATGCTGAGTTGATAACATTTGTATGACACGGTACTGGCGCAAAGATCATGATGGACTTCCAGTTCGCGCGCGCGGGCGTCGAGGTGGCCCCTGTGCCCCCGACCTCCTCGTGAAGAGTTGTGAGAGATAGAGTTCGATCTCTCGGTATTCTGCCCGTGGCGAGCGATTCGCACTACAGTTAGTAATAAGCGATGTGGCCCGGATGGTCCAAGACCTTCGTATGCGAAGCGCCGGCCTTCGCCACTCCCTCGCACCGCGCCGGCGGACACGTGTGTGGTTTGAGAACAATTGTCGGTACGACGTCGCGTCCGGAGCCGGAGGAGACGCCCGACCTCCCACACCGACGTACTTCCTCGGATCATTTTGAAAGCGTCTTGCAGTCATTTGTCTTTTGAAGGAAACCTTCTTTATGACACAGAGCGTCCTCCCCACTCCCTCAGACTACGGTGCAGAGACTTGGACTCTGACCGCTGGGCTGGTCCACAAGCTGAAAGTCGCACAACGAGCGATGGAAAGAGTTATGCTCGGCATTTCTAGGTAGAGTAGAGAGTGGATAAATTGATATTATATTATATTATATTATAAAACAAGATCTGAAGCTCGGTGCTTATCGTCGGTACAGAGGACGTGCCCTGATCAATGTTTACAATTAAAGAGAGGATCGACGACTTCTGTCGCGGTACGCAAGGGAAAAGTGCAGATATATCCGTTTGCCGATGAAACAATTTCACAACTGAAGAACAATACAATAAATAAAATAAAGTGTGCGCTCACAGTCCTAAGGAAGCTGCTCCAGCGGTCGGCAGTGCTCATCGTCCTGCGTCAGTGCTGGTGTTAGTGTCTTATCAAAAAGTCACAAAACTACATTTTTGCGAAAAAGGAGTGAAAACAATGTGTAGACGGAGCGCGCTCTAGTAGCTGCACGGCGCCGTGTGCGCTCTCGGCTCGCGCGCACCAATTTTCTAATGTCTGTATAATTCGTCTGCGCATTAAACAATAACAGAAACGAAGAAGCCAAACTGGCGGCGACGCTCGCTCCAGATCCTTAATGGTGTAAATTCACCGCGACCGTGCGCGTGGGCCGCCGACGACCAATTACGCAGCCGAACCCCCACCACCCCGCCTGCCCCCTGGAGCCTCCGCTTGTTCGTGATCCTTGGACCATTTAGAACTAGACCTGTAGTTGAAATTGCAAACCATCATTTCAATATTATCACCACTTTTAGAGCGACAAACATCCTTTATTCCAAAAAATGATAGACAATTTTGGTATAATAACAATCTCTTCGAGCCAAGGGTAGGCAGTGTAGAGGCGATCATGGATTAAGATTAACTTGGTTTCACCCAAACCCATAAATCTGCGCGTACATGTTAGTCTGATATTAGTTTGCGACGCGTCTCTGCCGACACCACTCGCGCCGGAAATCTCCCTTTATCTTTCCTCATTCACATCTCAAGCTTCACACCTCTTAAGGCACAGTTATTAATGTTACCAATCAGTATCGTTTACATTACATATTTCTCGATAACTTTACGTGTTGTATAGTTGTAGCCAAATACCACGACACTCGGTCTTTAAGGGATGTTGTGTGTATAGAAGTCGCAGGCGGCCGCTAATGGCGCATGTACTGTGCGGGCGCACGGTCGTCCTCGGCCGGCCGCCGTGTCGCCGCGCGGCCGCTACTGCGTCGTTCCTCTCCCCCGGGCTCTGATGCAATGTTACAGTAGTTATTCACTTACGAGCGGCTTCCTCGTCTGGAGACGGAACAGATCTCCGCCAGCGTCGCTCACTGCACGCGGTACCATGTGTCGCCGACTGGCATACACCCTAATTTTATCTTAATTTTATTCCACCGACTTAAAAAAAAGAAGATTTTCAATTCATCATCAAAAAAGGTGTTGTCTCCCGTGTGCTCCGATTTCAATTTGGTACAGTTCTGACAATGGAATCCATGAGAAAACCATATAAGTCTTAAATATATGCACGACGAACGGACGAATGACTCAATATCACGTCAGCCGATTCCGATGATACATTTTTTATTGACAAGGATGTACTTCAACGATACTTTGATGAGAATTTGTAGGTTCCGATTAATTCTATTGCCTAATATCCCTATTCGATTTGATGTCTGTTTTTGTTTTTATTCGTAAATAAAGTTGTTTTTTTTTTCCTTACTGAAATTCTCTGAGGCGAGTCGTAAACGTTGCAGGGCGAGAGCATCTTCTCGTGGTACAGCGGGGACGCGGCGCCGCGGGTGGCGGACCGCTGGGGCGGGCGCGTGCGGCGGCTGGCCGGCGGCCGGCTCGGCCTTGGCCGCGGCTCCATCAACGTGAGCGCCGTGCGCGAGACCGACGCCGGCCTGTACCGCTGCCGGGTCACCTTCCCCAACCGCTCCCCGCCCGCGCGCAACAACGGCACCTTCTACTACCTGGACGTGGACGGTGAGTACGCTGCTTGGCTCACCAGCCTCAAACCCCGGCGCTAAGTGATCAGTTAGTAGTAAGGATACAAGCGCTACCTAAATTATCAAAATGATGTGATGCCGTGAGACACCAGGTAGGAACGAAGTTTGAAAATATCAAATAACGTAAAATAAAGAATTATGTTTGTTTGTTACTACAATAAAAAAATACGTAAATAATTAATTAATACTTATTAATCATTTGTTAAAGCGCCATCTGTGATCAGAGAGTAGAACTACATGCTTTATGGTCATAGTAGCAGCCGCCGTGTATACACGGTTTCGTTATATTATGTTTCTTACAGTTTTAGACACTAATTTTTTCCGCCGCAGCAAAACCCCTATCTGCCAAACCTGTCGCGAGGAACTTCGTTCCGCTAAACTATTTATTTATTGGAAATTAATAAGATTTAAAGTAATAGGTTTACGATTTCCTCGGCAGGGGGGAACCTGATCGTTACACCCCCTACGAACGCCACCGTCCTGGAGGGGGAACGCGCCGAGCTGGAATGCTTGCCCAAGGACCCCGAGTCTGTCGTTCAGTGGTACAAGGACAAGCTGGCCCTGAGCGAGCTGCCCGAGCTGGCGCAGCGCTCGGAACTGCCGGCCAACGGCAGCCTCGTGGTGCGCGCCGCCGCCAGCACCGACCTGGGCGAGTACGAGTGCCGGGTGAGCGCGCCCGACGGCACGCTGCAGACCGCCGGCGCCTACCTCGACGTGCAGTGTCAGTCGTCGAGTCAACAATACCTTATACGTTCACACCAACTACACCAGCCCACAGACACGTTACATAATACGAGTACAAAGCTTAAGTTATTGATACTTGATTCGGAAGTGCGCGAGACGAGGTCGACAGCACTCCTGCAAGCTCAATGAACTGTCTGCTAAACTATGTGTCCGTCATGACGACAAACATTTCATGACACTGGGCAATTTGACGTCACACGCACCTTTTTGACTCCCTACAAATTCTTCCTTTATCAATTCTCTCCCCTGAGGGACTCTTTCCCGACGGTCTCAGGACTCTCCTGAACGACGAGTGTGTGAGATCTGTGAACTTGAGAAAGTCTGTAGGTTGAAAAAGTTGCCGACGCCGAGACGGTGTCAGACCGGGTCTGCTCTTAATTTGCGCATTGCAATATTCATTTTTGTTCGTAGATAAAGCAAAAGTAGTGTATTCACCCAAAGAGCGGTTCCTGCCGGCGGGCAAGGCCGCGAGCCTGGACTGCCACTTCAGCGCCAACCCGCCGCTGACCAACCTGCGATGGGAAAAGGACGGCTTCCTCTTCGACCCTTACAACGTGCCCGGCGTGTTCTACAGCATGAACGGCAGTTTACTGTTCAATCGTGTAAGTGCACCAGGCTCTGCACGAGACCAGAGAGAACTCAGCATATAGCACTTAATGAGCTGACTGCAGCAACCGTTCAATTAAAAGTTTTCAGCTGGACCCAGAAGATTTACGTGCGGGTCTCCAGCGCGCAACGGTGAAAAGTCGGTTAACTAGGTCATGTCTTGCGACACGAAAAATATCAGCTTTTCCAACTAATTATCAGGGGAAGGATAACAGGGAAGAGACGCGCTGGACGTAGGAAATTCGTGGTTACCTCAGAGAGAGGACCATCATCAGCGATGAACAACAATTTCGGTTGGTAAACGAAAGCCAACCTCCAGTATTGGAGAAGAAGATACATGAAGATTGGAAAGAATACTATCTTCTTTTGTACTTCAATCGAAATTACATTTTTTATATGATGTTTGTGCGGGCGCAGGTAGACGAGTCGCACGAGGGCCTGTACTCGTGCACCCCGTACAACGCGCTGGGCACGCAGGGCGCGTCGGGCGGCGTGCGCGTGCGCGTGCAGCGAGCGCCCAGCGTGCACGCGCGCCCACAGCCGCTCTACGTGGTGCGGCTGGGCGACACGCTCACGTTGCCGTGCGCTGCCGCCCCGCCGCCTCACCACGCCGCGCCCGTGCTGCGCTGGACCCGGGTACGCCGCCACACCACACACTGCGCCAGTTCTACTGTATGGGAGGTACAGTCTGCGGCGTAACGAAGTGGAAGCGCACATAAACATGTCGCCAAGCCGCCGAGGGCTGCGCGCTCCTCGCGCCCAGGAAACAGACGAGTGTACTTTACACTACGCGACTGAAGTTAAATTGACTTATCTCGATCACACTTTCTGTAACGCTTTCACCAGCTTATTGCCCAAGTCAAGCGTGTGTATAGAAGTTTTATTTCACAGAGTAAGTGAAATGTGGAATGTTTTCAGAAAGACGGCAGCGCCCTGCCGGCGGGGCGGCACGCGCTGCGCGCTGGGAACCTGACCATCTCGCAGGTGGCGGAGGAGGATCGCGGCGTGTACGTGTGCACGGCCAGCAACGAAGCCGACGAGGTGGCCGTGGAAACCGAGCTCGTGATCGAGAACCTGCCGCTGCGCCCCCCGTACAACCTGACCGCCAGCCCTGCCGCCGACTCCATACACCTGTCCTGGGTGCCCGGTATGTTCTGGCCTTGAACTGCCTGCAGCGGTACAACTGAATACTGACGTGAATGAAAGTATTTATTCTGCGTTATGTTGAAGAATGTGAAAACGGGCTTCTCAATATTTCTCTCTGCTCCTCGCCGTGCCAGTACAGCGCGCAAGAGTTGTTCATGAACGTAGGAGATCACTTAATGAGCGCGGCGTGATCAGTTAAGTGCCTATTTCAAATACACAACTCCAGGACTGGACGAAAACAATTCTCGTTGCAGGTCACAACGGGCTGGACGTGGATTACAACGTGTGGTACCGCGAGCGCGCCGTCAGCGAGTGGCGCACCATGAAGATCCTCACGCGAGGAGTGACCGAGGCCACGCTGGTGGGGCTGCGCCCCGCCACGGAGTACGAGCTACGCCTTCTGTCGCAAGATCATCTGGGCGATGGTCTATTTAGCAAACCGATCTTCGTTCGAACATTCGGTACTTTACAGTTTCCGCTCCCGTGGCGTAATCATACTGAAGCGGCTTGTTGTTCGCAGCCACATCTAGATAGACAGATAGCTGCAGAGCTTTAGAGCGTTCGTTTTATAAATAGTTTATTCGTTTCAGATCCAGAAGCAGGTGAAGACATGGCCACAGCGTACGCGGCCGCAGCCACAGAGAGTACCGTGACCACGGACGCCGTCGAGGACATGGAGGTGACCATCCGGCTCATCGACGAGGGGGCGCTAGTGCGCTGGAGCCGCGAGCCCGGGGACCGCAGCCGGTGCACCGTGCGCTGGTACCGCGCGGAGGAGCGCGACCCGCTCGCCACCGCGCACACACACCACAACTACCTGCTGGGTACTGACCTGACACACAATGTTACTTTTGTAATTTATATAGATATGCCTGTATAGGGGATTTTAGTTTTTATTAATGATTAATAAACTAGTTTTTTCTTAGTGCAAGTTGTCAGTGTAGTAGTACGAGTAAAAGGTAGTATTTCACACAATTAAGTGAAAATGCTGTAATTGTTGTTCTGGTCTATACGTAGATTCATCGATACATAATATTGTGTGCGTGTGTGTGCAGTGAGCGAGGTGGAGGAGGGCGGGGAGTACGTGACGCGCGTGCAGTGCGCGAGCGGCGTGCGCGGCGGCGCTGCGGTGCACGTGCCGCAATACGCGCGGCTGCGGGGCGTGGCGGCGGGTGCAGCGTGCGCGGCGCTACTGCTGGCCGCGCTGGCCGCTGCGCTGTGGGCCGCGCGGCGCCGCCTGCGTCTGCGCAGCCACGCGCGCGCCCCGCACCGCCCACCGCGACCCGACAAGCGCCCGCGCTGAGTGGTGCTCGTGCGGACTCCTCGTCGACACGGCCGACGGAAGTCGATGTTACACGGATTCTTTAAGCTTTTCCATAACTAAATTATTTCCATCGAGCCGTTTTTGTCACCTAACATCAAAAGAGAGACGAAATGACACAAATTGTATCGTAGTTAATTTTTTTTGATAATGGTTAAATATTTGTAAATACAGTCGTGGCGCCGCCTCTCGCTCGTCCCGCGTTACTGGCGCGGTCTAATTGTAAAGAAGTTTATTAATTATTGTACGCTTCTGCACATTCACTATACACTGGTGTGTATTAAGAAAACTGAAACACTTCGTATTTGCACTTGTTTATTTTCCGAGCGGTCGACTGCAAGTGACCTCTATTAAAACTATGTACAATTTATACTATTTTTGGCATAATGATTAAAGCGTCGTGATTGGTCGACCAATCACAGGCCATATGGTACGACCAATCACGAGCCAGCAAATATGTGGGTCGCCATAGACCCCCTACGGCTCGATTAGCCTTTGGTCATCCCGCACATCACTCCCGCCGTGCGGCTTCGCCGCATCATTTTCCGGTGCGGGTACGATGTTTGCGGCCAACGGGAGGATCACCAGTTTTCTTACAGCTCGCCGTAGTATTCCTCCTTTGGTCCGGACGTCCACTATGCACACGACGTTGTCAGGTCCTGGATATGTAGCTATGACTCTGCCACGGAACCACACGTTACGTGGCAGGACTATCTGTAGTAGATCGTTGACTTGTACTACCGCTTCCCGACCATGGGGCTCCCGCCGGTATTGGAGCTCTGGTACTCCTTCAGCCAACACGTCCAAAGGATATCCGCGAGTCGAAACTTTCTGCTTTTGGGCGGCGATGTATGGTTAATTGTTTTTCGTATTGTCAGCGTAGGCCTTTTTGTATTTTTCCAGCTCGGATCAACCTCTGCGATTTTCTTATTTCTTCGGTAGTTCACGCTATCTCTGTTTGTTCTACACAGCTGGAAGAATTGTAGAACTCTCGTTGCTGAATATCGAAGTCTGTCCAAATTAGAGAAGCGAGAGACTTTGGGTAAGGCACCGACTAGTTTTGGTCCTCTAGTGTTAGTTGTATGATACGTCCTTTCTTCACCGGAGGTTTCTGTCTCTATTGTCGATTTTTCTATCAACCAATCATCTTCAGTTTTATGTAGGAAGTCGGGTCCTATGTACCAACGGTGATTTCTGTTAAACGCGGCAGGTACATCTCTCGTAGCGTCGACGGCGACGTTCATCTTTGTCGGTACCCAACGCCATTCTGATACTTTTGAAGATTCTTCTATAGTAGTTTGTCGATGAGCCACATATGGTTTGTACGAACGCGACCCGTTTCGTATCCAGGCGAGTACTGTCTTACTATCTATCCAAAATATTCTGCAGCCTGGTTTTCTTTCGTGCTCTTCTATGGTTTTGCTATGTACTTCTCGTACGTTCTTCGTAACACGTATCGCGTCTTCCATAGTCCTGAAGCTATTTAAGTAGTCGTCTACGTAGCGTTCCCCTATAATTGCGGCTGGAGCTTCAGGGTGAGTTTTCTCGTGTGTTTTTGCGTTCAAGTCCTTGACGTATATTGCTGTTGATGGGGAACTCGATGCACCAAATACTAGAGACGTCATTCTATACTCCTCCGGGGGTGTGTTGTCTCTACGATTCCCGCGCCACAGGTAACGCAATGCGTCCCTGTCCTGAGTTCGTAGCTTGACCTGCATGAACATCTCTTTGATGTCTGACGTGACCGCGATCTGATGCTGCCGGAACCGCATGACGACGCCTGGCAGTGACTGTAGGAGGTCGGGTCCTTTGTGTAGCATGTCGTTAAGCGATACTCCTTTTGTCTTGGCTGCAGCGTCATGGACTACTCTTAGTTTTTCAGGTTTCGTTGGATTGATGACGGCAAAGTGCGGCAGGTACCATGTTTTCCCCGGCGTCTTTTGTTTCGGAGCGAGTTCGGCATATCCCTTAGAGATCAGAGCTTCCATTTGTTCTGTGTATTTCTGTTTCAGCTTTGGATCTCGATCAATCTTTCTTTCTATATTGAAGAGCCTTTTTAGAGAGCTTTCATAGTTGTCGGGAAATGTGACATTTTCCTTGCGCCATAAAAAGACCTGTTTCGTATCGTCCCTTTTCTGTTTTGGTAGTTGTTTTCTCGAGGACACGTAGTGCTTGTTGCTCTGGGTCTGTCGTCGGTTTCTTCTTGCTTAAGCAGAGCGTATCCATTTCAAAATACTGCTTAACAAGAGTCTCTAGGCTATCTTCCCCGCTCTCCGTCGTATGAGAGACGAAGTCGATGCTGCGCCCGATGATGCGGGTCTGGCTGCCATGTAGTACCCAACCCAGTGGTGTGAGAGAGGCCACTAGTTGGCTTCTGTCTCCTTTCCTCACTTCTGTTGATATCAATAGATGCCAATTATCTTGACCAATCAGCACTCGTGGTTTCACGTCTCTGTACGTGAGGTACTCTTGGAGGTCTGCTAAGTGTCTGCATTTTTCAACCATCTCTCTTGAAATTTGTTGTGACGATACTCGTAGGTTTTTTACTGTGCGCGCCTGTATTTGCTCTTCGTGATCATTGAGTCCTTTTAGCTTTATGTTTACTCGTCTCGAAGCCGACTCTGATGTATTATCGCTTATAGTTTCTATGTTTAGTGGTTCGACAGGTCCCGTTGCTCCAACGCTCTTAGCGATATTGTCGTCGATTAAAGTGATCGTTGAGCCGTCGTCCAATAAGGCGAAGGTGTTGCATATCCCCTTCGGCCCTTTAACTTGTATCGGGATGATCTTTAGATAGGATTGTTTCTTCTTAATAGTCCACGCCGAGTTAATGGTTTCTGTAGTTTCTTTGTCTGCATTTTTTTCTGTTATGTCTGCCACCTTGTCGTAGTGCAGCATCTTATGATGATAATATTTGCAGTAGTTGATACCGCACGACTTGGCTCGACAACTGTGCATTTTGCTTTTGTAACGAAGACATCGAAAGCATAGGCGTTTGGACTTGGCTGTTTCCCATCTTGCGCCTGCATCCAGACTTTTAAACTGTTCACATTCTGTTGCGTTGTGTCCGCCTTCTTCGCAGACGGGACACTTTGGCGTGTACGTTTTTCCCGTAACGTTGTGTATTCTTTGCGGCCTCTTCTGTACGATTGGCGTATGCGATGTCACCTGCTCCGGTAACGCATATGGGCCGCATAATTCCGCTTCTCTCCTAAGGAACTTTTCTAGCTTCAACAGGTCTGGGTCCTCCCTTGGTTGTGTATTCGCGAAGTCATAAAATCTATAGCGTAGCGTGGGCGTAAGTTTGTCTACGATCGTCTTCGAAACTTCCGGATTGAACATGTAGTTTATGCATTTCAACGTTTTCAATGTTGCTACGGTGTTCGAGATCTTTGTTGCGAATATACAGATGTCTCGCGGCGATTCAGTGAGGCGTGACAGTCCACGAAGCGCTGCCATCTCTATCATAGCGATCGATTCAGGCCTTCCAAATCTCGATTCGAGAGTCCTCATAATCTCTGCCGGGTGTGCGTTGCTAATTAGGAGGCCCTCTACTGCTTCCTTAGCTTTTCCTTGTAGGTTTCTTCGGAGGCGGTTTGTATTTTCTACGGTCGAAAACATTTCTTCTGTTTCGTGATATGCTGCACGGAAAGGTAGCCACTCTTGGTGTAACCCGCTGAAGTAAGGTAATTCTATGAACTTTGGACGCTGCGCTGTATTTATCGCTCGAGTGATGGCTGCGGCCAGTTGCGTGAAACCTGACTGTGCTCCCGCCGGTGATTGGCGTGCATCTTCCGCACAATTGGTCAGTTTATGTTCCATACTGTTGATCGCCGGTGCTTCTGTTGGTTGAGGTGGTGCGGCGGCGGTCGCAAGTATAGTGTGTTCTTGACTGTCCAACCAATTGTCTATTCGCTCATTCACCCTTGTGCCCGCGTATACGGAGGCTTCGTCTGCTTCATCTTCTGTGTCTTCCGCTTCTAAGACGGCTAGGCGTGCCGCGGCGAGCTCCGCTTGCAGGCGTATTAGTTCTTCTTTTGCTTTCGCTATCTTGAGTGCTCTGGTTTTACTGTAGGCGGACCCTCCCGCCCTTTTGCTAAGCACTTGCGGTCCCTGTGTGTCGAGTTCTGTTGGACCGACGGCGGTGCTGTACTTCATTCTTACTGTGGAGGCTTCAGTTTCCCGAATACGCTCCCTCATCGAAGGTGGCGGCGCCCTCTTTACGGAGGGTTTAATCTGTTTCGCGTCGGCCGGAAATGTCGATGCGGCGGACGACGCGATAGTAAGTGCAACGGCAGCGGCACTTGCTGTTACGGAGGGGCGTTCGGCGGGGAACACCGACGTCACGGAGGCTGTGTTTTCTATTTCCGTCGTGTCGGTTCCTGTAGCTATAGAGGCCGTGCTTGCTTCCGTAGTGATGCCAGTAGCCGAGGTTGTGGGCGGTTTGCGACCCTTTCCCTCAGAACGTGTTACCGGCATGACTTGCAATCTTCTGTATACGTCGTGTTCGATTTTCTTGTCTGTTAGATCCGGCTCGAAGGACCATTAAATGTACGCTTCTGCACATTCACTGTACACTGGTGTGTATTAAGAAAACTGAAACACTTCGTATTTTCACTTGTTTATTTTCCGAGTGGTCGACTGCAAGTGACCTCTATTAAAACTATGTACAATTTATACTATTTTTGGCATAATGATTAAAGCGTCGTGATTGGTCGACCAATCACAGGCCATATGGTACGACCAATCACGAGCCAGCAAATATGTGGGTCGCCATAGACCCCCTACGGCTCGATTAGCCTTTGGTCATCCCGCACAATTATATTTAAGTAACCGGAGTATATAACGTATCGTAGAGCACATAGCGGTCCTAGGTTATTTTCGTGTTAACAATCTACATGCGCACCGCCGGCCGGTGCCATTTTTTTTATAATGTTTTAAAAAGAGGAGAATTATAAAAATGGAGAATATACATAATGTGAACTTCAGTAGGCGCGGCGCGATGTCAGCCAGTCGAGATAGTTTGCTTGTGGCTGCATATCCTACTTGTATTTCACGTGTCCTCACAACAGGTGGCACGCTGCGCACCGCCGCGGTGACCGCGCGGTCACACTTGCATCTCCGGACGCTCGTCACATCTGTTAAGTATCGTATTAAGTATAGTTATGGTATTAATTTATTCGACAGCTATGTTTTTGAAGAGTGTGTTCATTATATTCATAATAAAATGGAGTAAAACAACAAACTATTATTTTTATTGTAATATATTGCCGTACCTTCTCCTTCTACTCCCACTTCCTGATTTCCTTAAAACACAACACCCGGTCGATCGGTCGGTCGGTCGTTTAGTTAGTTTAGTTAGCTAGTTAGTTAGTTTATTTATTTTATTTATTTATTTATTTAATAAGATACACCAACAGCATTACACATGCATACATTGTTGTAATAATCAAGTTTACAAACTAAGTCCTGTTGTGTATGCCAATTACAGGTGTACACAACATTCGCTATAAGGAAACGTAACAATTTTATTATTAATACTTACAAAAATATTTTATTAAATGATAAGTAATAGGAATATAACTACTAAATTAATTAAGTTAGCCAAAATCACTGCACAATTTTTAACACTAAGGTGCGGAAGACCTTGCGTGAATTAGAAAAAATGTCAACCGACGTGGACTTAGTGTTAAGGAGGTTATAAGTAGCAATATGTAGCAGTTATATGTAGCTCTCAATTTAGTGTCGATAATCACACCCAAGTCACGGATCTTGTTCACCTTCTGGATGTTAACACCGTCTAAGTTGTAAGTCGAAGCAATCGGGACTTTTCCTGGTGTAACTAACATGGTAGCATTTTCCTATGTTTAGGGACATGCCGTTGGATATGACCCAGTCTTTCACGTTGTTCAAATCGGACTGTAAATGTAAAATATCATTTTTGGTAGTAATGGGACTGAATATTTTGAGATCATCCGCGAATAATGATATTTGACTATAGTGAATACAAGTGTTGACATCGTTAATAAATATTATAAACAGGAGTGGACCTAGGTGGGACCCCTGGGGAACGCCGGACTTTGCCACATATACTTCAGACTCATAGCCCTTAATGACTACTTTATGCGGTCTATTTGTAAGGTACGATTGAAACCATGCTAGTAGTCCGGAATGAATTCCAAATGACCTGAGTTTCTCTAATAGTAAAGAATGAGAAACTTTATTGAAAGCGCAGCTAAGGTCAGCATATAGGGTGTCTACTTGGGAGCCTTTATCGATCTCAGTAGCTAGAGAAGACAAAAATGGCACCAGACTTGTATTGACTGAGTAACCAACCCTAAAGCCATGTTGGAAATCTGATAGATATTTATCAACATGGTTCGAAACAATAGGGTAAATTAAAGATTCGAAAAGTTTAGAAAAACAGGACAAAATGCAAATTGGGCGATAATTTTTCACCATGGTCTTATCTCCTTTCTTAAAAACAGGGATAACCTTACCCTTTTTCCATTCGTCGGGAAATGTGCCTTCTAGCAGTGATTTATTGAAAAGGTATGCTAAAGGCTTGGCCAAAGCAGGTCCTAAGGTTTTAACAAAAATGGGTGGGATTGAATCAGGACCTGATCCCTTACGTACATCCAGTCCTTTTCTTTAAATCGTTTAATGAGGGATTTATTGAACCAGTTAGGATAACGAGCTGATTTCGAGTTAATTTTTGGAACATGGTCATTGATTATTTTGTGCAGAACATCATAAAATACTAAAACCGCCTGGTTAACATCATAACGATCCCGAAATACATCGTTCCAGCAGGTCTTGTGCAGGTCACTTATTATGTTATCATAATCGGCCTTATAATAATTATGCGTTGTATTGGTTTTAGGAATGAGTGCTTTTTTATTATTGGTAACATAGTTTAACGCTACAGTTATTGATATTGGGGGATGATGAGGATCTACTTTACTTATGGCTTCAAGAGGATTGGATACACGGATTTCGCTTAAACTTGCGAGAACGAGATCTAGCATTTTATTTTCAAAGTTCTGAACATTGTTATACTGATGTAAGTCGTTTAAAGTTAGGAAGTAAACCAGTGAGTTACCAATGTTGCAATTATAATTGGATGGAACTAAGTGAGAAGAAGTCTCCAACAATTATTACATTCCTGGTGCTCGCCAGGCCCTATCTACATTATTAAAGAAGCTTTCCTGAGCTTCCAGCTTTGCGGGCGGTGGTAAGTAGACAGCACAAATAGCCACATCTTCATCGCGTCCATTTATTTTTAGCCTTATTTTAACCCAAAGATCCTCACAATCAGAATCCCAATTACATACGCGAGATGATGGTATACCTTGTGACACTGCAATCAGAACACCGCCGCCGTCAAGTTTAGAGCTATTTTTGGCTCCTATCTCTCCGATAGACTACATAACGTGCATCAAACAACTCGTAATCAAAAATGTTGTCATTCAACCAAGTTTCGGTAAATATTACAATATCGTAGTTACATGTCAGTCTGTTTTGAAAAATTTCATTCGTTTTAGTCCTTGTACCACGAGTATTTTGATAGTAAATAGTGAATTTCACATACTAAGCTAGCTTACCATTAATTAATTTATTTATTTATTACACCAACACAATGAACATTTTTAACAAGCAATACATAAAACAGTGAAAAGTTGTGAAGTTAATGCCATCGCAGTTATAGGCGTAGATTGCAAGCAATTAATTGGCGAGTGACAATGTAAGATAAAAATAAAATTAACACAACAGTAAAAATAAAACTAAATTTGAAATTAAAAATTAACTAAAAAAAAAAAGAAAAACTATTTGTAGTTTAGTGAATGTTTATACATACTTATACTAGGAAAAAAGAGGTCGATATCGTCCGTTTTTGAAAAAGAGTTGAATTCTGTACTAATTCTATTTAAGGGCGCATTCTTACCTAGGTTCGATCTTAATAAACTGCTTCTCAACAATTGGTATCGTGAAGGTCTAGGTAACCGCGACGGTACAGTAAAAGCTACGGCGGAGAGAAGCTCAGGGGTGTCAAAAATGCCATTTGCAACTTTATAGAGGAATGTGAGGTCTAGCATGCGTCTTCGATCCGCAAGTGAGGCTATTCTGAAATAATTTAATCTCTGTTGGTGTGACGAAAGGACCTTTCCCAATTTAGCAGAGTATGCTAAATGCCATAAAAATCTTTTTTGGACGCTCTCGAGTCTATCGATATAAACTTTGTAAAATGGATTCCAGGCGACACTGCAATACTCCAATCCGGACCGAACAAACGAGTTAAACAAGAGTATTTTGGTTTTATGTGATTTGAAGTCCTTACAATTGCGAAGAATGAATCCTAGATTTTTGAAACCATTGGAGCACACTTTATCAATATGATCCTTAAATTTTAGATTAGTATCAAGCAGGACTCCCAAGTCTCTTATTGTTTGTACTCTCGCTATGTTTTGTGATTTTATTTTGTAACTAGTAGTCAATGCGTTATTTTTATTTCTTGAGAACCGCATGCAATAACATTTCGAAATATTTAAATCCATATAATTAGAGTCACACCAAGCAACCAAGCGGTTTAAATCTTCTTGTAGTAGTCTGGTATCAGCACAAGAGTTGACAGTGTTATAAAACTTTAAATCATCGGCAAATAAATAATATCGTGAATGATGAAAGCAATTTCCTATGTCGTTTATAAATATGTTAAATAGCAATGGACCGAGATGAGACCCCTGAGGCACGCCAGAACTCGCTGAAAGTGTCAGAGCAGTAACCATTGACCACTATTTTAAAGATTCTATCCAAAAGATATGATTTGCACCAGCTCAGAAAAGGTTCAGCGATTCCAACATCAGAAAGTTTTTTTTTTTTTAAGTATTTGGCGATTAACTCGGTCAAAGGCCTTGCTGAAGTCGGTGTATATAGCGTCAACGGAAGAGCGGTTGTCCAAAATTAATGATATGTCATTAATAAACGAAGTTAGGTTGGTAGCGGTAGATTTAGCACAAACGAAACCATGCTGATTTGGGTTGAATACCTGCTTGAGATGCCAATACATTAAGGGATGAAGCAGTTGTTCGAATACTTTTGCAAAGATCGGCAGAATGGAGATCGGCCTGTAATTTTTGACTTGGTCTTTTTGGCCGCTTTTGAACAAAGGGACTACTAAAGCTACTTTCCAGTCAGATGGGAAAATACCGAGTGCTGAGCGATTTATTGTAAATTAGACACAACGGCTTCGCCAAAGCTGGAGCTGATCTTGCCGCAAACACCGCTCGAATACCGTCGGACCCTGCACCTTTGTATAAGTCAAGGTTTTTTTTAAGACCTTTAAGACTTGATCATCCTTAAATTTTATAGTTGTCAAAAAACTACTGGTTAGTTGAGGGCAACTCTCGAACACTGAGGTGGACACGGTAGAAGAGGGAGCGTAATTGGACTTAAAATTATGAGCGAATACATTGCAGATATCGGCGCCAGTGGTCGAAGATTTCTCGTTGTAAAATATTTGATCTGGATAAGTATTAAAATTTTTTTTTTCTTCCTCTTAATGAATGACCAAAAGAGCTTAGGGTTAGATCGCAAGTTTTGTTCTAAACTTTCAATGTATCTATGATAACACGATGTCATTAGTCGCTCAGATCGTTTTTTTGGCCAATGTAAAAGCTATCTTATCGAGAGGGTTATAATTAAATTTACGCAAATTATTACGATACTTGAGCTTTTCACGGAGAATACATATTAGATCTCGAGAGAACCAGATTGGATAACAACGCAACCCTCTCGTAATTTTGGGTATGTGTTTAATGAGTACTTTGTGTAGGAGAGCATAGAACACTAAAAGCATGTCGTTAACAGTAGCACAGGTCTCAAACTCTTTTTCCCAGTGAAGGTCATTTAGGTCATGCACAATTTTCGTATAGTCACCTTTGAAAAAGTTAAAATACTCAACCTTATTTCCTCTGAGATAAGTTTGACGGTTAGATGCAATAGAGAATTGTATAGGGGGGTGAAGATCATCAGGTTTGGTTAGGGGGCTATCATTAATACATAGATTGAATACCTTGGTGTTACTAATAATTAGGTCCAGAATTCTACCTTTAGTATTCGTAACATAATTGTATTGTTTCAAATTGTTTAACATGCAGAAATCAAGGAGCATAGCAGAGTAAGAACTATTGTCCATAGAATTAACCAACAGGTCTGCGCCAATAGAAAAATTCCAATCGATGGAACCCAAGTTAAAATCGCCAATAAACGTAGCCTTGTCCAGACTGTTCTTTTCGAAAATGCGATTACAATTAACAATAAACTCATCCAAAATGTGTCTCTGAATTGGAGGAGGAAGATAAACTGCACAAAGATGCCACCGCTCAGAGGAACCCTTAATATTGCAGTACTCGACCTCCACCCACAGATCCTCGCATTTAGATTCGAAGTCTTGCAGTCGCCTGGAGTTTAGTTTCCTACTTATGGCAATCAAAACACCCCCGCCGTTCTTATTGGCATGGAAACCACTAGCCTCCTATCACGTCTATAAACGACATAACGACCGTCAAATAGCTCAGAATCGAAGACGCTGCTATTTAGCCAAGTCTCGCTTAGCACGATAACGTCATAATTATTACAAACATTATTGTTAAAGAATTCAATAGTTTTCGTTCTCAGACCTCTTACGTTTTGATAGTAAAAATTAATCATCAAACCTCCAAAAGAAAAAACAAAAGTATACAAGTGTTAAGCAAGGCAATAAAAAAAAACCAGATTAGGATAAGTTACTGAGTACGCTCAGATCCTTGACCAGTAAAAAGCTGGAAGTGTCACTTTTTCTGAGAAAAACTCTGCCGTCCCGCACCCACACGAATCTGTAGTTCAGCTCTCGCCTTCAGACGAGCTGCCGCATGCAGCGCCTTCGCCTCAGAGGTGAGATGCTCCAGAAACAAACACAGGAGTCTTCTTCTCGCCCCGTAGCCCAGGTGACTGGTATTCAGCTTATCGCTCGGGTTATTTTTATTATGTTTAATAACCCCGGCTAGAAACGTATCGCGAATTCGGCGGCTGTTAAATCTCACCAAGATGGATCGAGGTCGAGGGCTAGCGGTATTTAGCTTAGCGATACGGCTGCAATACTGTAGATCAGTATCCGATATCGGGCACTTGATGATTTTTCCGAGCTGCTGTACCGTGGTGTATATGTTTTCGTTTTTATTTTCGGGTACACACTGGAGCTCCAGGTTATTAGAGCGAGACAGTTGCTCCTGCTGCCGAAACCGGTTTGAAAGGTCGCAGATCGAAGCACGTAGGGTAACTGATTCGTTCTGAAGCTGGAGTATTGATGTTTTGAGACTCGGCTTCGACTATAATTGTGTCCCTTTCAGCCTTAGAAGTAACCAACGATTCTTCTAATTTTTCTATTTTGAGATGAATATTTTGTATGGCAGCGTCGAATTTCCTATCGAGTTCCTCTCTGATGATGTCTCTAATTG